>JAZKJV010000720.1:0-1253075 GCA_037367405.1 Ottelia alismoides | reverse complement strand
CCCAACATAGTAGTATGAAAAGAGTTCGGCATGGTTTTATCCTAGTGTGCGGGTCACTCTCTCGCTACATTCAAACCAAACAATGAGGGGGTTACTCTCCCCAAAATGATGATTTTTCCTTGTGTTTATTTTTGGGTCGAGTTTTCTTTAGTAGTCCCGTATTTTAAGCAGTTGTCGCTTGGTTAAAATATTTTCAAAGAATCGCCTAACGAATGTCCAGTTTCCTTTTTAACTCATGTGAGTGAAAACAAAAAAGGAGATCGGAAATGCCAATGCGCTGTTAAAAACAATGATGCATGCAGGGGTTAGAGATGTGTACCTTGTCGCCAGCACTCTACATGCAAGTGATCCGCGCAGAATTGAAATAAACTATCCTATATGATGCAAGTGAAACTTCCTAGATGATAGCTTCTATTAATGGGTAAGAACAAGTTAATTTGACTAAGTCTAAATTACGCTCTACTCTATAGGTACAGAAATTCTTGTTTAGGGTGTTTGGACCAAATTAGTTACCTGGCTCAAGCAAATTAATTAAAGCAATCAATAGGTAGCTCATGAAATCCGCGGAAAATAAAGAAAAATAAGGCGATGAAAACAAAACGGTGAGGTCCCCCAAGTGCACCGACACTTGGAGAAACAGATCCCGCAACAAATGAATGTCCAGTTATACTGTTTCAAATGCTAAAAAAAGAAATAAATAATAACAAAAATTCGGTCTCCTTCAATTCTTCTTCTCCTCCTCTCACGCTATCCTGTGGCTTGGTGAAGAATCAAGCTGCCTCCACTTCGCTTGTGTGCTTCGACTCTCCTAGGATCACCTCCTTCTCTCTGCAGGCCCTCGCAAGAAAAAGAAAATGAGAATGTGTAAGAAACACAAATATCAAATAAATATGAGCATAAATAATAAAATGAATGCAATGGATATGAATAATGGAGTGAATGGAAACAAATATTTACAACCAAGAATAGCAGGTCAAAAGAGAACCCTAACTACCCTCTCCATGCCTCCCTGGCAATGGTGCTTTTTTGTTGGCACGAGCTCTTCGAGGATCAATAATTATTGATACAGAGGGTCGTTGCTATCCCCAAAAATCCTGTGGCAGACAAATACATTTTTTTATTCTCTTGCAGCGAAATAATTAAAAATAAGGCGGATAGAAAGATTTTTTTTGCTACTTATTTACCTGTATAACGAACATGATCAAACTCAGGGAGGCTACAATTCCTGAGGGTTATTCAATTAACCAACAAAAATCAATTAAGAGAAAAAAGGAAATCTCAAAGGTAAACTATTCTTGATTTTTGTGAAATTTTTTCCTTTTTAAATTTTTTTAAATTTTGTCTTTTTTTTATTTTTTTATGTATTCAAAGCAAGGTTTGTGGCCATGAGCTACACACCGAAGAGAAGACATCACTTGCAATGAGACTTGCTCTCCAGTGACCTTGCTTTAACCCATCAGAATATTGCTAACAATAGCTACACTCAAATAATCTTCTTGTAGTTGGAATATTGGATTTGATGAAATCATAAATGTTATGGTTTCAGATAAAATCTTGATAAACCATATGAAGCTTAGTGGGAGTACCATTGTGTTCGTCGTGCTAAATGTAGATATCCTAATCGTTTGGAATGATATAAGGATGATAATAATAAGTGTTTTATAATCTGGTTGTTCCATACCGAGATCTTAGTTCTGAAGTTGTTCAGAAGCAAAGAAAAGAGGGTATTGGGACCATCACATTAAGGGTATACCTTGGACATTTCCATGGAAATATCCAAGAAAGGATTCTTTCCCTCAAGATATAGTACTGACCTATCTAAAGTAATAGCATCTCAAAGAGTTGAGGATGTAAATACTATAACTGCTTTCCCTTGTGCATCAGTTTCGAGAATCCAAGTGTATGCTAGATGTGTACAAAAGCCAGATGTCTGCCATGCAGTGGGAGTAGTAAACGGTTTTTGATCCTACTATGGTGAAACTTGATTGCAGTAACAACAATATCTTCAAAAGATGATGAAACTTAGAGATAGTAATCTCAAAGTCTTATCCTCAAAAGTTTAAGACCTTGTAGATAGTGATCTATAAGGATCTTAACTATTGATACCTTATTAGATAGAGATCTCTACGAATAAAGGTATTCTGATAAGGATTATGGATATACTGGTTATAATAATTATCGAGCTATAGTGTCAAAGACACTATAACAAAATTGAGGATTGGTTGCATAAGATGCAACATTCACATTCGATGCGAGCACTGTTACTAGGGGATATGCAAGTACCGTAAAAGGACTTGGCATAGTCTCTTGGGAACAGAGTGACTGATCAACTTACCTAGCTATTTTCTAAATAGCCTATGATTGTCACATGAGTGTGATTTTAAATGATTAGCCCACTAATGGCTCTTTGGGCTAGTGGGAGATTGTTGGACATGCGAGCCCACGGCGAGCCATTATGCAATAAATGTTATTACAAATATCATTCCCTGATCTGAAATGAAGAATAAATAATTTGCATAATATAGGTCCCTTAGTATAATTAGGGTTATGTACCATGGCCATCTTGATGATCATACATCTGTTGATTCAATTATTGAATCATAGAGGCTGGTGCTTGGATGAATATCTAAAGAGTTAGATTAAGGACTCATCAAGCACCGTCAAATGATTGCTAAGAGATGATCTCCAGCCTGCGTAGGAGATGGCAATCCTTTCTCATTTAGGTTGATATCTAACCGACCTCTTGATGCAGGTCCTCTGCATAGGAATAGAGATTCGGAGGTGTTAGATAAGTTAGGTCAAAGAGTTTACTTAAAGAGATCGAAATAACCAAAGTCCTATGTCAGATACTGTCATGATATAGGCACACATCCTCTGACCGGAGACATATGTGTTACTATATGTCTGAGTATGTACATTTGGCAGAACAATAGGTTGATGACCTAATCAAGGTCTATATACCGGCACGCTGGTGTGCATATAAGGGCATATGAGTAATATGATCTCTCAAAGGGATCATACAGGTTCATTACTGAACCGGAAGACATGAGCTCACTCATGGGATATTGGGAAGAATCAAATTCCGTGCACGGTCATCTTGCTTTGGAAGCTTGACTGATTTTATAGGTTAGATATATGCTTTTGGAAAGTATATGATCAACACCAGGGTATGATATATCTTTTTTGGAAAGTATATGATCGATAACAACTCTCAATGATCGAATGAGAAACTTAATGATAAATCCATGAAGTAGATAGTGTAAAATTGATCTTATACTTCGAGATTATTCTGGGTCTTCTAGTATGCAGGATGTACATGTATTAGGAATACCTGAGGGTGATGTGATCATAAACGATTGTATATCCATGACGCTTTGATTCCTAGGGAGTGATGAAATGGGCTTGGATTTTAGTGACTCCTCTCAGTAGAGAAGTAATCTGATCTTGGTTCTATTGTTGGACATTTATCTGAATGTGATACAGATGCAATGAGAAAATTAGATTTGCGGTCTTGATTTAATCAAGCATCTATGGGAGGCCGGAGATCTGGATTTGAGATGTAATCTCAATATCCAAGTCACTATACGTGGAACAATACAATCGCCATGTCCTTATCTCCAAGTATTCGCGGATAAAGCGCATTATCCTTGAAAGAGTTCAGGATAATTTCATTGTTGAAATACGTATTCGAGCAATGAGAAAATAGATAATTAAATGTGATTTAATTATTATGAATAATATGCATTTGATTCATATTATAAAGATAGTTATCTTAGATAATAAAATGTGATTTGATTATGAAAGATGTGAATAATGTGAATGTGATTCATATAATTCGGGAACATGAGAATAGAGATCCAAGATGATTAAATGTGATTTAATTATCATGGATATAAATAATGTGGATAGCACTATCCATATTAAACATATATATTATAAATGTGATTTATAATATATAAGAGAGAGATATTTGTAATTTACATTTGTTAATTATATGTTAATGTGAATTGGATTCACATTGGACATTAAATTGAAAATGTAATTCACATTTTATTTTGGGTTGTGAATGTGATTCACAATTTTCCATATGGCAAGATTGCAATATTCACAAAATAATTATGAATTATTTTTGTTGAATAATTTACAACAAGTGTTGTTGTAAATCTTTGAGATTTCCATGGAATAATGTAATCTCATGAGATGTCATTACATGGGATTGCCACCAAATCCCATATTATGGAAGGAGGCAATCTTCATTCCATAATCTCCATGCTTGATTGATTTAATTTGGGATTAAATCATATTGATTTATTAATATACATTTAATCTAAATTAAATTAATTGTTGTTGGTTTTTACCAACACAAATCTTAGCCATTAAAAGAAACACAAATCAATGAGAGCCATTAGATTTGTGTTGCCCATGGATTGAGATCCATGGATCCCAAGATATTATAAATGGAGAGGCACCCCTTTGCTCTTCTTTACACAATGATAACTTAAGTCTCTCTCTCTCTCTCTCTTTTTCTCTCTACACGTCATCCCTCTCTCTTCTTCTCTCATGGCTGTCCACCATGGATGCCCTAGAGAAGTCCTCTATCACCGCAGTGTCGTCGTTATGCTTCCCGATCGTTTGCTTGTCGATCTCCGTCTCCTTCGGTGCGCCTCGCTCGTGAAGAAGACGTCGGATTTCGTGTGTCGAGATCAGGAGATCCGCCGCTTGGATCATCAACATGGATTGCGAGAAGCACACGATTCATCCCCTTGCTCGCAAGCGTCTCCTCCGTCGTATCGGTCTTGAGATAGGGGGTCTCTTCGTTTAGAGACTTGATCGCAACCATGCTTCAAGAGGTAATCCTATTACTTGTTTGTGGTTTAGACGAACCGATTTGAGAAGTGTTCTTGGATCATGTGGTTTCGTCGCATGAAAAAATTTTAATTTCCGCTGCATAAAACAGCTAGTCTGACTAGTCAGTCTTCATCGTATTCGATACGATGCTCACGCTTCGGTGATGCGCTTAAGGATCTAACCATATCCTTCATAGACACCATAATTAATCAAGCTAAATTCATAATTTCCATGATTTTCGTTGAATAACAAATACATTAAGCAAAGAGATTTGATGATCCAATCATCACCTGACCCATCTCCACTAAATATGGAATATCTAGGGCACATAGAGTCATAATCGTGCGAAATAAATTCGAATGATTTGTTGGTTTTATTCGACACTTAATCCAGTGTTTATATCATGTTTCATGATGTGAAAATAATAATCAAAAATCATTTTCATACAGATCCACGAATACATGCAAAAATAGTTTCATAGCGGGAACTCTTCGAATCATATTTATGCACTTTTGGTACCAATCGTAGGTTATTATTTTTGGGACAAATTTGGACATTCTAAATACATTTAATAACTAAAAACATGCCCAACAAGTTCACAAATAGTATTTTTTTAGCGAAAAATCAATTCAAATCTTGCATCCAATGCAAAAACAATGAGTCCAGCGCATTCGGAACATAAACCTTTTTCATCTAGGATTCTGGATCATGTACAAGATCTCTACCAAGGCTCCGATATCACTTGAATTTATGGAGAAATCCTTATGTGCATCACGGAAGCATGGAGATTACATCATATGCGATCGGGAGCCACTAGTCATACTTGTTCCTTGGAGCAACAGAATTTAAAAATTTTAAAACGACGAAACCACATGATCCGAGAACACTTCTCGAATCATTTCATCTAAACCACAAAAGTAGGTATAGGAATACTATTGTACATGTGAGCCGACAACGAGCCATTATACAATAAATTTTATTGCAATTCATTCCCTGATCTGAAATGAAGAATAACAAATTTGTATAATAGGTCCCTTAGTATAATTAATGTTATGTATCATAGCCATCTTAATGATCATACAAATTTGGTGTCAAATGTTGAATCATAGAGGTTGGTACTTGAATGATATCTAAAGAGTTAGATTTCGGATTCATCAAGCACTATCAAGTAATTGTTAAGAGAGGATCTCCAGCTTTAGAGGAAGATGGCAATTCCTCTTTATAGGTTGATATCTAACCGACCACTTGATGCAGGTCCTCTGCATAGGAATAGAGATTCGAAGGTGTAAGATAAGTTAGGTCAAAGAGTTGACTTAACGAGATTGAGATAACCAAGACCTATGTCGTATACTGTAATGATATAGGAACACATCCTCTGACCATAGACATATGCTTTACTATATGTTTGAGTATGTACATTTGGTAGACTGATAGGTTGATTATCTAATCAAGTTCTATAACTGGCGAGCTGGTGTGCATACAAGGGCATATAAGTAATACGATCTCTAAAAGAGATTATACATGTTCATTATTGAACCAGAAGACATGATCTCACTCATGAGATATTGGGATCGAATTCTGTGCACGATCATCTCGCTTTGGAAGCTTGAATGAATATGTAGGTTGAATGATATGGAATAATCCTTAAGCGTATTACGGAAGCGTGATGATCGTATCATATATGATCAAGAGCGACTAGTCGCACTAGTTGCTCAATACAGCGGAATTTAAAATTTTCATGTGATGAAACCACATGATCCAAGAATGCTTATTGAATCGTTTCATCTAACCACATAGTAGATAAAGGAATACCTCTTGTAGCGTGGTTGTGATCTAGCCTTTAAGAGAATAGACCTCCTGTCTCAAGTCTGATCTTCGAATGAGATGTTTGCGAGCGTAGGGATGCGTCACGTGCTTCTCGCAATCCAACTTGTTAATCCAAGCAAGATAACTCCTGATTTCGTCACATGAGATCATACGTTGTCTTCGCAAGAGAAGCACACCAAAGAAGACGGAGAACCAAGGGCAATCGTGGCAACATCACAACGGCGATGCGACGGTGGTGGTGTCATATGTCTAGGGTTTAGGTGGACGACCACCCAAAGAGAGAGAGGGAGATGGCATGAGAATGAGATAAGGGAGAGAGCTTGAAATCCCAAGAGTTGTTGTAACCTTGAAGAGCAAGGAGTGCCTCTTCTTATATTGGGTTTTGGGAGTCCATGGATCACAATCCATGAACTACACAAAATCAATGGATAGGATTGATTTGTACTTCTTTTAATGGCCAATATCTTGTTGTAAAAACATAAATAACAATTGATTTAATTTAGATTAAATATATATTGATAAATCAATATAAATTAATCCTAAAATTAGAGCAATCAAAACAAGAAGATAATGGAATGGAAATCACACTCTTCCATATAGGATTGGGTGGTCGTCCACCCTTCCAATATGGAAGGGTGAGATTTTCATGCAATCTCATGAGATTGCATTATTCCTTGGAAATCTCTAAGATTTCCAACAACACTTGTTATAAATAATTCAACAAAATTAATCATATTTTTTTGTTAATATGTCAATCTTTTCATTGGAAATTTTTGAATCACATTCACAATCCAAAATAAAATGTGATTTATATTTTTATTAATTATCCAATGTGAATCCAATTCACATCAATAATTAATCAACAAATTTAAATCATAATAAGCTCTCTCTCTCTATTACATTATAAATCACATTTAGAATATATTGTGAATAATTTGGATATTGCTATCCACATTATTCTTATCTATAATAATTAAATCACATTTAATTATATTGGATCATCATTCTAAAGCATCCAAATAATGTGAATAAAATTCACATTATCCATGATAATTAAATCATATTTAATTATCCATTTCTCAATGCTTGGATATAATTCAACTTTGGAATTATTCTTGAACCCTTTCAAGAACAATGCGCTTTCTCCACAGATACTTGAAGATAAGGACAGGGTGATTGTACATTCCACGTATAGTGACTTGGATATTGAGATCACATCTCAAATCCATATCTCATGTATCTCTCATAGATGTTTGATTAAATCAAGGCCGTAAACCAAATCTTCTCATGACATCTGAATTTCATTCAGATCTATGTCCAATACTTGAACCAAGATTAGATTACTTCTCTACAGAGAGGAGTCACTAAAATCCAGACATGTTTCATCACACCCTCAAAATGGAAGCGTCATGGTTATACAATCGTTTTATGATCTCATCACCCTCAGGTATTCCTAATACATGTACATCTTGTATACTGGAAGACCAATGAAAAACTCGAAGATATAAATCAATTTTACACTTCCATCTTTAGGGTTTTACCATCAAGTTTCTCAATCTTGGTAATTGAGAATCGATATCAATCATATGCTTTCCCAAAACATATATCATACCTACAAATCTTGTCATGATTCCAAAGCACGATGACCATGTATCGAATTTGATCGGTCCCAATACCTCATGAGTGAGCTTATGTCTTCCGGTTCAAAAGTGAACTTGTATAATCCCTTTGAGAGATCGTATTACTCATATGCCCTCATATGTACACCAGCTCGCTGGTGTATAGACCTTGGTAAGGTCATCAACCTATTAGTCTACCAAATTTACATACTTAGACATATAGCAACACATATGTCTTCGGTCAGAGGATGTGTGCCTATATCGGGATAGTATACGACATAGGACTTTGGTTATCTTAATCTCATTAAATCAACTCTTTAACGTAACTAATCTGACACCTCCGAATCTTTATTCCCATGCAGAGGACATGTATCAAGAGGTCGGTCACATATCAGCCAATTGAGAAAGGATTGCCATTTCCTACTCAGGTTGGAGATCATCTTTTAACAATCATTTGACGGTACTTGATGAGTCCTCAATCTAACTCCTTAGATAGTCATCAAGCACCAACCTTTATGATTCAACTATTGAATCA
Organism: Ottelia alismoides; assembly: GCA_037367405.1. Classification (NCBI taxonomy): domain Eukaryota; kingdom Viridiplantae; phylum Streptophyta; class Magnoliopsida; order Alismatales; family Hydrocharitaceae; genus Ottelia; species Ottelia alismoides. The sequence continues at coordinate 1,244,246 of JAZKJV010000720.1, read as the reverse complement.
ACCGATGTATGATCAATAAGATGGTCATGGTACATGACCCCAGTTGTACAGAGGGACCTTATAGTGCATTCATTCATTTAATCTCAAAAAGGGGGTGAAAAGAATCAATAACTTTTATTGATAATTCAAACATTACAATAACATTTATTGTAGGAATGGTTCGCATCGGGCTCACATGGCTAACATAGGTTTGATATATGCTTTTGGAAATTATATGGTCAATATCTAGGTATGTGGCGATTTGCCATTCATGCACATTTATTCATTCATTTTGGTATAATCTCTAGATAAATGCATATAAATGTCAACAACACTCATGAATTAACACCTGTATATTCATCAATATATTGTATATAAATACATCTAATTAAAACCTGAAATGAAATAAATAAAACAAAAGAAAAATAAAGGAGGTATCATAGATACTGACTGACCCTGACCCCCAAGACTAAGTCATGCAGTGACTTGGCCGACAAGGAATAAAGTAGGGGGAGATAGGGCTGAGAAACTACATAAGAAGCAAAATCAAAACCTTAATTCTTTTGTAAATATATACATTTGGGACTTATTTTATTTCCGTATTTTTACTCCTCACATCAGTGTTTTGAACATGAACATTATACATAATACAAAGAAAAATACAAAAAATATTTCATTCAAAAATAATACATAGTGTGCCCCAGATACATAGAATAAAAAGCCGCATGGAAAACTTCTCCGACATGTACATTCTCCATACAGGCTCAAAATTCACCAAATTCTCCTTTAATTGTATATAAATTTTAATAAGCTATTTAATGAAGGTGGTGACAAATATGCATTTTATCATCTTTATTCATTTATTTTAGCTTAAAGTCCCTAATAAAACACCTATAAATATCAATAAATCCATTCTTTTATTAACCTTGATTCTTGTGTAAATATTATATATATATCATTATTTTCACCTAAAATAAATAAATGAAGAAAATAAAGGGAAATAAAGAAAATAAAGATTGTATGTATCTAATAGATACGGGCTGACTCTGACCACGAGAGAAGGTCAAGACTTGACCTGATCGACAAGGAATACAGTAGGGGGAGATAAGGCCTAGACACCAAAAATCAATCTTCATTTATATGTTTATCATATGTACACTAATGTCTATAATACACATTCTTTTCCTTGTTTTATTTATCATCAAATTCTTTTTAAACTTCTTGAAAATTGTGAGTAAAATTATTTTGTAAATAATAAAAATAATTGCAATAATAATCTGTGTATATTGTGTAAATTAAAACACTCTCAAAAAAGCCACAAAGCTCAACTTGTAAGATCAATATATTCTCCATGAAAACTCCAAATTCACGAAACTCACTTTCATTATACTCCAAATTAAATAACCTTTCAAATGGAGGTGGTTTTATAATAATCAGAGTTTAGTTGTGAAATATGACTAATTAGGTACTATTGTATATTATACCTATGTATACTATGTAAACTATTTAATTATTTATTTTATAGTACATATTTGTAAATATTGAATTTTTATTTAATTATGGATATTATATTGACTTATATAAAATACAAATAAACATCACAAAATCAAAAATCAACAAAAATAAAATCATGTATATATTGTATATGTATCATTATGTATATACTGTACATATACCTATTTATTTAACCTAATAAATTAATTCCTAAAAATCAAATAATAATTCCATTAAAACCTTTGTAAAATATTGTAAATAAATAAAATATTAAATTATGTATATATATAACTAATTAAAATTAAATCCTTGTATATATTGGTATACAAACCTATAAATAACAACTTATATATATTATTTAATTAATAAAAATAAAAAATAAGTAATTAAATTACTAACATTTTTTATTGCAAGTACTTACATCCAGATAGAGAGGGTGAGGATGTAGCCATAAGGATAGAGCCTAAATCCATAGATCTGTGCGTTAAGTACAAATACATTACTTTTTGATGTATGGTTGCAACTATAAGCACTTGCCTCCGATCATAGAAAATCGTTTGGTGTGCTAATGCTCATACCTCCCTTTGGGCCTGATATTGAACCTGGTAGTCATGGAAGATTGTACCACTGTTTGGGGAGGTTTGAGTATGAACATTAGGAAACATAGGCGACTCACCTTGTGTGTTTGGTAGTAAGCAACTTATTGTATATTCACTAAACTTAAAATTGAAAAGATAAAAGACCGAGCTCTTACGATCTCCATTTATGTCTAGTTGGTGAATCAGGGGTTTGTATTGTGTTTGTTTGGTAGTGTAAGATCCTTCCTGGCCCTTCAAACCTTTTTCTCACTTTCTTCTTATGTTGACCATCGTGTTCTCGCATCTTTCCTCTTGAAATCGAAGATGTCAAATTGGAGTATTTCTCGAACGGACTTGCAAACTCATTTCACACTCCAAATCGGTCGTCTACTATTCGGGAAGACTCACTTCCAGAATATTCCTCTTTCTCCACTTACGTCCAATTGGTGAATCAGGGGTTTGTATTGTTTTTGTTTGGTAGTGTAAAGATCCTTCCTGGCCTTCACGCCTTTTTCTCACTTTCTTCTTATGTTGACCATCATGTTCTTGCATCTTTCCTCTTGAAAGCGAAGATGTAGGATTGGACGAACTTTACAAACTCATTTCACACTCCAAACTGGTCATCTTCTATTCAGGAAGACTCACTTCCTGAATATTCATCTTTCTCCACTTTACCTTTCACCTCATCAATCAATCCATTGTTCACGATTGACTCTAAACTTGAACTCTCATTTGAGACTCCACCATTCCTAAGGACTAATTCAATGCCATATACATTTTCAGAGAACGAGACGGTACACTTGATGCAACTTAAGGGCAAAGGATACATGGTTGAGCAGAGCGAGATAAACAATATGATATTAGACTCCATACAAGCCATTCAGGCACAGTTGACTGAACACGCTAACATCCAAGAAGGATTGAGAGACATGATCTTAGAGCTGAGGTAGGACAGACAAGAGAGGAACATAGAAATCATAGAGGAGGTGGGAATGGATAAGATGGTCCACTACTTGAGCTAGTGGTCAAGCTCACATTAAAGGACGCTTATAATCCAAGGACGGGACAAACAAACCCATGGATTAGGATCCCTAAGATTCATGCGCATTTTGAGATAAAGCCCACAATTTTACCACTTCTCCCGATATTCCATGGAAACATAAATGAAGAACCTTATGTACACCTCCAATAGTTTGATCGCATCTGTGGCACGATACAGTACACAAATGTCCCTTTAGAGATAATGAAGATGAAAACCTTCCCGTTCAGTCTTATGGATAAGGCATTTTATTAGATTGACACTTGGCAAGGGTTGTCACGACTTGGGAAGAGATGAGATATGCCATCTTGAACAAGTATTGCCCATTTGGATGACTCAAACAAATGAGATCTTTGATTGCCACTTCTCCCAGATGTCCCATGATCCTTCATGAGGCATGGGAAAGATTCAAAGACTTGACGGAGAAGTGCTCATATCATGATATTCCAAAGATGAGCCTTGTGCAACACTTTGGGGGGTTTGAGCATTGAGAACCAGAAGATGGTAGATGCTGCTTGTGAAGGTCACATTTTAATAAGGACGAGGATGTCCTTTGTCAGATTTTTGAGGAGATGTTGGAGAGCTCTACAATTCTTTCTTCTTCATGTGCTTTTCAAAAGCATCATGTTACCCTCCTTCCGTTCCTCACAAGGCTATCAACATGATGACATCACAGGATGTGGATAGGGTGGACATTGTAGATTTGACTATCATAGGCAACCACCTATCCAAAGTGGACATAATTGAGAAACAATCCAAGGAGCTTGAGAAGCTCCAAGTGATTAAACAGAGGACAAGGTACCTAGATAAGCGGTATGAGATTACGAAGCATCTGGAACTTCTTGTGAGTACGATCAGTGCAAGTCAGTATGTGAGTGCAGCAACCAATACCTCTACTCGAGAGTAGAATACTTTCACTTCAACACAATAGAGTACGGGAGGACCATCTATCGTTCAGCACATTTACTAAATGCAGACCCCTGACTGTAACACCCCGTAATTTTCGGATTTTTCTGAAGTTTTAAAACCTTTTCAATATTATACTCAAAAGAAGCGTCTCGTCGCAAGCTTTCCAACGAGCCCAAAAATGCGAAATTCCGAGTCCGGATGTGGGAGATATGCCTGTTTTAGTGAAGAGGGGTTATGGTTTTTGAGGGAATTAAGGGTTACGGGTTTTGGTTAATTAATTTCGAATTAGGGTTGTTTTAGGGTTTTTAAAACTAATGTTTAACCCCCAACTATACAAAGACCCACACCCTTCATCTCCCCTCATTCCTACTCCTTTTCCAAACCCTAATCCATCCTTTCTTCCTCCCCAAGTCATTCTCTTATCTCTTTTTCCATCTCCTTCTTCAGAAAATCAAGGAGAGAACGGTGTCACCACCGTTATCAAAAACTCTCGAAGTCTCGTAGACTCACGACAAGAAGAAGACGAGGAGGGCCATCACAAGGGAAAAGCAACCCTCTCAGCGGATTCGGGATCGGCTATCGAGCCCGTGGATCAAAGACGTGTACGCGTATAGGTAACGGATCTTCGACTCTCTCCTTTTATTTTGGAGATTGTCTTTTGGGGTTGACTATTTGTTTCCGATCCTAACCCCGGGATCTCCTCTTGCTGTTGGTACTTATCGAATCAAATCATTTCTCATTAGTTGCTTCCATGTTTATTGACACAAGTTTTGTGATTTAGGACGTGATATATATATTTGAGAATCGAATATGCGAAAATCATGGATATATATATTAACCTCATAGATCCGTATGTTATTTTAAGTTACTGTATAATAAAGTGATATCCCGACAGTTTTAGTTTTAGAAATCAAAATTTCGGTATAGGGTTGAAACATTACAAGAGTTTTCCTTGATTTTTTTTAGTTTATCAAGGGATAATATTGGTCGATTCTTGTGGTGAATATGGGGAGCTCTTGTAGTTGGAAATAGGAACTTTTATGTATCGTGCATTCTGAGTGGGGTATTAATTGTGGAGTATGAGAATAATGTGATATAATATGTAACATTTGTTAATATTAGGGAAGTTATAACACTTGCATAGATTTTCTGAGTACCAACCTCAAATTAATATTTGGAGAACAAATTATTGAGGCTATGAAAGTTACAAAGGCTGTGTTAAAAAGATTAGATGCATAGTCCTTTTCATACTCCACGTCATTTCTTGTTGTTTCTTGAATTCCAATTTTTTTAAATAGTAAATTTTCTTGGATACTATTAAAGTTAGAAATCATACCATTTTTAGTTAATACCTTTTACAATATATTTTATTATTGGAGTGCTCAACATTAAGCTGGATAAAGTGTAGGTGATTGGAGCACAATTTTAAATGGATTTCCTTAATTTAGTAGGTGGTATAAACTTAACTAAGTTAAGTTGTGCAAGACTGTAACTTTTCTTAAGTTAGTAATTAAAAACGTTGATTGTTGAAGTGGTCAAAATGTGTAAAGTTCAATTATTGTATTTCTAAATAAGAATAGATTAGGTTTATAATGTTGTGTGGTCTTAAAATTTTATTAAAACATTGCTTCTGGTTAATATGATTCTCATCGTGAATACCTATATTATCAAAGAATAACATATTCGGTGTTATTGGATCTTTATGTGAAATTAACTAGCAGGAACTGCCTCTACACTTTTCAAGCACTACGATTAATCCAACATATACGTTGTAGTTGATAAGTGTTCTGGGAAATCGTGTGTTTCCATTTTTTTTAACGGAAGATAAGGGAGGGCATGCACTGATAAATCTAAATGTGTTAAGAGGATATAGGAGATTATAGCCTAATAATTTTGTAATGGTTGGGAACTCGGCAACGTCCACCTATATTAAGTGGGTTAGAGTTCGCATGGAAGTGTATTGACTGTTCGTGGTCAGTTCGTGAAAGGATAAATGGGGAGAATAAGTCAGATTGGGTAAGTATCCCATATCACATATGAGTTCTTGGGAGGAATAAAAAATATTGAACATTGTACGCGATGCTTACAAGCATATAATGAGATAAATTATGGTGTATTGATGGTTTATGATCTAAAGGTTTTATATAGTATCGGATGGTTATTGGTTTAAAAGAGTGTATTACGATACTCCAAGAAGAATTAATTTGAGAAAATTTAACAGTAATCACTGCAAGGTGGGTGCACACCCTTGTAGTCTGGCTGAGCCGACAGTGAGTCATCCCCACTCGAGGGGCATCATAGAGTGGGGTGGTGGTAGGTGCTCTGGAGGAATTGAGGTGGATGCACGCGTGCATTGCACCATACGGATCCGTACTTGTTGCACATGTTTTGGAGCGAGCAAGACTCCTCCGGCAGACTCGGGTGATAGAGTTGCGACTCATCGGACTTGTATGTCCATTCTCGAGTGTCAGAGTACTACTAACTAGACTAGATGAAGGATCGCGCTTACGCACAGGTCTTAGGTTGCACTCTGAATGGAGTGTTGCAGGCTTCATTCCTAGTGCAAGCTTTTTCCTTTGATGGGCGAGTCCGGGATAAGTAAATGAGAATATGAATATAGATGTGTCGAAGAATTGGTTTTGATTGCATATGTGTAAAAGGCCTAGAATATAAATGATTGTATAATGCTAGATGCTTTTAGAATGTTCTCTTCTACACTTGTTAAGTTACTGCAATTGCATTGCCTACCTATACTCTCTTGTTTATAGATTATTTTATCCTTACTGAGTCAGTTGACTCATGAGTTACATTCTTTGGAAATCCAACAGGAAGTGTAGAGCAGGAGACAGAGGCTCATATCTTTGGTGGTGCATCTGCAGGACGTTGTTAAGGTTGAGGACCAGTTTCTTAGTAGTTTTTGTTATCCTTCCTTTCCGATTATTTAATTATATTGTAATAAAGAGACTTTCAAGACTGATGGCTATCCATATGAGGACTTTGTTATCAGTAGAAACTTAGATTTTTCTTTCCTTATCTTGTATAAATGGTATATCATGCAGGTTGTTTATGATTGTTATTGGGTAATATTGATAATGGATGTTGAGATGTGCTCCCGTCGAGGCAGGGCGTTTCACTGACCTTGTTCGGTAGTAGTAGCTCTAGATAGTGTCATGCCAGCAGGAGATTCCATATATTCCTGAGTAGCAGTCTCCATCTCCACCTCTTATTCAAGAGGTGAACGACATTTGGTTTGACAGAGAGTGCAATAAGCCCCTCCCATCAGGGCAAGGTCAGGTGGGTCCTCAGCAGAGTCAAAGGCCTGCCCACCTTTTTTAGGGAGACCCCAAACTCAACACCAACAGTTATAGCCTCACATTCAGTCTCCGCAACACATCCAGAACTGGAGACATGGTTAGCAGCAGATGCAGTCTGCATATTTTCCCCAGCCATACCATCAATAGCAGTCTGCATTGTATGGACAGCTCTCACATCCTCCTCCCCCTCATTACAACAGCCACGGTATGGATGCCATCAACCTCCTCACTATCAGTCTAAGCGATAACATGTCATTGAGCATCCAGAGGCACCTTTGGTGAATCCCTCACTTGATTAGCTTGCACTGCTTTTGAAAAATATGAATGATCTAACTTAGAGGATTGACTGTTAGCAATGTGTGCCCGAGGCGAACCATTCCTGCTATAAATGTTATTGTAATAAATGATTTATCAATAAACATTATTGATTATTTTTCACTCCCTTTCTGAGATTGAATGAATGAATGCACTATAAGGTCCCTCTGTACAATAAGGGTTATGTACCATGGCCAACTTGATAATCATATAGCTGTTGATTCATTGATTGAATCATAGAGGTCGATGCTTGGATGACTATATAAGGAGTTAGATAGAGGACTCATCAAGCATCATCAAATGATTGTTAAGTGATGATCTCTAGCCTGAGTAGGAGATGGCAATCCTTTCTCATTTGGTTGATATCTGATCGATCTCTTGATGCAGGTCCTCTGCATGGGAATAGTGATTCAGAGGTGTCAGATTAGTTAAGTCAATGGGTTGACTTAACGAGATCGAGATAACCAAAGGCCTATGTTGAATATTGTCACTGCATTGGCATGCATCCTTTGACCAGAGACAGATGTGTTACTATATGTCTGAGTATGTACATTTGGCAGACCAATAGGTTGATGACCTAACCAAGGTCTATACGCCGGTGAGCTGGTGTGCATGTAAGGACATATGAGTAATACGATCTCTCAAAGGCATCATACAGGTTCACATGTGAACTGGGAGACATGAGCTCACTCATGAGGTATTGGGACTGATCAAATTCCATGCGTGGTCATCATGCTTTAGAAGCATGACATGAATTTGAAGGTAAGATATATGCTTTCGGAAAGCATGTGATCTATACCAATTCCCAATGACCAAGATTGAGAAACTTGGTGATCAAACCCTGAAGATGACAATGTAAAATTGATCTACATCTTCAGGATGATCATAGGTCTTCCAATGTGCAGGATGTACATGTATTAGGAATACCTGAGGGTGATGTGACCATAAACGATTGTATAACCATGACGCTTCCATTCCGAGGGAGTGATGAAACAGGTTTGGATTTTAGTGACTCCTCTTAGTAGAGAAGTGACCTAATCTTAGTCCATGTATTGGATGTTGATCTGAATGAGATTTAGATGCAATTAGAAGATTAGGTTTACGGCCTTGATTTAATCAAGCATCTGTGGGAGGTCCATGAGGTCTGGATTTGAGATGTGATCTCAATATCCAAGTCACTATACGTGGAACAATACAATCGCCCTGTCCTTATCTCCAAGTATCTGCGGAGAAATCACATTATTCTTGAATGGATTCAAGAATAATTCCATAGTTGAAATATATCTAAGCATTAAGAGAATGATAATTAAATGTGATTTAATTATCTAGATGCATGTGGAATTATCCAATATAATTAAATGTGATTTAATTATTGTGGATAAGAATAATGTGGATAACAATATCCAATTATTCATAATATATTATAAATATGATTTATAAGGTATTAGAGAGAGCTAATTATAATTTATATTTGTTAATTAATTATTGATGTGTATTGGATACACATTGTGTAATTAATTGAAAATATAAATTATATTTTGTTTTGGGCTATGAATGAAATTCACAAATTTACAATAGCAAGATTGCAATATTCTGAAAATTAGTTCTGGATTATGTTTGAAGAATAAATCACAACAAAAGTTGTTGGAAAAAATAATGGAGATATTCAAGGAGATATGCAATCTCATGAGAATTCATGAAATTGCCTCCACATGGAAACAAGTGGACGGCTACCAAGTCCTATATTGAGTTGGTGGTCGTCCACCATATTCCCCGGGGAGATGTTATCTCCATGATGATCTCCTTATTTGTTTGATTTAATTTAGGATATAATTGTATTTGATTTATCAAATGTATTTAATCTAGATTAAATTATTAGTTGTTGGCTTTTACCAACAACAATCGTGACCATTGGATTAAGCATAAATCAATCTCATCCATTGATTTTATGTATCCCATGGATTGTGATCCATGGATCCCAAAACCCTATAAATAGAGAGGCATACCATGTTCTCTCGGGTTATGAAAAAGAGACACATCTCTCTCTCCCTCTCTCGCACGTTAAAGCCTCTTCTCTCCTCCTCTTGGTAGCCGTCCACCAAACCCTAGAGGAGACTCTACGTCGTTGCTTCTCCACCGCGCCACCGCCTCGACATTCTTCGGTTCTCCATATTCTTTGGAGTTCTACGCTCACAAAGAAGGTGTTCAATATCGTATGACAAGATCAGGAGTTCACCGTGCTTGGATCAACTATTTGGATTGCGAGGATCACGCGACTCATCCCCGCGCTCGCAAGTGTCTTCTCCGACGATCGGACTTTAGACAGGAGGTATCTTTTCATAGAGACTGGATCAACCACGCTACAAGAGGTATTCCTTTATACTTGATGTGGTTCTAGATGAAGCGATCCGAGAATCATTCTTTGATCATGTGGTTTAATCGCATGAATTTTTTTTAAATTCCGCTGCATAGAACAACTAGTCCGACTAGTCGTTCTTCGTCGTATTCGATACGACGCTCACGCTTCCATGATGCGCTTGAGGATTTTTTCAATATCCTTCAAGTGCTATCATAGCCTTAGGTCGAAGGTTTTGGATACGATCCGTAAACCTAGGACGGCTTGGGTTCATTATGGTTGCAAAAGTTTTTGTCGCATTTGATTTTCGTACATCTATTTAATGAATAAATTCGGCCCTGTTTAAAATGTTTAAACACGAATTAATCACTTGGATTCTGTTCCTCAGTAAATAAGGAAACTATAGGATCTGAGTTTACGTAATTTGGATTCCGTCTGCTCAAGATATGGTTGTTTTAATGAAGATGTATTCACTGTTGCAGGAACTGCGAATCTTAACATGATTAATGAGTTAATTACTGCTTTGATACGCCTAGAAATGCGTGAAATATCACTTAGTTTCGGTCTTAAATCAAATTAGCAATCTTTGGAAACTGATTTTGTCTAATTTGCATTTAAATTGATTGAGATATGTTAATTTTAGTAAGTAGGGATCACTGCTGAAATTACATTTCTAATCAAGAACCATGTGATTGTCAATTAATGAAATTAATTGTTATTTCATGAAATATTTATGGAAAATATTTGAGAGATATTTAATAATGATTATTTCACTAATTGACTTGGCCTCAACCAATAAATTGACTAGATTTGATCTAGATCATAATTGGAAACACAATCAACAAACAACTTGCTTGAATAGGATTAGAAATTTGTCTAACAAATTTCCTTATAATCAAAAATGTTTTGATTATTACTATATGGTATTATTTCGGTTGAAGAATCGATAATCATCTCAAGTACACATTGATCTATTTGGCATTATCCTTTCCTGAGTTGGATATGGTGTCTAGTCTGGGAGCATTGGGGTAGCGAGTCGTATTGGTTGCAGTCCGTCCCACTTTTGTCGGTACTGGCCATGACAACAGGTAGGGACTCGATAATGTCGGAGAAATCAAGGTGTATTTTTCTAATTATTAAAATTCGAATTAACACATACTTTGAGATAATACCATATATATTCAAGTAAAATAATCAAGTTTGTTGATTGAATTGGATTGATAATTAATTTAATATGATTGAATTAATTATGTCCAATTAAAACTCTCTATTATGAATAGAGTTATTATTTTCCTTGGAATAATTAATTATATGAATATGATTCATGATAATTGATTAAAATTTGAATAAGAGGTGGAGGATCACATAAGTGACATCCATGGTCTCCCGTCAAGGCGAAGGGTTTCCGTCGCCAGGGATTTGCATATAGGAGACGCCTGTACGAAGTGACAGCTCTTATATGCAAGTGCATCTGGATCAGGCTCTTTGCTTCTCGAAAGAGTAAGGCCATATGCGTAGTTACCCCAATATCGGATCCTCATATTATTGGGGTGATATCAGATTGTGCATAGCGAGTATTATTCCTTTTGACGGTTGGTTCAATTAACGATGGGTCAACATTGCCTTAGGGGTGGTAGGCCCAAGTGTTAAAGACCGAAATGGGAAATTCAAGTTGTACATGCAAGGCAGAATGTGTTCCCGCTTCTCTTTATTAGAGTTGCAGATTGTCATATTTTTGGGATGTGACAAAGATAAAGAGGAAATCCCAGTTCTTGTTAGAGATATAGCGGTAATTATATCTCTTGCTTTGAAAGTGATTAAGGAAATGATCTTTCAAAGTTGACAATGCAAGAATAATTTGATTTAGAATACATTAATCAAATATCATAAATTTGAATGTACGATTATATGTTCTAATATAGTGCATTCTTAATTTTAGAAAATGAAGTCCATGAACCTACTTAGCAGGCTTCTGGAGTTCAATCAGTTGACCGTACCGAATTACTCGGATTGGATCCGTAATTTGGAGCTTGTTCTCTCAGCTGAGCGCATAAGTTATGTGCTCTCAAAAGACAAGTATGAAAGTCGTAAAATGAAGGAAGAAAAGCATTACAATGACAAGTATTATGAAGAGCATATCTTGGCTAAATGCTATATCATGGGTTCTCTCTTCAATGTTCTTCAGAAGCAACATGTAGAGATGAGCACATGCCAAGAAATAATGCAGAATGTGAAAGATATGTTTGATGACATTAACCGCACCCAGCTTTACAACATTATGAAAGAACTCGTTCGCTGCAAGATGCATGAAGGAACTTCAGTCCGAGAACATGTACTCAAAATGTTTGGGTACTTGTCTGAGCTGGAGACCCTTGGGGCAAATATGGATGCAGACATGCAAGCTGACTTCATTCTGTCGTCTTTGCCCAAGTCTTTCAATAATTTTGTGGTTTCATTCCACATGAACAAGTTGGACTTGACGAACGTTGGACTTCTTATTGTATTAAAGTCTGTAGAAGATGTAATGAAGAAAGATGGTCTCGTTGGCAGTGCAATGGTTGCATAGGTCAAAGGGAAGCGCACTCGGAAACAAGGTTCTCGGAAGAGCCTAGCCCAGAAGAGAAAGAAGAAGAGTCAAGGTATCGGCTCATCTGTCAATGCATCCACACTGATGGCGTTGAAGAAAACCGACGTCTGTCACTACTGTAAAAATACGTGGCACTGGAGGCGTAACTGCCAGGAATACCTGAAGTCGGTCGACAAAGGTAAATCCCTAGCAGGTATGAAATCTACTTTCATCATTGAAACTAGTTCTCATTGGACGAGAAGGAAGTTGGGTTGTTGATTCGGGTGCTTCTTTTCATGTATGCAATTTGTTGCATTTGTTTCAGGAAACTAGAAATCTGGAAGAAGGGGAGATAGTCATCCAAATGGGATCTGATGCAAGTGTTGCAGTAGTCGCCGCCAAGACCTGTCAACTATCATTATCTAGTGGTAGAGTCCTAGTACATAATGAGTGTCATTATGTACTTGAAGTCAGAAGGAATTTGATATATGTATCTAAAGTAGTTAGAAGTGGATATTCATTCCTTTTCTGTAATAAATTAGTCATAAATCGTTATGATAGCTATATTGCAGATGATATTTTGACTTTTGGTGGACTCTATGAATTGTGCATTGATAAATGTATCATGAATGTTACAACCACTAATAAAAACCCTAAAAGATTTAGGGAGGATGAAAATCTTTAGAATGAGATTTGGCATCAAACGCTTGGTCATTTATCTATTGATATAATCAATAGATTGATAAAGGATGGACCTTTGGATTTTCTACAGGTTCAACCTTTGCCTACCAGCAAACATTGCATTCAAGGTAAAATGACTAGGATGCCTTTTCGTAATAACGTTACAAGATGCGAAGGTATTATTGACCTTATACATACCGATGTATGTGGTCCCTTCAGTACTGCGACTCGAAATGTATATCGATATTATTTGATGTTTATTGATGACCATTCGCGATATGAGTTTGTCTTCCTATTACATCATAAATCCGAAACATTTGAAAAGTTCAAAGATTTCAAGGCTTTGGTTGAGAACCAAACCGATAGGAATATCAAACGGATTCGATCTGATCGAGGTGGCGAGTACCTCTCAGATGAATTCAAGGAATATCTTAAAGAGAATGGAATTGTCTCCAATCTCACTCCTCCTGGAACTCCCCAACTTAATGGTGTTGCTGAAAGATACAACAGGACCATCATGAATATGGTTCGTTCAATGATGAGAAAAGCACATTTACCACTTAGTTTCTGGGGATATGCAGTAGAGACTGCAATATATATCCTGAATAAGATTCCTTGCAAATATGTGCCTAAGACTCCTCATGAGCTCTGGTATGGAACCATACCTAGTATTAACCACTTGAGGGTCTGGGGTTGCTTGGTCCATGCGAAGAACGTGGACGCAAGTAAGCTCGAATCTTGCTCTCGTGAGTGTTACTTCATTGGGTATGTTAGAGATGGTATTGGATACCAACTCTATGACCCTGAGACCCAAAAGGTTTTTATTTCTAGAGATGTGAAATTTCTGGAGAATGATTTCCTTAAAGGAACTCATTGAATCCCCTGAGGATTCTAAGCTTCCTGAGCCAGAAACTGAAGAGATAAATAAAGATGAAACACCCATACTTCTTCGAAGGAGTTCGAGGGTGGTTGCACCACCTGAAAGGTATGGATTCTATGTGTCAAGTGAGACTGACAATGATCCTACTTCATTTGATGAAGTACTCGCGGATCATGACATGGATAGATGGATGCTAGAAATGAAGTCAGAACTTGACTCCATGCATAAGAATGGTGTATGGACCCTAGAGGATCCACCTAAAGGGGTAAAACCCATTGGGTGTAAATGGATCTTCAAGAGAAAGAGGGGACCTGATGGAAAAGTAGAGACTTTCAAGGCACGGCTCGTAGACAAGGGCTACACACAGAGAGAAGGCATCGACTACGATGAGACATTCTCTCATGTGGCTATGCTTAAATCTGTTAGGACAGTGCCAGCTATAGCTGCATATCTTGACTATGACATCTGGCAGATGGACGTCAAGACGACTTTCCTCAATTGATACCTCGAGGAGGATATCTATATGGAGCAGCCCCAAGGCTTCATAATTGAGGATGGAAAAGTATGCAAGCTGAAGAAATCAATCTATGGACTCAAGCAAGCTTCTCGTAACTGGAACATCAGATTTGATGAAACCATAAAGAGTTATGATTTTGTGTAGAATCCTGATGAACCTTGTATGTACAAGAAGCTTAGTGGGAGCGCCATTGTGTTCATCGTGCTTTACGTAGATGACATCCTTATCATTGGGAATGATACAGGGATGATGACCAGTGTGAAGATTTGGCTATCCCATACCTTCGCGATGAAAGATCTTGGAGAAGCCTCTTACATCTTAGGACTGAAGTTGTTAAGAAACCGTGAAAAGAGGATATTGGGATTATCACAACATGGATACATAATGAAGATTCCTTAACGATTCCGTATGGATAGTTCTAATAAAAGTTTCCTTCCCTTAAGGCATGGTATCCACCTGTCTAAAGGGATGGCTCCTCAAACTATTGAGGAAAAGAAATCCATGGTTGTATGCCCTTATGCATCAGCTGTAGGAAGCTTAATGAATGCCATGATGTGTACTAGGCCAGATATCTGCCATGCAGTGGGAGTGGTAAGTCGTTACCAATCCTGCTATGGAGAACAACACTAGAATGCAGTAAAGAACATATTCAAATATCTAAGACGGACGGAAGATTACATCTTGGTCTATGGAGATGGTGATCTCCAAGTCTTGGGATATACAGATTCTGACTTCCAATCGGATATTGATGATCGAAAGTCGACATCAGGGTTTGTATTCCTGTTGAACGGTGGTGTTGTGATCTGGAGAAGCAAGAAGCAGGATACTACAGCAGATTCAACAACAGAAGCCGAGTACATTGCCGCATCAGATGCTGCAAAGGAGGCGGTGTGGTTGCACAAGTTCATCCTGGAGCTTGGCATAGTTTCCTCTGATACTCCCATCTCATTACTCTGCGATAACACAGGAGCCATTGCCCAGGCAAAGGAACCTAGATGGCATCAAAAGAGCAAGCACGTGGAAAGGAAATACCACATCATTCGGGAGATTCAAAAGCGTGGTGATATCATAATCACCAAGGTGGCCTCCGCCAACAACGTTGCTGATCTTCTTACCAAGCCTTTGACACATAAGGTTTTCGACCAGCATGTAATGAGTATGGGTTTAAGGATTGTTCCTGAATGGTTTTGAGGGCTAGGGAGATTGTTAGCAATGTGAGCCCGACGCAAACCATTCCTGTAATAAATGTTATTGTAATAAATGATTTATCAATAAAAGTTATTGATTATTTTTCACTCCCTTTCTGATATTGAATGAATGAATGCACTATAAGGTCCCTCTGTACAATAAAGGTTATGTACAATGGCCAACTTGATAATCATATAGCTGTTGATTCATTGATTGAATCATAGAGGCTGATGCTTGGAAGAATATTTAAGGAGTTAGATAGAGGACTCATCAAGCATCATCAAATGATTGTTAAGTGATGATCTCCAGCTTGTGTAGGAGATGGCAATCCTTTCTCATTTGGCTGATATCTGACCGACCTCTTGATGTAGGTCCTTTGCATGGGAATAGTGATTCGGAGGTGTTAGATTAGTTAAGTCAATGGGTTGACTTATTGAGATCGAGATACCCAAAGACCAATGTTGAGTACTGTCACTGCATAGGCATACATCCTCTGACCAAAGACAAATGTGTTACAATATATCTGAGTATGTACATTTGGAAGACCAATAGGTTGATGACCTAACAAGGTCTATACACCGGCAAGTTGGTGTGCATGTAAGGACATATGAGTAATACGATCTCTCAAAGGGATCATACAGGTTCACATGTGAACCGAGAGACATGAGCTCACTCGTGAGATATTGGGACTGATCAAATTCCATGCATGGTCGCCATGCTTTGGAAGCATTACATGAATTGAAGGTAAGATATATGCTTTGGGAAAGCATATGATCTATACCAATTCCCAATGACCAAAATTGAGAAACTTGGTGATCAAACCCTGAAGATGACAGTGTAAAATTTAAATACATCTTCAGGATGATCATAGGTCTTCCAGTATGCAGGATGTACAAGTGTTGGGAAGACCTGAGGGTGATGTGATCATAAACGATTGTATAACCATGACGCTTCCATTCTGAGGGAGTGATGAAACAGGTTTGGATTTTAGTGACTCCTCTTAGTAGAGAAGTGACCTAATCTAAGTCCATGTGTTGGACGTTGATCTGAATGAGATTCAGATGCAATGAGAAGATTAGGTTTACGGCCTTGATTTAATCAAGCATCTGTGGGAGGTCCATGAGATCTGGATTTGAGATGTGATCTCAATATCCAAGTCACTATACGTGGAACAATACAATCGTCATGTCCTTATCTCCAAGTATATGCGGAGAAATCACATTATTCTTGAATGGGTTCAAGAATAATTCCATAGTTGAAATATGTCTAAGCATTAAGAGAATGATAATTAAATGCGATTTAATTATCTTGATGCATGTGTAATTATCCAATATAATTGAAGGTGATTTAATTATTGTGGATAAGAATAATGTGGATAGTAATATACAATTATTAATAATATATTATAAATATGATTTATAATGTATTATAGAGATAATTATAATTTATATTTGCTAATTAATTATTGATGCATATTGGATACACATTGTGTAATTAATTGAAAATGTAAATTATATTTTATTTTAGGTTGTGAATGTGATTCACAAATTTCCAATGGCAAGATTGCAATATTCTCAAAATTAATTATGAACTATTTTTGAAGAATAAATCACAACAAAAGTTGTTGGAAAAAATAATGGAGATTTTCATGGAGATATGCAATCTCATGAGATTTCCTCCACATGGAAACAAGTGGACGGCTACCAAGTCCTATATGGAATTGGTGGTCGTCCACCGTATTCCATGGGGAGATGTTATCTCCATGATGATCATCTCATTATTTGTTTGATTTAATTCAGGATTGAATTGTATTTTATTTATCAAACATATTTAACCTGAATTAAATTATTAGTTGTTCGATTTTGACCAACAACAATCTTGACCATTGGATTAAACATAATTCAATCTCATCCATTGATTTTATGTATCCCACGGAATGTGATCCATGGATCCCAAAACCCTATAAATAGAGAGGCATACCATGCTCTCTAGGGTTATGAAAAAGAGACACATCTCTCTCTCCCTCTCCCACACGTCAAAGCCTCTTCTCTCCTCCTCTTGGTGGTCGTCCACCAAACCCTAGAGGAGACTCTACATCGTCGCTTCACCACCACACCTCCACCTTGACGTTCTTCAGTTCTCCATCTTCTTTGGAGTGCTACATTCGCGAAGAAGGTGTTCGATCTCGTACAACGAGATCAGGAGTTCACCGTGATTGGATCAACTTGTTGGATTGCGAGGATCACGTGACTCATCTTCGCGCTCGCTAGCGTCTTCTTCAACTATTGGACTTGAGACAGGAGGTCTCTTTTCGTAGAGACTTGATCAACCACGCTACAAGAGGTATTCCTTTATACTTGATGTGGTTCTACATGAAACGATATGAGAATCATTATTGGATCATGTGGTTTCATCGCATGAAAATTTTTCAAATTCCGCTGCATAGAACAACTAGTCCGACTAGTCATTCTTCATCGTATTCGATACGACACTCATGCTTCCGTGATGCGCTTGAGGATTTTTTCAATATCCTTCATCGATGACCTGACCACCATGAAGACACTGATTCCAGCATAGGTCAAAGCCAATCCCAACAATTTTAGATGCAAGGAGGAGGTAATTGATGATCCATCCACCCCGAGATAAGTATGGCCTTTGATTTTAAATGTTTATCTTACGCCATTCATCTCATAAGTGGTAGGAGAGTGCAGCCACCTTCATAACCCTTGGAATTGGGAGATCAAGCCAATTAGAGAGCCTCACCTCCCACATCATCATCTTTTTCACTAGTAGAGCAGCGATTAAGTGTAGCACCACCAGATCCTGGAGTTTCACGATCTTCATCTTCACCGCCACAATCGCTGCCTTCTTCATTCAAAAAATACGAAAAAGAAAATAAAGAGAGATGCATTTCATAGTTAGCAGAGAATGAGTACACACTCTTCGTGGAATCTCCTTCTACACCAGCAGTAGTGGCCCGTCCTGTTTTTGATTTTTTCTCTTCTAGCCCTATTTTGGATAACATTGTACAGAATGATTCTAGTTGTCCAATTGTATATGAGAATGATATTTTGAATAAGTGAAATGAGCAGTTGAATATTTCTTCTAATTCTGTGCCATTTCCTTCAGCATTGAATAAAGCTAAAAAAATCAAAAATTAGAAACAACCTTATCTAATCTTGGTGTGGTAGGGATCTTACATAACATTTTTTTAGAGATGTCACTTCTTGAGGCCATGGAGTACATGTTTGCAGTGAAAAAGGGAATGAAATAAGCATTTACCCAAAAGCATCAACCAAAAGCAAAACAGACAGGAGAAGACAAAGAAGCACATATTGACCATGGCGACAATTCATGCCATCAGCAATCTCCCACTAAAAAAGAAAGATAATGGAGCATCTCAAATCCGTTGCCACATCTTTGATCAAGAATTTGATCGTACTCTTCTCGATAGTGGTTCCTACATTAATCTCATGCCATCCTCTCTACTCACTAAGTTTGGGTTGAGGCCTCTTGGATCCACTAGGATGATCCTTTAGTTTGATTATAGATCGATCAAGAGACCGAGGGGCATTTTAGAGGATGTTATTGTAACGGTGCAAGGAAATAGATTCCCAGTTGAACTTATTGGCATGGATATGGACATCTTTGCACCACTACACCATACCCTGATCATACTAGGTCGATCTTTCCTTCAAACAACCGAAGCGGTAGTTGATTATGTTACTGAAGAGATCATCTTTCACTCTTGTAGTGACATCATATGAAAGAGAGAGAGAGAGAGATAGTTACACCAGATCTTGAGGATTGTGATTTTCTTGCCAAGTTTAGAGAGACATATCTATTTATTGATTTCATGGACATCCAGTAGTTCCTTTCTGAGAAGGAATACTTTGAAATCACAGTCAACATGAGTTTCCTTGTTGATCACACTAAGTTATTTGTTGATGGGCAGTTCGAGCAGATTTTTTAGGACCATTCTGGGATTTCAAAGATACAGTATGATATTCCATTGACACATCATTTTGAGATTACTGATGAGATGCATCCTAATGAGATTTCTGAGATTCTTGTTTAGAATTGTGAATAACTTGATGAGCCATTCCTTTCTGAGAAGAGATCATTCGTTGCAGATCTTTCTAAGATTTTACTTCTTGAGCCTGTAGGAGCCACGGTGGACAGTACACACAATGCAGATCAGATACCTTATAACAGTACAGTTGTAGAGGTCATCACAGAGCCGATTCGAACCTCACCCGAGCTCAAGGATTTACCATCAACATTGAAGTATGCCTTCCTTGCAGGTCCCCCCCCCCCAAATGTTTCTGGTTGACGAGTCCTAAATAGCCTTCTTTTATCTTTCTGAATTATTGTTTAATGTGTTGTTTCATTGTAGGAGGGAATTCAGAATCAGTCAAGAAATAACCACAATAATTTATTCAATTTTATTCGAAGTGGTTTAATGTTTATTTTACTTAAGCAAGTCCCAAGGTCGAACTCAATGAGGCAAAGGAACAACCTAGAAATTTGTCTATTAAAGTTCGTTCACGGTTTTCGAGATGGCATTTTTTTGGTATTTTTAATGCAATTTTGGGATGCAAATGAAAATGAGACCAATTTCAAGGACTAAATGTAAAGATCAAACAAACGATGTCCCGAAAATATGAAACTTGACCGAGATGTCAACTATGATGACATGAATGCACTATATTTTTTTGGAATTTTTGGATGCAAGATAAAGATTTTATGAATTTAGGAACGCAAACACAATGAATTTCAATAATTAATTATAATAAATATTAAACCTAAATATTTACAAGAGATAAAATTATCCAAGAGCTATCACTAGGTGATTGATCTCAGAAAAATCCTAAACCTTAAAAATACAAGGTTTAATACCTATTAAAAATTAAAGATTGAAATATGTAAAATGATTTTTATAGGGCAAACCATGTACGCAAATGCAATTCTTTTGGACATGATGTTAAAAATAATTATTTCTCTAATCCATGAATTTTTGACCATTTCTAGAGTTATGGTTAATTACTTATGAATTTTAAGGCAAAAGATGGGAAAAATATGTCAATTCTCGTAAGAACAATTATTATTAATTAACCACAGAAAATAAAACGATCACATGCATGCCATATTATAGAGAATTAGTTGAAGAACATCATGCAAATTTTTGATAAATAAAATGATAACAAAATATTGCTTAAACAATAGGTAGAAGTCAGGGTTTTAATTGCAATTACTATAAATAAATAAATAAATAAAAATAAAACTTGCAGTACAAGGACTTATTTGTAATTACCTACCCCTCTAAGGGGTTTCTGCGAAATTTCCAGAGCATCACGTGTGAAGCACGTGACCTCTGGTGTCAGGGGTCATTCTGGCAATGCATGGAGTTGAGGGGCTTTACTACAAAAAGATCCCCACGCACGTGTATGTCATGTGAGCCGAGTGTCTTTTGAAATACGGTGAACCCCTGGGGGTCATTGCAAGTTGTCCCCCCAACGCACGTGCCAAGCACGTGGGCGGGGGCCTCGGGACTGATGCTTGGTGATGCTTTTGTGGAGGGCGGCGATGTAGGCTTCTGGCATGGAGGAGGCGACCGACGGAAGGTGGAGGAGCAGCTGAAATGCCTGGAAGTTGGTGGTGGTGGCTCCTGGCTCTAGCCAGGAGGTTTTGAAGAAGGGAGAGTGCTCCTGGGAGTCGATGAAGACTGGTGAGGGCGTCCTAATGCGGGGAGTTGTCTGAAGTCGAGGCGGAACAGAGTTGATAATGGAGGAGCGAGTGTCGGAGTTGGCTCGACGGTGATAGAGCCAGAGCAAGGAAACAGCAGGCGCGGAGGCCCCAATGCGATGAGCTCCTTGGAGCTCAGATCTCACCGAGGGAGAACAGGGACCCGGGCTGTCACCATCGGAGTCCCTTGTCTATACGTGCAATCGGCAGATGCTGGAGTGGTACGGCGGTGGTGTGGCTTTATAGGAGTGAGTATAGGAGTCCTGGAGATGTTAGGCACTGGAGATTGTAGAGGGGCGGTGATTGAATTATATGGAAGACAAAAGAGGGAGATCTGATTGGTGGTGGCGCGAGAAGGGCGAAGATGGACGACGCACAGGGAAGGAGATCATGGAGGATGCAGTTGGTGGTGAAAATCGTGGTGGCGGCGGTCGAAGAGGAAGGTTGGAGGCAACTGAGGTTGAGAATCGTGGGGGCGACGAAGCCACCCAGATTGGGAAAGGGGGATGATGGCAGACATGTGTAGTGCGCAGGAGGCACATGCGTTGCACGTGTGAGGCTTCTGATTTTATATTTTTTAGAAAAATGAAGTATAATAAGGTCAAAAATGGGTGACATGTGGCAGCTCTAGGAGCTGCCACGTATCAGCCCCAAAAAAATCAAAAACAAAATAAAAAGATAATTCAAAAAAAATAGCACACTACCTCGAATTAAAAAAATTTCTTCATAAAAGTTGCTCGTCTTGATGAGATCTACAACTTTCAAGAAGAGACCAAAACCACGATTATTTGCATAAAGTGATATTTTTGGGGTATCCCATGTATATAGAATACCTTGATTTCTGAGTTTTCTATTTTTTATCATTTTTAAACCAAATAAAAATCCAAAAAATGATAAAATCAAAGATAAATATTACACATTAATCTAATTTTTTGGATTTTTTAAGTTGGAAAAAGAAGAAATAAAATAAAATGCGAAAAAGGTAACTTTTCTACAGACAGTTAGTGAAGACTCGGACTGAGTTAATTTCTTTGATTTCAAGCCCAGTTTTGATTTGGATTTTTGTGCTTTTTAATAAAACTTTTATCAAAGAAAACAAATGAAGAATAAATAAAATAAAATGAGTTAATATGTACATAAAATAATAGGTCAAAAACTGCTAAAATACAATATGTACAAAAGAGGCCCAAAACTCAACTTTCACATATAAGCTTCGATTCACTTGAACTTGGTCTTGTTTTGAAGGTATTCGAATGTGCATTAGTTCAAAAGTGAGTAGGATCAAATCGGACACTGGATGAGGAAGATATCGAGGTTTTAGTCTGTTAATCCTAGAATTAGGGTTTGGGTTTTTGGTGTACTTATTTTAGTTAGTGATTTGTTCTATTTTTAATTTATTTTAGTTAGTGATATGTATATAATGGAAGTGGTTTCAGGACATTTGGAGTTAGCATGAATTAGTTAAAAATCAGATAAGTTAGGCTATTTTACAGGTCAATTGGACTGGGATTTTTGGCTTCTTTTTTTTGCAATAATAAGTGATAAAATGCGATTCTTATCAATACATGCATGAATGCTAATTATGTAGAATAAATGAAGAAATGCCGATGAATTTTAGAGATTTGAGCTTAATTAATCATTTTTCGAGTGATGAATCTGAGATTCATCATCCCCCTATATTTAAACCATGTTCTTCCCTGAGCATCAAAAGAAATGCAATGAGGTGAAATGAGATTGGGTTCCATACGAAGTCCATGAGCAGAAGGTAAAAATGAAACTAGACCCAACCTTTGGATTATTAGTTTGGCGGAACTTCCGTGAGACTTTCGAATTTTAAAATCAACAACCTTTAATCTCTACACATCATTGTCACAGTTTCGGCTCAGAAGTCATCTTAGATCAATCCTCATCTCAAAGCATACCCCATGAACATTGAAAAATCGACTCACGTGTGTGAAAGGTTTTAGCTCTTCCCATCCAGAATGACGGACTACCATGCGCACCTCCTCTCCAGTAACTCATCCTCGGGGAGTCAGGTATCTCCTTCTAAGGTCCGTCGTGTTGTGTTCACAATTGAATAGAGGGAGAAATTAGAAGAAGGAGGAATGAACTGGAGGGTGGCAAGTGTAGTCACCTCTCCTTGTGAAGTCGGCCAGTTTAGCCAAGTATCCACCAAGATCTGCAGGTTTTCTTGAAGCTTGGACCTTTACTCGGTCAAATATTTATTTGGTAGTAGGCTTATTTGTATTTAGATTTTTGGTATCTCTGCTTGGATCTGGTTGTGCCCCTACGGGTATGGAATCTTTTTTACGTACATGTTTTGAGGTCTTAGAAAAAATTGTGCCTAGCCGTCCATCCCTTTTCCGAAGCTTTATTTCAACCCGTACTCCGGTCCTTAGATGTTCACGCTACCAAAAAAGAAACTCACACAGTCTTCTAACACCCCGTCTGAGTTGAGCTAAGTGCATAGTGCGAGAGTTAAAAATTAATTCCCTATTCCAGAGTCGTACCCAGAATGAAGAGACCAAGTTAGAAACTAACAGTTAAACGCTGCACATTGTCATGTGGATGTCAAAGAATTAAGTCAAAGACCTGAAGTTTCTAAAATCCTATTTCTCAGTGAAGTTCCTCTGAAAATTAGGTGGATTAAGGTCAAGTTCAGACCACTCTCGGTTTCTGCTCATAACTCAGTTCAGAACTCAAGGACTTTTCACAACTTAAAATACATGTAATGTCGGATGAAGTGCAGGTGTGTAAAATGCAGACAAATTTTTTTATTTTATTTTTTTGAGATTTTTAATGCAAGGATTTTTTTTGCAAAAATGAATAAGAATCCATTTTTCAAAATTTTTGGTTGGACACAGTCAATGTTAGTAGCAAAACTTTTTTTATTTTTGTTTATGTTTTTTTTGTTTTTTATTTTTTTGTGTTTTTTAAAGTTAGTTACCCACCTCGTAAATACATATGAGCTTATGTGAAAATACGAGCTACAAGTAAAATATATACATAGCATATATACACACCCCCTATAGTTAGCGAGTGTTGTGTCCTCAGAGAACAAGAAGCGTAGAGAAGACATAGCTTAGGATAAGCCTAAGAGAGTGAAAAAGAAACATAAAAAGAAGTCAGCTTGCCCCCCTATACTTAGACTATGAACAATATAAGTATAGAAGAAGAGCAAAAATGATGCGGTCGGATATGTGAATGAGGAGAGTATATACAGATGGGTATCGGTTCCCCATATACTTAGGTTGTGGTCAGCCTAAGTATAGAAGAATGGTGAAAATGAGGTGGTGGGGAGAATGGTATGTACATATGGCATCGGTCCCTCCCTATACTTAGGCCTTGGCCTAAGTAGAGGAAGAAGATGTACAAGGAGACCGATGGGGTCGGGAGGGAGGGAGGGTAGCCGATGATTAAGGCGGTTTTCGACTGATCTTTTTGTAAGCCTGTGGTGGGAGATCATAATGATAAGAATGAGATGAAGCATATGATTCCCAACCTTTATCAATGTTATCCTCAGAGAAATCATGCTGGAGAGTAGATGAAGCATATGAATCAGATGAAAGATAACCATCATTGGAGTTATCCTAAGAGAAATATTATTTGAAAGTGGAGGCACTCCTGATATTCTTGTTCTTTTGTTTCTTCAGTTGTTTTCTCAGAATTTGTTTCTTCTTGGGATAAAGCAATTCGTCCTCAGATGATGAATACTCTAATGCACCAGTCTTAGTCAGCTCATAAGAAATTATTCCAGTATATTTAATGAGACCAAGAGAATCAGCTTTGAATGAATAATAGTGAGGAACGGGAGTCGTCCATCGTGAATCAAAGTTTGGATCATTGCGAAGATAGGGTTTAAGGACTTCCGAACAGACCTCACTCATGTAGATTACCCTTTCCGGACCTGATGAGGAATCATCAGACAATTCCTCTCCCGGAAGGTTGAAGGTGACTTTCTTTTTAGATGAAGGAGCAGCCATGATTCGTCTTGTCTTTGAACGTGCTGGTCCTAGAAGTAAGGTGTTGACAATTGAGTCTCCAGATGAATAACCATTGAAATTTTCCTCCTTGGTCAGTGCACGTCCCACATATTTGTTCTTAGTTTTCTTAATGTTGGTGCACTCTTGAGTTGGAATGAATTGGTCAAGGTAGTCAGAGAAGGTTTTGGCCGAGTCAGGGTGAGACCATGCATATGTCTCAGGATCATATAAGAAACACTTTCCCATGTTGTAGGGTGGGGTAGGGCTCATCTACCGCTTGATGGTTATAGCTGTTGACGGCTTCGTGGGTCGCCTCGGAATATCGTGTTTCCTCAAAGATTGGGTAAGATCGAAATGCTCCCAATGCTATTAATATGATTTCTTGATTCTCGTACTCAATAATTGCTTTATCCAATGCCAAGAATGGATTTCCGATAATGATTGGAGACTAGTTAAATTCTCCTTTATGCTCAATATCAATGATCGTGAAGTTTATTTTTAGCGAAACACATTGGAATGTAACGATCACTGAACTTGTTCCTCTTGCCCGCTTTATAGATCGATCAGCCAGTTGAGCGATCTCTCTTATTTTGCTGATAGGTTCGAGTTTGAGCTTGTCAAAAATAGAGGTCGGGAGCATGTTGATTGGTAAGTCGTCATCGATTCAAGCATGGGTAAATGTTGTGTCTTTGATTCCATAGTCAAATCTGGGCAACTGCTTCACTATGCAGCTCTTGGTTTTTCTCCTCAACACCAAGGAGGTGGCAATTAACAAAATGTGTCTTTCAGTCTTTGTTCTTGTCATGTCCAACTTTTTCATTATGAATTTACTCAATACAAATCCTTTCAGGTCGGGGAAGTGTTCAATGGCCTGTATCAAGGGAAGTACAAAAACAATCTCTTCTCTAGTGCTTCTCATAAAGCAGGATCCAAATTCTTCAGATCTTCTTCAATTTCAATTTTTATGTATTTTTCTGGATTTTTTATTTTTTGGGTGTTTTCGAATATTTTGATTTTTTTGGTATTTTCTCTGTCATGTCTGGATGTGGCATATTTCATAGATGATGATGGGTTTTGATATGCCGTGTCAGAGTCAGAGTCAGAATCAGATTTGTCCCTAGGAGAGCAATAGGCAGAGGTGTCACTGTCTAGATAGTCCCTAAGGTGATCATAGTCTCTAGGTTTCTGAATATAAGCGTGTATCCTTACATATACAAACTCTCTCTCTCTCTCATGTATATGCATACATATGTATGGATGGATGGATACAAACTTATATACTACCGCATACTCTTATAACAGCTACACATTTTATCCATTAATATGATTATATAACACATATTTTTGTGTCTATGCACATATACATATATGCATTCTCTATGAGTAAGTCTGCATATGCACATGTACATGTGTATATGTGTTTGCGGGCACACATTCACATGAAAATTAGTCTCTTTGCATAATCTACACACACTATATAGTTACATATTACTTATCACTACACCTTATACTTTATTATATAAAACCCACTGAAGGGATAAATTCCCGTCGACCCTTCATGAGCGTGTATTACCTCTCTTCCTCTTCTTGGCTCTCATGTTGTAAAAGTAATATATAGCTCTACTTGGAGAGGTATGTGTGAGGGCATGCATGTGTGTGTTAAATTATATTATATAAAAGGATGGGTATAGAGTCAGCAAATTTTGACCCATTAGAGACGGTAATCAAAATTTACCATAGGTAGTCAACCTAACCCATAAACTGGTTCTAGGTTTGAAATACTGCCATGATGCACTATTGGGGTCCACCATCCATTATAGTGGCTACTACATAGGAAGGGGTTTGGATTAGCTTGAATAATGGTTGGGCCCTCTATTGATAAAGGTCCCCTCCCCTTCTTCATTAATTGAAATGTGAGTATGTACTATCCCATTTGCTTCTTTTTTTGGCATTCACACTAATCGAACTTTCAATTCTTTTTAATTTGGTTACCTTTACATCAATTTGAGAGCTCTATCGCTTATTTGAAAGGGACATTATAAGCCCTTTTAGATTAGGTGAATTTGTGATAATTAGAGATATTTTTCTTTTAAAATAAGTCCAAATTTCATTTAAATTCTGCAGTACAACTTGTCTTCTTAAATTATTGGATATGGGATCAAATAAAGCCATGCAATCTGTTACCTCTCATCCATTGATTTGAACACTTCATGCATCTCCAAGATTGATTCTCCGCATGGCTTTCCCTTAAGCCAGTGCCTTTGATTTTAATTGATTATCCTTTTGTATGTTTCATGCATTTTACTTGTAATATCATGTTTTGACCCTCTACTTCCACTTAAAGGAATCATTTTTATTTAAGTTTTCTTTTATAACCATTTCATTTCATCCAACGGTTAAGAGGCTTTTTTTCTCATCTATTCCTCTCATTTTCTCAATCTCATGTCATAGTAGGCATCCACATTATGTGTAGTTCTTTCTCGTGCTTCACCTCCTTCCTTTGTCTCTTCATGGAACCACCTGAACTACCCACTCTCCTTGTTTATTATCTTTTCACATGCGTGCACAAACTACCATACACAATATAGACCAACTACGCACAAGTACTTTAAATGCATCACCTCCTTAACATGACTTTATGTCAATGCATGAAACTTAACTCATTGTCTTTTTATAGCTTTTGTTTGAAAATGCTATACTTTTTTAAATGTGTTAACATCTTCATGTATAAGATAAGTACTCTTGAGTTACTGATGAATCTATGTATCATTAACTTAATATCAAAAGTTTGACTTGAATATCTAAATAAATACACAACAAGTGCCTCTAAAATAAAGAAATAAACAAGTCAACAATAATAAGAAAATGGATTAATTGTATATTATTATTTTGTAAATAACTTCAAAAAAATTTAGAAATAAAGGCAACAAAATAAGGAGTTAAAATTTGTAGATATTCATTTGTATAAAATCGCAAATTTTAAACATTTTTAGTAAAGACTTCTTAACATAGAATAACATGACATCAACTCTGTTATGTACATATTACTAATATTATTCAATAAGAAATGATAACAAACATCAACTGTGTACATACCCAGTAAACCCAACCCCTAGTTCAACAAGCAAAAGTTGTACAGTTAAATACAGTTCTCATATAATCTCCTATGGACCTATACTCACCTTTTAATTAATGCCCACGAAATTGTAATAAAACAAGACTTGATTCAATGGAATCAGATTTCAGATGTGAAACTTAGATTTTGGGAAAAGAATTGCATATTGTACTTATGTACTTTCTATGTTATTTTATCTATATATTTAACACATTTTAATTTATTTCTTTTCGTTTAAATTTTTTGATTTATGTTTTAACTAAATAATATAAAAATAATATCCAAAAAATCTAAAGAACTCAAAAAAATAAGTAATGTGATCCTATATATATTGCACGTATATATCCCTTCCCTATTTTATTTCATAATTTTCCTAATTATTAAAATTGAAAAATATATTTAGATGTAAATAGGTTGGTAGCATTTTATTTACTATAAAAGACATGTGTTTTTTATTTATCAAATGCCTAAAAATCTATATCTTAATACATATTTCTTAGTTTGGTTTTATGGTCTTCATGAATTTTAGATCTCATTGAGATTTACATGTCTAATGTTTATCATTTTTCTCATTTGAATTCATATTTCTATTCTATTTCTCATTTACATTTCTTATGTGTTGTTTGTGTTGGATATGCGAGCCCACGGCGAGCCATTATGCAATAAATGTTATTGCAATTCACTCCTTAATCTGAAATAAAGAGTACATAGTTTGCATAATAGGTCCCTTAGTACAATTAGGGTTATGTACCATGGCCATCTTAATGATCATATAGCTGTTGATTCAATTATTGAATCATAGAGGCCGGTGCTTAGATGAATATCTAATGAGTTAGATTGAGGACTCATCAAGCACCGTCAAATGATTATTAAGAGATGATCTCCAGCCTGAGTAGGAGATGGCAATCCTTTCGCAGTTAGGCTGATATCTGACCGACTTCTTGATGCAGGTCCTCTGCATAGGAATAGAGATTCGGAGGTGTCAGGTTAGTTAGGTCAAAGAGTTGACTTAACGAGATCGAGATAACCAAAGTCCTATATCATATGCTGTCATGATATAGGCACACATCCTCTGACCGGAGACAGATGTGTTACTATATGTCTGAGTATGTACATTTGGCAGACCAATAGGTTGATGACCTAATCAAGGTCTATACACCGGCGCGCTGGTGTGCATATAAGGGCATATGAGTAATACGATCTCTCAAAGGGATCATACAGGTTCACTACTGAACCGGAAGACATGAGCTCACTCATGAGATATTGGGAAGAATCAAATTCCGTGCGCACGGTCGTCTCGCTTGGGAAGCTTGACTGAATTTGTTGGTTTGATATATACTTTTGGAAAGTATATGATCAAGACCTAGGTATGATATATGCTTTTGGAAAGTATATGATCAATACCGACTCCCAATGATCGAATGAGAAACTTACTGATAAAACCCTGAAGTAGACAGTATAAAGTTGATCTAATACTTCGGGTTTATTCTGAGTCTTCCAGTATGCAGGATGTACATGTATTAGGAATACCTGAGGGTGATGTGATCATAAACGGTTGTATAACCATGACGCTTCCATTCCTAGGGAGTGATGAAACGGGTCTGGATTTTAGTGACTCCTCTCAGTAGAGAAATAATTTGATCTTAGTCCAAATGTTGGACATTGATATGAATGTGATTCAGATTCAATGAGAAGATTAGATTTGCGGTCTTGATTTAATCAAGCATCTGTGGGAGGCCCGAGATCTGGATTTGAGATGTGATCTCAATATCCATGTCACTATACGTGGAACAATACAATCGCCCTGTCCTTATCTCCAAGTATTCGCGGAGAAAGCGCATTGTCCTTGAAAGAGTTCATGGATAATTCTATTGTTGATATATGTATCCGAGCATTGAGAAAATGGATAATTAAATGTGATTTAATTATCATGAATAATATGAATTTGATTCATATTATAAGGAGAGTTATCTTAGATAATTAAATGTGATTTAATTATCAAAGATGTAAATAATGTGAATGTGATTCATATTATTTGAACACATGAGATAAAGAGATCCAAGATGATTAAATATGATTTAATTATCAAGGATAAGAATAATGTGGATAGTAATATCCAATTATTCATAATATATTATAAATGTGATTTATAATGTATTAGAGAGAGTTAAATATAATTTATATTAGTAGATTAATTATTAATGTGTATTGGATACACATTGTTTAATTAATTGAAAATGTAAATTACATTTTGTTTTGGGTTGTGAATGTGATTCACAATACTCCAATGTCAAGATTGCAATATTCCCAAAATTAATTGAGAATTATTTTTTTGGTGAATAATTGTTGGAAAATAAGTTGAGAGAAAAACAAGGAGATATGCAATCCCATGGGAATCCATGGGATTGCCCTCCACATATGGGAAGAGGGGGGCGGCACCAATTCCTTTATGGAATTGGTGGCCGTCCACTCCTCCCAATAGGGAAGGAGGCTCTCATTTGTTTTTTTCACTCCTTATTTAGTTGGTTTAATTTGGTATTAATATATATTTGATTTATCAAATATATTTAATCAATATTAAATCACAAGTTGTTGGCTTTTACCAACAACAACCTTGACCATTGGATTGTCATAAATCAATCTCAACCATTGATTTTATATGACACATGGATTGAGATCCATGGATCCCAAAACCCTATAAATAGAGAGGCATACCCATGCTTTCTCTTTACACATAATGCTTGAGAAGCATCTCTCTCTCCCTCTCTCTTTCTCTTTAGAGGTCAGCCCTCTCTCTCCCTCTCATGGTCGTCCACCATGGATGCCATGGAGAGGTTCTCCATCGCCGTGGCATTGTCATTATGCTGCCCGTTCTTCTGCTCGTGGATCTCCGTCTCCTTCAGTGCGCCTCGCTCATGAAGAAGATGTTGGATCTCGTGTGTCGAGATCAGGAGATCCGCCACTTGGATCATCAACTAGGATTGCGAGAAGCACGCGGTTCATCCCCGCGCTCGCAAGCGTCTCCTCCGTCGGATCGGACTTGAGACAGGAGGTCTCTTAGTTTAGAGACTTGATCGCAACCACACTTCAAGAGGTAATCCTAATTACTTGTTTGTGGTTTAGACGAAATGATCCGAGAAGTGTTCTTGGATCATGTGGTTTCGTCGTAAGAAAATTTTTTAAATTCCGCTGCATCAAGCAACTAGTGCGACTAGTCGCTCTTCGTCGTATTCGATACAACGCTCACGCTTCCGTGATGCGCTTGAGGATCTAACTGTATCCTTCAAGTGGTATCAGAGCCTTAGGTCGACGGTTTCGAATAATGATTCGCTAACCGAGGACGACTTGGGTTCGTTAAGGTCGCGAAAGTTTTCATCGCATTTGATTTCGCAGATCTGTTTAGTAAATATATTAGGCACTGTTTAAATTGTTTAAACACGAATTTACTTGGATTATGTTCCCCATTAAATAAGGAAACCATAGGATCTGAGTTTGCGTAAATCGGATTTCGTATGCTCGAGATATGGTCGTTTTAATGAACATGTATGCACTGTTGCGGGAACTGTGAATCTGAACGTGATTAAAATGTTCATTACTGTTTAGACTTGCCTCGAAATGCGTGAAACATCACTTAGGTTCTGTCCTAAATCAAATTAGCAAACTTTAGAAATTGACTTTGCTTAATTTGGATTTAATATGATTGAGATATGCCAATTTTAGTAAGTAGGGGTCACTGCTGAAATTGCTTTCCTAATCAAGAACCATGTGATTGTCAATTAATGAAATTATTTGTTAATTTCGAGAAATAATTATGAAAAATATTTGTGAAATATTAGAGAATGATTATTTCCTTAATTGACTTGGCCCCAACCAATTAGTTGATTAGATTTGATCTAACCCACAATTGGAATTACAATCATCAAACTTTTTGCTTGAATAGGACTTGGGAATTTGCCTAGCAAATTTCCTTAAAATCAAAATTGTTTTGATTATTATATGGTATAATTTCGGTTGAAGAACCGATGATCATCTCAATTACAAAATAATCAATTTGACATTATCCTTTCCCGAGGCGGATATGGTGTCTAGTCGGGGATCGCTGGGTCAGCGGGTTGCAACGTATGTGGTCCGCCCCACTCCCGTCGGTACTGGCCATGACAGCGGGTAGGGCCGGGATAATGTCTGAGGGATTATGATGTATTTTTCTAATTATTAAAATACGAATTAATACGTACTTTGATAATAATACCATATATATATATTCAAGCATAAAATTAAGTTTGATTGATTGAATTGGATTGATAATTAATTTAATATGATTAAGTTAATTATATCCAATTGAGAATACTCTAATATGATTAGAGTTAATAATTCCCTTGGAAGAATTAATTATATGAATGTGATTCATAGTAATTAATTAAATTTGAATAAGAGGTGGAGGATCACATAAGTGACATCCATGATCTCCCGTCAAGGCAAAGGGTTTCCGTCGCCAGGGGTTGTATATAGGAGACGCCTGTACGTAGTGACAGCTCCTATATACAAGCGCATCTGGATCGGACTCTTTGCTTCTCGAAAGAGTAAGGCCGTATGCGTAGTGACCCAAATATCGGATCCTCGTATTATTGGGGCGATATTGGATTGCGCATAGCGAGTTCTATTCCTGTTGACGGTTGGTTCAATTAACGAAGGGTCAACATCACCTTAGGGGTGGTGGGCCCGGGTGTTAAAGACCGAATTGGGAAATGCAAGTTGGACTTGCAAGGCGGAATGTGTTCCCGCTTTTCTTTATTGGAGTTGCAGTTTCTCATATTATTGGTATGTAACAAAGATAAAAAGGAGATCCCAGATCTTGCTGAGATATAATGGTAAGTATATCTCTTACATTGAATGTGATTAAGGGAATGAACTTTCATTGTTGACATGGAAAGACAACTTTGATATAAAAACTCCTAAATCAAAGTATAATATGTGTATATATATAAATATATACCCTTATGCAAATTACTTATTTCAGATAATCCTTCATTAAACCCACTCAATGTTATACTCATTAATAACCAGTAGAATATCATGGATTGGACCCTTGGTCCAGATATTGTACTTGCGATTGGACGCATAATGTATGTGGTTGCAATGTGCAAGATTCCTCATAATAATGAGAAGTGATAATTAAATAAGACAATAGGACTAAAACCCTAGGGTTTGTATGTCTCTATAAGTCTTGATCTTATCGAATGTACTTTTGAAGTGACATGTCGATGATGATCGTAATTATCAAAGTAATCCTTATAAAATCAATAAAGATATTCTGGCATATATATGTGCTCTTGACATTTAATCATGAATGACATGGTTCTCTACATCATGTAGAATGGTAGCTCTATTAGAGATAATGTGTTCAAATTGTTTGAATACCTACCTGAACCGATGCTTCAAAGAGTTTAGATGGATGTAGATGATGAGTGTCATCATTCTACTGTCTATACTCTAGTCATTCATGAAGCTTCATAATATTCATATTATATGAACTTAAATGAAGCTTGTATAAATGTTGAAATACTCTTATATTGAAATTTTTGATTTTAACATAAGAGATCCTTGGTCTTGAGCAAAGGTTGCTTATAGACAAAGGGAGCGCTGTGGAAGCATGGGTTGGACCCAAGTAAGAGGTATAGTCAAAGAGTTGACTATACTTCTGTGACTTCCATATGACATCCAAAGAGTTGGATGAATGCCAATACTGCAATAAGTTGATGTGTTGATAGTATGACTATCAAGTCTGTCTAGAATCCTCAAAAAAGGACTCGGATGGAGCATCAGTATAATCTACATATAATCATTGATATTGACTTACTTATTTGATAAGATAAAATCTAATAATTGTATCTCAAATTTTCTAATGACACTTGCAATTGGTTGCATATGTATTAGAAATTTGATCTTAAGGTTTATTGGCCATCCATGTTGAAAGTGATGCAAGTGTTGCAACAATTTCCATGAGATCAATAGACTTCATATTTTCAGTGGGAGCCCTTAGTCTTAGAGAATGTCTCTATGACCTAGATATTAGAATACACTCATTGTTTATTTCTAATTGTTGGATATAAACATGAATTCTGTAATAAATCTATCATAAAGAGTTATGATGGAAATATTTCAGATAGTAATCTAAAATCTAGTGGACTCTATTAAATTAGAAAATTATTGAATGGTTCATTACGATTTCTAATACTGAAAATTAAATCTTTAAAAGATCAATAGGAGGATAAAGATCATTTGACAATGATCTGACATCAAATTTTGGACATATGTCTGTTGATGAAATCAGTGGACTGGTAAGACATGAAACTTTAGATTGTCTAAAGATTCAAATCTCACATACTTGTGAATATTGTATTCAAAGTAAAATGTCCAATGCACCCTTCCTTGGGAAAGGTGTAAGATTAAGGTATTCAAGATCTCATACATATTAATGTATGAGAATCATCTATATCAGAATAAACATTATGGATATGTGATATCTATTAGTGATTATTTGATATGAGATTTCTTTTCTTCACTTAGAAAACTTTGAAATGTTCAAAGATTTCACAATTTTGGTTTAGAATCAAAGTTTGAAGGAAGATGAAATGAATTTGATCTAATCAAGGTAGCTTGTACCTATTAGATGAATTCAAGGAATACCTTATGGAGATGTGAATATCATTTCTATCTCACCCCTCCTAATGAGCCTTAACTCAATAGAGTCGTAGGGAGATACAATTGATCATGTGTGACATGATTTGATCAATGATTAATCTTAGCATAATTATCTCTTAGTTTCCAGGTATATGTGGTAGAGACTACATTATACACTTAATAAGGTCCCAAGCTGGTAAGCTGGAATCTAGCACCAGAGAGTGCTACTTCATTAGGAAATTAAAGGATGGTATTAGATACCTACTTTATGACCTTGAGATTCTTAAAAGATCTCATCTTTGAGAATATGATTCTTATAGGATGACTCTCTTGAGAATCAAGATGAAAATGAAGTAAAGGAACTCATTTAATCTTGAAAAGATAATGAGGCTCCTGAAATCAGAAACTAAAATAGATAATTAAAGATGAAACATTAATACCTCTTCAAATAAGTTTGAGGATGGATTCCATGTGTCAGTTAAATCTGAAAATGATCGGACTTCATGTGATGAAGCTCCTGAGGATCATGACATGGAAAGATGGATGTTAGCAATAAAAGTCTAATGTAGACTTCATATACAAGTGTTGTATATGGACCCTCGAGGATCCACCTATATGGGCCAGACCCATTAAGGTGTAAATGGATGTTCAAGAGAAAGAGGGAACCTGATGAGAAGGTATAGACCTTCAAAGTACGGTCCGTAGCCATGAGCTACACACCGAAGAGAAGGCATCGCTTGCAATAAGACTTGCTCTAGTGACCTTGCTTTAACCCATCAGAATATTGCTAACTATAGCTACACAACTTGTCTATGACATCTTCATGGTGTGAGTCAAGATTGCATTCCTCTATGAATACCTCTCTGAGGATATTCATATGAAGTAGCCCCAGGGCTTCATGGTTGAGGAAAGCAAGGTGTGCTAGCTGAAGAACTCCATCTTTGGACTCCAATAAGTTTCTTGTAGTTGGAACATAAGATTTGATGAAATTATAAATGTTGTGATTTCAGATCTTGATGAACCATGTGAAGCTTAGTGGGAGTGCCATTGTGTTCATCGTGCTAAATGTAGATATTATTCTAATCATTTAGAATGATATAAGAATAATAATAAGTGTTTTATAATTTGGTTGTTCCATACCTTGTGATACGATTTCAAGGATACCTCTTAGATCTTAATTCTGAAGTCGTTCAGAAGCAAAGAGAAGAGGGTATTGGGACCGTCGCATTAGTAGTACACCTTGGACTTATTCCATTTTCTGGACAATTCCAAGAAAAGCTTCCTTCCCTTAAGATGTGGTAGTGACCTGTCTAGAGGGATAGCACCTCAAAGAGTTGAGGAAGTGAATGCTAGAACTGCTTGCACTTGCGCATCAGTTATGAGAAGCTGAATGTATGCTAGATGTGTACAAGAACCAGATGTCTACCATGCAGTGGGAGTAGTAAATTGTTACTAATCCTACTATGGAGATAAAACACTTGATTGCAGTAATAACAATATATTCAAAAATGATGAAACTTAGAGATAGTGATCTCAAAGTCTTATCTTCAAAGGTTTAAGACCTTGTAGATAGTGATCTATAAGGGTCTTAACTGTAGATACCTTAGGAGATAGAGAACCCCAGGAATGAAGGTATTCTAATAAGGATTATGGGAATACTGGTTATGATAATTAATAAGATGTAGTGTCAAGGACACTATAACCAACAAAATTGAGTATCGGTTGCATGAGATGCAACATTCGCATTGGATGCGAGCACTGTTACTAGGAGATATGCAATTGCCGTAAAAGGACTTGGCGTAGTCTCTTGGGAATGGAGTGACTGATCAGCTTACCTAGCTATTTTCTAAATAGCCTATGATTTTCACATGAGTGTGGGTTTAAATGATTAGCCCATTAATGGCTCTTTGGGCTAGTAGGAGATTGTTGGACATGCGAGCCCACGGCGAGCCATTATGCAATAAATGTTATTGCAATTCACTCCTTAATCTGAAATAAAGAGTACATAGTTTGCATAATAGGTCCCTTAGTACAATTAGGGTTATGTACCATGGCCATCTTAATGATCATATAGCTGTTGATTCAATTATTGAATCATAGAGGCCGGTGCTTAGATGAATATCTAATGAGTTAGATTGAGGACTCATCAAGCACCGTCAAATGATTATTAAGAGATGATCTCCAGCCTGAGTAGGAGATGGCAATCCTTTCGCAGTTAGGCTGATATCTGACCGACTTCTTGATGCAGGTCCTCTGCATAGGAATAGAGATTCGGAGGTGTCAGGTTAGTTAGGTCAAAGAGTTGACTTAACGAGATCGAGATAACCAAAGTCCTATATCATATGCTGTCATGATATAGGCACACATCCTCTGACCGGAGACAGATGTGTTACTATATGTCTGAGTATGTACATTTGGCAGACCAATAGGTTGATGACCTAATCAAGGTCTATACACCGGCGCGCTGGTGTGCATATAAGGGCATATGAGTAATACGATCTCTCAAAGGGATCATACAGGTTCACTACTGAACCGGAAGACATGAGCTCACTCATGAGATATTGGGAAGAATCAAATTCCGTGCGCACGGTCGTCTCGCTTGGGAAGCTTGACTGAATTTGTTGGTTTGATATATACTTTTGGAAAGTATATGATCAAGACCTAGGTATGATATATGCTTTTGGAAAGTATATGATCAATACCGACTCCCAATGATCGAATGAGAAACTTACTGATAAAACCCTGAAGTAGACAGTATAAAGTTGATCTAATACTTCGGGTTTATTCTGAGTCTTCCAGTATGCAGGATGTACAGGTATTAGGAATACCTGAGGGTGATGTGATCATAAACGGTTGTATAACCATGACGCTTCCATTCCTAGGGAGTGATGAAACGAGTCTGGATTTTAATGACTCCTCTCAGTAGAGAAGTAATCTGATCTTAGTCCAAATGTTGGACATTGATCTGAATGTGATTCAGATTCAATGAGAAGATTAGATTTGCGGTCTTGATTTAATCAAGCATCTATGGGAGGCCCGAGATCTGGATTTGAGATGTGATCTCAATATCCATGTCACTATACGTGGAACAATACAATCGCCCTATCCTTATCTCCAAGTATTCGCGGAGAAAGCGCATTGTCCTTGAAAGAGTTCATGGATAATTCTATTGTTGATATATATATCCGAGCATTGAGAAAATGGATAATTAAATGTGATTTAATTGTCATGAATAATATGAATTTGATTCAAATTATAAGGAGAGTTATCTTAGATAATTAAATGTGATTTAATTATCAAAGATGTAAATAATGTGAATGTGATTCATATTATTTGAACACATGAGATAAAGAGATCCAAGATGATTAAATATGATTTAATTATCAAGGATAAGAATGATGTAGATAGTAATATCCAATTATTCATAATATATTATAAATGTGATTTATAATGTATTAGAGAGAGTTAAATATAATTTATATTAGTAGATTAATTATTAATGTGTATTGGATACACATTGTTTAATTAACTGAAAATGTAAATTACATTTTGTTTTGGGTTGTGAATGTGATTTACAATATTCCAATGTCAAGATTGCAATATTCCCAAAATTAATTGAGAATTATTTTTTGGTGAATAATTGTTGGAAAATAAGTTGAGAGAAAAACAAGGAGATATGCAATCCCATGGGAATCCATGGGATTGCCCTCCCCATATGGGAAGAGGGGGGCGGCACCAATTTCTTTATGGAATTGGTGGCCGTCCACTCCTCCCAATAGGGAAGGAGTCTCTCATTTGTTTTTTTCACTCCTTATTTAGTTGGTTTAATTTGGTATTAATATATATTTGATTTATCAAATATATTTAATCAATATTAAATCACATGTTGTTGGCTTTTACCAACAACAACCTTGACCATTGGATTGTCATAAATCAATCTCAACCATTGATTTTATATGACACATGGATTGAGATCCATGGATCCCAAAACCCTATAAATAGAGAGGCATACCCATGCTCTCTCTTTACACATAATGCTTGAGAAGCATCTCTCTCTCCCTCTCTCTTTCTCTTTAGAGGTCAGCCATCTCTCTCCCTCTCATGGCCGTCCACCATGGATGCCATGGAGAGGTTCTCCATCACCGCAGCATTGTCATTATGCTGCCCGTTCTTCTGCTCGTGGATCTCCGTCTCCTTCGGTGTGCCTCGTTCGTGAAGAATATGTTGGATCTCGTGTGTCGAGATCAGGAGATCCGCCGCTTGGATCATCAACTTGGATTGCGAGAAGCACGCGGTTCATCCCCGCGCTCGCAAGCGTCTCCTCCGTCGGATCGGACTTGAGACAGGAAGTCTCTTCGTTTAGAGACTTGATCGCAACCACGCTTCAAGAGGTAATCCTAATTACTTGTTTGTGGTTTAGACGAAACGATCCGAGAAGTGTTCTTGGATCATGTGGTTTCGTCGTAAGAAAAGTTTTTAAATTCCGCTGCATCGAGCAACTAGTGCGACTAGTCGCTCTTCGTCGTATTCGATACGACGCTCACGCTTCCGTGATGCGCTTGAGGATCTAACCATATCCTTCAGTTTAGCCATTGCGTGTCTTTAATCGTATGGGTCCAACACAAGAGGGTGGAAAGCGGGAATCGTGCAAAAAGCAATTATTCCAATAATAATATCCAATTAAAAAATAATTCATGAACCATAGAGTTAGAAGAATATCAAACCACAAAGATATTGTGATTTTTACGTGGAAACCTAAGTGGGTGAAAACCATGACCTAGAACCTTGTTCTAGGATTTCCCATCATTCTCTCGACGGATCATGTTTCCATTATACTAGCACCACTTTAACCCGAGGGTAGAACAAACTCTCGTACAACTTGTACCCTTACTTGGACAACTCCAAAATAAGATTTTATCTCTCTAAGAAAAAGGAATCCACACTCTGATATCTATATAAAAAATGCTAAATAGAAAATATAGTTAATTAATGAAATGTAAATTCACAAGCTTGCAGACTTTTAGTGCAAACTATGCTTGAGAATGCAGCTGGTGATCGTAGTAGAACCCAGAGAGCACAAACTATTTCAGTAGCTAGACAGATTTGGATTGAAGAGAGCTTGAGAGCATAGAATCGTTATAAGAACTTGAATATCGCAAGACAACAACAATCTTTCTTTTATTTTGAGGGTAGGGAATGTTTTTTTATTAGTTGTGTGTCTCAAACAATGAGCCATAGGGTTCATTATAAAGGGTGTGAATGCATGCAAAAGTGGGGAATTTGTTGGTACATGAGCATGCATATTTTAATGATAAAAAAAACTAGTGTGCAAAGCTTGTAGCTAGGTTAAGAGCAGGAAAGCAACTAGACCAGGAAGAAGCTCAATCTAAGGAGCTCAAGCTTAAGAGAAGAAGAGGCTAAGAAGCTCAAAGAATTTCAAGGATATGGAACTTCAGCTCAAGTTCAACGAAGGATCTCAAGCTCAAGAAGAAGATGAATTCTTCTAGTTTATTAAGTCATGCATTCTATCAGTATCTTAGAATGTAAAAGACTTCAAATCTTGCATATTGCATTTTAACACTTTGACTTTGACTTCATGTCAAAGTGTCAAGCTGATTGATCAATCACTTTACAATGATCGATTACACAGGATAAATCAACCTTGCCTTCCTTATTGATCATTGTTTGAATTGCAATGACCATATTTCTGATCGATCAATTTAGATCTCTAATCGATCATCTTGACTTTGATCAATCACCTAAATCCCCATGATCAATCATTTGATTCTGATTGATCATCCTTTATATCCCTATTGATCATATTCCATTTCAGGAAGATTTTTAAAGGCCATTTCATTCTCGGTTTGCTCACAATGTCTACTTTTTTAGAGACAACATCTATGAGACCCTAAGACTGATAAATAGGACCCCATACGTCATTCTACATTACACAACAAGAGTGACAATCTGTCTACTCCCTACTCTCTAGTTTCTACTCTATAATTAAGAGAAATTCATGAGCTATTTTCTATTACATTCTTCATTCCAATATCTCTGATTTTCTATGATCGATTCTTACGAACATTGTCCTCACCTTGTAAGAATATTTTAGTTTTACCTCGTATTCTTTACTGCATATTTACATTGATATTGAGGTTACTAGATTTTGTATAAACTGTAAACAGTTGAGTTAAGCGTATAATCAACGAGGGTTGTAAACGGTTGTGCTGCCTGCATAAGCAACCCAGATTAGTGGTAATACTCATTTAGGTCAGATTTAAGACCATGAAACACCCACAAAAGTGTAAGTAAAGTTGAAAGCCCAAGTCAGGAAACTCATGTCATGATTTTTACCCAGGATGGTTTTCATGTTAAATCATTGTGCACTCATGGTCTGATTTATTATCTTGTGATTGAAAGTATTACATAACATTGTGCTTATTTAAGTTTATTATTTGCAGAGATCCAGGTCATAAGTTTAATCCACCCACACCCTTCAACAGGTGTCTGAGAGAGGTATATAAATCAACATAGGCTTGGATTCAAAAGATTCATTGGTGTACAAAATCAAACATTCCAGCATTCTGATTTCCAAAAAAACATGAAATGATCGATCATACGAACAAGGTGATCGATCATGGGTGATCGAGCAACTCAAACAAGGTGATCAATCCTATTTTATTTTTGGTTTTAGTTTCAAAAAGTGATCTATCATGGTTAAAAGTACGGTCGATTTGGCTTGGTCAATCATGATGAAAAATATGGTAAATATTATCTGAAAATCAATAATCAAGAATTGATCAACTATGATAAAAAATATGATCAATCATATATCTAAAAATCGATTCTATGAAATTGAAGATCTCGGCTTAACTTTTCTTGTTGATCAAGAATGTGCAAAAGCCGTAAGACGACTTTTCAATATAAAGTAAAAATTATGTAATATGTCACATCATTCTTCCTTCAAATCACTTGAGCTTTTGGAATCTTTCTTCGAGTTTTTGTATTCTCTTTCTGAGTCCTAAGCCTTCAAGATAAGTGTTTCCGAAGTG
Organism: Ottelia alismoides; assembly: GCA_037367405.1. Taxonomy (NCBI): domain Eukaryota; kingdom Viridiplantae; phylum Streptophyta; class Magnoliopsida; order Alismatales; family Hydrocharitaceae; genus Ottelia; species Ottelia alismoides. The sequence continues at coordinate 1,201,854 of JAZKJV010000720.1, read as the reverse complement.
CTTTAAGTTTTGAGTTAGATTCAGCTTTCTTTACACTTTTATGAAATAGATTCTAGCAAAAAAGTTAATCAAGCTACAAACAAATAGACAACAAAGTCATTAGCAAAATATAAGTCACTAACAATCTTCCCCTTTTTGTTAATGACAAAACTTATATTAGTTTTTTGATAAATTCAGTTATATTTGTTTTTATTTAATTTAATCTATTTGTTTGTTATATCTCCCTTTTAATTTTTACGTTTAATCTCTCTTCCTTTAATCTTTTTATAATCTTTATCTCTCCCCTTTTTGTCATCATCAAAAATATTTATCTCTCCCTATCTTAATGAGTTCTTGTCTCTCCGTTTTTTCTCCCTTTTTCCTGGAACCAATGGTTTACCTAGCTCCTCCTTTTTATAAAATATTATTTTAGGAGAATGTTTTAGAAAATGTCACTAGGTAGGAATAACCTAAGTGTCGTCTAAGATAGGAAAATATATCAAGGTTTAAAGATTTTGTAAATATATCAACAAGTTGATCTTCCATGTTTGAAAAGTCTAGTGAAATTTCTCCTTTTAGAGCACAGTCTCTTAGGAAATGGTGTCTAATGTTAATGCATTTAATCCTAGAGCGTAATACATTATTCTTAGAAAGATTGATAGAACTTGTATTACCATAAAAAATTTTATGTTTTTAAAACTTTCACGCAAAGTCATTTGAGGTCTACTTCTTCCACAACACTTGCAAACATGCAAGAGAGGCATATATGTATTCAGTTTCTATTGTTGATAGGGATACATAGTTTTGCTTCTTAGAGAACCAAGAGACCAACTTATTTTCAAGGAAATGACACGTCCCACCAGTACTCTTCTTATCCGTACTACTTCCAAAATAATCAACATCAATAACATTTTAATTCAAGGTGTGCTGACCAAGAGTAAAATAAGGCATAATTATAAGCATATTTAAAGTATTTTAAATGACTTTCTTTAGGGTCGATTGAAATCTAGCATACAGACAAGTACTAAAAAGTATGCTTGGTCTACTAGTAGTCAGATACAATAATGAACAAATCATACCTCTAAGTTGAGTCGCATCAATATCCTTACCCTTTTCACCCGCAATAAGCCACGCTTGGGCTCCAATCAGTGATGTCTTCCCTTTTGTGCTCTCCATCCCTAATCTTTTAAGAAGATGATGTGTGTACTTCGTTTGACTTATGAAGATCCCTTAAGGTAGCTATTGAATATGCAAGTTTGGAAAGTAACTTTATTATCCTATGAGACTCATTTCAAACTCCTCATGCATCAACTTAGAAAAATCTCTGCACAAATATTCATTAGTATCTCCGAATATAATATCATTAAGATATATTTGAACTATTAAAATAACATTTGAATTTCTACTAAATAAAGTTGAGTCTAATTTTCCAACTTCAAGGTTAAAGAATAAGAGAAAAGATTTTAATCTGCCATACCACACTCTTGGTGCTTTTTCATCCATATAAAGTTTTGTTCAATTTATAAACAAATTCAGGATTATCTTTATCAACAAAATCAGGTGGTTGTTTAACAAAAACTCCCTCTTTCAGATAACCATTAAGAAAAACACATTTAGATACATTTGATAAAGTTTTACATCTAAGTATGCAGTATAAGAAAGTAGCATCCTAATTTATTCTAGTCTGGCTACATGAGCATCGGTTTCATCAAAGTCTATACCTTCATGTTGATTGTACCTTGTGCAACTAGTCTGGTTTTGTTCCCAATCACTTGACCTTTTACATTTATTAACATGTTTTCTAGTTTATGTACGAGTTCCTAAACTTCATTTCTTTTAAATTAATTAAGTTCTTCTTGCACTGCAATTATCCAGGATTTATTTTTTAGTGCATCTTCTATCTTTGTAGATTCTATTGAGATATGTAAGCATCAAGAACAAAGTTAATATAAGTTAAGATCTTGTTTTAACTTTATCTGATAGTTCTCCAATTACTCGTGTCTTGAAATATTCCTTGTTAAAGATCCATTCTTTAGGTAGTTTACGTGCATTAGTGTCTTTTTTCTTAGTTATATCAATGAATGTTTCCTCTTTAGCTTCTTCTTCCATTACATTTTCTTGATTGTTTAATTATTATGGATTTTCATCAAATTTTATGTGCATTTTTTCTTCCACAACTAGTGTGTTATTATTAAAAACTCTACAAGCCTTACTACTATTTCAATATCCAATAAATATGCAATCGTCACTTTTAGCATCAAACTTATCTAAGTTTATTTTGTGTTTAGGTATAACATTTACTTCCAAACAATTTTAAATGGCTTATATGAAGGTTATGGTAAGAACCTTAAGCGTATCACGGAAGCATGAAGACCGCATCATATGTGATCGGAGCGACCAGTCGCACTAGTTGCTTGGTGCAATAAATTTAAAAAAAAATCAAAGTGATAAAATCACGTGATTCAAGAAAAATTTTCGAATCACTTCATCTAAATCACAAAGTAGATATCGGAATACCTCTTGAAGCATGTTGTGATCGTGTCTCTAAAGTGAGATACCTCCTTTCTCAAGTCTGATCCAATGGAGAAGACACTTGTGAGCACGTTGATGAAAAGCGTGCTCCTCATAATCCAAGTTGATAATCAAAGCGGTGAATCTCCTGATCTTGTCACACAAGATCTGACGTCTTCTTCATGAGTGAGGTGCATCAAATGATATGGAGATCCATGATCGGTCGAAGCATCGAAAAAACGATGTGGCCACGACGGTGATTTCTCTAGCACAAGGTGGACGACCACACTTGAGAGAGAGAGATGTGTGACGAGAATAAGAGAGAGAGAGAGAGACTTGCAAAGTGTTATTGTAAAAGAAGAGCTAGGGTTGCCTATTTATTTATGATATTTTATAGGTCCATGGATCACAATTCATGCGAAATACAAAATCAGTGGTCGAGATTGCTTTGTATTTCTATTCAATGTCCATGATTTTTGTTATAAAAAATACAACAAATAATTTATATTAAATTTAATATGTTAAATAATAAACATGGTTTAATTTAACTAAATTAATTAGGATAGAAGGATTAGGAAGGATGCTACCCACCTTCCTAAAATAGAGGGGACGACCACTCTTTGAATGAATCAAAGGGTGGTCGTCCAGCCTCTGTACATGGAAGATGTTGGCCTTCTAATTATGTGAGATATAAAATCTCACATAATCCTTCATATATTTACAACAACTTTTGTTGTAAAAAAATCAAAAAAGTAATTCCAAATTAATTTTGTCATTATTGTAATTATGTCATTAAATAATTGTGAATCATATTTACACATCCAAAATAAAATATAAATAACATTTCCAATTAATTTCCTATGTTAATCCAATTCACATTAACAATTAATTTGTATATATTTATTAGAATAAGCTCTCTCTCTCTCTCTAATATAATATAAATCACATTTATAATATACACATAAATAACATGGATAATGCTATTATTCATATACTTGACAATTAAATCACATTTAATTATCTTGGATAATCATTTTAATGTAACTAAATAATATGAATCACATTCACATTATTCATGATAATTAAATCACATTTAATTATCAATTTCTCAATACTCAGATACATAATTCATGAATGGAATTGTTCTTAAACTCTATTAAGAATAATGTGCTTTCTCTGTGGATACTTTAAGATAAGGACAGGGTGATTGTACGTTCCATATATAGTGACTTAGATATTGATATCATGTCCCAAATCCAGATCTCGTAGATCTCTCATAGATGCTTGATTAAATCAAGGCCATAGATCCAATCTTCTCATTACATCTTAATCACATTCAGATCAATGTCCAACATTTAGACTAAGATTAGATTACTTCTCTACTCAGAGGAGTCGCTAAAATTCGGACTTGTTTCATCACTCACTCGGAATGGAAGCGTCATGGTTATACGATCATTATGATCACATCATCCTCGGGTATTCCTAATACATGTAGATCATGCATACTGGAAGACCTAGAATAAACATGAAGTTTAAGTTCTTTTTTAGAGTGTCTCCTTCAAGGTTTTATCATTACGTTTCTCCTTCAGTCATTGGGAGCTTATATCGATCATATGGTTTACTAAAGCATATATCATACCTACAAATTCTTGTCATTCTTCCAAAGCAAGAGGACCATGTATGGAATTTGATCGGTCCCAAGGAGTGAGCTCATATCTTCCAATTCACAAGTGAATCAGTATGATCCCTTTAAGAGAGGCCATCAATCTATCGGTCTGCTAAATATACATACTTAGATATGTAGCAATACATCTATCTCCGATCAGAGGATGCATGCCTATATCGTGATAGTATATGACATAGGACTTAGTTATCTCGATCTCGTTAAGTCAACTCTTTGACTTAACTTATTTGGCACCTCCAAATCTCTATTCCTAGGTAGAGAACCTGCATGAATAGGTCGGTCAGATATCATCTTTTAGAGAAAATTTTGTCATCTCCTCCTCAGGTCAGAGATCATCTCTTAACAATCATTTGATGGTGCTTGATGAGTCCTCAATCTAACTCTTTAGATATCATCCAAGTGCTGGCCTCTATGATTCAACCATTGAACCAACATCTATATGATTATTAAGGTGGTGATGGTACATAACCATAATTGTACTAAGGGACCTATTATGCAAACTAATCATTCTTCATTTCAGATCAGCGAATGAGTTGCAATGACATTTATTGCATAATGGCTCATCGTAGGCTCCCTTGTCCAACAATTTACCACTAGGCCATAGAGCCATTAATGGGCTAATCTTTAAACCCACACTCATGTGCTAATCATTAGCTATTTAGAAAAATAGGTAGGTAAGCCGACTAGTCTCTCTGTTTCCAAGAGACTATGTCAAGTCCTTTTATGGTATGCATATCCCCTACTAACAATGCTCGCATCTAATGTGAATGTTGCATCTTATACATTCAATACTCAATTTTGTTAAAACATTGATATTGTTCTTGAAAGTACATCTCAATAATTATTATAACCAATATGTAGTTTCTATTATCCTTATCAGAATGCCCTTATTTCCAGAGATCTCTATCTCATAAGACTAAGACCCGGTTGATGAATCTCACATTCATCACTCTAAAGTCATGACTTAAGCTCAAATTTCTAAAATTCATTGGCATTTCTTCATTTATTATGCATAATTAGCATTCATCCATGTATTTATAAGAATTGCATTTTATCACTCATTATTGCACAAAATAAGAAGCAAAAAATCTCAGCCAAAATGACTTGTAAAATAGTCTAACTTCTCTGGTTTTTAACTAATTCATGCTAACTCCAATTGACCTGAAACGACCACCATTATGTACATATTACTAACAAGAATAAATGAAAAATACAAAAAAATCACTAACCTAAATAAATGGACCAAAAATCCAAACCCTAGTTGCATGATTTCCAGACTAAAACCTCGATGTCTTCCTCATCTAATGTCCGATTTAATCCTGCTCACTTGTGAACTAATGTATGTTCAAATACCTTCTAAAAAGATCAAGTTCAAGTGAATCGGAGCTCATATGTGAAAGTTGGGTTTTCGACCTCTTTTGTACATTTTTATTTTAGCAGTTTTTGGCCTATTATTTTATGTACATAATTAACACATCTTATTTTATTTTTTCATTTATTTTTTTTGATAAAGTTTTATTAAAATGCGTAATATTCCAAATACAAACTGAGCTCAAAATCAAAGAAACTAACTGAGTCTGAGTCCACTAACTGTTTGTACAAAAGTTGTTGTTTTAACATTTTATTTTATTTCTTCTTTTTCTTAATTAATAAAAATCAAGAAAAATATATTAATGTGTAAATATTTATCTTTAATTTTATCATTTTTTCGGATTTTTATCTGGTTTAAAAATAACAAAATAATTATAAAATCCAAAAATCAAGGTATTCTATGTACATGGAATACCCCAAAAATATCACTTTGTGCAAACGATCAAATTTGGTTTTGATCTCTACATGAAAGTTGTAGATCTCGTCGAGACAAAACACTTTTATCAAGAACATTTTTTGATCCAAGGTCATTTGCTATTTATTTTTATTTATCTTTATCATTTATTGAGCTTTTTAAAATTCATTTTATTAAAAAATAAAAAAATAATAACGAAAAAAACAATTAAATCATTTGCCAAATGGCAGCACCAGGGTTGTCCGATTTCGGCTGATCAGATGGCACCTGTGCACCATCTTCTTCCTCCTTCCACGTTCCCAAACCGGCCCAGCTCTGTCACCCCTCCGCGATTCTCGGTCGCCACCAATCCTCCCTTCCCCATTAACCTCTCCACCACGCCAATCATAGATCTCCGCCACGGATATGACCCTCATCAAATTCCTTCAATCACTGACCTGTCACCCCCAAGAATCGCACTGACCATCATATTCAATCTTCCCAATCAATCCCATAATAGGATCTCGGTCGATTTGCCAAATCCCATCACCGATCGTCGGCCCCCCCTTCTTCTCTTCTATTTAAGCACCAACGCCGCCCCTCCACGAATTATTTACCGTCTTCATGAGAATACAAAGATTGGGTCCGGTGGTGACGGCTCGGAGCCCATCTCCACCTACAGCAAGATCCGACCATCTTGGTCGTTGTAGCACCCCCTCGAGTTGCCGCCTTGCTCCGGTCTTCGACCATTGAGCCAACAACTCCCACTTCACCAGCGTACGTCCAACACCTTTGCTCGCTTCAACATCAACATCTAGGAGCATCGCTCTCCACCACCGAGCTCCAGCAGAGGACCTTTGCCATCAACGTCGATCTATAGCTCCACCTGCACCCCACGACTCCGCCTTCAGCAAGAAGCTTCTCTGCGTAGGCTCCCCTCGTCGCACCGCTGTGGTTCACCACTGATGACGCAACGAACCAACGTCGCCACCACCCATCAGAGGCAGCACGAGTCCTCTGCCATTTGACTGCCCTCTCCACTGGGCACAGGTCCCGAGACCCTCCCACCTGCTGAGCACATGCGAGTGGGGATGTCTTGCACTTAAACCCCTGAAGGTCTCCGGATATTCTAAGCGACCCCAGCTAGAGATCACATGCCTTGCTCATGACGTATAGGGAAATTTCTAGAGACCTCCCTCGAAGAATCGCCAAATTGCACAACACTCCCACAATCCATCACACCTACCCCTCTGGTAATTTTGCACATCTCCCCCCAAAAGTTTAGGTAATTACATAATAGTCCCTCTCTGCGTTTTTATTTTTTATTTAATTATTGTTATTTGCAGTGATACTCTTGTGTTCCCCTTTATTTTGAACCTCTACATCGCATCATTTTATTTATTAAAAATAGGTATTTTGTTCTACAATTAATTTTCTACATTATGGCATGCTTTTATTATTTTTGTGATCTGTGATTAATTAATGATTAATATTTTTATGGAAATTTACATATTTTGCCCATCTTGTGCCTCAAAATTCATAAGTAACTGACCATAGCTCTTAAAATTGCCAAAAATTCATAGATTGTAGAATTAGTTGTACGCCACATTGTGCTTAAAAGGCATTGCATTTGCATGCATGGTTTGACCTATAAAAATCATTTTGTATATTTCAATATTTAACTTTTAAAAGGTATTAAAATATTTATTATATTTAATTATTCAAATTCGTTGTGTTTGCATTCATAAATTCATAAAATATTCATCTTGCATGCAAAAAACAATTACAGTGCATTTAATTCATCATAATTGAACTCGGCCAAATTTCATAATTTTTAGACATCCTTTTATTGGAAATTGCATTTTAGTCACTAAAATTGGCCATATTGCATTTCGCATTCCAAAATTGCATTAAAAACACAAAATACTATCTCGAAAATCGTGCATAAAATTTGATAAACAAAAATTCTACGTTGTTCCTTTGCCTCCTTGAGTTCGACCTTAGGACTTGCCCAAGTAAAATAAACATAAAACCACACAGAATAAAATTTATACATTTTTTTGGTTATTTCTTGATTGATTCTGAATTCCCGCCTACAACGAAACGACACGTTAAAGCTTAATTCACCATAAATAACTTAGGATTTTTGTGACACGTCAGTTGGCACCGTTGCTGGGGAGGCAAACATCTTAGATTTTGTCTAAAAAAATTTTTGTGTTCGATTTTTCGCATTCGGGTAGTCTGACCCCCGAATATTTACTGTATACTTTCTAAATTTTTTCTTGCATTTATTTTATTTCCAGCATTTATTTTCTTGATTACTTTTTGTGTCACTTTCTTACATTCTCTCTCTTATTTTTCATGCGAGGTACCCGACGTACGCCGAGCGGTTTCTCACAAAAAATCGATGCATCTTCACTGACGCCCACAAAACCGCAAATAAAATTAAGATCGAGTCAAGTCGTGAGAGAGAGTAGGATCAACTCATTAATCATGTTAAGATTCGCAGTTCCCGCAAAAGTGAATACATGTTCATTAAAACAACCATATCTCGAGCAAACGGAATCCAAATTACGTAAACTCAGATCCTATGGTTTCCTTATTTAATGGGAAACAAAATCCAAGTGATTCATTCATGTTTAAACATTTTAAACAGGACCGACTTTACTCACTAAACAGATGTGCGAAAATCAAATGCGACAAAAACTTTCGCAACCTTAACGAACCCAAGTCGTCCTAGGTTTACGGATCGTATCCAAAACCTTCAACCTAGCTCTTATACGACTTGAAGGATATGGTATAATCCTCAAGCGCAACACGGAAGTGTGAGCGTCGTATCGGATACGACGATTACGACTAGTCGCACTAGTTGTTCTATGCAGCAGAATTTAAAAAAATTTCATTCGATGAAACCACATGATCCAAGAACGATTATCGGATCGTTTTATCTAGAAACACATCAAGTATAAAGGAATACATCTTGAAGCGTTGTTGATTGAGTCTCTACGAAAGAAGACCTCCTGTCTCAAGTCTGATCGTTGGGGAAGACGCTTGTGAGCGCAGGGATGAGTCGCATGATCCTCGCAATCCACCAAGTTGATCCAAGAACAATGAACTTCTGATCTCGTTGTACGATATCGAACACCTTCTTCGCGAGCATAGCACTCCAAAGAAGATGGAGAACCTAAGAGTGTCGAAGCGGCGGCGCGGTGGCGAAGCGACGAAGGCTTTCTCCTCTAGGGTTTGGTGGACGGCCACCAATGGAGAGTAGAGAGAGGTTGACGTGTAGAATAAGAGAGAGAGAGAGAGAGAGATGTGCTTCAAAAACATTCCCCTAGAGAGCATGGTATGCCTTTCTATTTATAGGGTTTTGGGATCCTTGGATCTCAATCCATGGGACACATAAAATCAATGGATGAGATTGATTTATGTTTAATCCAATGGTCAAGATTGTTGTTGGTAAAAGCCAACAACTAATAATCTAATTTAGATCAAATATATTTGATAAATCAAATACAATTCAATCCTAAATTAAATCAAACAATTAAGGAGATAATCATCATGGAGATAATCATCTCCCATGAAACATGGTGGACGACCACCAATGCCATATAGGACTTGGTAGTTGTCCACATGTTTCCATGTTGAGGAAATCTCATGAAATCTTATGAGATTGCATATCTCCATGAAAATCTCCATTAATTTTCCAACTACTTTTGTTGTGATTTATTCTTCAAAAATAATTCATAATTAATTTTGAGAATATTGCAATCTTACCATTGGAATTTTGTGAATCACATTCACAAACCAAAACAAAAATATAATTTACATTTTCAATTAATTACACAATGTGTATCCAATACACCACATTAATAAGTTATTAACAAATATAAATTATAATTAGCTCTCTCTAATACATTATAAATCACATTTATAATATATTGTGAATAATTGGATATTGCTATCCACATTATTCTTATCTACAATAATTAAATAATATTTAGTTATATTGAATAATTTCCACATACATCAAGATAATTAAATCACATTTAATTATCATTCTCTTAATGCTCAGATATAATTCAACTATGGAATTATTCTTGAACCCTTTCAAGAATAATGTGATTTCTCCGCAGATACTTGAAGATAAGAACAGGGTGATTGTATTGTTCCACGTATAGTGACTTGGATATTGAGATCGCATCTCAAATCCAGATCTCATGGACCTCTCGTAGATGCTTGATTAAATCAAAGCTATAAACCTAATCTTCTCATTGCATCAGAATTTCATTCAGATCAATGTCCAATACATGGACTAAGATTAGATCACTTCTCTATAAAGAGGAGTCACTAAAATCTAAACCTGTTTCATCACTCCCTCGGAATGGAAACATCATGGTTATACAATCGTTTATGATCACATCACCCTCAGGTATTCCCAACACATGTACATCCTACATACTGGAAGACCTATGATCATCCTGAAGATATATATCACTTTTTCATTGTCATCGTCAGGGTTTGATCACTAAGTTTCTCAATCTTGGTCACTGGGAATTGGTATAGATCATATGCTTTCCAAAAGCATATATCTTACCTTCAAATCCATGTCATGCTTCAAAAGCATGGTGACCATGCATGGAATTTGATCAGTCCCAATACCTCATGAGTGAGCTCATGTCTCGTGGTTCACATGTGAACCTGTATGATCCCTTTGAGAGATCGTATTACTCATATGTCCTTACATGCACACCATCTCGCCGGTGTATAGACCTTGGTTAGGTCATCAACCTATTGGTCTGCCAAATGTACATACTCAGACATATAGCAATACATCTGTCCCTGGTCAGAGGATGTTTGCCTATACTGTTATAGTATTCAACATAGGTCTTTGGTTATCTCGATCTCGTTAAATCAACCCATTGACTCAACTAATCTAACACCTCCGAATCACTATTCCCATGCAGAGGACCTGCATCAAGAGGTCGGTCAGATATCAGCCAAATGAGAAAGGATTGTCATCTCCTACTCAGGTCGGAGATCATCACTTGACAATCATTTGATGATGCTTGATGAGTCCTCTATCTAACTCCTTAGATATTCATCCAAGCATCAGCCTCTATGATTCAATAACTGAATCAAGCATATGTATGATCATCAAGATGGCCATGGTACATAACCCTAATTGTATTAAGAGACCTATTATGCAAATTGGTTATTTTTCATTTCAGATCAGGGAATGATATTTGCAATAACACTTATTGCATAATGGCTCGTCGTGGGCTCGCGTGTCCAATAAAAGCTTCAAAACCCCATCCAACCAGACATCATCAAACTTTCACAGGAGACTCACACCCACAAATAGATCCAACCCTCTCTATAAATCCAATCTACTCAATGAATGCAATGCTTTATATTCAGATCATACAAACAAACTGCTTATTGAGGTCTCCGCTTCTTCGTATGTCAATCCTCTGTATTCTAATCATACAATCCATCATTCATATTGTGAAAATGTAAATCCACCATTCGTGGGAGACTCTAACCACAGGATGAATCAAATCGAATTTATCACTTCTTCACATCTTCCACCGCCCCCACCCTTGAACAAAAATGAGCAACTACCATCTTGGATTGACCCATTTCTCGTCGGAACTCATGGACCATTTGAAGATCAAATCAATTTTGAGTTGAATGACCGACCGAAACAACAAATCTCTCACCATATTGTTGGAATAGGTCACAACACTACAATTCAAATTGACCATTGGGAAAAAATGGAAATTCGAACAGATCAAGAGGATTGGCTCGCACCTGATAATCTTCCATCTTGGATTAACCGTGACAATCCCATCTTCAGATATGACACTCATACAGAGGACTGGACTAATGATATCGACACACATAAATACTGTATGTTGACTCCACAGTACAAGGGTTCGACCAATCATGACCAAAGGAATGAACTCTACTCAAATCAACAATACAGAAACGAGTCACAACATGTTGAGTATGAGAACGATAGTGGCCCTCACATCAAGCAGAGTCCTTCCATGATTTTTAAGTAGAAATTTTCAAAAGATAGCAATCATACAATGGATATTTTGAGAAGATCTTCTCCCAGGTCATACATAAAAATGGAAGATGCAATGACTGGATCTCAAATTCAAAAACAAGAAACCACACAGACCTCCAGAAAATTCTTTGGAGGATGACATTTTAAGGATTATTAAGAGATATGAATTAATGGAGGAAAAATTCAGAAATTTCACTAACCAACTAATTTCATTTTATGGAAGCTCAGCTATGAAAGTGGAGGATGAAATGATTGGATCTAATGTTGAGAACCTCAAGGATATTTGAAAATCCATAGACTATGTTCACCCTAGGGATGACTCTTACAACAACACTTCTACATACCCTTAGGAATAACTCGAACTCTGACTCTAACTCTGCTAATCAAAACCCCTCATCATCTACGGAATGTGCCACATCACCAAACCACACCGAAAACACCAAAAATTGAAATATTAAAAAACACTCAAAAAATAAAAAATCCAGAAAAATAAATAAAAATTGAAACTGAAGAAGATTTGAATAATTTGGATCCTACTCTAACGGAAGCACTGAAGAAAAGATTGATTTTTGAACTTCCCTTGATACAGGCCATTGAACACTTCCCCAACCTTAAAGGATTTGTAATGAGCAAATTAATGATGAAAAAGTTGGGCAGGATTTCCCTAGTATCGTGGGTTACCTCAGAAATTCGTAGCCACCAAACGGTAGAAGAGCCCTACCCCGCTGCTACAATTGAGACAATGGTTGTTGAAGAGACTATTGGTTTAGAGACTCTCCCCCTATTCCATTTCCTGCTTCTCTCACCATGGGAAATGACTTCTCATATGATCCTGAGACATATGCATGGGTGCATCCTGAGTCGACTGAACTCTTCTCTAATCACTTTGATCAAATCAAATTAGCACAGGAATGCACCAACATCAAGTCAATTGTGAACGAATACGCAGAGACTCTCCCCACTGTTCCATTTCCTACTGCTCTAATCATGGGAAAGGGTTTCTATTATAATCCTGAGACATATGCATGGGCACATCTTGAGTCGGCTGAAATCCTCTCTGACCACCTTGACCAATTCAATCCAACTCAGGAGTGCACCAACATTAAGACAACACGACACAAAATGGTTGCCCCTTCATCTAAAAAGAAAGTCGCCTTTGACCATCCGGAAGAGGAATCGTCTGACGATTCCTCATCAGGTCCGGAAAGGGTAATCTCCATGAGTGAAGTATGTTCGATAGTCCTAAAACCGTATCTATGCAAGGATCTAAATTTCGATTCCTTTTGGATGACTCATGTTCCTCACTATTATTCATCCAAAGCTGATTCTCCTGGTCTCACTATATATACTGTAATAATTTCTTATGAACTGACTGATACTGGTGCTTCAGACTATTCATCATCCGAGGATGAATCGCTTGATCCCAAGAAGGAACAAATTCTGAGAAAACAACTGAAACAACTAAAGAACAATAATATATGGAGTGCCTCCACTTTCAAATACTATTCCTCTGAGGATAACTCCGATGGTGGTTATCTTTCATCTGATTCATATGCTTCTTCCACTCTACATCATGATTTCTCTGAGGATAACACTGATAATGGTTGGGAATCATATGCTTCATCTCCTTCTTATCATTATGATCTCCCACCACAGGCTTACAAAAATATCAGCCAAAAACCGCATTAATCATCGACTACCCTCCCTCCATTCTGACCCCATCGGTCTCTTTGTACATCTTCTTCCTCTACTTAGGCCAAGGCCCAAGTATAGGGGGGATCGATGCCATCTGTATATACCATTCTCCTCATCAATTCCTTCTTATTATCGCTCCATTTCCACCTTCTTCCATACTTAGGCTGACCAGAGCCTAAGTATAGGGGGAATCGATGCCCATTTGTATATACTCATTCACATATCCCGACCACCTCAGTTTCTCTCTTCTTCTATACTTAGATAGTTCAGATCCTAAGTATAGGGGGGCGGACCGATCTATTATTTTCTTTCTTTTTCACTTTCTTACGCTTTGATCGAGCTATGTCATCTCTATGCTTCTTGTGCTCTGAGGACACAACACTCACTAAGTATAGGGGGTGTGTATGTATACTATGTATATATTTTACCTATATCTTGTACTTTTACGTAAGTATATATGTACTTATGGGGTGGGTAACTAACTTGAAAAAAAATAATTTTTGCTACTAACACTGACTATGTCCAACCCAAAATTTTTACAAAAAATGGCTTCTTATTCATTTTTCCATAAAAACATCCTTCCAAAAAATTCACAAAAAAAATTGTGTATGCATTTCACACACCTTCACTTCATCCAACATTACATTCATTGCATTTTTGAAAAGCTCTTGGGTTATGAACCAAGTTATGAGAAGAAATCAAGAATGGTCTGGACTTGACCTTAATCCACCTAATTTTCAGAGGAACTTCATCCAATAAATAGAATTTTAGAAGCTTCAGGTTTATGACTTAATTCTTTGAGTTTCACATGACAAGTGCAGCGTTTGACTCTTAGTATCTAACCCAGTCTCTTCATTCTGGGTACGGCTCCGGAACAGGGAATTAATTTGTACTCTCGCACTATGCAAATAGCTCAACTCAGACAGGGTGTTGGAAGACTATGTGAGTTTCTTTTCTCGTAGCGTGGACATCTAAAGAACGGAGTACATGTTGAAATAAATCTTCGGAAAAGGCATGGATGGATGGCCACATGTCTTTCTAAGACCCCAAAACATGTACAAAAAAATATTCCATATCCGTAGGGGCACAACAAGATCCAAGCAGAGCTACAAAAAATCCAAACACAAAGAAGTCTACTACCAAATAAACATTTGACAGAAAAGGTCCAAGCTTCAAGTAAACCTGCAGATCTTGGTGGAGACTTAGCTAAACTAGTCGGCTTCACAAGGAGAGGTGACTACACTGGCCACCCTCCAATTCTTTTATCCTTCTTCTAATTTTTCCCTCTATTCGATTGTGAACGCAACGCGACAGACCTTAGATGGAAAGACCTGACTCCCCGAGGACAAGTTATTAGAGAGGAGGTTTGCATAGTATTCCGGCATTCTGGAAGGGAAGAGCTAAGACCTTTCACACACATGAGTGGATTGTTAAATGTTCATGGGGTATGCTTTGGGAGGAGGATTGATCTAAGATCACTTCTGAGTCGAAATTGTGACAATGATGTGTAGAACTTGAAGGTTGTTGATTTTAAAATTCTAAGTATCACAGAAGTTCCGCCACACTAATATCCAAAGGTCGAGTCTGGTTCCATTTTCACCTTCAGCTCATGGTCTTGGTATGGAACCCAATCTCATTTCACCTCATTGCAATTCTTTTGATGCTCAGGGACGAGCATGGTTTAAGTATAGGGGGATGATGAATCTCAGATTCATCGCTCTAAAAGTAATGACTTAAGCTCAGATCTCTAAAATTCATTGGCATTTCTTCATTTATTCTACATAATTAGCATTCATGCATGTATTGATAAGAATTGCATTTTATCACTCATTATTGTACAAAATAAGAAGCCAAAAATCTCAGCCAAAATGACTTGTAAAATAGTCTAACTTCCCTAATTTTTAACTAATTCATGCTAACTCCAATTGACCTGAAACCATCTCCATTGTGTGCATATTACTTACAAGATTAAACGAAAAATACAAAAAAAATCAATAACCTAAATAAGTGGACTGAAAACCCAAACCCTAGTTGCAGGATTTCTGGATTAAAACCTCGATATCTTCCTCGTCCAGTGTCTGATTTAATCCTACTCACTTTTAAACTAATGTACATTGAAATACCTTCAAAACAAGACCAAGTTCAAGAGAATCGGAGCTCATATGTGAAAGTTGGGTTTTGGGCCTATTTTGTACATTTTATATTTTAACGGTTTTTGACCTACTATTTTATGTACATAATTAACACATCTTATTTTATTTCTTTTTCATTTATTTTCTTTGATAGAAGTTTCACTAAAATGCGTAAAAATACAAATACAATCTGAGCTTAAAATCAAAGAGACTAAATGAGTCCGAGTCTTCACTAATTGTCTGTATAAAAGTTGTCGTTTTCATATTTTATTTTATTTTTCTTTTTATTAATTAATAAAAAAATAAAAAACAATAACAAAAAATAATTAAATCGATTACCACGTGGCAGCACCAGGGCCGTCCGATCTCGGCCGATCGAACGGTACATGTGCGCCATCTCCTTCCTCCTTCCACTTTTCCAAACCGGCCCAACTCTGCTGCCCCTTCACGATTCTCGGCCGCCGCCAATCCTCCCTTCCCGATTAACCTCGCCACTACACCAATCATAGATCCCTACCGCGGATATAACCCTCGTAAAGTCCCTTTAATCATCGATTTGTCACCCTCGTGAATCGCACTTACCATCGTCTTCAACCTTCCCAATTAATCCCACAAACGGATCTCGGACGATTTGCTAAATCCCATCACCGATCGCTAACCCCCTTCTTCTATGATATTTAAGCACCAACGCCGCCCCCTCCATGAATTATCCACCGTCTGCACGAGAATACAAAGATTGGGTCCGGTGGTGACAGCCCGGAGCCCATCTTTACCTGCGGTGAGATCCGACCATCTTGGTCATTGCAGCACCCCCTCGAGTTGCTTCCTTGCTCTGGTATTCGACAGTCAAGCCAACAACTCCCACTTCACCAATGTACATCCAACACCTTCGCTCTCTTCAACATCAATCTCCAGGAGCATCGCTCTCCACCACCGAGCTCCAGCAGAGGACCTTCGCCATCAACATTGATCTGTAGCTCCACCTGCACCCCACGACTCCGCCTTCAGCCAGAAGCTTCTCCGCCTAGGCTCCCCTTATCGCACCGTCGTAGTTCGCCACCAATAACACAACGAGCCAACACCACCACCACCCACCAGAGACAATGCGAGTCCTCCGCCATTCGACTGCCTTCTCTACCGGGCACAGATCCCGAGACCCTCCCACGTGCTGAGAACGTGCGAGAGGGGACATCTTGCACTTAAACCCTGAAGGTCTCCGTATTTTCAAAGTAACCCCAGCCAGAGATCACATGCCTCATACGTGACCTACTAGGAAATTTTTAGAGACCTCCCTTGGAGAATTGCCAAATTGCATAGCAGTCCCACCATCTAGAGAGCACGTATGACGCACGTGCCCCTCTAGTAATTTTGCACGTCTCCCCCTAGAAGTTTAGGTAGTTACAGAATAGTCCCTCTTTGTAATTTTTATTTTTAATTTAATTGTTGTAATTTGTAGTGATACCCCTATATTCCCCCTTTATTTTGAACCTCTACATAGCATCATTTTATTTATTAAAAATAGGCATTTTATTCTACAAATAATTTTCTACATTTTGGCATGCTTTTGATATTTTTGTGATTTATGGTTATTGAATGATTAATAGTCTTTAGAAATTTACTTATTTTGCCCATTTTGTACCTCAAAATTCTTAAGTAATTGACTATAGCTCTTAAAATTACCAAAAATTCACGAATGTAGAATTAGTTGTATGTCACATCGTGCCCAAAATGAATTTCATTTGCATGCAATGGTTTGCTCTATAAAAATCATTTTGCATATTTCAATCTTTAAGTTTTAATAGGTATTAAACCTCGTATTTTTAAGGTTTAGGATTCTTTTGAGATCAATCACCTAGTGATAGATATTGGATAATTTTATCTCTTGGAAATAATTAGGTTTATTATTTATTGTAATTAATTATTGAAATTCATTGTGTTTGCATTCATAAATTTACAAAATATATATCTTGCATTCAAAAATTCCAAAAAAAATATAGTGCTTTCATTTAATCATGATTGACATCTCTGCCAAATTTCATAATTTTTGGACATCGTTTGATTGGAAATTGCATTTTAGTCCCTAAAAAATTGGCCATATTTGCATTTCGCATTCCAAAATTTCATTAAAAATACAAAAAATACCGTCTTGAAAACCGTGCATAAAATTTGATGGAAAAAATTCTAAGTTGTTCCCTTGCCTCCTTGAGTTCGACCTTAGGACTTACCCAAGTAAAATAAGCATAAAACCACGTAGAATAAAATTGATAAATTTATTGTGGTTATTTCTTGATTGATTCCGAATTCCTGCCTACAAAGAAATGACACATTAAGGCTTAATTCACGACAATTAACTTAGGGTTTTCGCAACACGTCACCGGTCTTATGTATTATAAATTATTTGCAGTTAAGACATTTTAGATCACTATCTATAATGTCTTAAGTTCTTGAAGATTAGACTTTGAGATCACCATCTCAAAAGTCGTGTCCTCTTTAAAGGTGGTTTTATTACTAAAATCAAGTGTTTTATCTCCATAGTAGGATTAGTAATAGTTTACTACTCCCACAGTATGGCAGGTATATGACTTTTGTACACATCTAGATACACTAGGATTCTCGTAACTGATGCACAAGGGCAAGCAGTTTTAGCATTCACTTCCTCAACTATTTGAGCTGTTATCCCTTCAGATAAGTCAGTACCATATCTTGAGGGAATGAAGCCTTCCTTGGGGGTTTTCAAAAAAATGAGCATGTCCAAGTTGTATCACTAATGTGACGGTCCCAGTGCGTTCTTCTCTTTATTTATCAACATCTTCAGAACTAAGATCTAAGAGATATCCATGAGATCATATCTCAAGGTATGGAACAACTGGAAGATAAAACACTTATTATCATCCTTATATCATTCCAAATCATTAGGATGTTATATACAATTAACATGATGATCACAATAGCACTTCTACTAAGCTTCACATGGTTCATCAAGATTTGTATGAAATTATAACATTTATAATTTGATTAAATTTAATGTTCCGACTACAAGAAGCTTATTTGAGTCCATAGATGGAGTTTCTTTAGCTTGCACATCTTGCCTCCCTCAACTATGAAGCCTTGAAGCTACTTCATATAAATGTCCTCAGTGAGGTATTCATAGAGGAATGCAATCTTGAATTCCATTTTTTAGATGTCATAGTCAAGTTGTTTAGCTATAGTTAGCAATATTTTGATGGGTTTAAACATGCTCGCTGAAGAGAAAGTCTCATTGCAAGAGATGTCTTCTCTTCATTTGTTCTCGTGGATACGAGCCGTGATCTAAAGGTCTCTATGTTCTCATCAGCTTCCCTCTTTCTCTTGAAGATCCATTAATATCCAACAAGTTTTACAATTATAGGTGGATTCTCGAGGGTCCATATACAACACTTGTATATGAAGTCTACTTTAGACTTTATTGCTAACACCCATCTCTCCATGTCATGATCTTTAGAAGCTTCGTCATATGAAGTTAGATCATTGTCAGACTTAACTGACACATGGAATTCATACCCTTTAGGTGGTCTCACCACCCTCAAACTAATTTCAATAGGTATGAGTGTTTCTTCTTTAATTGTCGTATTATTTTTTGATTTCAGGAGCCTCATTATCTTCTCAAGATTCAATGAGTTCCTTTATTTCATTTTCATCTTGATCCTTAAGAAAGTCATCATTTAAGAATCCAAGAATCATATCCTTAGAGATGAAATCTTTTAAGAATCTCATGGTCATAAAGTAGGTATCCAATACCATCCTTTATTTTCCTAATGAAGTAGCACACTCTAGTGCAAGATTCCAGCATTCTTGCATCCATGATATGGTCATGGATGAAGTAACTCTAAATCCTCAAGTATCCAATACTATGCTACATTCCAAAACACAGCTTATGAGGGTTTTCCGGTTTACATATGAATGGAATCTTGTTAAGGATATATATTTACTACATATATACGTGGAAACTAAGAGGTAATTATGTTAATATTCATCATTGATCAAATCATGTCACATATGATCCAATTGCATCTCCCTACAACTCTATTGAGTTGAGATATATTAGGAGTAGTGAGATAGGAATGACATTCCTTTCTCCATAAGGTATTCTTTGAATTCATCTAATATGTATTTGCTATCTTGGTTAGACTAAATTCATTTCTGCATCCTCCAAACTTTGATTGAAAACCAAAAAAGTGAAATCTTTGGACATTTCAAAGGTTTCTAAGGTTAAGGGAAGAAATCTCATATCACAAATAATCATCAATAGATATCACATATCATTAATGTTTATTATGATATAGATGATCCACATACATCAATATGTATGAGATCTTGAATACCTTGGCATATAACACAATTCCTAGAGAAGGTGTATTGGACATTATTACTTTGAATATAATATCCCCAAGTATGTAAGATTTGAAATTTCAGGCAGTCTAAAGTTTCATTTCTTACTAGTGTATTGATCTCATTAATAGACATATGTCTAAGGCTTGATGCTTGATTATTTTCAAATGATCTTCATCCTCCTATTGATATTTTAATGTTAAGTTTTTAGTATTTAGAAATGTTAATGAACCATTCATTAATTTTCTAATTTACTAAAGTCCTCTAGATGTTAGATTACTATCTGAAATATATCCATCATAACTCTTTATGATAGGTCTATTCCAGAATGCATGTTTATTTCCAACATTTAGAAATAAACAATCAATGTATTCTAATATCTAGGTCACAGAGACATTCTGTAAGACTAAGGGCTCTCCTACTAAAAATATGCAGTCTATCTATCTAATAGATTGTTGCAACAATTGCATCAACATCCATGTGGATGATTATTGAACCTTAAGATCAAACTTTCTAGTCTTCTAAAACATATGCAACCAATTGTAAGTGTTATTAGAAGAGTGAGACACAATTATTAGACTTTGATCTTATATAATAAGTAAGTTGATTTCAATGATGATATGTAGATAAATAGTATTCCGATGCATTATTTGAGTCCTTCTCTAAGGATGTTAGATAGTCCAGATAGTCATACTATGAGTACATCGGCTCATTACAGTATTGGCATTCATCCAACTCTTTGGATGTCATATGTTTGGACATTAAAGAAGTATAGTCAACTCCTTTGACTCTCCTTTTCACTTGGGTCAGGCCCATGCTTCCACTATGCTCACTTCATCTATAAACAACCATCGCTTAAGACAAAGGATCTCTTATGTTGAACTCAAAATATTTCAATATAAGAGTATCTCAACATTTATACATGCTTCATTCAATTCATACAATATGAATATTATGAAGCTTCATGAATGACTACAGTATAGATAGTAGAATGATGACACTCATCATTGTTACATCCATCCTAACTCTTAAGGTAATTGGTTCAGATAGGTAGTCAAACATTTTGAGTAAAACATCTCTTATTGAGCCACCAATCTGCATAATACAGTGAACCATGTCATTCATGATTAAATGTTGAGATCGCATATGTCTGCCAAAACAACTTCTTAGATTTTATAAGGACTTTTCGATAATTACGATCATCATCGATATAATACTTCTAAAACACATTCGATGAGAGATCAAGACTTGAGAGACATACAAACCCAAGGTCGTTTCCCTATTGTCTTTTTAATTGTCATCCCTCATTATTATACGCATTGCAACCACATACATTATGTATCCAATTGCAGGTACAATATCTTGATCATGGATCCAATCCATAATATTTTACTGGTTATTATTGAGTATAGTTTTGAATGGGTTTAATGTAGGTTATCTAAGATAAGAAATATTTTCATAAATACATATTTTATTTTGATTAAGTATTTTTATATCAAAGTTGCCTTGCCTTGTCAACTCTGAAACTTCATTCCCTTATTCACTTTCAAAGTAAGAGACATACTTACCATTATATCTCAAGCAATATCTGGTGTCTCCTCTTCTATCTTTGTTACATCCCAATAATATGAGAAATTGTAACTCAGATAAAAAGAAGTGGGAACTCACTCCGCCATGCAAGTCCAATTGCATTTCCCAATTCGGTCTTTAACACCCAAGCTCACCACCCCTAAGCCGATGTTGACTCGTCCTTAATTGAGCCAACTGTCAATATGATTAGAAAGTGTAATCCAATACTGCACCAATAATATGAGGTACCGATTTGACGTCACTACGCATACGACCTTACTATTTTAAGAAGAAAAGATCCTGATCCATGTACACTTATATATAGGAGTTGTCACTTCGGACAGGCATCTTCAGTTATATAATCCACGGTGACGGAAACACTTTGCCTTGATAAGTGACCATAGATGTCACTTATATGATATTGCATATCATATTCAAATTTTAACTAATCATTAGGAATCATATTCACATAATTAACTCTTCTAATGGAAATACTACTCTATTCATAATAGAGTGTTTTAATTTGATTTATTCATTTAATCATATTAATCAAGGGTTTTTATAAGTTGTGCCCCTCTGAGATATTGCAATATCAGTTATGCCCCTCCCTTTTTAGGAATATCAGTTGTGCCCCCTGACTTTTTTTTGTTCTATCACTTGTGCCCCTCTATTACTTTAGTTGTCAATGATATAAACTTAATCATGATTTTATCAAACCATGGTGAGATTAAGTGGGGGCATACCATCCAACTCTACCCCACTGGGGACATGGTGTAGTCAAAGCCAAGCGTAGCCTCGATGCCTCCAAAGGCCTCTTCCTGTAGCCTCGTGCCAATCTGAAATCCTTGAACCTCCCGTTGAGGTCCGCATCAAGGAGGACATTGTTGGCCTTCACAACTCGATGGATCACACATGTTCCCACTTTTCATGGATACACTGCAGCCCCAAGGCAACTCCATTGATGATGTGGATCCTATATTTCCAAGAAAGTGGTGGGTTCTCAGTGGTGAGAAGGAGGAGCTTGTCGAGGTTGCCGTTGGGCATGGTACTCATACACCAACATGATCTCGATCATCCGTCGGTAGTAAAACAGGAGCTGCCGAGGTTGCCGACGCTGTACGCGTCCGAGGGACACAATCTCCGCCACGAATTCCCTGATCCCCTGGTGGGATTCATGGGAGATCTACTTGACGGCTATTTGGGTAATGGAATTTGGAAGGCAACCTTTGTAGACGCTACCAAATCTGCCGGAACCCAACAACTCTAAGGATTTGAATCCTTTTGTGGCATTGAACAGGATCTTGAAAGGGAATATGTGGGTTTTCGTATTGTTCCTCACAGTCCTCGATCAGCTCTGAGAACTTGATCCGGTGCATGACGTATAGGATAACACACCGCGGTAGAATTAGTACAACTAGAGGGGGAGGGACGCGGAGGAGGAGGAGGGCGGGGGAGGAGGGGAGGTCGGGGATGGAAAAGGGGAGGTGGCAGGGGCAGAGGGGGGAGGATGTTGACGGAAGGGAGGAGGCTAGGGGTGAATTAGGGAGGAGGGGGTCAGTTACGGAGGAGGGGAAGGAGCGGGAGGCGTGGGGCAGAGGGGGAAGATGTTGGCAGAGGGGGGAGGGGGAACCAATAAGGGGGTGACAGAAGAGGTCGAAGATGGAGGAGGGGAAGGAGGTCAGGGACGGAGGTAGGGAGGCACGAGGAGTGGTTGGGGTGGGGGGCGGAGAGGTTATGGCAGAGGAGGCTGCAGGAGAGCTCAAGGTGGAGGAGGAGCGGGGGCGGAGATAGTAGCTAGGGAGGAGGAAGAGAAGGGAAGAAGAGGAAGAAGATGGGGAGGAGTAAGATGATGCAAGAGACTTTTCAGAACTCTTTTTTAAGTTTAATTCCATTTGTGACCTCAAATTTAACGTATGTTTGCCTTGGTTATGAACGGTCACTAACCCGTGGGACACAAGTGATAGAACGACAAAAAGTCGAGGGCAGAACTGATATTCCCAAAAAGGAAGGGACATAAATGAAATTGCAATATCTCAGAGGGGCACAGCTGATAAAAATCCTTAAATCAATTATAAATATAAATCAACCAAAAAATATATATGATTGTTACTTGAAGGATTGTATAATCTCAAAATATGTATTATTCAAATTTTTAATAAATATAAAAATACAACATGATATTTTCAAACATTACCTTTCCTTACCCGTTGTCTTGTCCAGTATGCACATGATGTGGGATAGACTGCTCACAGAGCAACCCATCTACCCCAACATCCCCGACTAGACACCATATCCGCCTCAGGTCTAGATAATGTGATCTGGATCATTTTGTATCTAAGAAGATATTCAGCCTTTCAACCGAAGTTATACCATATAATATTTATCAAAACTATTTTGATTAAATATTATAAGGAGATTTTCTAAACAAATCTCTTATCTTATTCAAGTAACAATATTTTGCATGTAGAGAATGTCCTACAAACTATTGTATGATAAACCGGGGTTTTATGAAATATACATTCAATGGCCTATGATGATTAATCAATTATTTTCATAATTATTAGGTATCATAATTAATCATGCAAGTTCATAATTTCCATGATTTCCACTAAATTATAAACACATTAGTAAAGATAATTGATGGTCTAATCATCTTCCAACCCATCTCGACTAAATATGGAATATCTAGGGCAAACAAGGTCAAAATCATGCGAAAGAAATTCGAGCAGTTTGCTAGTTTGATTATCTACCTAGTCCAAGTATTTATTTCTTGTTTAATGATGGAAAGCAGTAAGAGAAAATAATTTTCTTATAGATATGTGAATAGATGCAAAAATAATTTTCATAACAGGAATTCTTTAAATCATATTCATGCACTTTTGGTACCAATTATAGGTTACTGTTTTTAGAACATATTTAGACTATCTAAATATATATTGATAAAAAACACATCCAAACAGTACCAAATAATAGGTTTTGGTTTAGTGAAAAAATTAATTTGAATCTTGCATCCAATGCAAAAACAAGGAGTCCTACCCATCCAAAACATGAACCTTGATCGCCTCGGGTTTTAGATCATTTCCATGACCTCAACCAAGACGCTGATACCACATGAAGGTTATGGTAAAACCTTAATCGCATAATCGAAGCATGAAAGATCACATCATATGCGATCGGAGAGGACTAGTCGCACTAATTGCTTTGTGCAATAGAATTTAAAAAAATAAGCGAATGAAATCACATGATTCGAGAGCGATTTTTGAATTGTTTCATATAAACCACAAAGTAGATATCAGAATACCTCTTGAAGTGTGGTTGTGGTTGTGACTCTAAAGTAAGAGACCTCCTGTCTTATGTCTGATCCAACAGAGAAGACGCTTGTGAGCACATTGACGAAACATGTGCTCCTCGCAATCCAAGTTGATATTCTAAGCGGTGAATCTCCCGATGTTGTTATACAAGATACGATGTCTTCTTCACAAGTTAGGTGTACTGAAGGGAGATGGACATCCATGAGTAGTCGAAGCGGTGGCACAACAGCGTGGCGACGACGGTGAGTTTCTCTAGCCCATGGGTGGATGACCACACCTGAGAGAGAGAGGCGTGTGATGAGATTAAGAAGAGAGAAACTTGCAAAGTGTTATTGTAAAAGAAAAGATAGGGTTGCCTCTTCTTTTATAGTATTTTGAGAACCCATGGATCGCAATCCATGTGAAACACAAAATCAATGCTTGAGATTGATTTGTGTTTCTATTCAATGGTCATGATTTTTGTTGTAAAAAATACAATAATAGCTAATTTAGATTAAATTAAATATGTTACATAGTCAACATAATTTAATTTAACTAAATCAATTAGGATAGAAGTATTAGGAAAGAGGCCAACCCACCTTCCTAAAATAGAGGGGACGACCATTCTTTGAATAAGTTAAAGGGTGGTCATCCATGCTCCATACACGGAAGGTGTTGGCCTTCTATTATGTGAGATATAAAATATCACATAATCCTCCAGATATTCACAATAACTTTGTTGTAAAAAATCACAAAAAATAATTCTAAATTAATTTTTCATTATTGCAATCATGCCATTAAATAATTGTGAATCATATTCACACATCCAAAATAAAATATAAATTGTATTTCCAATTAATTTCCAATGTGAACCCAATTCACATTACCAATTAATTTGTTTATACTATTTACAAAAGCTCTCTCTAATATATTATAAATCACATTTATAATATATACACAAATAATTGGCAATTCAATCACATTTAATTATCTTGGAAGATCATTCTCATGCAATTAAATAATATGAATCACATTCACGGTATTCATGATAATTAAATCACATTTAATTATGGTATTTTTACCCCAAGAACCCTATAAACTTTGCCAATTACATCATCAACCATTGAAACAACCTAATTCCCCCTCGATCTCATAAACTTGATAACCCTTACCCCACAGATCTTGTGGTTAACCCGTATCCATTTAAACGTTAAAACTAACCGGATTCCCTTACATTCTTTTACATTATACCCATTTTGTTTATCAAATTTACTTTAATTGCCCCTCAAACTCCTCCTCATCTCCTTTCCCCACCTAGCACCCACCACCTCGACCACTGCCGCCCTTGCCCTCCTCCTCCTCGACCTCTGCCCTTGCCCTCCTCCTCCTCGACCTCCCCCTCACCCTCCTCCTTCTTGACCTCTGTCCTCGCCCTCCACCTACCCAACCTCCGCCCTCGTCGTCCTCCTCCAGATCCATGTCCTCTCGTACCCTTTCCCTCCTCATCCTAACCATCTGCCCTCTCCTTCCCTGCCCTCCATCCTTGTCCTCCCGCCCTTGACCTCCAACCTTACCGACTGCTTCCTCTGATACCACAGCTCTCATGATTGCTCTACCCACTCCACCCTCTTCAACCCTTCGACCTATCACCTCCGTCCACTCACTATCCTGGTGGACACCTAGTGCTCCTCAGGACAGTTCCTCCCTGATGGTATTCTCCTCCAGACCAGTAATGACCTCGATGACCTTCGAAAACTTTACACCTTTTTGTCCCTCTGCCTCATTCGATGACCCACTCTTCAACTAGCATGAGCTCGTCAACCCCTCACTCTCGAATGGTTGGTGGTAAGACACCAACCAATCCCCCTCCCCCCCGATGGCCACCTCTTCATCTTTACTAATACACACATGTCCTTTACGACTACGATACCAGTAATATCCTCCCCAAGTACCCGCAGATCCCCAGCAGCCCCTACAACTACAATGTCGCCAGCTCCTCTGCCATGCTCATGTTGACGGGAGACTACTCGTGCGTAGAGGTTGTCATATGCGGTGACAGCGAGCAGTACGACGTGTTTGTGGAGCGTGCGACAAGCGACGAGAGAATGAGGAGAGAGAGAGTGAAAAAACATACCATTGGATTTGCTAGAGTTTTGATTGACTCAACTTAAACCTAAGATAGTTAACCCAAGCAGTCTCAAATTAATGGTAGGGTCTGTGGGGTAAGACAGAGTAAGTTTACAAGGTCGAGGGGGAAATTAGGTTGTTAATGAATCTTAGATTCGTCACTCTAAAAGAAAATAATTAAGCTCAGTTCTCCAAAATTCATCTGCATTTTAACCATTTTGTTGCATAATTAGCATTCACTCATATATAAATAATAATTACATTTTATTACTCATAATTGCATGAAATAAGAAGCCAAAAATCACAACCCATTTGACTTGGAAAATAGGCTAACATCCTCGATTTTTAATTAACTCATGCTAACTCCAAATTCCCTCAAACTACCTTCATTGTGTGTATATCACTAACAAGAATAAACAAAAAATACAAAAAAATCACTAACATAATAAGCAGACCAAAAACCCAAACTCTAATTTAAGGATGATTGGACTAAAAAGTTGATATCTTCCTCATAAAGTGTATGATTTGATCCTACTCACTTTTGAACTAATGTAAATTCAAATACCTTCAAAACAAGACCAAGTTCAAGTGAATCAGAGCTCATATGTGAAAGTTGGGTTTTAAGCCTCTTTTGTACATTGTGTATTTTAGCAAGTTTTGACCTATTATTTTATGTACATAATTGACTCATTTTATTTTATTTCTTTTTAATTTATTTTCTTTGATAAAAGTTTTATTAAAATGCACACAAATCCAAATCTAAAATAAGACTGAAATCAAAAAATAATTGAGTCCGAGTCTTTGCTGACTGTTTGTACAAAAGTTGTTGTTTTCGTACTTTATTTGATTTCTTCATTTTCCTAATTATCAAATGTATATATATATTTGATTTTTTTCATATTTTTTCCGAATTTTTAACTTTTTTAAAAAAATGTCAAAAAATGGAAAACCCAAAATTCAAGATGTTCTATGTACATAGAATACCCCAAAAAAATCACCTTGTGCAAATGATCGATTTTAGTTTGGCCTCTTCATGAAATTCGTGAAGAAAATTTTTCGATCTGAGGTGGTTTGCCATTTCTTTTAGATTTTTCTTTTTCTTTTATTTTTCAAACTTTCTGGAGGTGACACATGGCAGCTCCTAGAACTGCCACGTGTCACTCATTGTTTGCATTTATTTTTATTTATTTTATAAAAAACATAAAAAATTTAAAAAAAAGGCATGTGGTCGCACTAGTGTCGTCCGATATCGGCCGATTAGACTGTGCTTGTGCATCTTCCTCCTTGCCACCTTTCCCAAATTGGGTCACCACTCTCCACTTCTTGTCGATCGCCAACTTCCTCCACCTTCCATATACACGATCTTCGCAATCACCTCCCCACAAATCGCGACCGGTCGGTCACCCCTTGATGTCATCGCCGCCTCCCCCACAATTATCTCCACCGCCTCTCGCCGCCTTCCTCGATTAGCATGGCCGCATGTGCATGATCATCTCCCTCACAATCCCATCTCCGATTGCAAATCTCTGTAATTTCTTTGACCCCCTACCCAATTTCTAGTCACGAATCGCCCCAACTCCTTTCTAGATTAGTCCCAGCCCCCTGCTATTTAACTCCATCATCATCACACCTCTTCGACATCTGTCGATAGACTTAATTATCGACGAGGAGACGGCGGTACAGAGTGGCCTCCTCCACTTCATTCGTTGGTGAGAGCTACACACCTCGACCATTGCAGTTTGAGCCTCACGCTCATTGCTCTGCTCCGACCATCCCCAAATGTCGTCGAGTCCCTACCGAGATTCATCGACCACATGCATTCCTACTTCCCCCTTCTAGGTATCTACCCTCACTCATCTACCTCCGCCCGATTAGCTCTGGTCGCAGCACCGTTAACTTTACTTCCTCCACCGCACCTCTGCATTATTCGCCTGCCACGACAACGCTCCATCAACAAGGAGCCTCACCTCCCACCACGACTCCAGTAGCTCCTCCATTAGCTGCATCTCCAGGAGGATTACCTCGGCCACCTCGACTATCATTCACCACTAGAGATGCCCCCCTTGCCTCCCTCTCTGCCTCAGTTGCAACCGCCTGGGAGCCCATCCTTCGCTCCACCAGCAAGTTGCAACCTCGGCGTGCTGCAACTCCCCCTTGGCTTCTCCGGACTACACCAACTCCACCTCGCACTGCCAACCGTTGTCCTTGATGAACCGCAAAATCGGCCCTTTAATAGTATTTTTTAGTACTTGGAATCATCATCGTAGTCGGGCTGATTCGGGCTCATCAAAAGATCATCTCATTTAAATATATGTCAATAATAGATCAAAATGAGATGATCGTGAAATTTTTTTTACTTGGTAAGATACCAAGGTCGAACTCAGGGACACGAGCCTCTCTCGTATTAATCGGATTTCCATCTATGTAATTAAGCGTTGAATTAAAGATCTATAGGTCAAATTATGCAAGGAGACAACAACAAGACAGCAATGCATTAAAAATAAACAAGCATTTTTTTAATGATTTTTTTATCATGCAGATAAACATCATGAAATGCATCACAAATATTCCCTACGTTAAGATGATGAGCCGACTAAACCACAAGTTAATCTCAGATGTAAGTGAAGCAATAACTCACTTGACATAAAGTGCAAGGTTAATCAAAAAGGCATAAAAGACACTAGAGTTAATTAAAAAAAATACATTGAGATCACAGTGTCAAATCAAGAGAACAGATATGCCATTAAAAAGTACGTCAAACAAGCGTTAGAATGAAACTGAAATCAACTTAATCGGAACTACGAGGCTCAAGATATGCATGAAGAAAGACAAGGGCATAACTGAAATAAAACATGAAAATATAATTACAAAAAGGTCCCTGAAAAGGATTGAAATATAAATAGGCAAAAGAAATGGAACTTCCCTGTAATTTTCCCACACGCACAAGGGTCGTTCTGCAAATATTAAAACCCGCAAGGGTTTCAATGTAAATATCCCCCTGCGCATGGTCAGCACGTGACGCAGGACCTATTTGCAATATTGAAGACCGCCGGGGGCATCTCTGCAAATAACCTAGAGTAGCACGTGTTGGGCACGTGCTTCCCCAGGCTCGGTGAATATGGAGGTTCGGCAGAGGCTCGTAGAGGGTCGGGTCTGCTTCGGCTTGGCCCGGAAGTGGACGAAGCTTCAGAAGGTTCGGTGCAGGCTCGGAACTCCGATCCTGCTGGCTCGGAGGCTGAGGCTCGGTGCTACTATGGATCCGACACGTGGCTAGATGGAAGCCATCGGATCACAAGGATCCAAGGGCTACTGGTGCAGGCACTCTCGGACGACGTGGCGGCAGAGGAACCGTTGGATCTTGAGGATCCAACGGTACCTGGAAGGTGCTCTGATCGGCGACGTGGGCTCATCTGGGCCGTCAGATGAAGATCATCCGACGACAGTTGTTCCTTTGTCATCCTCCGCAGCTGGCGGCGCTTCTGGAGCTCCGGCGAAGGAGCTCCTCCTCCGCCTCTCACTCTCGGCCACGGTGGACCTCCCCCGAGCCCAAGGAATGGACGTCGATGAATAGGGGAACTCGGGGAAGGCCCAGAAGCATCTGGTGTCGCTCATCGGTGCTCGGCTGGCGACTGCGAGATCGAAGAAGTCGGCTCCAACCGAGCTCCGATCATTGAACGAGTAGAGACCTGCAAGGTTAGTAGCATAGCCGAAGCAGACAAGGGTGTTGTGCGTGCGAAGTGGAGTGCAAATGGGAGCTCTGGGTTGCGGAGAATGTGGGGAGCTCGGAGCTCCTCCGCCGCGAGGGCGGAGGAGGTGGGTCGGAGGCGATGGGAGGTATGGGAGACAGAGACGATGAGCGGAGGGCGTAGCGTGAAGGGGAGAAGCGTAGCGAAGCTCAGAGGGGGGTTAATGGCAGGTGAAAGTGAATCGAAGCGGCCTAGAAAATTAAAAGAAATTAAAGCAAAAGACAAGAGAAGAAGAAGAACTTACCGGAGATCGGGCGGCGCAGATTGGCTTGTGCGTGAGCTCCGAGGAGGAGCCCTGGTCTTCGCTGGATCCCTGCAGCCACTAGGGACAGCTCGAGTGGACAAGAGCGCACCGCAGCTCTGCCATGAATGGCGGAGGGTCGCACCGAGGGCAGTGGTCATCTTCACTCGATCCTCCGCCTCCCCCTGTCACAGGGAGATGGAGGAGGGCTGGGCCATGCCCCTACGTAAAGGCGGACAACCGGAACTCGGTGGAGGATGCGAGATATTTGAAGGGTGAGTGGCCAGTCATGGTGGTGGTCGACGTGGGTTTTGAGGCGAAGATGGGGCGATTGAGATGAAGTCGTGGGTCGTGGAGTGATGCGCGAGGGAGATGGTTGAGTGGCGAAGACCGTGGGACGGTTGGAGAGTTGAGATGATGGCTGGAGTGGCGAAGAAAATAGGAAGGGGGAGAGGTGTGCGCGAGCTGGAGAAAGTGGGAAGAGAGGGGGGTCTGGAGGTTGTCGATGACGCGGGGGCCGTTGGATCTGGAGATCCAACGGCGGACATTTAGGCGCGAACGAGCGGATGTGATTAGATCGATGGTGAAGTGATCGAAGGCAGATGGGTTGCCACGTGTTGAGTTCTGGCCGCGGCGCTGGCGAGCGGCTTGGATGGGAAGTTAGGGCTAATCGAGCGGTTAGGAACCGAGAGCGGATTAAGCGGCTCAGATCAGAGAATCGAAGGCGTGATCGGAAAGCACCAGTTACGCCACGTGGCACGCTCTGGTGCGGATTGAAGGCGGGAGATGATCGGACGGCAGGGAAAATAAGCGGGTCATGGAGAGGACTGGACCGTTGGATCAGGAGAAGATCCAACGGTCCCAGAAGAGGGCGGATAAGACAAAGCATACCGGGCCACGTGGCTCACCCAGAACGGGCCACGTGGCCCAATCAGATTATTAGGAACTTCCAGTTGATTTTTGAAGGAACAAATGGTCAAATTTGAGAAAACTCAAAACATGAAAGTTGTAGATCTTGATGAGATCTACAAGTTTTATGTTGACCAAAATTAGAGTTGAGAACAACTGTAGCCTCGAAATAATTTTGAGGGTATTTTTAAGTCTAAAAATACCAAGAATTTTTGTTTTGTCATTTTTTTGTGATTTTTAATTTATTTAAGACTCTGATAATTACAGGACATTACCTGGGATTTATTGCCAAAACTTTAAGCAAGGGGGTTAATTATAAAAAATAAAGATGATGAAACTGAGTTTCATCACCCCCGATACTTAAACTATGCTCGTTCTCGAGCATCAAAAAGAACGACTAAGTTGGATTAACCCCCTTGTGCATGTGAATATAGGATCCAATCTGATCAAGTTGACTCGACTTTAGAGATCCAAAATTCTAGAATTCAACCCAGCCTTAATCAAGAGGCATCCAATTCCTCTACTTTTCCAGACTCTCTCTGATGTACATATAAACTAGAGGATATGACATTTTAGTGTTGACTGCGATTCTGAGAGTAGAGTCAATTCGTCACCCAAAGTCTTGGTCCGAGAAAATCTCCTAAGGACCCAATCCTCAACACTAGGGAATAAATCAAATCTTGCATTCAGTCCACCATCTCTTTAGTTGTCGGACTTAGAAAATGTAGATGGCAGGCCAGTAATGGAGGATATGGGTTTGTGTCATTTCTTCTCTCCCTCTCATTGGAACAAGGATTCTCTCTAGAGCCTTTTTACGCAACACATTTTTTTTGGTGTTGATCAGTGCGACATTCAAGAGAAGTTGGAGCTGTATGCACTTGTTTTCCTGGGAGTACACCAGGGTGTGTCTCTTTTGAGTACCTATCGTACCTTCGACACCCAGACTTGTAGCATTTACGATGCAGAGCCCTTTTTTGGTGCAAGCCCGACTCCTGGTCCTAATAGCGGTGGTCCAAGTGGACACTTTGAAAAGTTTGGGAGCGCTCACCTTTGATGGAAGCTCTTTGATAATTGACTTGGTGGAATGAGAGCTTTTCTTTGCATTTCATTGACTTGTATAATTTGTGGCTAGCTCCACTGCTTTTACCAAGAGTTGGCGCACACTGATCAACATTTTTTTATTTATTTCACACCTTGGCACTTAGCTCCACTGCTTTTACCAAGAATTAGTTAAGTGATGCGAGATTATGTGCGTATATAATTTAGTGTGTCCTACCTACGATCAAGCACATAAAAATATGGAAAATACAAACCGCTCAAAGAGCCGCGTGCCTGGTCCTAGGTCGACACTCAAGTGGGGACGATCCCCACACAACCATGATCGTTCGATTACAACTGCGAGCCTTCGATCGAAGACCGTTGTAAAAGACGAATTATTATATGCAAAAATAAAATGCGAGACACATATATTTTTTTCTTTGCTCCATGTATGTTTTGCGGCTTCTCGCAGCGGGAAGCGTCCTGCTCCTCGCCTCCTTGATCCATCAAGGGACCTGCCACAAAAACAATAGTTAGAGATCAAAATAAGAAAGAAAATTTTTGAATGCAAAAATGGATGAACAAATTGACCTATAAAAGAAACACGAAATTAAATAAACAAAATTCCAAGTAATAAAAGAAATGAGTCATGTCCCCGGCAACGGCGCCATTTGATGAACTGCAAAATCGACCCTTTAATAGTATGTGTTAGCA
This sequence comes from Ottelia alismoides, assembly GCA_037367405.1. Classification (NCBI taxonomy): domain Eukaryota; kingdom Viridiplantae; phylum Streptophyta; class Magnoliopsida; order Alismatales; family Hydrocharitaceae; genus Ottelia; species Ottelia alismoides. The sequence goes on along the minus strand of JAZKJV010000720.1, from coordinate 1,168,010 downwards.
CTTGTAATCATCATCGTAGTCGGGCCGATTCGGGCTCATCAAAAGATCATCTCATTTAAATATATGTCAATAATAGATCAAAATGAGATGATCGTGAATTTGTTTTTACTTGGTAAGATACCAAGGTCGAACTCAGGGGCACGAGCCTCTCTCGTATTATCGGATTTCCATCTATGTAATTAAGCGTTGAATTAGATCTATAGGTCAAATTATGCAAGGAGACAACAACAAGACAGCAATGCATTAAAAATAAACATGCATTTTTTTAATCATTTTTTTATCATGCAGATAAACATTATGAAATGCATCACAAATATGCCCTACGTTAAGATGATGAGCCGACTAAACCACAAGTTAATCTCAGATGTAAGTGAAGCAATAACTCACTTGACATAAAGTGCAAGGTTAATCAAAAAGGCATAAAAGACACTAGAGTTAATTAAAAAAATACATTGAGATCACAGTGTCAAATCAAGAGAACAAATATGCCATTAAAAAGTACGTCAAACAAGCGTTAGAATGAAACTGAAATCAACTTAATCGGAGCTACGAGGCTCAAGATATGCATGAAGAAAGACAATGGCATAACTGAAATAAAACATGAAAATATAATTACAAAAAGGTCCCTGGAAAGGACTGAAATGTAAATAGGAAAAAGAAATGGACCTTCCCTATAATTTTCCCACACGCACAGGGGTCGTTCTGCAAATATTAAAACCTGCAAGGGTTTCAATGTAAATATCCCCCTGCGCGCATGGTCAGCACGTGACGCAGGACCTGTTTGCAATATTGAAGACCGCCGGGGGCATCTCTACAAATAACCTAGAGTAGCACATGCTGGGCACGTGCTTCCCCAGGCTCGGTGAATATGGAGGTTCGGCAGAGGCTCGTAGAGGGTCGGGTCTGCTTCGGCTTGGCTCGGAAGTGGACAAAGCTTCAGAAGGTTCGGTGCAGGCTCGGAACTCCGATCCTACTGGCTCGGAGGATGAGGCTCGGTGTTGCTATGGATCCGACACGTGGCTAGATGGAAGCCATCGGATCACAAGGATCCAAGGGCTACTGGTGCAGGCGCTCCCGGGCGACGTGGCGGCAGAGGAACCGTTGGATCTTGAGGATCCAACGGTACCTAGAAGGTGATATGATCGGCGACGTGGGCTCATCTGGGCCATCCGATGAAGATCATCCGACGGCAGCTGTTCCTTCGTCATCCTCCGCAGCTGGCGGCGCTTCTGGAGCTCCGGCGAAGGAGCACCTCCTCCACCTCTCACTCTCGGCCACGTTGGACCTCCCCCGATCCCAAGGAATGGATGTCGATGAAGCGGGGAACTCAGGGAAGGTCAAGAAGCATCTGGTGTCGCTCATCGGCGCTCGGCTGGCGACTACGAGATCGAAGAAGTCGGCTTCGACCGAGCTCCGATCATTGAACGAGTAGAGACCTGCAAGGTTAGTAGCATAGCCGAAGCAGACAAGGGTGTTGTGCGTGCGAAGTGGAGTGCAAATGGGAGCTCTGGGTTGCGGAGAATGTAGGGAGCTCGGAGCTCCTCCGCCGCGAGGGCGGAGGAGGTGGGTCGGAGGCGATGGGAGGTATGGGAGATAGAGACGATGAGCGAAGGGCGTAGCGTGAAGGGGAGAAGCGTAGCAAAGCTCGGAGGGGGGTTAATGGCAGGTGAAAGTGAATCGAAGCGGCCTAGAAAATTAAAAGAAATTAAAGAAAAAGACAAGAGAAGTAGAAAAACTTACCGGAGATCGGGCGGCGTGGATTGGCTTGTGCGCGAGCTTCGAGGAGGAGCCCTGGTCTTCGCTGGATCCCTGCAGCCACTAGGGACAGCTCGAGTGGACGCGAGCACGCCACAGCTCCGCCATGAACGGCGGAGGGTCGCACCGGGGGCAGTGGTCGTCTTCGCTCGATCCTCCGCCTCCCCCTGTCACAGGGAGACGGAGGAGGGCTGGGCCATGCCCCTACGTAAAGGCGGACAACCGGAACTCAGTGGAGGATGCGAGATATTTGAAGGGTGAGTGGCCGGTCATGGTGGTGGTCGACGTGGGTTTTGAGGCGAAGATGGGGCGACTGAGATGAAGTCGTGGGTCGTGGAGTGATGTGCGAGGGAGATGGTTGAGTGGCGAAGACCGTGGGATGGTTGGAGAGTTGAGATGATGGCTGGAGTGGCGAAGAAAATAAGAAGGGGGAGAGGTGTGCGCGAGCTGGAGAAAGTGGGAAGAGAGGGGGGTCTGGAGGTTGACGATGACGCGGGGGCCGTTGGATCTGGAGATCCAACAGCGGACATTTAGGCGCGAACGAGCGGATGTGATTAGATCAATGGCGAAGCGATCGAAGGCAGATGGGCTGGCACGTGTTGAGCTCTGGCTGCGGCGCTGGCGAGCGGCTTGGATGGGAGGTTAGGGCTAATTGAGCGGTTAGGAACCGAGAGCGGATTGAGCGGCTCAGATCAGAGAATCGAAGGCGTGATCGGAAAGCACCAGTTACGCCACGTGGCACGCTCTAGTGAGAGCGCTCACGTGTGGTGCGAATTGAAGGCGGGAGATGATCGGTCAGCAGGGAAAATAAGCGGGTCGTGGAGAGGACTGGACCGTTGGATCAGGAGAAGATCCAACGGTCCCAGAAGAGGGCGGATAAGACAAAGCAGAACGGGCCACGTGGCCCAATCAGATTATTAGGAACTTCCAGTTGATTTTTGAAGGAACAAATGGTCAAATTTGAGAAAACTCAAAACATGAAGGTTGTAGATCTTGATGAGATCTACAAGTTTCATGTTGACCAAATTTAGAGAGAGATCAACTGTAGCCTCGAAATATTTTTAGGGTATTTTTAAGTCTAAAAATACCACGAATTTTTGTTTTGTCATTTTTTTGTGATTTTTAATTTATTTAAGACTCTGATAATTACAGGACATTACCTGGGATTTATTGCCAAAACTTTAAGCAAGGGGGTTAATTATAATAAATAAAGATGATGAAACTGAGTTTCATCAGTCCTCCACTAGGCACGATTCCCGAGGCCCCCGCTCGCGTGTGCGACATGTGAGTAGGGGGAGCGTTTGTATAACACCCCTTTGTGTGCCTAGTACACGTACGGAGGTGGTGAATTGCAGCATAGCCATTGAAAATCCCAGTATTCTCAGCCCGAGACCATCATCACGTGCCAAACACATGTAGGGAGGGGATTTTGTTTTAGAAGCACGAAGACCTACGGATTTGTGCCCTGGTCCAGCCACTTATTGCAGTTAAACTGTTGAATTTTATTTGTATTTTGAACAATATCTTCGCATCATTTTATCATTCTAAAAATGGCACTTTATTATTCAATTAACTCTCTACATTATGTCATGATTATTGTATTTTTATTTTTTGTGGTTAATTAATAATTAATATGCTTGCAAAAACTTACCGATTTGTGTTCTAAAATGAACAATTAATTAACCATGATGCCAAAATTCCAAAAATTCATGGGTAGTAGAATTAATTTTATTTGACATCATGCCCAAAAAGAATTGCATTTGCATGCATATCTTTGTCTATAAAAATCATCTTGAAAATTCCGTTAATTAATTTTTGATAGGTAAAGAATTCAACATTTTTAGAGTTTAGGATTTTTCTGAGATATATTACCTAGTTATATATCTAAGATAATTTATTTTCCTAATAAAATAGATTTAATATTTATTATAATTATTTATTAAAAATCGTATAGTTTGCATTCATTAATTCATAAAAAATTTATCTTGCATCAGTAAATTCCAAGAAAAATTACAGTATGTCCGCTTTATCATTATTTACATCTAGACCAAGTTTCATAATTTTTGGACATCGTTTGATAAATACCAATTTTCTAGTCCCTAATTTGGCCTCATTTTCATTTGCATCCAAAAATTGCACTACCAAAAAATGTCGCCTCAAAAACTACGCACTAAGTTTGATAGATATTAATCTAGGTTGTTCCTTTTGCTCCTTGAGTTTAACCTTGGGCCTTACCCAAGTAAAATAAACATAAAATCACTTCGATTAAAATTGAATAAATTAATTGTGGTGGTTTTCTTGATTGATTCTAATTACTCGCCTAAAATTAAATGACACAAATTCATCATATTTTAACGTTTAATTCACATCAATTAACGTAGGGAAATCATGAGCGATCAGTTGTTTCAAACATCAAGGAGATAATTTGCAAAGTGTATAGGGTTCCTGGGATAAAAATCCCATTAATTATCAATTTCTCAATACTCAAATACATAATTGATCAATGAATTGTTCTTGAACTCTTTCAAGAATAATGTGCTTTCTCCGCAGATACATGGAGATATGGACAGGGTGATTGTATGTTCCACATATAGTGACTTCGATATTGAGATCATATCTCAAATCTAGCTCTTGAGGACCTCTCATATATGCCTTATTAAGTCAATGATGTAGATCTAATCTTCTCATTGCATCTGAATCACATTCAGATTAATGACCAACATTTGGACTAATATTAGATTACTTCTCTACTGAGAGGAGTAACTAATCTAAACCTATTTCATTACTCCCTTAGATTGGAAGCGTCATGGTTCTACAATCGTTTATGGTCACATCACCCTCAGGTATTCCTAATACCTATACATCCTGCATACTAGAAGACCTAGAATAAATCCAAAATTTAAGATCTCTTTTAGACTATCTCCTTTAGGATTTTATCATTACATTTCTCATCCAGTCATTGGGAATTAGTATCGAGCATATGCTTTCCAAAAGCATAATCGTACCTACAAATTTCATGCTTCCAAAGCAAGACAACCATGCATGGAATTTGATCGGGTCCCAATATCTCATGAGTGAGCTTATGACTTCTTATTCACAAGTGAACTTGTATGATACCTTTGAGAGATCGTATTACTCATATGCCCTTCTATGCACACCAGCTCATCGGTGTATAGACCTTGATTAGGTCATCAACCTATCAGTCTGCCAAATATATATAGACATATAACAATACATCTGTCACCAGTCATAGGATGCATGCCTATATCATGACAGTATACGACATAGGACTTGGTTATCTCGATCTTGTTAAGTCAACTCTTTGACTTAACTTATCTGACATCTCCGAACCTCTATTCCTATGCTTAGGACCTTCATCAATAGGTCAGTCAGATATCTTCCTTTAGAAAAAGGATTGACATCTCCTTATCAGGATGGAGATCATCTCTTAACAATCATTTGACGGTGCTTGATGAGTCTCTGTCTAACTCTTTAGATATCATCCAAGCACCAGTGACCAGCCTCTGTGATTCAACCATTTAATCAATAGCTATATGATTATTAAGATGGCCATGGTACATAACCTAATTATACTATGGGGCCTATTATGCAAATTAATCATTCTTCATTTCAGATCAGGGAACGAATTGTAATAACATTTATTACATAATGGCTCACCTTGGGCTCACATGTCCAACAATCTTGAGAGTTTTATCTTTGTAAAGTTCATAACTTGCCTTTTTAAGGATTGGACATATTTAGTAAGTAGGAGGTAGTATTATTAGCTTCTGCCCAGAAGTTTTTAAGTTGACCACATTTATTAGTAAAGTTCTAGCACATTATTGCAAAGTTCTATACTTTTTTTCTACAACCATATTTTATTGAGGTGCTCTTAGAAAAGAATATTCATGTTTTATTTCATGTTTTATCATAAAAACTTAGTGAATTATTCGTTTGACAAACTTTCATCTATGATCTGTATGAATTTTAAGGATTTCTTCGTTATTTTTTTTTTGATCTAATTTTGAAAACTTTATAAAAGATTATATTGTTTGATCTTGTTTAAGAAGATGGTCCAAGTGAATCTAGAGTAGTCATCTACTATTACAAGATAATATCTACAACCACTAAGGCTTTCTACTCTTATTGGTCCAAACAAATCAAAGTGAAGTAGTTTTAGGGGGTCTACATATTGAAATTAAGTTTTTACTTTTGAATGAGCTCTTGCAGAGTTTTTCTAGTAAGCAAGCATCATATGGTGTTTTGGGTTTATCCTATTGAAAGATACCCCACTTACTAAGTTATTCTTAATCTAGGGCGTAAGTGACCTAGTCTTCCGTAATAAAGATTAATTTCATTATTATTAGCAAAAAAGCAATCATAAGCATTATCTTTGTTAAAGTTAACATCATAAATATATTTAAACCTTTTTTCAATTAGCAAGGGTTTATTATTAGATTCATCAAAACACTAAAATCTTTATCACAACTTAGCTTACACTAAGTAAGTTATACTTTAAACAACTAACTAAAGTAACATTATCAAAAATGACTTTACCCTTACCAACTTGATCAATACTTATGATAAGGCAATTGTGGTTGTTATCAAACGTGAATGAACCTCCTTTATGTCCCAAGATGGTAAACAGCTTCTTGCCTCCTGTCATATGCTTTGAACGTACTAAATCCATGATCTATCGGCTTCCTCCATCTTTTTCCTACAACAGTTGAGGTTGACATCATGTCTGATCCAAGAGGCTTTGATGTCTTTAATCCAGTTGAGATAGTGTATATATACATTTCTTGTGATCTATATTATCTCCACCAACAAAACAAGTTTAGAAGATCTTTTGGTATACATATTTTGGGTCCATGGGGTTAGATTTTTCTTTCAAGTTTGACTAAGTAACTTATTATGAGATGTTGAACTACAAGTAAATCATTTGCCATTTTTATCAAAGGGTTTCCTTTTAGAACCAACCGGTTTATCTAAATTCTCTTTTGATTTAGTAAACCTAGAAACATCATTTACAAGTTTATCGCAACTTAATTTAAGATTGCTGATTTCTTTATCAAGAAAATTAATATTATCTTTTAAGCAAGATTATTCTTCACTAAAATTTTCTTTTTCAAGAAATAACTTATTTTCTTTTTAACTAACTTTTGATTCTTTAACTTAAACTTTTCTAGTTCTGCGAAGACTTCATCAAAAGCACCTAAAGTTCAATATGAGTTTCTTGAGTTACCCCATCTTCCAGAGCCATCAATCAGAGGCAAGTTGATTCTTCATCACCTGAGTCTGAGCCTGAGTCGATTGAGTCTAAATCACTCCATGTGACATGTAGTGCTTTCCTCTTGTAAACCTTCTTCAACTTCTTACTGGAACGATTCTTCTTATTTTTCTTCTATTGTTATAGATGAGGACAGTTTCTTCTCGGATGTCCCTTCTTTTTGCACTAACAGCATGTTGGTAATTCTTCATTGCCTTTTCTCTTTGACTTGAATATTTCCTTATTTCCCATATACTTCTTGAGTTTTCTAGTAAGTAGGGCTAGATCTTTATTATTCATTTCTTCATCGGATGAATCACGGGTGCTAAACTTGAAAGGTAGAGACTTTTTCTTTGCCTCCTCGATCGGCTTCTTTGTCTTCTTCTTGACTTCATAGGCTATTAGATTCCCAATGAGATCATCCATATGAATATCTTTCATGATATTTGTTTCTTCTATCTCTGTCATCTTTTCTTCCAATTCACTAGAGAGTGAATCAATGACTTTTCTTTCAAGCTCTCCTTTAATGAAGTTCTCCCCTAAGACTTGAGATTATTCATGATAGTAGTAAACCTTATAAAGATATGCTTAATTGTTTCTCCTTACTTCATTTCAAAATTATCATATTCTCTAATTAGCATTGTAACTTTATAACTTTTGACTTTGTATGTACCTTCATGAGTGAGCAAAAGTGTCTTCCAAATCCCATGAGTTGTCTTGGACTGAGAGAGGCAATCGTACTCGTCTACTGAAAGAGCAAATACAACACATTTATAGCTTTATAATTTCTCTACAAATCCATGATCTCAGCATTAGTGAATTCTTCCACTCCTTCCTTCAATGTTGACTTCTCGAAGGTCTTTCTTGCGCATGTCCACATCATGTAGTCTATGGACTGCATATATATCTCAATGTGATTTCCTAGTAGGTGTAGTTGGTTCCATCAAAGTAGGGTGACTTTGTGATTGAGTACGCAGATGTGCTCGAGCTAGTGTATATGTTGCCTTGGGCCATTAAGGACCTACAAGCAGGTAGTTGCACCTGCAAAACTTGAACCCGCTCTGCTATATATAGCATATACATATATCCTTATGCGCGCGTGTTTGTGTATATATATATATATATCTAAATTTGTTATAGGTCTCCATGTAATATATATTGTGTCCTAAAGTTATTTTTAAATATAGGAGAAAAAAACATAGATCTTTGTACTATCTAATTCATTGGTATACAAGCTATTTAATTTAGCATATTACTTTACATATTTGTTTATTATTGTCATATTTACCGGTTATGTAGCTTTGGTTTAATGAGATATTAATTTAAACTTTGCATGAATATTTTTTTCTAAATGTAAGTGTAGGGGAAATTTATTATCAGTGGGATAATTTGAACTCGTTTGTTAAATATATGTATCTGAATTATGATTATTCGTTTCTATATATGTATCCATATTTAAGGGCATGGTCTGTGATTTTCAATGCACGTAATGCATATGTTTCCATATCTAAATCTATATTATAAAAAAATAAGGATATGATTGTTGAAATAAATAATGCAGAATAAGAATTGAAGAATATAAAAAAATATAGAAGAACGCTCACGATCGAACGATATTCTGTTAGGAGCGGGATGCAAATCACGGGAGTAGGAATCAAAGGGCCAAGTCTTCTATTATGAATCTCTCAATGAATACGGGAGGTGTGGGGCTTCTTATATAGCCCCACAGACAGACCAAAGTTTTACATATAGATGATGTCGGACTAAATAAGATATCGTGTAATTGGATCCTAGAGAAATCCAGTTACCTATCTAGTACATACTCTAACACTTGCCCACAAGGTGGAGCTAAACAAATATACTGCACACATTTTCACTCGATACATCTTAGATGAACGAGAGGAGACATGCTTGATAAGGACAAAAATCGGTTTCACGGCTTTTCGTTTTTATAAAGAACAACACTGTCGATGTAGCCAAAAAAACCGCGAAACAAATTTGATTTTTAACCTATCAAACAAATTCGATTTTACTTTTGGAAAACCGTCACTAATATTTAACCAGGCAAGTGTTCCTGGGTCGAACTCAAGGAGGCAGAATAAATTCCTTCGATTTTTATCTTTGTAATTTTATTTTTAATCTCTTCTCTATGTTATCAAGGTAAGAAGCTTTTTTGTTGATTTTTATTTTTATTATTTTTATTTGATTTTATTATTTTCCAATTTTTATTTAATTTTCAAAAAGGGATATTTTTCAAAAGTATTTATTTATTATATAATATGTGGATATTATATAGGTGATAGAATATAGTAGAGTGATCGGGGTCGAGCCACGAGCTCGAACAGCACAAGAAAACAAAACAAAACGAAGCAAGATTCATCAAAGTCAAAACATGTCGAAAACACGATAAAATCTCACGAAAACTTTATACGAGGTAGTTAGGGTAGTTATGTAACTACCCCAAAGAAATCGTCGAAAAAGAAGGTCACACGAGGTCAAAATAGCCCCTAGAGCCTAGGGGCATAAGCGTAAAAGAAAACTAATTAAAATGTTTGCAAATTGGTCCTCAGGGACTGTTCTGTAGAAAAAATATACAAATGTTTACATTTAGGTCCCTGCGGAGGGACCTAAATGTAATTCTGGAAACCTGTAGAGGCGGAAGAAAGATTCTGGAAGCTCCTGGGTTTAATATGCAAATTTTACACCCCTTCAGAATCGACGGCTGAGATTAAAACATGATTGCGCCGATCGGACGCTCACAAGTGCGCCACGTGTCGCGATTCTGTGCATCGCATGTTCTTGAGCGGTTGGAGTTGCTGGTGACGAGCCTTCCTTCTTGGTATTTTCCAGAGCAATTGGTGAGTCCTTTGGCACTCCGGCGGGGCCAGAGGGGTGGCGCCTCCACCCCTCGAGCTCGCCCGTGGTAGGGTGATGGCAGACGATGCTCCGAGCGGCGGCGATTGTGCGAAGAAGACGACGGTCTCAGCTCCCTGGAGGTTGATCAGTGCCGACGACCCATCTTTGGAGGTGAATTCTGATGGCGATTGGGGCCTTACAGATGCTAAGAAATGGCTCGCGATGTTATTGAACCTGCAATTAACGATGTAGTATGCTCGATTCACGATGAATCGACTCCAGGATTAAAGATCATAAGCTCAAAACATCACGAGAAATCAGGATTCCAGTTTTATTGCAAACAGGCATGTGAGTTGTGAGGAAATGAAACACGATTTGCTGCGATGTTGAAACAAATCGAAATGGAATTACGGAAGGGCGTCTAAGCTAAAGGGTTAAGCGTCCTAATGACGCTCTTAACACGCCAATTCCTACACGAAAATCGAGACGAAAATACGAAGAAAGTGGATGAAGGTCTGGGAAGAGTCTAGGTTTATTACCTGGACGGAGTTGCTCGACGGCGACCAAAGACCGGAGCTCCGACGCACGCGTGGGCGGCGATGCAAGGCTGGCGTAGCCTTGGAACCTTCTCCGACGTCTCCTCCTCCTCGTTGGCGTGTCGACGGTGCTGTCACCACCTCCGGTTGGCCGAGACGAGGCTTGGAAGTAGGGGGATCGGGCAGCCTGGAGCTGGGGCTCTGGCAGTTGGAAGAGTTAGTTCGGCTATGGTGACTTGAAGGCTTTAAATAAAGAGATTGCTTGGGCTCCAAGCCGAGATCGAAGGGTGGCGATGGAGAGGGTTGTTAGGAGAATGGATCTGATGGTTTAGGTTGGCCAGAAGGTTCGAGAATAGCGCGGGAGAAATAGTTGAAGTCGGCAGGTCGAGCACAGGCGGCATACCAGAATCTTGGGGAAGATGACCCCAGGTGCTGACAAGTGTCAGCACCTGGTTGGCCCAGAGCTAGAATTAGCTTATAAATTAAGTATTAAATAGTAAATTACGTTATTTTAACTAAGTTTAAATACAAGAAGTGTAAATTAATTAATTCTCTAATTTATGGGCTAATTACTTTTAATAAATAATAAATATTATTTAAAATATAAATATTATATTAATAAATATGTATTTATAAATAGGTTTTAGATTTTTAATTTAATAAATAAATTAATAAAAATTAATTTTATTTTTTCTTAATTATTAGAATATTAAATAAGGTTTATACTAATTTTTATGGATTTTAATAAATTATTTTCATATTTTAATAAAAAAGATAAGTAATTAAGCAGTTCATTTATACCTATATTTTAGGGTTTTTGATTTTATTAAAATAATAAATAGTCTCCAAAAGTTATGAAATAATTTATGTGAAACTACAAGATCATGAAATAATTTAAAAATTATAAAATCAGGAAAATTATAAATAATGTGTGTTACATAAAATAAATAGCCCAGAAACCCCGTTGTCTTTTGGTCCCAAAACCGACTTTTTGCAAACGGACTCCGAATTCGATGAAACACCTTTATTAATTAGATAATATTATTTTATGAATTTTAAAGGTGAGTAGAGTGAAATTGGAGTTCGTATGAAGAAGTTATGATGTTCGGAAGTTGAGATTTTGACAATTTCCAGGTTGAGTTTCTTGGCATATATACAGGGTAATATTTTTAACTTATTTTTATATTTTTATATACATTTTTAGAAATAATTAGGATAAGAGTTTGGTGAAAAATATGTTCATATGGATTAATTAAAAATCTTTGAAATTTTGTATTTATTGTATAAATAATGGAGAATGTATGGAGTGTGTATTAAATTATTTTTTTATGTTTTATTTCCTTATCTCCCCCTACTTATTGGTTTGTCGACCAATCCATGCTGACTTGGTCTCGGGGGTTGGGTTATAAATATATCTTACAGCTATATTTATATTTAAGTCATATTGTATATATTTACATATATTCAATCTGCCTTATTGTTTCTTTTCTTGTTCTTTATTTATTTACATGATTTTAGTGGTTAAAAGGGAATATTTACACATGAATGGTGTTTTGTTAAAAGATAAGAATTAATGGATATTTACATGTATTTGTTAAGGGTTTTAAGACAAAATGCGACAGAAAAGTTAATGAATCATGGATTCATCAACCCCCTATACTTAAACTTTGCTAGTCCCTTAGCAAACACTTATTTTGAAAAAATAAGTGAAAAAGAAAGAAAGTTAGAATGAATTTGTTTTCCTAAACCAATTGATGAGAACAGGCAAAGGACAGAGCTCGATCGGGCCTGAAACAAGCATTTTGTCAGAACCTTAACTAGGATTAGGAGTTTATCCTCAACAGTCCTCAAGTTCCATAATCCTTACTCAAGATCACTTCATCGGCTAGTTCGGACTCACTTATTCATATCGTAAACTCTATCATCCTTGAAGTCAACTTGTACAGTGTGTGAATTGATTTAGCTTTTCCTGCTTAGAGAACCGAAGAAACCGTCAATCCCGGCTATACACTCCTATGGCTTCCTCATCCCGCTACACTTTCCTCGGGGAGGGAGGTATTCCCTTCTGATTTCAGTTCTGCTATGTCCACAATCGAATATAGGGAGAAGTTAGAAGAATGAGAAAAGAAGTGGAGTGCGACCAGTGTAGACGCATCTCCTTGTGAAGCCCAACCGGTGTAGCTGAGTCTCCACTAAGATGTGCAGGCATTTTTGGTGGAAGCTTGGACCATTGTGGTCTTATTTGGTGGCTTCTGCTTTGCTTTGACTTTGTAATTTGCTTGCACTGCATTCATCTTTTTGTGCCTCGACGGATATAGCATCTTTTTAGTCCGTCCCTTTTTTGAGGTCTTAGAAAAATTGTGTCAGCAGATCCTTTCCTCATCCGAAGCAACTATCGCAACCCCAATCTCTCCCGTCTTTAGACGTCAATGCCGCAAAGATAAGGATAGAAACATACTACCAAGGTGTACTGCCCTTCGGGACTCCATGCGAGTCGAGCTAAGTGCAGAGTGCATGTGTTCAAGATTGGTTCACTGGTGTAGAGTTGTACAGATGACTCCAAATGGTCTACTTAAGCACAGATGAGTTGATTTCCCGAATATGGTCTTACGGAACCCAAAGATTTAAGTCACAAGACCTGAAGAGTCTAAATTCCAGATCCTAATCAGGCTCCTTACAACGAGAGTTAAAGGCCGTAATCAAGCTCCATCCTTTAGACTAGATTCAGTCCTTAGTTCCAGAAATCAAACTTATTCTGAAAAATGCGAATGCAAATGCAACAATGTTTTTGTGAAGTGTATTTTCTGAATTTTACTCATTTTTATGGATTTTAAGGCTTTTATAATTTTTACAAATTTTAGGACTTTGTATTTTTTTATGGATTTTATGATTTTTATAAACAAGATTTTATTCATGAATTTTACAAGATATATTTAATTTAAGTTAAGTATCTAATGTATTTTACAAATTTTATCTATAAAGTATTTTACTAGGGTTGACTGGTTTTTACACATGTTTTAATAAATAGGATTTTAACTAAGTATTATACACATTTTAAGTACAAATTTTAAGTACAACTTTTAAGCATATTTTACTTATTTACAAGGATTTTATAAATAATAGATAAATAGATGAGTGGATTTTAAATTAACCCGTACCCACTTTTTATGGATTTTATAGATATAGAAAATACATAAAAGTACGAGTTATGGACGAAAGTATATATACAATATATACGCACCCCCTATACTTAGCTTGTGCTATGTCCTCATAGCGTCAAAAGAGAAAAAGGAAGACATAACTCGTGATAAGTAAAAGTGGGTGAAAAAGGATATCGAGTATAAGTCAGTCAACGCCCCCATACTTACGATCAGGTCATCGTAAGTATCACGGGAGAGCAAAAATGGGATGACTGGATGAAAAGAATAAATAACGAAAGTTCAAAAGGAAAATAATATGAAATCATCGAAATCACCCGGTCCCCCCCATACATAGGATAAGGCATCCTGAGTATAGAAAAGAGTGTAGCCAAAAATTGGAGACCAGTGATTTGTGAAAAAGAAAGGCTATACAAAAGAATCAGTACAAAAAATAAAACGTAAATCAGCGGGCAATCGGTCCCCCCTATACTTAGGATCTGGTATCCTAAGCATAGAAGACGAGCAAAAACAGGGACGGTTGTGGTCTACGAAGAATATACAAGTGTTGTGAATCTCCAGAAAAGAACGGCTCAAAAGAATTTGTACAGGAAGAAGTGAAGGAGTGATCATGAGACCTGTACAAAATAGATCACTTCAGTGCGGGCCAGATGATCAGTAGTTTCGATGAAGTGCCTCAACATCTGCCCATTAACCTCAACGGTTATCTGATTTCAACCAGGGTCATACTGGATTTTCTGCTTTTAATGTGTGTATTGATCCTTGGCTGAAAAAGTAGAGCCTCTTCCGTAAGTAAACTCTGTACATGGCATAGCTCTCTTTTCTGAAATATGCGTCTCTGGAGTCGGACTACAGAAGGTATTTATATGTGTAAGCATTACACCGTCCGACTCTCTACGCTGAATAGACTGTATGATCTGTGCAATGTATTCGATTGACTCTTGTGCTATAATATGTGTGCTTTCAATCTGCGGCACAGAGATATCTACTGCAAGTGACTGCTCATCTGAGTCTGATATGAACTCTGTCTCTGTATGTGAACAATCATCTAAAGAACTAGGTACCAAATGATCTACCCTATCCTCGTGTAGGATATCTTGGGTATCAAAACAAACGCTCTCAAGATCAGGAAATTGTGTCTCATCTATGTTCCAGCAATCTTCTGCAAGACTGGTATCCTCTGAAGTGAATGACAATACTGATCTAGGACTACTACATTCTCTCTCCATCTCAATGTGTATTTCTCCGTTGTCTGTTCGGAATGATACTCTCCCAGCATCATAATCGAATAGTGCTCTTGTTGTCTGCAAGAAGGGCCTCCTGAGAATGATTTGAGCAAGGTGTAACTATGTAGGGCATGTCATATCTAGGACCGTAAAGTCCATGGGAAACTGTGAGCCCTAAATGGTCACGATAATGTTCCTCAGTACACCTCTAGGTCTCTTTATAGATCGATCTGCAAATTGGAGTATCGCTCGTGATTTATAGAGAGGACCTAGCTTGAGCTTATCAAGCAAAGAGGATGGAAGTAAATTAATCGAGGAACCATTGTCTAAGAGAGTAAGATTGAATGTAGTGTCTTCAATCTAACATTTGACATAGTGAGCTCCCAAATCTTTCTTTTTCTTAGGTACCTTGTTCCTGATAGCACACGAAGTGGCCTTGGTCAAAATATGCTTCTCAACTCGTGATCGTTTCTTCCTACGTGTAGTACATTTGTTCCTCAACTGATTCTTGAGCGTAGGAAAATGATCCAAGGCATCGTGCAGTGGAATCTTCAGAAAGATGTGATCTTTCAGTAAGCGTTCTGTTTCTGGAGTGACAACATATTTTTGGTTTTTTTCTTTCCTCTTCCAAACAAAGCATCAGGTAAAGGAACAATTTCAGGAGTTAGAGAATCAGAATTTTTATTCAATGAGGAATCAGCTTGTACATCGAGAGTTTCATAATTATCTACAAAACTCTCTAAGACAGGGAAAGAAATATTTTTGTCGGGGCTCTCTGCCTGATCTGGCGTGATGTCATCGTCTGAGTCGCCGGTATCCATATCTGAAGTGTTGGCATTACTCCCGTCTCTTGAATCTGCGTAATGGTCCTCATCATCTTGCGGTTGCTCCTCCTCGGCTTCAGGATCATGATTCAGCTCGTGCTCCTCTAGTGCCCTCTCCTCTTCTCCAGCAGGTGCTTGCGATGATCTACCGCTTCTGAGACAAATGAAGTTAGATAAAAATTCAGGAAATGAGATCTTACCTGTAGTGTCTACCTGCTCTGGATGCCTCCTCTTGATGTTCGGGTTCATCTGAGGCTGGGCTGGGAGAGTGGTCTTCGGCACGGTTAACTCGTCCAGACGACGGTTAACCTGCTCCATCTCTGTCTTGTGCGCGATCTGGAGCGTACTCAGCATATCCATGATCTGGTTGAGCGCCTGGGCCTGTGAATACATCTCTGCTTCGGTGTGGTGGCCCTAGCTTGCTCCTCTCTCCTGCCTTGGCGTGAAATGCTGAGAGGTGGAAGGTTGGGAGTAGCACTGAGGTGTGGAGGAAGACTGTTGCGGCTGCTGAAAAGGATGATTTTGTGAGTAGTGAGCAGAGTGCTGATATGAAGGTTGCGGTCTCTTATGGTAGACATTCGGATGAGACTGATGCGGCGTGAAGCTCTGGCGGTGCTGAAATTGCGGACGTCCATGCTGCGGATGACCGTACGGATGCTGCAGCTGTTGATTCGGTATACTCGGCTGCTGCATCGGAGTATACCAAATACCGTTGATCTCGAAAGTGGATTGCAGCTCCACCTCCATCTCTGTGGTGCTGATGATCTGGCCAGAATTGGCATGAGACTGATCCTCATGCCAATCAATCTGTGGAATCTCGGGCTCGCTCTGGACGTAGTGTATCTGACGGGTGGGTGGAGCGGGTGCGATCCTCCGTACTGGTTGCGCATTCGAAGAAGTTTGTCTCTGCTGGTACTGGATCTGAAGATTAGAGACCTTCTTCGATAGATCACTCAGCTGCTGAGGTAGAGATGAGAGTTTCTCCAACTCTCGCAGCAGTTGTAGGTCTTGGACCTACTTGTGAATCACGTCCACCAATGTTAGTTTCTCACTAATACATCCCATGTTGGTGTTGGATTCAGAGTCCAAGATATTCACCACCTTGTAATGTTCTCGGTGATGTGGTGGTTGTGGGGCTTTCTGAAATGCCCGAGTAGAGTCTACGACTCTTGAGTTCTCGGCCATCCCTTCGAAGATGGCCCAGACTGACTCGGCATCCTTGTTCAAGTAGCTGCCGCCACATGCGGTACTGACTAGACCTTGAGCTTCCGGCTGGAGTCCTCCGAAGTAGTTCTGTACGAGCACCTTCATCGGGATCTCATGATGCGGGCATCTCTCCGTAAGATCCTTGAATCGATCCCATGCCTCATGGAATGATTCGTGCGACAATTGCGTAAAGTTGGAGATCTGACTCCTCATCATGTTCGTCCTTCCCAGAGGAAAGTACTTGCGTAGGAAGGTGGACTTCAGGTCGTCCCACGTAGAAATTTCTCTCCCCAGATGACTCAGCCAATAAAGGGCCTTATCGGCTAAGGCAAAGGGGAAGGCTTTGAGGTGCACGGCTTCCTGCGTTACTCCTGGATAACAAGCCGTTCTGCAGATCATCTCAAACTACTGTAAAAATGTGAACGACTCCTCTGCGGCATTCCCATAGTACTTGGGAAGCAAGGATATGAAGGACGTTCGGAGTTCGTATGGCCCTTGATTCGGAGGTAGCCGAATCCAATGATGGAGCGTTCGTGCGCCCGATTCATACTTGTCCCGTAAAGTTTCGGGACTCGCAGGCGGTAACTGGTTCCCGGCCCCTGCTCTCAGTGCGGCTATTTCAGCCCGTAGTTCAGTCTGAACTCTATATTGTTCTCGAATCTATAAATTCATCTGTTGTAATGTATCGAGAATGCCTGTAGCGACATATGCGTTCAGCTCCGGTCTTCCCTCCTGATGTTCCCCAGCTGGTGGCCTCTCGTCTGCTGCTGGTCCTTTCCCGCGAGCCATCTGATCGTTTGTAAAGTAAAAACTCCGTAAGAACTCAACGAAAAGTACTCAGGAGATCTAGATGATGTATTGAGGCAAGGGTATGCCTCAATAGTCTGGCCAGGAGGTGAGGGAGTCTGGGTCTGACTCGCCTCGAGATCTGATGGGACTGGCTCGGGAAGAGGGTCATCCCGAGCCTGTGAAGACATACGCTCGACGGTGGATGGTCGAAAGCTCACAGAGTCTAAGCCGAAAAGCCGTCAAGACGTCATCTTCGATGTCAAGAGAAGTTTCGGGAGAGCACGTTTATGATTCAAAATGAAAGAGAGAGAAGTGCGAAAGCCGCAGAAACTCACTCCCCGCAAACAAACACAAAGCAAACCCCGTTTTCACCAACTCAACCATGATGAAGACCGTAAGAGTTCGGTCTTTTTATCTTTTCGATTTTAGGGTTGTGATTAGCAAACGTTTTGATTACGCGGGCTGAGCAAGCCAATAGGTGCTCGATAGTTTCCCCGAAACACTGGCCCGAATCCTTACAAGAGACCACTCGCACTCAGCCAGTATGGGAGTAAGTATGGACCGTTTCCGACTACCCGTGTTACTTGAGGACGGAGCCTTGCGCAGTGTCCTCTAAACCTCCCACTCTGCTAAGTAAACCCGGACCGTTTCCGGCTACCCGAGCTTACCCACTGAGGAACAGTGATCAAATGTATGGACCCAGTAGTATCCCGTGAGAAATACGGGGTTTGGGCTCTATCCTTAAGTGTCGGCTCTCGAGCTCGCGCACTCTGAGAAATGTGCGGGGGTTACTCTCCCCAAGTCACTTGAGTCGTTTTATGGCTTTTAGGTCAGATAGATTTAGCAGTCCCGATTTTAGTTTTGTGGTTTTTTATGGGTTTTTTCAATCAACGTCTATCGAATTTTTTTCTTTTTATTTAAAAACCCAAAAGCATGCACCTAGGTTGCGAGTCCTAATACTAACTACGCGGCACAAGCAGATAGAGTAAAAAAAACCTAGACAAGCATCTAGAAAAACCGCGGAAATCTGATGAGCGATAAAAAGCCGCGATGGGTGCCCTGTGAAGGATATGGAGAGATCCTCAAGCGCATCACGGAAGCATGAGCGTCGTATCGGATACGACGAAGAACGACTAGTCGCACTAGTTGTTCGGTGCTGCGGAATTTAAAAAATTTATTCGATGAAACCACATGATCCAAGAACCATTCTCGGATCGTTTCATCTATAACCACAACAAGTATAATGCAATACCTCTTGAAGCGTGTTTGATCGAGTCTCTAAGAGAAGAGACCTCCTGTCTCAAGTCCGATCGTCGGAGAGATCGCTTGCGAGCGCGGGGATGAACCGCGGTGTCCTCGCAATCCAAGAAGTTGATCCAAGAACGGTTTCTCCTGATCTCGTCGCACGAGATCGAACGTCTCCTTCGTGGGCGAAGCACTCGAAGTAGACGGAGAACCGCAGAGCGTCGAAGCGGCAGCGCGAAGGCGAGGGCGACGACGTTTCTCTCCACCAAGGTGGACGGCCACCAAGAAGAAGGGGGAGAGAGGGCTGTCGAGTATGAGAGAAAAGAGAGAGAGATTTTGCTACAATAGCATGTGTAAAGAGATAGCCAAGAATGCCTCTCTATTTATAGGGTTTTGGGATCCATGGATCTCAATCCTTGTGTCACATAAAATCAATGGTTGAGATTGATTTATGTCAATCCAATGGTCAAGATTGTTGTTGGTAAAAACCAACAACTTGTGATTTAATTTGATAAAAATATATTTGATAAATCAAATAAATATTAATACCAAATCTAAATCAATCAAATAAGGAGAGAGAAGGCAAAGGAGATGATCTCCTTATTTGGAAGAGGGGATGGCCACCAATTCCCCAAGGGAATTGAGTGTCGCCCCCCTCATTCCTAATGAGGAGTGCAATCTCATGATCCCCATGAGATTGCACATCTCCTTAATTTTCTCTCTACTTATTTTCAAACAATAATTTGTTGGTATTTTAATTCACCAAAATAATTATCAAATAATTTTGGGAATATTGCAATCTTGACATTGGAATATTGTGAATCAAATTCACAACCTAAAACAAAATGTAATTTACATTTTCAATTAATTAAACAATGTGTATCCAATACACATTAATAATTAATCTACTAATATAAATTATATTTACCTCTCTCTAATACATTATAAATCACATTTATAATATATTAGGAATAATTGGATATTACTATCCACATTATTCTTATCCATAATAACTAAATCACATTTAATTATATTGGATAATATCTCATACATCATGATAATTAAATCACATTTAATTATCAACTTCTCTTTGCTTAGATCTCATGGAATTGTTCTCAAACCATTTAAGAACAATGTTATTTCTCTTCAGATACTTGGAGATAAGGACAGGGCGATTGTATTGTTCCACGTATAGTGACTTGGATATTGAGATCACATCTCAAATCCAGATCCCATGGACCTCTCATAGATGCTTGATTAAATCAAGACCGTAAACCTAATCTTCTCATTGCATCTGAATCTTATTCAGATCAATGTCCAGTAAATGGACTAAGATTAAGTTACTTCTCTGATGAGAGGAGTCACTAAAATCCAGACCTGTTTCATCACTCCCTCGGAATGGAAGCGTCATGGTTATACAATCGTTTATGATCAAATCACCCTCCAGGTATTCCCAATACGTGCACATCCTGCATAATGGAAGACTCATGATCATCATGAAGATAAAGATCACTTTTACACTGTCATCTTCATAGTCTGATCATTAAGTTTCTCAATCTTGGTCCTTGGGATATGGTACAGATCATATGCTTTCACAAAGCATATATCTTACCTTCGAATTCATATCATGCTTCTAAAGCATGATGACCATGCATGGAATTTGGTCAATCCCAATACCTCATGAGTGAGCTCATGTCTCCCGGTTCACAAGTGAACCTGTATGATCCCTTTGAGAGAACATATTACTCATATGCCCTTACATGCACACCAGCTCGCCGGTGTATAGACCTTGATTAGGTCATCAACCTATTGGTCTGCCAAATGTACATGCTCAGACATATAGTAATATATCTGTCTCTGGTCAGAGGATGTTTTCCTGTGATGTGACAGTATTCATCATAGGTCTTTGGTTATCTCGATCTCGTTAAGTCAACTCATTGACTCAACTAATCTGATACCTCTGAATCAATATTCCTATGCAGAGGACCTGCATCAAGAGGTCGATCAGATATCAGTCTAATGAGATGGGATTGCCATCTCCCACTCAGACTGGAGATCACTACTTGTTAATCATTGATGATGCTTGATGAGTCCTCTATCTAACTCCTTAGATATTCATCCAAGCATCAGCCTCTATGATTCAATCATTGAATCAACACCTGTATGATTATCAAGTTGGCCATGGTACATAACCCTTATTGTACAGAGGGACCTTATAGTGCATTCATTCATTCAATATCAGAAAGGGAGTGAAACAAAATCAATAACTTTTATTGATAAATCATTTATTACAATAACATTTATTGTAGGAATGGTTCGCCTCGGGCTCACATTGCTAACAATCTCCCACTAGCCCTCAGAACCATTCAGGAACAAGCCATAAACCCATACTCATTACATGTTGGTCAAAAACCTTCTGTGTCAGAGGTTTGGTAAGAGGATCAGCAACGTTGTCGGCGGAGGCCACCTTGGTGATGATGATGTCACCACGCTTTTGAATCTCCCGAATGATGTGGTATTTCCTTTCTACGTGCTTGCTCTTCTGATGCCATCTGGGTTCCTTCGCCTGGGCAATGGCTCCCATGTTATCACAGAGTAGTGGGATGGGAGTATCAGAGGAAACTACGCCAAGCTCCTGGACGAACTTGCGCAACCACACCGCCTCCTTTGCAGCATCCGATGCGGCAATGTATTCGGCTTCTGTTGTTGAATCTGTCGTAGTGTACTGCTTCTTGCTTCTCCAGCTCATAGCACCACCATTCAGCAGGAATACAAACCCTGATGTCGACTTTCGATCATCAATATCTGATTGGAAGTCAGAATCTGTATATCCCAAGACTGGGAGATCACCATCTCCATAGACCAAGATGTAATCTTGTGTCCGTCTTAGATATTTGAATATGTTCTTTACTGCATTCCAGTGTTGTTCTCCATAGCAGGATTGGTAATGACTTACCACTCCCACTGCATGGCAGATATCTGGCCTAGTACACATCATGGCATACATCAAGCTTCCTACGGCTGATGCATAAGGACATCCAGCCATGGCCTTCTTTTCCTCAACAGTTTGAGGAGCCATTCCTTTAGACGGGTGGATACCATGTCTCAAGGGTAGGAATCCTTTCTTGGAACTATCCATACGGAATCGTTCAAGAATCTTCTTAATGTATCCTTGTTGTGACAATCCCAATATCCTCTTCTCTCGGTTTCTGAACAGCTTCAGACCCAAGATATAAGAGGCTTCTCCAAGATCTTTCATCTCAAAGGTATGGGACAGCCAAATCTTCACACTGGTCATCATCCCTGTATCATTCCCAATGATAAGGATGTCATCTACATAAAGCACGATGAACACAATGGCGCTCCCACTAAGCTTCTTGTACACACAAGGTTCATCAGGATTCTGCACAAAATCATAACTCTTTATGGTTTCGTCAAATCTGATGTTCCAACTACGAGAAGCTTGCTTGAGCCCATAGATGGATTTCTTCAGCTTGCATACTTTGCCATCCTCAGTCATGAATCCCTGGGGCTGCTCCATGTAGATATCCTCCTCGAGGTATCCATTGAGGAAAGTTGTCTTGATGTCCATCTGCCAGATGTCGTAGTCAAGATATGCAGCGATAGCTAGCAATGCCCTGATGGATTTAAGCATAGCCACAGGAGAGAATGTCTCATCGTAGTCGATGCCTTCTCTCTGTGTGTAGCCCTTGGCTACGAGCCGTGCCTTGAAAGTCTCTACTTTCCCATCAGGTCCCCCCTTTCTCTTGAAGATCCATTTGCACCCAATGGGTTTTACCCCTTTAGGTGGATCCTCTAGGGTCCATACACCATTCTTATGCATGGAGTCAATTTCTGACTTCATTGCTAGCATCCATCTATCCATGTCATGATCCGCGAGTGCTTCATCAAATGAAGTAGGATCATTGTCAGTTTCACTTGACACATGGAATCCATACCTTTCAGGTGGTGCAACCACCCTCGAACTCTTTCGAAGAGGTATGGGTGTTTCATCTTTATTTACTTCTTCAGTTTCTGGTTCAGGAAGCTCAGAGTCCTCAGGGGACTCAATGAGTTCCTCTACTTCACTTTTGTCTTGACCTTTAAGAAAATCATCCTCTAGAAATTTCACATCTCTAGAGACAAAAATCTTTTGGGTCTCAGGGTCATAAAGTTGGTATCCAATACCATCTTTAATGTACCCAATGAAGTAGCACTCACGAGAGCGAGATTCTAGCTTACTTACATCCACATTCTTTGCATGGACCAAGCAACCCCAAACCCTCAAGTGATTAACACTAGGTTTGGTTCCATACCATAGCTCATGAGGAGTCTTAGGTACATATTTGCTAGGAATCTTATTTAGGATATATATTGCAGTCTCTACTGCATATCCCCAGAAACTAAGTGGCAAATGTGCTTTACTCATCATTGAACGAACCATATCCATGATGGTTCTGTTGCGTCTTTCAGCAACACCATTAAGTTGGGGAGTTCCAGGAGGAGTGAGATTGGAAATAATTCCATTCTCTTTAAGGTATTCCTTAAATTCATCTGATAGGTACTCGCCTCCTCTATCAGATCGAATTCGTTTAATCTTCCTATTGGTTTGGTTCTCAACCAAAACCTTGAACTCTTTGAACTTTTCAAAGGTTTCAGACTTATGACATAATAGGAAGATAAACCCGTATCGCGAATGGTCATCAATAAATGTCAAATAATATCGATATCCATTTCGAGTCGCAAGACTGAAGGGACCGCATACATCAGTATGTATTAGGTCAATAATACCTTCACATCTTGTAACCTTGTTACGGAAAGGCATCCTAGTCATTTTACCTCGAATACAATGTTCACAGATAGGTAAAGGCTGAACCTGTAGAAAATCCAAAGGTCCATCCTTTATCAATCTATTGATCCTATCAACAGATAAATGACCAAGCCTTTGATGCCAAATCATGTTTGAATGATTTATATTGCTCCTGAATCTTTTAGGGTTTTTATTAGTGGTTGTTACATTCATGACATGCTCATTAATGCACAATTCATAGAGTCCTCCAGAAGTCAAAATACCCTCTGCAATATATTTATCATAATGATTTATGACTAATTTATTACAAAATAGGAATGAATATCCACTTCTAACTAGCTTAGATACAGATATCAAATTCCTTCTGACTTCAGGTACATAAAGACACTCTTTAAGTACTAGGACTCTTCCACTAGATAATGATAGTCTGCAGGTCCCGAAGGCGACTGCTGCAACACTTGCATTAGATCCCATCTGGATGACTATCTCCCCTTCTTCAAGCTGTCTAGTTTCCTGAAACAAATGCAACAAATTGCATACATGAACAGAAGCACCAGAATCAACTACCCAACTTCCTTCTCGTCCAACGAGAAAGCTGGTTTCAATGATAAAAGTAGATTTCATACCTGCTGGGGCTTTACCTTTGTCGATCGACTTCAGGTAATCCGGCAATTACGCTTCCAGTGCCCCGGCTTCTTGCAGTGGTGACAGACGTCGGTTTTCTTCGACGCCATTAAAGTGGATGCATTGGAAGATGAGGCAACACTTTGTCCCTTCTTCTTTCTCTTCTGGGCTGGGCCCTTCCGAGAACCTTTCTTCCGACCGCGCTTCCCTTTGACCTGTGCAACCATTGCAGTGCCAGTGGGACCATCTTTCTTCATTACGTCTTCTGTAGACTTTAATGCAGCAAGAAGCCCAGCATTTGTCAGTTCCAGCTTATTCATGTGGAATGACACCACAAAGTTATTGAAAGATTTGGGCAATGACAGCAGAATGAAATCAGATTGCATGTCTGCATCCATCGTCGCCCCCAGAGTCTCAAGCTCCGACAAGTACCCAAACATTTTGAGTACATGCTCGCGGACCGAGGTCCCTTCCTGCATCTTGTAGCGAACGAGTTCTTTCATAACATTGTACCGCTGGGTGCGGTTAATGTCACCAAACATATCCTTTAGATTCTGCATGATATCCTGGCAAGTACTCATCTCCACATGTTGCTTCTGAAGAACATTGGAGAGAGAACCCAAGATATAGCACCTAGCCAAGACATGATCTTCATCATACTTGTCATTATATGCTTTGTCTTCCTTAGATTTAGGGTTTTCAAGTTTGTTTTCAGAGAGCACATAACTGATGCGCTCTGCCGAAAGCACAAGCTCCAAATTACGGATCAAATCCGAGTAATTTGGTCCGGTCAATTGGTTGACCTCCAGAAGCCTGCTCAGTGGGTTCATGGCCTTCATTTTCTGAAATTGAGAATGCACTATATTAGAACATATAATCATATATTCTATTTAATTTTATTTGATTAAGGCATTTTTAAATCAAATTAGTCTTGCTATGTCAACTATGAAAGTTTATTCCCTTATTCACTTTCAAAGTAGGAGATATACTTACTAATATATCTCAAGCAAGAACTGGGATCTGCTCTTTATCTTTGTTATATCCCAATAATATGAGAACCTATGACTCAAATAAAGAGAAGCGGGAACACATTCCGCCTTGCAAGTCCAACTTGCATTTCCCAATTCGATCTTTAATACTCGAGCCCACCACCCCTAAGGTGATGTTGACTCGTCATTAATTGAACCAACCGTCAACAGGAATACAACTCGCTATGCGCAATCCAATATCGCCCCAATAATATGAGGACCCGATATTGGGGTCACTACGCATACGTCCTTACTCTTTCGAGAAGCGACGAGCCCGATCCAAATGGATCATATGTGGGAGCTGTCACTTCGGACAGGCGACTCCCACATATAATATTTGGTGACAAAACCCTTCGCCTTGACGGGAGACCATGGATGTCACTTATGTGATCCTCCATCTCTTATTCAAATTTAATTAATTACTATGAATCTCATTCATATAATTAATTCTTCCAAGGGAATTATTAGCTCTAATCATATTAGAGTATTTTCAATTGGATATAATTAACTTAATCATATTAAATTAATTATCAATCCAATTCAATCAATCAAACTTAATTTTATGCTTGAATATATATATGATATTATTCTCAATGTACATATTAATTCGTATTTTAATAATTAGAAAAAAATACATCATAATCCCTCGGACATTATCCAGGCCCTACCCGCTGTCATGGCTAGTACCGACGGGAGTGGGGCGGACCACATACGTTGCAACCCGCTGACCAGCGATCCCCGACTAGACACCATATCCACCTCGGGAAAGGATAATGCCAAATTGATTATTTTGTACTTGAGATGATCATCGGTTCTTAAACCGAAATTATACCATATAGTAATCAAAACAATTTTTATTTTAAGGAAATTTGCTAGGCAAATTCCCAAGTCCTATTCAAGCAAGAAGTTTGATGATTGTAATTCCAATTAAGGTTTAGATCAAATATAATCAACTAATTGGTTGGGGCCAAGTCAATTAGGCAAATAATCATGTTTCAATATTTCACAATTATTTTTCAAGATTATTTCACGAAATTAACAATTAATTTCACTAATTGACAATCACTTGGTTCTAGATTAGGAAAGCAATTTCAGCAGTGACCCCTACTTACTAAAATTGGCATATCTCAATCATATTATATCCAAATTAAGCAAAGTCAATTTCTAAAGTTTGCTAATTTGATTTAGGACAGAACCTAAGTGATATTTCACGCATTTCGAGGCAAGTATAAACAGTAATTAACATTTTAATCACGTTCAGATTCACAGTTCCCGCAACAGTGCATACATTTTCATTAAAATGATCATATCTCGAGCATACGAAATCTGATTTACGCAAACTCAGATCCTATGGTTTCCTTATTTAATGGGGAACATAATCCAAGTATAAAATTCGTGTTTAAACAATTTAAACAGTGCCGAATTTATTTACTAAACAGATCTACGAAATCAAATGCGATGAAAACTTTCGCGACCTTAGTGAACCCAAGTCGTCCTTGGTTAACGAATCACTATTCGAAACCATCGACCTAAGGCTCTGATACCACTTGAAGGATATGGAGAGATCCTCAAGCGCATCACGGAAGCGTGAGCGTCGTATCGGATACGACGAAGAACGACTAGTCGCACTAGTTGTTCGGTGCAGCGGAATTTAAAAAATTTATTCGATGAAACCACATGATCCAAGAACCATTCTCGGATTGTTTCATCTATCACCACAACAAGTATAATGCAATACCTCTTGAAGCGTGGTTGATCGAGTCTCTAAGAGAAGAGACCTCCTGTCTCAAGTCCGATCGTCGGAGAGATCGCTTGCGAGCGCGGGGATGAACCGCGGTGTCCTCGCAATCCAAGAAGTTGATCCAAGCACGGTTGCTCCTGATCTCGTCGCACGAGATCGAACGTCTCCTTCGTGGGCGAAGCACTCGAAGTAGACGGAGAACCGCAGAGCGTCGAAGCGGCAGCGCGAAGGCGAGGGCGACGACATTTCTCTCCACCAAGGTGGACGGCCACCAAGAAGAAGGGGGAGAGAGGGTTGTGGAGTATGAGAGAAAAGAGAGAGAGAGAGATTTTGCTACAATAGCATGTGTAAAGAGAGAGCCAAGAATGCCTCTCTATTTATAGGGTTTTGGGATCCATGGATCTCAATCCATGTGTCACATAAAATCAATGGTTGAGATTGATTTATGTCAATCCAATGGTCAAGATTGTTGTTGGTAAAAACCAACAACTTGTGATTTAATTTGATAAAAATATATTTGATAAATCAAATAAATATTAATACCAAATCTAAATCAATCAAATAAGGAGAGAGAAGGCAAAGGAGATGATCTCCTTATTTGGAAGAGGGGATGGCCACCAATTCCCCAAGGGAATTGAGTGCCGCCCCCCTCATTCCTAATGAGGAGTGCAATCTCATGATCCCCATGAGATTGCACATCTCCTTAATTTTCTCTCTACTTATTTTACAACAACAATTTGTTGGTATTTTAATTCACCAAAATAATTCTCAATTAATTTTGGGAATATTGCAATCTTGACATTGGAATATTGTGAATCAAATTCACAACCCAAAACAAAATCTAATTTACATTTTCAATTAATTAAACAATGTGTATCCAATACACATTAATAATTAATCTACTAATATAAATTATGTTTACCTCTCTCTAATACATTAAAATCACATTTATAATATAGTAGGAATAATTGGATATTACTATCCACATTATTCTTATCCATAATAATTAAAACACATTTAATTATATTGGATAATATCTCATACATCATGATAATTAAATCACATTTAATTATCAACTTCTCTTTGCTTAGATCTCATGGAATTGTTCTCAAACCATTTAAAAACAATGCTATTTCTCCTCAGATACTTGGAGATAAGGACAGGGCGATTGTATTGTTCCACGTATAGTGACTTGGATATTGAGATCACATCTCAAATCCAGATCCCATGGACCTCTCATAGATGCTTGATTAAATCAAGACCGTAAACCTAATCTTCTCATTGCATCTAAATCTTATTCAGATCAATGTCCAGTAAATGGACTAAGATTAAGTTACTTCTCTGATGAGAGGAGTCACTAAAATCCAGACCTGTTTCATCACTCCCTCGGAATGGAAGTGTCATGGTTATACAATTGTTTATGATCAAATCACCCTTCAGGTATTCCCAATACCTGCACATCCTGCATACTGGAAGACTCGTGATCATCATGAAGATAAAGATCACTTTTACACTGTCATCTTCATAGTCTGATCATTAAGTTTCTCAATCTTGGTCCTTGGGATATGGTACAGATCATATGCTTTCACAAAGCATATATCTTACCTTCAAATTCATATCATGCTTCTAAAGCATGATGACCATGCATGGAATTTGGTCAATCCCAATACCTCATGAGTGAGCTCATGTCTCCCGGTTCACAAGTGAACCTGTATGATCCCTTTGAGAGATCATATTACTCATATGCCCTTACATGCACACCAGCTCGCCGGTGTATAGACCTTGATTAGGTCATCAACCTATTGGTCTGCCAAATGTACATGCTCAGACATATAGTAATATATCTGTCTCTGGTCAGAGGATGTTTGCCTGTGATGTGACAGTATTCATCATAGGTCTTTGGTTATCTCGATCTCGTTAAGTCAACTCATTGACTCAACTAATCTAATACCTCTGAATCAATATTCCTATGCAGAGGACCTACATCAAGAGGTCGATCAGATATCAGTCTAATGAGATGGGATTGCCATCTCCCACTCAGACTGGAGATCACTACTTGTTAATCATTGATGATGCTTGATGAGTCCTATATCTAACTCCTTAGATATTCATCCAAGCATCAGCCTCTATGATTCAATCATTAAATCAACAGCTGTATGATTATCAAGTTGGCCATGGTACATAACCCTTATTATACAGAGGGACCTTATAGTGCATTCATTCATTCAATATCAGATTGGGAGTGAAACAAAATCAATAACTTTTATTGATAAATCATTTATTACAATAACATTTATTGTAGGAATGGTTCGCCTCGGGCTCACATTGCTAACACCCTAATCCTCGGATACACAGTATCCGGCGAATCAGGCCTCGAAAAAAAATGGGGGGGGGGGGGTTTGTTTATTATCTATTACAACTCTCTCCCTTTCTCTTTCTTTTACAGAAATTATACTAACTACTTTGCTCCTCTGCAACCGACTCGTGAAGAAGGAGCCGACCTCTGCTCTTTCAACTGGCTCGGCTTCCGAAGAAGCCGGTTGATCTTGTAGGCCCTGCAAAGATGGTTAGCAAGTAAAGCTGATTGAGAAAACCGAGAAAGCCGTAAGAAGACAAAAAAGCAAAACACGAAAAAGCCGTACGAAAAATCGTACGAAAAATGAAACAAAGAGAAGAGAGAAAAATAAAATCACGAAAAAAAATCAAAAAGAATCTAACGCCTCCCTGGCAACGGCGTCATTTTGATAAGGACAAAAATCGGTTTCGCGGCTTTTCATTTTTATAATGAACAACAATGTCGATGTAGCCAAAAAAATTGCGAAACAAATTCGATTTTTAACCTATCAAACAAATTCGGTTTTACTTTTGGAAAACCGTCACTAATATTTAACCAGGCAAGTGTTCCTGGGTCAAACTCAAGGAGGCAGAATAAATTCCTTCGATTTTTATCTTTGTATATTTATTTTTAATCTCTTCTCTAAGTTATCAAGGTAAGAAGCTTTTTTGTTGATTTTTATTTTTATTATTCTTATTTGACTTTATTGTTTTCCAATTTTTATTTAATTTTCAAAAAGGGATATTTTTCAAAAAATTTTATTTATTATATAATATGTGGATATTATATAGGTGATAGAATATAGTAGAGTGATCGGGGTCGAGTCGCGAGCTCGAACAGCACAAGAAAACAAAACAAAACGAAGCGAGATTTGTCGAAGTCAAAACACGTCGAAAACACGACAAAATCTCACGAAAACTTTATACGAGGTAGTTAGGGTAGTTATGTAACTACCCCAAAGAAATTGTCGAAAAAGAAGGTCACACTAGGTCAAAATAGCCCCTACAGCCCAGGGGCATAAGCGCAAAAGAAAACTAATGAAAACGTTTGGAAATTGGTCCTCAGGGACTGTTCTGTAGAAAAAATATACAAATGTTTACATTTAGGTCCCTGCGGAGGGACCTAAATGTAATTCTGGAAACCTGTAGAGGCGGAAGAAAGTTTCTGGAAGCTTTTGGGTTTAATATGCAAATTTTACACCCCTTCAGAATCGGCGGCTGAGATTAAAACGTGATGGCGCCGATCGGACGCTCACAAGTGCGCCACGTGTCACGATTCTGTGCGTCATCTGTTCTTGAGCGGTTGGAGTCGCTGGTGATGAGCCTCCCTTCTCGGTATTTTCCAGAGCAACTGGCGAGTCCTTTGGCACTCCGGCGGGGCCAGAGGGGTGGCGCCTCCACCCCTCGATCTCGCCCGCGGTAGGGTGATGGTAAACGATGGTCTCAGCTCCCTGGAGGTTGATCAGTGCCGACGACCCATCTTTGGAGGTGAATTCTGATGGCGATTGGGGCCTTCCAGATGCTAAGAAATGGCTCGCGATGTTATTGAACCTGTAATTAACGATGTAGTATGCTCGATTCACGATGAATCGGCTCCAGAATTAAAGATCATAAGCTCAAAACATCACGAGAAATCAGGATTTCAGTTTTATTGCAAACAGGCGTGTGAGTTGTGAGGAAATGAAACACGATTTGCTGCGATGTTGAAACGATTCGAAATGGAATTACAGAAGGGCGTCTAAGCTAAAGGGTTAAGCGTCCTAATGATGCTCTTAACACGCCAATTCCTACACGAAAATCGAGACGAAAATACGAAGAAAGTGGATGAAGGTCTGGGAAGAGTCTAGGATTATTACCTGGACGGAGTTGCTCGATGGAGACCAAAGACCGGAGCTCCGACGCACGTGTGGGCAGCGATGAAAGGCTGGCGTAGCCTTGGAACCTTCTCTAAAGTCTCCTCCTCCTCGCTGGCGTGTCCACGGTGCTGTCACCACCTCCGGTTGGCCAAGACGAGGCTTCGAAGTAGGGGGATCGGGCATCCTGGAGCTGGGGCTCTGGCAGTGGGAAGAGTTAGTTCGTCTATGGCGACTTGAAGGCTTTAAATAGAGAGATTGCTTGGGCTCCAAGCTGAGATCGAAGGGTGGCGATGGAGAGGGTTGTTAGGAGAAGGGATCTGATGGTTTAGGTTGGCCAGAAGGTTCGAGAATAGCGCGGGAGAAATAGTTGAAGTCGGCAGGTCGAGCACAGGCGGCATACCAGAATCTTGGGGAAGATGACCCCAGGTGCTGACAAGTGTCAGCACCTGGTTGGCCCAGTGCTAGAATTAGCTTATAAATTAAGTATTAAATAGTAAATTACGTTATTTTAAATAAGTTTAAATACAAAAAGTGTAAATAAATTAATTCTCTAATTTATGGGCTAATTACTTTTAATAAAAAAATAAATATTATTTAAAATATAAATATTATATTAATAAATATGTATTTATAAATAGGTTTTAGATTTTTAATTTAATAAATAAATAAATAAAAATTAATTTTATATTTTCTTAATTGTTAGAATATTAAATAAGGTTTATACTAATTTTTTCGGATTTTAATAAATTAATTTGCATATTTTAAAAAATAAAATAAGTAATTAAGCAGTTCATTTATACCTATATTTTAGGGTTTTAGATTTTATTAAAATTATGGTGAAACTACAAG
This sequence comes from Ottelia alismoides, assembly GCA_037367405.1. Classification (NCBI taxonomy): domain Eukaryota; kingdom Viridiplantae; phylum Streptophyta; class Magnoliopsida; order Alismatales; family Hydrocharitaceae; genus Ottelia; species Ottelia alismoides. The sequence goes on along the minus strand of JAZKJV010000720.1, from coordinate 1,135,904 downwards.
ATCATGAAATAATTTAAAAATTATAAAATTAAGAAAATTATAAATAATGTGTGTTACATAAAATAAATAGCCCAGAAACCCCGTTGTCTTTTGGTCCCAAAATCGACTTTTTGCAAACAGACTCCGAATTCGATGAAACCACTTTTATTAATTAGAGAATATTATTTTATGAACTTTAAAGGTGAGTAGAGTGAAATTGGAGTTCGTATGAAGAAGTTATGATGTTCGGAAGTTGAGATTTTGACAATTTCCTGGTTGAGTTTCTTGGCATATATACAGGGTAATATTTTTAACTTATTTTTATATTTTTATATACATTTTTAGAAATAATTAGGAGAAGAGTTTAGTGAAAAATATGTTCATATGGATTAATTAAAAATCTTTGAAATTTTGTATTTATTGTATAAATAATGGAGAATGTATGGAGTGTGTATTAAATTATTTTTTTATGTTTTCTTTCCTTATCTCCCCCTACTTATTGGTTTGTCGACCAATCCATGCTGACTTGGTCTCGGGGGTTGGGTTATAAATATATCTTACAGCTATATTTATATTTAAGTCATATTGTATATATATACATATATTCAATCTTCCTTTTTGTTTCTTTTCTTGTTCATTATTTATTTACATGATTTTAGTGGTTAAAAGTGAATATTTACACATGAATGGTGTTTTGTTAAAAGATAAGAATTAATAGATATTTGCATGTATTTGTTAAGGGTTTTAAGACAAAATGCGATAGAAAAGTTAATGAATCATGGATTCATCAATGCTCAGAGTAGTCGTTGCTAGGAGAAGACCTTGCTCGAGGACAGGTCTGCAATGATCAAGACGTGCCTATTGTAGAGTCGTTGTAATGACTAGGACATGCTTGAAGTAGAGTTTCCTAGAAGAAGTCCAGCGCGAAGAGTAGCTGCATTAGGAAGAGATGTGTACAGAAGTAAATGATCCTAGGTGAAGATAGATGATATACAATAACAATCTAGAATGTTGGTTTTCATGTCCTGGATGGGAAATAGAAATCTAGGTTGATTATAGGTAAAGAAGTCCATCTAAAGAAAATGATGTTGATATAGAACACAATAAATAGAGTGGTCGTCTCTCGTGTGCAAATCTTAGAGTTGAGTTTCTCCCATATGTGAACCTTCAAAATAGCCTCTCACGTGTCTTTTAGGGACCTAAAGTCGATTCATTTATATAGGAACCTGTAGATGAGATCGATATGTGAGGAGCCATAAGTGGAAGATGATGGACAAGATCAAAATAATGTAGATATATCTCAAGCAGAAGAATATTGCCTGCTCTCACTCCCCTTCTCTCCAATACTTATCACAATATGGACATAGAGAATCGTGTCAGAGAAAATAATGTAGAACATGCATTTTTTCTATGTTTTCAATATTTTTGAAAGCCATGTCCCTTTATCTCTTTGTTTTCTTGACTTTTTTCAATCAGGCTACTCTTCCTTTTCTTTTTTTTCCCGTATGGTCTAGCATTGGCCCAACTTTGGGCCCAAGATAAAATGTCACCTTTCCCTTTTTATGACTATTGCCCAATTGGGCAAAATACATAATAGCTCTAGTGACCCTAATAGCTCCCTAATGAATCTACATTTCATCTTTATTCATTTATTTTAGCTTAAAATCTCTTATAAAACACATGTAAACATCAATAAATCTATTCCTTTACCAAACCTTATTCTTATGTAACTATTTTATATTTATCACTATCTTAACCTAAAATAAATAATAAATAAATAAATGGAAAAAAAAGAAAATCAAAGATTGTATATATGTAATAGATACAGGATAACTCTGATCCTGAGAGAAGGTCCATACTTGACATGATTGACCAGGAATAAAGTAGGGGGGATAAGGCCTAAAAACCAAAAAAATGAAGTTCCATTTGCGTACATTCATCAATTGTATATTATTGTATATAATACATATTCTCTTCATTAATTTATTTATACTCATATTCAACTCAAACATAATGATTTTCTTCTTTAAAATTGTACATAAAATCTATTATAAATAATAAAAATAATTGCAAGAATAATCAATATACATTGTGTAAAGTATAGCACTCTGAAAATGCTGTAAAGCTCACCGCCAAAACTCAAAATTAATCAAACTCACTTTCATTGTACTCCAAATTAAATAATCTTTAAAATGGATATGGTTTCATAAAAATCATATTTAAGGCGTGAATGTGGCCTTTTGGGTATTATTGTATATTATACCTATGTATATTAATTTTATATGATTTGTATATTTATTTTCTTTGTATTTTTATAATTTTTATTTTTATTAACTATAGATATTATACTTGACTTATACAATATACAAATAAAAATTATAAAATCAATAATTAACAAAAATAAATCATGTATGTATTGTATTTATACCACTACGAATATATTGTAAATACTCTTATTTATTTAACTTAATAATTCACCTCAAAAAATCAAATAAAATATCATTGAAATCCTTTTAAATATTGTAAATTTATACATTTTAAATTATATGTATATTTTTGAAAATAATAAAATACAAATCATAGTGTTTTAAATATAGGCATATATACTTGTAAATAACACTTCGTATTTATTTTCACCCTTGTGCATACCTTCTTTAATTAATTAAAAATCATCTAAATTAACTAAATTTAATCCTTAACATTTTTTATTTACATATTTAATTATTTAAATTATTTTCGATTTTTTACCTAATTTATTTATCTTTTCATTGATTTTTTATCTTGTAGCCTATTTTATCCTATTCCAGTCACCTTCTGATTGGTTGGACCCAGGTCTGTTAACCCAGGTCAACTTCCCATTCAATGCTAAATCTGCTAGTTTGTGTCCCAACCCTTCTTTGCTTATATTTTCTCGCATGTGTCGATTACTAACCCACCATGATTCCTTTGCTAATTCTTTAGCCTAATAACCAACCTCCTCGGTGGACCATTGCCTCCCTCAATCACGCCTCGATTCGGTCTCGATTTGAATTCAAAAACTGTCTGGATTCTATACCTATATATATTTTCATATTGATGTCCGCCGTTGCTTGCTTTGTTTTTCCACCTTCATTCCATCCGAGATCGAGCTCAGAGAGAGAGAGCTAGTGAACGGGTTTCTCTTCCACGATTGGGAGTGCAGAGTTGTTCATTGGGAAGTGTGATCTTATCTACTTACCGAAGTTCCACAGTGAGTCATGTTTCTCCCTCCTTTCGTAGCAGGATTGAGGCGATCATCTTCCTCCATCCACCATAAGGTAATCTAGTGCATTTTAGGTTTCATTCTGGCCTTTAATTCCTAAAGTTTCGCTTTGATTTCAGTAAACTAGATCATCCACCTTCTTCCTTCGATTCGCAAGATCGGAGGTGTTTCGATTATCTATCATTGCTTCTGACTTCACCCTTACATTCATATGACTTTTCTTCATCTTCCTCCACATCTGACCTCCCCCCCCCCCAGATCACTCCAGATCTGAGGTACGACCTCCTCAGCGACTACCTTTGCCGGAGGTCTTCATAACTTCTCTGTTTCCCATATTTTTGCACTAATAATTAGGTCGGAGTGTTCACTCCGAGCACCATCTAACATTGTAGGTCCTTGGAGAGCAAGAGGGACCAATGAAAAAGATCTGGAGGTTCACTTCATGCAGTAGACCATCAGACCTCCAGATCCATAACCGAGCAGATCCGTGCATATCTGAACCTTCAGTGCGGTAGAGAAACCTTGTGGGAGGTTTCAACCACCTTCAGGAGTCGATTAGGCCTTGAATCGAGCAAGATTAGCTCGATTAAAAGCCGCCAGTGGTCTCCGTCAAGCCGGTTCTTCTAGCCACCTTCATCATCATTGGATCAAGAATACGAGTTCTAAATTTCATCAAGATCGTTCATAGAGCCCCAAAAGCCAGTTGTTGATCTCTCACCATATTTGATTTGATCCATCATGCGAGCCTCAATAATATCCATTCAATCACAGAGTCAATGCAATCTATTCGTCTGCTTCCCCACGTGTATTAAGGGTAATATTGTGTTTCAGCCATGCTTTATTTTTATTTTGCAAATAAATCCCTATGGGACACATGTCATTCTGAGCTTGCTTGAACATTTGCATTTCTTTCCTTGTTATATATTTAGTTGCAACTAAGTCGACATTGAACTGTACAACATGTTATGCACATGTATTTCATGAAATTTGCAACAAAAACCCGCATGTTTGTTTGTTATGAATTAGCCCCTAGAATTTTTTTAAAGCAATGCAACGCACATCATGTGGGTTCGCACACGTATTCTTGGAAAATTACACTTTGGGCCCCTATGTTTCTTGTGTGTTAACCATTAGTCTTCTAAGTAAAACTAATTGCATCCATGCCCCTGTGAGATTGCATTATGTTTCTCTATTTGGATTGAATAAATAACATAATTCGCTATTATATATTCTAGTTGTCGAGAGAACTCAGCATTGTTTTTTATAACTTAGATCAAAGTGACATCCTTTTTCTTTATATTTCATCTTGATATTTAATAAAGTAGAGAGAGAGAAAATTAGTCACAGGAGACCAGGGAAGGTTCAAGCAAGAAAGGAGGCAGGAGAGTGATACTAGAAAAGCCTTCCAGACCAATGTGTGGATTTCCGGTATTAATTGAAAATCTAAAAAGTTGCTTTCTTTCTCTTTTATTAGATGGAATTTTACTCGGCAGACCCTATAAACTTTTTAAATTACCTCTACGACCTTTTGCATAACGTAATTACCCCATCGACCCTATAAATTACCCCCAAGAACCCCCACGGGCTTCAAACAGATTACCCGAAGGGTTCATGGTGTAAGAGTTGGCAAGTTTACGGGGTCGAGGGGGAATTAGGTTGCTTCAAAGGTCATGTAGGTATTTGGCAAAGTTTATAGGGTCTTCCAGGTAAAAATCCCTTTAGTATATTTCTTTTTCTTTGTTTTTATTTTCTCTTATTTCAAAAATATAAAACATTTGCAAAAATTAAAAATCCTTAAAAATTACATAATCAAAAATCATAAAAAATAAAAATTAAATACCAATACAAAATTAAAAAGATAAAAATTTCATAAAAACCATGTCTAATGTACACATAAGTTCCTCATTTATTTCAATTGGTTTTTTTTGAATTAAATAACCCTCAGGATTTTTGTAGACTCCCTGAGTTTGAGCATGTACGCTATATAGGAAAACTAAATAGCAATCACTTTTTCTTGCTTGCGTTCTTTTCTTGCTTTTTGGTTTGTGTTGTGAATAATCACATAAATTTTTGTTGAGACTTTTGTTGGGTTGCAACAAAACTTGTGTATATTCCACATTTTATTTATTAATAATTAAAACCCGATATATTCACATTTAATATCGCGCCATTGTTGTGGAGGCACGATGAGGGTAGCTAGGTTTTTCTTCTCATAGCCTACTATTCTTGGTTGTAGGTACCTGTTTGTTATTCTTTCTATATTTCTTACCTATATTTTCTGTTTTATTTTCTTTTATTATTGCTCTATTTTTTTATATAAATGTGGTCGATCATCTCTTTTGATTCATCATTCCTGCGATGGCTCGACGAGCGAGGGCGTCATTCTTAGGAGCGACAGCGCACCCGAGCAAAGAAGGTGCAGCTCATTTCTTCATCGAATTGTGGGAGAGCGTAGGAGGAGGAGCAGAAGCTTTGGAAGAAGCAGAATTTTTGAGCACTTTGGACATATTTCTTTTGTTTTATATACCATTTTATTCTATTATTGTTCTTGTAAAAAATTTGTAATTATTTATCTAGCACTTGCCTCTTTTTCTAATTTATATAACTTGTGTATGGGGTCTATTTCATCAAGTGCCGGTGCACTTGGGGGACCTCACCGAATTTTGTTTTCATTGACTTTACTCATGATTTTGTGTGCTTAAGCCCTTAGAAGTAAGTTTTATTATCTTGTTTGAGCTAGGTAATCGATTAGGTCCAAAGCCCCTAAAATAATACATGTTCCTATAGACTAGATCGTAGTATTGGATTTAGTCAAATTAACTGGTTCTTTCTCATTAATAGAAGTTACTACTAGGATGGTTCTCATGCATCATTCAGGTTAGTTTTTTTTGTATTATTTTATGTGCGGATCACTTTACGTATAGAGTGATGGTGAAAGGTACGCTTCTCTTCCTTTGCATGCATCATTTATTTCATAGCACATCAACTTTTCCGATTTCCTTTCCCGTTTTCACACATAAATCAAAAAGGAATTGGAAAACTCGTTAGACCATCTACTTGAAAAAACTCAAAAAAAGTGATAATTGTATAAAACTGGGAATGCTAAAGAAAACTCGGCCCTAAAAGAAATGTAAGGACAAAATCATTATTTTGGGGAAATTAACCCACTCATTGTTTGCAAGTACTTACCTCCATACAGAGTGGGTGAGGACACATCCATAAGGATAGAGCCCAAATCCCTGGACTTGTGCCCTATGCTCCTTACACATCTTTGAGGTGTATGGTTGAGATGCAAGCACTTGCCTATGATGTTAGATAATCGTTTGGGTGTGGTCATTCTTCTTTCTCCCTTTAGGCTTGATATTGAACCCAACAGGCCAGGCATATTGTTCCATTGATTGGGGAGGATTGAGAACATACGTTGGGCGATTGTAGCGATTCACCTTATGTTCTTGGCAGTAAGTAACTTCTTGTAGATTCACTAAAACTAAAATTGAAAATATAAAAGACCGAACTCTTACAGTCTCCACTTGTATCCAGTTGGTGAATCGGGGTTTGTATTGTGTTTGTTTATTAGTGTAAAGATCCTTCCACGCCCTTTGTGCCTTTTCTTCCTTTTTCTTCTTGTGTTGACCTTCGTGTTCTCACATCTTTCCTATTGACATCGAAGATGTCGGATTGGAGTGTTTCATGTTCAGAATCTGTGAGTTAATTTCGCAATCTAGTTCGGTCATCTTCTATTTGGCAAGACTCTGTCTGAATATCCATCTTCTTCGACATCACCCATCTACTCATCTAATCCATTATTTGAGACTGACTATAATCTCGAACTATCATTTGAGACTCCACGATTTTTTAGGACTAATCTAGTGCCATGTACCTTTTCAGAGTCAGAATCAGAGAAGTTGATTCCACTAAAGGGAAAGCATTCCATGGCAGAGCATAGAGAGATCAACAATACGATGTTAGCTTCCATACAATCCATTCAGGTACAGCTGACTGAACAAGCTGACATCCAATCTAGATTGATAGATATGATCTTAGGGCCGAGGAACGATAGACAAGATAGGGGAGAGAAGGAGCAAGGAGGTGGGAATAGGGGAGGAGGAAATCCATTGATTGAGCCAAAGGCTAAGCTTACACTTAAAGATGCTTATAATCAAGGTGCGGGAAAGACCAACACGAGAATTCAAATACTTGTGATTCGTGGTTTTGATCTTATGCCCATAATTCTACCTCTAATCCCAATATTCCATGGGTACGTCAATGAAGAACATTATGTACACCTCAACAATTTGACTACATATGTTGCACTATACACTACCCTAACATCCTGTTAAAGGTAGTGAAGATGACAACTTTCCCATTCAATCTCTTGGACAAAGCATTATATTGGATTAACCATTTGGGAAGGATTGTCACGACTTGGGAAGAGTTGAGGTCTACTTTTCTAAGCAAATATTACCCACTTGGACGACGAAACCAAGTGTGGTCATTGATTACCAATTTCTCCCAAATGTCCCATGAACCTATGCATGAGGCGTGGGAAAGATTTAGGGATTTGACGGAAAAATGTCCCTATCACGACATTCCAAAGACGAGCCTTATGCTTAACTTCTTTGGGGGTTTGAGCATTGAGAACCAAAAATTGGTAGATGACGCTTGTGGGGGGTCACACTTCAACAAGGATGAGGATGTCCTTTATCAAATCTTTGAGGAGATGGTTGAGAGATCTACAGCTCTTTTTTCTTCACGTGCCTCTCAGAAGCATTATGCGCCTTCCCCTACAGTACCTCACAAGGCTACCAACATGATGGCATCACATGATGTGGATAGGGTGGACAGTGCAGATTTGACCATCATAGAAAATCAAATATCCAAAGTGGACCAAATAGAGAAACGATCCAAGGAGCTTAAGAAGCTTCAAGTGATCGAACAGAGGACAAAGAACCTGGATAAGTTGGACGATATCATGAAGCATCTGGAGCTTCTTGTCAGCATGATTAGTGCATGTTAGAGTGCAAGTGATGCATCTGATACCTCTACTCATGAGCAGACTTCTTTCACACCACCACAGCAGAGTACCGGAGGACCGTCTATAGTTCCACATGTTTACTACGTGCAGACACCAGATCAGGTCCCGCAACAATCACATCAGATTGTACTGTACCAGCAGGAACCCCTTTACATTCCTGAGCAGCAGTCTCCACCTCCACCTCTCATTCAGGAGGTGAACGGCATTTGGTTCGATGGAGAGCGCAACCAGCCATGTTTGTCAAGGCAAGGTCAGTTGGGTTCCTAGCAGAGTCATAGACACGTACACCATTTTTAGGGAGGGATACCATAGCACCAGTAGTTACAGGCTTACAGCCTCACTTCTCGTCTCCACCTCACTTCCAGAACTGGAGACAGAGACAGTAGTAGATGCAGTCTGCATATTTTCACCAGCCTTACTATCAATAGCAGTCACCATCTTATGGACAATTTTCACAAACTCCTCCTCCTCATTACCAACATCACTACTCTAGGTAACACCAACCTCTACACTACCAGGTCAGCGACAGTCAATCATTGAGCATCCAGAGGCACCTTCGGTGAATCTTGTACTTGATCAGCTTGTGTTCCTGATGAAGAATTTGAATCAATGGACTCGAAGACTTGATGACCTAACCACCACCAAGACATTGATTCCGTCCTAGGTCGAGGCAAATCCCAACAATTCCAGACACAATGAGCGGGTAGCTTATCCCACCCATCCTCGAGACAGGTATGGCCCTTGATTTTACTTGTTTATCTAACATCATTTATCTCAAGAGTCGTAGGAGAATGCAGCCACCCACATAGTTGGGATTGGGAAGAGCCGTTGAGAGAGCTTCACTGACTTCATCATCTTCCTCACCAGTATAGCAATGATCCAGTGTTGTAGAACTAGATCTTGGAGTTTCACCATCTTCTTGTTCATCATCACCGCCACCGTCTTCGCCATCATTATGCAGAAAAGACCAAAAAGTGAATAAAGAAAGATGCAGTGTTGAGTCAGCCATTTAGGAGAGCACACCAATTGTGGACTCTCCTTCTACGCCAACAGACCAAGCAGCACGTAATGCTTTTCCTTTTGTTCCTCCTATTCCTGTAGAGGATAACAGTGTACAAACTGAATTGGGTTGTCCACATGTACATGATGATTCTGAATTGAATAAGAGAAATGAGCAGTTTGATGTTTCTTTTGATTTTGTGTCATTTCCTTCAGCCTTTAATAAAAATAGAAAAATCCAAAAATTGAAACAGCACTGCCACTCCTTAAAACCATAGAGTACATGATGCAGTCAAAAATAGAATTAAAGAAGCATGTACTTAAAAGCGTCAACCAAATCAAAACAGATGAAAGAAAATAAATAAGCACATCTTAACCATGGCCACAGTTCATGCCATTAGAAACCACCCACCCAAAAAGAAAGATAAGGGAGCACCTCACATCCATTGCCACATCTTTGATCAAGAATTTGATCGTACTCTTCTCGATAGCAGATCCTCCATTAATCTCATGCCATCCTCGCTACTCATTGAGTTTGGGTTGGGGTCTCTTAGATCCACCGGGATGACCCTTCAGTTTGTTGATAGATCGATCAAGAGGCTGAGAGGCCTTTTAGAGGACGTTATTATAACGGTGCAAAGAATGAGATTCCCTGTTGATTTTATTGTCATGGATATGGACACCTCTACACCATTACTCCATACACTGATCATACTTTATTGGACATTCCTTTGAAATTCAAAGCGGTACTTGATTGTGGTACTGGAGAGATCATCATTCACTTCTGCAGTGACAAGATGAAGATAGATATGATCCTAGATCAGAGACCATCAGTGCCACCAGCAGTAGTAGATGAGAGAGAGATAGTTACACCATATTCCGAGGACTGTGATTTTCGTGTAGAGTTTCAAGATACATATCTATTCACTTATTTCACGGACATCCAAGAGTTCCTTTATCAAAAGGACATTCTGGAAAGCACATTCACTTTGAGTTCCCTTGTTGATCATTCTGACTCATTATTTAATGGACAGTTTGAGTTGTATTCTGAGGATCATTCTGAGATTTTGGAGGAACATTCTGAGATTCATGAGACACATTCCTATTTTTATATTACTTATAAGATACCTCCTGCTGAGATTTCTGAGATACCTGTTGAGAATTCTGAACATCCGGATGAGCCATTCCTTTCTAAGCAGAGATCATTTGTAGCCGATCTTTTTGAGGTTTTACATGATGAGCCTATAGTAGCCATGGTGGACAGTATACACAGTGCAGATCAAATACCATATACCAGTGCAGTTACAAAGGTTATCATAGAGTCAATTCACATTCCACCTAAGCTTAAGGCTTTACCCTCAACATTGAACTATGCCTTCCTTGCGGGTCCCCCCCCAGATGTTTCTGGTCATCCTCTATTTGTAGTTGACCGACAAACAAGAATCTCACGTGCTAGAAGTTCTTAAGAGAAATCGCAAGGTCATTGGATGGAATATTTTGAATCTTTGTGGTATTAGTCCATCTTTGTGCTCGCATCATATCTACTTAGAGGATGACAGCACACCCAACCGTGAGTGTCAACGCCATCTCAATCCAAACCTCTGAGATGTTGTCATGAAAGAGATCATGAAATGGTGTGATGATGGCTTTATCTATCCCATCTCGGATTCAAAGTGGATCAGTCCTTTACATGTGGTTCTGAATCTGGGATTACTATCATCAAGAATGGTTGTGGTGAGGAGATTTCGATCCGTGTACCTACTTCATGGCGTGTCTGCGTATATTACTGGCGCTTGAATTTAGCTACCAAGTAAGATCACTTTCCATTGCCCTTTATTGATCAGATTATTGAGAGGTTTGTAGGGAAGGAGTTCTTTTGTTTCTTGGATGTATACTCGGGGTATAACCAGGTTGCTATCACTCCTGAAGATCAGGTGAAAACTACTTTTACTTGTCTGTTTGACACCTATGCCTTTAGACGGATTCCCTTTGGATTGTGTAACACCCACCCTACATTCCAAAAGTGTATATTGGTTGTTTTTCCGACATGATGGATAGTTTTCTAGAGGTCTTCATGGATGATTTCTTGGTCTACGGGGATAACTTTGATACATGTCTTGCTCATTTAGACCGAGTACTTCACTATTGTTACGAGGTAAACTTAATACTCTCATGGGAGAAGAGTCACTTTATGGTGACTAATGGAATTTTATTGGGCCACATCATCTCCAAACTTTGTATGGTGGTCGACCTAGCTACGATTGATGCGATCTCCAAGCTAGAGCCACCACAGAATTTGAAGCAGTTGAGGTCATTTCTTGGACATGTTGGATTTTATAGGCGATTCATCAAGGACATCAGCAAGATCGCCATACCTTTGACTGAGCTTATGTGCAAGGAGAGTGAGTTTATTGTTGATGAGAAAGTCATCCTTGCATTTCACCAGATGAAAGATATGGCTACTAGTGCTCATGTTCTACAACCACCTGATTGTTCCCTCCCCTTTGAGATCATGATGGGCGCGTCAGATTTTGCCGTTGGAGTTGTTTCAGGGTAGAGAAAGGATGGGATACCATTTTTTATACACTATGCTAGCAAGACTCTGGATGAAGCACATTGTAGTTACACAGTCACAGAGAAGGAGGTGTTTGCAGTGGTGTTTGCATTAGTGAAGTTCATACCTTGCCTCCTTGTTTCACATGTTATTGTATACATGGATCACACTGCCATAGCATACCTATAGGAAAAGAAAGATGCCAAACCATACCTTATCAGATGGATCCTTCTTCTCTATGAGTTTGATTTAGAGATTTGAGATAAACCTAGAGTAATGAATGTTGTGGCAGATCACCTTTCCTGAATCACAAATGCAGAGACTTCTAAGCATTCAATTCTTCCCATATCAGAGACCTTTCCAGATGAGACCATTTCGTATGTAGCCTCACTCCCATGGTATGTTGATGTTGTAAACTATCTTGTTTCTAAGAAAGTTCCGCAAGATTGGTTGAAGCACAAGGTAGACAAATTCTTGTTAGAGATACATTTTTACAAGTGGGAGGATCCGTATATTTCGTGAGGGTACGGATTGTATCTGGAGAAGGTGCATTCCTCAGGAGGAATACACCAGCGTACTTGAGCATTGTCACAAAGTAGAGTCTGTTGCGCATCATTCGGGGAAGCGCACGGCAGTAAAGATTTACATAGTGGTCTATGGTGGACAACTTTATTTAAGGATTCTACATATTATGTTCGAGGTTGTACTGACTATCAGAAAATAAGAGGAATTGTTGGTTCCAAAGATACCATGCCTCTGAGATATATCCATATTTCAGATGTTTTTTATGCTTAGGGCATAGACTTCATGGGACCATTTCCTATCAATTAGTGATTTCAGTACATCCTGCATGTTGTGAATTATGTTAGTCATTGAGTGGAGGCTATCCCCACCCGAGTTGTTGATAGTCGTACAGTTTGTTCCTTTCTCAAGGACCACAATATTGCACGGTTCATGATCTTCAAGATACTCCTTTCATATGGAGGAAGCTATTTCATTAATCGAGAGGTGAAGAAGATTGTGAAGGAGTACTCCATTGAGAATAGAGTTGTGTCTCCTTACCAACCGTAGACTAATGGCTTGGCTGAGATTTCAAATAGGGAGATAAAGATAATATTGCAGATACTTGTACGTCCAGATAGGAAGAACTGGTCCTGGATACTTGAGTCGGTTCTATGGGCTTATCTGATGGCGTACAAGTCTCCATTGGTATTGATGAATTTGCGATTCGTCATCTTTATTCATTTATTTTAGCTCAAAATCCCTTATAAAACACATGTATATAACACTAACTCCATATTCATACTAACTTGCATTTGTATGTAAATATTGTACAATTCTTACCATTTTAACCTAAAATAAATAAATAAATAAAGGGAAAATAAAGAAAATAAAATAAAAAAGGAAGATTGTATATATGTAATAGATACAGGTTGACCCGAACCCTGAGAGAAGGTCAAGACATGACCTGATCGACCAGGAATAAAGTAGGGGGAGACAGGGTCCTTAATCAGAAAATCCAAAAAAATGTGTGCTGTGTATATTTGTATACAACATTATGTTATTTGTACATGAATTGACCTCAATGTTGTACATATTGTATTTGTACATATTGTATGCAATTTTCCCATGTATTTGTATATATTGTATTTTGAAAATATTTGTAAATATTTTTACTAAGTATATAAAATAAAAACAAAAAAATAAAATTGTTAAAATAGAATAAAAAAGTTAATTTCCTTATTTAACTATGTATATAATGTACCATATGTATAAAGTTGATATTCTTAATTAACCACCATAAAAAAATAACATTTTTATTCATATAAATAAAGTGATGAAAATTCAAAAAAAAATAGTTAATTTTTACTTAATCTCATTTCAATTTTCATCTCTCTTATCTCTTCAACCAAAAATTCAAAATTCATTCTCTATCTTTTCTATTTATATGGCTTCTTCTCCATCATTCCAATTTGATCAATCTTTGGTGAGAGGAGCCCGATCTCCGAGAGTCTTCTTGTAGCTGAAGGGTGCCTAGCCTCCGAGCTGTCTGGTGATAGCGCGTCGGCCTTCGTCGAGGTGATCAAGGTCTTTTCCACTTCTAAGGAGAGGTCCATCATTTTCTTCTTATTTTTCATCTAGATTAACCTTAGTTTAATTTTTCGCATCTTTATTTCGTAGTCATTTTTTTATCTAGATCTCTGAATCCACCATCATGATTTAATCCACCACCGACTCGATTTTTCATTTCACCGTCTCGAACTCTATGCATTCTTTTCTACCTATCACGATCTCTCAGCTTCGTCCACACACGGCGGCCAGAGACTTGGATCCATTCCTCATTTTTCGTCGGATCCCCATTCGCATCTTCCATTTTGATTTGGGGCCGAGCCATCTTGCCCGCATCCTCATTTGTTTATAAATAAAAATAATAATAATAAAATATATTTGTTTTCTTTCTCTCTAAGAATTGTTTTACAGAATCATCTAAAGATTAAATAAAAAACAAAAAATTTGTTTTCAATTTTAAATTTTTCTATTTTGGATTTACAAAAAAATAAAAATAAAGAGAAGTTTTTTTCTGATTATAATTTATAATTGAAAAACAAAAAAACGGCAGTTGCCCCACCGCTGGCAGCCCAGGCCCACCGCCTTCAGACCGTCGCCACTTGGAGCGGCCCTCTGCCATAGCCACCGTCTCGAAGCTCGCACCTTCTCCGACCTCCAGATGTCCTCTCCCCGTCGCCACCTCCTTGAAGCCGCGAGGAACCCGCTCCTCGACCTTCCACACCCCCTTGCGCAGGCGTGTGGCCAGCTGCGCGCCAACAGCTACATTTCTCCATCGTCGATCTCAGCCCTAGCTGCAGCTCAACGCAGGACAGCCGCACCTCTGCCGTGAGCTGGTCGTCGACCTCCATTCAGCAGGACCAGCATGCCACTGTGTGCCTGGGAAGAAGAGGAGGGGCAGCGCCCCCTTCTGTTGCTTAGAAAAGAAGAAACAGGGAACGAAGGCAACAAACAAAACACTAGGGGTTTTCAATAAAAAATTAGAAAAATATCGTCAACACCCTCTGAGTATATTTGAGATTGCATGAAGATCCCTGCAAGCTTCAGATCAAGTTCAATTTGGGAAAAATTATGTGGGCGCCCCTCAGATTCTGAAAATTACATAAAAGCCCCCTACTTCAGCAAGTCACGTGTATGGCACGTTTTTTGGGTAATTTGCAATTTTAATCCTCTGTTTATTTCTGTTATTGATTGAATGCAAAAACATTGAATAATTACCTTTCAGTTCATGCTTCTAGGCTTAAAATTTGCATAATCTTTTCTTTGAAACAAATCTTTTTCTTGGTCAATAAATTTCCCAAAAATCATGCTATGTTTCTGATGTGCTTATCTTTCTAGAAAAAATTTTCATAACATTTTGTCATCATTTATTATTATTAAAAAATCAAAAACAATGTCTTTTTCTCTTTCTGAAATTCAAAAATTCTTAAAATTTGAATATTACTCCAAAAATCCTAAAAAAATTAGAGTAATTGTATTTCATTGTCTTTTAATTTCTATCCAAATTCCGTGCATAAATAATTTATAAAATCTAAAAAAATGAAAAACATAAAAAATCGTTTAAAAATCAAAGAGAAATCTACAAAAATAAAAAATCCGTGATTTTAGTTCCTATTTTTCGATATTTGCCTCTATTTCATCATAAAAATAATTGCTAGGAGTTTTGAGCACTTAAAATATTTTTAAGTTGCAAATTACTCCAGGTTGTGCACTGTTTCTCATTTTTATGATGTTTGATTTTTAAAAAAATACAAAAACAATAGAAAATTCCACAAAAATTTCTAAAAACATTTCAAAAACTTTAAAACACACAAATATTTTCTCTGGATTTTTCTGGTCATTTTTGATATAATTGAAAATTACAAAAAGAGTTCGGTGTGCGTAGTTCTTATCTTGTGCATATTGTTCTTTATTTGAAATTGAAAAAATTGCAAAATTAAAATCACTAAAAATGTGAAAATCAGAAAATAATAAATAATAACATTAAAAAATCCACAAAAACCAAGGGTAGTTTACCGTTGACTTTTCTGATTTTTTTCTTTTAATTGATTTTTATCGATTATTTGAATAACCCTCGGGAATTGTAGCCTCCTTGAGTTCGATCCTGTCTTCTATACAGGTAAATAAGTAGCAAAAATATTCTCTTGCTCCGCATTATTTTCTATAATAATTTTACAGCTTGAGAAGAAAAAAAATTTTTGTTTGTCATGGGATTTTTGGGAACAACAATGACCCTTCATATCTAATAATAACTTATTCTGAAGAATCCGTGTCAACAAAATGGCGTCGCTACTGGGGAGGCACGGTGAGGGTAGTTAGGTTTCTCTTTTGACCTGCTATTCTTGATTGTATATATTTGTGTATATTTTTCCACATTCACTCCATTGTTCATATTCATTGTTTCAGTTCATTTTTCTCTTATATTTGATAATTGTGTTTCTTACACATTCTCTTTTTTCTTTTTCTTGTGAGGGCCCGTAGAGCGAAGGAGGCGATCCTAGGAGAGCCGAAGCACCCAAGCGAAGCGGAGGCAGCTTGATTCTTCACTGAGTCGCAGGATAGCGTGAGAGGAAGAGAAGAAGAATTGAGGGAGACCAAAAAAAGATTTATTTATTTATTTTTTTTCTAGCTTTTGGAACTTTGTAAACGGACATTCATTTGTTGTGGGGTCTGTTTCGCTAAGTGTCGGTGTACTTGGGGGACCTCACCATTTTTTCTTCATCGACTTTATTTTTCTTTATTTCAAGCAGATTTCGTGAGCTACTTATTGATTGCTTTAATTAATTTGCTTGAGCCAGGTAACTAATTAGGTCCAAATACCCTAAACAAGATCTCCTTTACCTATAGAGTAGAGCGTAATTTGGACTTAGTCAAATTAACTTGTTCTTGCCCGTTAATAGAAGCTATCATCTAGGACAGTTCACTTGCATCATATAGGATAGTTTATTTTTCTGTATTTAAATTATGCATGGATCACTTGCATGTAGAGTGCTGGCAACAAGGTACGCATCTCTAGCCCTCGCATGCATCATTGTTTTTAATCGCACATTGACATTTCTGATCTCCTTTCTTGTTTTCACTCACATAGGATAAAAAGGAAATTGGACACTCGGTAGGCGATTCTTTGAAAATATTTTAACCAAGTGGCAACTGCCTAAAATACAGGACTTCTGAAGAAAACTCGACCTAAAATAAACACAAGGAAAAATCATTATTTTGGGGAGAGTGACCCCATCATTGTTTGGTTTGTATATAGCGAGAGAGCGACCCGCACACTAGGATAGAACCACGTCCGAACTCTTTTCAGACTACTATCTTTGGTTAGTCATTCTCCAGTGAGGATCTCTCCGGTAGCCAGTAAAGCGGCCCGCGACGTCCTTAACAGCTTGAATTGATCGGGTAGCCAGTAAACGGTCCGCAATTCATAATGGCTGGGAAAGATCTAACTTTGGGATTGGGCTAGTCTCCTGAGAGCATTGGGTTCCTAAAAGCTCGCTTTAACTGCTCTGATAGATTGTATTCTCACTAAACTCTAAAAATGGACAAGATAATTGACCGAACCTTCACGGTCTTCACATTGAGTTGAGTTGGTGAACTGGGGGTTTGTATTGTGTTTGATTGCTTGTATGCATACTAGATCCTTCCATGCATTTGCGCCTTTTTCTCCATATATTTTGACTTGTCCCTCATGCTCTTCTGATCACATCTTTTGTTTCAGAGATGGCCAACTGGAGTTATTTTAATCCGATCTTAGCGGACTTCTTGCACTCTCCAGACGATCCACCTTCCTTTTTCCAGGAGGACCTTCCTCCTGATTTTCGTGCATATCCACCTAGCCTATTATTTCAGGAGACGGACTCTGATTCTCACCCACCCTCATTCAACCCACCCGATCCTGGGATTTTGGAGTCACCTTTCATGATTTCTACACTTGAGACACTGAACCAGATGATGGAGCATATGAATTCGAGGATTAACAATTTATTTATCATAAATGAAAGCCATAACATTTTTCCACTGTTTGAGGATATGGATTCACTTGAGGATAATCATGAGAGCTTACAATCGCCCAAAATACAAAAAAATGAGAAAAATTTAAAAATCCAAAAAGATTCTAGGAGACACATTATTGATTCATTTTGTGAGGAAAGGGCACCCATGCCAAACCAATTTCCCACATAGTCATCCACCACATTTCCCGACCTTGACCCCGAGGATTCCATTATACAGACTGCTCTTGGCAATCCTCATGTATATGATGATTCTGATCTCCTCCCTTGTATGGAGGAGGTCCAAAAATTCAAAAAAATATTGTCTGAACCCAAAATGGTGGCCACTATTCATGAGATCATTAAAGCCCCACTTTAATAGGTCGTGACGGATTTATCTACTCCTCAACACAAGAAGAGAAAGCGAAGGAGAAGATCTAAGGGTCACATCTTCACCATGGACACTGCCTACGCCATCTCTCACCAACCACATTTTAATAAAGGGAACACTGCCACACCTCTTGTGAGTTGCTCCATATCTGAATATTCTTGTGATAACACTCTCCTTGACAGTGGTTCTTCAATCAATATAATACCCTTCTCTATGTTACAGTCTCTTCATCTTGGCCCTCTCAAGAAAACTAGGATGATAGTTCAATTTGCTGATGGATCTATCAAGAGGCCAAAGGGTGTTCTAGAAAACGCTATCATTTTCATTCAAGGCATGAATTTCACTTCGGATTTTATTGTAATGCCCATGGAGACCTCCACCCCTATGGAGCACCCTCCAATCATCCTAGGATGGCCTTTCCTCGCCTCTGCCAGAACCGTTATTGATTATGGTTCAGGAGAGATTCGCTTCCGTTTTGATACAGGGAGCGATGTGTTGATCACTACACACACTACTGACCAGAGACCTGCATCCCATGAGAGCCCGTCTGTGTTAGCCAACCCCAAGGACTTTGACCTCGATGATAATATCAGAGATTCTTGTTATATGTTGGATGATAAGTAAACCCAAGAATTCCTCTTGAAGGAAGAAGACTCGGAAAGCATAGACCTTGGAGTTCCCCCTTCTGGTATGTAGCGATGCATTGATGACATCCCTCGGATTTACACGATAGACACCATAGAGCGGAAGGCATACTATGAGACTAGACAGGATGGGCATTATTTGACTACTTTCACTGATGAGTCTGCTCCTATTCATCTTGATTCAGACGAGACCGATCAGGCCAAATATGATTTGATTGCTTTTATAAAGGAATTTGGGCATTCTGATAAAGATGATGACCCAGTATAGGCTCGCCAGGCTGAAATTGATCCTACTTTTTCTGATAATGATTTCGAGCCTTTTTACTTTCGTATTTGTGAGACTTCCCAAGCAGGACATGACCAAACTACTTCCACGAACCAATTCTTGCATGCACATTCTGAGACTGTTGAGGATACATTCTTGGTCGATCCTGATTGGTTCATATCTAATGATAACCCTAATATCGACCTATACCTTGTCAGATCCATACCTCAGCGGTTCCGCAAGAAGGTTCACTTTCGACCTTCTTGACCTTTGTACATCCACTCCTCTTGTATATCCTTTCATTTCACTCTTTCTTCAGTTGTTTTATCGTTCTCCCCTTTTCCGTGTATGTATATATGTTATACTTAGGATGTGATTTATCCTAAGTATAGGGGGTGAAGGATTTGTGTTGTTTATATTCGTCATGTTCATCACTCCTGTTGTTGCCTCTACATAGGAATACTCTACCCAAAGTATGGGGGGTGATGTTGTTCCTATCGTGTCTTTATTTTTGAGTCTAAACATTCTCTGCATCAGTTTTCCCCTTTTGTACAGTCTATTATACTTAGGATTACTTGATCTTAAGTATAGGGGGGTCATCAACTTCTCGTCTTTTAATCTTTTCTTTGAGTCATTGTAGCATAGGAATTTTTTCACTTTTCTATACTTAGCACGAGTTATGTCTTCCTTTGTCGCTCTCTGATCACTTTGAGGAAATAGTTCGAGCTAAGTATAGGGGGTGTCGTATATATTGTATATATACTTTAGACAAAACACGTACTTTTAAATATGTTTATTTGGGGGGATATGTATATAATTTTGTAAAATCCACATGTGTAAAAAACCAAAAAAACAACAAAAACAAATAAAAACAACAAAAATAAACAAATAAAAACAAAAAAAACCAAAACAAAACAGAAACAAAAACAAAAAAACAAAATAAAAAAACAACAAAAAAGGGAAAAAAACAAAAACATAAATAATTCTTGTATATACTTGTATATATTTTACTAACCCTTTTTAAAAAAAAAAAACTACAAAACCAAAAATCTATAAAACCTTGTATAATTCAAAAAAACCTTTCTTTTACATCTGCATTTTTATCCAAAAAATCCATAAAAAGTTCTAAATTAGAAAATTGTTTTTTTAAGGTGTTCTTTTCACATTTGCATAATTTTTTCAAAAAAAATAAGCTTTCTTGCATTGTTCATATTTTCTTACATTTGCATGTGCATTTTTCAGGATAGTATTGACATTTAAATTAAGTCTGGAATAAAATTGAAGAATGGAGCTTAGTCGGGCCTTAATCCACTGAATTTCAGAGGAACCTTATAAGAAATGGAGTTAAGACTTTTCAGGTCCTAGTGACTTAATTCTTTGAGTCCATAAGACTATATTCACATGTCATCTTGATTAGTCTAAGTAGAACATTTACAACACACGCATGATTCTTTCAGACCGTGGCTTATCTTGGACAAGCACTCTACACGTGGCTCTTCATGGATGAGGTAGTGAGGAGGCAGAATCTTTTGGCTTGGGGTAGCATACGAGGGTAGTACATCTAGGCGGAACCTCTCATATTCCTCTAGGGAAGGAAGTGCGTCTCAACCTGGTCTAGCGATGTTGAGGTCTAAATATAGGATGACGTGGGGTTGCAATAATGCTTCAAAAGAGGGATAGTCTACTGGCTCAAGAGGAAAAACTCCTTATGTACATGTTGCACCTTGTATATGTTTTCAAAAAAAGTTTGGAAAAATGCAGAATCTCCTAATGTGGACAGGCCTGATTGAGAAGTAAAATGCCTGCCGGAGTGGGTATACAAGGATAAAAAAAATAAAAAAATCAATAAGAGCTTCAAAGGCAAATTTTTGTTAGCTTGCAGTGGATGACTTGGCTACATTGGTTATGCATCCAAGGATAGGTTGCTACACTGGTTATCGTCCATTTTTTTCTCCATCCCATCTTCTTGAGCTGGTTGTACTTGAACTTAGAAGGGAATATCTCCACTCCTCGAGGAAATAGTTGTTAGATCGGGGAACTAGAATTACCTTGTTGAGGGAGGTTGTTTCTTTGCTACTTTTGAGATGGGGAGCTATATCTCACTTACACCGTACAAGTAAAGATTCATAGTCACAAGAATTTGTGTATGTAGACTTGTTCTGGCCTGACTGTTGAGGTGACCTAAGTAGGAGTCCAGTGGAACATAGAGGTTGTTAGGTTTTAAATCCATCTCCCATTAAGGTTCCGACACACTAATAATCCAAAGGTCTGATAGAGCTCCAAACTACAATTTTATCTAGAAAAGTTTAATACTCAATATTGTCCTAATTTCTTTATTTTCCCTTTCTTTTTTGTTTTCTTTTTATTCACTTATTCTTTCAAATAAGTGGTTGCTAAGGGACTAGCAAAGGTAAAGCATAGGGTGATGATGAATCTGCGATTCATCATCTTTATTCATTTATTTTAGCTTAAAATCCGTTATAAAACACATGTATATAACAATAACTCCATATTCTTACTAACTTTTATTTGTATGTAAATATTGTACACTTCTTACCATTTTAACCTTAAATATATAAAGAAAGAAAGAAATGGAAAATAAAGAAAAGAAACTAAAAAAAAGGAAAATTGTATATATGTAATAGATACATGCTGACCCGAACCCTGAGAGAAGGTCAAGACTTGACCTGATCGACCAGGAATAAAGTAGGGGGAGATAGAATCCTTAATCAGAAAATCCAAAAAAAAAATGTGTGATGTGTATATTTCTATACTACACTATTTTATTTGTACCTGAATTGACCTTAAATCAAATAACTTTCAAAACCAAAGTTGTAAATAAAAATATGTTCTAAATAATAAAAATAATTTCATAATTAAATCATGTACAGAATAAAAGCAACCATACTTGGAAAAAGCCACTAAGCGATAATTGAAAGACCAATTCTAGCTCCATATGAACTTAAATTGAACCAAACTCAATTCCATTGTATTCTAAATTAAATTATCTTTAAAATCGTTGTGATTTCATAATTTTTGGAGTTACGGGTGAAAAGTTAGTTTTCTGGGGTGGTTTGTGTAATTTTCCCATGTAATTGTACATATTATATTTTGTAAATATTTGTAAATATTTTTACTAATTATTTAAAATAAAAATAAAAAAAATTAAAATAGAAAAAAAGCTAATTTCCTTATTTAACTAAGTATATAATGTACCATATGTATATATTATATGTATATAGTTGCTATTCTTAATTAACCACCATAAAAATAAAAAAATAATAACATTTTTATTCAAATAAATAAAGTGACGAAAATTCAAAAAATTAGTTAATTTTTACTTTATCTCATTTCAATTTTCATCTCTCTTATCTCTTCAACCAAAAATTCAAAAATTCAAATTTCATTCTCTATCTTTTCTATTTATATGGCTCCTTCTCCATCATTCCAGTTGATCAATCTTTGATGAGAGGAGCCCGATCTCCGAGAGTCTTCTTGTCGCAAAAGGGTGCCTAGCCTTCGAGCCGTCTGGTGATAGCATGTCGGCCTTCTTCGAGGTGATCAAGGTCTTTTCCTCTCCTAAGGTGAGATTTAGTTTAATTTTTTACATCTTTATTTCGTAGTCATTTTTTATCTAGATCTTAGAATCGACCATCACGATTTAATCTGCCACCTTGATTTTTCATTTCACCATCTTGATCTCTACGCATTCATTTCTACCCATCACGGTCTCTCAACTTCGGCCACGCACGGTGGCTGGAGACTTGGATCCATTCCTTATTTTTCACCGGATCCCCATTCGCACCTTCCGTTTTGATTGGGGCTGAGCCATCATGCTCGCATCCTCATTTGTTTATAAAAAATAATAAAAAAATATATTTGTTTTCTTTCTCTCTAACATTTGTTTTACCGGATCATCTAAAAAATAAATAAAAAAACTAAAAAAATGAAAAAACCCATTTTTATTTCTGTTTTTAATTTCTCTATTTCGGATTTACAAAAAAATAAAAAAAAGAAGTTTTTTTCGATTTATAATTGAAAAACAAAAAAATGGCAGCCGACCCACCGCGGGCAGCCCAGGCCCGCCGCCTTCAGACCGTCGTTGCTTGGAGCGACCCTCCACCATGGACATTGTCTCGAAGCTTGTGCCTTCTCCGACCTCCAGATCTCCTCCGCCTGTTGCCATCTCCTTAAATCTATGAGGAACCTGCTCCTCGACCTTGCACACCCCCTTGCGCAGATGTGTGGCCAGTTGCGCGCCAATAGCTACACTTCTCCTCTGTCGATCTCTACCCTCACCACAGCTCAACGCGGGACAGTCGCACCTCCGCTGCGAGCTGGTCATCGACCTCCATTCAGCAGGACCAGCACACCACTGTGTGTGTGGGAAATAGAGGAGGGGCAGTACCCCCTTTGTTGCTTAGAAAAGAAGAAACAGGGAACGAAGGCAGCAAACGAAACCCTAGGGGTTTTCAATAAAAAAATAGAAAAATATCGTCAACACCCTTCGAGTATATTTGAGATTTCACGAAGAACCCTGATAGCTTCATATCAAGTTCAATTTGGGAAAAATTACATGAACACCCTCAGGTTCTGAAAATTACGTAAAAGCCCCCTACTCTAGCAAGTCACGTGCATGGCACGTTTTTAGGTAATTTGCAATTTTAATTTTCTGTTTATTTCTATTATTGATTGAATGCAAAAACATTGAATAATTACCTTTTAGTTCATGCTTGTATACTTAAAATTTACATAATCTTTTCTTTGAAGTAAATCTTTTTCTTAGTCAATAAATTTCCCAAAAATCATGATATATTTGTGATGTACTTATCTTTCTAGGAAAATTTTTTCATCAGATTTTGTCATTATTTATTATTATTAAAAAAATCAAAAACAGTGTCTTTTTCTCTTTCTAAAATTCAAACATTCATAAAAATTTGAATATTACTCCAAAAATTCTAAAAAAATTAGAGTAATTGTATTTCATTGACTTTTAATTTTTATCTAAAACTTGTGCATTAACTATTTACAAAATCGAAAAAAATGAAAAACATCAAAAATCTTATAAAAATCATAGAAAATTCTACAAAAATTAAAAAATCATGATTTCAGTTGCTATTTGCAGATATTTGCCTCTATTTCATCATAAAAATAATTACGAGGAGTTTTGGGCATTAAAATATTTTTAAGTTGCAAATTACTCCAGGTTGTGCTCTGTTTCTCATTTTTTTGATTATTTGATTTTTAGAAAAATACAAAAACATCTAAAATTTCCACAAAAAATCCCAAAAACATTTCAAAAACTTTACAGTACAAAAATATTTTCTCTGGATTTTTCTGGTCATTTTTTATATAATTGAATAATACAAAAAGAGTTTGGTGTGCGTAGTTCTTATCTTGTGCATATTGTTCTTTATTTGAAATTAAAAAAATTGCAAAATTAAAATCACTAAAAACTTTAAAATCAGAAAATAAAAAAATTAATAATTAAAAAAATAATAAAAGGTAAAACGATAAAAAAGAAGGATAGTTTGTTGTTGAGATTCACGCTTTTTCTTCTAATTGATTTTTGTTGATTATTTGAATAACCCTTAGGAATTGTAGCCTCCCTAAGTTCGATCCTGTCTGCTATACAGGTAAATAAGTATCAAAAATATTCTCCTGCTCCGCATTATTTTCTATAATAATTTTGCAGCTTGAGAAGAAAAAAATTTGTTTGTTTGTAACAGGATTTTTGGGAACAACGATGACCCTTCATATCTAATAATAATCGATTACGAAGAACCCGTGTCAACAGGTATGTCTCCCTACATATTGGTTTATAGAAAGCCTTGCCACTTGCCAGTCGAATTAATTCACAAATATTTATGGGCACTCCGTGTATGCAATTTGGACTATGAGAAAGCATGACACAATAGGAAGTTGGTTCTGAACAGATTGCTGGAATTTTGAGATTTTGCATACAACTACTTACTCATATATAAGGAGAAAGTCAAGCTTTGACATGATAGACACCTTAGAAGGAAGATTTTCTTCTTTTATCAGAAAGTTTAGTTGTTTGATGTGAAACTGAAGTTGTTTCCTAGCAAATTAAAAAGCAAATGGTCAGGACCGTTCATTGTGAGGGATGTGTGTGACAATGGTAGTATTGTCATATCTACGTTGTCATCTGACGCATAGACATTTGTTGTGAACAGACAGTTGTTGAAGCCATATCTAGATCTGGATACTAATCGTGGTTGATTCCATATTTATGGTACTAGATGATGACTTTTTGACATCTTCTTCGTCTTATACATGAGTTGTTTTCTCCTGTATATATCCTTTAATTTTATTCTTTTTTTCTTCCAATTTTAGTGTTCACCTCTTTTCCTTGTGCGTGTTATACTTAGGATGTACTTTATCCTAAGTATAGGAGAGGTGAATGACTTGAGCTTTTCCATTTTTATTATGTTTCATCACTCCTGTTGTTGCTTATACGTAGGGATCCTTAACCCTAAGTATAGGGGGAATGATGTTGTTCATTCCATCTCTTTCGTGTTTTTATTTTCTTTTATTTCTTCTGTTCTCTCGCGTGTCCCTCAACTTGTTGATGCTCTTTTTTATACTTAGGGATCTTTTACCCTAAATATAGGAGAGGACAAGTCGAGTCGTTGAGTTTGTTCATTCTTTTCCTCAGTTTTCCTCTTCTGTATAGTCTTCTATACTTAAGATTATTTGATCCAAAGTATAGGGGCACCAACATCTCTTATTTTCATCAGTCTTTGAGTCATTGTTGTATAGGATTCTTTTCACTTTTTCTATACTAAGAACGAGTTATGTCTTCCTTTGTAGCTCTTTGATTACTATGAGATCATAGTTCGAGCTAAGTATGGGGGTGTCGCATATATTGTATATATACTTTAGCCATAACTCATATTTTTATAAATGATATGGCTATTACTTTAAAAAATGTTTTGAAAAATGAATTTGTAAATGATTTTCAAGAATATTTTGTAAAATTTTCTGCAAAAATTATTTTGTATAAGCTTTTGTAAAATTATTTGTAAACAATTTGTAAAAATGTTTGTAAATTTTTTTGTAAAACTATTTATGTACAAATCTTTGCCCAATTATTTGTAAAAATGTTTTGTTTGTAAAATATTTGTAAATCATCTATTGTATTAAAATTATGTATAGTTTACAAAATGTTTGTAAAACTTTTGAAAGCAAAATGTTTGCAAAAACCTATTTGTAAATTTGTTTGTAAAGTAGTTTGCAAAAACATTTGTAAAATATTTGAAAAATCTTTGTAAAATGTTTTGAAAGGGTTTGTAAAATTTTTGTAAAATTATTTTGTCACTTGGGATATAGATTATGGAATTTATATATACATTTGTAAAATCCACGTGTATAAAAACCTTAATCACTTGTCCTCCTGTAAATAAATTCTTTGTAAAATCCTTTTATAAAATTTGTATCTAAAACTAGTGAATAAAACCCTTTTGTAAAATCTTGTAAAAATTTATATAATCTGTGTATGTATACTTGTATATATTCCTCGTAAAAATATTTAATCTAATAACACTTCCCATTTTTCGAAAAAATGTTTTTAAAATCCATAAAAGATTGCAAATTTCTTTGAAAAATTTTTCAAAAAGATTGTTCTTTTGTTTTCTTTTCTTTAAAAAATTGATTTGCATATATTTCTTGCATTTGCATGTGCATTTTTTAGAATAGTATTGACAACTAGTCTGGAATAAATTTAAAGGATGGAGCTTGGTTGGACCTTAATCCACTTAATTTTAGAGGAACCTTATAGGAAATGGAATTGAGATTTTTCATGTATATAGACTTCATTATTTGGGAACCACAAAAATTAGTTCAATGTCATCTTGACTGCCTAAGTAGAATACTTCGGACCACACACATGATTCTTGTTGATAATGACCTAGCTTGCATACCGGCACTTACACTTTTCTCACCTCAGTTGAAGTGGTAGAGGGTTGGATTTGTCGGTATGAGACACAAGCCAATGAAAACATCAGAAGTCACACATTTGTGCCATTATACCCCAACCCAGTCCAGTAGTGATGAGGTCTAACGATGGAATATTGTGGGTTGCAATAAAGCTTAAAAAAAGGGATAGTCTAATGGCTCAAGAGAAAAACTCCTTATGTACATGCAACACCTTTGTATAAAAAATGCAAAATCAGAAACTCCAAAAAAGTGGGCAGGCCTGAATGAAAATAAAATGCCAGCCAGAGTACGGACATAGATTTATAGTCAATAAGCAAGCGTGAGCTTCAAAGTCGGATATTTGTGAGCATGCAGCTGGATGACTTGGCTACATTGGCTAGGCATCCTAGGATATGTAGCGACATTGGCCACCATCCATTCTTCTCTCCACCTCCTCTTCTTGAGCTGGTTGCATTTGAACTTAGAAGGGAATACCTCGCTTCTTAAGGAAAGAGTTATTGGATTAGGTAATTAGGTTCACCACGTTGGAGAAGAGTGACTTTTACCGCTTCAGCCGAGGAGAGCTACATGTCACTTACACCATAAAAGAAAGATTTATAGTCATAATGGTTTGTGTATGAGTTGTTTTATTCTGACCTGGCTATTGACGAGACTCGAGCAAGAGTTGTGTGGTTTCTAGAGGTCGTTGGGTGTCAAGTTCATTTACCACTAATGTTCTGCTCAAACAATAATCCAAAGGTCTGACTGAGCTCCATACTTTAATTTTATGAAGATAAGTTTAATACTCAATATTGTTCTAAGTTCTTTATTTTTCCTTCATTCTTTTTCTTTTAGTCACTTACTCTTCAATTAAGTGTTTGCTAAGGGACACGCAAAGGTAAAGCATAAGGGGATGATGAATCTGCATTTCATCATCTTTATTCATTTATTTTAGCTTAAAATACCTTATAAAACACCTGTAAATATCGATAAATCTATTCTTTTATTAATCTTAATTCTATTGTAAATATTATATATTTATCACTATTTTAACCTAAAATAAATAAAGAGAAAATAAAGAAAATCAAATACTATATATAAGTAATAGATACAGGCTAACTCTAACCCCGAGAGATGGTCAACACTTGACCTAATCGATCAGGAATAAAGTACGGGGAGACAAGGCCTAAAAACCAAAAAAATCAAGTTCCATTTGTGTACATTCATCAATTGTATATTATTATATATAATACACATTCTCTTCATTAATTTATTTATACCTGAATTCAACTCAAACACAATTATTTTCTTCTTGAAAATTGTATATAAAAAAAACTATCATAAATAATAAAAATAATTGCAAGAATAATTAGTATACATTGTGTAAAGTACAACACTTTGAAAAAGCAGCAAAGCTCAACTTGTAAAAAGTCTCTTAGAACCTATTTTCACAAAGGAATTTTTTAAATAAATATTTTGGAAATATGAATAAATATGCCCATAAAGGATGGATGCTATGCATATTCCAAAAGATGTTATACCTACGGAATATTTCAATTAATTCAAATGAATAATTTGAACACCTATTAATTCTAATAATTGGTTGTGGGGTTGATCATTCAGGTCTTTCAATTCATAGATGTGAATCCAGGACCTATGAATGGGGATATTTCAGCTACTCACAAAGAAAAAAGGAAGTGACTTGGAAAAAAAGAGAAGTGACCTGGACAAAAAGAGAAGTGACTTAGACAAAAAAAACAAAGTGACTTAGACAAATCTTCTTCCTTTTTATTTATTTTTAAGAATATAAAAACAAGAATAGGAACAAAAGAAATGACGAGTGTAGAATGAATGAGAACAATGAATAAGAAATAAGAAAAATTGTTGTATTTAATTTTCTGCAAACGTACATATATAATTTTTATCATGATTCATGATTGATGAATCTCAGATTCATCACTCTAAATATCATTAATTAAGCTCAAATCCCTCAAAATCATTAGCATTTCCTCATTTATTCTGCATAATTATCATTCATGCATTTTTAATAAGAATTGCATTTTATCACTTATTTCTGCACAAAATAAGAAGCCAAAAATTCCAGCAAAAATTGATCTATAAATAGCCTAACTTCCCTTATTTTTAACAAACTCATGCTAACTCTGAATGGCACAAAACCACCTCTACTGTCTTCATATCACTAACAAGAAAAAAATAAAAAATACAAAAAAAATCACTAACCCAAATAAGTGGACCAAAAACCCAAACCCTAGTTTTAGGATTTCTGGACGAAAACCCTCATATCTTCCCCATCCAATGTTCGTTTTGCTCCTACTCACTTTTGAACTAATGTACATTCAATTACATTCAAAACAAGACCAAGTTCAAGTGAATCGGAGCTCATATGTGAAAGTTGGGTTTTGGGCCTCTTTTGTACATTTTGTATTTTAGCTGATTTTGACCCATTATTTTATGTACATAATTATCTTATTTTATTTTTTTATTTGTCTTCTTTGATGAAAGTTTTATTAAAATGCAAAAAATCCAAATCCAAATTGAGCTGAAATCAAAGAAACAAATTGAGTCCAAGTCTTCACTAACTATGTGTACAAAAGTCATCTTTTTCGTATTTTACTTTATTTCTTATTTTTCTTAACAAATAAAAATTCAAAAAATAGATTAATGTGTAAATATTTATATTTGATTTTGTCATATTTTTTCGGATTTTTATCTGGTTTAAAATTAATAAAAAATTTATAAAACCCAAAATTCAAGGTATTGTATGTACATGGGATACCCTGAAAATCACTTTGTGCAAATGATCGATTTTGGTTTTGATGTCTTCATGAAAGTTATAGATCTCATCGAGACAAATAATTTCCGTGAAGAAACCTTTTTGATCCGAGGCTGTTTGCTAGTTATTTTGGATTTTTTAAAGTTTTTATTTTCTGAATTTTGTGGTGCTGACATGTGGCAGCACCTGGAGCCGCCACGTGTCAGCCATTTTTTGAGTTCTTTATTTATTTATTCATTTTATAAAAAAAATTAAAATCGACGTCGCACGTGCTGCCCCTTTACCCCCTCCCCCCCCACTCAGCTACCAGGCGACTACCGTTGGGTCGTTCGATCTCGGCCGATCAAAGGGCCCCATCATCATCTTCTTCGCCCGCACCTTTCCCAAATCAGACCCTCCGCCGCCCCGTGATCCTCGCCATATCCACCGTGAATGTCGAAGTCGAATCTCATCGGCCGCCAGCAGATCTCCTCTGCCATCTCCAAATCTCCATCGAATCTCCTTCGATCAATCTCTGATCTCCCACAGGTCTCCGATCGCCAATCGAACCTCATCAGCCCCCTTTCCTTCGCCGGTCACGATACCGTGCCTATTTAAGAACATCGCCACATCTGTATTCAGCATACGCCGATAGCTATTAACGTAGGAGGGACGGCGGTGACAGCGTCGCGTCTTCATCTTCAACCCGACGAGGTCCGGTGTCCTCCCTCGACGCCGTTGCAGCCATGCATTTGCCCAAGCTCCGGCTCCTTGTCGTCGAGCCTTCGCAACGCCATCTTCAACCTTCGACAACTTCGGCTGCAACATCACCGCCACATCCAAGTCATCATCAACTAGCAGATCACACTTCTCCGATGGTACGCCAACCATCTGCAGCCATCAACGTCATCGACCTCCGCTGGCATCGCTCCTCCCCCATGCTCCGCGCTCTTCGGGCTCGTCTCCGCTGCCAAAGCTCCAAGAGCACCTTCAACCTCGCCTCGAGATGCTTCACCGACCGTCGCGAAGGCGTCTCCATCCCGAGATCCAACCGTCGTGCCTTAAATCAGCCATCGGAGCCCCGCTGATCCCATCCAACCACCGAGCGTGAGCCTGAGGCCCTCCCCACGTGCGAGGCACTTGGCATTTTTACAGAAGCCCCCCCACGTGTTCGATTAATTACACCACAGCCCAACCAACCAAGGGTTACGTGCCTGGCACGTGACCACTTGGTATTTTTTGTAGAAGACCCCTTGTGGTTTAGGTATTTACATTTCCATCCCCGATTTGCATTTTTATATTTATTCAAATATTGTGTTTGCATTGACACCCCTATATTCCCCCTTTGTTTTGAACCTCTGCCTCGCATTATTTTATTTATGAAAATTGGTTTGGCATATGCTTGACATTTTTGTGATCAATGGTTAATTAATAATTAATTATTTTGTGGAAAATTGCATATTTTGCCCATTTTATACTCTAAAATTTATAATTGATTAATCGTTACTCTAAAAATTGCCAAAAAAAATCATGGATTGTAGAATCAGATGTGTTTAACATTGTTCCCAAAAAGAATTGCAATTGCATGCAAAATTTATCTTATAAGAATCATTTTGCATATTTTAACATTTGATTTTTAATAGGTATTAAAACACATATTTTTGAGGTCTAGGATTTTTCTGAGATCCATTACCTAGTGATAGATCTTAGATAATTTTATTCCTTGAAATTAAATAGGTTTATTATTTATTATAATTAAATATTGAAATTCATAACATTTACATTTAAAAAATCATAAAAAATTCTCTTGCATCCAAATATTCCAAAAACATTACAGTGCATTCATTTCATCATAACTATCATCTTGGCCAAGTTTCATATCTTTCGGATATAGTTTGAGTGTTATTCACATTTTAGTCCATAAAATGGGCCAAAATTGCATTTTGCATCCCAAATTGCATAAAAAATTACAAAAAATGATCACCTCGAAAACCATGCACGAACTTTGATAGATAAAATTCTTGGTTGTTACTTTACCTCCTTGTGTTCGACCTTG
Organism: Ottelia alismoides; assembly: GCA_037367405.1. NCBI lineage: Eukaryota > Viridiplantae > Streptophyta > Magnoliopsida > Alismatales > Hydrocharitaceae > Ottelia > Ottelia alismoides. Next base: position 1,103,973 of record JAZKJV010000720.1, on the reverse strand, counting down.
GACTTGCCCAAGTAAAATAAATATAAAACCACGTGATTAAAAATTGACTATATAATTGTGGTTATTTCTTGACTGATTCCTATTGCCCGCCTACAATGAAACGACACATTAGTTTTAAGCGAACGAAAATCAATACATGATATATAACTAGTGCAATCCACGAATCGTCAGATGGCACCGTTCTCGGGGAGGCAAACGGCTTAGTTTTTTGTCTTAAAATTTTTCTTCGGTTTTCCGCGTTAGGGTAGTCTGACCTCCGAATTTTTCACTGTAAGTTCCATTTTTTCCTGCATTTATTTTATTTTATTTTCATCATTTAGTTTTTATTATTTTATTTTGATTTTATTTTTGAGTCACTCTCTTACGCCATCTCTCATATTTTTCTTGCGAGGTACCCGGCATACGTGGAGCGGTTTTTCAAGAACCGAAGCATCTTCACCGACTTCCGAAAAGCCGTAATTAATTTAAGATCGAGTCGAGTCGTGAGAGAGCGTAGAGTCTAGGATTTTATTTTATGCAATTTTAATTTCTGTAATTAATTCTTCATTTATAGTGGTGACCGTTTAGACTCTCGCGTGTGTAAAAAGACCTTGAAATTTTTTTGTGGTGTGCCGTGGCATGTTTCACTCTTCGGTGAGGGTGGGGCCTGACTTGAGTGGCGATTAGGATAGACCTGCACATACCGCTCTTAGAGTATTTAAATTTTTTGTTATTGTGCTCATAGGACCTAAGGCCACTCTTCACTTTAATTGAGACACACATAGATCGTTCAATTTAGTCAAATTCAACTCAATTCTTCCATGCTAATAGAACTTTCTGCTTGGTGTGGTTTTTCATCGTCTTGCATTCGTCTAGATTAAATTTTCAATTTCTATATTGCATCCCACATGGAGATTGCGAGGATTCACTGTAAGTCTTCTAACTGAGCATACATCATTGTTTTCACGTGCATCAGCTTTCCGAACTTCTCCCTCTTGTTTTGTCACATAATTTAAAAGGAATTAGGACTGGACGGTAACGTGCATTTGTGCTCATTTAATCCTTCAGTGATCGTCTAATTAAAATTGGGACTGATAAATATAGCCGACTTTAAATAACTCATAAAATCAAGAATTTTTGTGGGAGAGCAACCCCGATCTTGGATTCTTTTATTTTTCTGAGTGAGAGAGAGATGACACTTAAGGCTAGAGCCCAATCTCATATTTTCATATTGACCACTGATTCTACCAAAAATGATTAGCTACTTCTCAGTGAGGATCTAACGGGTGGCCGGTAAACAGTCTGGATTTCCTTAGCAGAGTGGGTGGTTTAGAGGACACTGCGTAAGGCTCCATCCTCAAGTAACGGGTAGCCGTTCTATGGTCTGTACTTACTCCCGTACTGGCTGAAAGTAGGTACAACTAGTCGTAAGAATTCGGGCCAGTCATTAGGAAAATTTCCAACACCTAACAGCTCGCTAAATTCATTCCAAGATTGTCTTATCACCAATTAAAATTGAAAAGAAATTTGCCGAACTCTTACGACTTCATTGTGTGAGTTGGTGAATCTGGGGTTTGATTTGTATTTTATTTGTGTGCTTGAACTGATTTTGAAAATCAAAAGTCACACACTTGTGCCATCTCTCTCCTTTCTTGATTTGTCAACCGATAAACATCATTCGAAAATCATGGAACTTTTGTCCAAGAACTCTCCAGATTCATATCATGAAAATCAATTCGTCTCGAACGGACCCAAACTGTCATTCATTTTAGCTCTTTCAAAAATGGCGGAACATTTATCCGATAATCCATCAGAGCTATACTATGAAAATGAATTCGTATCAGTTAGACCCAAAACTTCTACACCTCCTCCAACTTCCACAAGAGACTCTCAACCATCAATAGATCCAACACTCTTCACAATTTTGGTCTACTTCATGAATGACAATCCTTTGTATTTGGATCATACAAACCTACAACCAACTGAGGTCTCCACTTCTTCATATGTCAATCCACTCTACTCCGATCTTACAATGCATCCTTCATATTCGGTAAATGACAATCCATCATTCATGGGAGATTTATTATAGCCACATGATCGAATTTAACAATTCTTCACATCTCCCATCTACCCCACCCTTGAACACGAATGAACAACCATCATATTGGATTGACTATGACAACCCCATCTTTAGACATGACACTCATACAGAGGACTCGATCAACAACATAGAAACACATAACTCATGTATGTTGACTCCACAATATCAAGGTCCGACCAATCATGATCAAAGGATTGAACTCTACTCAGACCAAGTCCACATACATGGACCATATAAGCAGCCTCCTTCCATAATTTTTGAGGAGAAATTTTCAGAAAATAACGATTATATATATGATATTTCAAGAGACTCTTCTCCTAGAACATACAGGAAAATGGAAGATGAAATTATTGAATCTCAAATACAAAAACACACCCCGACTGCTCCCATGACTGATCATGAAAAGATTTTGGATGATGGCATTTCGAGGATAAACAAAAGATTTGATTAAATGGAGGATAGATTTCAAAAGTTTGCCATTCGATTAATTTCAATCTTTGTCAGCTCGGACATAAAAATGGATGAGGAAAAGATTGGATCTCAGCTTGACAATTTTGAGGATATTCAGAAACCTATGGACGATTCTGACAGTTGCACTTCTACATATTATTCCCCAAGAAATGACTATGCCTCTGACTCTTACTCTGAATATCAAAACCTCTGCTCCTCTGAGGAACACACCACATCACCACACCACACAGAAAATACCAAAAAATGAAATATTCAAAAACACCCAAAAAATCAAAAATCCAGAAAATTACATAAAAATTGAAACTGAAGAAGATTTGAAGAATTTGGATCCTGCTGTACGGGAAGCACTGGAGAAAAGATTGATTTTTGAACTTCCCTTTATACAGGCCATTGAACACTTCCCCGACCTTAAAGGATTCGTAATGGATAAATTAATGATTAAAAAGTCGGGCAGGATTAGAACAAAGACTGAAAGACATATCTTGTCTATAGCCTCCTCCTTGGTGTTGAGGAGGAAAACCAAGAGTCGCATAGTGAAGCGGTTGCCCAGATTTGACTGTGGAATCAAAGACACAATTTTCACCCATGCTCGAATTGATGACGATTCACCGATCAATATCCTCCCAACCTCTATATTTCACAAACTCAAACTCGGACCGATCAGGAAGATACGAGAGATTGTTCAATTGGATGACCGATCGATAAAGCGGTCGAAAGGAACCATTTATGTCATCATGACTTTCCAAGGTGCTCCGCTCAAAGTAGAATTCACGATCATTGATATTGAGCATCAAGGAGAATTCACCCAGTCTCCAATTATTCTCGGAAAGCCATTCTTGGCATTGGCTAAGGCAATTATTGAGTGTGAGACTCGGGAAATCAATTTTAGAGCATTGGAAGCACTTCGATCTCACCCAGTCTTTGAGGAACCACGATTTTCTGAGGCAACCCACGAAGTCCTCGACAGTCGTAACCATGAAGCGGTAGAAGAGCCCTACCCTGTTGCTACATCTGAGATAACGGTTGTTGATGAGACTATTGGTATAGAGACTCTTCTCCCTGCTCCATTCCCCGCTGCTCTCACCATGGAGAATCAAGTATATGAATCATATGATCTGGAGACTTATGCATGGTCGTACCCTGGGTCAACCAATTCTGACTACCTTGATCACATCAACTCGATACAGGAATGCTCCAGCATCAAATTAATTGAGAACTAATATGCAGAGACTCCCCCAATATTTCAATTCCTGAGGAACTCAAATTAGAAGAATGTTTCTTATATGATCCTGAGACATATGCATGGTCGCACCCAGGGGCAACCTACTCTGAATACCTTGAACAAAAATTCCCAAATCAAGAGTGCACCAGCATTAAGAAGACTGAGAACAAACACACAGGATGAACACCGACCAAGGAGAAGAACTCCAATGGTTATTCATCTGGAGACTCAAGTGGACCGACACCATCACGAAACAAAAAAAACTACTCCTTCATCGAAAAAGAAAGTCACCTTTGACCTTACGGAAGAGGAATCATTTGATGATCCCTCATCAGGTCTGGAAAAGGTAATCTACATGAGTGAAGTCTGCTCAGCAGTTCTAAAACCATATCTTCACAAGGATCCAAAATTCGACTCACGTTGGATGACTCTCGTTCCTCACTATTATTCATCAAAAGTTGATGCTCCTGCTCTCATCAAATATATTAGAATTATTTCTTATGAGCTGACTGAGACTAGTGCTTCAGAGTATTCATTCGAGGACAAACCGCTTGATCCCAAAAAGGAACGAATTCTGAGAAAAAAACTGAAGAAACAAAAAGACCGGAATATTTGGAGTGTGTCCACTTTCAAATACTATTCCTCTAAGGATAATTCCGATGATGGTTATCTTTCATCTGACTAAACGCTTCATCTACTATCCATCATGATTTTTCTGAGGATAACACTTATAATAGTTGGGAATCATATGCTTCATCTCCTTCTCGTCATTACGATCTCCCACCACAGGCTCACAAAAAGATAAGCCGAAAACCGCCTTAATCATTGGCTACACACCCTCCCTCCTGACCACATCGGTCTCCTTGTACAGCTTCTTCCTCTACTTAGGCCAAGGCCTAAGTATAGGGGGACCGATGCCATATGTATATACCATTCTCTCCTTCTCACAATCATGTCCACCATTCTTTAGTACTTAGGCTGACGAGAGCCTAAGTATAGGGGGAACTGATGACCATTTGTATATACTCTCTTCATCCACATATCCCAACCACCTCATTGCTTCGCTCCTCTTCTATATTTAGATTGTTCACATCCTAAGTATAGGAGGGTGGTCCGATCCATCTTTTTATTTTTCTTTTTAACTCTCTTACGCTTAGCCCGAGCTATGTCTTTACGCTTCTTGTACTCTGAGGACACAACACTCGCTAAGTATAGGGGGATATGTATATATACTTTGTATATATTTTACCCATATCTCGTACTTTCACGTAAGTCTATGTGTATTTACGGGGTGGGTAATTAATTTGAAAAAAAACAAAACACAACAAAAATAAAAAAAAAAGAAAAACAAAAAGAGTTTTGCTACTAACACTAACTATGTCCAACCCAAAATTGAAAAACAATATATGGCTTCTTATTCTTTTTGCATTCAAAAAAACTAAAAAAAATCCCTTGCATAAAAATTCAAAAATCATAAAAAGAGCAAAAAAGAACAAAAAAACTTGTGTATGCATTTCACACATTTTATTCATTTGCATCTGCGAAAAGTCTTTGGGTTCTGAACCAAGTTATGAGCAGAAACCGAGAGTGATCTGGACTTGACCTTAATCCACCTAGTTTTCAGAGGAACTTCACCGAGAAATAGGATTTTAGAAGCTTTAGGTCTTTGACTTAATTCTTTGAGTTCAACATGACAATGTACAGCATTTGACTCTTAGTGTCTAACCTGGTCTCTTCATTTCGGGTACAACTCTTGAATAGGGAATTAATTTGTACTCCTGCACTATGCACTTAGCTCAACTCAGATGGAATGTTGGAAGACTGTATGAGTTTCTTTTCCCGTAGCGTAGAAATCTGAAGACCGGAGTACGGGTTGAAATAAAGCTTCGGAAAAGGGATGGACAGCTAGCATAATTGTTTCTAATACCCAAAACATGTATGGAAACAAAAAGATTCTATATCCATAGGGGCATAACAAGATCCAAGTAGAACCACCAAAAATCCAAATACAAAGAAGCCACTACCAAATAAATATCTGACCAAAAAGGTCCAAGCTTCAAAGAAAACCTACAGATCTTGGTGGAGACTCGGCTACACTAGCCAGCTTCACAAGGAGAGGTGACTACACTGGCCACCCTCCAGTTCTTTTCTCCTTCTTCTAACTTCTCCCCCTTTCGATTGTGAACACAGCGTAACAAACCTTAGAAAGAAATACCTGACTCCCCGAGGACGAGTTACTGGAGAGGAGGTTTGCATGGTAGTCCGGCATTCTGGATGGGAAGAGCTAAAACCTTTCACACACATGAGTCGATTATTCAATGTTCATAGGGTATGCTTTGGGAAGAGGATTGATCTAAGATGACTTCTGAGCTGAAACTATGACAATGATGTGTAGAACTTGAAGGCTGTTGATTTTAAAACTCTAAGTCTCACAGAAGTTCCGCCAAACTATTAATCCAAAGATTGAGTCTAGTTTCATTTTCACCTTCAGCTCATGGTCTTGGTATGGAACCCAATCTAATTTCACCTCATGGCATCTCTTTTTTGCTCAGGGACGAGCATGTTTTAAGTATAGGGGGATGATGAATCTCAGATTCATCACTCTAAATCTCATTAATTAAGCTCAAATTCCTCAAAATCATGAGCATTTCCTCATTTATTCTGCACAATTATCATTCATGCATGTTTTAATAAGAATTGCATTTTATCACTTAATTTCTACAAAAAATAAGAAGCCAAAAATCCTAGCTAAAATTGATCTATAAATATCCTAACTTCCCTAATTTTTAACAAATTCATGCTAACTTGAATGACCCAAAACCACTCCATTGTTTACATATTACTAACAAGAATAAACGAAAAATACAAAAAAAATCACTAACCCAAATAAGTGGACCAAAAACCCAAATCCTAGTTTCAAGATTTCCAGACAAAAACCCTCATATTTTCCCCCATCCTATGTCTATTTTGATCCTACTCACTTTTGAACTAATGTACATTCAATTACCTTCAAAGCAAGACTAAGTTTAAGTGAATCGGAGCTCGTATGTGAAAGTTGGGTTTTGGGTCTCTATTATACATTTTGTTTTTTAACTGATTTTGACCCATTATTTTATGTATATAATTAACCTATTTTATTTTATTTCTTTTTTATTTGTCTTCTCTGATGAAAGTTTTATATATATACGAAAAAATCCAAATCCAAACTGAGCTTGAAATCAAAGAAACAAATTGAGTCCAAGTCTTCACTAACTATCTGTACAAAAGTCGTCATTTTCGTATTTTATGTTATTTCTTCTTTTTCTTAACTAATAAAAATCCTAATAAATTAGATTAATTTGTAAATATTTATCTTTGATTTTATCATTTTTTTGGATTTTTATTTGGTTTAAAAATAACAAAAAATTTGTAAAACCCAAAATTCAGGGTATACAATGTACAGGGGATACTCTAAAAAATCATTTTGTGCAAATGATCGATTTTGATTTTGATGTCTTCATGAAAGTTGTAGATCCCATCGACACAAGTAATTTTCATGAAGAAATTTTTTCTATCCGAGGTTGTTTGCTATTTATTTTGGATTTTTTAATGTTTTTATTTTTTGAATTTTGTGGTGCTTACACGTGGCAGCACTAGAGCTGCCACGTGTCAGCCATTTTTCGAGTTCTTTATTTATTTATTCATTTTATAAAAAAATTACAATCGACGCAAGTGTGTAGCACGTGCCTCCCAGGCACGCACCACGCATGTGTTGCGCCCTTTACCCCCCCCCCCCCCCTAAGCTACCACGTGGCTACTGCTGGGCCGTCCGATCTCAGCCAATCGGACGGCCCCGACATCATCTTCTTCGCCTGCACCTTTCCGAAATTGGACCCTCTGCCACCCCGTGATCCTCTCCATCTCCGCTGCAAATCTTGCGGTCGAATCTCGCCGGCCGCCAACAGATCTCCTCCATCATCTCCCAATCTCCGTCGAATCCCAGTTGAACCCCTTCGAATCTCCTTCGATCAATCTCTGATCTCCCATAGATCTCTAATCACCAATTGAACCTCGTCAACCCCCTTTCCTTTGCCGGCCCCGACACCATGCCTATTTAAGAATGCCACCACCTCAGTATTCAGCATCCGTCGATAGCTATTAACGTAGGAGGGACGGCGGTGACAGCACTGCCCCTTCATCTTCAACTTGACGAGGTCTGGTGTCCTCCCTCGACGCCGTTGCAGCTGCGCTCCTCCGCTGTGCATCTGCCCAAGATCCAGCTCCTTATTGTCGAGCCTTCGTAACGCCATCTTCAACCTTCGACAACTTCAACTGTGACATCACCGCCACATCCAGGTCTTCATCAACCAGCAGATCACACTTCATCTCTGACGGTACGCCAACCATCTGCAGCCATCGATGTCATCGAACTCCGCCAGCACCGCTCCTCCCCCATGCTCCGCACTCTTCGGGCTCGTCTCCACCGCCAAAGCTCCAAGAGCACCTTCAACCTCGCCTGGAGACTCTTCACCGACCATCGTGAAGGCGTCTCCGTCACGAGCTCCAACCGTCGTGCCTTGAATCAGCCATCGGAGCCCCGTCGATCCCATCCAACCACCGGGCGTGAGCCTGAGGCCCTCCCCACATGCGAGGCACGTGCCGGGAGGGAACTTTGCAGAAGTGCCCCCGACGTCTCTCCAATTCGCATAGAAGTCCATCTCAAGGGTCATGTGCCTAGCACGTGACCACTTGGCGTTTTTATAGAAGGCCCCCCACGTGTTCGACTAATTACACCACAGCCTAGCCAACCAAGGGTCGCGTGCCTGGTACGTGATCACTTGGTATTTTTTGCAGAAGACCCCTTGGGGATTTAGGTATTTACATTTCCATCCCTGATTTGCATTTTTATATTTATTGAAATATTGTGTTTTCATTGACACCCTTGTTTTCCCCCTTTGTTTTGAACCTCTTTCTCGCATTATTTTATTTATCAAAAATATGCATTTTGTTCGTCAATTAATTCTCTACATTATGGCATATGATTGTCATTTTTGTGATCAATGGTTAATTAATGATTAATTGTTTTGTAGAAAATTGCATATTTTGCCCATTTTGTGCTCTAAAATTTATAATTGATTAACCGTTGCTCTAAAAATTGCCAAGAAAATTACAAATTATAGAATTAATTATGTTTAACATTGTATCCAAAAAGAATTGGAATTGCATGCAATGTTTTCCTTATAAAAATCATTTTACATATTTCAACATTTGATTTTTAATAGGTATTAAATCATATATTTTTGAGGTTTAGGATTTTTCTGAGATCCATTACCTAATGATAAATCTTAGATAATTTTATTCCTTGAAATAAATATGTTTAATATTTCATATAATTAAATATTTAAATTCATATCATTTGCTTTAAAAATTCATAAAAAAATTCATCTTGCATCCAAAAATTCCAAGACAATTACAGCGCAATTATTTCGTCATAACTATCATTATGGCCAAGTTTCATATTTTTCAGACATAGTTTGAGCGTTAATCACATTTTAGTCCCTAAAATAGGCCAAAATTGCATTTTGTATCTCTAACTGCATAAAAATTACAAAAAAAGATCGCCTCGAAAACGGTGTAGGAACTTTGATAAACAAAATTCTAGGTTGTTCCTTTGCCTCCTTGTCTTCGACCTTGGGACTTGCCCAAGTAAAATAAACATAAAACCGTGTTATTAAAAATTGACTAAATAATTGTGGTTATTTCTTGACCAATTCCGATTGCCTGCCTACAACGAAACGACACATTAATTTTAACTGAATGAAAATCAATGCATGATATTTAACTAGTGCAATCCACAAACTGTCAATGATCTAGTGTCTAATTGTTTTTCATAATCAAAAGATATGAACTGAAATAAATATCTATTGATACAGCAAGTATTATATTGAAGGAATAAGTTAAGTTATTTTTAAGATCAATATCTTCTCCACCAAAACTCAAAATTAATCAGACTCACTTTCAGTATACTCCAAATCAAATAATCTTCAAAATGAATGTGGTTTCATAAAACTTAGAGTTATGGTGTGAAATGGGCTTTTGGGGGTATTTTGTATATTATACATATGTATATAATTTTTATATTTATTATATTTGTATTTTTCGTGTAATTTGTATTTTTATTAACTGTAAATATTATACTTGACTTATACAAAATACAAATAAAAATTATAAAATAAAATATTAAAAAATAAAATCATGTATATATTATATATGTACCACTATGTATATATTGTAAATGCCCCTATTTATTTAACTTAATAATACACTTCATAAAAATCAAATAAAAATATCATTGAAATTTCATTATATTCCATCTATATCCCAATTCCATTCATTTAATATCCCTTTGGTATCAAAAACATAAGAGATGTCATTTATAGTCCATCTCTTTCTATATATGGAAAGTTAAGAAATCATCATATAATAATCGAGAAATTGCAATAGAAAAGAAAAAAGGGAGGTTTGTGATGATTTTGAAATCTTTTCTACTAGAAAACTTCATTCTCGATTCTACGAGAATTTTTATCCTTTTAAAATGTTAGAAATTATTAAATTATTAAATTATATGTATATTTGTGGAAATAATTAAATAAAAATCATAGTGTTGTAAATATAGGCATATATACCTGCAAATAACACTTTATTTTTATTTCTACCCTTGTATATACAACAACAACGACGAAAAAGCCTTTTCCCACAATTAAGTAGGTTCGGCTACATGGATTCTTGGCCTCCATTCAGATCTATCTTGGGTAAATCTCAGGCTTATTTCCAAAAAATTAAGATCCCTTTGTATAGTATCTTTTCAACACATCTTGGGTCGTCCTCACCCTCTCTTAACCAACTCAACGTCCCAACACTCGCATCTCCTAACAGCTGACCTTCTTTGCAAATGATCAAACCAAATTAAGTGGTTTTCTCTCATCTTATCCTCAATCGGAGCTACACCAACTTTCTTTCTGATTGCATCATTCTGAATCTGATCTTTACATGTGTGTCCACGCATCCACCTTAGCATTTTCATTTCTACTACAGCCATTCTCTGCACATGTCTACGGTTCACAGGCCAACATTCAGATCCATAGAGCATAGCATGTCTCACGACTGCTTTGTAAATCTTTCCTTTAATTTCAAAAGGAATTTTCTTATCACAGAGAACAGCAGAGGCTCCTCTCCACTTTCGCCAGCCTGCATTTATTATATTAGTAGCATCTCCATCAATTTCCCCTCATGTTGAAAAATAGATCTCATATATCTAAAAGAATCTCTCTTCTGAATGTTATCGTCACCAATCTTCACCTTGATTCCTTCACCATTGCTTGCATCAAAGGTGCACTCCATATATTCCATCTTATCCCTACTTATACGAAATTTAGTCTCCAATGCATGTCTCCAAACCTCAGTCTTCTCATTTACTCCATCTCTAGTCTCGCCAATCAAGACAATATCATCAACAAATAACATACACCAAGGTAACTCATCTTGAATGCAACTTGTCAACTCGTCCATAATCAAAGTAAAAAGAAATGGACTCAAAGTTGAACCTTGATGTAAACCAATGTTGATGTCAAAATAGTCAGTATTCCCAAACAGGGTCCTTACACAAGATAAAGCCCTATCATACTTGCCTTTATGAGGTTAATGAATAGGATAGGTACTTGTCTCTTGTCCAAAACTCGCCCTTGTATATACCTTATTTAATTAATTAAAATTCACCTAAATTAAATATATTTAATCCTTAACATTTTTTATTAACATCATTTGATTATTTAAAATTATTTTCGATTTTTTATCTAATTTATTCAACTTTTTATTGATTTTTTTTCTTGTAGCCTATTTTATCCTATTCCAGGTGCCTTCTATTGGATGGACCCAGGTTTGTTGACCGGGTTCAATTTCCCATTCAATGCCAAATTCTCACTCATTCGTGTGTTGGCCCATTTTCGCCTATTTTTCCCGCAAGCATTTATTACTAACCCACCATGATTCCTTCATTGATTCTTTAGTCCTAATAACTAACCTCCTTGTTGAACCATTGACTTCCTCAGTCACGCCTCGATCTGCTCTTGTTTTGAATTCAAACGTTGGTCAGACTTTATCCCTATATATATATATATATATATATATATATAGATATATATATATATATTCGTGTCGTCGCCCATCGTCTCTTGATCTATTTTTCCACCTTATATCCATCCAAGATCGAGTTCAGGAGAGAGAGGCAGTGATAGGGTTTCTCTTCCACGATTGGATTGTGGAGTTGTTCGTTGGGAAGCACGATCCTATCTACTTATTGAAATTCCACTGCAAGTCTCGTTTCTCTCGCCTTTCACAGTAGGATTGAGGTGATCATCTTCCGCGATGCATTTTAGGTTTCATTGACCTTTAATTTCTTAAGTTTCGCTTTGATTTCAGTAAACTAGATCATCCACCTTCTTCCTCTGATCTGTAAGATCGGAGGTGTTTCGATTATCTATCATTACTTCCGACTTCACCCTTACATTTATATGACCTTTCTTCATATTTTTCCACATTTGACCCCCTTAGATCACTCTAGATTTGAGGTACGACATCCTCTCCGAGCACCTTCACCGAAGGTCTCCATTCTTTCTATGTTTCCTACATTTTTGTGCTAATAATTAGGTTGGAGTGTTCACTCCGAGCATCAGCTAACATTCCAGGTCCTTGGAGAGCAAGAGGGACCAACAAGCAAGATCTGGAGGTCCACTTCTAGCAACAGACCTCCAGATCCATAACCAAGCATATCCGAGCATATCTGAACCTTCAATTTAGTAGAGAAACCTTGCGGGAAGTTGTAGCCACCTTCATGAGTCGATTACATCTTGAATCGAGCGAGATCAGCTCGATTGAAAGTCAGCGGTGATCGCCTTTAAGTTGGTTCATCCAGGCACCTTCATCATCATCGGAACACGAGTTCCACACTTCATCAAGACCGTTGATAGATCCCCAAAAGACAATTGTTGATCTCTCTCTAGATTTGATCCGATCCATCCATGTGAGCCTCTATCGTAGCCATTCGATCAGAGAGTCAATGCAATCCATCCATCTGCTTCGCCACATTTATTAAGGTTGATATTGTGTTTCAACCCTGCCTTGTTTTTATTTTGCAAATAAATCCCTATGGGACACATGTCATTCTCAGCTTGCTTGAACGATTGCATTTCTTTCCTTGTTATTTATTTTATTTGCAACTGAGTCCACATTGAACGGTAGAATGTGCTATGCATGTGTATTTTGTGAATTACACATGGGCCCGCATATGCATTCTTGGAAAATTGCACTTTGGGCCCTGAGTTTTGTGTGTGTTAACCTTTAGTCTTCTTAGTAAAACTAATTGCATCCATGTACCTGTAAGACTGCATTAAATTTCGCATGTTTATTTGGATTGAATAAATAACATAACCTTACGAACAAAATCTCAAAAAATCATTATATCTTCATGATGATTGGATCTTGCATAATTAATTTTAAATTTACATTTTATCATTTTATTATTTTTAATAATTAAAAAATTTTAAAATACTCCATGATTGCATTTAAAAATTGATAAAACAAAATAAAATCTTACCAAAAATTCAAAAACAAATCATTTTTGTTAATTTTGTTTTATTTTATTTTCTGATAAAATTGCATTCTCTAATTCTTTATAAAAAAACCAAGATAATTAAAAACAGTAAAAACATTAGAAAATTCACTTTAAATCACAAAAAATTCCAAAAAAATCATATAATGTCTTTCTAGAAAATATAAAAAATTACCTTTTTATTCATGCACATTTCATTAATTTTTTAATCCATTTTATATTTAAAAAATCCAAAAGTATCCGCATTATTTTTTGTTTGGATTTTCCATTTATTTGAAATCCTTTAAAAATTCAGGAAAAATCACAAAAACATCAACAAAATATTAAAAAAATAATGGTATTTAAATTTTCTTTCTATTTTTGCTACACTTTGAAAATCCAAAAAGTTGTTTTCTCTCCCTTTTATTAAGCATAAAAAATAAAAATCAATAGAAAATTAAAAAGATAAAAATTTCACAAAAACCAAGTCTAGTGTACACATAAGTTCCTCATTTATTTCAATTGTTTTTTTTGAATTAAATAACCCTTGGGATTTTTGTAGCCTCCCTGAGTTCGATATTGTATGCTATACAGGTATGTTAAATAGCAATCACTTTTTTTTGCTTACATTCTGTTCTTTCTTGTTGGCTTGAGATGTGAATAATCACATAGATTTTGTTGAGACTTTTGTTGGGATGCAACGACACTTGTGTATATTCCACATTTTATTTCTTAATAATTAAAACCCGATAGATTCTCGTTCAACACTCCCCCCCCCCTTTTCTTCAAATGAGGCAGCCACCCAAATTTGTCCCAAGTAAACAACCCTTTAATACAAGATCCCTAGTAGTCCTATAGACTTTAAGGGAGAGGGTACTAACCCCTTGTATCTTCTCGCATAGATTATGGTTCCATGAAGGAACCGACATCGCCACCGTAGAGAGAAAAGAAAGGCAAAGTCGATCTCCTCACACTGCTTGGAGGTGTGTAGGTATGGATCATTGTTGCCTACGAGGTGGTAGGAGAGGGAAGCACCACCAATGAGGAGGTTTCGATGTGAGTTACGTTGGGTTCCACCACCTATAGCGGATGCGACTAGTGCGATGGAAGGAGTTGTGGCTGGTGCACATTGCTTGGGCCTTATGACTGTATGTAGTGGCAAGCGAGCCAAGTAACTGTAGGTTCATGGGTCGCCATCACCTGTATTGGACATCAAGGAAAGAGGTCGATGTAGGGCTTTCAAAAATTTTGGACTTGTAAGGCCTTGGTGACCAATTAATGCAATAAAAGTTATAGTTTCTCCACATAAATTGAATGTTTGTACTTGCACTTAAATTAAAGGTCCCTCTGTACAATTAAAGTTATGTATAATGTCCATCTTGAATATCATGCGGTTGGTAACATATGGAGTTAGTCTGAGTACACAACTGCTTGCAACATGTGATATTCAAGATTGATCTCTACCCTAAGAAAGAGTTGGCAGTCTTTATCTAGAGACTAATTTCCATCTAACCTCTTGATGCAGGTCATGTGCATAATAATAAAGATTTAAGGGTATCAGAATATTTATGTCAAAGTGTTGACTTATGAGGTTAAGATAAATTAATACATGAATCGTAACTATCATGATCGGACATAAATCCTTTGATCAGGGTAAGATATATATCTCTATGTCCAAGTATGTGCATTGGATAAACCATTACATTGAATACTTAACCATGGTCCATATACCGATGCATTGGTGTGCACATAAGGACATATGAGATGTATGTTCCCTCAAAGGGATCATACAAGTTCATACTTGATAAACCAGGAGACAAAGCTCACTCATGAGATATTTGGGTTCAAATAGAATTCATCTATGATTGTCTTATTTAAGAAATAAGATATGAGTTCAGAAATATTAATATATGCTTTTGGGAAGTGTATGATTAATATTGTTGCTGAAATTATTGATTACGAAATCTATTGATGTACCCTGAATGAGATAGTCAAACAAGGATTTGAACTTCATATTTATCTAAGTCTTCCAGTATATAGGATGATGGAGTATTGAGAATACTCTGGGATGTGTTCATAATTTGTCAAACACCATGACACTTCCATTCCAAGGGAATGATGAAATCAGATGGATTTTAGTATGATTGAGAACTGATTTGATTAATCTCACATCATTGAGTTCATTTTTGTGGTCTATTTATGAGCTCACATAGAGTGTGAATTGTTTCAAAAACGAAATGGAGATGGTCACACTACCATAACCCATTTTGAGCTCCAAATGATTTGTACAAGTGATTTGAAATGGAAATGGAAGTGGAGTTCATTTATGTGAGCCAATTCTAAGTTTTTTTATGCCAATTCTAAGTTCAAAGTGTGAAAGATTTCGAATTGGAAATGAAAATGGAAATGGGGCAGATTGAAATGGATCAAAATGGCCATGTCGTATATGATTTAACCTTGAAAGTGGATGGATATCCAACAAGTCACTATACACGGATAGTATAATCTCTTCAACATTATCTTCAAGTATCAACAATAGCTACTCTAGAGTCCTGACTGGATTAGGACTTGTACGTTGTGATCTCAAATGTTATAATAATAATTATTATTACTTTCACGAGTTTATGCAAATACAATTCATGTAACTAATAATTAATATTTATATGAATATGATTCATATATTATCTCAAGGCATGTGTGAATATGATTCACTAATATAAATTGGATTTATATTTTGTATTGGTCCTATGAATTGGATTCATAAATTGAGAGGTCACTCTTGTAAATTTCTCAATTATGATATTTAATAATTTAATTTATAAAAGAATAATTGAATTATAATATTATGGCATTTATTGGAATTGAAATATCATGGGATATCTCAAGCCGGGCATCCACCGTATAGTCCATGTGGACGTTCACCATAAGAGTCATATTTTGTTGTTGGGTTTATCTTATTTTTGGATATATATATATATATGTATATATATATATCTTGGTGGTTATATGGAATTATTTGTTATCCAACTCTTGTAGAATTAGGACTTCTACATATACATCAAGATTAAGAGACAAAGAGAGCCATGATGTTGATGTCCACAATAGGGAGTAGGACTCCTCATGGGCATCCACATCATATTATATAAGAGATGGCTTGGACTCTCTCTTGTATACAATAATTTTTCAACTCCTTGAGATCCATATTATAGCCTTAAAAGTTGAGAGAAAAGATAGTACAATACTCTCGGTTGACGGTCTGCCTCTCTCCCATCTCCAACCCTTGGTCATCTACCACCTTGCCTCCATCTTCTCTTTAATGGCTTGGTCTATCATGAGAGAAGATCACCTTCTTCTCCATGCTTTGCATACATGAAGAAGGACTCGATTTCATACGACGAAATTAGGATACGGATATATAATTGATCTCTTATTTGCTTGCACAACTTCAAGGAGAAGTAGATATCCAGTTTACTGGGAGTAACACAAGTCATTACCACACCCGTGAGAGAAGATTCGTCGGATTGGACTTGATTCATGAGATCTATTATTTTATATATTCATGCTTTAAAGGTAATTATTAATACTCTTGTGGATATGTGAAACAATATTGGAAATAATCTCCTAAACCATGTGGTTTCGCTTTAATTTTTTTATTATACATTATATTGATGTTTATATGATGAACACCATTGTATAGGAAGTTAATATGCATTTTTCACGTTTCCATGATTCAAGAAAAAAGAAGTAACTGCGGGTGAATCATGTCTTATCTAAACCACTAAAGCCTCAGGGTGCGAGAGAATGGAGGTTCCACGAAGAGTCTGGAGTCCCAGGGTCAGGGAAGGGTACTAAATATTTGGGGCAGTCAGAAAGCATAGAATCGAGTGATGCTCGTCCAGTCTGAGTCATTGAGGAAGGTACTAGAAGACAAGCAAGTCAAGGTAAAAGCAGACTAGAAGCTAAGAAAGTTGGTACTTTCAAGTTATGAACTCCTTCAAGTGATATCAAATCCATCGTTTAAAGGATTGGGATTGCATCTGGATTTGATGAACAAAAGGCTATATAGTGCCGATTATCAGGCACATTGTCTTTTGCAATCATCTTCGTATTTTGAATGATTAGGCAACATATAATTTTGTTGGTATTATCCCTTATTTAGAACATTAATTTTAGTCTATATAGAACATTAATTTTGTTTTATATATATGATGTCTAGAAGGTCTAGACTCATATATAAAAGACCGGTCAAAAGTTGGTGGCGTTCAGGAGAAGATTCGCATGTTGAAAATACATGCAGACTTTGATTTCGAGCAAAGATCGTAGTGATAAATTATGGAATTTTTATACTATTTTTTAGTTATAACATTATAAAATAGTGATAAATAAGTCATTAATTAAGTCCACGATCAGTGTAGAAAATTTTCGCATGATTCCGGCCATACAGCCACGAAAAATTAGATTTTCCACATGCCGAGTTGGAAGAGGTCTTGATTATTATGATGACTTGTTTTTATTATATTCATAATCAAAATTAGTAATATATCTTATATATTCACACCATGAGTTACATCTAATATTGTGGAATTATATGGGGTTGCAACGAATTTTAAGTCCACATTATATGATGCCTTCTAAATTTGAAGAGTAATGGTCATAACTAGCAAATTAGAATCTGAAATAATTGATTGTTTATTTTGATGTATACATTGATATAAAATGTATAATTATTTCATATTTTCTTTTATTGTTCATGCAATTGATTGAATTAGAATCAATATTTCTAATAGTCGATAATTTCTCAATTACAATTAAATCCTCTCAAATTAAGTTAAAATTGCGATCGATTTGGTGACTAGGCTAGGCTTGTAATGGTGGTTACTTAACTAACATTGTACAAGTTAAGGAAATGATCTCATCCTTCACTTCATATGACCTGACCAAAGAGATCTTGAGAAAAACTAAATATGAGTAGGTGACAATGTAATCTTCTAAAGAAAAATATGATTATGCGTGTATGCATGAATTGGTTGTATGACTAATACAATTATTTATTGCTTAGATTGATTAATTCATTATTGTACTTTTAATCAGATTAAGCTTAAATAATATTCAAGAATTATGCCTAAATTTCCTTTATAAGATTGATAATGAGAATATATTCCAAATGATTAATCGCCAATTTAAACATGATACGGAAAGCCGTGTGATAACGTTAATGGCCTCTCGTAATTGCGAAGAACTCTGTCATCATGGGTTGTGGTTTTGAAGACTTTCATGTGTATGCTTAACTTTGGATTACAAATTCATAAGATCGGATTCTTCGTTTCTCGAAAGTGATAGTCAATATGCATAGTAGCCTCAATTTTAATCCATGTATTATTATGGTGATATTGGATTGTGCATGGTGTAGCATTTAAATTTACTCATTAATAGTTGGTTTAATCGACAACATGCTAACTCCATATATGTGAGGGGCATGGGTGTTGAAGATTGAATTGAGAATGCAAGTTGGACTTGGAAGGTAGAAAGAGTTCTTGCTTCTTTCACCATAGTTGCATTTTCTCATATTATTGGGTGCACTAAAAGATATCAGATCTTACTTGAGGCATTTGGTTAAGCATGCATTATGCTTTGAAAGTTATTAAAGGAAAGACTTTCAAAATACCGAAATATGAGAGACTCCTGATTTAAAATATTTATCACCTTAATCAAGATTAATTAAAAGTGTAAACATTTTATTTCATATGAACTCCCTAAACCTATGAACAACACGTCCGAGGTCAATCAGTTGACTAGTCTTAATTATTCGAATCGGATTCATAATTTGGAACTTATGCTTGCGGTAAAGTGCATCGAGTATGTGCTCTCATTAGTGAAGTACGAGAACCCTCAAGCAAAAGATGCTCGCAATTTTAACAAGAAGTGGGATGACAATCATATGCTCTCTCATCTCTATATTATTCGATCTCTATCCAATATGAATCAGAAACAACATATGGATATGACATCCATCGCAGACATCTTGATGAATCTGAAGGATATTTAGTGATGTGAAATGTACTCGATGTCACACTATCTTTAAATACATGCTTCAATGTAAGATGCAAGAAGGTACCTCGGTCAGGGAGCTTGTACTCAAAATGCTTTGGTACCTCTCTAAATTGGATACTCTTAGGGCAGAGACGGATGCAGAAATGCAGATTGACTTCATATTGTTGTCTCTCCCCAAGTCTTTCAATGAATTCATTGTTTCATTTCATATAAATAAACTAAAATTGATAAATGTTGAGTTATTTTGTTTGTTAAATTCCAGTTCGGACATCATAAAGAAAGAGTCCCTCTAGCATTACAATGACTGCACTGGTAAATGGGAAATGCAGCAGGAAGCTATTGGACTTATAAGCCCTTGGCAATCCTTTAATGCAATAAAAGTTATTGTTTTATCATGTCTATATAAAATGAATATTGTGAATGCACTTAACTTAAGGTCCTTTTGTACAATCAAGGATATGTACTGTGGGAGGACACAACTAAATTAACATGTGATATTCAATAAAGATCATCAGTCTGAGAAAGAGATGGCAATCTTTCTCTAAAGAATGATTTCTGACCGACTTATTGATGTAGGTCCTCCGCATAGGAATAGAGATTCGAAAGTGTTGGAATAATAAAGTCAAAGAGTTGACTTGTGAGGTCGAGGTAAACTAAGACTTGAATCATAAATGCCACGATCAGGAACACATCCTTTGACTTCTAAGTGTGTACATTTGACATACCATTAGGTTGGTGACCTAACCAAGGTCCATATACCAGTGAGTTGGTTTGCACAAGAACACATATGATAAGTATGATCTCTCAAAGGAATCATATATTTTTATAGTTGAGGAACTGGGAGACAGAGCTCACTCATGAGATAATTTGGGGCCATAATGAATTCCATGAATGGACACGTCTTCTTTATGAAATAAGACACGAACTCAAGATATTAGTATTTCCTTTTGGAAAGTATAAGATTAATATTCTCACCCAATTATCGAATGAGAAATCTATTGATGTGTTTCGAAGAAGATAGTCAAATTAGGGTTTGAACTTTGGATATATCAAATTCTTTCAGTATTAAGGATGAATGATTATTGAAAATACTAAGGGTTAAATCTATCATAATAGATCATCTACCATGACACTTCCATTCGGATGGAATGACAAAACAGCATGAATTTTATTGGAATCCATTTCTTAGCTATATGATTTGAGAGTTATCTATATTAAGTGCCATCTCATTTGAATAGAATGTCCAATTCCAATTCTAATTTCGATATCCAAATGTTGGAGAATGAAATCGCAGCGGAAATAAATACATCATTGAGATTATTTCTAAACTTCAAATAGTTTAGACTTCGATTAGTAGTGGTCAAGGAAGATGGATTCAGCTTGTTGATATTTTCTCCAGCTCATGGAGAGTGTGATGCATTTCGTTGAGCTCACTTAGAGTGTGAATTATTTCAACTCAATCTCAACATTTGTAAGTGACACATTTTGCTAAAAGTTGTATAAACCAGAAATTGGATAGTTATCCAAATTTCAAGTCACTATATGTGGATAGTATGATCTCCCCGAAATTATCTCCAGGTATATGCATTTGTATCTCATGAGTTCCTAACTGGATTAGGACTATTTGATGTCAATATTGGGACAACAATTGTTATTGTCATTAATTAATAAGGGTATTTTTTGTGAATATGTTTCATAAATGTGATTCATTGATTAATATGGTTGATGATTCATGATAATTAATTAATATTTATGTGAATATTATTCATATACTTGTTACAAGACACGTGTGTGAATGTGATTCACATTTCATTAATAAATGTAAATTAGATTTGAATTTTTATTTGGATTTATGAACATGATTCATAAGATATGGGGATTATTCTCATAAAATTACCAATTTTTATAATTGAATTATCAAATTAATTAATAAAGTAACAATTAAAATATATATATAGAAAGGGGTGTGTATTGCGAGGACACATAGCATCCTTTATGGGAGTCCTAATTGGATTAGGCTCTCATTTTTTTGCCTAATATCTATTAATTGGTTATTAAAAGGAGATAGTTCTAGTCCTAATCCCTATTGAGTAAGGACTAAATTATTGCCCTTGATCCATGATACAAGGGACACCATGGAGGACGTCCACTATGAGGAGAAGACTCCTCATAAACATCCCCCATGTCTATAAAAGAGAAGGCAATGCTTCTCTTTCATTGGTATGCTTCTTCCTCCTAATAATTCCTAGTTGCATTGATCATTGAGAGAGAAGTTTAGAGAGTAAAAGACTCTATAATACATTTCATCCCTCTCTCTCTATAACCCTGCATATCCACCTTCAAACCTCCATCTTCTCTTCATAGGTGTGGCCCTACGAGAGAGAAGATCGTCTTCTTCATCATGCTTCTCATATGTATAAGAGGACTCAATTTCATGAGATGAAATCAGAAGCTTGAGATCTTCTTTGTCTCATCCTTAGTTGGACAGCTTCAAAAAGATGAATGTATTGAATTTTGTAGGAAGTTGTGCGACTCATCATCATGCCCACAAGAGAGAGACAAGTGTAGATCAGACTTGATTCAAAAGGTCTCTTACTTTAGAGACTCATTCAAGAGGTAACCCTGATCTCATCTCAATATTCATTAGAATATTAGAAACTATGTTAGGAAAATTATTTCTCTAATTTAATGGTTTCGGAATGTACAAAAGTTGTGCTGAAATTTCTTGTTCATATGATGAATGCATAATGTTTTAATAAAATAATTTATTATTTTTCTGTATTTCCATGATGTGAAATAAATAATAGGATTATTTACTTTCTTCAACTGTTATCAGAGCCTTAGTTTAAATTATATGGATTACAGCCTAGTTCGATGAACAATTGACTAGATTATCCCAATCATCGGGTACATTGTCTTGCGACAGTTCTAACGATTCAAATGACTCGATGACATTTGAAGTTTCTAACGATATTTCTTATTTAAACATATTTTAGGGATATATATGAGGTCTATAAGATCTGGGATCATGCTCAAAAAATATGCACCAATAGTTTCTGACATTTGAGAGAAGATTCGGATGTTAAAAACTATCGCAGACTCATATTTCGATCAAAGATAGTAGCATTATATTTAAAAATTTTTAAATACTTTTTTATCATAAAATATGACAAAATACTGATTAATAAGTCATAAATCAAATCCCTAATCAGTGCAAATAAGTTTCACATGATTCCGACTGTGTGGTCTCGAGAAATTGGATTTCTCGATAAGCAGGGTTGGAAGAGGACTCGATTATTTTATTGACTTGCTTCTCAAATTTTAGGACTAAAAACAAATGGAGATATATTTAATATATTTATTTATTTATTTATACATAATATTTTGTAAATATTAAGGTCTCAATGTATTTTAAGTCCAAGTTGTATGATGTCTTCTAATTTGAAGTTTGATGGTCGCAACTTGCAAATTCAAATCCGAAATCATTATTTGTTTATTATATAGATATGCAAAAATTTAGAAATTATTTTTACTTCATATTTTTACTGATTATTTATGCACTTGAAAGCTTGAAATTCAATTAAAAATTATGAAATCGATTGGATCGATTTCGCGAATTGTCTAGATTGTTGCTCTAGACATTAAGGAAATAAAAATAGTTTTAAATTCTTAAATATATGAGTGATATTATATAGTATCATACACGATAAAAAGATCGACATAACCCTCATAGTAAAACATGTACCAATTAAGTTGTCACAAATTGAGACGATGAAGATGCATATGCCTGGACATGCAAATGGGTTAAGTAATTGGCACCATACACAACACTTGTAGTGGAAGCACTCCCTGTTAGAATAAGTTCGCATGACCTGATTGGATCTATTTCAAAGAAGGGTAGCATGAGAAGTCATGGTGTAGTTTAACAACTAAAATTGGAATAATAAATTGTACTAATTGAGGGTGCATGCTATATGATAACATCAATGCATAAAGATTGAAATGCATGTATTGCTTAATTATCATTATTTTAATTAGATTAAAACTAAGATAATAAGTATGTATCCTATCTATATTCCTTATTAGATTAATCATGAGAATATGATTCAAAGTGATTACTCATTAATTTAAACAAAATATGAACTAAGTCATATAATGATATCCATGGTCTTCCATCATTGCGGAGAATTCTATCACCATGGGTTGTATTTGGAGATGCTCATGCGTAGTCGTGACTCTGAAATACAAATTCATATGGATCGGATTCTTTATTTCTGGAAAGAGATGGGTCGTATGCGTAGTGACCCCAATGTTGTTCCCTGTATTATTGAGGCGGCATTGGATTACGCATAGCATAAATTGTATTTCACTCACTAATGGTTGGTCTAATCGACAACATGCTAACTCCATATATGTGGACGGTGTAGGTATTGAAGAATGAACTAAGAATACAAGTTGGACTTGTAAGACGGAAAGAGTTCATGTTTCTTTCATTGTAGTTGCGTTTTCTCATATTATTGGAATGCAACAAAAATGGAAAGGAGACTCAGATCTCGTAGTGGGGTCGTTGGGTTAGCCTGCCTCATGCTTCAAAAGCTTCAAAGGGAAATATTTTCAAAGTACAAAAAATATGGTAACATCTTGATTTAAAAAATACATTGTTTAATGTTCTTAATCAAGATTAATAAAGTGTATTCTTTTAATTTCCAGATGAAATCTCTTAACCCACTTAACAATTTGCTTAAGGTCAATCAGCTGACCCATCTAAATTATTCAGATCGGATCCATAATTTAGAATGTGTACTTGAGATAGAACACACAGCATATGTGCTCTCATCTGTGAAGTATGAGAACCCTCAAACAGAGGATGCCAAAGAGTTCAACAAGAAGTGGGATGAGGATCATTTGATCGCTCGTTGATACATTCTTGGGTCATAATGTACTTCGGAAGCAACTTAAAGACATTGAATGCGCTCATGACATCCTCCTGAATCTGAATGATATGTATGGAGATGTGAAATGCTTTCTTTCTACATTAAGGTCAACTAAGGATATTATGAATAAAGATTATCCCTCTAGTAGTGCAATAGCTGCACGGGTTAAAGGAAGCGTGATAGGAATTATGGATCTTGGAAGGGTCCAATCCAAGAGAAGAAGAAAGGTCAAACTATTGATCAATCTTCTAGTGCTTCATCACATATAACATCCATGGAGATGGATGTCTACCATTACTTATAGAAGTCAGGATTATGGAAGAGTTCATGTTGATTCATTGTAGTTGCATTTTCTCATATTATTGGGATGCAATGAAAATGGAAAGGAGACTCGGATCTCGTAGTGGGGTCATTGGGTTAGCCTACCTCATGCTTTGAAAGCTTCAAAGGGAAATGTTTTCAAAGTACAAAAAAGACGGTAACATCTTGATTTAAAAAAATTACAATGTTTAATCTTCCTAATCAAGATTAATAAAGTTTATTCTTTTAATTTCCAAATGAAATATCTTAACCCACTTAACAATCTGCTTAAGGTCAATCAGTTGACCCATCTAAATTATTCGGATAGGATCCATAATTTAGAGTGTGTACTTGAGATAGAACATATAGCATATGTGCTCTCTTCTGTGAAGTATGAGAACCCTCAGACAGAGGATTCCAAAGAGTTCAACAAGAAGTGGGACGAGGATCATTCAATCGCTCGTTGATACATTCTTGGATCATAATGTACTTCGAAAGCAACTTATAGACATTGAATGCGCTCATGACATCCTCCTGAATCTGAATAGTATGTATGGAGATGTGAAATTCTTACTTTCTACTTGAAGGCCAACTATGGATATTATGAATAAAGAATATCCCTCTAGTAGTGCAATAGTTGCATTGGTTAAAGGAAGCGTGATAGGAAGGGTGGATCTTAGAAGGGTCTAATCCGAGAGAAGAAGAAAGGCCAAACTATTGATCAATCTTCTAATGCTTCAACACATCTAACATCCATGGAGATGGATGTCTACCATTACTTCTATAAGACAGGATTATGGAAGAGAAGCAATCCAAAATACCTAAAGTTCCTAGAAAAGAATAAAGGTACAACTTTGTCCAATAAGAAATCTGCATTCATCATTGAAATCAATTTACTGGCAGGACGAGAAGGTAGTTGGGTTGTTGATTATGTTGCTTCTATTCATGTATGAAATCTGCTACAAATGTTTCAAGACATTAGAAATCTTGATGAAGGGGAGATAGTCATTTAGATGGGATCCGATGCAAATGTCACAGTGATCGCCATTTGAACATGTAGACTATCATTATCCAGTGGGAGAGTCCTAGATATTAGAGATTATCTCTATGTACCGAATGTTAGAAGGAACTTACTATCTGTATCTAAGATGTTTAGATATGGATATACTTTCCTTTTCTGTAATAAACTTATCATAAATCATTATGGTAATTTTATAGTAGATGATTCTCTAACAACATGCGGAGTCTATGAATTGAGCATACATGAATGTGTCATGAATATCAATACCATTGTTAATAAAAAAACCCCTAAATGATCAAGAGAGGGTGGAGATTGTTTAACTCTGACTAGGCAT
The DNA here is from genome assembly GCA_037367405.1 of Ottelia alismoides. NCBI lineage: Eukaryota > Viridiplantae > Streptophyta > Magnoliopsida > Alismatales > Hydrocharitaceae > Ottelia > Ottelia alismoides. The sequence continues at coordinate 1,077,935 of JAZKJV010000720.1, read as the reverse complement.
CAAAGACTTGGACATGTGTTTATTGATAGGATCAAATGACTGGCACAGGACAGACCTATGGACTTCCTAGAAGTCCGTGACTTACCAACTTATGAGCATTTTATTCTTAGAAAAATGTTTAGGACACCATTCTCTAAGAAAGGTGAACAATGCGAAGGTATACTAGACCTAATACATAGTGATATATGTGATCGATTTCGTATTGCGACTTGAAATGAGCATCAATATTACATGACCTTTATTGATTTTCATTTGCAGTATTATTTTGTCTTCTTATTACGTCACAAACACAAAACATTTGAAAAGTTCAAAGAGTTCATGGATGGCTCTGATTGAGAACCAAATTAGAAGAAGATAAAATGAGTTCGATCTGATCTAGGTGACGATTACCTCTCAGATGAATTCAAAGAATACCTTAAGAGAGGGGAATTATTTCTAATCTCACTCCAAGTAATCTTCAACACAACGAAGTCGCAGAGAGACATAAAAGAACCATGTTGGACATGGTAAGATCAATTATGAGCAAAGCAAACTTACCTCTTTGTTTCTAGGGACATATAGTAGAGACTGCCACTTATGTCTGAAACAAGATTCCATCTAAATATGTACCTAAAACCCCTTATGAGCTTTGGTATGATACCAAGCGAGTGTATGGAACTAGATGATTTGGGGTTGTTTGTATCATGCTAAAAACATGGATTCAAGCAAGTTGGAATCTCATACTAGAGAGTGCTAATTCATTGGATATGTAAAGAATGGCATCGAATACCAACTTTATGATCTTAAGACTCAAAAGGTATTTATTTTTAGACACGTCAAATTTATGGAAGAAGAATTCCTTAGAAGTCAAGAAAATAATGAAGTCAAGGAGCTAATCGATTCTAGTGAGATTGATTAAGTTCATATACCATACACTGAAGAGAAAATTGAAAATGGCACGATTATACTTCTTAGAAAAAGTTCTAGGTTATAAGACTACATGAACAATATAGATATCTTGTATCAAAAGAGTCGGACGATGATCCAACTTCATTTGATAATTCTTTGGGTGATCGAGATGTTGGACATGTGATCTGATGACGAGCCATTATGCAATAAATGTTATTGCAAGTCATTCCCTATTTGAAATTAAAAATAATTCATTTGCATATTAGGTCCCTTAGTAAAATTAGGGTTATGTGTCATGGCTATCTTAATAATCATACAGTTGTTGATTCAAATGTTGAATCATATAGACTGGTGCATGGATGATATCTAAAGAGTTAGATTAAGGACTCATCAACCACTGTCAAGTGATTTTTAGGGGAAGATCTCTAGCTTAAGAAGAAGATGGTAGTTCTTATTTGAAGGCTAATATCTAATTGACCTCTTGATGCAGGTCCTCTGCATAAGAGACTCAGAGGTGTTAGATAAGTTAGGTCAAAGAGTTGACTTAACGAGATCGAGATAACCAAGTCCTATGTCATATATTGTCATGATATGGACACACATTTGCTGACCAAAACAGATGTGTTACTATATATTTGAGTAATACATTCGGCAGACCGATAGGTTGATGATCTAATCAAAGTTTATACACCGGCAAGTTGGTGTGCATACAAGGGCATATGAGTAATACGAACTCTCAAAGGGATCATACAGGTTCATTACTGAATCGGAAGACATGAGCTCACTCATGAGATATTGGGAACAAATTCTGTACATGGTCGTCTCGCTTTGGAAGCTTGACTGAATTTGCAGGTTTGATGTTTGCTTTAAGAAAGTATATGATCAATACCTAGATATGATATATGCTTTTAGAAAGTATATGATCTATACCAACTCTCAATGATCGAATAAGAAACTTAATGATAAAACCCTGAAGAAGACAATCTAAATAAGATCTAAAATTACATGTTTATTATATGCCTTCTAGTATGCAGGATATACGGGTATTAGGAATACTCGAGGGTGATGATATCATAAACGATTGTAAAACCAAGACACTTCCATTACGAGGGAGTGATGAAATAGGTTTGGATTTTAGTGACTCCTCTCAGTAGAGAAGTAATCTAATCTTGGTCCAAATGATGGACATTGATCTAAATGTGATTCAAATGTAATAAGAATATTAGATCTACAGTCTTGATTTAATCAAGCATCTATGAGAGGTCCCAAATATCTGGATTTGAGATATGATCTCATTATCCAAGTCACTATATGTGGAACGTACAATCGCCATGTCCTTATCTCTACGTATTAGCGGAGAAACCACATTATTATTGAAAGAGCTCGAGAATAATTCCATTGATGTTTTGTATATCTGAGATTGAGAAATGAATAAATGAGATTAAATTATCATGAATAATGTGAATTTGATTCATATTATTAAGATGCATGAGATTGATGATCCAATATAATTAAATATGATTTAATTATCATGGATATGAATAATGTGGATAGTATTATCCATATTAATCATATATATTTTAAATGTGATTTATAATTTATAAAAGAGAGAGATATTTGTAATTAACATTTGAAATTAAAATGTTGATGTGAATTGGATTCGAAGTGGACAATTAATTGAAAATGTATTTTACATTTTATTTTAGGTTGTAAATATGATTCACTAATTTCCAATGGCATGATTGATTTTTCACAAAATAATTTAGATATATTTTTTTAAAATAATTTACAATAAAATTTGTTGTAAATAATGAAGTATTATATGAAATATTAGATCTCATATAGGAATGAGGAGCTTCCCTTCCATATTAGGAGGGTGGACAGCCACTCTTGATTTAGGAATCAAGGTAGTCGTCCCCCTTAATTAGAAGGAGGCTTGCCTCCTTTCTAATCTTTCATAGTTTATTGATTGTATTTAATTAATTTGTATTGATTATTTATTCAATATATATTTAATTTAATTTAATTAATTTTTGTTGTATTTTTACAACAAAATTATGGCCATTAAAAGAAACAGAAATCAATCACAACCATTGGATTTGTGTTGTCCAAGGACTCCCAAAATATTATAAAACAAGAGACAACACTAGATCTTCTTTTACAACATAGAAATTACAAGCACTCTATGTCACTCTCATCATACATGCCCCCCCCCCTCTCTCTATAGTGGTTTTCCACTTTATGACCTAGATAGGAACGTCATCGTCCCTATGCCATTGTGTTGCCGCTTCGACCTTTCATGGATCTTCATCTTCATCGGTGCTTCGGGTACATTAAGAAGACCTTGAATTTCATGTAATGAAATCAGGAGAACTGTCTCTTGGATCAACATCTTGGATTGCAAAAAGGACGTGTCTCATCAACGTGCTCGCAAGTGTCTCCTCCGTCGGGTCAGACTTGAGACAGACGGTCTCTTCGTTTAGAGACTTCGATCGCAACCACTCTTCAAGAGGTATTCATATATCTTCTATATGGTTTAGATGAAATGATCTTAGAAGTGTTCTTGGATCATATGGCTTCATAATTTTAAAATTTGTAAAATTTTGTTGCTCTGAGCAACTAGTATGACTAGTCGCTCTCGATGGCATGTGATGCGATCTTCATGCTTCAGTGATACGCTCAATGTTTTCTTCACAATTGTTGATACAATTTTACGTGGTTTAATAAGTTAATTTTGCCATGTCGTTGCTATTCTACAGAAACTGTAATCAAACAAATAAAGTTACAACCACAAGCATAATAAAAATACACAAGATGTATAGTGCAAGTAGAGGTTCGTATCCGCAGGGACTAAACAAACTTGTAATCTTTGTTCTTCTTTCAAACTCAATGCAAATTTTAGATCCTTTGCGATGAAAGACAGATGGTGGAAAATTACGATCTACGGAGAAAGTATTTCCAAAAGCTTAGATTGACCAAATATGGATGTGAGTGCAACTAAGTGAAGGAATGAGGTTTAACTCGTAACTTAGTAAGGATGAATTGAGGATTACTTGCAACATTTCAAGATGTAATAAAATATTTGAGAGTTGTAATGCATATTTGAAACAAACTATAGTAAATAAAAGACATTACCAAACAAGTTTTTCCATCTTAAACAAGAGCAACTAATATAACAAAACGCATGAGAGATATAAAACTAAGAAAGGAAATGCTTCTCTATCCAGATGACGACGGTGACGACGACTATCAGGGGCGCGCGAGCTGTGATATGGGAGAGGAATACCGCACAAAAAATTGTCGTCGCACGAGTGACGGGATGTTGCTGGTCGCTAGAAGATAACATGCTAGAGTTTGTTGCGCATATGCCGGTTGCTGGACGAATGCCGGTGCATGGTGGCTGCGAGTTGGAGCTGCCGTGAAGGTGCACAGCCGTACATGAGAGAATTCACTGGATGCACAGCCATGCACGTAAGGGAGTTAGCTGATGTGCACAGCAGTAGGCTAGAGGAGATGGGGAAAACACACGTTGGAGGCGTACTATTGATGCTATCCTTGTACCTGCATGAGAAAAATGAGAGAGAGAGAGAGGGAGATGGAAACGAGAGAGAAAAATGAGAGAGAGGGGAATGGATGAGAAGAGAATGGCATGAGGGGGAGAGAGTGTGTGAGTTCAGAGAGAGAATGAGAGCAAGAGGTATGTGCGTGAGTGCCCCTTTTATAGATGGACTATGCTTGCAAATAATGGGAGACATACCATGCAAATAAAGATAAAAGATCATTATTAATGCATGAAGAAATAATTTTTGCATGGGGAAGGATGAGGTGTGGACGGCTAGTGTGCTTAGGAAGGGGAGAGATAAATTTAAGAGTGTGCATGGTATGAGGCTCATGGCACATGGGAATAATGAATGGAAGTTCTACACTAACCCCCCTCCCCTTTTCTTTCCAATAAAATGTAAGAGATGTTTTTGTAGAGCCAAGTCAATATGTTGATTAAATTAGTGCTCTATGAGTCTACTCAATTTCTCTCTGATAAATCTGATTAATGATGATAATATTTTATCAGATGTTTCCTTGATTTATTGATGATTTTATACGCTTATGTGCATGGAATAATGTAGACAAATATTATGTGAATTTAGAGTTTGTAACCTAGGAATTGATATTGTATTCCACATAATTTGAGCCTATTATCACAGCATATCATGTAATCATCACACCCCATACTTAAATCTTGCTAGTCCCGAGCAAGAAATAGATAAGTAATAATGAAGGATAGGGAAAATAGCCAAGATAGGTTGGGTGAGGGTTTACAGCAGACATGCCCACAATCTTTGAGTTTTCAGTTCCTAACTGCACAGATACACAAACTTCAGTAGAGTCGACCCATGGATTAATGATTTGTTCGAATTGTCAACTTGACTTGAGTTTTGTAGTTTCAACAGCCTCTCAGTTCCAACAAAATCAGACATGGTTTCAGAAGGTCGATCAGGTCAGCTCATCCCTAAGAAACAAGTATTCTCTTTGACTTTGAATGGATATAAACAGTGTTAATATTGTTTAACTTTCGTGAGTCAAGAGAACGAGCTTGATTCCCTACACATATAGCCTCATTCCTCACCTGGATTCAGGCATATTCTCCTTTCACCCAAGTATGTCGGCATAGAAAAAAATAGGTCATAGTTTATTGGAGAATGGGACTTAATTTTTGGGATTTTCTGTAGACCGCTTTGGTCTGTTGCTCTCATTTTTTCCTTTTGCAGAGCATAACCATGTGCCTCTTTGGGCCTCTTTTAAGAATTTAGGTAGCATCATTGGACTACTACCACGGTGATGAATCCACGATTCATCATCTCAATATCTTGATATTAGCAAAATCCACGAGTACATTCCCTAATAAATGTATATAAAATCCATAAATTAACAAAATGACTCTTGTAAAATAAATATCCCAAAACTTCATGGATTTTTAATAATTTTATTTCAATTTCTTTTTGGATAATTCTTTCTCTAACTTGTTTATAATAATGTATATAAAAATACAAAAATACAAAACAAATTTCACCTCAAATAAATGCTCCTAGATTCCAAAGACAAAAAGTCGTAAAGTCCAACTTCCAGGCCAAATTCCCGCTCCGTATGAACTTCAAATTCATCAAACTCACTTTTAAAGTTCAAGTTAGAAAATTATCTATCCAACGGAAGTGGTTTCATTAAAATTGGAGCTCGTTTGCAAAAGTTGGGTTTTGGGACCTAGATGTACATTGTATATTATGTGTATATTTCTTTCTTCATTTTTTATTTTATCTTTCTCAATTACATAAAAATCCAAAAAACATTGGTGTATTGTATTTTAATTATAGTATTTTATTGTATTTTTTCTTTGTAAATATCTCTTATTAAAAAGACAAAAAAAATACATATTAGAAAAACAAACAAAAAAACGTACATGTTGTATGTATTCACTTGTAAATTCACCACTATTTTTTTCCTTCTTTATTTTTGTTGTATTTAAAGTAGCCTACTTTATATCACTATTTATTTTATTATTTATTATACATTCTCTACAATAACCTCCATTCAACCCCACCATTTTTTAAACCTCCCATTCAACTCCATTAATAATATAACCTCCCACCACTTTAATAACCTCTCATTTCATCCTCTTTATATACATCTCATTCTCCTCATTTTTGCCTTTGATCCATCTTTATGTGTGGACAGCCTAGTTTCCAGAGTTGAATCGGTGACAGTGATGCAACTGCGGTCGAGCGACGACGGCCCTCTCTCCGGTGAGATCTGTTGGCTTCTTGGCCAACATCGCAGACGACTCCGCATGCTGCTCGAGCTCATCGCACGTCGGTGATTTGAGCGAAGACCGTGCTCTCGTGAGCACTTCATAGGCGACTGTCTCCATCGTAGGTAATTTTTCGTCTCATGTTATCATCTTGTTAGTTTTACATTTTTTTAGCATATCATATCACCACCCATCCTCCATTTGTTTATCTTTATCATACACCATCATCATCACATTTTTTCTTTTTTTTCCACATTCATTTCCTTCCCTGTTTAAACAAAATTTAAAAAAATATTAAAAATCAAAAAACAAAAAAATCATAGCAACAGCAAAAAAATTAAAAAAATAAAAAAATACAACGGAAGGTGGAGCAGTTCCGCCGCCCCCCCCCCCCTCCATCGGCCGCCAGCCGAGGCCCGCAGCCGAACGTCAATTGTCGGCCGTAGTCCCGGCTTCCCTCCTCCAGCTGCCACTGTCCGCTCATCCTCCACAGCGGCGGCGTCCTCCGCCAGCCAGCCCCGCACCCTCGGTGGGCCTTCTCCTCAAGCAAGTATGCCGCCCATGCGCGGCACCCCCCACCTGCCTCGTCGCCATCCACTGCGTGACCGTTGTGGGCGGATCTACGCCCCCGCACCGCATACCGACGCCGCCCTGTGCTCCTCCGCCGCGAACAGGCCACAGCCATCACCGTCCTTGGGTTCATCTCCCATCGTGCAGCCGAAGGAAGAAAGGAAGAAGAAAGGTCTTTTCCAATTATTTTTAAATGTAAAAATTGCTTTGTGTATATTTTATATTTTCATTATTGCAAAAAGGTCCATGTACATAACTTGCATTGTAATTTTGTTTTCTAAATTTGCAAAGATAGCCCTCTGTTTGCTTCTTAATTTGGACATCAACCTTGCATCATTTTTTTTAAATGAAAAATGTCTTCATGTTGACCAACTAGTTCTATACCTCATAGATATTTAAATATATTTTTATGTTATTTTGGTGATTAATTAAAATTGATTAACTGAAATTCTGCATAGTTTACCCAATTTGGACTATTGAATTAATATATGATACAAAGTTGCTCTAAAAATTCCACAAAAATTAAATATGATGCCTTGAAGAGTGCTTAACTTATTATCCAAATATCATTCAAAGTGGAGTTGTTTTGTGCCTGAAATAAATCATAGAATGATTTTCGTATTTGATTTTTAATTAAATCCACATATCATATTTTTGTGAAATTTCAAATTTCATGTATTCCATATGAAAATACCTATTTATGATAATTCGCACTCTGGATAATTTTCAATTATGGATTTATTAGGAATTAATTGCTCACTATCACTTTGTTTTCACTAAAAAATCCATAAAAAATCATATTTTGTCAAAAAAATCTAAAAATATTAATGTAGCTTCCTTGTGTCAAGTTTATGTTTCAGTAAATTTTTCATGATTTTTACTTACTGTTTGTGTGAGAAATTGTGAAAAAACCCATAAAAAGTATGCATTTTTAATTGTTTCATTTTAATTCCTAAAATTCCAAAAAAAATATGTCTTGCATTCATCACTGAATTAAGATCTTAGAAAAAATATAATTTGGCTTAGTTGAATTGATTTAATATTAAAATTAATTTGACCTAGTTGTATGTCTTCTTAGTGTCTTAATTCAGCCGCATTTGCATTTACATGTGTTTTTGCATTAAAAAAAAATAAAAAAATACCATTTGGAAATCTAAATCTTCATTTTCAAATTAACCCCCAGAGTTGTTCCTTTGCCTCCTTGAGTTCGACCTCGGACTTGCCCAGGATATAAATTAAAGCCGAGACACTCTTCACAGAGATATTCTCTCGGTTCTGATCGAATCGCTAAGTACGTGTGCTACAACGTGCCCAATTAAAACATGTATCTAGCGACTCGTCAGATGGCGACGTTGCTGGGGAGGCAAACAGCTTAGGGACTAATTTAAACATTTGGATTTAGATTTCACTTACTCGGGTAGTCTGACCCCCGAGCCACTTGTATTTATTCCATTTTTCCATAATTATTTCTCTTCATATATATTTTCTTTTTATCTCTCTAATATAAATCTTATTTTCCTTACGAGGGCTCGGTGGACTTGGAGTGCATCGGAGGTCGACAGACGCAATGCGTACCGACTGCTGAAGAGCGAGGAAAAGAAATTTTATTTCGAGAGAAATTTTTGTAAATTCTTGTAATTATTGTTGTAATTATTTAGGTAACTTGCTTCTTTATAGCATCTCTTGTTTGAGAGCTCGTGCGTGTAAAAAAGACTTGGACATTATTTATGGTGTGTCGAGACCTGTTTCACTCTCCTGTAAGGGTGGGGCTCGACTTGAGTGGCGAATTTAAGGATTAGGCACACGATAGTATAACATCAAATTTTGTTGTGTCCATCGTAATTTAGGCCACACATCTTAGAAGATTCACATATCTGATAAGATTCATAATGAGACGCACATAGACACGTACTACTTAGCTCAAATCAAATCAATTCTTCCCTGCTAATAGTATATTGTTTAGGTGTGGTTTTCTCGATCTGCATGCATTTAGTGTAAAATTTACAAATTCAGTTTTGCATAACGCATGGAGAGTGTTGGGATTCACTGTAAGTGTACCTTCTTCTGAGCATGCATCATAGTTTCTCGTTTGCATTCCGATTTCCGACTCCCTTCTTGTTTTACAACTTAAGGTCAAAAAGGAAATTGGGACTGAACAGTAGACGTGCTTTTGTGTTCAGATTAATTTCAAGTGATAACCTAACTCTAAAATTGGGACTGAATTGAGCAGGTCGATTTAATTAATTGGAATAAAAAGAACCCTTGTTCTCGGGTGCATAAATCCCTCATTGTTTGTTTTACTTGCAAGTGAGAGAGAGACGACCATAGGATAGAGCCAAGCCTAGATTTCTTACTTACTACTGGTTCTTTATTTTTAGGCGATTAGCTACTCTTCAGTGAGGAATACGGGTAGCTGTATTTATACGGTCCGGACTTCCTTAGCAGAGTGGGAGGTTTAGAGGACGTATTAGTCCTCAAGGAACGGGTAGATGTATTTATACGGTCCGTACTTACTCCTATACTGGCTGAAAGTAGGTCAAACTAGTCGTAAGAACCGGGCCAGTCTGTAGGAAAATACGGGCACCTAACAACTCGTTAATCTTTCTAAGATTGTATTCTCACCAACTAAAATTGACCAGATAATTCGGCCGAACTCTTATGGCCATCACGTGTTGAGTTGTTGAAATTGAGGGTTTGAATTGTGTTTGTATTGTGTGAGTTCAATCCGCATATTTACGTGCACCGTAGAACTAGCACCTCATTGAAACTCGTGTCTGAATCGGTTCTTTTGACATCGAAGATGACTGATTGGGGGATACTTATTCGGACTTTGTGAATCTCTCGTTGAACCCTTCAAGAAGTACGTCTTCAAAGGCCCAAGAGCAACTTGGACCAACCTGGACTCATGACCCTCTTGATCCCAGGATTACCCACTCTCGGGATGGTTACTCTCAAACCATTCCCTTTCTCTCTTCCCACCTCACCGAGGAAGACCTTCGCCTCGATGAAAATATCTTGATTCATAAATCCTCTTCTAATCAAGAACACCTTGTTGATTCAGACCATAAAGAAGAGACAAGAAAAATGCCTCCAAAGAAGAAAGATGAGGAAGAAGAGAACCATGAAGACCCTATGAGAATGATACTTTCCAGATTAGCTGCATCTAAGCAGCAACACGCACTTCTCAGAGCTCAGTTAGGACAGTTGAATGTTGGGGTCGAACCACCAATAGATGCGGCGTACAACCCCGGACAATATCAAATTTGGAACTACTTGAGTCTGGCCAAACCCACTGTTGATTTCGAGTTGAAGCCGCATTTTCTGAACATGCTGCCACATTTTGATGGGAATGCTTCTGAGGAGCCATATGCATTCCTAAGGGACTTTGAGCTCATTTGTGCTAACCTCAAACATCATAATGTTAGCCAGGATTATATTAGGCTCAAAGCCCTTCCATTTGCCTTGGGTGGCAAAGCTGACTACTGGGTAAAGAACTTGGGAGTTATAGTCACCACTTATGCCCAGTTCAAGGACCTGTTTCTGAAGAAGTTCTACCTGTTGAGTAGAACTAACATGATGAGGACGTGCATTACGAGTTTTTCCCAGTTACCCTATGAAGCCTTTTGTGATGCTTGGGAAAGATTCAAGGATATCCTGCAGAAGTGTCCCTGTCATGGATTAGATGACAATATCTTGATCCAGTCGTTCTTTACTGGTCTCAACCCTGAGATGCAGGGCTTAGTGAGCGTTGTTTGTGGAGGCAGTTATACATCACAAGGAGCGGATACCGTCTGGAGGGTATTTGAGCAGATGGCTGAAACTAGCCGCTCACAGATGGCCAGCATGGCCAATACACCGTCCACCAGTTCACTCTCATTTGGAGGGGAAAATCAGTTGTAGTCGATCTCTCCCAGGACGTGATCCCTAGCATGGGACTTCTTGCAGACAAGCTTACAGTAGTTGAGAAGATCGATAGGAGGATTGATGAGTTAGACCGGAGCGTTTCCAAACTTCCAAAACAGATGGAGGAGTTGACTGAGAAGGTATCTAAGATAAGGATACCCGTCGTGACTACACCCTATGCTCCCGTATACCGAGTTCACCATGTTCAGGAGCAGTTGGTGTCAGGGCAAACCCAGTCGTGGGAGCACGACCAATCCTACACCCAATCTTTTTAGCAGCCACCTCCATTATCAGAGACAGTCCAGGAGGAGCCTCCACCGGTTTGGGAGGTGAATGGGATATGGTATACTCAGGACCCTACCAGGCAGGAAAGTACGGGAGACCGACAGACCTATCATTGTCCCCCGACCTTTCACAACACTACATTCACCTCCGCACCACCTCCTTCACAGCAAAACCCCGGATTCCAGCCATCCCAGCAGCAGTGGCAGCAGTACCAGCAGTATGGCCGATAGGGCCATTACCAGGCAGGCCAGCAGGGCCCACAACCCCAGCAACAGCAGCAGAGGCAGTACACTGGCCAGCAGGGCCAGTCTTCATGTTCTTATTCCTAGTCTTATCCACTTCCTTCTTCGTCTAGTCCATGGATATACAGCAGCATATACTCGACGATCTACGCTCCTACAAGAACGAGATTCATGACTTACGGGTGGATGTCAACCGCCTGTCCAGATGGCGAGACGAGCAGACTACACCCTCTACCTCTATCCCAGCCCAAGTTCAGGCTAACCCCAATAGCCTGAACCGTTCTAGTTCTCAGCAGCACTTTGGTCAGGTATACTATTCAGCATCTCCTAGATCTGAACATGAGATTCTTTCGTGTGACGAGGCTAACCACATGACACTCAGGAGTGGAAGGATCGTGATCGTACCTGACCGGGCGAGGATACGAGGAGGGGCATCTCTAGAGCTCTATCTGAGGAGTCTTCAGAGGACGAGGAGGAGAGGCATCATATTCGGGAGCCCCATCAGCAACATCTAAGGATTTCTACTCAGGGAGTCGAGAGGAGGAGGAGAGCACGAATGCAGCATCGTCAGCATGGATATTCTTCTGAGTCTACGGAGGACCTTGCATCTCCGGTTGACGCGGATACCACTCCAGCTTCTATTCCACAACCTTTAGTTGATAGTTTAGATTTTGAGTCCATGTTGCATTAAAAATATTCATGTATGAAGAACTCTGTTTCCATTAATGCCAAGATTAATCTTTCAATTCATGATTCAGACTCTTCATCCTCTGTTTCCCTAGCTTCAATCCCTTTCCCCCATGCTCTTATGGCAGGAAAGTGCATCAAAAGGATTCAGAAAGATGACCCCGATATGGCACGGTTTTGTAAAGAGAACATCACAGTTAAGGTGTCATTTGATAAATATTTGGCTAACCATCCTGCATTCCAAAAATACCTTAAGGTGAGATGCACACCTACAAGGGTTAGCAGGAAGAAAGATAACCGAAATATAAAGACACATGTCTTATCAGTAGCCACAACCTATTGTCTCAAGAATCAAACTTTGCCAAAGAAAAAGAGAGACATAGGTGCTCACTATGTGTAAAGTTGTATTGATGACATTGCGTTTGCATGCACACTCTTAGATAACGGTTCTTTAATCAACTTACTTTCCTTAGCATTATATCATAAATTGGAGTTGGGACCACTTCGCAAATCTTGAGCTTTACTCCAATTCGCAGATCATTCAGTGAAGAGACTTAAGGGAGAAGTGAAGAACATCGTTATCACGATTGAGGAGCAGAACTATCAGGTTGACTTCACAGTCTTGGACATGGAGACCCCCAATCATTGGAGAGAATCTCATATCATTCTCGGGTGGCCCTTCCTTAGGACCGCAGGCGCAGCTTTCGATTATGGTATGGGAATGATGAAGTTCTGTTCTCCAGGCAGAGAAGTGCACCTTGAGACGAAGCAAACCAAGTGTCAGCAACCCGATTCAGAGAGTAGCATAGAGTACTCATCTTTAGAGGCAGATTGCAGTATAATTAGCACAGTTGGGATTTGGGGACAGATTCCTTCAGGACAGAGCGAGTCCCTTTCATCTGGAAAGGGCATAGTGGATGATGCAGTTTTCCAGGTGTTGTCTGATCTTGTGAGATATGCATCAACCTATTCTCATGATGACATAGAGATCTAACCAGATCTGTCAGTCCCATCCCCTTCGGAACAATCATGGGACATAGATGATGAGTCGGACGCGGCTTTGGCCAAATTACCGCGTTTCTCTGGTGATCCGACTCCCCATTCTTCTGAGTTGGTGGCGAGTACTACTACTCAGCTTATCCCACCTTCATGCAGCACTGAACCAGATTCAGATTCAGTTCAGCCAGATTTGATTGATGATACCACATTGCCAGAATTGAAATCACTACCTCCTACACTCAAGTACGCCTTTCTTGCAGGACCCAAAGAGAGATATCCTGTCATCATTAGCTCAGACTTGACTTTAGAACAGGAGTCTAGGTTGTTAGAAGTCTTAGAGAGGAACCACAAAGCAATAGGCTGGATAGTGTCAGATCTCGTGGGCATCAACCCCGCTCTCTGCTCGCACCACATTTTTACTGAGGATAATGTGAGACCTTCCCGTGAGTTCCAGAGGAGACTTAACCCCAATCTACGGGAAGTAGTGAACAAAGAGATTGAGAAATGGTGCAAGGCAGGGTTTATATACCCTATTTCTGACTCCAAGTGGGTGGCTCCACTTCATGTTGTCCCGAATAAGTCGGGAATTCAGATGGTTACTAACGAGGAGGGGGTAGAGATCGCGACACAAGTACCCACGTCGTGGCGTGTCTGTGTCGATTACAAGCGCCTGAATGTTGCGACCAAGAAAGATCACTTTCCCTTGCCTTTTATTGATCAGATCTTGGGGAGACTTGCAGGGAAAGAGTTCTTCTATTTTCTTGATGGGTACTCAGGCTACAACCAGGTGGCCATAGCCCCTGAGGACCAGGGAAAGATCACATTCACATGTCCATTCGGCACTTATTCTTTCAGGCGCATGCCATTCAGGCTCTGCAATGCCCCGGGCACATTTCAGCGGTGCATGATAGCCATATTTGCCGAGATGGTGGGAGATTTCCTATAAGCGTTCATGGAAGACTTCTCGGTCCATTATGATTCTTTTGATACATGTTTAGCACATTTGGACCGAGTCCTCACAAGGTGTAGAGAGGTAAATCCGGTACTCTCCTGGGAGAAGAGTCACTTTATGCTGATGGAGGGTATCGTGTTGGGGCATGTCATCTCCAAAAGGGGAATGGAGGTTGACCCTGCCAAGGTGGAGGTGATCAAGAAACTCGATCCACCTACCAACGTAAAGTCAGTGCGATCATTCTTAGGGCATGTCAGATTCTATAGGAGATTCATTCAGGATTTTTCAAAGATCGCACGCCCACTGACTGAGCTCTTAGGGAAAGACACAGAGTTCGTTGTAGATCATAGGTGTCTGGAGGCCTTTGAGCTCTTAAAGAGGAAGATTTGTGCCTCGCATATCCTACAAGCTCCTGATTGGTCTCTCCCCTTTGAGATCATGACTGACGCTTAAGATTGCGCTATAGGAGCTGTGTTAGGACAATGGCGAGAAGGGATTCCGTTTGCGATCCATTACGCGAGCAAAGTATTAGATCCTTCACAGAAGAATTATACAGTGACTGAAAAGAAAATGCCCGCGGTAGTATGGGACCATGAGAAGTTCAGATCATATATTTTGGGCTCTAAGGTGAGAATTTACACTGATCACACAACCATTTGATATTTAATGGAAAAGAAGGACGTGAAGGTGTGTCTTCTTAGGTGGATTTTACTCCTCCAGGAATTTGATTTGGAGATAAAAGATAAACCTGGAGTGAAGAATGTTGTGGTTGATCATCTTTCTCGAATTGAACTTAAGGATTCTCCTGATTTTGAGCAGATTAGAGAGACCTTCCCAGATGAGTCAATTTGTGTTATTGACTCACTCCCGTGGTATGCCAACATGGTGAACTATCTTGTCTCCAAGCAGGTTCCCTGTGGTTGGACTAGGAGCAGCATTGATCAACTGAAGTCGGATTTGAGGAGATATCACTGGGACGATCATTTCCTTTTCTTCGAAGGACCGGATTGTGTTTGGAGAAGGTGTATTCCTCAGGAGGAATACCAGAGTGTCCTCACATATTTTCATTCACTCGATGCTGGAGGACACCATTCGGGAAAGAGAACCGCTCACAAAGTACTTCAATGTGGATTGTATTGGCTGACCTTGTTTAGAGATGCTATTGATTTTGTACGGTCGTGCCCGATCTGTCAAAGGATGGAGGGACAGTTGGACAGAGAGATGAGATGCACATGCAACCGATGATTATTTGTGATGTTTTTTATGCATGGGGTATAGATTTTATGGGTCCCTTTCCCAACAGCCAAGGACATGAGTACAAATTGTTGGCCGTTGATTATTTATCTAGGTGGATGGAGGCTATCCCAACCCGAACCGCAGATAGCAAGACTGATTGTAAGTTTATGAGAGACCATATCAATGCTACGTTCGGGGTGCCAAAAGTTTTGATATCTGATGGAGGTAGCCATTTTGTGAACCGAGATATGAGATCTTTAGCTAAGGACTATGGATTTGAGCATAGAGTTACTAGTCCTTACCACCCACAGTCCAATGGCATGGCAGAGATTTCGAACAGAGAGGTGAAGAGTATTTTGCAGAAGTTGGTTCGTCCCGATAGGAAGAACTGGTCTCAATTCTTGGACCAAGTTCTATGGGCCTATAGGACAGCCTACAAGACACCATTGGGTACTTCACCATTTAGAATGATCTATGGAAAGCCATGCCATTTGCCCACAGAGCTGATTCACAAATCCGAATGGGTAATTAAGCAGATTAATTGGAGTTGTCATCTAGGGAAACTTTTTCGAGACTTGAACTTGAACGAGCTCGTGGAAATCCAAAACATGGCATATGACAACAGTTTGATTTATAAGGACAAAGTAAAGAGATGGCATGATCAGCACATTAGGTGCAAAGACTTTGTCCCTGGACAAAAGGTATGGTTGTTCAATGCCAGGTTGAAGATGTTCCATGGGAATCTCAAATATAAATGGACGGGTCCCTTTGTTGTTAAGAAAGTGCACGAGAATGGAAGTGTAGAGATAGCCGATCTCACAGATGGTGCACAGTCTCATGTGGTAAATGGACAACTGTTGAAGCATTTTGTTGACTCGAAAGAGCAGTTAGTCCAAGTCAAGGTCATCAACTTCATGCAGAGTGAGCATAGAGCAGATACATCATATCACTCATCATGAAGATGCAGCATCAAGATTCAACATCACATCGGTTCTCTAGATCACATCGGTTCTCATACTTACTCATGTCCTATACTTAGGCTGACCAGAGTCTAAGTATAGGGCGGAACCGATGTCCGCCATGTGTATATACTCATCTATTTCTCCTCTTGACCTCATCTGCCCCATTTTTGCTCTTCTTCTACACTTAGGCTGACCATAGCCTAAGTATAGGGGGGCGGATCGACTTCTATACTTCTTATTATTTTAGTCATCCTACGCTTAGCACGAGCTATGTCTTTTTCTCGCTTCTTGTGCTCTGAGGACATAGCACATGCTAAGTATAGGGGGGCGTGTATATACTGCATATATACTTTACCCATAGCTCGTACTTTCACGTAGTTTTGTATATATTATGCAATGATTACGGGGTGGGTAAAAAAAACTTTTTTCAAAAAAATGTCATGTCTTATTTACCTATCTTTTGAAAAAAAATCTTTTGAAAAAAAAAAGCAAACCTTTTCTAACAAAAAAACTTTCTTCTTTTCCTTTGTTTTCAAAAAAAACTTAAAAAACTTTTTGTAAAAAAATCTCTTTCTTTTTCAAAAAAAAGGTTTGTCAAAAAAATATCTCTTTCTTTCCTTTCCTTCAAAATAAAAAAAACTAACTAATAAGTTGGTTTAATCCCTAACACAATTCACTTTTACACAAGACTAGTGATGTTCAAGAACACTTGGTTTATGAGGTCTTAAGATTTTTAGTTAACAAGCCTTAGTCATTAGGGTCTTTAACTTGATTATTCACATTTCCCTAGTTTGAAAGATTTGTGTGTTATATTGCATACTTAGTCTCAACCTTAAGAATATGATCAGTACCTCACATACACGGCTGCAGTGATGATGAGATGAGTTGAAATTTCACTTGAGGAACTGGGATGAGGGATTTGAGTTTGGACTTGATTTGATGATGCTCGAGGATGGGATAAAATCAATGAAGGCTTCATGAAACCTGAGTGTCAGCCTCTTTAGCTAGTATGAGAACATGGTTCTTGTACTATCTCTTGACATTTACCTAAGTGTCAGGGTGTGATAAAATAAAAAAAATTGTTGATCAGTGTGCGCCAACTCTTGGTAAAAGCACTAGCCAAAAATATTACAAAGCACTGAAATGTCAAAGAAAAGCTCTCATTCCACAAATCAAATATCAAAGAGCTTTCATCAAAGGCGAGCGCTCCCAACCATTTCAAAATGTCCACTTGGACCACCGCTATTAGGACCAGGAGTCGGGCTTGCACCAAAAAAGAGCTCTGCATCATAAATGCTACAAGTCTGGGTGTAGAAGGTACGATAGGTACTCAAAAAAGGTACACCCCGGTGTACTCCCAGGAAAACAAGTGCAAACGGCTCCAACTTCTCATGACGGACGTACTGATCAACACCAAAAAATGCGTTGAGTAATAAGACACTGGAGAGAATCCTTGTTCCAATGAGAGGGAGAGAAGAAATGACACAATCCTATGACCTCCATCATTTGGCCTTCCATCTACACTTTTAAGTCTGACAACTAAAGAGACGGTGGATTGGATGCAAGAAATAATTTATTCCCTAGTGTTGAGGATTGGGTTCTTATGGGAGTCTCTTGGACTAGAACCTTGGGTGACGTTGCGACTCTACTCTTATAATTGTAGTCCACACTTAAAGTCATATCTCTTATATATACGTATACAAAGAGAGTCTGATGATTAGGGGAATTGGATACCTTTTGACTAGAGCTTGGTTCAGCTTAGAATTTTAGGATCTCTAAAACCGAGAGTTCTTGAACGGATCAAGTCTTGTATTCACATGCACAGTCAGGGGTTAACCCAACTTATCCATTGTTTATTTTCTCGAGGACTAGCAAAGAAATTTTTCAAATAACCTGTTGAGGGTTATTTGGTGGTCTTCTTTGCTTTTGCTTTGTGTATCTTTGCATGATTGGTGGTTTTTGGCATTTGTATTGTGATATGCCTTTTGTGGTGTTTTTGTCTTGGGTTTTGGCATCAAAAGGTGGTATCGGCTTAATATTGACTTTGGAGGAACGATACCGGCTTA
This sequence comes from Ottelia alismoides, assembly GCA_037367405.1. Taxonomy (NCBI): domain Eukaryota; kingdom Viridiplantae; phylum Streptophyta; class Magnoliopsida; order Alismatales; family Hydrocharitaceae; genus Ottelia; species Ottelia alismoides. The sequence continues at coordinate 1,059,345 of JAZKJV010000720.1, read as the reverse complement.
ATTGCTGACATACTTAGACTAGAGAGATCGTGTTTTCCCCTGAGTCAAGTTCCTTCACTGACTATAGACAAGGTTCAGGCATTGGCGCAACCAAGAGGACAACTCCTCACCTCAAATATATTGTAATTGTATCTCTTAAACTCAACTCAATCAAGCTAAGTACAATGTGCAGTTGTTTAATATCCACTGAAGAGTTTAAGAGTGCTACTAGTTGCTCAGGTGATCTAGTTAGATACAGAAGTTCATTCACCAGTAGATTTAGTGGAACTAAGAGAATAAAGTCCATATGGACCTAAAGAAAGCTTAAAAACTCATGCCTAGTGAAATTCTAATGGAATTAAGTGGATTAGGGTCAACTCAGCTTCTGTCTATGATCTATGCAATGAAAAGCTATTTTCTGAAAAGATAGGATAAAACTAGGAAGGATGTATTTTTGGTGGTTTTCTTGAAAATATTTTTAGGGGAATTTTCACAAAAAAAATTTGAAGATTTTTTTATTTTGAAAAGTATGCAATTTAGAAAACTATGCAGACACACCCCCCCATACTTATCAGAGACCATGTCCTCATGGTGAAGACAATGTGTAATAGAATGACCAAAAGAAGGGGTGAGTGAAAAGGTGCTTTTTTTAATGCAGTGTGGAGGGGAACCCCCATACTTATCTAATGCAATGCAATGAAAATAAACATGCAAGCAGTAAGATGAAAAGATACCTGTAAGGAGAGGCTCGCGAGAGTGCATGATTTAACGCCTCAGCTTGGCGATGTGGTGGTTCATTTTTCTTGCAGAAGGTATGTTGTGCAGATAGGCATAGGAACAGATGGTTCGACAATGGGTTTTAGTCTTTGATCATTGACTCTGAAAGTGGCTTTAGTGTTTGGGTCAGAAATTTCTATCGAGCCATTATCGAATACTTGAGTTACAGTGTATGGTCCTTTCCATTTCGTTCTCAGTTTTCTCGGAAATAACTTCAGTTTTGCATCAAATAGCTATATTTTTTGATTTTCTTTGAATGTTTTCCTCGAAATGTTGGCATCGTGCCACAGCTTGAATTTCTCTTTGTATAGCAGGTTGTTATCGTAGGCTTGTGATCTCAATTCTTCCAGTTCAGATAAGTCCAATAGTCTTCTCTTTCCAGCCTCATAATAATCCAGATGGCATTTCTTGATTGTCCAGAGTGATTTGTAGTGGACCTCTACGGGTAGATGGCATGGCTTTACATAGATTAACCGATATGGGCTCATACCTAAGGGTGTGTGGGAAGCAGTGCGGTAGGCCCAGAGAGCAGAAGGTAAGTGTTGAGACCAATCTTTACGATCAGAGCAGACAGTTTTCTGGAGGATGGTCTTAATTTCTCGATTCGACAGCTTAGCCATTCCATTTGTCTATAGGTGATAGGCGATTGAGACACGGTGTTCAACTCCATTCTTCTTAAGTAGATTCTTTACTGAAGCATTAAGGAAGTGGATCATCACTAATGATCACCTTTGGTAGTCCAAATCGAGAGAAAAGGTTGGTTAAGAATTTTACAATAGTGGCGCTATCAGCAGCGCGAGTGGGAATGGCTTCAACCTAATGGGACACATAATCAACAGCGAGCAAGATGTGTTGATAGCCTTGTGAGGTGGTGAAAGGTCCCATGAAGTCTATTCCCCAAGTATTAAAGATTTCGACTATGTGCACTGGTTGGAGGGGCATCATGTTGCGTCGGATCATTGTTCCATTGGTTTGACAGGCAGGACAAGATTGAGCAAAATGATGGGCATCCTTAAAGAGTGTAGGCCAATAGAAACCACATTGTAAGACTTTAGCAATTGTGCGCTTTGGCAGTGAATTAGGACATCGTTGACTTCAGATTCAGGGATACATCGTCTCCATATCAAATCAGTACCCTCTTTGAAGAGCAAAGGGTCTTCCTAGTGATAGTATCGGGCTTGGGCTTTAGTTTTGTCTTCCTTATGTTTTGGTCAGTCATCAGGAAATGTGGAAGTGACGATGTAATTGACGATGTCTGCATACCAAGGGAGTTGAGAAGCGGACATGATACTTTCATCTGGAAAGTTATCAGAAATTGGGATTGTATCTATGTTTGATGAAGGGAGTCTTGAAAGTTGATCGGCCATGACATTCTTTGCTCCGGCTTTATCTCAAATTTCTAAATCAAATTCTTAGAGCGGTAATACCCACCTAATGAGTATAGGCTTAGCATCGGTCTTTGTGAAGAGATATTTCAAAGCAGAGTGGTATGTGTAGATTATGATGTGGGATCCTAGGATGTAAGATCGAAATTTCTCTAAGGAAAACACCACATCCAGAAGTTCTTTCTCAGTCACAGTGTAGTTCTTTTGAGCATCATCCAGAGTTTTGCTGGCATAGTGAATGGCATAGGGTTTCCCATCTTTCCTTTGACCCAATACTGCCCCCACAGCATAATCAGATGGATCATACATGATCTCAAATTCACAGTCCCAATCAGGGGGTTGTAGTATGGGTGCTTCAGTGATGATTTTCTTCAGGGTTTTGAAGGATTCAAATGCTTCCTTAGTAAAAGTGAAGTCTTGATCTTTTTCCAGTAATTTTATGAGAGGGCGGGAAATTTTCGAAAAATCCTTGATGAAGCGACGGTAAAAACCGGCATGACCTAGAAAGGATCGAACACCCTTTATGTTCACTGGTGGACTTAAATGGGTGATTGTCTCATTTTTTGATGGATCCACTTCCTTCCCTTTCTTTGACACAACATGTCCTAACACAATCCCTTGTTTCACCTTAAAATGTGATTTCTCCCACGATAATATCAGGTTCACTTCAATGCATTTTTGGAGGACTCTATCCAAAAATCCAAGTGTTTCCTCGAAAGAGTCTTCAAAAATAGGGAAATCATCCATAAATACTTCCATAAAATCGCCGATCATATCGGTGAAAATTCCCATTATGCATCTTTGAAATGTTGCTGGAGAATTACATATTCTGAAAGGCATGTGGTGGAAGGTATATGTTCCAAATGGACAAGTGAAAGTGGTTTTATCTTGATTTCAGGTGCTATGGCCACTTGGTTGTAATCGGAGTATCCATCCAAAAAGCAGAAAAATTCTTTTTCGGCTAGCTTCTCAGTTATTTGGTCAATGAATGGCAATGGGAAATGATCTTTTCGGGTAGCCTTATTGAGTTTCCTATAATCTACACAGACTCTCCAAGATGTAGCTACTCTGGTGGGTATGTCCTCTCCTTGTTCATTCTTGACAATAGTTAGTCCAGCTTTCTTGGGGACAACTTGGAGAGGACTGACCCAAGGGCTATCAGCAATAGGATAAATGATACCCGCACTTGCCCATTTATAGATCTCATTCTTCACAACCTTTCATAGATTGGGATTCAACCGTATTTGCATTTCCCGAGAGGGTTTACTATCATTTTCCAGATATATGTGGTGAGTACAGAATGTTGGGCTTATTCCTTTTAGATTCGTTATCTTCCATCCAATGGCGTGGGAATTCTTTTTCAAAACATCCATGAGTTGGCTCTCTTGAATATGATTTAGGTTGTCATAGATAATGACTGGTAGAGTGTGCGCATCATCCAAGAAAGCATACTTCATATCTTTGGGTAGTGGTTTCAATTCAACAGTGGTTGTCGGTGGAGTCAGAGTTGTAGTGTTTCCTGAGTCTATTACAGAAATAGTCTCAAATGGTGGTTCCATCATTGGCATGATCATGGTTGAGGTCAATGTGAGTTCAGAGTCTAATGTGTCCCAGGCATTATCAAGCTCATCAATTTCTTGTCCGGTGAGAGGGCATGGTGGAGCTTCTAGTGCGAGATTCAGATTGTATGTGGCAATTTCATGAGAAGTGTTTTTGCAAGTGGATCTAGAGTTGTTCAGATAACCTCTAAGGGGTCTTTGGTGAGATGGATGAGGGCAAAGTCTTTTTGAATGTTGAGAACAACACATCTTTCTATCCTACCACAGTCTTCGATCTCAGATTCAGTGGGAGTAGGGGTGACAAGATCAACAGGAATGACTTGGTCATTGATTTTAAATTCAACTCTTCCATCCTCATAATCAAAATGAGCTCTAGCAGTGGCCAAAAATGATTGTCCCAATATGATGGGTGTTTCATTTAGTGTGTTGGGGGAACCCATATCCATAACAACAAAATCCACAGGAAATTTATGTCCTTGTATTGTGACTATAACATCTTCAAGAAGTCCTATTGGTTTCTTCACCGTGCGATCAGCCATTTGTAAAATCTTTGGAACAGGTTTCAGTTTCCCTAGGTCAAAGTGCTCTAGGATGGCGGTAGGGAGAAGATTGATTGAGGCGCCATTATCTAATAGGGTGCGTTCGAAGGTCAATTCACCAATCATACATTTAACCAAGGGTTTCCCTGGATATTTTTTCTTGGTGGGCAGGAATTGGGAAATGGCATTTGACATGGCTTGGGGAAGCACATACTTTTCTTCTTGGTTTTCCTTTTTCTTTTCTCTTGATTTCCTTTTTGGTGTGCATTTTTCCTTTAAGAAGTGGGAGAAGGCCGGGACTTGTTCGAGAGCTTTTAGGAGCGGGATTTCAATGACAATGTACGAGAATAGTTTTTCTAACTCTAGATTGATGGTGGATGATCGAGGTTTTCTTCGGTGAAGAGCTCTGGTAAAGGGGATAGTTATGGATGGGGAGGCAGGAAGGGGCATGGTTGCCTCAGTTAGCTTCTCTTCATCATCAACCTCCTCCTCTATTTCAATTTGATCCTCTGAAGCTAGTGGTCTGGTGTAGGCAGAAGTGATTTTCCCATTTCTCAGAGTGACAGCATTAGCAGATTGGTTTGGACGGGGTGGGGTTTTGAAATTAACTTGATTTCTAGGTGCTTGTTGTGGGTTCCCTTGATTTGTCCTAGAAGATGTAAAAAATCCTTGATTCTGGTTTTGGAAACTAGGTAGTGAGGTGAAAGATCCAGCAGGTGGTGGAGTTTGAAGTACTCCAGATGAACTTGCCCTGTTGATGTTGGGATTGGGTAGAGGTTGAGGTGACAAGGCTGGGATATATGATCTGATCTCGGCAAACTGCCGGGCATTCTCAGAGTTGGCTTTTTGTTGAGCTTCAGTGGCATGTTGTTGTGCTATAGCCAGTTGTTGTATTGCTTGAGCCAAGGCATCGAAGTTTACCGCAGTGGTGGAGGGTTGAGTTACGGGCGGTGCTATCGGTTGTCTGGGTTGGGTGTGATTTTGGAAGTGGTAGTTGTTCTGCCCATTCCACCCAGAATTTGATTGTTCTCTCCATCATGTATTGTGGTTGTTTGAATATGCTCCTCCTTGATTTCTCTGCACCCAATTCACAGTTTTAGGAGTCATGTCTTGATTATGGGTGAATGTGGTGTGGTCAACTTCATGGATGGTTGAATTATTCATGGCCAATTTTCCTATGGCTTGAGTCATGAGTTCCATTTGTTTTGAGAGGGTTTCCCATTTATCAACATTATCATTTCTATATCTCTCATGGTCAATGATGTTGACTATCCTCGTATTCCCACTGTATTGTTCAATTGAGGAACTATTCACCAAATTGTCAGCCATATTTTCAAACAAAGTCCAAACGAAATGCTCATCAGGGCTGATGTAGTTTCCATCGCAGGAGTCATCAATCACTCTCTTAAATGATGTATCTATGCCCTCATAAAATATCTGAACTAACTTCCATTTGGGGATGGCATGATGAGGGCATTTCCTTTGAAGTTCCTTAAACCGTTCCCAGGCTTCATGAATTGGCTCTCTGTTTTTCTGAGTGAAAGATGAAATGGCTTGTCTCAGGACATTGGTTTTTCCTATGGGGAAATATTTCTTGATGAAGGCTGCCCTCCCATGAAGTGAGAGGGGTTCCGTAATTCCGAAGCTATTGAAGTGTTTTGTCTTTGAGTGAGTAGGTGAAGGCTTTCATGTAGATGTATTCTTTATCTACCCCAAGGACACTCATTGTGTTACAAGCAGATCGAAAATCTTGGATGTGCAGGAAGGGATCTTCAGAGTCATTCCCATAGTACTTTGGGATTAAGGAGAGGAATGCGGGCTTTATTTCGAAGTCTCCTACTTCAGGTGGGATTTGGACCCAATGAACTAAGTCTTCTGTAGCCGGGTTGTAATGTGTGCTTATGGGCGGTGGTCGGATGAGAGTGCTATGGTCTAGCGGATTGTCGCATTTTCATCTCTCAGCAATTGCAGTTAATGCAGGATGAGATCCATAGGGTTTGGTCTTTCTTCTCCCATGTCTCCTAGGTCAGGTGAATTCTCAGGTTTCTCATTTGAAGGAGATGGGTTGGATTTTTATTTATAAACTGGGTCGTAATCTAGAGGTTGTTGTAGTTGATTTTTCAGAGACCTACGACCTAGCATACATAGCACAAACATCAGACAAATTGTTGATTCACAAACTCACACTAAAATTGTCACGGGAGCGGTTATCTTTTCAATTTTAGTTTAGTGATTCAACCAAAGTTTTTAAAGAAATTAGAGTCCTTAAAGATGAGGTGAGTTTGAAAGATTGTGAGAAATCGATGTCCTAATCCGACTGGGGAATCCAGGGTGCGGTACTCAGATCGAGGATATGCTTCTTCCCACAAGAACATGTGCCCAACGTGTCGAGGAGTTACGATTTCTCTCTGCAATCCCACGTAGCACCAGGGATTTTTGTCTCTATCCAAGGGCTCTATGTGCTCGTGATTTTTATGTCATACATGTGCATCAAAACAAGCATTCGGGAATTTTGCCTGCTTTCTGCTCGGGACACTGCGGTGGGGCTTTCAAGCTTATCATTTTAGTGTGATAAAGCATGTTTTGGTGATCTTTTTTAGGTGAGCAGAGGGAGAAGACCACAGAGATGATGCAAAGAAGAAGCATTTTTTAAATTTTTTCGATTTAAATTCAGATCACAAACAAATGCAGAATTTTTTTTAAAAACCTAAAATGCCTAAGTGAAAGGAGAGCTCACAATGCATGCACTTATGGCGTTAATCCGTAATGTTTTGTCCTGCTGATGGTGAGCTTTTCTGAGAAGGGAGGAGAAATTAAAATTACAAAATTTTTCTTTAAAACAAATTACAAGTTCGCTAAAAAAATGCATGGATCTTCATTTTTTCTTTTTCGGATTTCAAGTACCTGAAAAAAATTGAACAGATTAGAATATCAAAAATAATTAGGAATGAAGAAAAAATTGCAAATGTTGCCTAGTCCCTGGCAACGGCGCCAAAATATTGATACGATTTTACGCGGTTTAATAAGTTAATTTTACCATGTCGTTGGTATCTTACAAAAATCGTAATCAAATAAATAAAGTTATAACCACAAGCATAATAAAAATACACAAGATGTATAGTGCAAGTAGAGGTTCTTATCCGCAGGGACTAAACAAACTTGTAATCTTTGCTCTTCTTTCAAACTCAATGCATATTTTAGATCCTTTGCGACGAAAGAAAGACATATGGTGGAAAATTGCGATCTACGGAGAAAGTATTTTCAAAAGTTTAGATTGACCAAATATGGATGTGAGAGCAACTAAATGAAGAAATGAGGTTTAACTCACAACTTAGTAAGGATGAATTGAGGATTACTTGCAACATTTCAAGATGTAATAAAATATTTGAGAGTTGTAATGCATATTAGAAACAAACTATAGTAAATAAAAGTCATTACCAAACAAGTTTTTCCATCTTAAATAAGAGCAACTAATATAACAAAATGCATGAGAGATATAAAAATAAGAAAGGAAATGCTTCTCTATCCAGATGATGACGGCGACGACGACTATCATGGACGCGCGAGCTTGCTATATGGGGAGAGGAACACCGCACAAAAAAATGTCGTCGCACGAGTGACGGGATGTTGTTGGTCGCTAGAAGATAACACGCTAGAGTTGGTTACGCGTATGCCGGTTGCTGGACGAACGCCGGTGCGCGGTGGTTGCGAGCTGGAGCTGTTGTGAAGGTGCACAGTCGTACACGAGAGAAGTCACTGGATGTACAGCCGTGCACGCGAGGGAGTTAGTTGTTGTGCACAGCAGCGGGTTGGAGGAGATGGGGAGAACGCGTGTTGGAGGCGTATTGTTGATGCTATCCTTGTACCTGCATGAGAAAAACGAGAGAGGGAGATGGAAACAAGAGAGAAAAACGAGAGAGAGGGGAATGGGTGAGAAGAGAATGACGTGAGGGGGAGATTGTGCATGAGTTCAGAGAGAGAATGGGAGCAAGTGGGAGCAAGAGGTATGTGCGTGAGCGCCCCTTTCATAGATGGAATATGCTTGCAAATAAAGGGGGACATCCCATGCAAATAAAGACAAAATATCATTATTAATGCATGAAGAATTAATTTTTGCATGGGGAAGGATAAGGTGTAGATGGCTAGTGTGCTTGGGAAGGGGAGAGATAAATTTAAGAGTGTGCATGGGATGGGGCTCATGGCACATGGGAATAATGAATGGAAGTTTTACACTAACCCCCCTCCCCTTTTCTTTCCAACAAAATGTAAGAGATGTTTTTGTAGAGCCAAGTCAATACATTGATTAAATTAGTGCTCTATGAGTATACTCAATTTCTCTCTGATAAATCTAATTAATAATGATAATATTTTATCAGATGTTTCCTTGATTTATTGATTATTTTTATAAGCTTATGTGCATGCAATAATGTGGACATATATTATGTGAATTTAGAGTCTGTAACCTAGGAATTGATATTGTATTCCACATAATTTGAGCCTATTATCACAGCATATCATGTAATCATCACCAATAACCGTCAAGTGGGATTGAATACATGATCAGGTCTTGGATAGGATCCAAATCCCTAGATGAACAAGGTTTTGTAAACCGGATGCACGAGGATTCGTGGTTTTCTGTGGGATGCAAGTTTTGAATTGGTTTTTTGTTGAAATAAAAACCTAATGGTTGTGAACTATTTGGGCATGTTTTTTGGTTATTAAAATGAATTTGATAGTTTAGATAAATATGTCCCAAAAACAGTAGCCTTTTATTGGTACCAAAAGTGCTTGAATATGATTCGAAAAGTTCCCAGCGCGATATTGTTTTTTGCATGTATTCACGGTCTGTTAGAAAATGATTTTTGCTTATTGTTTTCCATTATGAAACATAAAATAAACACTTTCATTGAGTATAGAGTCAAACCAGCAAATCGCTCAAATTTATTTTGTGTGATTCGGATATTATTTGCCCTAGATATTCCATATTTAGTGAATATGGGTTGGATGACGATTGGATCATCAAATCTTTGTATTTAATTTGTTTATAATTCAATGGAATCATGGAAATTGTGATTTTTTTGTGATTAATTTGATGTCTAATAATTATGAAAAAAATGATTAATCATTGGCCATTGAATGTATGTTTCATGAAATCCCTAGTTTATCCTGCAATAGTTGTAGCACAACTTTTACATGCAAAATCAAGAACATGTTTACTTTATATGATTAGAAATTTAGGATCCTTAAAATTGTTTTAAAGATGCCTAAATCTCTTAGTGATTACTATATATAGTATAATGTTGGTCATCAAATTTTATCAATAAAATTGCAAGTACATTGGTATTATTTTATATTGTTCTCAATCAGAATGGTGAAGATGTCTAGTTCGGGTATGTGATGAATCTGCGATTTATCATCTTTATTCATTTATTTTAGCTTAAAATCCCTTATAAAACACCTGTATATAACACTAACTCCATATTCGTACTAACTTGCATCTGTATGTAAATATTGTATATTTGTATATCATTTTAACCTAAAATAAAAAAATAAAGAAAGAAAGGAAAAATAAAGAAAAGAAAAAAAAGAAGACTATATATATGTAATAGATACAGGCTGATCGAACCACGAGAAAAGGTCAAGACTTGACCTGATCGACCATGAATAAAGTAGGGGGAGATAGGGCCCTCAATCAAAAAAATCCAAAAAAAGTGTGTGTTATGTATATATGTATAATTCACTATTTTATTTGTACATTAATTGACCTCAAATCAAATAACTTTCAAAACCAAAGTTGTAAATAAAAATGTGTTCTAATTAATAAAAATAATTGCACAAGTAAATCATGTACAGAATAAAAGCAATCACACTTGGAAAAAGCCACTAAGCACAAATTAAAAGACCTATTCCAACTCCATATGAACTCAAATTGAACCAATATCACTTCCATTAGATTCTAAATTAAATTATCTTTAAAATGGATGTATTTTCATAATTTTTGGAGTTACGAGTAAAAAGTTGGTTTTCTGGGGTGGTTTGTGCAATTTTCCCATGTATTTTGTACATATTGTATTTATATATATTTGTAAACATTTTTTACTGATTGTTTAAAAATAAAAACTAAAAAAATAAAAAACAATTTGCCCATTTACCCATGTATATAATGTCATATATGTATATAGTATATATATAGTTGCTACTTTTTCTGATAATGATTTCGAGCCATTTTACTTTGATGTTTGCGAGACTTCCCAGGCAGGACATGACCATACTACTTCCACTAATCGGTTTAGGCCTGCACAATCTGAAACCGCTGAGGATACATTCTTGGTCGATCCTGATCAGTTCATATCTAATGATAACCCCAATATCGACCTGCACCTTGTCAAATCCATACCTCAGCGGTTCTCGCAAGAAGGTTCATTTTCAACCTTCTTGACCTTTTTACATCTACTCCTTTCGTTTCACTCTTTCTTCTTTCGTTTTATCATTCACCCCTTTTCCGTGTGTGTGTGTATGCTATACTTTGGATGTGCTTTATCCTAAGTATAGGGGGTGAATGATTTGTGTTGTTCGTATTCATCTTGTTCATCACTCGTGTTGTTGCCTATGCTTAGGGATACTCTACCCTAAGTATAGAGGGGTGATGTTATTCATATCGTCTTTTTATTTTTGAGTATGTACATTCTCTCAATCGATTTTCCCCTTTTGTACACTCTATTATACTTAGGATTACTTGATCCTAAGTATAGGAGGGGATCACCAACTTCTCTTCTTTTTATCTTTTCTTTGAGTCATTGTAGGATAGGAGTCTTGTCACTTTTCTATACTTAGCATGAGTTATGTCTTCCATTTTCGCTCTTTGATCACTATGAGGACATAGTTAGAGCTAAGTATAGGGGGTGTCGTATATATTGTATATATACTTTAGACATAACTCGTACTTTTAAATATGTTTATTTGGGGGGATATGTATATAATTTTGTAAAATCCACGTGTGTAAAAAAACAACCAAAAAAACAAACAAAAACAAAAAAAGAGAGAAAACAAAAAAAATCTTGTATATACTTGTATATATTTTACTAACCCTTTTTCCTTTTTTTGAAAAAAACTACAAAACCAAAATTCTACAAAAACTTGCATAATTCAAAAAAAACTTTCTTTTACATCCGCATTTTTTCTCAAAAAATCCATAAAAAGTTCAAAATTAGAAAATTGTTTTTTAAAAAAATATTTTTTCACATGTGCATCATTTTTTCAAAAAAAATGCTTTCGTTGCATTGTACATGTTTTCTTGCATTTGCATGTGCATTTTTTAGGATAGTATTGACATTTAAACTACTTCTGAAATAAAATTGAAGAATGGAGCTTAGTTGGGCCTTAATCCACTTAATTTCAGAGGAACCTTATAAGAAATGGAGTTAAGACTTTTCAGTTCCTAGTGACTTAATTCTTTGAGTCCATAAGACTATGTTCACATGTTATCTTGATTAGTCTAAGTAGAACATTTAACAACACACGCATGATTCTTTCAGATTGTGGTTTATCTTGGACAAGCACTCTACACGTGGCTCTTCATGGATGAGGTAGTGAGGAGGCAGAATCTTTTGGCTTGGGGTAGCATGCGAGGGTAGTACATCTAGGCGGAACCTCTCGTCTTCCTCTATGGAAGGAAGTGCATCTCAACCTGGTCTAGCGATGTTGAGGTCTAGAGATATGATGTTGTCGGGTTGCAATAATGCTTCAAAAGAGGGATAGTCTACTAGCTCAAGAGGAAAAACTCCTTATGTACATGCTGCTATGCTTTAAAAAAAGTATGGAAAAATGCAGAATCTCTAAAAGTGAACAGGCCTGATTGAAAAGTTAAATGCATGTCGGAGTTTATATACAAGGATAAAAAAATAAAAAAAATTCAATAAGAGCTTCAAAAATAAATTTTTGTAAGCTTGCAGCGGATGACTTGGCTACACTGGTCATGCATCCAAGGATAGGTAGCTACACTAGTTATCGTCCATTCTTTTCTCCATCCCCTCTTCTTGAGCTGGTTGTACTTGAACTTAGAAGGGAATATCTCCGCTCCTCGAGGAAGGAGTTGCAAGACCGGGGAACTAGAGTTACCTTGTTGAGGGAGGCTGTTTCTTTGCTACTTCTGAGATGGGGGGCTATACCTCACTTACACTGTACAAGTAAAGATTCATAGTCATAAGAATTGGTGTATGTAGACTTGTTCTGACCTAACTGTTGAAGTGATTAGAATAGGAGTCCTGTGGAACTTAAAGGTTGTTAGGTTTTAGATCCATCTCCCATTAAGGTTCCGACACACTAATAATCCAAAGGTCCGACAAAGCTCCAAAGTACAATTTTATGAAGAGAAGTTTAATACTCAATATTGTTCTGCTTTCTTTATTTTCTCTTTCTTTTTCTTTTTCTAAACTTATTCTTTCAAATAAGTATTTGCTACGGGACTAGCAAAGGTAAAGCATAGGGGGATGATGAATCTGTGATTCGTCATCTTTATTCATTTATTTTAGCTTAAAATCTCTTGTAAAACACATGCATATAACACTAACTCCATATTCTTACTAACTTGCATCTGTATGTAAATATTGTATATTTGTATATTATTTTAACCTAAAATAAATAAAGAAAGAAAGGAAAAATAAAGAAAAGAAAAAGAAGAAGACTATATATGTGTAATAGATACAGGCTGACTGAACCTCGAGAGAAGGTCAAGACTTGACCTGATCGACCAGGAATAAAGTAGGGGGAGATAGGGTCCTCAATCAAAAAAATCCAAAAAAAATTGTGTGTTGTGTATATTTGTATGCTACACTATTTTATTTGTACATTAATTGACCTCAAATCAAATAACTTTCAAAACCAAAGTAGTAAATAAAAATGTGTTCTAATTAATAAAATAATTGTACAAGTAAATCATGTACAGAATAAAAGCAACCACACTTGGAAAAAAGCCACTAAGCACTAACTGAAAAACCACTTCCGGCTCCATATGAACTCAAATTGAACTAATCTCACTTCCATTGGATTCTAAATTAAATTATCTTTAAAATGGCTGTATTTTTCATAATTTTTGGAGTTACGAGTAAAAAGTTGGTTTTCTGGGGTGGTTTGTGCAATTTTCCCATGTATTTTGTACATATTATATTGTATGTATTTGTAAATATTTTTTACTAATTATTTAAAAATAAAAATTAGTATAAATAAATAAATAAAATTTAAAAAATTTAAAATAAAAACAATTTTCCCATTTACCCATGTATATAATGTCATATACGTATATAGTATATGTATATAGTTGTTATTCCTAATTAACCACCATAAAAAAATAAAAAAATAACATTTTTTATTCAAATAAATAAAGTGACGAAAATACAAAAAAATAGTTAATTTTTGTAAACATTTTATCTCTCTTTATCTTTATCTCATTCCAATTTTTGTCTCTCTTATCTCTTCAACCAAAAATTCAAAAATTCAAATTTCATTATGTATCTTTTCTATTTATATGGCTCCTTGTCCATCATTCCAACTTGATCAATCTTTGGTGAGAGGAGCCAAATCATCGAGAGCAATTTTCGTCGAGAAAGGTGCCTAGCCTCCGAGCCATCTAGTGACAGCGAGTCGGCCTTTGTCGAGGCGATCGCAGTTTTTATCTGCTCCTAAAGTGAGATCCGTCATTTTCTTCTTATTTTTTTGTAGATTAATCGTAGTTTTATCTCTCGTGTTTTTTTCGTTGTCATTTTTTATCTAGATCATTAAATCCATCACGATTTGATCTGCAACCAACTCGATTTTTCATCTCACTTTCTCTACCTCTACGCGTTCTTTTCTATCTCCCACGATCTATCAACTTCGACCACGCACGATGGTCGGAGAATCGGATTCGATTCCTCATTTTTGCCGGATCCTCATTCGCATACTCCGTTTGACTTTTGAATCAAACCATCGTGTTCGCATCCTAATTGTTGATAAATAAAAAAATTAATAAAAAAATAAAAAATATTTGTTTTCTTCTCCCTAATATTTGTTTTGCAGAGAAAAATTAAAAAAACAAGAAAAATTATAAAATAAAATAAAATTAAAAAAAAAAGTATTTGTAGTTTCTGTTCTAATAAAAAAAAAGTTTTTTTATTTTATTGTTATATTTTTACAATTTACAAAAAAAACGGACAAAAAAACAAAACAACAAAACAAAAAATTCACAGCCCGCAGGCTCCAGCCCGCGACCGCTGCCCGCGGCCATCCTTAGTCGCCCGCGCCGGCGCCTCCAGTCACCATCGTGCAGCGCGGCGCCGCCACCGCCCTTTAGTGCCCCCCACTGCCGCTCCACCGTCGATCCGTCCAAGCGTAAGCCAGCCGCCCACGCTGTCGTTGCCTTCCTCCGCGTGGAGCACTGCGCCCCCTCGTTGTGGAAGCCCACCAACCTCCGCCTCATGCCCACACATCCTCTATCGTCACGTGTCAGCCCAGCAGGAGACACACACCTCGCTGCCGCCCCCTTGGAGTCCAGATCGCAAGGGGTGGCGTCTCTTCCCCTTGGCTCTCTTCTTTAGCGGCGCAAGACCAGGGACCACCTGTAGCACCGCATTATCAACAGCCCCAGCACGTGTGTCCACCGACGCCTCGTGTAGCAGCCACGCCCCCACCGCCCATTCCCCTTTAGATCTATTTGGTGAAGAAGACGGCGGCCCCATCCCAACTTGAAGGAAGGAAGGAAAGGGCACAGTAACCCTAGATTTGAATAAATAACTTTTTTGGTAAATTACACATAAGCCCTTCAGAGTTTTTGAATTTGCGCAAAGGCGCTTGCCAATTCCAAGCACGTGCAGAGCATGCCTTCACAGGGTAAATTACACTTTCCTTTCTCTTATTTATTCTTTGTTAATTTTTTATTATAAAACTTTGAGTAATTACAGATCAGTCCATGTCTTCCAAACCTCAATTTGCATGATTGTTTGATTGAAATAAATTTTTTTGCTCAATAAATTTTGAAAAAATTGTGCTCTATTCCTGATGTGCTTATCTTTCTAGCATAAATTTTTCATCGCATTTTGTCTTCATTTAATATTATTTAAAAATAAAAAACAGTGTCTTTTTCTCTTCCAGAAATTTTAAAACTCATAAAAAATCTGAATATTGTCCAAAAATTCCAAAAAAAATTAGAGTAGTTTTATTCCATTGTCTTTTAATTTCTAACCAAATTTCACGCATTAATTCTTTATAAAACCCAAAAAAATTGAAACATACTAAACATCTTATAAAAGTCATAAAAAATTCTACAAAAATCCAAAAATTATCATTTCACTTCTTATTTGTAGATATTTGCATATAGTTTGTCATAAAAATAATTGTAGGAGTTTGGGCACTTAAAATATTTTTAAGTTGAAAATTACTCTAGGCTGTGCATTATTTCTCATTTTGCCACTGTTAAATTTTTAGAAAAATACCAAAACATCTGAAAATTCTACAAAAATTTTCAAAAATATTTCAAAATCTTTAAAACACAAAAATTTTTTCTCTAGATTTTTCTGATCATTTTTATATAATTAAAAAAATACAAAAAGAGTTTGGTGTGTGTAGTTCTTATTTTATGCATATTGTCTTTTATGTGAAAATTAAAAAATGCAAAATTAAAATCACTAAAATTTCAAAAATCAGAAATTAAACAAATTAATTAAAAAATTAAAAAAATCCACAAAAACCTAGGATAGTTTGCCTTTGAGATTCTTGCTTTTTCTGTTAATTGATTTTCGATTAATTGAATAACCTTCGGGAATTGTAGCCTCCCTGAGTTCGATGATGTCTGCTATATAGGTAAATAAGTAGCAAAAATAAAAAAATTGTTTGTTTGTCGCGGGATTTTTTGGGATAACAACGACATCCATATTAATAAATTTTCGATCCTCGAAGAAATTCATGACAACAGTATGCTAACTTGGTTTACTCCAAGCACAACTCGAATGTAATGGTTGGATCCATTTTTAAGGAAAGAATAATATGAGTAAGACAAGTTGTATGCTAGTTATTAAAATACAAAAATAATATGTACTTGCGAGATCTTATACTATATGGTAATATCAAGCAAACCTTGATTGTTTGTTGGTTGATTAATTCGATTGATAATAGATTTAATATGATTAAATCAATTAGATCCAATTAAAATAAACACTCTATTATGAATAGAGATATAGTTATCTTGAAAGTTGATTTTGTGAATATGATTAACAATAATTAATTTAAATTTGAACATGATGTGAAGGATCATATAAATGACATCCATGATCTCTCATCAAGGTGAAGTGTTCTATCGCCATGGATTATATGTAGAAGATGCTTGTACAAAGTGACAACTCATGCATACAAGCACACATGGATTGGGATCTTTGCTTCTCGAAAGAGTAAGGTCATATATGTCGTGACCCAATATCGGGTCCTCATATTATTGGGGCGATATTGGATTATGAATAGCGAGTTCTAATCCTATTGATGGTTGGTTCAATTAACAATAGATCAACATCGCCTTTGGGGTGGTGGGCTCGGGTGTTAATAACCGAATTGGGAAATGCAAGTTGGACTTGCAAGGCAGAATGAGTTCCCGCTTCTTTTTATCTGAGTTGCAGTTTCTTATTTTATTGGGATGTAACAAAGATAAGAAAGAGATCTCAGCTTGCTTGAGATATAATGGTAAGTATTCTCTTGCTTTGAAAGTGTATAAGGGAATAAACTTTCAAAGTTTACAAGGCAAGACAACTTTGAGATAAAATCCTTAATAAAAGTAAAATATGTATTTATGCAAATACTTCTTAATTCAGATAACCTACATTAAACCTACTCAATAATAATCAATGAAATATCATGGGTTGGATCTATTATCAAGATATTGTACTTCCAATTGGACACATAATGTATATGGTTGCAATGTGCAAGTTTCCTCGGAATAATGAGGAATGACAATTAAATAGACAATAAGACAACAACCTTGGGTTTGTATGTCTCTATAGCCATGATCTCTCATCAAATGTGCTTTGGAAGTATCATGTCGATGATGATCGTAATTATCAAAAATCCTTATAAATCCTAAGAAGATATTTTGGCATACATATGTTCTCTCAACATTTAATCATGAATGACATGGTTCACTGTGTTACGCAGAATGGTGGCTTAGTAAGAGAAGATGTACTCAAAATGTTTGAGTACCTTCCTAAACAAAAGTCTTTAGGAGTTAAGATGAATTTAGATATGATGAGTGTAATCATTCTACTATATATACACTATTCATTCATGAAGCTTCATAACATTCATATTGTATGAATTGAATGAAGCATGTATAAATGTTGAAATACTCTTTATATTGAAATCTTTTAGTTCAACATAAGAGATCCTTTTTCTTAAGCAGTGGTCGTTTATAGATGAAGGAAGCGTAGTGGAAGCATGGATCTAACCCAAGTGAGAAGGAAAGTAAAAGTGTTGATTGTACTTCTGTAATTTCCACACATATGACATCCAAAGAGTCGGATGAATGCTAATATTGCAACAAGCTGATGTATTGATGGTATGACTATATAGACTATCTGAGTACCTTAGAGAAGGACTCTGATAGTGCATTAGCATATTACGCATCTATATATAATCATTGAAATTGACTTGCTTATTAGATAAGATCAAAATAATAATTGTATCTCATTCTTCTAATAACAATTTCTATTTGTTTTATATGTATTAAATACTAGAAAATTTGATCTTAAGGTTTATAGTCATCCACATGGATGTTGATGCAATTATTGCAACAATCTCCATCAAACAGATAGACTACATATTTTCAATGGAAGAGCCCTTAGTCTTAGAGAATGTCTCTATGACCTAGATATTAGAATACATTCATAGTTTATTTCTAAATATTGGGAATAAACATGCATTCTGGAATGGACCTATCATAAAGAGTTATGATGGATATATTTTAGATAGTAATCTAATATCTAAAGGACTCTACTAAACTAGAAAATTAATTAATGGTTCATAAAATTTTCTAAATACTAAAAACCAAACCTTAAAAGATCAACAAGAGGATAAAGATCATTTGACAATGGTCTGACATCAAGCCTTGGACATTTGTTTGTTGATGAGATCAATAGAATAGTAAAAGATGAAACTTTAGAATGTCTGAAATTTCAAATATTACATACTTGTGAATATTGTATCCAAAGTAAAAATGTCTAATGCACCCTTCTCTGGGAGTGGTGTAAGATGCTAGGGTATCCAAATTCTCATACATATTGATGTATGTAGATCATCTATATCATAATAAACATTAATGTTATATGATATCTATTAATGATTTTGTGATGTGAGATATCTTCCCTTCATCGAAGAAACCTTTGAAATGTTCAAATAAATTTTTTTGGTTTAGAGCCAAAGTTTGAAGGAGATTAAATGGATTTGATATAACCAAGGTAGCAAGTACATATTAGATGAATTCAAGGAATAACTTATGGAAAAAGGAATTTCATTCCTATCTTACTCCTACTAATACACCTCAACTCAATAGAGTTATATGGAGATGCAATTGGATCATGTGTGACATGATATGATCAATGATGAATATTAACATAATTACCTCTTAGTTTCTAGTTATATATGTAGTAGAGACTACAATATATATCCTTGATAAGATTCCATGCAAATCTGAACCCCGAAACCCTCATAAGATATGTTTTGGAACCTAGACTAGTGTTGGATACTTGAAGATTTAGGGTTACTTTATCCATAACTATGTCATGGATGCAAATAAGCTGGAATCTAGAACCAGAGATTGATACTTCATTAGGAATATAAAGGATGGTATTGGATACATACTTTATGACCTTGAGATTCTTAAAGGATTTCATCTTTAAGGATATGATTCTTAGAGGATGACTTTCTTGAGAATCAAGATGAAAATGAAGTAAAGGAACTCACTGAATCTTGAAAAGATAATGAGGCCCTTGAAATCAGAAAACTAAAATGACAATTAAAGATGAAACATGTGTACCTCTTCAAATAAGTTTGAGGGTGGTAAGACCACATAAAGGGCATGGATTCCATGTTTCAGATAAGTCTAAAAATGATCTAACTTCATATAATGAAGCTTCCAAGGATGACATGTAGAGATGGATGTTAGAAATAAAGTCTAAAGTAGACTTCATATACAAGTATTGTATATCGACCCTCGAGGATCCACCTATAAGGGTAAAACATGTTAGGTGTAAATGGATCTTCAAGAGAAAGAGGGAACCTGATGAAAAGTTAGAGACCTTCAAAGCACGGCTCATAGCCATGAGCTACACACAGAAAGAAGACATCGCTTGCGATAAGACTTGCTTTCTAATGACAATGCTTAAACTCATCAGAATATTGTTAGCTTTAGCTACACAACTTGACTATGACATATGTAAGATGGAACTCAAGATTGCATTTCTCAATGAATACCTCAACGAGGATATTCATATGAAGTAGACCCATGGCTTCGTGGATGAGAAATGAAAGGTGTGAAAGTTGAAGAACTCCTTCCATGGGCTCAGATAAGCTTCTAGTAGTCATAACATTAGATTTAATGAAATTATAAAAGTTATGATTTCATACAAAATCTTGATGAACCATGTGAAGCTTAGTGAGAGAGACATTATGTTCATCATGCTAAATTTAGACAATATCCTAAATTATTTGGAATGATATAAGGAGAATAATAAGTGTTTTATGATCTAGTTGTTCCATACCTTGAGATAAATACGTGGGTTGTTCTTTCAAATAGGTCCTTACAAAGCACTCATTTTTCTGCTACCTAAGGACACACCAATCAGGATAGAGGACTACATGTTTATTATCAATAAAAATAGATTAACATATGATTAGGATCTTAACTTTGCTATGGCAAGCTATTCTTAGCCTTGGCTAAGGTGACTATAAATTGTGACTTGTCACTACCTGGGAGCAATTGAGGATCGAGTACCTCAACAAAATAAAAATATAAAATATATATATATAATGAATAAAATGAACATTTTATTCAGGTATAATGTACAATAGGGGTCCAAAACCTAACTTTAGCATCTTAACTCCAAATTAAATAGACCTCCTATCTCAAGTCCGACCTGACAGAGGAGACGCTTGCGAGCGCGTTGATGAAACGCGGGCTTTTCGCAATCCAACATGACTATTCGAGCCTCAAATCTCCCGATTTCATCTCATGAAATCAAACATCATCTTCACGAGCAAGGAGCCCCGAATAAGATGGAGATCCACGAGTAGTCAAAATGCTTGGGCTTGACGGAGAACAAGATGGAGGAACATCTTAACGTCTAGTCCGTTAGGCGGTTGAAGGAGGAAGGAGAAGAGGAGCGGATGTGGTCATAGGCCGACGGGAAGGAGTAGGGAGGCAGGTGTCTGGAAAGAAGGAGAAAGGGCAAATGAAGAAAGGTGGGAGGAGAGAGAAAAGGAAGAATTAAAAAATAATAACTAATAATAATTATTTAGTTTAATTACTTTAATTTAATCAATAACTAAAATAAAATTTAATTATTTATTTAATTAAAAATATAAATTATAAATAATTTATTTATGAATTTTAAATAATTTGTATTTATTTAATTAAATAATTAATTAATTTTTATTTTAATTATTGCTTTATGTTAATTAATTTTTTATTATTTATTATTTTGTAGTTCTTCTTTTTCTCTTTCCTCCCTCCTTTCTTCATATGTCCTTTCTTCTTCTTCCCGGATGCCCATCTCCCTCCTCCTTCCCGTCGGCCTGGGACCACATCCTCTTCTCCTTCCTCCTTCAAACGCTTAACGGCCAGAATTTGAAAATCATTTTGCAAAGGTTTTTCAAATAGTATGTATAGATTTGTCAAACTATTTTTTCCACCATTTTCCTAACATTTGCAAATAACTTATATAAATGGAGTATGGAGCCACCTTCCTTATGGAGAAGGTGGACGGCTACCAAGTCCCAATTGGAATTGGTGGTCATCCCCCCTCTTATGGAAGGAGGCTTGCTTCCTCTCTATTTATCCAATGTGGATTGATTTAATTGAAATTAATTTATATATAGTATTATTCAATATATATTAAACTAAATTAAATTATTTTTGTTGTGTTGATTTAATTGAATTTATCAATGCAACGCATCCTGAATAAATAACACCCCAAGAAGAAATGTCCAAAAAATCAAATTAAAATATTTTTATGTTTTTGATAAATTTTTACTTATGAAGGGGACTTGTGCAATTTTTACCACTTAAAAACTTCTGATCCAACCATTGCTGGTGTGCCACATGGACGATCTGACGGCCCCCCTTACATACCCCTTTGAACAGAGCTTTGATGGTCAAGAAGGGGGTATGAAGAATGGTTGAAGAACACCGGTCCGACGAGCTTCATCTTCCGACTTGGTCCGACAGTGGATCTCTACTCTGACAGGTCCAACAACTTGTTGGAGCTCTTCATCATGTGCAGGTGACTTCAGATGAGGTTGATGAGGTACAGCAGAGGATCTGGAGTGTCTTCTTGTTCCAGGTGACCTAGAGGTACTCCAGGTTTGATTCCTATCTCTAGAGGGCAAAGAGTGTGGCAGGATATTTATTCTAAGCAAACAAACACAAACCAATGGGTAGCTAAAATGGCTATCGTCCATTCTTCTCTCCGTCTCCTCTTCTTGAGCCGGTTGTCACTTGAACTTAGAAGGGAATACCCCACTTCTCGAGGAAAGAGTTGTTGGGTTGGGGAATTAGGGACACTGATGAACTTGAAATATGACTCCTATACTATGATAATATGACCTTATTAAAGAGACAATTTTTCTAATCCAACATGATCTTAAATCAAACGTAATGGATTCATTACCTTGGGAAGAGAAACTCCCGCATTGGATACAGGTACTTTCTTACACATAAATCTTTGGTTAATTAGATAACGGGTATAATTTGATCATAAAATGACTTTAACTTACGTGCATTTAACCTCGTAAATATCTTAATCCATGGCATTCTTATATAATACATAATCTTAAGTTAGGACTTGATTAAAGTGATGAATATCATGTTCGTCATGCTAACTAAATTAAATTAAGTAAGATGCATCTAGGAGATAGAGGATGTGTACCTTGTTGCCAGCACTCTACATGTAATATGATCCACGTAGAAAATAAACTAACCAATATGATGCATGAGAACCGTCCTAGAAGTAACTTCTATTAACGGGCAAGAACATGTTAATTTGACTAAGTCCAATTACGCTCTAATCTATAGGTACATAAGTTCTTGTTTAGAGGCTTTGGACCTAATTAATTACCCAGCTCAAGAAAGATAATAAAACCTACTGGAGCACTTTCCAGTAGGTTTTGCAAAAGACTAAAAATACTTAGGGATCTAAACCCAAAATGAGCTTATACCAGGTGAATGGGTCTTAAAGCATTTTTGGTAGAAACCATAATCGGGTACTTTGGAAATGACTTTCCATAAAAACATATCGATATCATAAACTAATTATTTTCCCAATCTTGAATGAAAAAACTTTTGAAAATAATAAAGTTATAGAAGAAATGTGCTTGGTAATTAGCAAAAAATGGGGCTAGACAAGTCTCTACCATATCAACAGGCTATCTGAAGCTTGGATCATTGTGGTCAAATATTGTTCTTTTTGGTATTGGCTTCTTTTTGGTAAGAATTGTGGTTGCTCTGCATTTATTTTCTATGCCCCGACAGATATAGAATCATTTGTTCTGTCCATGTTTTGGAGTCCTAGAAAGAATTGTGTTAGAAGTGCATCCCTCATCCGAAGCTTTATTTCAACCATGTACTCCAGTTTTTAGATGTCCATGCTACCACGCCTCACTCGGTCTGGAATGTACTTGAAAGCAAGGAGGCCATTATGAACTCAAAACAAGAATGTCCATTACGATTTAGTATTTTTCAAAGAAAGCGTTCTAACGATGAATGCACCTTCACTAGATACAATCTATACACTCTTGAAACAAGCATGGATTCTCCCATTGGTAAAAATGTATCTCAGACATGAACTTGGCCACTTTATCTTCACCCGATCTTGTGGAACTTCCTTGGAGGAAAGGTAGTTCACAATTTTAGCATACCGTAGGAGTGAGGTGACTACCAAAATAGCTTCATCTGGGAAGGTTTCAATAATTGGAATGATTTCCTTTTAGAAGACAAGAAACTTTGATCATAAGGTTTCATATTTGTCCATATAAAAAATTGATGCAATTGTTGCAACAATCTCTATTAGATAAATAGACTTCATATTTTTAGTGGGAGAGCCCTTAGTCTTAGAGAATGTCTATATGACCTAGTTCTCATATAGACATTCTCTAAGACTCCTAATAGAATCAGAATCCATGGAGATAGCATTTGCCATTAGGTAGCATATTTCTTCTTTTTCTTTTTAGTCACTAATTCTTCAAATAAGTGTTTGCTAAGGAACTAGCAAAGGTAAAGTATAGGGGGGATGATGAATCTGCATTTCATCATCTTTATTCATTTATTTTATCTTAAAATACCTTCTTAAACACATGTAAATATTGATAAATCCATGTTTTTATAAATTTCTATTCTTTTGTATATACATATGATTTTTATTAATTTGGAGAAGGTATATGATTCTGTTCCACAGGAGATCTTGTGGAATGTTTTGGAGAAGAGACAAGTACCTATCTAGTACATCCTTAGAAAGGATATGTACAATGGGGCTTCATATTGTGTAGGGATCTAGTTTGGAAAGATCAATTTTTTGACATCAGCATCGGTTCTACCATCCTGATCATCATGGATACTAGCAGCATCAACACCGCTATAAATGACATGCTCAACAGGCTCAAAGATACCATCCACTAGTGCAGCTGTAACATTCCTAGCTGAATCACCACCTGCTGGGACTCTACCACTCCTAAGAGATATTAAATCAACATCCTCCACATAATGTAGAGGTATATGTGACTGCACACTACTCTTGGTTTTTTGTGAATTTTTAAATTTTATATTTTTTTATGCTTTTTTATTATATATATATATATTTATTTATTTATTTATTTATTTATTGGCTCGGCGATTTGATCAGATCTGGACTCAGGCATGCATTCGACGACTAAAAGGAGTGCTAGAAGAACAATGATGAAGGTATTGTCATCTTTGCTTCTATCGATGAAATCTAGCACTACAGAGCTCGGAGCGCTCGGGTAAGAGGTCCAGCAGCTCGCTAAAGTGTGTCTATGTAGAATGGGATGCTCAGATTGCTTGGAGGAGGGCTCACTGAAGATCTAGAGCTTGAGGTACCTAGCGCAACTTTGCTGCTGAAGTTGGGGCTCGTTTCGGCCCTCTCGCGCTCACCTAGACCTACAAGGAAACTCGCTAATGCTCCTCACAAGCTCGTCGATCTTGTCAAGCGTATGTAAATGGTGTCATCTCATCTCAATAAGCTCCAAGTGGTTCAATCTCTGACTAAGAACCCTCATCTCATATGACGAAGACTCTGAAGAGGTAAGAATCAACGAACCCTCCTCAACTTGTGCCACGGTGGACTGGTGAAGACATGCAGTTGACTCAATCCGTGTATGAGATTCTAACTAGACTTAATAGGCATGATGAGATGCCATCTCCTTAAAAATATCCCAAACAACATCCTCATGTTTGCTTCTTTGTAAATTTAATTATTCATTTGTTTTCAAAAATAAAAAACTTTTGCAACATAAAAAATTGAAAATTAAAAATCAGAAAACCAAATAAAATTAAAATTAAAATTCATAAGAAATTACAAAATTTCAAAAACACAAAAAAACCAAGTATAGTGTGCATAGAAATTCCTTCACTCTTTCATTAATTTTTCAGTGCATAGAATAACCCTTAGGACTTTTGGTTTTTTGTTTCAATTTTATTTTTATTCTTACAAATTTTTATTTTATTTTTTGTAATTTTTATTTAGTTTTGTCAAAATTTTGGGAACCTTGGATGGTTCTGTTGTGCAAAATAGTCTTGTTGCCATTGCTAAATGTGATTTAAATGCTAAGATGATCGTGCTCTCTGAGCTTTCTTTTCTTTAATATTTTCTGCTTCTATATCTTTTCCCTCTCCTCCCATGAGCATTCCCTGTATCCACTGAGAAAAGGAGGTTGGTAAATAATTTACGTAGGCTGCTACAGTTTGGAGTGGGCGTGACGTAAGGGCTGGGATCAGATCTGATTATTTGGTCTGTGACATCCGGATCCAAATAAACCTGAACCCAACCCGATTAGAGTCCACTTGATCCGATAAAATTATCGGTAAATATTAAATAACCTAAATTACTAAATAAATTGTAAATCAAAAGTCATTTGAGATCAATCGATTAAAATCGATTGCATCAAAATAAGAACAAAAATTCGATTCAACAAAATAAGACCAACAAAATTGATCGTTCATTAATCAGAGATCATTTGATAATTCTAAATCAAAAAAATTAATCATAAATTTAACCATATTTTGAGAATTTCAAGAAATGATTCCCGATCCAATGTATATCAAATATTGATCGTCGTCCATATATGGACAAAATAAGATATTGTGCATCGAAATCGATGACTCGGGGTATGAATACGGAGGAATTTTGTATGTCAAATAAAAGAAGTAAAAAATAGAAAAAATTGATTGAAGTTAAGAAATTTATGATTTGAAAAATTGAAGTCTCTATTTCCTGGTTATGTTTGTTCTACTACCCAAAAAATTCTCAAATTATATGGTGGAAGAATCAATCCAAATACAGATCCAGAGATTCAATCAGCTAAGGAATAAGAAGAAAAGAAAAATAGAGGAAAAAATACAAAGGACGATGAGGAAAAGATTATTACAGGACAATGTACTGCATCAAGCTCGGACGCCGGCACATCAAAAAATGAGGGAGATATTCAAGATGATGTCGGATCAATCAGGAAGATGAACAAATCATTCAAATACTCAAGAGAGTCAGTCCAGAAAGTAATATTGCTAATCAACGGAAATGACTCTCTTGAGTATCTGAATGATCTGTTCATCTTCCCGATTGATCCGGCCCAAAAGGAAAACCTTTGGGCTAGTGGGAAATTTTTTGACATGTGAGCTCATTGTGAGCCATTATGCAATAAATGTTATTGCATTTCATTCCCTGATCTGAACTTAAGAATAACTAATTTTCATAATAGGTCCCTTCGTACAATTAGGGTTATGTCCATACAGCTACTGATTCAAATGTTGAATCATAGAGGTTGGTGCTTGGATGATATATAAAGAGTTAAATTGAGGACTCATCAAGCATTGCCAAGTGATTATTAAGAGATGATATCCAGCCTTAGAAGAAGATGGCAATTGTTCTCTAAATGCCAATATCAAACCGACCTCTTGATGTAGGTCCTCTGTATAGGAATAAAGATTTGGAGTTGTTAGATAAGTTAGGTCAAAGAGTAGACTTAACATGATTGATATAACCAAGTGTTATGTCATATACTGTCACGATATGGGCACGCATCCACTTACCAGAGACATATGTGTTACGATATATTTGAGTATGTACATTTGGCAGATCGATAGGTTGATGATCTAATCATGGTCTATACACCAGCGAGCTGGGTTGCATACAAGAGCATATGAGTAATACGATCTATCAAAGAAATCATACAGGTTCAGTACTGAATTGGAAGACATGATCTCACTCATGAGACTTAGACATCAAATTCCATGCAAGGTCATCTCGCTTTGGAAGCTTGATTGAATTTATAGGTTTGATATATGCTTTTGAAAAGTATATGATCAATATCTAGGTATAATATATGCTTCTGGAAATATATATGATTGATACCAACTCCCAATGATCGAATGAGAAATTAATTATAAAATCGAAAATATGACAGTGTAAATAATCTCTAAAACTTCGGGTTTATTCTAGGTCTTCAAGTATGCAGAATGTACCGGTACTAGGAATACTCGAGGGTGATGTGATCACAAACGATTGTATAACCATGATGCATCCATTCCGAAGGAGTGATGAAACATGTTTGGATTTTAGTGACTCCTCTAAGTAGAGAAGTAATCTAATCTTGGTCCAAATATTGGACATTGATCTTAATGTGATTCATATGCAATTAGAAGATTAGATCAACGGACATGATTTAATAAAGCATATATGAGAGGTGCCCAAGATCTGGATTTGAGATATGATCTCAATATCCAAGTCACTATATGTGGAACGTAAAATCATCGTGTCTTATCTCCAAGTATCTGCGGAGAAAGCACATTATTTTTGAAAGAGTTCAATAATAACTCCATTGATGTTTTATATATCCGAGCATTGAGAAATGTATAATTAAATGAGATTTATTTATCATGAATAATGTGAATTTGATTAATATTGTTTAGATGCTTGAGATGGATGATCCAATATATAAATGTGATTTAATTATCATGGATACGAATAATGTGGATAGTACTATCCATATTGATCATATATATTATAAATGTGATTTATTATATATATATAAGAGACATCTATTTGTAAATAACAGTTAAAATTAAAATGTTGATGTGAATTAGATTCACATTGGATACTTAATTGAAAATGCAATTTACATATTATTTTGGGTTGTGAATATGATTCACAAATTTCCAATGGCATGATTGATTTTTCACAAAATAATTTGGGATTATTTTTGTGAAATAATTTACAATAAAAGTTGTTGTAAATAATGAAAGATTATATGATATATTAGATCTCATATAGGAATGAGGAGCCTCCTTCCATATTGGGAGGGTGGACGGCCACTCTTAATTTAGGAGTCAAGGTGGTCATCCCCCCTTTAATTGGAAGGAGTCTTGCCTCCTTTCTAATCCTTCATTGTTTATTAATTTGATTGAATTAATTTATATTGATTATTTATGTAATATTTACATAATTAAAGTAAATTAATTATTATTGTGTTTTTACAACAAAATCATGGTCATAAAAGAAACACAAGTCAATCTCAACCATTGGATTTGCGTTGCCCATGGATTGCGATCCATGGACTCCCAAAATATTATAAAAGAAGAGGCACCCCTACCTCTTCTTTTACAATATAGAAATTACAATCTCTCTCTCTCTCATCACATACGCCCCCCCCCCCCTCTTTCTAAAGTGACTGCCCACTTTATGACCTAGAGAGGAACATTTTCATCAGTACATCATCACGTTGTCACTTTAACCACTCATGGATCTTTGTCTTCCTCAGTGCTTCGGGTACGCAAAGAAGACCTCGAATTCCGTGTGATGAAATCAGGAGATCCGTCGCTTGGATCAACATCTTGGTTTGTAAGAAGGATGTGTTTCATCAATGCTCTCGCAAGTGCCTCATCTGTCAGGTTAGACTTGAGAAAGGTGGTCTCTTCGTTTAGAGACTTTGATTGTAACCATGCTTCAAGAGGTATTCATATATATTATATGTGATTTAAATGAAATGATCCGAGAAACGTTCTCGGATCATGTGGTTTCATCATTTTAATTTTTTTTAAACTCCACTACCCCGAGTGACCAGTATGACTAGTCGCTCCCGATCACATATGATGTGATTTTCACGCTTCCGTGATGTGCTTAAGGTTTTTTTTCCAATAACCTTTGCAAGACATGTATGGTTAGATTCAAGCTATGAAGTCTGAAATAGACTCCATGCACAAGAATGGTGTATGGATCCTTGAAGATCTACCAAAGGGGGGTCAAACCCATTGGGTGCAAATGGATCTTCAAGAGAAAGAAGGGACTCAGTGGGAAGGTAGAGACCTTCAAAGCATGACTTGTAGCCAAGTACTACATAGATAGAGAAGGAATTGATTGTGATGAGACATTCTCCCTTGTGGACATTCTTAAATCCATCAAGGCATTGCTTGTTATAACTGCACACCTTTACTATGCCATCTGGCAGATGGGTGTCTAGATAGCATTCCTCAATGGATACCACGAAGAGGATATATATATATATATATATATATATATATATATATATATATGGAGCAGCCCCAGGGTTTCATAGATGAGGAAGGTAAAGTATGAGAACTAAAGAAATCCATCTATGGACTTGAACAAGCTTCTCATAGTTGGAACATTTGATTCGATGAAACCATAAAGACATGATTTCGTGCAGAATCCGAATGAACCATGTTAGTACAAGAAGTTTAGTGGGAGCACCATTGTGTTCGTTGAGCTTTATGTGGATGACATCCTAATCATTGGAAATTATGCATGGATGATGTTTAGTGTCAAGATCTGGTTGTCCAATACCTTTGAGATGAAAGATCTCGGACAAGCATCTTATATATTGGGTATGAAGTTGTTAACAAATAGAGAAAAAAGGATATTGGGACTATCAAAACAAGGATATATCAAGAAGATCTTGGAAATATTCGTTATGGATAATTCCAAGAAAGACTTCCTTCTATTAAGACATGGTATTCACCTATCTAAAGGGATGGCTCCTCAAACCATGGAGGAAAAGAAAGACATGGCCAGATGCCCTTATGAATCAGTTGTAGGGAGCTTTATGTATGCCATGATGTGTACAAGACCAGACATCTGCCATGCAGTGGGAGTGGTAAGCCATTATCAATCCTGCTATGGAGAGAAACATTATACCGCAATGAAAAGCATATTCAAGTACCTAGGAAAAACACAAAATTACATCCTGGTTTATTGAGATAATGATCTCTAAGCCTTATGAATGGATTCAGACTTATAATCAGATGTGGATGATAGGAAGTCAACTTCTAGGTATGTAATCTTGTTGGACGGTATTGCGTTGTTAGCTAAGTGTAGCAAGAAACATGACACTATTACTGTGCAGACAAAGTTAAGCGTTGGTTGCATAAGAGGTGGAAACTACATTTGATGTAGTTATTGTTCACTTGAGGTATGCAAGTTTGTAACAGAACTTGGCGTAGTCATCGGTGACTGAGTGACTAATCAGCTTACTATTGAGAAGGAGGTTTTCTAGTTTTAATTATTTAATGAATAAAATGAACAAGTGAGATGGATATATCACAAGTGATGTCGTCGCAACCCAAAACCATCTCAAACAAAAATTATTAATTATTCTAATGCAAGCGCAAATGAATAAAGCTATTTATTTACATGTATAGCAAATCAAGATCGAACTTAGGGAGGCTACAATATCCGAGGGTTATATAATCATTGCTAATTAATAAAGGATTTTTCTTTTCTCTTTCTTTTTTATTTTTATATCTTTTTAATGCTTTTTATATTTTTTATGGATTTTTAATATTTTATTTTTTATATTTTCTAATTTTCCAAATTTTCAATGTTTTCATTTTGCAAATTTTTATATTTTAATTTTTCAAAGAAAATAAATAAAGAATATAAATACAAAAGAAATAAAGGGTCTTTTGTATTTTTCAAAAATATTAAAAAAAGTTAAAATGTAGAATAAAATCTTGGTATGTTCTAACGTTTTCTACTATTTTTATTTTTATGCATTTTTTAGATTTTTAAGGATTTTTTTAATGAATAAAAATATTGAACAATGAAGAAAGCAAATTGAAGCTATTATTTTTGGATTTTTTAACAATAAAACAAAATCAAATATACTTGAAATCAAGTTTAAATAGAAGAAGAGTTTTCAAGCTCTAAAACAAGTCTAAATATAAATTTTTCTGAATTTTTTATGTGTTTATATGATTTTTAATATTTTCTATATTTTTAAATTTTTAAGGCAATCTGATTGAATTTTAAAACAAAATATATACATGTGATAAAGTATAAAAACATAATTTGTTGTATTTGTTTTAGAATTTTTAAAGGATTTTTGATATTCTTATGAATTTTTAAAGCTAAATAGAGATATATTACACTATTTTTTAATTTAAAAAATAATTATTAATAGAAATTTTGAAAACCTATAAAACAACTAATCATGAGCTTAACTTGATTTTTAGGGATTTTTAAGAGGTGATTAACTATTTATTAAGAACAAGTAAATACAAATTAATAATCTATAGGGAAAGGACCTAAATGTAATTATTTTAAGATTCAGGGCTGAATCAGTAATAAATAATATAAATTTAGGATAAAACGTGCAAATTACCCATGATATCACACGTATACGTACGTGAATCTGGGTTTGAAGGACTTATATGAAATTTATGAAAATAAGTGACTAGATAATAATAAAAGAACACAACTTTTTATTGCAAAGATTCCAACCAACATGTGAAGAGACGTGAGTTTATAGAAAGCGGACTAATATGTAAATATAAACAAACATGGGTGCATATGCAATTATTCAATCATCCACGTTCTGACATGTATGCCAATTGTATTTATTTATAATTACAATAAAATGCAGGAGTAGAAGTGTTATTTCACTATAGGAGTGTATGTGTCACGTATAAGATGGATGGTTGTGATGCAGCGATGAAGATCAGATCTGACGGTGTTGAATTGGGGCATAAATGATGGTTGTGATTTGATCTGGAGCAATGGTTCTTGATCTGATGCCTCTCAAGCCTCTTGGAAGAACAGCGAAGAAGGTCCAAGCTGATGAATTTCAATAAGTTGGATCTCCTCTGATCTGTTGTTGATCTGACCTCTACCAGTCTCAATAAACTCATGACATCTCCCGCATCGACCTGAAATGTTGATAGCATTCGATTCCTGCTTATCGGGTACCTGAGCCTCAGCTCTGAAATGCACCCAAATTGACTCCCTAGTATAGATCTGAGCTCCAGATGATGCTTTGTTACCTGTAAATGAATCGTGGCTTGAAGACAGAGCTTTGGTCATTGTTATTGAACAAAACTGAAGGAAAATGGAGGGGAGTGGGTCGATCTTCGGTGATATGAAGAATTAAGATTGAAGCTTTAGATATGAAGCAAATCTGATTGATCAAATTATGTGGGAAATGCGGAGAATGTACAGAATGGTGTGAGTTGATTAGATCAAAGAGAAAACATGTGAAATAGCCTCTGATCAAACTGATCGGCTGTGGAGATAAAGTCTACTATTCTGAATAAAAATAGAAGGCAATGTGGTGAATTAAACTACAAAACTAAAAGAAAATGGACCTATGATACTCTACGGTGGAAAGGGAAGATGATGGCCTCGATCTAGCAATGGAAAGGCTGGAAAATTGAGCTCACCAGAGCAGCTCCGGCGGTGGTTGGATCTCGCTCATGAACCCTTAAATCATGCTCCTGATCAAGGGATTCCATCGTTGTCAGCTTGAGTGAGATCTTGAGATTGATCCAGGGAGAAAAGTGACTCAAAAATGGATCCCCTTAAGAATTTGGATCTAGAGTTGTATTTATAGAAGTAAGTGATGGACGAATTTCAAAATTGGGTAGTGTGCGAACCTAAGCCAAAAAGTGGTGGATCTTATTCAGGCAAGTGTGAGTGATGCATGAGTCTTATTCAGATGAAGAAATCAAGCAACAAGGGTGAAAGGATCGGGCAGGAAAAATCAAAGAAGAAGGCAGGTCAGAGCTTATTCAGGCAAAGAGGAAGCAGGGGGTCAAGCAGAATGTGGGTCAATATTCAGCTCTAGACCAATCAGGGTCCAGTTCGAATAAAGACAACTGCTAAAAGACAAAAGAGTTAAAATAAATAAAAGAAAATTATAAAAATAAATAGAAAAGAATTTTAAAGTAAAGAATTAGAAATAAATAATGTTAATAAATAAATTAATTAAATTTTGGTGATTTTTAATTAATTGAATGAATTAACTAAATAGGATAAAATAAATAAATACATTTATTCATAAGTACAAAATACATATATATATATACAATATATAGATTTTTAATTAATTATTTTTTACAAATAATTACATAATTTTTTATTTTATTTAAGGAATTAAATATATTTTTATTTTATTTTTGTGAATTAATTTATTAGGTTAATTAAATAGGGTTATGTACAATATATGTACATTATACCTATAGTAGAAATGCACTTATTTTATTTTTAGTTCTTTTTAATTTTGTTATTTTTATTTGTATTATATACATAAAATATATACGAAATAATAAAAACATGATATGTCCAAAAATACAAATAAATAAATAAATAAAAACAATAGGTACAATATAGACACTATATACAATAGCACTCCAAAAAGCCGAATTTTACATCTTAACTCTGATTCTTATGAAATCACATTCACTTTAAAACTTATTTAATTTTGAACACAATGAAAGTGAGTTTTTATTTTGAATTTTTATGGAGTAGATATTGATCAGTCAGTGTTGGCTTTACATCTGTTTTGAGTGTTGTTTCTCTTATGTACAAGGTTTCTTCTTGTCATTATTTTTTTATTGAAAACTTATTTTTATGTACAAGGTCCAAGAAGAAAATATTTTTACTTGAGTTTGTTTTGGTGATAAATAAAATAGTACAAGATATATACAATGTGCATAATGATGAATATATACTAGTGAAGTTTGAATTTCTGGATTTTTGATAGATTAAATACCATATCTCCCCTATTTTATTCCTCGTCGATTAGGTCAAGTCTTGACCTACTCATGGGGTTAGGATCAGCATTATTTTTACATATATATAGTTTTCTTTTTGCTTTCTTTTTCCTTTATTTATTTATTTATTTATTTCGGGTTGAAATAATGACAAATATACAATATTTACATATGAATGAGGATTGTTAATAAATGAGAATTAATGATATTTATAGGTGGTTTGTAAGGGATTTTAAGTCAAATGAATGAATAAAGATCATGAATTGGTGATTCATTATCCCCCTATACTTTACCTTTGCTAGTCCCTTAGCAAACACTTGTTTAAAGAGTAAGTGATTAAAAAGAAAAACAACAACAACAAACCCTTTTCCCACAATTAAGTAGGGTCGGCGACATGGATTCTTCGCCTCTATTCAGATCTATCTTGGGTCAATATCAGGCTTATATCCAAAAAAATAAGATCTCTTCGTATAGTCTCTTTCCAACACTTCTTGGGTCATCCTCGCCCTCTCTTAGCCGGCTCAACATCCCAACACTTGGATCTCCTAACGGGTGCATCCGTTGATCTTCTTTGCAAATGACCAAGCCATCTTAAGCGTTTTTCTCGCATCTTATCCTCAATTGGAGCTAAACCGACTTTTTTTCTAATTGCATCATTCGGAATCCGATCTTTACGTGTGTGTGTGTGTGTGTGTGTGTTTGTCCACACGTCCACCTTAGTATTTTCATTTCTGCTACAGCCATTCTCTGCACATGTCTATGGTTCACAGGCCAACTTTCAGATCCATAGAGCATAGCAGGTCTCACGGCTAATTTGTAAAACTTTCCTTTAATTTTTTAAGGAATTTTCTTCTCACAGAGAGCGGCAGAGGCTCCTCTCCACTTTAGCCAGCCTGCATTTATTCTATTAGTAACATCTCCATCAACTTCCCCATCCTGTTGCAAAATAGATCCCATGTATCCAAAAGAATCTCTCTTCCGAATGTTATTGTCGCCAATCTTCACCTTAATTCCTTCACCATTACTTCCATCAAAAGTGCACTCCATATATTCTGTCTTAGCCCTACTTATATGAAATCCTTTAGTCTCCAATGCATGTCTCCAGACCTCAAGCTTCACATTTACTCCACCTCTAGTCTCATCAATCAACACAATATCATCAGCAAATAACATACACCAAGGTAACTCATCCTGAATGTGACTGGTCAACTCGTCCATAATCAAAGTAAAAAAGAAATGGACTCAAAGTTGAACCTTGATGTAAACCAATGATGATGTCAAAATAGTCAGTCTTCCTATACAGGGTCCTTACACATGATAAAGCACTATCATTCATGTCCTTTATGAGGTTAATGTATAGGACAGATACTTGTCTCTTCTCCAAAACTCTCCACAATATCTCTCGTGGGATAGAATCATAAGCCTTCTCCAAATCAATAAAGATCATATGGAGGTTCTTCCTTTTAGCTCTATAAATCTCCATTGTTCTCCTCAGCAAATGGATGGCTTCAATAGTTGAGCGACCTGGCATGAATCCGAATTGGTTTTCTTTTACGATGGAAACTTTCCTCAGCCTTCTTTCGATCATGTGTTCCCAAATTTTCATAGTATGATTTATCGTCTTGATACCTATGTAATTTGAACAATTTTGAATGTCTCCTTTATTCTTATAAAGAGGCACCACGATACTCCTCCTCCAATCTTCAAACATTTTCTTTCTTCGCCAAATAACATTAAATAGATTCGTAAGCCAACTCAAACCATGCTCACCTAAAACTCTCCATACTTCTACAGTGATGCCATCCGGTCCTACACCTTTCCCAGGTCACATAGCCTTCAAAGCCTCCTCTACTTCATTTCTTCGTATCCGTCTATAGCTTGCATGATTCAAGTAACTTTCACTACTAGCTAGATCACCCAAAGTGATCTCTTTATTTCCTTCTCCAATGAAAAGCTTATGGAAATATTACTCCCATCTAGTCTCTATGTCCTTCTGAGTAACAAGCACGTGACCTTCCTCGTCCTTAAAAAGAAAAAGAAAAGGAAAAAGAAAGAACTTAGAATAATTTTGATTTTTAACTAATCTTTGTAAATAAAGTATGGGGCTCGGTTAGACCTCTAAATTATTAATTTGGTGGAACCTTATTGGGAAAAGGATTTAAGACTCAATAGCCTTTGAATTCCACAAGTCTCTATTCAGTTAGCCTCGACAGTCAGGTTAGAACAAGTCCTCATACGCAAATTCTGATGACTATGAATCTTACTTGTGTTGTATAAGTGATATATGAAGGATATGGGATAAATCCTCAAGCGCATCATGAAAGCATGAGCATCGTATCGAATACGACGAAGAACGACTAGTCGCATTAGTTGTTCTATGCAGCGGAATTTAAAAAAATTTCATGCGACGAAACCACATGATCCAAGAACACTTCTCGGATCGTTTCGTATAAACCACAAACAAGTAATAGGATTACCTCTTGAAACGTGGTTGCGATCGAGTCTCTAAACGAAGAGACCTCATGTCTCAAGTCCGATCCGACAGAGGAGATGCTTGCGAGCGCGGGGATGAATAGCGTGCTTCTCGCAATCCATGTTGATGATCCAAGCGGCGGATCTCCTGATCTCGACACACGAGATCCGACGTCTTCCTCACAAGCGAGGCGCATCGAAGGAGACAGAGATCCACGAGCAAACAATCGGGTAGCATAACGACGATGATGTGGCAATGGAGAACCTCTCTAGGGCATCCATTGTGGACGGCCACATGAAAGGGAGATAGAGAGTAGGCATGCAGAGAGAGAAAGAAAGAGAGAGACTTATGTTCTCTTATTGTGTAGAGAAGAGCAAAGGGGTGCCTCTCCTTTTATAATATTTTGGGATCCATGGATCTCAATCTATGGGTAACACAAATCCAATGGCTCTCATTGATTTGTGTTTCTTTTAATGGCTAAGATTTGTGTTGGACAAAACCAACAATAAGTAATTTAATTTTGATTAAATCTATATTGATAAATCAATATAAATCAATCCCAAATTAAATCAAGCAATCATGGAGATTATTGGAATGAAGATTGACTCCTTCCATAATATGGGATTTGGTGGCAATCTCATGTAATCTCATGATATCTCATGAGATTACATTATTCCATGGAAATCTCCAAGATTTACAACAACACTTGTAGTAAATTATTCAAAAAAATAATTCATAATAATTTTGTGAATATTTCAATCTTGCCATTGGAAAATTGTGAATCACATTCACAACCCAAAATAAAATGTAAATTACATTTTCAATTTAATGTCCAATGTGAATCCAATTCACATCAACATTTAATTAACAAATGTAAATTACAAATAGCTCTCTCTTATATATTATAAGTCACATTTATAATATGTATGATTAATATGGATATTTCTATCCACATTATTCATATCCACGATAATTAAATCACATTTAATAATCTTGAATCTCTTTTCTCTTGTTCCCAAATAATATGAATCACATTCACATTATTTACATCTTTGATAATCAAATCACATTTAATTATCTAAGATAACTCTCTTTATAATATGAATCAAATTCATATTATTCATGACAATTAAATCACATTTAATTATCCATTTTCTCAATGCTCGGATACATATATCAACAATGAAATTATCTTGAAGTCTTTCAAGGATAATGCGCTTTCTCCGCAGATACTTGGAGATAAGACAGGGTGATTGTATTGTTCCACGTATAGTGACTTGGATATTGAGATCACATCTCAAATCCAGATCTCGGACCTCCCATAGATGCTTGATTAAATCAAGATCGCAAATCTAATCTTCTCATTGAATCTAAATCACTTTCAGATCAATGTCCAATATTTGGACTAAGATCAGATTACTTCTCTACTGAGAGGAGTCACTAAAATCCAGACACGTTTCATCACTCCCTAGGAATGGGAGCGTCATGGTTATACAACCGTTTATGATCACATCACCGTCAGGTATTCCCAATACCTGTACATCCTGCATACTGGAAGACTTAAAATAAACTTGATAAGATCAATTTTACACTGTCTACTTCAGAGTTTTATCATTAAGTTTCTCATTCAATCATTGGGAGTCGGTGTCGATCATATACTTTCCAAAAGCATATATTATGCCTAGGTCTTGATCATATACTTTCCAAAAGTATATATCAAACCTACAAATTCAGTCAAGCTTCCAAAGCGAGATGACCATACACGGAATTTGATTCTTCTCGATATCTCATGAGTGATCTCATGTCTTCCAGTTCAGTAATGAACCTGTATGATCCCTTTGAGATATCATATTACTCATATGCCCTTATATGCACACCAGCGTGTCGGTGTATAGACCTTGATTAGGTCATCAACCTATTGGTTTGCCAAATGTACATACTCAGAAATATAGTAACACATCTGTCTCCGGTCAGAGGATGTGTGCCTATATCATGATAGCATACGACATAAGACTTTGGCTATCTCGATCTCGTTAAGTCAACTCTTTGACCTGACTTATCTAACAACTCCGAATCTCTATTCCTATGCAGAGGACCTACATCAAGAGGTCAGTTAGATATCAGCCTTTAGAGAAAGGATTGCCATCTCCTTCTTAGGATGGAGATCATCTCTTAATAATCATTTGACGATGCTCGATGAGTCCTCAATCTAACTCTTTAGATATTCATCCAAGCACCAGCCTCTATGATTCAATACTTGACTCAACAACTGCATGATCATCAAGATGGCCATGGTACATAACCCTAATTGTACTAAGGGACCTATTATGCAAATTATTTATTCTTCATTTCAGATCAGGGAATGATATTCGCAATAACATTTATTGCATAATGGCTCGCCGTGGGCTCGCATGTCCAACAATATATAGCTCCCCACATCTGAAATGACAAAGAACAACCTTCTCTTAACAAGTAGACCCTAATTCCCCAATATGTCCACAATCGAAGGGGGGAGAAGATAGAAGAATAAGGAAAGAACTAGAGTTTGGGTAGTGTAGCCACATCTCCTTGTGAAGTCGGCCAGTGTAACCAAGTCTCCACTAAGATGTGCAAGTTCTCTGAAGCTTGGACCATTGTGGTCAAGTATGTATATTTGATGTAATGGCTTCTTATTGGGAGAAAATATTGTTGCGCTGCATTGATCTTTTGTGGCACGACGAATATATAATCTTTTTTCTCCGCCCATGTTTGGGGTCTTAGAAAAAATTGTGTTAATAGACCATCCCTCATCCAAAGCTTTATTTCAACCCATGGCATCCTATCTTTAGACGTCTATGCCACTATACTAGGTTGAGGTGCATTGGCCACTCAAGTGACTATGTATGTTTCCATTCTCATGTGTCTCTTGCTAGAGGATTATGTCCCTTACCACCTCATTTGTGTTCAACTATGTGCAAGGTGTTTGTCTGAGTTGTCTCACTATATAAAAGGATCATGTGCGTGTATGAAATATTCTACTTAGACAAAATAAGAAGACATGTGAACATAGTCTTGTGGACCTAAATAATTAAGTTGCTCTGACCTGAAATGTCTCAACTCCAGTTCCTATAAGGTTCCTATTAAATTAAGTGGATTAAGGTCTTAACCAAGCTCCATTCTTCAGACTTTATTCTATACTAGTTTAAGCAAAAATATCATTCTAAAAAATGCAAATGCAAGAATTATTTTTACTAAAAAGAATTTTCTGATTTAAATTTTTTATGTCATTTTTAGAGAACTTTTGCATTTTTATTATTTTTAAATTTTTCAATTTTTATGGATTTTTTTGATAGAGTTAGAGAATTAGATACATTTACAAGTATTCACAAGGACTTTATACACATATACAAATAATCTTATACGAAATTATATACAAGAATTATACAAATTTTATACAAGATCTTATTTACAAAAAGATTTTTCTATACAAGTTTCATGTACAAATTTTATAGGAGGATTTTAAATATAAAAGAATTTTGTATACATATTTTATTAAAGAATTTTTATACAAGTTTTAAATACCTCTTTTATAAAAAAAATATTAATAAAAGAATTTTATACACATGTTTTACAAATTATTACAAGATTTGTTTACAAGGTACACAACTTTATTTATATACGAGGTGAGAAAGTAATTTTACAAACTAATTTGCAAAAGATTTTACAAACAATTTTATAAAAACCTTTACAAAGTATTTTACAAAATTATTTACAAAACCTTTTTACAAAAACAAATACAAACCAATTTTTACAAAGATTTTGTTTTAAAAATATTTTACAAATAATTTACAAACTAATAATTTTATACAATAAAAAATTTTATAAATCATTTTACAAACACAATTACTTTACCAAAAATTTTACAATAATTTGTACACAAATAATTTTACAAACATTTTTACAAAGAGTTTACAAAAAATTACAAAGTATTTTACAAAAGAATTTTTACAAACTTTTTACAAAACATTTTTATTCCAATTTATTAGCCCTATTTTTAACCCAACAAAAGTACAAGTTATGGCAAAAGTCTATATACAATATATACGATACCCCCTATACTTAGTTCAAACTATGTCCTTATAGTGACCAGGAAGCAACAAAGAAGACATAGCTCGTGCTAAGTATAGAAAAGTGAAAAGTATCCTATTCTACAAGACTCAGAATAAAAAATAAAATGAATAGAAGTCGATGATCCCCCCTATATTAGGATCAAATAATCCTAAGTATAGAAGACTATACAAATAGGGAAAATTATGGAAAATAATGTACGAACTCAATGACTCGACCTGACCCCCCATACTTAAGTTAAAATATCCCTATGTATAGAAAAGAATAACAACAAGTTAAGGGATAAGCGAGAGAACAGAAGAAAATAAAACAAAAATAAAAAAGAATCAAAGAATGACATCACTCCCCCTATACTTAGGGTAAAGGATCCCTAAGTATAAGCAACAACAAGAGTGATGCAACAGAACGAAAATAGAACCACTCAAGTCATTCAGCTCCACTATACTTAGGATAAAGTAAACCCTAGGTATAGTATACACACGGAAAAGAGGTGAATGGTAAAAATGGAAGAAAGAAAGAATAAAATGAAAGGAATATACAAAACAAAAATCAGCTCATGTATCAGACGCGGAAGAAGTCAAAGAATAATAGTCTGATACCACATGAATGAAATCCACAATGGATAGGAATGTATCGTGATCTAGATATGGCTTCAGCAACTATCTATTAAACATAAACGGTTGTGATTCTGATGACAACCTAGAAATGATAATGCTACCATTGTCACGCACAGATCTCACTATAAATGGTCTCAAAAGTCTTTCTCCTAATATGTCTATCATGTCATCTCTTGACTTTCTCCTTATACATCAAGCCGTTGTCATAAGCAAAGTCTCTAAATTCCATCAATCTATTCAGATCCACTTTCCTACTCTATCTTGCTCTCTGATAATCCAAGTTTCTTACATAGATTGTCTATAAAGATATGAAATTCAATGGATAAGAGTCAAGGCTTTGCATAAACCAAGCCATAGGGAGACATACCCAAGGAAACTTGTATGATGTATGATAGCCCATGGAATCGAGTCAAGAATCGGTGACCAATTCTTCCTATCTAGACGAGAAGTTTCTGAAGAGTAGTCTTGATGTCCCTATTTGAAATCTCGGCCAAGTCGTTAGTCGGTGGGTGGTAAGGAGATGCGATACGGTGCTTAATGTCATACTCCTTGACTAGCTTTTTGACCTCTCTAATGAACAAGTGGCTTTCCCCATTTGAAATGAGAATCTTGGGAATCCTGAATCATGAGATAATGTTGTCCTTGAGGAAATGATTGAGGAAATGACAAGCAATTGACTATCAGCGGCTTGGGTGGGGATAGCCTCCACCCAATGACTAACATAATCAACGGCAAGCAAGATGTAGTCAAATCCCTGACTGTTAGGGAATGTACCCATGAAGTCAATGCCCAAAACATCAAAAACATCTGAAATCTGGATATACTTGAGGGGAATTGTATATTTGGAATTGATAGTTTCTCCCATTATCTGATAATCAATACATCCCTTCATATAAGTTGTAGCATCCTTAAACAGATTTGTCCACCATAAGCCACATTGTAGAACCTTCGATGTTGTGCGCTTCGCCGAATGGTGTCTACCTGCTTCTAGTCTATGACAATGGTCTAGGACATTGGTGTATTCCTCATGAGGAATGCACCTTCTCTAGATATAATCTGCACCCTCACAAAATTGGTACAGATCCCCCCACAGTAAAAATGAATCTCTGACAAGAACTTGTCGACCTTAAGCTTGGGCAAATCTTGTGGAACTTTCTTAGAGACAAGATAGTTCACAACATCAATATACATGGGAGTGAGGCAACAGATAAGATCGCCTCATCTGGAAAAGTCTATGTGATAGAAAGTAGTAACTTCTCAAGAGTCTATGTATATGTAATCCGGGAAAGGTGATCTGCCACTACTTTCTTGACTCCAAGCTTATCACGAATCTCCAAATAAAACTCATGGAGTAGAATGAACCAACTGAGTAAAAATGTCCCAGCATCCTTCTTTCCTTGCAAATACCTATTGCAGAATGATATATGTATACAACAACTTTTGAACCCAGTAGATGTGATCTAAACTTCTCCAATGCAAAAATAATTGTTAGCACCTCCTTTATAACGTGTAATTCTTTATAACGTGTAATTCTTTTATAACGTGTAATGCTAACGTGTAATTGTTAGCATCTCCTTCAGTGTTGCTAGCATAGTGTATAGCGAACGGTACTCCATCCCTTCTCTGGTGTAAATAGCTCCAACTGCATAATCTGTGGCATCTATCATAAGGAAGAGACCAATCAGGTGGTTGTAGGATAGGAGGTCATGTAACCAAGTCTTTCATCTGATAAAATGCATGGAGAACCTTTTCATCAATAATAAACTCACTCTCCTTGTATAGAAGCTTAGTTAAAGGCCAGGCAATCTTATTGAATTCCTTAATGAATGACCTATAAAATCCAGCATGTCTAAGAATTGAACTCAATTGCTTCAATGTCGTCGGAGGTTCTAATTTTGCAATCACATCAGCCTTGGTCGGGTCATCCTCCATGCCATTCTTGGAGATGACATGGCACAATACAATCATATTAGTCACCATAAAGTGATTCTTCTCCCATGAGAGCACCAAATTAACCTCGCAATAACGTTGAAGTACTCGGTATAAACAAGCTAAACATGTGTCAAAATTATCCCAGTAGATCGAGAAATTGTCCATAAAGACCTCAAGTAAACTACCTACCATGTCAGCAAAAATGGCCAACATACACCTTTGGAATGTAGCGAGAACGTTACACAATCCAAAGGGCATCTGTATAAAGGTGTAGGTGCCAAAAGGACAAGTAAAGTAGTTTTCTCCCGACCCTCATGAGTGATTTCTACCTGGTTATACCCTG
Source organism: Ottelia alismoides (assembly GCA_037367405.1). Lineage (NCBI taxonomy): Eukaryota > Viridiplantae > Streptophyta > Magnoliopsida > Alismatales > Hydrocharitaceae > Ottelia > Ottelia alismoides. The sequence continues at coordinate 1,016,116 of JAZKJV010000720.1, read as the reverse complement.
AGTATCCATCCAAGAAACAAAAGAACTTTTTCCATGCTAGTCTTTCAACGATCTGGCCAATAAAGGGTGGCGGAAAGTGATCTTTCTTGGTTGGTGAATTCAAGCATCGGTAATCTACACAGACATGTCATGAAGTGGGTAATCAGTCGGAATCTCATCATCATGTTCATTTGTCATAATAGTAATCCCAGATTTCTTCAAGACTACATGTAACTGGCTGACCCATTTGGAATCAGAAATGGGATAAATAAAGCCAGCTTAGCACCACCTCATGATCTCTTTCATGACAACATCCAGGAGATTATGATTCAGACGTTGCTAAAACTCACGAGTTGGCTTGTTGTAATCCTCTAAGTAGATATGATGTGAGCACAATGCTGGATTAATCCCACAGGGATATGAAATCTTTCAGCCTATGGCTCTGCGGTTTCTCTTGAGAACCTCTAACAAGCGAGATTCTTGGTTGTTGGTTAACTACGAATTGATGATGACCAACATTTGGGGCTAACCTGAAAGGAAGTCATACTTCAGTGTTGATGGTATAATCTTAATCTCGGGTGGGGTCTGAATCTTCTCTGTATCAACCTCGTAAATTGCACTAGTTGTAAGTAAATGATCTGGCAAGTATAAACTTTCCACCATGGCTATAATCAGGTCAACATGTAATATCTCAAAAAGATCTACAATAAACTCTCTCTCTACTCAGAATGGGATGGATCATCAACAATCTTAGAAAACTCATCAGAAAACATCTCAAGAAGTTCATCATCATACAACTCATCATCAACAACAATGGAGCAAATGTCACCTGTGCTTTCCAAGCATTCCTTTTGAGAAAAGAATTCATGGGTATCAACGTAATCCAGAAATAAATCTGTGTCTCTGATCTCAGCTAGAAAATCGCAGTCCTCTGACTCAAGTGTAATAGCCTTTCTCTCATCTGATATCGGCTCTATAGACTTTGGATATGGGATCGTCTCAATCATAACCTTATCACTATGGAAGTCAAAGGTTATATCTCTAGTTTTCATAATCTACTACAGCTTCAGTTGTTCGTAGGAACAGCCTACCAAGTATGATTAGGGTATGGAGTAACGTTATTGAGGTGTCATGTCTAGGACAATGAAGTCCACTGGGAATTGCATTCCTTGCACAGTTACGATAATGTACTCTAAGATGGCCCTCGGCCTCTTGATCGAGCTATCAGCAAACTGAAGGATCATTCTCATTGATCTAAAAGGCCCCAACCCAAACTCTTTGAGAAGCGAGATTGGCATGAGATTAATGGAGGATCCGCTATTGAGAAGAGTGTCATCAAACTCCTGGTCAAATATCTGATATCGAATAAGAGGTGTTCCCTTTTCTTTCTTTTTAGGCCGGAGGTTGCTGATGGCATGAACGGTTTCCATGGCCAAAATATGTTTCTCAATCCTCTTGCATTTGTTCGGCTTTGGTTGAAGTTTTGCAGTACATGCTTCTTTTAATCCACTTTTCACAACATGCATGCACTCCATGGCCTTCAGGAGTGGCATCTCAAGAAAGAAGTTCTAGAGTATCTCTACCACTCCAAGGATCAGAAAGTCATGTTTTTAGTTTTTGAATATTTTTTGTTGTATTCAATGCATCGGAAAAAGGAACACAATCAACATCAACATTCTTTTATTTACATCAGAATCAGCATGTACATATGGACGATCATATTCAAACTATACAATATCATCCATAACAGGTAAAGGAAAAGAAACAAAATCTCGGGTTGCTCTACTATTGCAGAAGAAGAAGAAGAAGAAGAATCCACGATGGGTATGTTCTCCTCTAAGGTTGACTCATCTCTGCATCTCCCATTATTGTCTTTTTGAATTTTCATTTTTCTTCATTTTTTGGGTATTTTGGAGTGGATAGTGGTAATGGTTCCTCCATGTGCTGTTGCACTTGATCTCTGTTCAGTTGATGAAGAAGGTGAGGAAGATGAAGAAGCTCAATCAGTGACTTTATTTCTCAATCCCAATGGTGATAGAGGCTGTAATCTCCTACTGCTCCTGAGAGTAATATATTAGATAAACATGAAAAATCACAAGGCATGCATGTCTCGGGGGTGGATGGATCATGATGTGCTACATGCTCCTTATTGCAGCGGAAATTGTTGCAATTGGCTTCGACCTGAGTTGGTATGATGGTTTTTGTGGATGTCAGATTGTCTAGCCTCTGGTTGATGTCACAAATGTTCTTCATCAACTGTGCAAGATAATCAAGTTCAGGATTCATAGAGTGTGCCTCTGCTTTCTCAACAACTAGTGGTCGTCGAGATTGGGAGTGTGGAGGTTTCCGCTACCCTGAGTAGGCGAACTATTGTGTATACTGATACTGAGGAGGAGGAGGAGGATGTTGATAATGTGTAGGTTACTGCTGATGATATGGATGATAAGAATATGCAGCGTATGTTGAAATCCGTGTCTCCGTGTTTGGAAGTGAGTGGAGACTGAAAATGAGGTTGTGGATGGTGTTGGTATGCCATACCTCTCTGAAACTAGTGAACTCACCTATGGTAACGAGTCTGGCTACGCTCTGGACCACTCCAAATGTCATTCACCTCCTAAATATGAGGTGGATGTGGAATTGGAGGCTCTGAAAAAGATGGTCTCCTAGTAGTATGTCACCACATATGCTGGAGTCTATTGCTGGATCTGATCTAGAGTCTGCATGTATTAAACATGCTAAACTATAGGAGGTTCTTCGGTACTCTGCTGAGCGGAAGTGGAATTAGACTCAGGTGCAAAAATCTCGGTTGCGGCATTAGAACTCTAGTATGAATGGATGGTACTCACAAGTAACTCCAAGTGCTTCGTGATCTCATCGAGTTTATCCAGTTGCTTCGTCCTCTGTTCGATCACATGTAATTTATCTAGCCCTTATGACCGCTTTTCAATTATATCAACTTTAGATAGTTGATTTCCAATGGTGGTTAGATCTGACCTATCCACCCTATCCACATCATGAGATGCAGACTGTAGTCATGTTGATAGCCTTGTAGGGTGTAGGAGGTAAAGGATATTTCTGAAATACGCGGGAAAAAGATAAAGCTGCAGTGCACTTCGTCATTTCCCTAAAAATCTGTCAAAGTATGTCCACATCCTTATTGAAGTGTGAACCCCCACAAGCAGCATCTACCAGTCTCTGATTCTCTTAGCTCAAACCCAAAATAATTATGCACTAAGCTTGTCTTTGGAATGTCGTGGTAGGGGCACTTCTCCGTCAAGTCATTGAAGTGTTCACATGCCTCGTGAATAGCGTCATGGGACATTTGGGAGAAGTTGGCTATTAGTGATCATGTTTGATTCAATCATCCTAGAGGATAATATTGCTCAAGAAAGCTGATCTTAGCTCTTCTCAGGACATCACCACCCTTCCTAAATGATTGATCCAATATAATTCCTTATCCATAAGGATAAAGGAGAAAGTTGTCATTTTCACTAATTCTAATGGTGTGGTCAAACTGCTGGAGGTGAATATAAGGTTCTTCATTGATGTGTCCATGGAATTGGGGAGTAAATGAAGTAGTTGGACCTTCAGCTTGAAATGCCATGGACCGCAAGAATCTGAATCCATGTAACTATTTATCCTGCTCCTAAGTTATAGGAATCTCTATGGGTGAGCTTAACTTCAACTCGATTCGGCTCAACAATGGGATATGATCTCTGCTCATCTTGCCCATTCCCACCTCCTCTCTGTTTTTCTCATCCTCCTCTCTCCTCTCTTTGTTGTTCCTCATCTCTAAGATTATGTCTCATACCGGCCTAGATGTTGGCTTGCTCTGTAAAAGTTGTGCCTGAATGTCCTGAATGGAAGCCATCATCATACTGTTGATCTCATTTTTCCCAATGATGGGTGCCTTTCCCTTTGGTGCCATCGAGTCCTCAGGATCAGTCTCTAAAAATGTGCAGGGCACTCGATTAGTCCTCAGAAATGAAGGAGCCTCAAATGAAAGTTCGAGTTGGGAGTCCATGTCAAACAAGGGATTTATTGGAATAAGAAATGGAGAAAAGAAAAAGAAGAATATTCAAGAAGTGAGGCATCCGAATAAGTGAATACTACCAAAATGAAGTGTATAGTTATAGTTTCACGAAGTTCGAACAAAATGTACTCCAATCTGTCATCTTCAATGCAAGCGGAAGATGCGAGAATATGAAGGTCAAACAAGAAGAAAAAAGTGAGAAGAAGGAGTGAAGTACACAGAAGGATCTTTATTATAACAAGAAAACACAAACCAAACCCTCAATTCATCAACTGAACACAAGTGGAGGCCATAAGAGTTCGATGTTTTATCTTTTCGATTTAAGTTTAGTGAATCACATATTTACTTAACCACAAACACACAAGGTGATGTCGCCCTATCGCTAAGCATATGTCCTCACACCTCCCCAAACAGTGGAACCATCTGCCCATGCTACCGGGTTATTTCAGGTCCAAAGGGAAATGCGAGGCGGAGAACACCAAAATGATTTTCTAAGGTCGGAGGCAAGTGCTTACAATTGCGACTGTGTACAAAAGAGTGATACACATGCTCTTAGGGCACATGTCCAAAGATTTGGGCTCTAACCATAGATCTACGTCCTCATCCGCTTTGTCTAGAGGTAAGTGAAGGATATGGAGAGATCCTTAAGCGCGTCATGAAAGTGTGAAGATCACATCGTATGCGATTGGAGCGACTAGTCGTACTAGTTGCTTGGTGCAACGGAATTTGAAATTTTTAAAATGATGAAACCAAATGATCCAGGAATACTTCTCAGAATATTTCATCTAACCACAAGTAAGATGTACGATTACCTCTTGAATCGTGGTTGCGACCAAGTCTCTAAAGCAAGAGACCTCATGTCTCAAGTCCGATCTGATGGAGGAGATGCTTGCAAGCGCATTGATGAGATGCGTACTCTATGCAATCCGGGTTAATGATCCAAGCGGTGAATCTCCTGATCTTGTCACATGACTTCCGATGTCTTCTTCATGAGTGAGGAGCACCGAAGGAGACGGAGATCCATGAGAGGTCAAAGCGGCGACACGACAGCATGGCGACGACGTCAATTCTCTTTAAGGCACAAAGTGAATGGCCACTAAGAGAGAGAGAGATGAGGTATGTAGTATGAGAATGAGAGAGAGAGACATTATTCAATTATTGTGTGTCAAAAGAAGAGCTAGGTTTGCCTCTTCTTTTATAGTATTTTGGAAGTCCATGGATTACAATCCATGCGAAACACAAAATCAATGGTTGAGATTGATTTGTGTTTTCAATTCAATGGCCATGATTTTGTTATAAAAATACCACAACAAAAAAATAGATTAAATTAAACATATTCAATAATCAACCTAATTTAATTTGAACTAAATCAATTAGGATAGAAGGATTAAGAAGAGGGTCACCCACCTTCCTAAAATAGGGGGACGGGAACCCTTAAGAATGAGTCAAAGGGTGGTTGTTCACCAGCCATAAAAGGAAGGTGTTGACCTTCTAATTTTGTGAGATATAAAATATCACATATCCTTCATATATATTTACAACAAATTTTGTTGTAAATTAATTCACAAAAATAATTCCAAATTTATTTTTGAATATTGCAGTCATGCCATTAAATATTTGTGAATCATATTTACAACCCAAAATGAAATGTAATTTGTATTTCTAATTAATTTTCAATGTGAAATCCAATTTACATCAACGATTAATTTGTAGATACTATTTACAATGAGCTTTCTCTAATATAGTATAAATCACATTTATAAAATATATATATAATATGGATAGTACTATCCAAATTATTCATATCCTTGATAATTAAACCACATTTAATTATCTTGGATCAGCATTCTCATGTATTTAAGTAGTATGAATCATATTCATATTATTCATGATAACTAAGTCGTAATTAATTATCGATATCTCAATGCTCACATACATAATTCATCAATGGAATTATTCTTGAACTCTTTCAAGAACAATACGGTTTCTCCGCGAATACTTAGAGATAGGGACAGGACAATTGTACGTTCCATACATAGTGACTTGGATATTGAGATCACATCTCAAAATCCAAATCTTGGAGACCTCTCATATATGCTTGATTAAATCCAGGTCATAGATCTAATCTTCTCATTACATCTGAATCTCATTCAGATCAATGTCCAACATTTAGACTACGATCGGATCATTTCTCTAATAAGAGGAGTCACTAAAATCCAGACATGTTTCATCACTCCCTCGAAATGGAAGCATCATGGTTATACAATCGTTAATGATCACATCTCTCTCAAGTATTCCTAATACATGTACATCCTGCATATTGGAAGAAATAGAATAAACTCGAAGATATCGATCAATTTACAGTGTCATCTTAAGGGTTTTATCATTAAGTTTCTCATTCGATTTTCAAAAGCATAAATCATACCTACAAATTTTATCATACTTCCAAAGCAAGACGACCATGCATGGAATTTGATCAGTCTCAATACCTCATGAGTGAGCTCATGTCTTCCGGATCACAAGTGAACCTGTGTGATTCTTTTGAGAGATTGTATTACTCATATGCCCTTGTATGCATACCAGCTCGCCGATGTATTGATCTTGATTAGTCCATCAACCTATCGGTCTACCAAATATACATACTTAGACATATAGTAATACATCTATCTCTGGTTGGAGGATGCATTCATAAATCACGAGAGTATACGTCATAAGACTTCATTATCTAAATCTCGCTAAGTCAACTCTTTGACCTAACTTGTCTGACACCTCTGAATCTCTATTCCTATGCAGAGGACCTTCATAAAGAGGTCGGTCAGATATCGGCCAAAAGATAAAGGTTTGCCATCTCCTACTCATGCTGGAGATCATCTTTTAATAATCATGTAACGGTTCTTGATGAGTCCTCAATCTAACTCCTTAGATATTAATCCAAGCACCCGCATCTATGGTTCAATAATTGAATCAACCATTGTATGATCATCAAGATGGTCATGGTACATAACCCAAATTGTACTAAGAGGCCTTATAGTGCATTCATTCATTTAATTTCAGACAGGGAGTGAAAATAAACCAATAACTTTTATTGATATATCAAACATTACAATGACATTTATTGTAGGAATGGTTCGTATCGGGCTCACATTGTTAATAATCTCCCACTAGCCCTCAGAACCATTAAGAAACAATCCATAAACCCATACTCAATACATGTTGGTAAGGTTTGATAAGCATATCAGCAACATTATTGGCAGAGGCCACCTTGGTGATGACGATGTCACCACGCTTTTGAATCTTCGAATGATGTAGCATTTCCTTTCCACATTCTTGCTCTTTTGATGCCATCTGGGTTCCTTTATCGAAGTTATGCCTCCTGTGTTATCGCAGAGTAGCGGGATGGGAGTATCAGAGGAATCTACAACAAGCACCAAGATAAACTTGCACAACCACACTGCCACCTTTGCAGCATCCGATGTGGCAATGTATTTAGCTTTTGTTGTTCAATCGGTCATAGTGTCCTACTTCTTTCTTCTCCATCTCACAGCACCACCGTTCAAAAGGAACACAAACCTTGATGTTGACTTTCGATGTATGCATATTTGCAAATAAAATAAATGACCGCCAACATGTTTTTTGATGTCCTACCATGCTTGGATTTCTCCATTTCATGTATGCATCATATATGCTCCTAAAATTATGAAAAAATAGGGTAAGATGACCGCCAACATGTTTTTTGATGTCCTGTTTTTATTTTTGCATTTTTGGCATTTTAACTATTTATTAAAATTAAAATGAGCATGTTTTTATTCCTTTATAAGTTATAAAATACTAGAAAATAGAAAAGCATCTTGAAAAATTCCAAAAAAATCATACGTTATTTATTTTAGTATTTATTAACTCCAATATAAAAATTCCTAAAAATAGAAAAAGAAAAAGAGTAAAAATAAAAAAGCTCCAAAATACTTTATAAAAATATAAAAAATCACTAAAAATCCCAAAAATATGTTTTCTCTTTCTAAAATTTATTTATATTATTATCTACCTATTAAAAGTGATTTGAAGAATTTTGGATTTATTTTGCTATTTTTAGTCTTTATTTCAGTTTCAGCTTATTATTTAATCTTTAATTTGGGATATTTTGATTTTAAAAATCCATAAAAATTAGCAAAAATTCCCAAAAACCACAAAAACATCATAAAAATACATAAAACCTAAAAACAATCTATTTTATGTATTTTATTTATTTTTACAAGTATTTATAATTACATTACTTTTTATTATATAAATAGTCTTATATAGTATATTATATATTAAAAAGAAAAAGAAACAAAAAATATGAAAATATAAAAAGAAATACAAATTATAAAATCAAAAGCAATATATATATATAAACAAAAATTCACATATATATATATATATATATATAAAATTAAAAACCCACAAAAACAATAAAAATGGATAAGAGAAAAGAATAAAGTTTCTGAGCTTAACTGCCCTATCTACCGTTTGCTCCCCGAGTTTGACCTCTACACATGCTTATACCTATATACATTTGTTTTAGAGTTATAATAAATTTTAACTCCACATTTTTGCTATTTATTACTTGATTTATACTATGGGTTAATCATTGATGAATTGGGGTTTCTTCTGAAGTCGCTTCGACGATTGTCGATCTGCCTTGTGGATTGACAAGACTTCGGTAAAATCCTGGTTATCATTTATGTAGATGACACCCTTATCATTGGGAATGATACATGGATGATGATCGATGTTAAGATTTGTCTATCCCATACCTTCAAGATGAAAGATCTTGGAGAAGCCTCTTACATCTTAAGTACAACTTGCATTATGCCTCCTGTGTTATCGCAGAGTAGCGGGATGGGAGTATCAGAGGAATCTACAACAAGCACCAAGATAAACTTGCACAACCACACTGCCACCTTTGCAGCATCCGATGTGGCAATGTATTTAGCTTTTGTTGTTCAATCGGTCGTAGTGTCCTACTTCTTTCTTCTCCATCTCACAGCACCACCGTTCAAAAGGAACACAAACCTTGATGTTGACTTTCGATCATAAATATCAGACTAGAAGTCAGAATCTGTGTATTCCAAGACTTGGATATCACCATCTCCATAGACCAAGGTGTAATATTTCGTCCATCTTAGATACTTGAAGATGTTCTTCACTTCATTCTAGTGGTGTTCTCCATAGCAGGATTGGTAACGGATTACCACTCCCACTACATGGCAGATATCTAGCCTTGTGCACATTATGGCGTACATTAAGCTTTCTACAACTGATGCGTAGGGGCATCAAGACATGGCTTTCTTTTCCTCAACACTTTGAGGAGCCATCCCTTTAGACAAGTGGATACCATGTCTTAAGGGAAGGAAGCTTTCTTGGAGTTCTCCATATAGAAGTGCTCCAAGATCTTCTTAATGTAACAATCCCAAGATCCTCTTTTCTCAATTTCTGAACAGCTTCAGACCTAAGATGTAAGAGGCTTCTCCAAGATCTTTCATCTTGAAGGTATGGGATAGACAAATCTTAACATCGATCATCATCCATGTATCATTCCCAATGATAAGGGTGTCATCTACATAAATGATAACCAGGATTTTACCGAAGTCTTGTCAATCCACAAGGCAGATCGACAATCGTCGAAGCGACTTCAGAAGAAACCCCAATTCATCAATGATTAACCCATAGTATAAATCAAGTAATAAATAGCAAAAATGTGGAGTTAAAATTTATTATAACTCTAAAACAAATGTATATAAATAATGTTTTCATATTTTTAATAAATGAAATCCAAGCATCGAAAATACATGAACTATGAAGGGCATATTTGCAAATAAAATAAATTTTAGGGACATACATGCAATTTTCCTAGAAATATACAACGTATATTTAAATTTATTAGACTAAATACAAATACAGAAACTACCAATGGTATACATGCAATTTTGCCACTTCACGTGGGGCAGTACATGAGGTGACGTAGACTGTGCCCATTTGTAATATCCATAAACAATAGGGGATTTAATGCAAAATATCCATTTTTTTACATTTCATAATTAATTTATTGTACCAGTAAAGAAATACAAAAATGGTTGGGCAAGATATGCAATTTTGCCCAAGTAGGCGTGCCATCAGATGGTAAAGATCATTTTTTTAAAACATGTGTCTTCATTTGGGACATCGGTACCGGTTCGATGATCGACGGTTCTGATTAGATCTTGGTTGCGAGATCAACAGTGCAGGTGAGGTTTGATCGGACAGTGGCTGTGTTGGAAGAACTGGCACAATCTGACAGTGGAGAGGAGCAATGGATGAACGGGGAAGAAGCCTCGCCTGAGCGAGCTTCCTCTGATGAAATCTTCCGTCTACGGCATATTCTAATGCTCCAAAATGGCCCAAAAGTCTCCTGGTGAGGTCCTCTATCTATTGGGGGTGTCAAAATACTCCAGTGATAGCCGGGGTTCTCCTGGGATGGCGAAGGAGCAGAGGAGCTCTAGGTACCTCACGCAAGTCCCCAGATTGACTCCGGATGGCTTTAAAACTCTGAGACCTGTGCAAAATGGTTAAGGGATCGAGGGAAAATTGCCTCGGCCATTTAAGCAACGGAATGGGGCATAAATGGTGCGGATGGAGGTGCTCTAGTGAGGTGGCAGCGGAGGGAGCATCGATCTCCAGATCGATGGATGATCTGGGTGACTAAAGCATGGGAAATGGTGAAGAAGCTGAAGGGAAAGATATTGAGGTGGAAAGGAGGGTCCAAACAGGGTGGTTCATGATGAAAACATGGCCGAAGATCGAGATCTCCAGCGAGGGCATTATCCTTATCTAAGCTAAAACATTATTAGAAGAGTGAAATAAATTTCAGGAAATAAAAGATAGGAACAAAATTTACCTAGATAAATAAATGGCGATTCTCTTATACCTGATCAGAGGCCAGGGCCCAGGGAGCAGAGCGATCAGCGAGGTTGTCGCGGGTCCTTTACCCACTCTCAGACACTCCATGGGTCGCCAGCTATAACTGGGTGACTCCCTTGGCCAGAGGCGGGGGCTCAAGGGCTTGGACGTTGACCAAAATGGAAGAGGAGGTCAGAGGTTTTATTTATATACAAGTATGTGCACCCTTATTGATGGGAGATTCGAACAGAATCAAAAGTATGTACAGAGGATTTAATGATATGGCACGGGTGGCTAATGATCAAGGATCATTATTGGTGAAGTGCTCAAGGGTGATGGAGCACCGGAGCGGCAAGGAAAATTCCGAGAAGGCGGGTCGCTCAAGATTCTGACAGAACTTAGAAGAAGGAATGGGGAGTTGACCGGGGTCAACGATCCTTGGGAGTTGATTGGTCAACGCAGACTGCTATAGGATAAAATAGGTCCTTTTATTTGAAAATAATTAACTAAAAATCATAAATGGTTTTATCATTTTTTGAGTATAAAATAAAATATGTTTATTATTTTATGTAGTATTTTAATATGATCTTTATTTATCTTTTAGGTGTTGATTATTACGAGGTAATTTTTTATGGGTGTATTTATAGGTATATTCATCTATGTTTTGGTTATTTTATTTTTATTTTGTATAATTAATTTATTATTTTATTCTCTTATTTCATATATTTACAACTTATTTTTAGGTTCATAAATATATTTTTATTATATTTTTGTGATGTTATTTGTAAACTTAAATAAATAGGGGTATAAATTATATAGGTATAAGTACGTGTATTTTACCTATGTATTTTTTCATTATTTTATTTGTATGCTTTCTTTATGGTTTTCTTCTAGTTTTAATATGTACATATGTTGAAAATAATATTTTCAAAATTATAAAAATGTAAAGTTATAAAAATAATAAAGAATAAATAAAATGAATATTTAATTCATGTATATAGTACGATAGTGGTCCAAAACCTAAATTTCACAAACCACCTTCATTAAATAGCTTGTTAAAACTATATTCAAATAAAGGTGATTTTGATATATTTTGAGTTTTTATTTAGGATATATGGGTTTGGGAAGTTTGGATTTTGGATTTTCATTATGTCTATAGAAAGTACATTGTATATTATTTTTGTATGATATCAATTTTGTATTTTTCTATACATTATTATCTACAATTTTGTGTAAAGAGTTTCTTTATTTGATTTATAAATGATAAAGAATAAAGTAGGTCCCAAAATGCTTTGTTGAATGAATAAAATAATAGAGTTTTTAGGTGATTTTTTGCCATTATCTCCCCCTACTTTATTTCTTGTTAACCAATTCAATTCTTGACTTGGTCTCGGGGTTTAGGGTCACAAAATACCTTTGGTATTTTATTATTTTTCTTTTCTTTATTCTATAATTTTGGCATTAAAAACCTTGTTTTATACACAATTAATACAATAAATAATGAATGGTAATATGCACAAAATAATATTATTTACATTTTTTAGCTCGGGTTTTTAAGGACAAAATGATGGAATAAAGGTGATGAAATGGAGATTCATAAATAAAGCACGATGAACACAATGGTGATCCCACTAAGCTTCTTGTACACACATGGTTCATTAGGATTCTACATAAAATCATAACTCTTTATGGTTTTGTCAAATCAGTTGTTCCAGCTACGAGAAGCTTGTTTGATCCCGTAGATGGATTTCTTCAGCTTGCATACTTTGCCTTCCTCGGTTATGAAACCCTAGGGTTGCTCCATATAGATATCCTCCTCGAGGTATCCATTGAGGAAAGTCGTATTGACGTCCACTACCAGATGTCTTGAAGATCCATTTACACCCAATGGGTTTTACCCCTCTAGGTGGATCCTCTAGGGTCCATACACCATTTTTATGCATGGAGTCTATTTCAGACTTCATTGCTAACATCCATCTATCCATGTCATGATCTATGAATGCTTCATCAAATGAAACTGGATCATTGTTAGTTTCACCTGACACACAAAATACGTACCTTTCAGGTGGTGCAACCACCCTCTAATTCCTTCGAAGAGGTATGGGTGTTACATCTTCATTTACTTCCTCAGTTTCTGTTCAAGAAACTCGGCATCCTCAAAGGATACTATGAGTTCCTTGACTTAATTGTTATCTTTACTCTTAGGGAAGTCATCCTTTAGAAATTTTACATCTTTAGAGACGAATACCTTCTAAGTCTCAGGTTCATAAAGTTGGGATCCTATACCATCCTTAGCATAACCAATGAAGTAGCACTCACGAGTATGAGATTCTATCTTACATGTGTCAACATTCTCCGCATGGACCAAGCAACCCTAAATCCTCAAGTATTTAACATTGGGTTTGGTTCCATACCATTGCTCATGAGGAGTTTCAGGTACAAACTTACTAGGAATCTTATTCAAGATATATATTGTATTATCTACTACATATCCCCAGAAACTAAGTGGTAAATGTGCTTTACTCATCATTGAATGGACAATGTCCATGATGGTCTTGATGCGGCTTTCAGTGACACCATTAAGTTGAGGAGTTCGAGGAGGAGTGAGATTGGAGATAGTTAGTCTCTCTCTAAGGTATTCTTTGAATTCATCTAAGAGGTATTCGTCACCTCGGTCAGATCGAATCCATTTAATCTTCCTATCGGTCTGGTTCGCAACCAAATCCATGAACTCTTTGAACTTTTCAAAGGTTTCAGATTTATGGTATAATAGGAAGATAAACTCGTATCGTGAATGGTCATCAATAAATGTCAAATAATATCGATATCCATTTCATGTTGCAGTATTGAAGGGACCACATACATCAGTATGTATTAGGTCAAGAATACCTTCGCATCTTGTAACCTTATTACAAAAAGGCATCCTAGTCATTTTACCTCGAACACAATGTTTGCAGGTAGGCAAATATTGAACTTATCCTTTATCAATCTACAGATCCTATCAACAGAAAAATGACCAAGCCTTTGATGCCAAATCATATTTGAATGATTTCCATCCTCCCGATTCTTTTAGGGTTTTTATTAGTGACAATAACATTCATGACATTTTCATCAATGCAGAATTCATAGAGCCCACCAGAAGTCAGAACACCACCTGCAATGTATTTACCATAACAACTTATGACAAGTTTATTATAGAATAGAAATGAATATCCACTTCTAACTAATTTAGATACATATATTAAGTTACGTCTGACATCTGAAGATAAAGACATTCTTTATGTAAGACTCTTCCACTAGATAATCATAGTTTGTAGGTCTCGACGGCAAATAATGCAACAGTTGCATCAGATCCTATCTGGATGACTATCTCCCCTTCATCAAGACTCTTAGTTTCCTAAAATAGATGCAATAAATTTCATACATGAATAGAAGCACTGGAATCGATGACCTAACTACCTTCTCGTCCTACGAGAATATTGGTTTCAATGATGAAAGTAGAATTCATACCTGCTGGGGTTTTACCTTTGTAAGCAGACTTCATGTAATCTAGGAAATTACGCTTCCAGTGCCCCAGCTTCTTGCAGTGATGGCACACATAGGTCTTGTTTGATGTCACAAAATAGGAAGCATTAGAAGATGATGCAACACTTTGACTCTTCTTCTTTCTCTTCTGGACCGAGCTCTTTCGAGATCCTTGCTTCCGACTGTGCTTCCCTTTGACATGTGTAACCATTGCACTTCCAGAGGGATTATCTTTCTTCACTACGTCTTATGTAGACTTTAATGAAGCCAATAACTAAGTGTTAGACCAATTAACCTTGTTCATGTGGAATGACACCACAAAGTTATTGAAAGACTTAGGGAGCGATAACATAATGAAGTCAGACTACATATTTGCATCCATGTTAGCTCCGAGAATTTCTAGTTTCGATAGGTACCCAAACATTTTGAGTACGTGTTCTCTAACTGAAGTTCATTCCTACATTTTACAGCGAATAAGCTCTTTCATAACGTTATAATGCTGAGTGCAGTTAACATCATCGAATATATCCTTGAGATTCAGCATTATATCCTGACATCTGTCCATCTCCACATGTTGCTTCTAAAGCACATTGGAGAGAGATCACATAATATAACACTAGCCAATGTATGATCTTCATCATATTTTCATAGTATTTCATTTCTTTCAATGTCTTAGGATTTTCATGCTTGTCCTTTGACAACACATAGGATATGCACTCCGCAGAAAGGACAAGATCCAAATTACGGATCCAATTTGAGTATTTTGGTTTGGTCAATTGGTTGACCTCCAAAAGCCTACTGATTAGGTTCATGGACTTCATTGTCTGAAACTAAGAATGCACTATATTAGAACATATAGATATATATATATTCAAATTTTATATTCTTTGATTATGGATTTTTAATAAAATTAATCTTGCCTTTTCGACTCTGAAAGTTCATTCCCTTAATCACTTTCAAAGAAAGATATATACTTACTGCTATATCTCTAGAAAGAACTGGGATCTCCTTTTCTACATTTGTTACATCCAATTAATATGAGAACTTGTAACTCGGATAAAAAAGAAGCGAGAACACATTCCACCTTGCAAGTACAACTTGCATTTCCCAATTCAGTCTTTAACATTCAGGCCCACCACCCCTAAGGCGATGTCGACTCGTTGTTAATTGAACCAACCATCAACAGGATTAGAGCTTGTTATACGTAATCCAATATCACTCCAATAATATGAGGAATCGGTATTGGGGTCACTACGTATATGGTCTTACTCTTTCGAGAAGCAAAAAACCTGATCCATGTGCGCTTGTATGCAGGAGATGTCACTTCGGACAGGTGTCTCCTACATACAATCCATGGTGACGAAACCATTCGCCTTGACAGGAGACCATGTATATCACTTATGTGATCCTCCATATCATGTTCAAATTTTAATTAATCATTATGAATCATATTCACATAATTAATTCTTCCAAGGAAAATACTTCTCTATTTATAAAAGAGTGTTTTTAATTGGATATAATCCATTTAATCATATTAAATCAATAGTGAATACAATTTAATTAACCAACAAACAATCTTGATTGTTACTTGAAATAATGGTATAATCTCAAAAATACATATTATTCAAATTTTAATTAGAAAAATACATCATGATCTCTTCAAACATTATCCATTCCTTACTCGTTGTCATTTCTAGTACAAACGGGATGTGGGACAGACCCCTCATGGAGCAACCTGCTACCCTAGCGATCCCTGACTAGACACCATATCCGCCTCAGGTCAAGATAATATGATTTTATCATTTTTTATTTGAGATGATAATCGGTCTTTCAACCGAAGTTATACCATATAATATTTATCAAAATTATTTTGATTAATATTATAAGTAGACTTGCTAAACAAATCCCCAATCCTATTTAAGTAACAATGTTTTGCATGTAGAGATTGCTATACAACTACTGTAGGATGATGGTTTTTCATGAAACATTCATTCAATGGTCTATGATGATGATGATTAACCAATTATTTTCAAAACTATTAGGCATCATGCATAATCAAGGTAAATTCATAATTTCCATGATTTCCATTGAATTATAAAAATATTAAGTAAAGGGGTTTGATGATCTAATCATCTTCTGACCCATCTCCACTAAATATGGAATATCTAGGGCAAATGGAGTCATAATTTTGCGAAATAAATTCGACCAGTTTGCTGATTTGATTCTCTACTTAATCAAAATGTTTATTTAATATTCATGATGGAAAAATAGTAAGTAAAAAAATTTCCAGATCTGTGATTTCATGCAAAACATCTTTCATAGCGAGAACTCTTCGAATCATTTTCATGCACTTTGGTATCAATTATCGATTAATATTTCTGGGATATTAATATATTCTAATATATTTTATTAACCAAAAAACATGTCCAATAATTACACAAAAAGTAGGTTTTCAATTAAGCAAAAAACTGATTTGAATCTTGCATCCAATGCAAAAACAATGATTCTCGCGCATCTGAAACTTGAACCTCGATCGCCTAGGATTTCAGATCATATCGAAGATCTCGACCAAGGATCTGATACCACTTGAAGGATATGGAGAGATCCTTAAGCGCTTCACAGAAGCGTGAAGATTGCATCGTATGCAATCGAAGCGACTAGTCGTACTAGTTACTCGGTACAGCAGAATTTAAAATTTTTAAAGTGATGAAACCTTATGATCCAAGAATACATCTTGGATTGTTTCATCTAACCACAAGTAAGATTTAATATTACCTCTTGAAGTGTGGTTGTATCAAGTCTCTATAGAAAGACACCACCTGTCTCAAGTCCGATCCGGCGGAGGAGACGCTTGCGAGCGCGTTGATGATATGTATACTCCTCGCAATCTGAGTTCTTGATCTAAGTGGAGAATCTCCTGATCTCATCACACGAGATCCGATATCTTCTTCACGAGCAAGGTGTACCGAAGGAGACGGAGATCCACGAGCGGTCGAAGCGACGGCACAACGGCGTGGCAACAACGGTGATTCTCTCTAAGGCACAAAGTGGACAGCCACTAGGAGATAGAGATGGGGTGTGTAGTATGAGAATGAGAGAGAGAGTTTATTCAATTGTTGTGTGTAAAAATAAGAGCAGGGGTTGCCTCTTCTTTTATACTAATTTGGAAGTCCATGTATTATAATCCATGTGAAACACAAAATCAATGGTTGAGATTGATTTATGTTTCTATCCAATGGCCACGATTTTATTATAAAAATGTAACAATAATTCATTTAAATTAAATTAAATATATTGAATAATAAGTATAATTTAATTTGAACTAAATCAATTAGGATAGAAAGACTAGGCAGGATGGCACCCACCTTCGTAAAATAGGGGGACGACCCTTGAGACTGAGTCAAAGGGTGGCCGTCCACTATCCATAAAAGGAAGGTGTTGGCCTTCTAATTTCGTGAGATATAAAATCTCACATAATCCTTCGTTTATATTTACAACAACTTATGTTGTAAATTAATTCCAAATTAATTTTATGAATATTGCAATCATGCCATTAAATAATAGTGAATCATGTTCACAACCCAAAATAAAATGTAAATTATATTTCTAATTAATTTCCAATGTGAATCCAATTCACATCAATAATTAATTTGTAGATACTGTTTACAATGAACTCTCTCTGTTGTATTATAAATCACAATTATAACATAAAGAAATAATATGAACAGTACTATCCACATTATTCATATCCTTGATAGCTAAATCACATTTAATTATCTTAGATCATCATTCTCATGTATTTAAACAATATGAATCTTATTTACATTATTCATGATAATTAAATCACATTTAATTATCAATATCTCAATGCTCAGATACACAGTTCACCAATGGAATTATTCTTGAACTCTCTAAAGAATAAAACGCTTTCTCCGCGGACACTTGGAGATAAGGACAGGGCGATTGTACGTTCCACATATAGTAACTTGGATATTGAGATCGCATCTCAAATCCAGATCTCAGGCACCTCTCGTAGATACTTGATTAAATCAAGGCCATAAATCTAATCTTCTCATTACATCTGAGTCTCATTCTGATCAATGTCCAACATATCGACTAAGATCAGATCACTTCTCTAATATGAGGAGTCACTAAAATCCAGATATGTCTCATCATTGCCTCGGAATGGAAGCATCATGATTATACAATCGTTAATGATCACATCACCCTCAAATATTCCTAATACATGTACATCCTGTATATTGGAAGACCTATAATAAACCTGAAGATATAGATCAATTTACATTGTCATCTTTAGGATTTTATCATTAAGTTTCTTATTCAATCATTGGGAGTTGGTATTGATCATATGCTTTCCAAAAGCATATATCATACCTACAAATTCTTGTCATGCTTCCAAAGCAAGACGATCATGCATGGAATTTGATCGATCACATACTCATGAGTGAGCTCATGTCTTCCAGTTCACAAGTGAACATGTACGATTCCTTTGAGAGATCTATTAATCATATGCCCTTGTATGCATACCAGCTTGCTAATATATAGATCTTGATTAGGCCATCAACCTATCGGTTTGCCAAATATACATAATTAGACATATAGTAATACATCTGTCTTCGGTCAGAGGATGCATGCCTATATGATGGCAGTATATGACATAGGACTTGGTTATCTCGATCTCTCTAAGTCAACTCTTTGACCTAACTTATCTGACACCTCTGAATCTCTATTCATATGCAGAGGACCTGCATCAAGAGGTCAGTCATATATCAGCCAAAAGAGAAAGGATTGCCATCTCCTACTCAAGATGGAGATCATCTCTTAACAATCATCTTAAAGACATTGCTCGATGATTCCTCAATCTAACTCTTTAGATATTCATCCAAGCACCAGCCTCTGTGATTCAACAATTGAATCAACAGCTATATAATTATTAAGATGGACATGGTACAAACCCTAAATGTACTAAGGGATTTTATAATGCATTCATTCGTTTAATCTCAGACATGAAGTGAAAATAACCCAATAACTTTTATTGATATATCAAACATTACAATAACATTTCTTGTAATAATGGTTCACCACATGCTCACATTGCTAACAGTAAGTACATGTGAGTAATGAGGGGGTTACTCTCCCCAATACAAAATGATAGTTACATTTATTTTTAAGACCGAGTGTATTTAGCAGTCCCGATTTTTATAAGGTTATCATTTTTTGAAAGTTTTTCAAATAAAATAGCCTAAAGGTTTTTCCAATTCCTTTTTATCCCAAGTCCAGAAAATTGGGTAAGGAAGTAGGAAAATCCGACGTGCGTGGAAATCAATGATGCTTGCAAAGTAAGAGATGTTTACCTGTTGCCAGTAGTCTACATGCAAAATGATCCACGGATGAAAATTAAATCTATCCTATATGAAATGGAAACGGAAACCATCCTAGCATAAATTTTTATTATCATGAAGAATCATATTTATTTGCCTAAATCCAAGATCAAAGTGACTATAGGTACAAGAATGATATTAGGATGTTTGGACCTATTATTTACCTAGCTCAACCAAAATAATAAAAATCTAAGCTAAGGGCTCAAACACAAAAAACAAATAAAAGTAAATGCGAAAAATTCAAATCACATGAAACAAATAGAAAAAATAATTGAGAAAAACAAAACATGAAGGGATCCCCTAAGTGCACCGGCACTTGGTGAAACTGACCCGTAACAATCACAAGATGGGTCTATTGACTCTATAGAAAATAAAAAAGGGACAAGTGCCAACAATTTATTACAAATATTTACAAGAATAATATGAATAAAAGGACTAAAAAATAAAAACTAAGAAAATAAAATGCAACGGATCTTCAACTCCTCTTGCCTCTCCTCAGTTGCTCTCTCCTGTCGGTCGGTGAAGAAACTCCGGACATCCACCTTGCTCGGGTGCATCAGCTCTCCTAGGATCGTCGCCCTCGCTCGTCAAGCCCTCGCAACAAAGAAGAAACAAAAGTGTGTCAGAATAATTTATGATAAAATAAGAAAAGAAATAAAAGACAGATAATGAAATAAAAAGAAATAGATAAGTAGACAAACAAGAGAAGAAGAAACAAGTCAATATATCTACCCTCGTCGTGCCTCCCCAGCAATGGTGCCATTTGATGAGAAGGAGGTTTTCATTTTTAAATTATTTAATGAATAAAATGAACAATTGAGATGGATATATCACAAGTGATGGCGTCGCAACCCAAAACCATCTCAAACATAAATTATTAATTAGTCTAATGACAGAGAAAATGAATAAAGCGATTTATTTACTTCTATAGCAAATCATGATCAAACTCAGTGAGTCTACAATTTATCATAATCCTTTTATGGAATAAAATTCTAGTTACTACAACTACATGATCGATACATCATATAGTAATTGTTTTGTGGATGTCGATAATATGAGGTAATAAGTTAGTGTTTAGTTTCTATAGTTATTAGTCTATATTTCTATAGTGCAAGTGCAGGGGTCCGTTTTTAATCACAGCTCTAACAAAAGAAAATCCAACGAGTCACACACTAAGCATAGCAATTCTACCAATTGAAATGGTCAATCATATTTTTATTTAACCCTGTGGAAATAAAATTAGTATTTATTGTTGATTTTTTATTGAATGGAGGGAAAACGAATGAAAATCTTTTAATTTTCTTATTCTAACACTAGATAAAATAACAAGAAAAATAAAAAGGGGTTCATTATATTATTTTATTATTCCACATCTACAAATATCCAAATTTTTATGTTAATAAAGGATTTTTCTTTTTCTTTTTATTATTTTTATATATTTTTAGTGCTTTTTATATTTTTCATGGATTTTTTATAATTTTAATTTTTATTTTTTTTTTATTTTCAATTTTTTAATGATTTTAAATTTTGCAAATTTTGATCTATTTAATTTTTTAAAGAAAATAAGTAAAGAATATATATACAAAAGAAAAAGGGCATTTTATATTGTTTAAAAATATTAAAAAAATCAAAATGCAAAATAAAACCTCTTTATGTTTTTCTAAAATTTTCTATGATTTTTTTTATTTTTTGTGTAATTTTTTTGATTTTTTAAGGATTTATTAATGAATAAAAACAGTAAACAATGAACAAAGCAAAATTAAGACATTATTTTTGGGTTTTTTAACATAAAACAAAATCAAATATACTCGAAATCAAGTTCAAACAAAAGAAGATTCTGCAAGCTTTGAAACAACATATTATTAATTTTTCTTAATGTTTTGTGAATTTATATGAATTTTTTAAGGTTTTCTATATTTCGCAATTTATAAGGTTTTTTATTGAATTTAAAAAAAATATACATATGATGAAGTATAACAAAAAAAACTACTGTGATTTTTTTAGAACTTTTAAAGAGTTTTTAATTTTTTATAAATTTTTAAAGCTAAATAGAGAAAACTAACACTATTTCTAATTTTAAAAATAATGAATAATAGAAATTTTGAAAACTAAAATTATTAATGATAAAACAACTAATTAGGAGCTTAACTTGGTTTTTAGGAATTTTTAGAGGTGATTAACTATTTAATAAGAACAAGTAAAGACAAATTAATTAATCCGCAGAAAAAGGACCTAAATTAATTATTTTAGGATTCAGGACTGAATAAGTAACAAATAATATACGTTCAGGATAAAACATGCAAGTTACCCACAAATTCATGTGTATGTGCACATGACTCTTAATTTGAAGGACTTATTTGCAATTTATGAAGTAGATAATAACAAAAGAACACAAACTTTTTATTACGAAAACTCCCACCAACACGTGATGAGACATGTGAGTTTGTAGAAAGTGGACTAATATGCAAATATATAAAAAAAATGGGCACATATGCAATTATTCAATCATCCACGTTCTGACATGTATTTTATTTGTATTTATTTATAATTAAAAAATGCAGGAGTAGGAGTGTTATTTCACCAGGGGAGCGTGTGCGTCATATGCAAAATGGATGGTTGTGATGCGGCGATAATGATCAGATTTGACGGTGCTGAATTGGGGCGCAATGGACAGTTGTGTTCTAATCTGGAGCGGCGGTTCTTGATCTAATGCCCCTTAAGCCTTTTGGAAAAACTTTGGAGAAGGTTCAAGCTGATGAATTTCAATCAGTCGGATCTCCTTTGATCTGTTGTTGATCTGACCTCTAGCAGTCTCAATAGAGTCCTAACGTTCTCCCGCATTGACCTGAAGTGTTGATAGCGTATGGGTCCTGCTGATCGAGGATCTGAAGCTCCATCTCTGAAATGCACCCAAATCAACTCCCAGGTATAGATCTGAGTTCCATATGATGCTTCTATTCCCTGCAAATGAATGGTGGCTCGAAGATAGAGCTTCAACCCTCCTTATTGAACAAAAATGAAGGAAAAAGGAGGGGAGTGGGTCAGTCTCCAATGATATGAAGGATTGAGATCGAAGCTTCAGATCTAATGCAGATTTGATTAATAAGAATATGTAGGAAAATGCAGAGAATGTGCATGATGATGTGAGATGCTCAGATCCAAGCAAAACACGTGAAATAGCCTCTAATCAAGCTAATCGACGGTGGAGCTAAATTCTACAGAATAAAAATAAAAGGAAATGCAGTGAATTAAACTACAAAACTAAAAGAAAATGTACAGATGATACTCAAAAGTGGAAAGGGAAGATGATAGCCTCAATCCAGCTACGGTAAGGCTGGAGAAACTGAGCTCACCGAAGCGACTCAGGCGACGGCTGGATCTCTCTCGTGAGCCCCAAACTCACGCTCACGATCAAGGACTGCCCTCGTTTTCACCTCAGGCAAGCTCTTGGGATTGATAGCAGGGAGAAAATTAACTCAATAACAGACCCCCTTGAGTATTTGGATCTAGAGCTATATTTATAGAAGTGGCATACGAATTTCAAAATTAGGTAGCACGCAAACCTAGGCTAAAAAGTGTTGGAACTTATTCGGGCGAGTGTGAGTGATGCACGAGGCTTATTCGGGTGAGGAATCAAGAAATACGGGTGAATGGATCGGGCAAGAAAAATCAAAGAAGAAGGCGGGTCAAAGCTTATTCGGACAGAGAGGAAGTAGGGATCTAGTTGACTGTGGGTCAATATTCGAGTCTAGATCAATCAGGGTCCAGTCTAAATAAAGACAATCGTTAAAAGACAAGAGTTAAAAAATAAAGGAAAAATAAAAAACAAATAGAAAACAAATTTAAATTAAAAAATTTCAAAAAAAAATAATGTTAATAAATAAATAAATACAATTTTGGTGTTTTTAATTAATTAAATTAATTGACTAAATAGGCTAAAATAAAGAAAAACCTTTATTCATATATATAAAATACCTATATATATACAACATATAAATTTTTAATTAATTATTTTTACAAATAGTTACATCATTTCATATTTTATTTATTTACAAAATAATTCAAGGATTTAAAAAATATTTTTATTTTGTTTTTGTCAATTAATTTAATAAGTTAATTAAATAGGGTTATGTACAATATAGGTACATGATACCTATAGTAGAAATGCACTTATTTTATTTTTGGTTCTTTTAAATTTTGTTATTTTTATTTGTATTTTATATGAATAACATAAAATATATAAATAATAATACAATATGTACAAAAATACAAATAAATAAAGAAAGAAATAAAAATAATAAGTACAATATAGACATTATATACAATAGCTCAAAAGCTGACTTTAACGTCTTAAATCCGATTTTTATGAAACCACTTTCATTTTAAAGCTTATTTAATTTTTAATATAATGAAAATGAGTTTGGTTTATTTAGAGTTTTTATGAAGTAGATATTGATCTGTCAATGTTGGCTTTAAAGCATTGTTTCTCTTATTTTGTACAGGGTCTCTTCTTACAATTATTTTTATTATTGAAAACTTATTTTTATGTACTTGTTCCAAGAAGAAAATATTTTTATTAGAGTTTGTTTTGGTGATAAATAAAATAGTAGAAGATATATACAATGTGCACACTAATGAGTATATACATGTGAAGTTTGATTTTGTTGATTTTTGATAGATTAAAGACCTTATATCTTTCTATTGTATTCCTTGTCAATTAGATTAAAAGCCTTGACCTAATCCTGAGGTAGGATCAACCTATATTTATTACATATATACAATATTCTTTTTGCGTTCCTTTTCCTTTATTTCTATATTTATTTATTTTGAGTTAAAATAATTATAAATATACACTATTTATAGATGAATGAGGATTTTTAATAAGTGAGAATTAATGATATGTATAGGTGTTTTGTAAGAGATTTTATGCCAAAATTAATGAATAAAGATGATTAATTGGTAATTCGTCACTTACTCATGTATTTGACAAAATAGTCAACGATTAGCATAATAAATATGGAGTCCATTTCATATGAATGGCTCTAAGGGCTTGTGAGAGACTGTTGGACTTGTAAGCCCTTGGCCACCCATTAATGTAATAAAATTTATTGTTTTAACATATCCATATGAAATAAATGATTGCGAATGCACTTAATAATAAGATCCCTTTTTACAATTAGAGTTATGTACCATGACCATATTGAATATGATGCACTTGACACACCTGACATTAACATGTGATATTCAATATAGATCTCCAGTCTGAGAAAGAGATGGCAATCTTTCTTTAAAGACTAATTTTCGCCCGACTTCCTGATGCATGTCCTCTGCATATGAATAGAGATTCGAAAGTGTTGGAATAATCAAGTCAAAGAGTTGACTTGATGAGGTCAAGATAAACTAAGACTTGAATCATAACTGTCACGATTAGGAACACATCCTTTGACCAACGACTGATATACATCCATATGTCTGAGTATGCATGTTTGATAGACTGATAGGTTGGTGACCTAGCCAAGGTGGTATGCACATAAAGGCATTAAGAAGTATGATCTCTCAAAATATTCATATATGTTCATAGTTGATGAATTGGGAGACAAAGCTCACTAATGAGATAATTTGGGATCATAATGAATTCCATGTGTGGTCGCCTAAGACACGAATTCAATATATTAATATTTTTTGGAAAGTTTATGATTAATATTGTCGCCCAATTATCGGATGAGAAATCTATTGATGTGTTCTAAGGAAGACAGTCAAACTAAGTTTGAACTTCGGATATATCAAAGTCTTCTAGTATGAAGGATGAATCATTATTGAGAATACTAAGGGGTAAATCTATCATAATAGATTATCTACCATAACACTTTCATTCCGAGGGAATGGTGAAACTATATGGATTTAGTGGCTCCATTTCTTAGCTTGTTGAGAAATTGGACTATGTCTCATATCCTTTGAATCCAATGTCCAATCCCAATTTACAAATGTTGGAAATGAAATGGTGATGGAAATGGGAATAAACATACTCCTCGAGCTTATTTCTAACCTCCAAATGTTTTGGACTTTGATTAGAAATGGTTAAGAAAGTTGGATTCAACTCACGGGTACTTTCTCCATCTCATGGAGAGTATGATGCATTTCGTTGAGCTCACTTAAAGTGTGAATTACTTCAGCCTGAGCTCAAAGTGATGTATTTTGCTAAAAATATTATAAACCATGAAATTAGTAGTCATCCTAATTTAAAGTCACTATACGTGGATAGTATGATCTCCCCGACATTATCTCGAAGTATCTACATATGTATCTCATAAGTCCTAATTGGATTATGACTTTATACTATTTGATGTCAATATTGGGACAATAATTGTTATTGTCATTCATAAGGGTTTTTTTGTGAATATGAATCACAAATGTGATTCATTAATAAATATAAATGATGATTCATAATAATTAGTTAATATTTATCTGCATATAATTCATATAATTATTACAAGGCACATGTGTGAATATTATTCACATTGTATTAGTAAATGTAAATTGGATTTACATTTTTATTTGGATTTATGAATATGATTCATAAGCTATGAGGATTATTCTAATAAAATTACAAATTTTTATAATTGTACTGTCAAATTAATTAATAAAGCAGCAATTCCAATCTGTATATGGAAAAGGGGATGTATTGTGAGGACTCATGACGCCCTCTATGAGCGTCCTAATTGGAGTAGGCTCTCATTTTGTTGCTTAATTTATTAATTAACTAATTGGTGATTAAAAGGAGATAGTATAGTCCTAATCCCTATTGAATAAGAACTAAATCATAGCCCTTGATCCATGATCCATGGGATACCATTGAGGATGTCTACTATGAAGATAAGACTCCTCATAGATGTCCTGCATGGCTATAAAAGAGAAGGCAATGCCTCTCTTTCATTGGTATTCTTGTTCACCCTAATAATTCCAAGTTTCCTTGATCATTGAGAGAGAGGATTAAAGAGTAGGAGACTCTCTAATACATGTCCCTCTCTCTCTCTCTAGCCTTACACGTCCACCTTCAATCCTCCATCTTCTCTTCATAGGTGCCGCCATGCGAGAGAGAAGATCGTCTTCTTTGTCATGCTTCACATAAGTGTAAGAGGACTCAATTTTGTGAGATAAAATCAGAAGCTTGAGATCTTGGTCTCATCCTTGGGTGGACAAATTCAATAAGAAGAATACATCGAAGTTTGTGGGAAGCTACGCGACTCGTCATCGTACCCATAAGAGAGACAAGCGCAAATCGGACTTGATTCGAGAGATCTCTTATTTCAGAGGCTCATGCTTCAAAAGGTAACCCTGATCTCATCTCAATATTCATTAGAACATTAGAAACTATGTTAGGAAAATTGTTTCCCTAAATTAATGGTTTTACAAAGTACAAAAGTTGTGCAGAAATTTCTTGTTCATATACAATGTTTCAAGCAAATAGTTAGCTATTTTTCCAATTTTCGTGATGCAAAATAAATAATAGGATTATTTACTTCCTTCAAAAGCATGGATCCTAGATGGGTTTAGTCTGTAAGAAGAAGAAGAAGAAGAAGAAAGGTCAAGCTATCAACCAAACTTCTAAGGCTTCCACACATCTAACATCTAAGAAGATGGATGTCTGTCATCTCTATAACATGCCGGGACATTGGAAGCACAACTGTCCAGAATACTGAAAGACCCTTTATAACGACAAATATATGGTTTCGGCAGGTAACTCATCTGCTTTCATCATTTAAACTAACTTGCTCGTATGACGAGAAGGTACTTAGATTGCTAATTATGATGCATTTGTTAATATATGCAATTTATTGTATACGTTTCAGGAAATCAGAAATCTTTATGAGGGGGATATGATCATCCAGATGGGATCTGGTGCAACTATCGCAGCAATCACTGTCAGGATGTCCTATCTAGTGGAAGAGTCCTAGTTGTTCGAGAATGACTCTATGTTCAATATGTTGTAACTTATTATCTATATCTAAATTAGTTAGTCGTGGGTATTCTTTCTTTTCTATAGTAAACTTATGCTAAGTTATTATGGTGATTTTTATTGGATTGTACGTTAACACCTAGTGAACTGTATGAATTGGATATGCATGAATGTGTCATGAATGTCAATACCACTAATGATAAAATCCCTAAAAGATTTAGGATGGATGGAGATTATTTAATTGTGATCTAGAATCAAAGACTGGGACATGTGTCTATTGATAAGATCAATGGAGTGGTAAAGGATAGACCTTCGGATTTTTTAAAAGTACCTGATTTACCAACACATGAGCATTTTATTCGAGGTAAAATGGTCAGGGCCCCATTCTCCAAGAAGAGTCAAAGATAGCAAGGTATACTTAACCTAATACATACAGATGTGTGTAATCCTTTTAGCACCATGACTCACAACGAACATTGATACAACATAATATTTATCGATGATCATTTGAGTCGATTTTGTCTTCCTACTACATCACAAATCTAAAACCTTTGAAAAGCAAAAAGAATTCATGGCTTTGGTTGAGAACCAAATAGGAAGGAAGATAAAACAAATTCGATCTAACCGAGGTGACAAATACCTCTCAGGTTAATTCAGAGAATACCTTAAAGATAAGGGAATGATTTCCAATCTCTGTCTTTGAGGTACTCCTCAATTCAACAGAGTTGCAAAGGGATACAATAGAACCATGTTGGACATGGATAGATCAATAAATAAAGCAAATTTACCTCTTAGTTTTAGGGAACATGTAATAGAGACTGTTGCTTATGTCCTTAACAAGATTACAACTAAATCGGTATCCAAAACCCCATATGAGTTTTGGTGTGCTATCAAGCCAAGTGTACGACACTTAAGATTTTGTAGTTGTTTGGTCCATGCTAAAACGTGCGTGCAAGCAAGTTGGAATCTCGCACTAGAGAATGCTACTTCATTGGATACATAAAGAATGGTATAGGATACAAACTTTTTGATCATGAGGCTCGAAAAGTATTTGTTTCTAGAGACGACAAATTTCTACAAGATGAATTTGTAAGAGTCAAGACAATATTGATGTTAAGGAACTAATCTAATCTAGCGACACTAGTTAAGTTCCCACCACAGAAACTGAAGAGATAATAGAAAATGACATGCACATACCTCTTAGAAAGAGTTCTAGTGTGGTGAGACCACCCTAAAGGTATGGATTCCCTATATCAGAAGAGTTTGATGATGATCCAGCTTCATATGATGAATCCTTAGCAGATCATGACATGGATAGATGGATGCTAATAATGAAATTTGAAATATAATCCAAGCATAAGAATGGTGTATGGACCCTCGAGGATCCATCTAAAAGGGTTAAACCCACTGGGTGTAAATGGATCTTTGGGAGACAGAGGGGACTCAATGGGAAGGCAGAGACCTTCAAAACACGACTTGTAGCCAAGGGCTACACACAAAGAGAAGGCATCAATTATGATGGGACATTCTCTCTTGTGCATAAGCATAAATCCATCAGGACATTGCTAGTTATAGACGCATATCTTGACTACAACATCTGACAAATGGGTATCAAAACCGCATTCCTCAATGGGTACCTCGAGGAGGATATCTAAATGGAGCAATCCTAGGGCTTCATAGCTAAGGAAGGCAAAGTGTGCAAGCTGAAGAAATCCATCTACAGGCTCAAATAACCTTTTCATAGTTGGACCATCTGATTTAATAAAACCATAAAGAGTTATGATTTTGTTCAGAAATGAAATGAACCATGTTTGTATAAGAATCTTAGTAGGAACACCATCGTGATCATTGTTCTTTATGTAGATAACATCATAATCATTGGGAATGATGTTGGGGTGATGATCAGTGTTAAGATATAGTTAACACATACATTCGAGATGAAAGATATCAGAGAAGATTCTTACATCTTGGGTTTGAAGTTGTTGAGAAATAGAGAAAAGAGGATATTTGGACTATCACAACAATGATACATCAAGAACATCTTGGAAGATTCAAAATAGATAATTCCTAGAAAATTTTTATTCCCCTAAGACATGGTATTTAACCTATCTAAAGGGATGACTCCTCAAACTGTTGAGGAAAATAAAGCTATGGCTGGATGCATGTATGCACCGGATGTAGGAATTTTGATTTATGACATCATGTGTACCAGACCGGATATCTGCAATTTGGTGGGAGTGGTAAACTATTACCGATCCTGCTATGGAGAGAAACGTTGAACTACAGTGAAAGCATATTCAAATACCTACGAAGAACTCAAGATTATGTCTTGGATTATGGAGATAATGATCTCCATGTCTTAGGGTATACATATTCAGACTTTCAATCTGACATTGATGATAGGAAGTCAACCTTAGGGTTCGTATGCTTGTTCGACAGTTGTGATGTGAGCCAAGTTTAAGCAGAACACTATGAGTTTTCTGACAATGTCGAGTATTGGTTGCATAAGATACAGTAGTTATAACTGTTTACTCGAGATATGCAAGTTTGTAATAGAATTTGGCATATTCTCGGGTAACAAAGTGATTAATCAACTTTCTTCGAGTTGTACATGAATGTCTCTGAGCGCTAGTGGGAGACTATTGAACTTGTAGGCCCTTGACAACCCATTAAAGCAATTTGTATGCCAACATGTTGACATGTAGATAAGAACATATGAGATGTATGATCTCTCAAAGGGATCGTACAAATTCATATTTGATGATAATTGTGCCCAAATAGAATTCCATGCATGGTCGTCTTATTTATGAAATAAGACATGAATTGGAAATAATATTAGTATACGCTTTTGGAAAGTGTATGATTAATATTATCGCCCAAATTATTGATTAGAAACCTATTGATATACGGAAGAAGACAATCAAATAAGGGTTTGAACTTCAGGTTTATCTAAGCCTTCTAGTATATATGATGATGGAGTATTGGGAATGCTCTGAGTTGATGTGTTCATAATAGGTCAAACGTCATGACATTTCCATTTAGAGGGAGTGCTGAAACTGGATGGATTTTAGTGACTCCATTTTATGACTATATAATTGAGATTAATTGGATTAATCTCACATCAATAAGGTCGTTTCTGTGGTCCATTTCTAAGCTCATATAGGGTGTGAACGTTTGAAATAGAAATGAAAATAGAGATGGTCTCACTTCCGTAACCCATTTATGAGCTCCAAATGATTTGGACAGACTTGAAATGGAAATGTAAGTGGAGCTCGTTTCTATAAACCATTTCTGAGCTCAAATAGAGTGTGAAACATTTAGAATTAGAAATGGAAATGAAAATGGAACCAACCAATTGAAATTTGATGCAATTGGCATGTCGTATATGGTTTAAACCCCTGAAATTAGATGGATATCCATATTCCAAGTCATTGTACATTATAGTATGATACCATCGACATTATCTCCAAGTATATGTGATAGCTACTCACGAGTCCTAATTAGATTAGGACTTGTACATTGTGATATCAAAAATAATAATAATAATAATAATAATAATTTTATTTTCAAGGGTTTATGTGAATATGATTCACATTACTAATCTTTAGTATTTCTATGAATATGCTTCAAATATTATTTTCAAGGTAAATGTGAATAATATAAATTAAATTTACATTTTGTATTGGACTTTTTAATCGGATTCTAAAATAGGGAGGTTGCACTCGAAAATTTCTCAATTATGATAATAAAAATTTAATTTATCATTGGATAATTGATTTATAATATTATGGTATTTATTAGAATTAAAATATCATGGGATATCTCAAGGTGACTGTCAACCATGGAGTCCATGTGGACATCCACCATTAGAGTCCTATTTGTTATAGGGTCTCTCTTATTTTTTGTATATTTATCTTGTTGGTTATATGGATTTAATAATTAGCCAACCTCTTATATGATCATGACTCTTACATAGATATCAAGATGGAGAGAGACACAGAGAGAGAGAGAGAGCCATGATATGGATGTCCACAATGAAGAGTAGGACTCCTCATGGATGTCCATACCATAGTATATAAGAGATGCCTTGGCCTCTCTCTTGTATATAATAATTCTTCAATTCCATGTGATTCATATTGTGTAGCCCTGAAAGTAAGTTGAGAGAAAAGAGAGTACAATACTCTCTACTTGGTTGTCCACTCTCTCCCATCTCCAACCCTTGGTCGCCCACCACCTTGCCTCCATCTTCTCTTTGTTGTCTTTGCCCGTCATGAAAGAAGATCGCCTTCTTCTCCATACTGTGTGTACGTGAAGGACTTGATTTCATACAATGAAATCATGGGATAGAGATCTACTTGATCTCTTATTTCCATGGACAACTTCAAGAAGTAGATATCCAGTTTGCGGGGAGCAACACGAGCCATCGTCACGCCTGTGATATAAGCTCTGTCGGATCGAACTTGATTCAGAAGATCTCTTCTTGTAAAGATTCATGCTCAAATGTAATCCATATGGATTTGTGAAATAGTTTTGGAGAAGCATTTCCTAAATCATGTGATTCTGCTTCAGTTTTTTATACAATATATTGGTTTTCATAGGATGAACATCAATGTATGGGAATTTAATTTGCATTTTCCACGTTTCTTTGATGTGCAAGTTATGAACTCCTTCAAATACCCCATACTTAGATATTGTGGCGCACCACCTTACACGTATAGGAGATTCTAGAGAATCGAGCCCTTCTTCACTTAGATATGGTGGCGCACCACCTTACACGTATACGAGATTCTAGAGAATCGAGCCCTTCTTCTGCATGGCTAGAGTTCCTCAAATGGTAGCCATCGTGCTGGTTTGGCAGCTGCGTGCATAGATAGTGGTTTTGTGCATGGAAGGTGGTGAATTGGAATCGTATTTATGTTTTCCTTTTCGATGATAGAATATGCGGTTCCATAGTTGCGATATAAATTGACATGAATCACAATATTGGATTGCCCCCGCCCTCTTCTTCCTCTTTCTATTGAGAGAGATCACAGCAGTAGGATCCTTTATCGTTGGACTGAACCAGTCGCCAACCATTGTCAGATCGTGGTTATATGGAATCGTATTTTCTGTTTAACTTTTTGATGATGGAATCTATGGCACCATAGTTGAGATAAAATTGACATGAATCATGGTACTGGATTGCCTCCACCCTCTTCTTCTTTCTGTTGAGAGATATTGCAGCAGTAGGATCCCTTTATAGTTGGACCGAAGCCAGTCGGCAACCATTGTCAGATCGTGTTTACGCTCCACAGTGCGTGAATGCCCATCTTTGGGTCGTTGTTCGAGGGATTATTCTTCAACATGATTTTCATTATCAGTATATTGACGATGATATCCAACAGAGCTGCTTGCCAGATTGATTGATGTTGCACACGCATCCGGAGACGTTGCACACGCAGTGGTGTTTCATCAGAAACTCTAGAACTTGGCAATCATGAAGTGATCTTCAGATGAACCTTGATTATCTTCGCATTATTGAATGGGTCTTGAACATGAACAATAATCATTAATAAAATCTTTAAAAACAGAACCAAAATGAAACTCAATAATCGAACTGCCTTGATACCATGTTGAAATAAACAATATGAAAGCATAATCGAAAAAGATAAAAAAATATAGAGAAGAATGCTCAGGATTTACGTAGAATCCTACTCTGTGCAGAGCGAGATGAAACCGCAGGAGAAGACCTCAAAGAGTTGAATCTCTGATTGTGAATCTCTCAATGAATACATTGGGTGTTGGGCTTCTTATATAGCTCCATAAACAGATTGGAGTCCCACATATATATGATGTAGGACTAAACAATGGTAATACATGTATCTCTATACATCCCTAGTCACCCAAAAAAAAGCTAGTTAGTTGCGCATAAACATAACATCCATGGGTAATTTACCAGTTGTCATGGATAAGTAGCAGTAGTTAATCAACCACATTCTCAAGGCATGGGCAATCATTGGCAATCAACAACTCACCCTCGAGCAACTGCTACAAATTAACAAGTTGCTCATACATATTAGTCATTGGTAATTTGACCAAATACCACTAAAAACTATAAACGGTATTGATAATTGACAAGTTGCTTTAAGTGAAGATGATTGCTCGTAGTAACCAGTCGTAGCCCAATAGTTTCTCAAAAGCATAGTATTGGTAATTTGACTAGGTCTCGTTTAACAACTGCCACTAGTCAATCAATTGCTTAAGACAAGGACGAATGCTATTAATCGACAGATACCCCGATCAACTAATGCTAATCTAATAGTTTCTTGGAAACAGTAGCAACCTTTGATAATTGACTATCTATTACCGAGAGAACCGTCAGCAGTCGACTATTTGCTTAAGGCAAGGACGATAGTCGTCCAGCCACCCCGAACAAATACTACTAGTTTTCAAAAGCACAATTTATCAACTGCTGTCGAGCAACCAGTATTAGTCAATAGTTATTAGTCAACCACTAGTAACTGCTGTCAACCTACCCCATCAAGTACATGCCAATACACATGCAATATCCGTGCAATACTCTGCCATCATATGCATTAATATTTTACTATGGATAAGGATAACATGTGGATATATATATATAGGGATTTTATCACTTGTGCCCCTCCGAGATCTCGCAATTTCAGTTATACCCTATCTTTTTGGTAATATCAGTTGTGCCCCTCAAAAGTTTCACCGTCATCAGTTGTGCCCTTCCGTCAGGTTGACCGTCAATGAATTGACTTAACCATGGTTTTTTCAAACCTTGGTGCATTTAAGAGGGGTATTATTGTCCAGAGGCCTCTTCTTCCTCCTCCAACCTCCTCCTCCTCCCTCTCCGGCCCGAGCTCCGCCCCGAGCTCCCCTCCCCTCCCCGGCGCCGCCCCGAGCTCCCCTCCCCGGCGCCGCCCCGAGCTCCCCTCCCCTCCCCGGCGCCGCCCCGAGCTTCCCTCCCCTCCCCGGCGCCGCCCCGAGCTCCCTTCCCCTCCCCGGTGCCGCCCCCTGCTCCCCCTCCCCTCCCCGCGTCAACCAGACAGAGCACCCGCCCCGAGCTCCACTCACCTCCCCGCCACGACGCAGCCCTCCCTCCCCCCCACTCCCCTCGGTTCCCTGCCCCCCCTCGCAACCCACCTCCCTCCCCCGCCCCGACGCAGCACCTCCCGCGACGCCAACTCACCTCCACGCTCCCTTCACCGCGGCCTGTGCCCGTATCCCGCATCGTCTATAGAAGCCGTCGACTCCCCTCTAACTCCGCCATCCGCCATTTTCCGCCATTAGCTTTCCAGATCTGAGGTTGAGAGAGGTCATGAGGGTGACAGACTCCAGTCTTCTTTCCGTTGAGCGAGAGCGTAGAGGCGACGTACGGCGTGATCTCTTCCGCAGCGCAGCTTTGCTCCGCTGTGCGTCAAGCCACCGGAGGTCGCTTCCTCCGTAGCAGGAAATAACCATCGAGCTCGTCGGAGCTCGGTTCCCAGGTGATTCTATATCATCTCATTCTACCAGTAGTTTCCAGGTCACTCATTGTCTCTGTTCTCTCTTCTATCTCTTCTATTATTCTTCTCAATTCCTTTGATTTATCTTCTCAAATTCATTCCAACCTAACGCCCAATCATCAAAAATCTGTCCTTTCTCGATTCCATTTCAATTTCAAATCCAGTTCTACACCTCCGCTCCGTAGCTCAATTACCTCGGATCATTCATCCGATCTGGATTTTAGACCCTTTCCTCCATTTCGACGGAGATGTACTCTCGAGTTGCATGAACATTTGCAGGACGCAGATTATCTGGATCTGATCATAATACTTTTGGGATCGACGGGGATTGAGGATTGTATCATCACTATCAGATACGGAGCTTTCATTAAAACAACAACCACAGGTGGTCGCATGTCAATAGATCGAGATCCACAGCCTCCGACACGTCGGCATCAACGGAGCCATCGCCAGACATCGGCAGTCGCCGCTTAAAACGAACACACTTGATCACGAACACACTTGAGGAGGAGGAAGAGGATGTGGAGGAGGAGGAAGAAGAAGAAGATGAGGAGGGTGTAAAATTACCTCCTAACCTTTTTTTTTAAAGTAATTTCACCTATGTCCTCAAAGTTAACGGCCGTTTGCACAGTGGATGGACGGTCACTAACCCGAGGGGCACAAGTGATAAATTATCAAGTTTTGAGGGGCACAACGGATATTACCAAAAAGATAGGGGTATAACTGAAATTGCAAGATCTCGGAGGGGCACAAGTGATAAAATCCCATATATATATATATATATATAGCAATGTGTATGAATTAAAAAATATTGAAGAACGAGCACTCCCCTCGCATTTGCAAGGAATAGAATCCTAGGAATTGGTTATTTCCATCAATGGAAGAATCAGGTTTCCATTGTAATTGTTATTCCTATCTTAATATGATTTAATAAATACATGAATGGAATCAATAGAGAAATGGTGATACCATCTCCATTTAATCCAGCATAACAAACGAGGCCTAAAGGGCATGAGAACAGAACGAACAGAACGAGCTACAAAAGCTTGGAAATAATGCAACCAACTGCTTGTACGCAGAAGCATCATTCTTACAGAGTAGCAAGTCGAGAGCATTGTGCCTGAGACAAGGCAATAGCCCACCAGAGCAGAGGGAGCGATCATCCAAGAGTGTTCATCATACGACACATTGCTCAGAGGCTATTTAAGTTTCCTATCATTCAAAAGACCCTAACAACAGCTATCTTGCACAACCAATTGTGAACACACACCCACTGTGCCAACCACCCCAAGATAACATGCGTATCACCAAGCACTATTATAGATGCTAACAAAGCTCTCTTAACCGATGCAATGGGTACCACCGGTTGATATTTTATTATATTTCAAATACTTTTATTACTTTGTTAAAAACATAAAGGTGAATTTATTTTATATTCATTGGTGCATGAACTTTATTTGGTTAGCATCAATGAGCATGTGATTTATAGCGTACGTTTTTTGCATGATAATTTATTAGTTATATTATATCACTATCATGTTTTCTAACATCTTTACATGGATATGATTTATTGTCAATATATTCATTAATATATTACTTAAATCTTTTGTGTAACGCATGCATGTTGTATGTTACATATTTTACTTTATAATAATAATAATGGATGTTGTGCACATTATGAGAATATTGAATCCTCTTTATTATATTTTAATACATTATTTTATGAATGATTAATATTCAAATTGAATGGAGGATTTAATTGATTGTTTTGAATGTGTAACGTTCTCTTATTGTGTATCTATATAAAGGGGCCTATAGCATTGCTTTGAGAACACACAACACACAATCATTCTATCCCTCTTCTCCTCTTTTCTCATTTGAGTGAGTTTATTCTGAAGGAACGATCTATTGTTACTCAATAGATCTCGATGTTGGTACGTGCATACCCATTGAGATCTCGTCGTTGTATCCTGGAGAATAGTCGTACCAATACCGATTGCACCATCGGAATCTTCGTGGGGGTACGAATCTATTCTTAAGGTCAGTGCATTTTGTACGTCTCGGCAAGTTGGTTCGTCTCATCAAATCTGGTATTATCTAACCCTCCTTATATTTTTATACATTCATATTTATATCTTAAATTTCACCAACAATCTTAAGAATAGATTCTGGAGGGTTCTTTATCTGTTTTATCCAAATACCCTCTCTATTCGTAGTTAAGCAACTTTCTGATTTCACATAATTTTGGTGAAAGAAAAATGTTGATGGGATATATATTTTTTTAAGAGTTGAATGATGTAGCTATATTCCTAAAATTACTAGTTTGAAATATTCAGAAGTGTGGGGATGATTAACCAATGTCTTGCTTATTGAGGATAAGAGAAGTAAACATGTTTTGAAAAAAAATTACTTTGATTGATCATTGTATATGCATATTGGTCAATATAATACTACATGTAGATCTCATGTGATTAAAAAAATGAAAAAAAAGGTACCTCATTTTTTTCAACAGCTCGTGTGATCAAAGACATGGGAAAATAGATGCCATCTTGAGAATAAATTTGTCATAAAGAATAATTATATTTCTCCATATAAAGAGTATTAGAGATTGGAAAGTTTTGTTCTTCTTTTGAATGCATGATGGTAAGTATTTCCTACTATTGCCTTTTTAAAAAAAAAGAAGAGTGAAAGTGGTAGTATGCCTCAAATTAGATATGCACAAATTATTGATTGTCTTATACATTAGACAAGATGTTGTATATGTTGTTGAAAGTTATGCAGGTATACTCCAAATCTGGAAGAGAGCAATGAGATGCTCTGTTTGGATCCTTTAATATCTCAAAGAAGAGATAGGTTATTATTTAATACTTTATGAAGATCCTACAGTTCTTGAAGGATATTATGGTGCAAATTCACTCCATTATTCAGATGAGTCGAAAATTACTATTGGGTATATTCTTATCCTTGAAGAGGAGATATTTTTTAAAATTAATCTAGCAAGCATTCTTTGCTCAATATACATGAGCTTATTGCATTGGAGAATGCATGCACTTGTGATGTGCTTGAAAAACTTCTGGGCAGATCTTTCCATTTGGATGAAGTCAATGTCATCAATATTTCTACTGTGAAAGCCATGCTGCTAAAAATATTGTATAATGTGAAAAAGCAGGCATATTTGTCCA
Source organism: Ottelia alismoides (assembly GCA_037367405.1). Lineage (NCBI taxonomy): Eukaryota > Viridiplantae > Streptophyta > Magnoliopsida > Alismatales > Hydrocharitaceae > Ottelia > Ottelia alismoides. The sequence continues at coordinate 977,612 of JAZKJV010000720.1, read as the reverse complement.
AGAGACAATATTATGAGATATCTCATGGCATAATATCCATGTATTAAGTGAAGTCAGAGTTAAATTTGGTTGATCCTTTGACTAAACCACTAAGCAAAAAAGCTTGTGGAGAGTACATCGAGGGGAGCGGGATTGTGCCCAAATCAATAGTCGAAGTGATGGAAACCCAACCTTCATGAACGGAGATCCCGGGAAGGAGGTTCATGTGGGATAAACAATTCAGTGGACGACTAAGAGGATACTATCAGTTATTCCATATTCCTATGGTGTACAATATGATAGTATCATAAGCTGAGGTTGAACATAAACGTTCTTAATGGACATCATAGCCCAAATTGGGTGGTGTATAAAAGAAGTATACACTTGATGATGATCTACCTATATGGGTGTGGAGGTGAGGCCGCTTCCTATGAGATTTTTGGGCAAAAACTCTAGAGCACTCATGAAAATCCAGGTAGACGCATGGCCGAAACGTGTCAACCCGCATGAGCAACATAGATAACAAAAAAGTAATGTGAGATATGAGTCAATGGTTTCACAAATAAAGGATTGGTTCATAGGAATTTTAATTCCACCAACCTTTAGAAACCACATTCATATTCTCTAAGTCTTGGTTCATAGTCGATAAGACACCAAGTCTAATGCGTTACATTTTTGAGTTCCTTCAAGTGTCGTCTTTGAGTTTCTCATCTATCCTTTAATATTTATTATCCTTAATTTCTTTTTTGAAATTATGGGGGATGAAAAGAGATAGTTCAAAAAAAAGTATTTGAAATAGTGGGGGATTGTTGATATTTTATTATATTTCAAATACTTTTATTACTTTGTTAAAAACATAAAGGTGAATTTATTTTATATTCATTGGTGCATGAACTTTATTTGGTTAGCATCAATGAGCATGTGATTTATAGCGTACGTTTTTTGCATGATAATTTATTAGTTATATTATATCACTATCATGTTTTCTAACATCTTTACATGGATATGATTTATTGTCAATATATTCATTAATATATTACGTAAATCTTTTGTGTAGCGCATGCATGTGGTATGTTACACATTTTACTTTATAATAATAATAATGGATGTTGTGCACATTATGAGAATATTGAATCCTCTTTATTATATTTTAATACATTATTTTATGAATGATTAATATTCAAATTGAATGGAGGATTTAATTGATTGTTTTGAATGTGTAACGTTCTCTTATTGTGTATCTATATAAAGGGGCCTATAGCATTGCTTTGAGAACACACAACACACAATCATTCTATCCCTCTTCTCCTATTTTCTCATTTGAGTGGGTTTATTCTGAAGGAACGATCTATTATTGCTCAATAGATCTCGATGTTGGTACATGCATACCCATTGAGATCTCGTCGTTGTATCCTGGAGAATAGTTGTACCAATACCGATTGCACCATCGGAATCTCCGTGGGGGTACAAATCTATTCTTAAGGTCAGTGCATTTTGCACGCCTCGGCAAGTTGGTTCGTCTCATCAGATCTGGTATTATCTAACCCTCCTTATATTTTTTATACATTCATATTTATATCTTAAATTTCACCAACACCACCATGCATGCAGTAAGTAATGCATTCAACAAAACTGGAGGAGCGAACATGAATACAGGATTTGTCAGCCCTTGCACTTGCAGCTACTGAGGATACTGAATGCAATAGCAAGAGATTGCACAAAGACAACAAACTTCACATAAGTCTAGGGCATGATTACATGCCAAAGACAGCAATTCCGAAATAGGGATCAGATGAGCTACAACATGCCATCTCTGCTAGGCAATGAAGCATCAAATTCCCAGAATTATCTGTTGTGAGTTTGTTGGTAGAGAAAATGTAAACATCAGACTAATTCTCCAGAGGTGAAGTTATTTTACATCCAGAAGTCTTTGCAGATGTTGCCAAAGAGGTGGATTACCCAGAGAAGATGTAAATCACAGTAACCAAGGTCGTTCAAAGTCCATTAGTAACTGCCAAACCAAACAAGGTAACGTGAATATCACAAATCAGACCTGTTAAGACTACAAGCGATGCTGTGGAAGATATAGTAAAGAAAGCCAAATCATGAATAACACAAGCTCCGGCTTAAATCAAACTCCATTCACTGTTCAATAGCAACTGTTTTGCTCATTAATAAGCCTCAAAGTGCATTGCCAGGACTACTACTCAATTCAATCATGGACATAATTGCTGCTTCTTGATACATGCAGAACAAAATGATAAATAAAATTACATGCAAAGACGATCGACCAACATTGCTCATGAATTACTTTCTATTGTCCTATCCTGCAGTGCATTCAAATGGGCATGACGAAACCACTTCCTACCTTCATCTACAGTCAAGCAAAATCTGAGACAGAATGAAAGACAACCAGCACAGGATCAGTAAACCGTAGTCAAAAACTACAGCACAAAAGCGTAAGAAAACTCAAAATAGCTGTGGTGAGATTTTCCACAACAAGATACGAACATTTACTATTAGATAACCCAGGATATGGCCTGTTTTGATTGGGAGTTAAGCCCCCGCCAAAGTGGGGGCAAACCCCTTTGATAGCTGATGTAAGTTAGACTACACCCTTGTAAGAAATACATATCGCATAATGCTAAACTACCAAATCTCTTGGGTGGAATCTACCCGCCAGTGTGATCATAACGTTATTTTCATATTTACCCTCCGAAAGCTTCACGAGGACTGTTGCCCCTTCTCCAGTTCCCAATCCCTTCCTGCAAACCCTCCACGTTCCCCACCACCTCATCTCCCTCCATCAGCACATCCACCCCTTCCTCATCTCTTCTCTCTGAACTCCCAACTGATGACAGGTGTTGCACTAAGGATCATAGACTACAACAACAAAGCCTTTTACCACATTAAGTAGAGTCAAATAACGATCATAAACTAAGAAAAAATATATTCGGATGGTTGATCAAAAATATTTGTCTATCTGATTTTATTATTTTAAGTATAAAAAAACTACTACTGTTACAAAAATGCAGATCTAACAGTTAATTTACAATAACAAAGTGTGAAAACCCCCAAAATTAATATTAGAAATCATGTTTTCCACAAGCCACCAACTCATCAGTTAATCAGCCAACTAGTCACAGAGTAGTTAGTACATTCGGCTATCCGCAGTGATAAAAAAAGAGGGGGGAAACACGCTTAGGTGCCTGCCCTATGTATATTATATACTAGAAAGATACAGTTACCTCATGACAACCAAGTTGGATGATTACATTTTCAGCATAAAAATGCTCCGAAGAGAAAATAACTCCATTGCGAGAGAGCCGTAGAGCCCAAATAATAGCAATCGGCATCAGCAGCTCCGATGAAGCCTGAGATCTACCCGCGCTGTTTTTTTTTGTGAAAACTCAAGCGGGTAAAAATCACCAATTAAAATCACTTTCTAAGATTCACCATCTACACTTCTGCTGGAGTCACATGTGCACTATTCCTTACTACTTAAACTTGATTAGCAAAACCCCCACATACAATTTTACAACTTGTAGCTTTTTTGAACAGTGATCAGTTTTACCTTGTGCGCGGGAAGGGGTGGAATTGTGCAGTAAAATATTGCAAATTAGAAGTTTACTTCACAAATGCTCAAAGATTTTTATGTGGAAATCTAACCGGCTAAAAATCACCACTTAGATCAATGTTCTAAGATTTCACCCTCCACATTTTTGTCGTTGTCAGATGCCCGCTATTCCCTACCACTTTAAACTGAGCAGTAAAATCCCACTTAAACATGTAGCTTTTTTAGCAGCTCTCAAGAAAGTTTTTTTTGGAAGCCAAGAAAGGGGGGGACACTCATGGGTGTTCACCCCTAGATTTTATTCATAACAAGGAAAGCAAAAATCAAATACAAAGAGACGCCTCAAGCGACCCAGGAGCTCAACAAACTTGGTGCCTGCACACAAACATTTTCTATATAAAACCTCTGCCCCGAGAACAGCAGCGCGTTCCTGGCCAGCCATATGGCCCAAATCGTCACGAGAGGTCGCAGTAGCTCCCTCTGCTCCCGTTGCTTGGCCGCAACCAAGCCACCGCAAAAAGCCCCAACGCCCGCTCTATTGACCCACCCCAGCGCCGAGTCATCCCAAAGGGGCGACACCCCCTGACAGGAAAAGAAGAGGTGCTCTACTGTCTCAATCTCAACATCACAAATAAGGCATCTGTCAGAGACCACTCCCAGCAGCCTAGCGCACCGGTCGCGAGTCATGAGCCTCTTCCTCCTGAATAGCCAAAAGAAGACACCAATCCTCTCTGGAAGACCAAGCCTATCGAGGAAAGTGCAGTCGCGTACCATCTCCTTCGAGAGAGAGAGGGTGGGGGTCTGCAAATCGCCAAGTATGCCTTCCGAACGGAAAAAGCTCTACCGTGCCAAACCCAGTGATCACGCTCCGCTGAAGGGCCCTCCACCCCCCCTGAGCTCATCAAGCAACCGCAAAAACTCATCCATGCGCTGATCAGAGAAGTTCGAACGAAACTGCGGCATCCAGTTTCCATCAGACCAGTATGCGGCAACCTGTGCGTCCTGATCCACCGTCAAAGCAAACAAACGAGGGAAGCGCGAAGAAAGAGCCCGCCCGTCCGTCCAATTGTCCCTCCAAAAAGAAAAACTCTCGCAATTCCCCAGCATCGGCCTAAACAGTTCTTGAAAGTTTTGTGTGACCGTCAAAATACCTTTCCAAAAAGGCGAGGGCCTCAACGCACCCCTCTCTGTAACGCCCATTGACGATGCCCCATTGACCGAGTAGATCCGCCGAAGAAGAGTGGTGCAAAGACCGTCGCTACTGCCCCAAATCCTGGCCACCCGCTTCAATAACAGAGCCTCGTTCAGCGCACCCAGCGGGCGCACCCCAAGCCCGCCATCGCACTTTTGTTGCGTAATATCATCCCAACTGACCATGTGCATACCAGACGAGCCCTGACTGCTTCTGCTCCACAAAAAACACTGCATCAACCCCTCAAGTCTCTTCCTAACACCGGCCGGCAGGAGCCTCGTAGAGTAGTACACAGGGATGGCTGAGAGCAACACCTTCAAGAGCACCAGGCAGCCACCCTTGGAAAGGACAGCTACCTTCCACCCCGCCAGCCTCTTCTCAACCTTCTCCAGCAGCGGCAACCAATCGGCCAACCTCGGTCTCCTTGTAGCCAGCGGCAACCCCAGATAGTGAATAGGCATACCAACGCAATCAGTTCCCAAAGCCGAATACCTACAAGAAAGTGTTCAAGAATACCTACAGTGCTCAAGAAAGTGTTTTACCATCCGCAAAGGTAGGTACCTATACCTCGAGTACCTAATTTACAAAATCAATTGGAAGAGCTTTCACAGTTAATCTGAATTCAAACATGCTTATTGAATCGAAAGCTTCTCTGATTTGTAGAGGGGATACATAGAAGATCTAATGCAAAGTCAGAGCTCAGATTAGTAAGCAATGTGATCTTGGAGCAATGATGCAGTGCAATAAGAATTTTTTTCGTGCTTTTAAGTGCTCAAGAGTAAGAAAGGTATATAGATGAAGCCTGATGAATTTCTAAGGAGAGTAGTGAAAGGAATGGGGGAGGAATCCTCTTCCTTATATAATCAAGGCGAAGAGGTTTTTTGAGTTAAGCAAGAGACGTCAAAATCCAGTGAAATGCACCCCATGACTCATAATGTTAAGAATCAAATGGCTACAAAACAGACAAATCAGTCGGCTAAAATAGTTAGTCGAGTCGACTAATAGAACATGAGATAAGTGAGTCTTTTTTTAGAGGAAAGAGGGTGTGGTCTCAAGATTGGAACCCACCGCATATTTATTCAATTAAGAAAAGATACGTAGTACAGATATGCTACATCAAAGCCAAGGCAGAAAAAGAGAAGCTACAAGTTTTGCCACAAAAACATCAGTGCCATACCTCTCACAAAGGAACAGACTACCCCGAAAGATTTTCTCATTTCTAGCACACCAAATTGCCCCAAGGCCTTAAATGTCGAATTTCGGTTTCGTTTCGGTAAAGCCCGAAAAGAGAAATTCGGTGGAATTTCAGTGGAATTTCGGTGAAATGGTCGGAAATTGGAGAAATTATTTGAAATTTTTTTCTAAAATTAAGATTTCTAATATTTTCTAAACAATAAATTAGAGAGAGAAATATAGTTTTTTCCTTATAATAAGATATTAAGTTATTTATTACATTAAATTTCTATTTCATCTCTCTAACAGTCATAACATGCCGTTCAAAACTAGCATCACATTTAAAATCAAAACTTGCATGTTACCAAAATACTTTGAACCTAGAGATATATTTAATTCTAAAAATAAAATAAGACACACACACAAACACGAATATTTTAATATGTATGTCAAATAAATGCAAAGTAGGGATTGTGATCGTAAAATGTATGTTAAACGAGACACAAACAAATCAATTAATACCAAGAAACTGTGTAGCATTCATAAGCACAACCTACGGCCAGCCTAATAGTAGAAAAATATGATGCAGCGTAGGGCCCAAGTATAGGGTCGAATTATTAAATAAATTTAGTGATTAATTTTATTTACGTTTTTAAGTTGTTGCATTTTTATTTAAATAAAGAGATCGCGTGTGATCTCAATTAGTCTTAATTTGAATTTTAAATTTGTCGGTTAATTAGTTAGAGTCCAATTAGAATAATTAGTGGTCAAATTAATTAGTTTTCTATTTTTGTAAATCCATCCCTCATATATAAAGGGATAAGGGTCCAGTGTTTTTATTCAGCGAAGTATTTAAGAAAATTTAAGTTTATCTCATTATCTCTCCCTGTCTCTCCTCTCTCCTCTCGCGATCTCCGCGTTCTTCTCCCTCAACCTCTCGTATTCCCGACGAGTTCTTCTCAACCTCTCTTTCTTCTACCAAAAATCCACAAAAAAAATATTATTCTCGACGCCGCGAAAATTCAGTTTGCATCATTTGGTATCAGAGTGGTTATGGAGTCGTTCTCACGAGTCCACGATCCTGTCGCATATTGGCGTGTGCAATTCGATTTGAGTTGCCTATCTCCTGATTCGCGTACACGCGCACGTCGACATAAGTTCAAGCAACGTCTTGAATCGAGCCTCAAAGTCCAAGAATGGTTGGATGCGCAAGTCTATAAAGATCCGTTCGTCGACGACGAAAGTCAGATCGGAGAAGCCGTTGTGCAACCCGATTTGGAACAAAAAAATGAAGATCTAGCCGCCAACAACGAGGAGCTCGCTGTCTACGAAGAATCCGCCGCCATCCCAGCCGTTTTAGAAGAAAAATTCGAAGAAACAGTGGCAGTCCAGCACCTTCCAGATCTGATTTCGCCACCGGAATCGGGTCCCGTTGGTCCCTTCGACCGTCCCGACACGACCCCAACCACCCCAGGTAACTCCCCTACCCTCCCCAGCCCTCGCGGCCGTCATCCCCACCCTAACAGCCCCTCCGTCATCCCCATATCCTCCCATGGCACAGCCCCCGGCCACAGCCCCGCCACCTTCCCCGCCAAGGCCTTAAATGTCGGTTTCGGTCACCATTTCGGTATCGACCAAAACAGAATTTCGATGGAATTTCGACCAAAATTTCGATCATTTCGGTCATTTTTTGTACTAGGACCCCCATATTTCGGTCATTTCGGCCATTTCGGTCGAATTTCGATTTCGACTGGATATCGATATTCGACAGAAATTCGACCGAATTTCGCTGAAATTTGAGGCCATGTTCCCCGCTACCCCTCTCTCCCCGTAACCTAACCCATCCCCTACCGCCGCCTCCCTCCCTTCTCATCCCTCTCCCTCTCGCCGCCCCCCCCCCCAAGGTCCCTCCACCTTCTCCCGCTACTCCCCAGCGTCGCCTTCACCATCCCCTTCCCTCCCCTCTGGCGCCGCCTCCCCTCCAACTTCGACCCCACGCACACGCGGCTCCGCCGACTTCAGTCGCGCCCTCCCCGGCACTCCTCGCCCTCCCGCGCGTAACCCTCGTGCTCCCTGCCCCCCCGCATCACCGCCACCACCTCTCATACCTTTCCCCGCCACTTCTGCGCCGCCAACACGCCTCAACGCCGCCCCGTCCCCCACTGTTACTCCAGTTCGACCCCAGCCCAGATCAGCGTCTCGCAGCCGTCCCGCGCCCTCGTTAAAACCCCCCTTTATGCCACCACCCCACCACCCCGCTGCAGCAACCTCCAGCGCCACCTTCGGCCGCAAACACCCTCCACCGCCCCCGCGTTCCCCTGCGGCAACTCCCCACAGCATGCCGCCGCCGCCGATGCCTACAAGGAGGAGAAACCCTTACGGGTGTTGTTTCGGCCACAGAAAACCGAATCCCTCAATTTCAGGGATTTGGGGTTGAATTGGAAAAATTGTAAAATAAAATTCCGTAAAATCTTTATTTGCAGAAAAGCCAAAGGCAATAAGAAAGTGAGCAAGAACGAGGGGGTGCGAAATTTGCATCCACACCCCCGGCAGCAGAAATATATAAAAAAAGGGGCTACAAAGCAGAAATCTGGAGACCCTCCTTATCTAAATAGGACTAGGGCCTTGGGCTTCCCCTATATAAGGACCCCATAGCTTCATTCCTTGGACACATCTCCTCCCCTCCTCTCCTTGTGTCATTATTTCGCTATGGATGCTCCGAAGACCATGTTCTTCATGCCTCATCAATTCTTCGATCATCACAGGAGGACGACAACAACCACAGAGACGCCGCCGTTCGCGCCACACATGTTCTTCAACCACGAAGGCCGCGTCATCCACGCCCGCGTATGGACTCCGCCGTTCGCTCCACACCAATTCTTCCAGAAGATAAATGAGCATGCCGATTCGTCCTCCAAGCCAGCAGATCCAGCAATTCGTCGGGAGACGAATTTTTAAAAGCGGAGGAGAGTTGATGCAGCGTAGGGCCCAAGTATAGGGCCGAATTATTGAATAAATTTAGTGATTAATTTTATTTACGTTTTAAAGTTGTCGCATTTTTATTTAAATAAAGAGATCGCGTGTGATCTCAATTAGTCTTAATTTGAATTTTAAATTTGTCGGTTAATTAGTTAGAGTCCAATTAGGATAATTAGTGGTCAAATTAATTAGTTTTCTATTTTTGTAAATCCATCCCTCCTATATAAAGGGATGAGGGTCCAGTATTTTTATTCAGTGAAGTATTTAAGAAAATTTGAGTTTATCTCATTATCTCTCCCTGTCTCTCCTCTCTCCTCCCGCGATCTCCGCGTTCTTCTCCCTCAACCTCTCGTATTTCCGACGAGTTCTTCTTCTCAACCTTTCTCTTTCTTCTACCAAAAATCCACAAAAAAAAATTATTCTCGACGCTGCGAAAATTCAGTCTACATCAAAAATAATTACAGTCACAAAGACTTGGAAGGTTGTTAACAACCTACCACTCGTACAGCCACACGTACTCCTTGTAGTAGAGAGAAGTAACAAGAGAGTCCTAGAAAAGAACAAACTTCTAATGTCTTGTAAGTTAACATGATGCAATGTAATGTATTAATATGTAAAGCTCAAAAAGTACCCTAAAGTGACCGCAATTAGGTGAAAGAGTAGCCTAAGAGGTTATGAAGATGAATTTCCGTGAACCATGATCAAATTCCACCTTTTCTGTCATTTCAGTCGAAATCCAACCGAAATGGATCGAAATTCCATCGAAATGGACCGAAATTGATCGTAATGGATCGAAATTCCACCAAAATGGACCGAAATGAACCAAAATTCCACCGAAATGGACCGAAATCTGGGAAAAAGAAATGATATGGGGTTTCGATTTCGATCACTTGCTGAAACCGAATTTCGACCGAAATTCGGTGGAATTTCAGCGAAATTTAAGGCCATGAATTGCCCAGAGAAGGGCAAAAGGACTAGTTGTGTCCTCCTGAGAAATATCACAAGCCGCTCTGACAGAACTCCATTATGGCGTGTTGTCTATCGCTCGAAGCCAAGGCACAGTTGCATGTTCCCAAACCGCTGACGAAGTACTGCAGCCAAAAAAGAGATGCACGAGATCCTCTTACTCAATGTCGCATCTATCGCAAGTGATCTCTCTGGTACCCAGCAGCCTTACCCTACGCGCCTTTGACAGCAGCCTGTCGTGTCTCGCCAACCACATGAAGACATTGATTCGCATCGGTACCCTATTAGCTCAAATAATCATGTAGTCCCAAGCGGCCTCTTCCTGAAGCGCCCCCTGGTTCCTGCGAAACACCGATAAGCCTTCTTACTTGTAAATCTCCCCTCCTTCCAAGCGAAATTATCTATTCCCCCGCTGGGGCCATCAACGTCCACCAGATCCCTCAAGAGGGCCACAACCTCATCGCACCTCTGGTCCAACAGAGCCACAACGAAAGTAAGGCACCAAGATCCCGTCGACCAAAGCTGATGTACCAGAGCATTCTTGTCTCCCGCAATGGCAAAGAGACGTGGGTACCTCTCACTGAGAGAACCCATCCGCAACCAATTTTCCTTCCACAAATCAAAACGGCGCCCATCGCCCAGCACCAGTCTCACGAGCTCCTCCGATTCCGGGAACACACTAGATAGCTCCCTCCAAAGTGACGACAGCCGCATGCATGCCTCCGCTCTCCACGAGCCAGTGACCCCATAAATGCTCCGCATCACGTTGCAGACCAGGTCCTCCGACTTCTCCCATATTCTAAGGGCCAACTTCACTAGCTAGTGTTCAGAAAGACGACCCAGGCGGTCGCATATGCGAAGGTGGTTTCCTTACCGCACTGAGTATGCTATACTCACTCAATATGTGGGTTATGGGATATACTCGGTCGAGTAATCCGCACATGCGGCCGCATATGTAATAGAGGTAACTTTCTGCTCCTCCGCCACCTTCTTGACTTCCACAGGGGTTGCTCCCCGACATCTTTTTCTCCCCTGTCAAGGTTTGCTTATTGCTCTATTTAGCCCTAAATCTCTATATTTTTAGATTCAGCAACAACGACTCTCTAATTTTTAAAATTCTCCAGCAACAACTCTATTTTTTACATTATCTCATAACTGCATGAATATACAATAAATTACATGAGTTTATCTAAGATCTTTTATGGATAAAACGGATATAGATGTCGGATTTGCATGGAATTTTATAACTGCACAGAACAAATAACATATACTTAATTTAAATGGTTGATTTTTTTAATATTTGACATTGAGTAGACAAATACATCATTTACTAAAGTACGAATTCATGGTTGTATTTACTAACCAGGTTACGCTTCCAAAAAAAGGTTACCTTCCAATTTGGGCAAGGATATCTACCAAGGCCTTAAATGTCGGTTTCGGTCACCATTTCGGTATCGACCAAAACAGAATTTCGATGGAATTTCGGTGGAATTTCGACCGAAATTTCGGTCATTTCGGTCATTTTTTGTACTAGCACCCCCATATTTCGGTCATTTCGGTCGAATTTCGATTTCGACTGGATATCGATATTCGACAGAAATTCGACCAAATTTCGCTGAAATTTAAGGCCATGATATCTACCATTTTTTCTATCTTTAATCAATTTACAACATTTTTTACTCTCTCCACCTCTAACTTAACATCTTTATCTTTTGAAAATGGATGACTTTTGGAAATGCTTTGGTTGATATCACATTGTACAAAAGTCGTCACTTCATATTTCTTCTATGTTGTATTTTTAAAAACATAAATATCTAATATTTGAAATTATTATTATATTTGTAATTATTTTTTAATTAAAATAATAGAAACCATATAATCTACATATACTTCCGCCTACCCGCTTACTCGCTCCAGACCGCCTGACCGAACGAATATCGCATACCGACTTTCTTAACATTATCGTCAACAAGGCATTATTCATGAGTTCCAAACTATGGACTCCCAGGCCTCCCTCTTCGACAGCGTCACAGTGTCCCACCCCACCAGGTGTAATCCCTCACCCTCTTGTCATTCATCTGACCAAAAGAAATGCTTCATCATCACATCCAGCCTCTTCTACATGCCCACAGGCATCAATCGCGTTGAGAGGAAGAAAAACGGGACAGTAGATAGAGCGTGCTTGAGGACCAACTTTCTCCCCATGGAGAGTGTTCTTTCCTTCAAACCCGTTATCCTTCTCTCCACCTTGTCAACAACCACCTTACAGTCCGCCACCCACAATCGTCCACCAACCAAGGGGAGCCCCAAATAAGTGGTCGGAAAGGATCCCTCTGAACAACGCAACATATGGTAAAGAACCTGAGTCTCCTCCTGCGTAACGCCAAACGGTATGACCTTGGACTTTTCTCTGTTCAACTTCAGGTCCGAGATCTCCCCAAATATATCCATAATGCATGAAGCATTCCTTGCATGCTCCGAGTCCCCATCAATGAGTCTTATCAACATTCATAAACCATATTTACAATTACTCTTTGGAGTTATTGACTTAAAAGATGAAAATAGTTAGCTAAAAAAGTAAATTAGCCACCCAAATTTAAGATAGACAACTATATTAGTTTTTAGTATCCAATGGTCTGGATATCCTCACGTGTTTACCTAATTAGTTGACTGTGTGAATACATCAGTCAACTGATGAGTTTATTTTGAGGATAATTTTAGGAGATATTTTCTTTTGACTTTAAAAAAATCATGTGAAAAATAAAATTAAGAATCTTCAAAGCCTCAATTTTAAAAGAAATTAAGAAGAATGTAAAGTCTGAACATTCTTTACTGTGCTCTATCCACGAAGGAGTACAATCGTGTGTAACAATGCAAGAGACTAGGCATGAAATACGACAAACTCTCGTAGCTACTTGTGAAGGAATGAATAAGGTGTCTATTCAAAAAAGGAACCAATAATGTGTGAATATATCAGTCAACTGATGGGTTTATTTTGTGGATAATTTTAGGAGATATTTTCTTTCGACTTTAAAAAAAATCATGTGAAAAATAAAATTAAGAATCTTCAAATCCTCAATTTTAAAAGAAATTAAGAAGAATGTAAAGTCTGAACATTCTTTATTGCGATCTATCCACGAAGGAGTACAATCGTGCGTAACAATGCAAGACTAGGCATGAAATACGACAAACTCTCGTAGCTACTTGTGAAGGAATGAATAAGATGTCTATTCAAAAAAAGGAGCCAATAAAGGTAGGCGTCTACTCGGCATCATACCCTGTTTTTCCTCAAAAAAAAAAGAACCAATAAGGTGAAGAGATCAAAAATCGCAATGTTAACCAAGGTTCAGAAAGTCATTATGTGGTATTCGTTCGATGAGGCGGTCTGAAGCAAGTAAGCGGGCATGCAGAAGTATATGTAGAAGTATATACAAATTATGTGGTTTCTAATTTTAATTAAAAATGATTAAAAATACAATAATAAATTCAAACATCTAATATTTATGTTTAAAAAAATATAACATGGAAGAAATTGGCATTATTAACAATAACAAAGCCTTTTCCCACATTAAGTAGGGTCGGCTACATGGATTCTTTGCCTCCATTCAGATCTATCTTGGGTCATTCTCGAGCTTAGATCCAAAAACTAAGATCCATTCGTATAGTCTCATTCCAACACTTCTTGGGCATTAATCGCCCTCTTTTAGCCAATTCAACATTCCAAAACTCACATCTCACAGGTGCATCAGTTAACCTCCTTTGCAAATGGCCAAACCACCTTAAGTGATTTTCTCTCATCTTATCCTCGATCGGAGCTACACCAACTTTCCTTCTGATGGCATCTTTCCGAATACGATCTTTACGTGTGTGTGTGTGTGTCCACACATCTACCTTAGCATTTTCATTTCTGCTACTGCCATTCTCTGCGCATGTCTATAGTTCACAGGCCAACATTCAGATCCATAGAGCATAGCAGGTCTCACAGATGCTTTGTAAAACTTTCCTTTGATTTTCAAAGGAATTTTCTTATCACAGAGAACAGTAGAGGCTCCTCTCCACTTTAACCAACCTGCATTATTTATCAGTGGCATAAAATTTTATTTGATCGAAATCCAACCTATACAGTCTATACAGTGAAATCTAATAGATTCCATATGCATTGGAATAGCTGCATCTAAAAAAAATCTATGCAAACTAAAATTTTATTTAACAGTGGCAAGAAATGATACATTCAAGAACAAGATCTTTACAAAAAAATACATGCAAATAAGCATGTTAAACTTATCTCAAAGAAACTTATAGTGGGCAATTTTATTCCAATAAAAAGATATCAACTTGAATAGTTTTTAAAAATGTGATGATAACCTAATACCTACAAATCTTATACGACTGAAAAGCTTTTGTGATAGTCGTAGATGACCAACGGGAGGAAAGGTAGTGCATTGATCTGAAGTAGGGGTGACAAGCAAGGAGAGATGGTGCACTGATATGTCACAGAGGCGACGCACAAGGAGGGGAGCTGACATTTTATGACGGTGTGAGGAAAATCAGAGTAGGCGGCCATCGCAATGAGGATCGGAGGAGAGCCACAGGCGATGAGGAGGATCAGAGCTGCAAGGATTATTTGTCAAGTTTAGGTTTTGTGCGAGGGTTTTCGTTAGGTTGAGGGAGGGGGTTTCATGCGGGAAATGTCCTAATCAACCACTTAATTGGGTCCCTAAATGGATCCAATTAATCGTATCATCTGTTGTGTATTCCATGAATCAATTGCTTCAGTTAACCGAGTTCAAAGTCTAATATATATGTGGTCGCATATGCGGTATAGTCAGCCGCATATACCCCGCAACCTGCATATTGATCGAGTTTGGCATACTTGGTGTGGTAGGGGACCGACTCCACATATGTGGTCGCCTAGACCTACTTCCTGAACATTGATGCTAACTAGGTAATATCAAGCTTTGAGATGATACCTAAGAGAAGTATCAATGAGATGTACATAATATTCATGAGAATCGTGAACCTGAAAGCCTTAGGAGAGAATTTTATCAAAGAACTAAAATTAGAACTTCTAGATTCTTTTACAAATGACCAAGAGCAGAAAGTTACTGCAATATAAAAAAGAATATACCCTATGGTATAGATGAGATGCAAATGGATGATCTCTTAGGCAATTAATAGCCTACGAAGTCAAGAAGAAGAAAAAGTCTGGTGTCGACGAATTAAAGAAGAATGTAGCTTTCAAAGTAGAAATCGAAAAGCGGTTTAGAAAGCAAAAAAAAAGACAATGACAAGGATATAGCAAATTGCAATCAACAAATATCAGAAGAAATTCAGAAGATTCAAGGAAATGATCTTCCAAACATCTTCGGATGACTCAGCGGATTCATATTGAAGAACAAACTCAGTGTCTTGGACAAGTAGCTATGAAGAATGAGGTAACAAACTCAATATATTCTAAATTACTATAAGCATTAATGAATTATATGGCTCACCTTCCAGTGAAATTTACTAGAAATAATTTACAACTATAAATAGACAACCAAAAAATAATGAAAGATTAGCAAAAAGATCTAGCCAAATTTACTAAAGGAACAATAAGTTGTGTTGACGTCAATTGGCAAATATAGCCAATGGTACAGTTTCTATTTAAGTGTATATCCATGTTCTCTATTTCTATTTGTAAGCCTTCGGGAACTATTATATAATCGTCACCAATTGGTCCATAAGGTTTCATGCTATATAAGAAACCTACCCCGTGAATAAAATCCATTGCATGCATTCTCAACTTTCTCCATAGTATAAAAGTGACGATCCTAGATCGGAATTCGTATCCAAGACCATGCTGCCACCACAAGCCCACAACCCCGTGCATGCCTTCCTCTCCCGTGCCACCTCCTCTGCGTGGGCTCTCCTTTCGATTGAGGGTTGTTGCTGAAGATGTCCTCTCCATGTACGTGAATAAATTATCTCAACACTTTGTTGATCTTTTTCCCCAACCTTGATGGCAACGACTCCATCCAAGACCAAGCCCCCTAGTTAGGCGACAATTATCAGATCATGACATGGATGGCCAACAGCACCATCCCCAACATTATTGTCAATCTCTTGTGGAAGGAAACCACTAAGGACATGTGGAATGAACTGGTCCAGACATATCCGCAACATACCAAAGTCACAATGTGTTGATGTCTACAAGCAGATTTGATCTGCTTCTCAGGGAAAAGACCTCTCTCGTGGCGTAATACAGACAACTCCCCAGCCTAAATGAGGAACTTGCCATATTCCAGCCAGCATATCGTGCCAAACAGAGAATCGCGATTTGAGTGGCAAGTTCACAGGTTTCTTACCAATCTTCTTTTTTTGAAATCATTTTCTTACCAATCTTCATCCCTGTTATCGAACCGCGAAGGACTATTACCTCCCATCTGATACTCTCCATCCATCAAAGTCATCTTTCATTGGCTGCAGCAACTCGAAACCTCCATTAGTCACGCATCCTACACAAGTTGTGGAGAACTCTGCTTTTCTATTGGCATCCTAATGAGGTGGCCACTACAACTCTCTAGGAGGCAGAGGCCATGGCTATAAATGTGATCGTGGTCGTGTCTACTCTCATTGCATGCATTGACATAGATCTAACCACCCATCTGAGGGTTGTTTGGCAAAATTTGGCAAAGTACCACATGCCAATTTGGTTTTATCCTCTGATTATGATGCATCTATGATAGAGATGATGCCATATCATGAGCCAACAGGACAGACTGGTTAACCTTCTGCTATAGACTATTCCATGCTCATGTAACTGCTATAGAATTCTCCTACTTGTCATAATCCTCCTACTGTGAATCTTAACAAAAAAATCTCAGGTATTGTAGCCAACTATGCTTCTTCCCCGGTGCCAGTATGGACAACTGATTCTCTTCTTTTAGAAAATGGGATGGGCCTCCTCTAGAGGCCCATCCAATGGATAACTGATTCTTGTGCATCCACTCACTTGAATAGAGAAGGTAGTCTTCTCACTTCTTCAAAACCTTCATCCATTGTGAAGTCGGTTCGCTTAGCCAACAGTGTCCATTTGTGAATTACTATCATTTGGACTATGGAGATTTCCTCCAAACTCATGCTATCTGGAGTTTTTTGTGCTTCCCCAACTTTCCTTTGAGCTAACTGCATGTTTACATATTATATGTAGATCTGAACTGAAGAGTATTTTTTGGCGAGTGCTATTATTATTTTCAAGACAACCAGACAATATTAATCTTTAGTTGGGCCACGAGAAGAATGGCATGTGCAAGAGCTCTCTCTCAGAAGTTTCCCAAGCTAACCTCGCTGAAGACGTTTGAATGTGAAGTAATGGCAGTTTAGCAAATATTATCGAGTTTCTTTTCCTCGAAGGAGGAGCCTTGTCGTTCCTCACCTTTTTCTTTGGTCTATTGTGACATTTTGGGACCATGTATCGTCCGTATTATGGGAGGTCATAAGTAATTTGTTGTCTGTGTAGATGGTTATAGTAAATCTTCTTAGTGTATTTTATAAAGGAAAGGTGAGGAACAAATAAAATTGTCAAGTCCTTTTTTGAGTTCATAAAAACTTCTTTCTCTGAATATATTCACAAATTTTAAGAATTGGCAATGCTCTTGGGATTGTTTAACAAGACTTGAGCACTTTCTTTGTCACTCAAGGTACTTTTCATCAAATTTCCTGACCGTACACCTTGTTGCGGAATGGGGTGGTGGAAAGGAAGCTTGGTAACCTTCTAGACATTATTAGTACCATCCTTACTCACATGAAAGTCCCTGAAACCTTCCGGGGTGATGTTCATGCATCCACGCACTTTATCAATCAGGTACCCCCTTCAGTCCTCAACAGGATAACTCCCTTCACCCTTCTAAAGATGAGAAGTTGCTTCCTCTGCTATTGAGGATCTTTGGTTGCATTGTCTTTGTTCATGACTTCCCATACTATAAAAGAATTATTTGTGTGTGCCATCAAGTGTGTTCTCCATGGATAATCTCGAACCCAAAATGGCATATGACTATGTCAGACATTGCAACCACATTTTTGTTAATTTCACTTTCTTTGAATGGAGGCAAAGAATCATCTAGCCGATCATACTAAATGTGGGAAAAGGCTATGTTGTATGAATAAACTAGTTACTTCATTAAGTCTATCAGTGATATTCCCTTGGAGTTCCCTCCACCTATCCATGTCTACAAAAAAACACACTATACAACATGAGTCGATTCCTTTACATGTTCCTTCCTTGCAGGATGATGAGCCTTCTTTAAGTAAGTCCCGCCACTGCCAATCTAGATGCTCCTTCAAAACTTTCCATTGCACTATTTTAATCCAAAAGGCAACGCACACTACACTCCTTATCACATTTTACTTCTATTGACAATCTATCATGTTGTAACAAGAATTTAAAGATGCTCTTATGGTAATCGTCGTTCCTCGTAATCGTCACAGTGCTCTTCAAGATCATGGTTTGAAACATGTCATGGATGAGAATATGCATGGAAGGCCGTATCGATATTGATATTTTATCGATACGATATTTTGACGATATATCGACAATATATCGCCGAAATATCGCCCATATCGACGAGTCTTTGTGAAGAAAATGCCTGAAAATCGGGATATATCGCCATATCGGTGCCCATATCGGTCCCATGTCGATATCGATATATCGCCGATATATCGACGATATATCGCGATATTTCCTTCCATGAGAATATCGATGTATTTCCTTTCAGAAGCATGTGGGATCTTGTGCCATATCCGTCAGATGTGTCCCTTGTTGCTTGCAGATGGATCTTTATGACCAAACAATCAACTGGTGGCTCCATTGCCAGATCGAAAGCCAGACTTGTAGAGAAAGGCTTTACTCAATCTTATGGCGTCAACTATTTTGACTCTCTCTTGTGGCAAGAATGGGATCTGTTTGCATAATTCTATATGTTGTAGCGAACAAGAATTGGCTCATCTCTCAACTACATGTGAAGAACTTATTCCTCGATGATGACCTAGAGGAGGAGGATACATGACGCAATCACCAGGATATGTATGTTGACTACGTAAGGTTATCACTGTCACTAGACATGACATATCATATATCATGAGCAGAGCTAGTCAGTACATCGAGAAGCCTTGTACAATCATTGGCAAGATGTTCTTTTAATCCTTCGATACTTGAAGGGTTCTCCAGAAAAAGACCTCTTATATGGGGCTATTAGCCACATTGTTATCACTCTTATGTAGATGTTGACAATACTAGTTCTAGAGGATAGGCAATTCACTATTGGCTTGGCCATGTTTGTCGGTGGAAACCTTGTTACATAGCGGCATAAAACAAGGTTGCAGAAGTCGGCAGTCGGTACTCGGTCGGTAGGGTCACTGACTAAGGATTAATCGGCAGTCGGGAGAGTAATCGGATTTAGTCGGGCATTAGTCGGTTTTGATTTTTTTAATTATTTTTAATATATAAATGAAATTTTAATATATATATATATACTATCATTTATCTTCATAATTTTAGCAAATTTAATATTTTCAAGAGCTTAAGAAATTATAGCAAGAGAAGGAAAAATGAAGGAAGTTAAGATCAAACATTCAAAATGTTTGGTACATAACACTAGCAAACTTAGAAGAGAAAATATATCCTAACAACAAAATCTAAGATCATCTTAAGCAAATCTAAGCAATAACATGTTATTAACATCTAAGATCAACATAACAAAAAACAACAATAACATTGATCTTATTTGCTAGCAATAACATTGACATAAAAACATCTAAGTACAACATCAACCTAAGAAAATCTAAGCAATAACATATTAACATATAAGATCAACCTAAGCAAAAACAAAAAAATTTGAAGAAAACCTTGACATAAAAGCATCTAAGTACAACAATAACATTGATCTTATTTGCTAACAATAACATTGACATAAAAACATCTAAGTACCACATCAACCTAAGAAAATCTAAGCAATAACATACATAACCTAACATTGTTGTTTGCTAACAATAACATATTAACATATCAACTTAAAAACAAAAGGAAATAAAAGCCAAAAAAAACCCTAACCTTTACCTGCTGGAGCCGAGAACGAGGGGGCGGCACCGGAGGCGGCGAGGCTGGGAGCGGCGAGGCACTGGAGGCGGCACCGGCGAGGGGAGCGAGGCGACGAGGCTGGGAAGGCTCGGGTATCACGCACAGGAGCCGCGGGGGGTGGGGGTCGAAATGTTATGACTTGCGTGAAGGGTTACTGTCTAACAGTAACCCTATTATTTCCAAAACCCGGACCCAGCTCGGAAACCCTATGTAGAAATCGCCCACCTACGCGGCGATTAATCCGCCTAAGCGCCCGACTAAGCGGGTAGGCCCGACTATAGCCCGATTACCTCTATTCGAATCCCCCCCCCCCCGAGTCGCATAGTCGGCCGACTTTTGCAACAGTGGCATAAAATAGACCATGGTCTCCAGATCAAGTGCAGAAGCAGAATACATAGCATGGATTCATGCTACATGCGAGATTACTTAACCTGTCTCCTTTTACAGGACCTTGGACTCCCTGCTACAACTGAAGTTCCTCTTGGTTGTAACAGCAAGTCCGCAATGTACATTGCTACTAACTTTGTCTTCCATGATTGGACCAAGCATATTGAGGTGATTGCACTTTATTTGAGATGTACGAAGAGGGAAGTCCACTACTCCAAACATTTTTACAAAATTCCAACTTGCGGATATATTTCCTAAAGCGGAAAAAATAGCAAAGCCTTCTCCCATTGTATATAGTGGTCGGCTACATGAATCCTTGCTCAAATCCATATTGAAATATTCGACTATTGTTTATGTTAGTTGTCGACTACCTAACGCAACCCTCACAAAGGGGGGGAGGGGGGGGGTTGAACCCTGATCTTTTGGTTGTTGACTACCTAACGCATCCCTCACAAGGGGGAATTTAACTTGCACATATATTTCCTAAAGTAATTCAAATAAATGTGTATCATTGTTGACTTTCAAGTTGGGCATGATTGATAGATGTGGGGAAATATTGACGTCATTTGGCAAATATAGACAATGGCAGTTCCTATTTTAGTTTAATTCCATGTTCTTTATTTCTAATTGTAACCCTTCCAAGATTATTATATCACACCTATTGAGCATTAGGGTTTCACAATATAGAAAAAAGTAACCTTGCCCTATGAACAAAATCCATTGCATTCTCAACTTTCTCCGTGATTTGGATTAATTATTAGGGACCAAAAGTAATATTAAGAAAGAATGAATAGGTTTGAAATTGAATCATAAAACTAATAACATTCAACAGTTAGTGGGATTATCTAACAAGTAGTCAAAAGATGGGTACCGAACCGAACTTTGCAATACTGCAGATGTAAAGGAATGGACTTGAGCACTATTAAAAAGTTGGAACAATAACAGCAAGGCCGAAAAGAAATCATCTTTCAACCTTTCCAACACAGATTCATTGTGACAAATGTGCATTAAAAAATATTCACAAAAATTCGTGTAAAGATTAAAATATAGTGTCCATTAAAAGACCACTAGATTTCATGCGATTAGATCTCTTTGGTCCAACCAGAGTAGGACGTCTGAAGGGATGTAAGTTTTGGCTTGCAAATGTTGATGGCTTTTTTAGATTCACATGGGTGTCCTTTCTTAGAATTAAAAATCAGACTTTTAACAGCTTTGTTAAATAACTTAAATTCTCTAAGCAAGTTGAGGAGGAGAAAGTACGATTATTCAAATTCGTATAGTTCATGAGGATCATGGGAGTGGATTAGAATATTAAAACTTTTCAGACATATGAGAAACATGGTCTAAAAGATGAATTCGCTTTCCCTAAAACACAACAAAATGTAGTGGTCGACAGAAAGGATAGCACACCGTAAGAGTGCGCTAAAACTTGAAGCAGGAGTGCCTAAGTACTTTTGGGCATGGTCTCAAATTTCAGCAAAATTCGATCGAATTTCCCTCTAATATTGATATCCAATCGAAATCGAAATTTGATCGAAATGGCCGGAATGACCGAAATATAAGGGCCCTAATACAAAAAATGACCGAAATTTCGATCAAATTTCGACCGGAATTCGACCGAATATCCATTTTGGTCGGTCACCGAAATGGTGACCGAAACCGACATTTAGGGCCTTTCTTTTGGGCTGGAGCTACTAATACGACTTGCTATGTCCCCTACTAAACAAAATCAGTTATGAAATATATTATGAAAGGAAACAAATTGGCTTCAAAAAAATAAAAGGAAACAAATAAAATACTTCAAAGTTTTTTGTTTTTATCGTCTAATACTATTGAGAGTTTTTATGATATGTTACTCTTTTACAATTTGTTTATTTCTCAGTCCTTATTTATGTAATTTACCCATTATGGTTTCTCTTTTTTATGTAAGAGAACCCTTGGGCTATATGAATAAACAACGAAGTGTTTTCCTCAACAAGGTATCAGTGCGACAATCCTAGATCGGAGCTCTAAGCCACACCTCCCAACCCTACCTTCAGCCTCGTCTCAACCATCGCGCCTCAATTCGGAGGCGCCTCCGTTGCCTGCATGGCAGCCCTGTTGTCTGCCAACTGCCAGCAGCATCGCCACCTAGGGAGCCTTGCTGCCCTAGTGGCAGCCACGCCGCTCCTGCTGCCCTAATGGCAACACAGACACAATGTTGTCGTAGGTGTCGCACAGAGGTCCCATAGTCGTTGAGCGTCATCCAGCGACGCTCAGTGGCCTTCCTACTACCTTGAGTTCATAGTTTCGAGTATCTCTTTCTCGGACTAAAATCAAAACACGGGTCGCATATTCTTGCATATGATTGGCAACGGTGTGAGTCTACGCCCACAACTACCTATTTTTCATGCCAGTGTAGACATTCCACGATCTGTCTAATGTCTAAGGTCCCAGTTATTTGTTCGCGATGTCAGAAAGCGGAGTTGATACACCATCTACATGCGCCTTTAAGGTTCTAGCACCTATTGTCAAGATGGATGACACAAACTACGATTTGTGATCAATGAAGTT
Source organism: Ottelia alismoides (assembly GCA_037367405.1). Lineage (NCBI taxonomy): Eukaryota > Viridiplantae > Streptophyta > Magnoliopsida > Alismatales > Hydrocharitaceae > Ottelia > Ottelia alismoides. The sequence continues at coordinate 954,692 of JAZKJV010000720.1, read as the reverse complement.
CATGAATCTCCAGCAGACATAGGTCGTGTCGACGATATATCGGCGATATATCACCGATGTATCAGTTTCGGCGGGATAGGGGTTTCGATATTACCTAGTATATCCTTTTGCAGGGATATCGGTGATATATCGATGATATATCGGCGATATATCGCCATATCGACTCATATCGGTTAAAAAATGGTTGGATTCGGTACAAAAAATCCCAGATATCGATCGATATCGTTGATATTTCGCCGATATCTCTATATATCAATGTTATTACTCATGCAAGTTTAATTCGACTACGTATTTAGCTACACCCAGTATTAAAACACATATCTTGCTATACCTAGTATTAAAACACACAATGATTTATATATTTTGTTTCGGGTCGGGGGCGCTGCCCCCGCACCCCCGCAAGGGGGGCCAACCTGGGCCCCCCCAGGCTCGCTGATCGGGCAACGAAACCTCTGTACTGGTAGGGTATGGTGCGACAGGAGGGTGCATACAATGGTTCTTCAACTTGGTGTATGTTTACAAGTTATTTCATGTTGTAAGAACTCGAATGTAATCCATTTCCAATATCTATAAGTCAATTCTGCAAAACAAAATATCTACAACTCAAGAATCAAACATTAATATCGATATGTTCAAAATGATCAATATATGTGATATAAGCTTCATAGATTGATCAATATGTGTGATCTAAGAGTATATTTGTAAGTTAGTGATCTAAGAACTTGGATGAACTCCATTTTCAATATATAGGGACTTTTGGGATTTGGTTGGCGAGGAGGTGCTGGAGGTTATCGCCGAGTTCTGTGATGGCAATGCGGGCTTCGATCGGATTAATAAGGCTATCATTGTGCTGCTTCCTAAGTCCCCCTCGGCGGAGCGAATTGAAGATTACCGTCCCATCGCTATTTCCAATGCTCTCTACCTTATCGTGGCTAAGGTGTTTGCATTACGGTGGCTCGGGTCCTCGACTCCATCATTTCCTCATTGCAATCGACCTTTATTCAGGGAAGACAGATTGTGGATTGCCTTACTCTTGCCTCAGAGCTGGTTGCGGATTGGATGAAGAAGGGAAGGCATGGAGTGCTGTGGAAAGTCGATTTCGCGAAGGCATATGATTGCCTTGACTGGAAATTCTTGTGGTCGGTTTTGCGGAGGAGAGGGTTCCCGGAGGTATGGATCTCTTGGATGCGTCGATGTGTGACCACAGCCTCTCTCTCCATCATGATTAATGGCCGCACGGAAGGAGTCTTCTTCCAGCCAAGAAGGGGGGTCTGTCAGGGCTGCCCCCTTGCTCCCCTTCTTTTTGTCGTCGCGGCGGATGTCCTCGCTCACATGGCTGGTCGTGTTGTTGGGTGCGGGCTCTCAGCGGGTTACTCCAGGGGCGGGCTGAGCGTGCCCTTGCTTCAGTTTGCTGACGACACCATCTTTTTTATTGAGGGGGGCCTTGCGGAGGTCTCAGGGTTGTCTGCGACCTAGACCTTTTTAGCGAGCTCTCGGGTCTATACAAGAATGTCAACAAGTCGAAGGTGGTCCCTTTTGGCCTCACGGTGGAGGAGGCGAACGCATGCGGTCATGTCGTGGGGTCTCATCCTGGATCACTGCCTATTGATTACCTGGGGATGCCTTTGGTTGCGAGCAGAGCTAGGCTGAGGGATTGGCTCATGGTCGTCGAGAAGGTGGATAAGAGGTTGGCCGGGTGGAAGTCGGCCATCCTTTCTAAGGGGGGACGCCTCGTCCTCCTCAAGGCGGTGCTCTCCTCTATCCCGGTTTATTTCTTGTCTAACCGCCGGATGCCGGTGGGGATTCGCAATCGCCTCGAAAAGCTTATGCGGAGATTTTTGTGGGGCAAAAATGAGGTGTCAGGAGGGATTCATTTGGTGGAGTGGGATGAAATAACCCGGCGAAAGAGTGAGGAAGGGTTGGGCGTGCGGAGGTTGGAGCTTGTTAATGAGGCCTTCCTTTTGAAGTGGGCCAACAGGATTTGGGGCCTAGGTGAAGATTTTTATACCAAGATCCTGCGAGAGATTCACGGTGTTAGCGGAGCACCTCCTTCGCCGACTGAATTGGTGGGATCTCAGACGCCCTTCTGGAAAGGGGTGCTGGAGGTTTTTTCAAGAAATCTATCTCTGTTTGTGACAGTGCTTGGTAATCGACTTTCTTTCAGGTTTTGGACGGATGATTGTACGGGGGGGCCATTGAGCTCACGGTTCCCTCGCCTATTCGCATTGGCTGCTGATAAGGGTGCATGTGTCGCCTCTTGTTGGTCGGATGGTAGTTGGTTCCCTCCCTTCCTTGCCAACTTCTCCGATCAAAGGCTCGAGGAATTTCTCGGAATTCTGGACACCATTAGGGATGTCGGTCGTCCTTCTGACGGGAGGGATCATTGGGCCCGGCGGAGGGCCCGTTCTCGTCTAGAAAGGCGCATGGGGCAATTTGTAGGCCCTCGCCCTCGCGTTCGGAGATCTTGGTACGTGATTGCGGTTTTTTTGGGGTCTGAGGCTCCCCGAACGATTGGGCTTCTTCCTGTGGCTTTTTCGTATGCAAAGGTTGGTGACGAGAGATCGCTGCACAAGGCTGCTTGGCAATATCTCTGATAGGTGCGTCTTATGCGAAAATGCAGTGGAGTCCATTGAACACCTCTTCTTCGCGTGCCCTAAGGTCATTGGGGTTTGGGAGAAGCGGCTGGGGATTGGGCGTGCACTTCAGATTTGGCATCCTTCTGTGACTCGTTGGCGGCTAACAGAAATAGGGAGAGGAGGGGGCTCCTGTGGCCCGTGGCAAGCTTGTGGGCGATCTGGCTGGGCAGGAACGTAGCTCTTTTCACGGGACAGCGATTTTACAAGGAAAACACCGTGTTACACTGTGCGAGATTGGTCGGTGATTAGGTGTTGGTTTAGCTTCATGTATGGCATCTTTTTCTTTACCTTTGTAAACCACTTTATAACCTTGTTGATTTTAATTAATTGGGGCAAACACCGCTGAGTGTCTCCCCCTCTTTTGGGCCTAAAAAAACAACTAATAGGAAGCGATATGTTCGATATGACTGATATATGCAATATAAGGATCATAGTTTTCACAAATGATCTATATGTGTCATCTAAGTGTATATTTGTAAGTTATTTAATGTTATAAGAACTTGAATGGAATCCATTTCCAATATCTAAAGGCCAGGAATAAACATTAACAGCGATATGTTCGATATGATGACCGATATGTGCGATATATGGGCTATAAATGACCAATATGTGAGGTATAAGAGTGTATTTGTAGGTTATTTGTTGTTTTAATATCTTGGATGATCCTAATTTCTGAAAAAATGACAAAAAATGGCTTTTTGAGCCATTTCTGATATTTCCACCGATATCGTCGATATATCGGCGATATATCCCGATATATCCATTTCCGGGCGGACCGAAATGATATCGATATCGATACGGCCCTTCCTTGCCGGCAGAGCCGTGGTAAGAAGCATATTCTGATGCGAGAAGAACCAGTGGACAAGACTGGGAGTGACTGGGACCAATGCCTCATGGGAGGCAGAAGATGCATATGCTAAGGCATGGTTATTTGCTATTGTCTCTGTTGAGATAGCCCATGATATCTTGAGTCAACCCACAGCAAAGGTGATGTGAGGCATCCTTACAGGCACATACTCACAAGCGAGGAATGAGTCAAAGATACTGCAACTCTAATATGATATCTTCACAACCAAAGAGAGCGATCGTCCTCTTCACACCCTGTATACATCTTTGAGGGGAATTCTTGAGCGACTCCATAGCTACAAACCCCTGACGACCTCACCAGAGCAGCATAAATCTTATACGTATTTTATCATAACCGAGGGGTTTCTGGCTGCCCTTAACATAGAATACGTCTCAGCTCGCTCTCAGCTTCTCACAGATGCTACCATACGACCTATGAAGGAAGCATATCGCAACCTGAGCAGATTGAGTATCCCCTCTGCCACGTCTTCTCGGACATCGTCGGCTATGGCAGCTTCATGTGATAGAGGTGGTTCGTCTACATTCAGAGGAAGAGGCAGAGGAGGTGCACGCCCACGTCAGCCCTATTCATACAGTCACCGATCAGGTTACTCAGAGGATACGTGCTACTCCAAGCACGGCATCCCGCCATCAGCATGTATTGGTGAGCAAATTCAAATTGCTCCTGATTTCATCGACCATCGCTATGATGACTTCGTTGCGTCTAAGAGAGATTATGCCACTAGTCACAAGATCATCTAGTACCGGTACATCAGATGTTGATGCTTCTGCCTCTACTAATGCTTCAGGTATTACTTATGCATTTACTGGTCGCTCTTGACGAGATCCTTCAGAATGGATAATGGACTCTGGAGCGTCTCATCATCTATGTATCAGAGTAACAATCCTAGACCGGAGTCTAGAGCCACACCTCCCAACCCTACCTTCAACCTCATCTCAACCATCGCGCCTCGATTCGGAGGCGTCTCTGTTGCCTGCACGGCAGCCATTCGTCCGCCAACTGCCAACAGTGGTGCATCCTAGGGAGCCTTGCTGCCCTAGCGACAGCCACGCCGCTCCTGCTGCCCTAACGGCAACACAGACATGATGTTGTTGTAGGTGTCGCACAGACGTCCCATAGCCGTCGAGCGTCATCCAGTGATGCTCGATGGCCCTCCTACTACCCTGAGTTTGCAGTTTCGAGTCTTTTCAGACCAAAATCGGACCACATATCGCATATTCTTGTATATGATTGGTTGTGGTGTGAGTCTACGCCCACAATTACCTATTTCTCATGCCCCTGTAGGCACTCCACGATCTGTCTAAAGTCCCGGTTATTTGTTCGTGATGTCAGTTTGCAGAGTTGATACGCCATCTACATGCGCCTTTAAGTAACTAGCACCTATTGTCAAGATCAAGCTTGTAAAAATCGGTCGACTAGGGCGACTAGTCGGTCCGACTAGTCGAGTCGGGGGATAGCCGACTCGACTAGGCCTAGTCGACCATTAGTCGGTCAGCCCGACTAGTCGGCCGACTTTTACATCAAGCTTTTATATTTTTTGTTTTTTGCTTTTTAGCGACTCCATAGCTACATACCCCCGACGGCCTCACCAGAGCAACATAAAGCTTATACAGATTCTCATGATCGAGGGGTTTCTGGTTGCCCTTAACATGGAATACGACTCAGCTCGCTCTCAGCTTCTCACAGATGCTACATACCACCTATGGAGGAAGCGTACCGCAGCCTGAGCAAGCTGAATATCCCCTTTGCCACGTCTTCTCAGACATCGTTGGCTATGGCAGCTTCATGCGATAGAGATGGTTCGTCTCCATTCATAGGACAAGGCAGAGAAGGTCCACGCCCACGTCAATATTCATACGGTCACCAATCAAGTCACTCAGAGGACACGTGCTACTCCAAGCACGGCTTCCCACCATCGACGCGTGTTGCTGAGCAAATTCAAACTGCTCCTGATTTCACCGACCATCGCTATGATACCTTCGTTGCCCGTCTGAGAGAGATCATGCCACTAGTCGCAAGATCTTCTAGTACTTGTACATCATATGTTGATGCTTCTGCCTCTACTAGTTCTTCTGGTATTACTCATGCATTTATTGGTCGCTCTTGAAGAGATCCTTTAGAATGGATAATGGACTATGGAGCGTCTCATCATCTATGTGAAGATCGCTTACAGTTTGGTACTTATAGTCCTGCACAGCCAGGTAGATCAGTGGTCAATGCTAATGGGACACATTCTCCTACTATTAAACATGGGGAGGTTCATTTGACTCCTTCCATACGTCTACAGAATGTTCTTCATGCATCTGCCTTCTCAATGAACTTATTGTCTATCAGTTATATTACAAAAGATTTATATTGTCATGATATATTTGACCCTAGTTCTCTTGTTTTTCATGATATACTAACAGACATGGTTTGATTGAATGTGGCCTTGAGCATGGAGGGCTATACAGGTTGACCCAGTCTTATTATGATGGTGACACTTCTCTTCTGATGATTCGATCTCTCCCTACACGTGTCATCTCAGATTTGGTCCTTTTCTGCTGCAAAAGATTTGTCGTTGCATCCCTAGCATCTCTACCAAGTCCAATTTCCAATGTGAACCATGCCAACTTGGAAAGCATCGTCGGTCCAACTTTCCAAGTCATCAAGGTCGTAGTAGTTAGTCTTTTTGGGTTGTTTCATCTTGATATGTGGGGTCTGAGTCGTGTTCCTGGTCATCAGGGACATCGATATTATTTAATTTGTGTGGATGATTTTTGTCAGAGAATAAGTCTTATACTAGTAAGTTGATTCAAAACTTTGTGATTGAAATAAAGAATATTTTCTCTGCCTCTATCAAATATATTCGTTCTGATAATGCTCTTGAATTCTATACTACACAACTATCTTATTCAAGGTTTTAAAAAGCGTGAGACATATCGAGGCGTTTTCCCAGTATTGCCTCGAGGCGTACGCCTCGAGGCATATCAAGGCGTAAGCCTTACTTGTGAAAGAAAATTTTTCATAAAACATAATAATTAATCATAATTACAATTTTCAAGTTTTAGAAATTAAATAGTTATAATTAAATACATAACTCCAAGACATTTCAAGGCTAACATCATGGTTTTAACATCCAATTTGTTATATAACTCTCTTTTTTTGGACTTTAAATCTGCAAGGGGTCAAGTAAATATGGATATGCGAGCACAATAATGGGTAACTCTTCGCAAAATTTAAAGTTTTGAATAAAATTTAACTAAATGAACTAGATGTAACACATCATTTTCAAAATTAGGTGAGATATGTGTCATTCAATTAAGAAGGATAAGAGAGTAAGCAATGAATCAGTGTTCACTTTTTACTTTACCATAAGGATTGGGGGATAAAATACTTGAATATTGCATGTTATGCCCATCTTTGTTCATGCATGCCTTGATGTGTATTAATTTAGCCCCGATTGAATAGTAAAAAGATGAGACATGTTTACAAAAATATATTTTCTAAATTTAGGTCAAAGTAGGGGACTTGCATCCAAACATTTTAATAAAGAAAGCAATTATGCTTGATTCATAATAAAGAGTAGAGGCATTAGATTTAATGACGACTCAATTTTTTTTTCATGATGATTTATAAAGTGTAGAGATTATTATATATCTTCGATATTATTTGTCTATTTCTTCATGTATTTCTTGTGTTATTTACCCATGGGCTTTTCTCCTATATAAGAGCCCAGGGGTCTTATGAATATCAAATCATTCATTTTTCCCAACATAGTATCAGAGCAACGGTCCTAGACCGGGGTTCTCGTATCCCACCCTAACCCTACACCGTCCCCCCCCCTGCGCATCTGCACCTCCAGCGCGCATCTGCGTTGTACGCCTGCGCCCCCAACGTTGTACGCATGCGTTGTGCGCCTGCGCATCTGCGCATGCACCTCCAGCGAGCATATGCGCATCTGCGTCTGTGCCTCCAACGCGTCTGAGGCTCCAGCGTGCATCTGTGGATGCGCCTCCAGCGTGCATCTGCGCATGCACCTCCAGCGTGCATATGCGCATATGCGCCTCCAACGCTTCTGCGCATCTGAGGCTCCAACGCATCTGCATAATCGCTCAGTGCGGTCCAGTATGCTACTGCGCGTACCAACGTGCATCTGTGCACGTACTCCAGTGCAAAACTGCGTGTAGATTTGCTACCCTTGCGCACGTACAGCCAGCGGCCAGATCTTGGTCGGTTTCGTGATTTTTCAACATATAAATCACGACTTCTACAACTAGCCTATAACGACAAGAGAAGAGGATGGTTGTATGAGTCTACAAATACAACCGATCCTCCAAATATGATTGTGTAGACGCATTCACAGCAGTCTGCACCTCAGTTTTGTTCAGGACAGCGGTAATTTTTTTGCTCCCATGTCAGAAAACAAGGGTGACGTTTTTCATCGGCATGTGCCTTCAAGAGCCCACTCTCATCTGAAGATGGATGGGACCAACTACGAGTTAAGGTCCATGCAATTTCGCATCCTAATGCAGTGCCATAACAAGGAACACATTCTGACGGATCCAAAGACGGAAGACAAGACCGTGCTAATGCTTCTTGGAAGCAAGATGATGCTTATGCTCGCATTTGGCTCTTTGGGACGCTCACCACGGAGATTGCCATGATATTGTCAATCAACCCACAGCAAAGGCTATGTCGGATATTTTAGCAGACACGTATGGGCAGGCAAAGAATGAAAGCAGAATTCTACAGTTACAGTTTGATATTTTTCGACCAAGCAGAATGGTCAACCTCTTCATGCACATTTCTCGCATCTTAGAGGCATGTTGAGCGTCTTTATAGCTTCATGTCCATATCTACTAGCACTGAGCAGCAGCAAGCATATCAAAATGTTACCATGACAGGAGTCTTTCTGTCATCTCTTGACTCTGAGTACGATGCCGCACGTACTCAGCTACTGACTGGAGAGACGATACCTCCAATGGAGGAGGTCTACAAGAGGCTGAGCAAAATTACTACTATTGTCGCTCAGGCTCCCTCTGCTATGGCAGCCACTCGCGGCAGAGATGCGCTACACAGTTTCGCGGTCGAGGACCACGTGGGCGAGGAGGACGCCTGCGAGGTCCATGTGCACATTGCCACCATCCTGATCATTTTGAGGAGACATGCTATCATAAGCATGGATATCCCGCGATTGCACGAGTTGCTGAGCAGACCGAGTCTACCTCTTCTCCTACTTCGAAGCAAGTTTGTTTTGATGATATTGTGTCAAGACTACGAGAGATGATGACTACACCTACTACTTCAACTGCAGAATCTTCAGATATAGCTCATGCGGCCAGAGCCTCCTCAAGTTCGTCACGTATTGCTTTTGCACTTACCAGTAGTAGCAGTTCAGATCTGTCCGATTGGATCATGGACTCTCGAGCATCTCATCATATGTGTGGAGATCGTGCACAATTTACTTCCTACAGGTCTATTCCTCCCGGTAGATCAGTTATGATTGCTAATGGAGATCATCTACCTGTTGTTGGTCAGGGGGAAGATTGTTCTAGCTCCTTCAATGCGTCTACAGAATATTTTACATGCTCCATCATTTCAGATGAATCTTTTTTCTATTAGCCAGATTACAAAAAAATTATATTGTCGAGCCATATTTGACCCATCCTCTCTTGTGTTTCAGGACATACTCACGGGCAGGGTGATTGGATGTGGCCGTGTTTGCTAGTATTCCTTATGGATCTGTTTCTCCTTTCTTATGGCATCTTCGATTTGGGCACCTTCCTCTGCAGAAGTTGAGTCATGTTCTTCCACATATCTCTACTAATACTACCTTGGAGTGTGAGGCGTGTCAGCTTGGGAAGCACTATCGTTCCTCTTTTCCGTGTCGCCAGAGTCGTCACACTAGTCGTCTGTTTGAGTTGCTTCATTTTGACATACGGGGTCTTAGTCGTGTTCTGGGATCATCAGGGACATCGGTTCTATATGGTTGTTGTGGATGATTTCTCCAGATTATCTTGGATCTTCTTGTTAAAGAATAAGTATGAAGTTGGTCTTGTTATTAAATCTTTTCTTATTGAAATCAAAAATATTTTTTCTGCAAATGTAAAATTTATTCGCACTGACAATGCCTTGGAGTTTTCTACTTTACATTTGTCCTCCTTTCTCAGTTCCATTAGTGTTGTCCATCAGACTTCGTGTGCTTATACTTCCCAGAAGAATGATGTTGCTGAACGCAAACACTGTCATCTTTTGGATGTCACGAGGACTCTTTTGATTCAGAGTCGAGCTCCTCATTTGTTTAGGGGTGATGCGGTTCTCACTGCATGTTACTTAGTGAACCGCATGCCATCTACTATCATAGGAGAAAAAGTTCTTTTCTTGATTGTGTTTCCCGAGAAGGACTTATTCTCCCTTACTCCCAGGGTATTTGGATCTGTGGCTTTTGTCCACAATTTTACTCCAGGTCGTGACAAACAGTGTTGTAAAAGTCACCTGACTAGCCCGACTAGTCTAGTCAGTGGGGTGGCCAACCGAGTACCGACTAATTCCGACTATGGACACTAGTCGACCAATTTTTGCTTGGAGATGTCATATTTTTTTTATGTTTTGCTTTTTTTATAAGCAAACTTATTATAATATGCTTAATGTTTTATTTAAATTCAATTACTTCTTCTAATTTATTATGATAGTATAAAAATGTACAAAATCTATGTAAATATATGTATAAAATGAGTTATATATTTAAAATAATCATAAAATTCAAAGCCGATTAAAGTCCGACTAATTCCGATTAGTCGTCCGACCGTCGATTAATCCTTAGTCAGTGACCCGACCGACCGAGTACCGACTACCGACTTTTGCAACCTTGGTGACAAACTCTCTCCTAGAGATGTCAAATGTGTGTTCGTTGGTTACTCTCGTACCCAAAAAGGGTATAGATGTTTTGACCTTGTTAGGCAAAAATACTATGTTAGTGATGATGTCACATTTTTTTGACTCTGTTATGTATTTTTCTCCAACAGGTGAGAGGTTGTCTACTGCGGACTCTGGTGAGGATATCTTTCTTCCTGGACCTCCGTTGGTTTCACCGTCGTCTCCACATGTTGAGTCTCCACCACCTCCACCTCTACCTCCACCGCCTCCACCACCTCCACCTCTGTCTACCCTGACACAGTTCCTACCTCGGTTTTACATCCGTAGGTCTTCTACACGCCCCTCTATTTATGCGCCTTCCCCGTCATTCAGCACGCCCTAGGTATGTGATGAACACGTTGTTTCTACTGATGGCACTGGTTTTATGCTTGATCCACAGGATTATGCACAGGAGGTGGTAGTATCAGAGAACAGCGAGGCTGATGACCTTGATATACCTATTGCACTAAGGAAACCGCGTCGCAATTGTGCCACATATCCTCTAGTTGCACATGTTTCATTGGACCATCTGCCATACGATTACAGGAAGTTTATTATGGGCCTATCGAATGTTACTATTCCGCACATATATCAGGAGGCCATGCAGGATAGCAGTTGGCGACTTGCCATGAAGGAGGAAATGGCAGGTTTACAGTCTCGTGGTACTTGGAGTGTTGTTTCTACTCCCCCAGGTGCATCGGTGGTGGGGTGCAAATGGATCTTTACGGTGAACCATCGAGTTGATGGTAGTATGGATCGCTACAAGACGAGACTTGTAGCATGTGGATTCACCCAGACTTATGGGGTGGATTATCAAGACACCTTCTCTCCAGTAGCCAGACACTCGACATTGCGCATTCTCCTATCAGTTGTTGTTTCACATGAATGGCCTCTTTATCAACTTGATGTGAAGAATGTGTTTCTATATGGCGATTTACAGGAAGAGGTTTATATGCAGCAGCCATCAGGATTTACTACTGAGGGGGAGTCTCAGAAGGTGTGTAGGCTCCACAAGGTGATTTACGGCCTGAAGCAGAGTCCAAGAGCTTGGTACCATAAGCTTTCAGAGTTGATAGTGCATCAGGGGTTTACTCGGTCCACTGCGGATCATTCATTTTTTGTCCAGAGGACACAGAGAGGTACAGTTGCTATTATTGTCTATGTTGATAATATTATTGTCACTGGTGATGATGAGAAGGGCATTCAGGCAGCCAAGGGGTTCCTAAGTTAGCAGTTTGTGACCAAGGATCTTGGCAATTTCAAATATTTCCTTGGATTAGAATTTGGCAGGGAATCAGTATGGTCTTGTAATGACCCAAAGGAAGTTTGTTACTGATCTTCTATCAGAGACCAGTATGTCAGGGTGCAAGCCTACTACTACTCCTATGGATCCAAATATGAGATTGTATGATGATGATACTGAGGAGATAGATAAGAGGAGATACAGGGAGCTAGTGGGGAAGCTCCTATATATGCTACCATCACCAGGCCAGATATATGCTTCGATGTTAGCAAGGTGAACCAGTTCATGAAGCAGTCCATGAAGGTGCATATGGATGCGGTTTATATGATTTTGAGATATCTGAAGTCTACACCATATACTGGTCTTTTGTTCAGCAGAGGTACGTCTCTGGATGTCATAGGATGTGTAGACGCAGATTATGCAGGATGCCCTAAGGACAGGAAGTCTAGTTCTGGGTTTGCTATATTTGTTGGCAAGTCATTCGTGTCAGGGAAAAGTAAGAAGCAGACCGTGGTTGCTAGATCTAGTGCAGAGTCCGAATACATGGCCATGGCGCAGGGATGCAGAGATGGTGTGGGTTAGGTCAGTTCTGACTGATCTTGCTGTTGATGTACCCCTTCCTATGCAGCTTCTATGTGATAATCAGGCAGCATTATTTATTGCAAATAATGATGCTTTCCATGAACGAACAAAGCATATAGAAGTGGATTGCCACTACACCAGAGACGATTCAGAAGGGTCTCATATCTACCTCTTATGTTTCTGCTGGAGATCAGACTGCTGATATCTTCATCAAAGCACTTACTAGTGTCCCTTTCCAAAGATCAAGGTTGCAAAAAGCGGTATGCGGTATTCAGTCGGTAGGGCCACTGATTACTGATTAAACGGTATGCGGGAGTTTAAACGGAAATTAAACAGGTTATGCGGTTTTGCATTTTTAATTAATAAAAATTATTAAATACATATAATTAATTAAAAAAATATAAATAAATAAGAAAAATATAATCACATATTCACAATATATATCAAATATTGTCAAATTCAAGGAAATGTTTCATCTAAATGTCAAAATAGACAAGATAAACAATTACAATTCACAGCATGAATCCAAAAAGTCATGGATAATGGTGATCATTTGAAAAAAGTAGATCCATGTTCTTAAAGGGATGTTTCAGACCGCTTAAAAGGCCGCATAAGACCGCTTAAGGCCGTTTAAACGACCACTTAAGGCCGTTTATGCGGCCTGACCGTTTATGGGCCGCTTTTGGTTAAACGATGCGGTCAGGCACCGCATACGTTTAAAAGGCCGTTTAAAAGGCCGCTTAGACCGTTTTTTGCATCCTTACCAAAGATGTTATTCCAAGCTGAGTATGATAGACATATATGCTCCAGCTTGATAGGGAGTGTTGAGTTTATTATATATCTTTGATGTTACTTGTCTATTTCTTTTATTCATATATTTCTTGTGCTATTTACCCACGGGCTTTTCTCCTATATATGAGAGCCCAGGGGTCTTATGAATATCAAGTCATTCATTTTTTCCCAACATAAAGAACATGCATAACAAAGTAAAAATAAGCTTAATATGTTAATAAACTAAAAAATGCATTTCAATGAATCGTGAGCTTAAGGACTTGAAAATACTTGTCTACGAAAGATGAAAATCTCACAATCAAAAAGAAAAGGAAAAAATATTGTAGAAAAAATAAAAAAAATCAGCTCATACATAAGGCAATAACTTCGATGTGTTTTACTTAAAAACACCTCGAGGCGCGTTTTTGAAAACAATGGTCTTATTTTTTAGATCATGTAGCATTATCCATCAGACTTCATGTCCCTACACTTCTCAGCAGAATAGTGTTGCTGAACGCAAAGACTTTGACCTTCTGGATATCACTAGGACTCTCCTCATACAGAGTCAGGCTCATCATTCCTTCTAAGGTATTGCTGTGATGACAGCATGCTATCTTATCAATCAGATGCCCTCTACTATTTGTGGTGAAAAAGTACCCTTCTCCCTTGATTTTCCAGATAAGGACATTTTCTCTCTTATGCCAAGAGTTTTTGGATATGTAGCATGTGTCCACCTCTTGCATCTTGGCCATGACAAGCTCGCTCCTCGAGCTTTCAAATGTATATTTGTTGGGTACTCTCGTACCCAAAAAGGGTTATCGGTGCTTTGATCCTGAAAAGGAAAAACACTATACCAGTGCTAATGTTACCTTCTTTGAGTCCATCATATACTATTCTCCTACAGCTGACATATTGAGTCCCTCTGAGTCTGAGGATGCGGTTGTTCTTTCACCTCCACTTACACATGTACCCCAATCTGTCCTCCATACTACAATGTTGAACCCAACATCCAAAACACCTCAGACAAATTCTGGAAATTAAGTTTCAATTGATGGTATTAGTGGTATGAATGATGAACAGGGACAATCACAGGATGAGCATGTAGATATACATGATGAGTCGGAACCACCACAAGAGAATGATTTAGGGCAGTCTATTACCTTGAAGAAAGGCAAACATTCATGCATGTGATACCCCCTCGCTGGTCATGTGTCTCTGACACGACTTTCATCAGATTTCAGGTAATTTGTCGTACGATTATCTGCCATTGAAATCTCACATACATATCAGGAGGCTCCCAATGTGAGCCAATGTCGTCTAGTCATGGAGGAGGAGATGGCCACTTTACAGTTATGCGGCACGTGGAGCATTGTTCCAGCTCCTGCAGATGTGTTTGTTGTGGGGTATAAGTGGGTGTTCATTGTGAAGCATCAAGCAGATGGCAGCATTGATCGCTACAAGGCAAGGCTTGTGGCTCATGGGTTCACTTAAACCTATGGGGTGAACTATCAGTATACCTTCTCTCCAGTAGCTCAACATTCTACACTCTGGATCCTTCTCTCTATTGCAATAACACAGGATTGTCCTCTATCAGCTCTGTGGAGAAGAGAGACAGAATGGGATATCTATTCCATAGGGCTAGGGTCTCTTATATAGAGAGAAAACCCTAGACAGTACAAGAGGAAAAATACATAAATACCCCTGAGGGGTTACGGAACCCGAAAGGTTACAAATATAATTGTAATATAATAATTCTAACACTCTCCCTTAAGTTGGAGCATATCTATTGATCATGCCCAACTTGGATACTAAGTACATTAGGCGCTTCCTTGGAAGAGCCTTTGTGAGGATGTCTGCAATTTGAAGTTCAGTGGAGATGTGTGGAGTGCTGATTCGTCCTTCTCGTACTGCATCACGAATAAAATGGCAATCAACTTCAATGTGTTTTGTCCGCTCATGGAAAACTGGATTGGTGGCGATGTATGTGGCAGACTTGTTGTCGCAGTATAAGGGTACAGGAGTGGCGACTGACATGCCAAGTTCTGTTAGGAAAGAAACAAGCCATGTGATCTCACATGTGGCCTGAGCCATTGCCATGTATTCTGCTTCTGCACTAGATCTGGATACCACTGTCTGCTTCTTGCTTCGCCAAGTGACAAAATTATCCCCAACAAACATGGCGTATCCTGTAGTGGATCGGTGGTCCTCAGGAGAGCTAGCATAGTCAGAATCTGTATAGGCGGAGATATTAGTGTGTCCATTCACCCTATAGAAAATTCCACGTCCGGAAGATTCCTACAAATATCGAAGGATCAAAAGAACATCTTGCTATTGACTATAAAGAGGCTTCTCCATATATTGACTGGCTCTGCTCACAGCATATGATATGTCTGGTCTAGTAACAGTGAGATAGAGTAATTTTCCCACTAAGTTTCTATATCGTGTTGCATCCTCAAATGCTAGATCAGTAGATGCTTAATATTTTCTCACTTCTGCAGGGATGCCAGATGGCTTGCATCCAAGAAGTCCTACCTTAGTCAGAATATCGAGGCAATACTTTCTCTGTGAAAGATGGAGGCCCTCTGTAGTGCGTATTACTTCGATGCCAAGAAAATAACGAAGTTGGCCGAGATCTTTCGTGACAAAGACCTTCTGGAGGAAGGCCTTGATCTCCTGAACACAATCTACATCATCTCATGTGATAACCATATCATCAACATAGACAGCGAGGATGATCGTGCCAGTAGACCGTCGTCTAACAAAGACAGAGTAGTCAGATGTTGTCCTCTGAAAACCAAGTGTGTTGATCTCCGTAGAGAGCCTGTCAAACCATGCCCGTGGGCTCTGCTTCATGCCATAAATGGCCTTGCGTAGTCGACATACATGCTCCCCCTCGCCTACATACCCCGACGATTGCATCATGTAGACCTCCTTCTCAAGATCACCATAAAGAAAGGTGTTCTTCACATCAAGTTGATAAATGGGCCAAGCCTTGTTGGCAGCAACAGAGAGAATGGTACGTATCGACCCCATTCTGGCAACAGGCGAGGTCTCAAAATAATCAACTCCAAAGGTTTGTATGAAACCTTTGGCAACAAGTCTGGCTTTCAACCTGTCAATAGAACCATCAGGCGACTGTTTGGTCGTGAAGACCCATCGACAAGCCACAGGGTGAACTCCCGGGGGCACGGCACAAGATCCCACGTACCCCGGGAGGTAAGTGCATCCATCTCCTCATCCATGGCTTGTCGCCAACCTTGATCTTTCATTGCACTGAAATGATCTTTTGGAATGGTAATAGCATTAAGAGCATCTGCAAATCTCTTGTCACAGCTAGATAAACCATCTGTAGAAGTAAAATGTGACATGGGGTGATACATACATTTCCTTTTTTGCTTGCGTAGAGCTATAGGAAGCTCCCCATGTACATCCGGAACAGCAGTGGTGGGAGCACTCGAAGTGGTCATATCATCCAGCATAAAAGGGACAGGCAAAGGTACAGACACTAGTGTAGAAGGTATAGAGGTACGTTGGCGAGTATAGACGATTGGTGGAGGAGGGAGGTCCAGAGGAATGTCACATACAGTCTGTGTGAAATAACTTGTTTGCTCAAAGAAAGTGACATCAGCAGATACATAGTATCGGCGTCCAACAGGATCATAGCAGCGATAGCCTTTCTGGGTACGTGAGTACCCAAGAAAGACGCATTTGATGGCACGAGAGGATAATTTGTCAACTGCATGAAAGTTATGGACAAAGGCAATACAACCAAAAATTCGCAGAGGTATAGGAAAAGGAGACTCGGTAGGATAAAGTAAGGAAAATGAAGTTGCCCCTCTGAGAACTGATGAAGGAACACGGTTGATGAGATACACTGCAGTAAGGATAGCATCTCCTTAGTATTGTTTAGGAACACTCATTTGACTAAGAAGAGATCTGGCAACATTTAGCAAGTGTCGGAGTTTCCTCTCAGCTATACCATTCTATTGTGAGGTATATGGACATGATGTTTGGTGAACAGTTCCCTGAGATGCAAAAAAAGAGGTCAAGTCATGTTGGGTTAACTCAAGAGCATTGTCGGTACGAATGATCTTAACAATGCTAGAAAAGTAAGTTTTAACATATTGAAAGAAATTTCTGACAATTTGATTAATCTCCGAACGCTCCTTTACTAGATTGACCCAAGAAGATCGACTATAATCATCAACAAAAACTATAAACTAGCGATGACCACTTAATGTGTGGATCGGACAAGGTCCCCAAATATCACAGTAAACAAGATGAAAAGCAGCGGTACTACGAGACTCAGTACGAACAGGAAACGAAGTTCGATGGTGTTTCCCGAACTCACATGCCTCGCACTGAAAGGGCTTCAGAGCAGAGAGTTCAGGAAACATCATGGAGATGGCCTTGGCAGAGGGATGTCCAAGGCGCATATGCCATAGGAGCGGATCTTCGGAGATAGATGCAGCACCAACAAAATTGGAGTTTGAGGGTATGTCAAGGTAATATAGGTCGTTCTTCTCATAACACTCACCAAAAATCTGCCTCGTCTGAATGTCCTGAAAATAACAAGACTCATCAAATATCACACGACAATGAAGCTCAACACAAAGCTTGTGAACTGACAACAAAGCTAAGAGGAAAATCAGGAGCACAGTGAACCCCGGAAAGTCGAAGCATGGAAGAGAATTCCATATGTCCGACAGTAGTAATCTGTGATTGAGTCCCATTAGCGACTCGAACTGACTTCACAGAGGTAGATGGTATGGAAGAGGTGAGCAAACTACCTTCTCCAGTGAGATGAGTAGACGCGCCGGAATCAATAATCCAAGCTGGAGTAGAAGTTTAGCAGAGTTGGCTATTGTACCTGAAGGAGTGGTCAGAGCAGCAGTTGTAGTGTTACTAGTGGTGGTATTATGGTAGGCCCTGGAGTCTGAAGGATCTGCATTAGGCGGGAGTAATCTGCATCATTAAGATGAACAGTCTTGCCATTGGAAGTAGGTGATGCTTCTTCCACATCATAGGCATCCTAATAAGCATTATTGACGTGATAAGAAGGTACGTCAAACTTTTGCCAGCATCGTTCAGTTGGGTAGTTCCGCCTACCACAGTGAGTGCATGGGGCAGTAGAGTTTCGCTCACGACCACGACCAAAGTCACAGCCTCGTCCAGATTCCCGTCCACGACCACGACTTGGATCGCGACCGCATCCTCCTCGCAAGCCGTATCTGCCTCCTCGCCCAGATGAGACGATGTGTGCAAAGTCCTCCGTTAAAGGTAAGACAGGAGGCCGGGCAACGGATGTCTCGAACTCCTCAAGTCGGCCAAAGATGGCCTTCATTGTTGGCAGTGTGTCTGATATAAGAAATTGCTCCTTCGCTGCATGGTACCTAGAATGCAGGCCATCAAGGAAGCGATATACCTGCCAGTCAAAACGCTCTTGTATCTGTTTAGTGCAACATGAGGGCTGGAATATTGCAAGCTTGATGCAGCATGATAACAACTTTGTGCACATTTATTTAATTTATTTTATTTATCATTTGTTTTATTTATTTTACTTATTTAATTCCCATGTCAAAGGCTCATTATAAAAGGCCTCTTTTTATCTTTTCCCTTTGATTTCTTCTTTCCCTTATTTTAGGGATTTGTTGCTTCTTTTGAGGGGGAGTAGCCTCTATAAAGGGCTCCCTTTGTATTAGGGTTTTTTTCAAGTTGAATGAAGTGATTATTTTCCTATCTCTAATCCCCCCCCCCTCTCTCTCTCGGCCCGCAGCCTCTCTCTCTCCCCGACCCCTTTCTTTCCCGTAACCCTATTCTCCTCCCGCCGCCTCCTGCCTCCCTTCTTCCCATCGTCAATCCGCCGCCCTCTTCCCCCACCTCGCCTCACCCTCTCCACCGTGCCGCCCCTCCCCACAGTCCTCTTCTCTCCCTCCCCGCAACACCGCGCCATTCGCCCCATCCCCGAACCCTACCAGCGCCGCCCTCTTCTCCTCCCCTCCTCTCCCGATTCCGCCTTCTCTCCTCTCCTCCCCTTCCGATTCTGCTTCACCCTCCTCCCCTCTCCCAGCGCACGACCTTCCCTCCGACACCTGCCGCCCAGCAACACCTCGCGCGACCCCGCCGGCCCTCCCCTGCTTCGCCTGCGCCACCCACTTCCAACCCTTACACGGGCCAAACCGCCGCCGCTATATCCCCCCAGCGGTCCACCAGCCATCCAGAGTCGTTGCCTCCTCCGGGTTCACCTCGAAGGCGACCCCACGTACTGTGAAGCTGACTCGCGCCCCTCCCTCCTTCGTAGATCAGATCTGAAGCGCGCCTAACGACCCCTTGCCGATTGTGGTATGAGCGTATTTTTCCACCGTTTATTCCACCATATAAAGTAGCATTGTGGCATGCGATATTGCTTGTTTAGTTTGGTGATTTATTGAGATTCCTAGACTACAACATCGCTATTTAATTCCTGTAATCTTTATCTACTTGATTGCCCTAAGTTTGTGGAAGAAATCGGTGTTGAACTCGAATAATCCGTCTTCTTTAGTTGCTGAATTTTGCGCGTCGCGTCTCATTTTAGTTGTTCCTGCGTCAAACCCCTTAGTTTCACATCTTTAGAATTGTTTACCTAGTTGCCCTAAGTAGGTTGCATCAATTTGGTATCAGAGCCTCACGATTCTGCATTTCGTCTGCATCCCATTTATTCATTGCATATAAAAAAAACCACAAAACAAAACCACAAAAAAAAAACCACAAACAAAACCACATAAAAAAAATCCCCAAACAAAGAAAGCAGAACCCTAGTTCCATGGCCGACAAACCTAGTGGCTCTAAAACCACCTACACCACACACCCTGAACTATCGCTAGAATCCCTAGCTGCTCAAATGCAACACATGCAAAGGGTGGTTGAACCATTGTTTTTAAAAATGCGCCTCGAGGCGCTGAGGCATACGCCTCGAGGCGTTTTTCAAGGAAAAACGCCTCGAGGCTATAGCCTCATTCAACCTCAATGAGGCCTGCGCCTCGAGGCTTATGAGGCGCGCCTCGAGGCGCTGCCTCATGAATGGGTTGTTTTTTTAATTTTTTTTCTGCAATATTTTTTCCTTTTTCTTTTTGATTGTGAACTTTTCATCTTTCTTAGATATGTATTTTCAAGTCTTTCAGCTCATGATTCACTGAAATGCATTTTTTGAATTTATTAACATATTAGGCTTATTTTTACTTTGTTATGCATGTCTTTTATAAATCAACATGTACAAAAAATTGAGTCTTGACTCCTTAAATCTAATACCCCTACTCTTTAGTATGAATCAAGCCTAAATATTTTCTTTATTAAAATGTTTGGATGCATGTCCCCTACTTTGACCTAAATTTTGAAAAGTATATTTTTGTAAATATGT
Source organism: Ottelia alismoides (assembly GCA_037367405.1). Taxonomy (NCBI): domain Eukaryota; kingdom Viridiplantae; phylum Streptophyta; class Magnoliopsida; order Alismatales; family Hydrocharitaceae; genus Ottelia; species Ottelia alismoides. The sequence goes on along the minus strand of JAZKJV010000720.1, from coordinate 934,299 downwards.
CTCATCTATTCTTCTATTCAATCAAGACTAAATTAATACACATCAAAGCATGCATGAACAAAGATGATCATAACATGCAATATTCAAGTATTTTATCCCCAATCATTATGGTAAAGTAAAAAGTGATCATAGATTCACTGCTTAGTCTCTTATCCTTCTCAATTGAATGACACATATACATCTAGTTCCTTTAGTTAAATTTTATTCAAAACTTTAAATTTTGTGGAGAGTTATCCATTATTATGCTTACATATCCATATTTGCTTGACTCCTTACAGATTTAGAGTTTAAAAAAAGAGTTATATAACCACTTGGATGTTAAAACCATGACGTTAGCCTTGAAATATCATAGAGTTATGTATTTAATCATAACTATTTAGTTTCTAGAACTTGAAGATTGTAACTACGATTAATTAATATATTTTATGAAAAATGTTCTTTCACGAGTGAGGCTTACGCCTCGATACGCCTCGAGGCTTACGCCTCGAGGCAATACTAGGAAAACGCCTCGATACGCCTCACGTTTTTTAAAACCTTGGGTTGAACAGATTAGTGGACAAATTGCTACCTTGAATAGTCGTATGATAGGCAAAGACCTTACTGATGAAACTCCCAACAAAGGTCGACGCACTAGCCGGAAATCACACTCCCGGAATAGCACTTCCCGTGACTCTAGTTCTTCTACTTCGGACGGACATGTTAGCGAGTATCATTCACAGGAAAGTGAGGAAGAAGGACCCAGAGAAAATACACCCCTTTCATCCCCAAGACTCCAGATCCATACACCTTTGGCTATACTCCACAAACTAATGGTGAACATCAATTCCAACCACGAAATGGAACCAAGTCCGACGATGGATGGGATAGAGGTATCCGTCTCGATGTCCCAGAATTTGACGGAGGACGAGATCCTGACGCCTTTTTGGACTGGCTCCAAACCGTTGAACACTTCATTGTGTGGAAGTCCATGCCTAGCGAGCGAAAAGTCCAATTTGTCACCATCAAATTAAAAGGACATGCTCTGCTATGGTGGGACCGTTTGCAGTCTGAACGCAAACGAAAGGGAAAAAGTAAAATCCACAACTGGAGCAAAATGAAAGCTAAATTGAAGACCAAATTCGTGCCTGAAGATTACAGACGCGATCTGTACGCGCGACTGCAATTATGGAGGCAAGGTACCATGAGCGTGAAGGAATACACCGAAGGGTTCCAATCCCTAGTCCATCGCAACCGCTTGCAGGAGACTCCTATTCAGGAAGTCACCCGCTACATGCAAGGCCTCCGCCAAGTCATCCAGGATGAACTATACCTCCACAACTGTCGTAATGTCGACGAAGCCTACAAGCAGGCTGAACGGGCTGAGACCAAGCTTGCTAAATCCCAGACGAGGAAGATGCCTTTTTCTGTGAACTCCGCTCCTCGCGGGTAAAACCCAAGCCAAACCATCAACTCATGCCGTCGCCCGACCACCCACTGGAAACCCCGGCCAAGGCATCTTGGGAAGCCGACCTATTGTAGGACCTGATACTTGCTTCCGATGCTATCAAAAGGGACATCGAGCAGCAGAGTGCCCAAACCCTAAGGCTAGACCCGTCCATCTATGCACCACCGACGACCCTGAATACCCCGACCCTGACCAGCAGGAATCCCCTGAAGAGGATCCGACTGCGTTGACTGCTGACACCATGGGAGCCGATGACTATGAACCTCTAGGAGTGGACGGAGACGAATCCGGTCCGTTCCTGGTAATTGAACACGAAAACTTTATCGCTCCCGACAGCGCACCCACAAACATTCTGCTCACCCCCGCTGTCCACGATGCCGATAGCTGGCTGCGACGCAGCATCTTCCGAACCACCTGCACCTCCGGAGGACGACGATGTTCACTGATCATTGATGGAGGAAGCGTTGAGAACTTCGTTTCACAAGAAATGGTAGATAAGTTGGGTCTACCAACACAACCACTCGAGAAACCGTACAGCGTGGCATGGTTTCGACGTGGTACCCAAATCCCGATCCACCGTCAAAGCCTCGTTAGCTTCTCCATTGGTCCCTCATATAAGGACGAGGTGTGGTGTCATGTAGCCCCTATGGATGTCCGTCACATACTTCTAGGGAGACCGTGGCAATTCGACCGAGACACTGAACACCGAGGAAAACTGAACACTTACACCTTTCTCATAGACAAAGTTCGTGTAACCCTCAGACCACAACGTGAAGCCCTTAGCCCTCGCCAAGTGGCTACACTTCTAGCTGCGACCGCCCAAACTGGTAATAAGGCTACACCATCAAAGACTGTGACCACAGGCTCCGTGTTGTTGATGGGAAGCCCAGACATTCCAACGTGAAATTCAGGAAAGCTCCACCATCTATGCATTAATGGGACGTGAAGTGGACAACCAAGAGACAACTCCACCTGAAGTCCCGCCTGAGATAAAGCCCATCATCCAAGAGTTCGCTGACATCATGCCTGAAGAATTGCCTGAAGGACTACCCCCGTTGCGAGACATTCAACATCACATTGATCTAGTCCCTGGAGCCAGCCTACCCCACTTACCCCATTACCGAATGAGCCCAAGCGAGCATGAAGAGATGAACCGACAGGTTACTGATCTGTTACGACGTGGGTATGTTCGAGAAAGTATGAGCCCCGTGGCGGTTCCTGCTCTGCTTACCCCGAAGAAAGATGGCACATGGAGAATGTGCGTGGACAGTCGTGCTATCAACAAGATAACGATCAAATATCGTTTTCCCATTCCACGCCTCGATGATATGCTTGATATGTTATCAGGTGCCAAATTGTTCTTCAAAATGGATCTCCGCAGCGGCTACCATCAGATTCGCCTCCGACCTGGAGACGGGTGGAAGACTGCTTTTAAAACCAAAGAGGGTCTGTATGAATGGACGGTCATGCCCTTCGGCTTGTCTAATGCTCCAAGCACCTTCATGCGAACAATGAATCATGTTTTGCGACCCTTCATTGGCAAGTTTGTGGTTGTGTATTTCGATGATATCCTAATCTACAGCTTGACCAAAGAAGATCATTTGTCTCATCTTCGACAAGTCCTGGAAACACTGAGAGCCCAAAAACTGTATGTTCACCTTAAGAAATGCTCCTTCATGTCTGACACAGTCCTCTTCCTGGGGTACATTGTCACCGCTGATGGACTTAAGGTTGATCCCTCCAAAATTCAAGCCATTCAGAGCTGGCCCGTACCCAAAACCCTCACTGAAATTCGCAGCTTTCTGGGATTAGCTTCTTTCTACCGACGCTTCATACGGAACTTCAGCACTTGTGCAGCTCCGTTGGTAGATTGTACGCGGAAAGGTGCGCCCGCTTGGACTCTGGAAGCAGAAACCAGCTTTCAAAACTTAAAACACCAATTGACACATGCCCATGTTTTGGCACTCCCTGACTTCACCAAGGTTTTTGTTGTCGATTGTGACGCTTCACATGTCGGGATTGGTGCTGTTCTGAGCCAAGAAGGACGACCTGTAGCATTCTACAGTGAGAAATTGAACGAAGCCAGATCACGGTACTCCACTTACGATGTCGAATTTTATGCCGTGGTCCAAGCTCTCAAGCATTGGAGGCATTACCTGATCCAACGTGAATTTATCCTTAACTCTGATCATGAAGCCCTGAGATATTTGAACTCCCAGAAAACTCTTAACAAGCGACATGCCAAATGGGTTAATTTCCTCCAAGAATACACCTTCCATCTCAAACACAAAGCCGGAACCCTGAACCGTGTGGCCGACGCGTTGAGCCGGCGAGCACATGCCCTGACTACAATGACCGTCAGCACAACAGGATTTGAAACTCTCAAGGACCTCTACCCCACTGATCCTGACTTCGGTCAAGTTCATGCCGACTGTGTTGGTACTGGGCAGGATCCAACAGCCACTTTTGTTCTTCATGAGGGTTTCCTATTCAAAGGCCACCAACTGTGCATCCCTGCCACGTCCCTTCGTGAGAATCTAATTTCAGAACTACACAACGGAGGTTTAGCTGGACACTTTGGAAGAGACAAAACCTTGACCCTTCTCCAAGAACGCTTTTATTGGCCGCAGTTGCGAAAGGATGTGACAAAATTCGTACAGAAATGCCAAACATGTCAAAGATTCAAAAGCCACCGGCAGAACACTGGACTATACACACCCCTACCCATTCCTCTGCGACCCTGGGAAGATATCACCATGGATTTTGTGCTAGGCTTACCCCTCACTGTGCGAAAAGTTGACTCTATTTTTGTGGTTGTGGATGGGTTTTCTAAAATGGCACATTTCATTGCATGTAGGAAAACCTCAGATGCATCTCATGTCGCTGATTTGTTTTTTCGTGATGTCGTCCGTTTGCATGGTGTCCCTCGTTCTTTCACTTCGGATCGTGATACTCGGTTTTTGAGTCATTTTTGGCGCACGCTTTGGTCCCGTCTTGGTACTCGTTTGCAGTATAGCACCGCTTATCATCCACAAACAGATGGGCAAACCGAAGTAGTTAACAGATCATTAGGAAATTTATTGCGATGTCTTGCAGGGGACTCTCCGTCCATGTGGGATTTAATTCTTCCCCAAGCTGAATTCGCATATAACAGTTCCACTAATAGGTCCACCGGAAATCCCCTTTTGAGAGTGTGTACGGCTTTCCACTTACCCAATTTCTTGACCTAAAACCCGCAACCATGCAAGGGAGAAGTAGTGCAGCTGCTGAGGATCTGGTCGAACACCTAACTCACATCCATACTGAAATCCGAGCCAAACTCCAATCCATGACCCAGAAATACCAAACCCAAGCCAACCTACACCGAAGAGAGAGCGAGTTCAGAGTTGGAGAATAAGTGATGGTCCACCTTAAAAAAGAGAGGTTTCCTTTGAGAGCACCAAAAATTGAGTGAACAGAAAATTGGTCCATTTCGAGTCCTCAAGAGGATTGGACCCAATGCATATTTACTCGACCTGCCGCCAGACGTTCAGACATCACCGGTCTTCAATGTATCAGATCTCTTCTTATATCATGGAGATGAACAGGCCGATGCCACCCCAGTAGCAGTTTCCGCCAATGATGATATGCGCCAACCGCCAGCCGCAACCGATGCTGATCAGATTGAAGATATTGCAGACATCCGAGATATGACGACTAGACGTGGTCTCTTCCGACGATATCTAGTCAAATGGAAGGGACGACCTTTTACCGATTGCACCTGGATTGATGAGAATGAACTCCAACAACTCCGCCCCGATATACTTCAGAATTTCCACGATGCCATCTCGACGGAGCGAGATTCTTTTCAGCAGGGGGGAGTTGATGCAGCATGATAACAACTTTGTGCACATTTATTTAATTTATTTTATTTATCATTTATTTTGTTTATTTTACTTATTTAATTCCCATGTCAAAGGCTCATTATAAAAGGCCTCTTTTTATCTTTTCCCTTTGATTTCTTCTTTCCCTTATTTTAGGGATTTGTTGCTTCTTTTGAGGGGAGTAGCCTCTATAAAGGGCTCTCTTTGTATTAGGGTTTTTTTCAAGTTGAATGAAGTGATTATTTTCCTATCTCTAATCCCCCCCCCCTCTCTCTCTCTCTCGGCCCGCAGCCTCTCTCTCTCCCCGACCCCTTTCTTTCCCGTAACCCTATTCTCCTCCCGCCGCCTCCTGCCTCCCTTCTTCCCATCGCCAATCCGCCGCCCTCTTCCCCCACCTCGCCTCACTCTCTCCACCGTGTCGCCCCTCCCCACAGTCCTCTTCTCTCCCTCCCCGCAACACCGCGCCATTCGCCCCATCCCCGAACCCTACCAGCGCCGCCCTCTTCTCCTCCCCTCCTCTCCCGATTCCGCCTTCTCTCCTCTCCTCCCCTTCCGATTCTGCTTCACCCTCCTCCCCTCTCCCAGCGCACGACCTTGCCTCCGACACCTGCCGCCCAGCAACACCTCACGCGACCCCGCCAGCCCTCCCCTGCTTCGCCTGCGCCACCCACTTCCAACCCTTACACGGCCAAACCGCCGCCGCTATAGCCCCCCAGCGGTCCGCCAGCCATCCAGAGTCGCTGCCTCCTCCGGGTTCACCTCGAAGGCGACCCTACGTACTGTGAAGCTGACTCGCGCCCCTCCCTCCTTCGCAGATCAGATCTGAAGCGCGCCTAATGACCCCTTGCCGATTGTGGTATGAGCGTATTTTTCCACCGTTTATTCCACCATATAAAGTAGCATTGTGGCATGCGATATTGCTTGTTTAGTTTGGTGATTTATTGAGATTCCTAGACTACAACATCGCTATTTAATTCCTGTAATCTTTATCTACTTGATTGCCCTAAGTTTGTGGAAGAAATCGGTGTTGAACTCGAATAATCCGTCTTCTTTAGTTGCTGAATTTTGCGCGTCGCGTCTCATTTTAGTTGTTCCTGCGTCAAACCCCTTAGTTTCACATCTTTAGAATTGTTTACCTAGTTGCCCTCTAAGTAGGTTGCATCAAAGCTCCTCATACAGACTGGATAGATGCATGTAGTACTCGATGAGGGTGGAATCACCCTGAGATGTCGACCAGATTCGCCTGTAAATATCTGCAAGGCGTGACTTCGTCTTCTTCTGGGAGTATGTTTGCTCGAGATCCTCCCACCTTTCCTTGACCGTATTTTTTGTAAAGAAGATTTGAGGCAATATGAGCCTCGACATTGTTGGTTATCCAGTTGATAACCAATTAGTTGTCGGTCTGCCAGTTGTCGTACCCTTTGTCCTTTTCATCTAAAGGATCTTTAGTCAAAATGCAGAGTTTCCTCTGACCACCAATGAACACCATAAGAGATCGAGACCCGAGCACGTAATTTCCTGTGCCCTTGAGTTTGATAGTAGTGCCTTGTGCCATAATATTCGTGGCCAAGGGCTTTGTCTCGGTAGAAGAAGGCACCATGGTGGTCTTAAAATAGAAAGACGATCCTGTGATCAACTAAGGATGCGTATAAGAGCTAAAAAATGCTCTAAAACTCACGTTTGCCCTTGAAGAAGGGCTGAAAACCCCTAATGGACAGCATATCTGGATTCTTGGAAGCGATCCGTGATGAGTTTTGGATCTCCAAAGAGTCCTACGGTACCCGTGGAGGGTAGCTGTGGGGCTAGCAACCTTCGTAGGAGGTCCTGAAAGCGTAGGGTAGCGCTAGCGGGAGGGCTGCTGCACTGGAGGCGATTGGAGGGCCTTGCACGGGGCCCTAATTCAGGGAAGAGGGCTCGCGCATGCTTTTACGAGGCTTGAAGGTGGCGGTGGGGATTTTAGGTCAGAACCCATGTCTAGGACCGTTGCTCTGATACCATGTGGAGAAGAGAGACAGAATGGGATATCTATTCCATAGGGCTAGAGTCTCTTATATAGAGAGAAAACCCTAGAGAGTACAAGAGGAAAAATACATAAATACCCCTGAGGGGTTACGAAACCCGAAGGGTTAAAGGTTACGGAACCCGAAGGGTCAAGGGTTACGGAACCTGAAAGGTTACAAATATAATTGTAATATAATAATTCTAACAAGCTCGATGTGATGAATGTGTTCCTCTATGGTGACCTACAAGAGGATGTCTACATGCAGCAGCTACGTGGTTGGGTTCACTACTGAGGGGGTGTCAGGAGGTTTGCAGACTTCATAAGACAATCTATGGCCTTAAGCAGAATCCAAGAGCATGGTTTCAAAAGCTCTCGAACGTGATAGAGCAGATGAGGTTCGTGAGATCAACTGCAAATCATTCCATGTTTGTTCAGAAGTCTCAGAGAGGTACAATTGCTAAATTGATTTATGTAGATGATATCATCATTACAATGGATGATGTGCAGAGCATTCAAGTAGCTAAGGCTTTCCTTGGTCAGCATATTGTAACCAAGGACCTTAGCAGTCTACGCTACTTCTTTAGACTGGAGTTTGCCAAGAACCAGTGAGGTCTTGTGATGGCCCAGAGGAAGTATGTTACAGATCTTATCTTTGAGATAAGTATGACAGATTACAGGCCAACCACTGCTCATATGGACCCGAGCATGAAGCTATATGATGATGACACTGAGGTAGACAATAGGAGATACAGGTAAATTATTAGGAAGCTCCTATATATGACCATCACCATGCCAGATATATCCTTTTCAAGGAGCAAAGTGAGTCGGTTCATAGAGAACCTAGACGGGCACGCATGGACGCAGACCATATGATCAGGAGGTATCTGAAGACCCCATATGACATTGATCTCTTCTTAGCATAGGCGCATCCCTTACCGTGTTCATAGGGAGCTCCTTGAGATGCCTTAGTGCCTTGAGGCTCATTTAGCATAGGCACACATGGGTGCATGTTACAGCTTGCGCAAATGCAGACTATGCGAGATGCCCTAAGAACAAGAAGTCTACCCCTGGCTTCGTTGCGTTCATAGTGAGCTCCTTGGTATCATGGAAGATCAAGAAGCAGTCAGTTGTTGCCAGATCTAGTGAAAAATCAAAATACATAGCCATGGCACAAGGGAGTACAAAGATGATGTGGGTCAGATCCGTTTTGACTGACCTCGCTATTGAGGTGCTTCTTCCCACGTACCTCCAATACGAGAACCAATCTGCACAGATTATTGCCAACAACTCAGCCTTCCATGAGAGGACCAAGCAAATCGAAGTAGACTGTCACTACACTCGAGACATGATCTAGAATGATCTCATTTCTGCCTCTCATGTTAGCTCAAGTAAACAAACAGCGAACGTGCTCACCAAGGCTCTAGCCTAAGGACCCTTTCAGAGATGTGGTTCCAAACTGAGCCCGATAGACATCTAGGCTCCCACAAGTTTCTCCATAAATGATGAAACTATAAAGTCAATATTTAACATCTCTACGACCAAATCAAGGCTTACGAGATGATGTCAAGAGAGGGAGGGCAAGCACCACCCACCAGCGAGTCATGGGAGGGAAAGCGAGCGCCACCTACCAAAGCTAGTGCGTCGATCGTGGCGGGAAGTTGGTGCGATGGCGAGCGTGTAAGGCCCCCACTGGAGCAGGAGGCTGAGGGAGGGCATGAGGAAGTCAGAGCCAGGAATCGATGTGGGAGGGAGCGAGAAGTGGTGAGGGAGCGGGGGGTGAGAGTCATGCGTGGGAGTGAGATGTCTACCCCCAACCTTGAAAGTGAGGTGGTTTCAAAGGTTTCGAGTTCCTGGCTCAATGACAAGCCCCGTCGATCTTCTCGGAGTGCTTCAGTCATGGCTGGCGATGACGCAAATCCTTAATGTTTCATATGCAGTGCGAGGGATCGCGTCTCAAGGCGATGCCCTGCACCAGGCCCTCTGTGCTTTCAGTATGCCTTTTTTTAATAGTAGGCTCGGTAATTTCAAGGGTCCAGAGTATCTCCCTTGGGATTCGAACTCGGATCCTCTAAGGTGTAGGCACACTACACTACCACCAGACCACTCCCTGCATTCTAGTGTGGCTTGCCTGGTCACCGACGTCGTGAATGCTAGACCAGGGTTAACGCTACGAAGGAAGCTACGCCGAGGGACGAAGCGGTGCAGGTGGTGACGTGTCAGCCCTCAGCTCCGTGTGACCTGGAGCTCCTTGTTAAGTTTTCCACGAGTGCAAGCCTGGGGCATCCACTGGATGGCTTTCTCATTAGGGAAGGTAAGGAGGAGGCTCTTCAATTGGTTCACGAGGCAGTCAGTGCTGTGAAGTCGGCTGGTGCGGAGCTGGACCTCCTCGAGTTGGAAGGTGGGGTCGTGGGCTTATGAGGCCTATCATGTGCAGGTGCTAAGGACGTGGACTCGAGGGACTTCGATGGCTACCTCCCAACGGAGCTGCGAGAAGCTGCTGCTGGAGGAGACCAAGAGCTTCTGATGGTGCTCCGGGAGCACTAGTTTCATTGTGGCATGCGAAGCTACTTGGGCTCCCATTCAGATGCTGCGAACTCGAGATTCTCAAGGAGGCGATCCGGCACGTCGAGGAACTGAAGGAGTTGTGCTCTAACGAACTGCGGCTGGGGGAGGCGTATGAGGTTGTTGCTCGTTTGCGAGGGGTGCGGCCACCCATCCCCTTGAGAGCCACCATCTCTCTGGGGAGGAAGTTGGTCCCGATCTGGATCGTCGCTTCGGAAGATCATGGCGATCCGACGTCGATGTCGAAGGCGGAAGGAATCGAATCGGTGGGGAGGCCGATCAAACCCCGGTTATCGCTCCTCTCGGTGAAGGTTGGTGTCGATTTGGTTTCGAGGGCTCGCAGCACCCTTTTCCTCTTTGGGGCGCTTTGGAGGAGTTGCCGTATTTGTTGAGGTGCACGCTTCTCCCGAGGAGGTGTAGGCGGGCATACATCATGTTCTCAAGGCGGGCGACGGTAACCCGATTAAGAAGGGGGAACTGTTGGCGGGATCCGCCTCGCCTCTTTCCGAGCACAAACCTAATCAGTCCCATGTGGGTACCCATGATCCGAAAGGTGGCTTGCTCTGTGACCCGGGCACTAGGGGCCCGAACGGAGGCTTGGTTTTTAACCTGAATCCTCTCACTTCGGGCTCCTCTTCCCGAGTCCTCAATGGATCCGATTTCATAGGTGGGATCCAGTCCGAAGCCTCAGATTTCGGATCGAAGATTTTGGACCGTCGGGTTCTCGGTTATGATACCTCAGAGGCGGAGGAGTTTTTCGACCCCATGGAGGGCCAGCTTACTCTGGGGTCTGGTGGAGAGGTTCTGCTATCCCTGGGTGGTGCGGAAGCTGAAGATGGAGGTAGAGATCTACCACTCATGATTGATCTCACGGCTGGAAGCGATGACGAGCATCTTAGCCCAGATTTCGTGGTAGAATCAGATATCCAAAAGGAAAGGAGGACAACGGTGGGAGATGCTTATCTGTTGGTGGTTCCCCACCATGTAAAGGTGAAAGGAGTCGCTCAACAGAGGGCCGAGAAGAGGACTCTTGGCCTGATCATCAGCCAAGGAGCCCGTAGGGAAAAGAGGCATCATATGCAATGCTTCTCCCGCACAAGGAGACGGGCAGATGCACTGGACTAGCAAATCAAAAGATTGGAATGCGTGCGTGAAAAGGAATTGAACCTGGAGGTGAAGGCGGGGGCTGAAGGTTCGGTGGATGATGCCCATGACTCCATGTTGACCGGTGGGGTGAATCGTGGGGTTTGGCTCCTCCACAAATAGGTACCCTTATCCCACCCTCAGCAATGTTGGAGGGGGATACATCGGGTAGGGATTTTGATCTTCAGGTTGCGCAGACTGTTGGAGGATATGTGTTGTGTGCCACTTGATTTGTAGATGGGTAAATGGATCACTCCAAGATCCATTTACCACATCCAAGTCTTTAGTCCAACATCTACCAGTTGGGAGATGTGGAGACTCTGTGAGGGCTATATATGAAACCCCTCACCCCATGTATCGAGTGAGAAAGTTCAATGAACAAACCCGCCTTTTGAGGCGTTCTCCCGTGGTTTCATCACGCTCCTTAGGGAGTAAGGTTCCACGTTAAATCATGTTGTTCCATAATGTTTTTATCTTTATCTCTGATATTCGCTTCCGCATCATATTTTCTAACATGGTATCCGAGCAGGTCGTTCTTGGTTGATTTTGAAGATTTATTTTTCAAGATCAGACAAGTTTGCTTTTCAGTATTTAGGGTTTCTTGAAACCCTATTATTTCAGTGTCACAAATTTCTGGAAGAATCGATTCAGATTTATTGTTCGATTCATTGAGCAGTTTTTTCGTTTAAAGATTATTTTGTATTAAATTCACGTTCGTAATCAAGACTCGAGATTAGGTTGTTGAAGATCTCATCGTTGATTTTGGGTTTCTTCTGAAACCCTAGCTGCAACTAGCGACCAATCTTGCAAAGGTGGTTGCGCTCCAGGCAGTGGTGGTATGAAGCCCGCGCACTTCCAAATCACGGTCTGGGCCGCGATCTCGGTAGCCCTCCATCAGCAAAGCCAAAGACAAGGCCATTGAAGCCGTAACTATGGCACGTAGAGCACCATCACATGCAAAACCCAAGCGATCCCGACCCCAACCCTTCTTGTCGAAGCTTCTCCATGCACTTAGCACGTGTATAGGGTTCCCACATGGAGCCCTAGGCAGAGCCCCATTGCTCCATCTCTGAGTAGGCGGAGCACGACATCCTCCACCAGGAGGCGACGTGACTTCCCCCTCCTCTTCCTGCAGGCATCCTCGAAGCCCATCGCCCCCCCTAATGGCGACGGCATCTTCAACTTCTCAGCCTCAACGCGACGTGATCCCGACGATGCAACTCGTCGCACCATCACGCGAGAACCTTCAAGCGACGAGACCTCGTTCTGATGCCCTCCCTCGCGAGGCAGCAGCCCCTCTGCCTTCCTCCAGGCGATGGCGGAATTTGGTGACCTCCATCGGGGGTGGCGCACACGTGAGACGGTATTTGAGATAGTGTTCCCAGTTGGGAATCCTAAGTAGAGACATGCGTTGAAAAAAGAGGTGCTTATATTTCGGCTGTTATTGGGCATGAATTATACAAAAAAGGGAGGGGTGTTTGAAAAAAAAGGAAGCATCACTGCAGCATAAAAAAGAGGAAAGGCTACATATTCTGTTAGAAAAAGGAAAGAAGAAAAAAGGAGAGTTGTGTACAAAAAAATCGTACGCATATGAGTTGCCTATTAAAAAAAGAGAAAGAAAATAGCCAAGAAAAACTTTGCAAAAAATGATTGGTTGAGAAAAGCCTCGAAAAAAATGTAAACGGCTTATTAGATTTTCATTTCTCCCCATCTTGATTTGTCTTCTCCCAACATGGTCGTTGTTTGTTATTCTGACTAGTATTATGGGATAAAGGGGGAGTATTGTGTTGGAGTAACAGGCCATAGATTCAAATTCTCTAGTCCAGAAGCCAGTCAGATTATCAGACTCTACAGTTCTTCAGATGTTCAGACTCAACGACAGATTGGTTCCGAGTCTTCAGTTTCAGACACGTACATGTATGCGGTCTTCTTTTCAGATGTGCACATGTATGTCATCATTGTTTGTGGTCCCATCAAGAATTCTTGTTTTGTCGACCAAGGTTTTCATGTGATCCATAGGGACTCCAGAGTAGAGATCTCATTCCCTATGCCATGGGGCTAGGGCTTTTATGTGGTTTCATAGGGACTCCAGAGTAGAGTACCATTCTCTGAGCCAGATGGGAGAGACCAAGTTCTCCGATGATAAGACTTCTTCAGACTCCATTCTCCAGCGACCGTGGACTCCGACCAGGATTGCACTCCACGACTTTTTCAGTTCGGTCCTTTCAGAGATGGAGCAGTTGCCCACATGTTGTGGCAGGCCATAGTTCTCCAGATGGAGACTCATCCAGTTTTAGTGGCTCTGACAGGCATAATTTAGAGCATACTCAGTTGACTCACACTCCAGCTCGTTTATCCTCCTCACCTGCATGGCATGAGAAGCAATGTCCTCGACAGCAGCCGACAGTTGTGAGCGTTGAGTTGATATTGTCCGTAGTGTCATGTAGCGTGAGTTTGAGATCTCTTTCTAGTTGTCAAAGATGAGCATTGCATGCTCCAGCTTGAGGGGGAGTGTTAGAGTATATGTGTCGCGTGCCACTTGAGTTGTAGATGGGTAAATGAATCACTCCAAGATCCATTTACTACATCCAATCTTTAGTCCTACATATACCAGTTGGGAGATGTGGAGACTCGATGAGGGCTATATAAGAAGCCCCTTATCCCATGTATCCAGTGAGAAAGTTCAATGAACAAACCATCCCCGTGAGGCGTTCTCCCGTGATTTCATCACGCACCTTAAGGAGTAGGGGTTCCACGTTAAATCATGTTGTTCCATAATGTTTTTATCTTTATCTTTGATATTCGCTTATGCATCATATTTTCTAACACAGACAGTTGGGATTCTCCTGGCGGGGGTGACCCCCTCGGGGCCTCAATGAAAATCCTCCTGTGGAATGTTCGGGGGTTGGGCCAATCAGATAAGAGGTTGGTGGTGGTCAGTGAGTTGTTGAAAGAGTGGGACGTGGATTTGGCTTGCCCTCAGGAGACCAAGATTGCATGCCGGGATAGTGTCAGGTGAAGCTCTACTTCTGGTCCTCGCTTGACGGAGTTCTCTACGTTTCTGGCCAACGGTAGTGCTGGGAGAATCGTGGTGACATGGAACGAGTGCCTCTTCTATTTGGTGGGAGAGATGAAGTTGGATCGATCGGTAATGGTGTTGTTGTGTAGTAAGGCAGACCGATCTCACCAAGCAGTCTCCTCGGTTTATGGGATTTCAGTCTCCTCGGTGAACGAGGATTTATGGGAAGAGTTGGTGTGTATAAGGAGATGTTTGCGGGGGGTACCTCGTGGCAGGGCGACTTCAATGTTACGCTTTATGCAGATGAAGACCTGGTGAGAAAGGGGCTCAGGACCCCGGCTCGGCTCCATTTGCTGACATGATCGAGGAATTGAATTTGGAGGTAATTGACGCAATGGACTGCAGATACACTTGGAGGAACTCGTCCTCCAGGTCGGGGATCGACGGGTTTCTCATGTCTGTGGAGGCTTTGGAGATGTTCAGCATGGCATAGGTCAGCTCGCTCCCTAGGTCAAGATCTGACCCCACTCCCCTTTACTTGGATACGTGTAGTGGTCGGGGCGCGTCGTCTTGTTTTCATTTCAAAAAAACCGGTTGCTGGAAGAGGGTTTTCGTGAGTTGGTCGTCGACACCTGGACGAGTGTGATAAGGGAGGGATCAGCCACTATGGCCTTGTCTGATAAGCTGGAGGCATTGCATCGTAGACTTTTAGAGTTTAGAAGGATTACAAAATCGGAGCGGGGGTCGAGGAAGGCTCAGGTTCATGGCGAGTTAGTAGGTTTGAATCAGTTGGAGGATGAAAGAGACATGGATGATGAAGAGATCATGCGCAGAGGGACGGTGCAAAAAGAGGAAGACAAGAAGAGGGAAGTGAAGTGGAGATAGAGATCGAAGCAGAAATGGTGAAAGAGGGAGACGCCAATACCAGATTTTTCCACGCCATGACAAATGGTAGAGAAGGCGAAACTTGATACACTCGATTAAGGTCGGTGGAGTGAATGTGCATGAGGAGGTCGAGGTTGCTCAGGCGATCACGAACTATTTCAAGACGATGAGTAGAAGATCCCCCCCCCCCTTAGTGGCTCTAGGTGCCTGGGCATATTGGGGTAAATCACATCTCAGAAGAGGACGTGAAGGCTCTGACAAGACCATTTGATGTGTTGGAGGTGCGGGTGGACTTGTTCGATCTGAACTCGGATGGTTGCCCTGGTCCGGTTGGGTTCCCGGTTGCCTTTTTACATAGAATTCTAGGATCTCGTTAAGGAGGATGTAATGGAGGCTGTTGGGGAATTTATGGAGAAGAATCTGGGTTTCAAGAGGCTCAACCGTTCGTTCCTTTTCTTTCTCCCCAAGAAGGATTCGAATGCCTTCTATCTGATTGTGGCTAAGGCCCTGACAAACAGGTTGATCTTCCTGAATCAAAGTGCCTTCCTTCCTGGGAGGCAGTTGCTGGATAGCGTGGTTCTTGCCTCGGAAATGGTAGCAGATTGTCGTAGGCGTAAAACAAAGGGGGTGCTCTGGAATGTGGATTTTTCTAAGCCTATGATTGCGTGGAATGCATGGTTATTAAGGCGGCAAGGCGACAAGGCGTTCATCCTAAGCGCATGGGCGCCTAGGCACGCCTAGGCATCTAACAAAATGTGACCTATATCGCATTTGAGACATGCGACATCTAATTATTTAAAGCAAATGGATGTCGCATGTCTCAAATGCGACATCCTTTTTTATTTTTTTAAGCGTATGTCGCATTTTGGAGATGCGATATCGATTAATATATTTTTTTAAGAAAAAATACAGTAAGTATTGGATTTATTTTTCTGTCAAGACCTTTTGTATTTATAAATACATAGTAACTAGAGTGTTAGAGTAATAAATATCATTTAACCAAACATTAGTGATTAATCACAAGAATCAAGAATCACAACACAATCAAGAATCATCCATTCACTTGACCAATCTAACTCTGAAAGAGCAATTGGATCAAAATCTTTTGCTAAATTCCCGAGCCTCCTATTTTTGAATCTCTCTTCAAGTTGCTTGTTGTATTGGATGTAAACAAGCTTGAAAAGTCTATCAACCTCCAACTTATTCCTCCTCTTTGTGTGGATCTGCACATTAATTCAAGTATTACGTAAATTTACAAGTATAAAGTTGGCATTTATATTTGTAAATTTATAAGTGTTTTTGATACATACAAAGTCAAAAGCACTCCAATTGCGTTCACATGAGGAAGATGTGCAACATAGTCCCAAAATACGCTTTGCCACCCGCTTCAGAGCGGGGGTGAGACTTCCAAAAATATCCCACCATTCCACTACACAATAAGTCAACAATGTAAACACATATTACCATTAAATCATTCAATATAAATAATAAAATGTAACTTACATGGTGGTTTTTTTCCCTTTGTCTAATAGCAATTGCTCTGCCAAACATACCACGAGCTCCTTTGTAGACCTCCATTTCAGAGCATATCACGTCTTGTTGATCGGGATCATCAACCATCCTCTCAAGGCAAAATATGAAATCACCTTCATACCTTCTCATCAATGCCTCATTGTCGTCCTTCACTTTGTAATAAAATGCAGGATTCAAGAAACATCCTGCGCCATACAAAGGACGAGCCATCTGATTATCCCAGCGAGAATCAATAATTTGTAGAATAGGCATGTAATATGTTTCCTTCCTGCAAAAGTTTTCAATAATCATTTCCTTTGCAGTGTCAAAAGCCCTAGCAATGTATCCCATGGGCGGCTTCTCGTCAGCATCCACTAAACGCAGCACAGTAACGATGGGTTGCACAGCTCTAAGATAATCTTCATTTTTTTCCCAAAAAGCATTCGCCATCACAGTTTCATAGATATATTTCCCATCATGTGTCTTCGACCAAGAACTAGTGTTCCACACCTCATAAATAAACAAAGACGCCAAAGCTTTCCTTTGCTTGAGCAAACTAGTAAGGGTCAAGTAGTTGGTAGCAAAGCGGGTAACTCCGCTTCTAGACAGCTCTTGGTGATCCTCACTGAATTGTAGAAACGCATCATGCAACCGAATATGCTGGTAAATATAGGTTGTTACTTTTCCGGCCCTCTTGATAACTCCTGCAAATTTCTGTAATTTGGAAATATCCTCAAGCATCAGATCCAAGCAGTGTGCAGCACATGGATTCCAAAAGAGGTTTTTCCTCTTCTCCATCAGTAACTTTCCTGCTACAACAAAATTGCTTGCATTGTCGGTGACAACTTGTACAACGTTCTCCTCACCCACCATCTCCACAGCCTCGTCTATCAATTTGAACACATACTCCCCGGTGTGTACATCGGATGTTGCATTCTTTGCATAAATAAAAAAAGACACTTCTGGAGAATTAATAAGGAAGTTAATCAGACTTCGTTGTCGTTTATCAGTCCACGCATCACACATAATCGTGTAACCATATGTCCTCCAATGGCTTTCATGCTTCACCTGCAAATCTTTGGTCCTTGCATATAATCTTTCAAGTAGGGGCTTTCGCAATTGGTGATAAGATGGAGGAACAAATCCTCTCCCAGCTTGGACAATAGCCTCCACTGCCACCTCAAAAGCTTCTCGTTGTGCAACATTAAAAGGGATGCCACCTGTATAGAATAGCTCAGCTATGGCATCATATGCCACCTGTGTAGCATCCTTTTTTAAAGCAAACTCAATTGTAGTTTGTTGTGCTTCACCACGAGCCCTTGCTGCCCTCCTTTGTGCCACAACCTCCCATGGGCTAGCAGAACTAAACGAGTCCATAGGACCCTTGCCGTGTGGATCCTTCCGTACAGGTGGCCTATTTGCATAACATGAACCAGAACCAGATTTAACATTTTTACATGTTGTAGCCGTAGGATGTGAGTCATCCAAGATGACTACATGTTCACCATGATCACCATTATCTGCATCTGGAATGTTTGAATCAGCTCCACTGTATCTGTAATCAACGACTATCTTCCTCTTCTTGTTACGATTTTTGAAGTCAGTCATCTCTTTCTTAATCTCCACAGTGGCTTTTGGACACATAGATACATCTCGATAACCACCAATCAAGTGTTCTTTCTGCCTTTTGATTCCACCATTAGTAATGTGGCCGCACAATGCACATTGCACCTTATTCTTGTCTAGTGTATTCGGCCAAAAAGAGTACTTCCAACCGGGATCCTTCGACGCCGCTTTCAAGCATGGATCATTCATCTTGTCGGTGAAGCGGGGATCAATTTCTTCAGGCCTTTGCACAGTAGATGGGGTTGGTGTAGTAGTGGGATTAGGAATGGCATCCCCATCCAAGGATTCCATTGAAGTCATTCTACAACGAGAGAGCAAGAGAACGCACGGAGGCTGCTGGAGGAGGGAGGCCACTGGAGGAGGTAGGGAAGTCGCCGGAGGAGGAGGGAGGCCGTTGGAGGAGGAGGGAGGCCGCTGGAGGAGGTAGGGAGGCCGCTGGAGGAGGAAGGAGGCCGTTGGAGGAAGAGGGCGTCCGTTGGAGGAGGTAGGGACTCGAGAGGACGTGGGAGGAGGATGGAGGCCGTCGGAGGAGGAGGGAGCCCGCTGGAGGAGGTAGGGAGGCGGCTGCAGAGGAGACAGGGACGATGCAAGGGGTTTCTATGCTAAACAGGGTAATGAGGGTCGGGTCGAATTGGGTGTGGAAATACAGGGTCGAACGGGTATATCGCATTTCCAATATGCGACATATATATCGCAATTTGAAAATGTGTTATGTATATCGCAATTTCTAAATGCGTTATGTATATCGTATTTTGAAAATGCGATATATGTGTAAGTACGCATAAAAAAAAGTCGCCTAGGCGGCGCCCAGGCGACCCAAGGCGTGCGCCCTTTTTAATGAAAGCAAGGCGTGCTTTCTAGGCGCACGGCTTGGGGCGTCTGGGCGCCTAGGCGCGCGCCTTAACAACAATGGTGGAATGGCACTTCATTTGAGCATCACTACAGAGGCACGGTTTCCTCGATCGATGGATCGCTTGGATGAAGAGATGTGTCACGACATCGTCTAGTGCGGTTCTGGTGAATGGTCAGCCAAGGGGGAGCTTCTTTCAACCGCAACGTGGAGTCTGCCAATGCCCACCGGCACCCCTGTTATTCGTTTTGGTCTCGGATGCTCTTTTGGTCATGGTCAAACGTGCGGCACCGGTGGCTTCCTTACGGGTTACACAATAGGGAGATCTCCATACCCATCCTGCAATATGCAGATGACACGATCTTGTTTACTGAGGGGGGTCCTTCGAGATGTCATGGCCTATCCACGGTGCTTGATCTTTTCGGTTCGATGTCAGGTCTAAAAATTAGCAGGGACAAGTCCGAGTTTGTTGCTTTCGGTCTATCTGATGACAAGGTGGAGAATTGCGTTGGTTGGCTTCGTTCACTGCAAGGACAGCTGCCATTAAGATACCTTGGTGTTCCTTTGGTAACGGGAAGGATGAGGGCAACCGATTGGAGACATGTAATCGAGAAGATGGAACAAAGGTTGATGGGTTGGAAGGCATCATCCTTCTCTAGGGGTGGGAGACTTGTTCTGCTTAAGTCGGTTTTATCCGTAATACCGATCTTCTTCCTCTCGACCAATATTCTCACGGTTGAGGTGCAGAAGAGATTAGAGGGTATCATGCGAAGATTATTTTGGTCAGCTTCAGGCAGCGTGAGAGTGATGCACTTGGTGGATTGGAGCATGATCACTAGTGCAAAGGAGGATGGGGGTCTTGGGGTGTGAAGTTTGGAAGAGATGAACAAAGCATTGATTTGTAAGCGGATCACCCGCGTTTGGGGCGAGTGTGGCAGCGTGGTTTGCACTCTCCCTCGCAAGGTTTATGAGGTGGAGGTCTTGCTTCCTATTTCCGAGGATACGACCCTGGCTCTGTCGTTATTCTTGTGTGGCATCTGCAGGGTGGTTCACGAGGCATGTCCCCACCTATGTCCGTTGGTGGGGGATGGCAATGGTTTCATATTTTGGGCGGATGATTGGTTTGAGGGTGGCTCTCTGGATCGGGGGTTTCCGTGGTTGATGGCACTTTCTTCTGATCCTAACGCTTAGGTGGCGGAGGCCTAGAATGGGCAGTCGTTCTTCCCTATGTTTAGATATGAATTGTCGGATCAGAGGTTTGAGGAACTGGTGATGATGTTGAGGGAACTCGAGGACGTGACGGGGCCAAGTTAGGGCAGAGACAGATGGTGCTGGCGGGATTTATCGTTCTCGATGGGAGAAGCATACAAAACCCTAAAGGGGCCGCAAAGTTATGACCCGGGTGGGTGTGTCATGGACTATAGAAGAATTTGGAATTAGAAGATTTCGACTCGTATGAGGATCTTCATGTGCGGAAGGGGTAAATTGTTGATCGGAGAGCGGCTTGCGCGTCTTTTCCTGAAAACTAGTCCGCTTTGCTCTCGTTGTCAGTAGGAGGTGAAGGATGTTGATCATCTGTTCTTCAAATGCAAGAGCTCAAACAATGCATGAGCACTTTTCGGGGAGTAGTTTGTTCGTTGCGATGGTATGTTAGGCTTCTGGATCTCAATCGAGGAGCATTGGGGAGGTACGAAAGAAGCGAGGATCGGGTGCATAGTGTTATGGGCTTTATGGTTGGAAAGGAACGGGGTTGTGTTTCGTCGTGGCAAAATGTATGGGGAGAATATGGTGTCGCATGCTCAAGCGCTTGTAAAAGTTGGATGCTGTAACCGTTATGTTTCTTTTTGGCTTTTTCTAGATTTGTAATATTTGTTAAGGTGATAACGATTAAGTTTTATGGGCACACACCTATAAGGCGGAGGCCATTTTTCCTTTCAAAAAACATCACTCTTCCGAAGAGAATGCCTTTATCCTTCTTAGGCCACCCTTTTCTCAATACCTAATGCATTATAAGCAGCTCTATATTGGCATCAGTTACATGTTCAGACATGAACTTTCTCCAGCATCTTAACATACAGCATCTTTGACGTGGATTGTAGAATCAAAGCACCCCTTTGCTAGATTTGGTGTTTCCTTCAGCAAACAGATTTTGAGCTAATCCAAAAAAACAATGGCAAGAAAGTTTGATGGACCTTGCGGTTTCTAACCACCGAAGATACGCCTTGGAATCGCTTCTAGAATCCAAAGTCAGATGTATACTCTTCAAAATACATAATTAAAAGCTACATATAGATTTGCAATGCTGCGAGGTCTCAGCTCAAAGATCTTTCAATAGAGGTGCTTGATTTTAATGTGTGGAAATCACAGCAACAATTCGCAACAGCAGAAGAAAAAGAGATCAAAACATACTAGTTTCATAGAGATCAACAAGCTTCTAACAACCCTAACAACCCAGGAATCTCACAAACGGTGACAAACATCAGGAAAAAATACATCAACGAGTAAAGATCCCTGAACTACTCACCAGCAGGAGAAGGACCCGCATTACATTTGGCCCGCTTGAACCTCTCTAACTGCACCTGCGAATCCACGAACATCTTCATCCTCTGAAACTCCAACCCTTTAGCAAACTCCATCCTCTGCTTCTCCAACTCCAACATCTGCTTCTGCTTCGCGGCCTCCACCCTCTCGTAAATCTCCCCGAACCTCAGGATCGCACGTGCAAGCTCCTTCACACCACCTGCAGCCTCTCCCCGGTCCTCGTCCTCTGCTCTCCCCCACAGACCCTTGGTGGATCTCTCCCCGCTCGACCTAGATGACTCCGAATCCAGCTCGTCCTCCTCCCTAGCTGCGGCGGCGGCGGCTGCAGCAGCAGCCATAGAGTGAATCCCCTTGCGCAAGAGGGACTCGCCAGAAGCAGGACGCTTGGGGCACGAGGCGACTGCTGCAGGGGGCGGAAGGGGGGAGTTCCTAGGACGAGGAAGGGGAACCGCGACAGGCGGGTCGGGCGGAGTAGGAGTGGTGCTGATGCTCTTCTTGGGGGGAGGGGGGGCGGCAAGGTCGCCGATTAGGGAGTCAAGACGGTCGTAGAAGGGCCAAGAGCTGGTGGAGGTGCCACCGGACTCGAGGATGCGAGCCCGCTCGGACTTGTACTTCTTCTTGATGGTGTCGATACGGTTCTTGCACTGGACGTCGGTGCGAGGGGGACGCTTGACGGTGGTCCTGCGGGAGTTGACGGAATCGGCGACCTCCTGCCAGTGCTTCTGGCGGAGGTGGCCACGCTCGAGCTCGACGAAGCGGTCGCTCCACGCCTCGATGAGGGCGGCGGTGGCTCCCTCGCTCCAACAATCCTCACGGTGGGGCACGGCAGGGTTGGGCGGGGGGCGCCTCGAGGGTTTGGCGTCCATCGCTTGAACGGGGGACTGCGTATCGCGTTTGGGGGGAACGGGAAAAGTGGAGCGCGTGAGGCGCATGTGAATGGGGGGGCGGTCGGCGGGGGGAGGGACGGATGGATGCAATAGGATGGGTAGGATGGGGTTCTCGGGTGCATCGCCGCCGTTGGTTTTTTTCGGGAGGGGTGAGGTGTTGGCGCGATGGGTGTGTTGACGGGAGACCGGGGGAAACGAGCGTGAGAGGGAACGAGGGGGGAGAGAGATGTGGGCGTCCGGAGAGGATGAAATGACGTAAATGCCCTGGAACGAGGGGAATCGTAGTAACGAGAAGGACGGAGGCTGTCGTTGTAAATATGGAGGGGAGGTCGGGGTGCGTTGGGGGCAGAGAGGTATTTGGCATATCGCCGCTGCCGAACAGGTGTGAAGGGTGTGTGAGGCCAGAGGGAGCCTGCGAGAAGGAGTCCGTTTTCACGTGACGCGCGCGTGGTGCAGGTCCTGGATGCTTTTGTGCCGTCTCGCACCGAGCGGCCACACAACCGCGCAGGAAAGGTTGTGACAAATAAAAAATATAAGGGATTTTAAGATCTTGTAAACTTTATCTCCACGACTTTTGAAACAACTTTGTCGATGTCATTCTCCCACTTTGCAAGTATCTTCTCGATGCTTATAGTCTAGTTTTCCATAAATCAGGTTGTGGCAATTTGAAGAACAAGTGAAAGAAGACCATTAAATAAAAGAAAGTGACGAGCCATTGAACTATAGAGAGCTGTGGTTGGTGGAGCTTAGTTATTAATAGTCAGCCGTGGAAGGCTCGACGAGCTCCTCACAAGAGGTCTTTCTCGTGGGATTGTACATAGCAAAGAGAGAGATCAAAGAGCCAGAAAGAATTGTGCAGTAGACACAGGAAGGGCCTATACCCAACATTATGGAGAGCTAGACGCAGCACTAGGCATCTTCGAAGAACCTGGTTTATGGAAGACTAGACTATAAGCATCAAGAAGATGCTTGCTTTGGCGAGTTCTTTTTTTAGTCGTAAAAGATATGGAAGCTGAGTTTGACATGACTGCTAGGCAAAAAACAATTTTCCGTTGTTTACAAGCTGAACATGCCCAAGATTTTCTACTTGCCATTCCTATTGAGGGGCTTGGAATGCATATGTCACCCATCGAATATCGTACTATTCTCAAGTACCGCCTCATGATTCCTCTTTTCCCACAAGATGAGGCTTGTCCAGTATGCCACAAATCCTGCTTGGATGCTTTTGGGGAGCATGCCGTTCATTGTCGTGAACTTCCAGGTTTAAATACAGACATGATCTTGTCAGAGATGTTTTATTTGATATACTCAGACATGCAGGTGTTGCTTCAAAAAAAGAAGCACCGGTGAATTTCTTAACTGATCCACAAGAGGGGAGATCGACACTTAGACCGGCAGATGTTTTGATATTTGGTTGGGTTGGAGGAAAGCATGCATGTGTTGATTTGACTGGAGTTTCTCCATTGGTGGGTCTGATAAAAGGTGATTTTGTTGCGGGATGCGCTGCACAAAAAGCTGCCTTAGCTAAAGTGGCTAAGCATGAGAAGGCATGCATTGATAATCAACATGTATTCATCCCCTTTGGTTTTGATACATTTGGGTTCTTGGCAAGTGAAGCAGTGGAGCTCCTTAAGAGGATTCAAAAAATCATGCATAGCAATGTTATGGTTCCTAAGTCTATGAATGTTGTATTTCGAAGGATTGGATTTGCCATTCGAAAGGGATTGGCGGCACAGCTTGTAGCCCGTCTCCCGTCAATTTCTATGTAACTTCACTTCTTTTTTTAAAAAAAAAATATGCATCTAGGAAGAAAAAAACAACTTAATTCTTTCTTCGATCTCGTAAACTTATTCCATCTTAGCTCATGAACCCTGCCGTTAAATTTAGATTTACTTGAATCAATGTCTTGGATTAATCTAACCAGAAGAGCATTCAACAGTGGATCTTCATCATCTCCTTCCTCTTTTTCTTCTTCTTCCATTCATCTTCTATTGTTAACAAGATCAACAGTGCATGTTTTAAATAGTAATTACACGGATTCAAATGAATTGAAAGAAAAATATTACAGATTAACGCCATTTTAATCATGCATTTCCCATCCATTATCCGATTACGTCATACAAACAGAAACCGATTAAACAAATTGAAACAAGAATTAGGGCGTGATCCAGAGAAAGTAAAGCAGTAAACAAATTGCGGCAAACAAAGTAAAAGAAAAATAAGATTAGAGATCACCGAAGCGTCCACGAAATGGACTGCCCTTATAGTGGATATCGCCCACACAATACCGGTGCGTAGGGTACCGGTGATCCGCTCCCAAGATATGACGGTACACGGTTTTCATCCGTGCACACCGACGACACCGTCCTTGAAAGTACCTCCGAGCACTTGTACAGCCGAGAAGAACAGATCGCAGATGCGGTGGAGAACAAAGAGCAAGAGCGGATGCGGTGTGAGAGTTTTTCTTGCAAGTGAAGAAAACAGCATCGGGGGATGCGTATAAAAAGGTGTTGCATGCCCTAGTGCATGGTACTTTTCATTTTCCAAAAATGCCCGATCCGAGATCCGAATTGACTCTCCGAAGCCGGAGCCAGAGCTGAAGACATAGCGGAGCGCACGCGCGTATGTGGTCCTCCACTCCTACTCTCTACTATTGCTACATGAGCTTGAGGTGTGAACTCATATATAAGCCCACCAAAAGTTTAGAGATACCAGGTATGGTACTAAACTTCTACCCAAGCTTTTCCATGTTTCAAATTTGGGAATTCCCAACTTTCCCTCCAAGTCATTTGGTTTCTCAATTGAGACCAAATTGACTCCTATTGTAATTGCATAGGTTTTCCAATTAAAACCTAATTTACTTCCTTTTAAATAAAACATCTTCTGCTTCCTCCTCCTCTTTTATTTTCTCTATCTTCACCTCATTTTCATCCATCCACCGAATCACAAAAAAAATCCTATTTTCATAGATAAACCATGCCTTTCGATTATGAAAATGAATGTACACAATTTTTTAGAGAAGATTTCTTGAATTGATTGATGAAAATACCTTATGAAAACTTTACCTTCTCGCTATTCTTCTTCCCCACTCTGCCACATTTCTCCTCCACTTCCATAGCAACACCATCACATGACGTCCACCGAAGAGCTGCCTCATTTAGAGCCCCTCAAGTACCAGGTACTCATCGTCACACCATCTGATTCTCTTCTCTTCTTGTGGGGAAAAAACGTGACTTGGGTTCTCAAGGTCTCCTTCTCCTTTATGGGTTCTCCCCATCTCACCACCTTTCAGTTCAGGCGTTTACACCATCGCCATCAACTTGCGGCAACAGAAGGTGACCGTGCCCGGCAACATCGACCTGGACGTCCTTATCAAGAAGTTGATCAAGTCCAAGAAGTATGCGGAGCCGTGGCCGAAAAAGCCCAAAGACAAGGACAAGGAAGAGAAGGGCAAGAACAATGACAAGGAGAAGGAGAAAGAACCCAAGAACAACGACGGCGGTAGCAACCACCCAAAGGACAAAGAACCGAAGCCAAACACTGATGCAGATGATGATAAGAATGTGGAGAATCAAAAGAGCAAAGAACCTCCGCACGATGGCGAGGGTGAGGAGAAGGGGGTAGGAAGAAGAAAGGCAAGAAGGGGTAGAAGGGGAACTGCAGCAGCGAGCATCCGTCGGAAGGCGGCAGGTGTTGAGCTAGAAATTTTCAAGGGGTAATTCTTATTTTAATTAATTTACAGTTGTGATCCCCAAAATTCCCACCTCAAACAAACAAATTTATTTTTTCTCAAGCCAATAATTAATTACAAAAGAATAATGTGTAGCGAGAGAGATTTTTGCTGTTTAATTAACCTATATAGCAACAGGATCGAACTTAGGGAGGCTACAATTCCCGAGGGTTATTCAAATAATCGACAAAAAAATCAATTAATGGAAAAAGGAATCTCAATTGCTAACTACATTGGTTTTAATGAATTTTTTTATTTCTATTTTTTTAATTTTCAGATTTTTCAAATTTTTAGTGATTTTAATTTTTGCATTTTTTTAATTTTCAAAAATATGATTTACTAACCAAATTCATGTATAGAAGAAATGTAATTTTTTATTTTCGGATTTTTCAAATATAACGAAAATGCTCAAAAATGTCTAAAGAAAATCTTTTTGTGTTTTTATGATTTTTTACTGTTTTTTGTATTTTTTCAGATATTTTTCGATTTTTTTAGAATTTTGAAAATGAATAAAAAAGGAGAAAATGCAAACAGTGAGCACACGGGATTATTTCGCAATTTAAAATATAAAATGAAATAAAAAATTACAACAATTATTTTTCTAAAAAACTAGAGGAATTTATCTATAAACAGGAACTCAAATCACATTTTTTGATTTTCTACAATTTTATATGATTTTTTAACATTTTTAATATTTTGCTATTTTTGGGTTTTATAAATAATTAATGCACGAAATAGAATAGGAAATTAAACACACAAAAAGGAAACTACTCTAATTTTTTTAGAATTTTTGAAACAATATTCGAATTTTTATGATTTTTTTAATTTCAGACAGAGAAAATGATGTTGTTTTTTATTTTTTAGTAACAACAAATAAAAATAAAATACAATGATAATTTATACTAAGAAGCAACACACAACAAGAGTTTAGCATGATTTTTGTAGAATTTTTGGAACACAAATACTATTTATTTCATGCAAATTAAGCAAGAAATCCAAGTTTGCAAGACAAGGACTAAATTGTAATTTCTGAAAAGATTTCAAGCAATATATAACACAGAGATTAAGTAGGGAAGCTTTTGCAATTTTCACATAGATCACGTAATAATAAGCAAATTGGACCAGTTTACAAATAGAATAATATCTAAATGTGTGAAGGCAATTTACCCAATGTTTGAATGTTGTCAGGGGCTTATTTGTAATATGCGAAATGTATGAGGGCTTAATTATAATTTACCCCAAAATTAGGGCTTCTTCATACGGGCTTCATTTGTTCTTCACGCCAGAAGAGGGAAATGGGTCTACGCCAGGGAAAAGGGAAGGCAGGTCGTCGTTCTTTCTCAAAGGGGAGAGGGGACGTCACGGTGATCGGAGACCCGGATCCATCTTCCACATTGCAAGGATCTACATCCACTCACATCTCCGTTTAATTTTTGAATCGAGCCATCGTGATCGAGTCGGTATCTTTTTATTTTTTTAGGTACATGAATTTTGCTTAAAAAGATAAAAAAATTCATTTACTTCTTTCAAAAAAATTTAAAAAAAATATTTTTGCACTTTTGTTTCTAAATAAAAAATGCAATTTCATTTAAAAAAAATAACATAAAAAATTATCTTGTTTTTATTTTCAAAAAAATAAAAAGAAAGAAAAAAAAAGTCTGGCAGCAGGCGTCGCCCTCCCCATCTGTAGGCAGCGCCCGCCACCTAGATCGCCACACCGTCCGCCGCCCCACCACACGACCTCCAATCGCGCAATCACTCCGGTCGTTGCTCCAGGCCCGCGCACAGCCGTGCGACTCGCCGCCGCTCCCCACCGGCCATCTTCTTCGCACCATCCGCTCCTCGACACCGCAGGTCTCCACCGACCTTCACCGATCATCAACCCTAGGAGCTTCTTCGCTGCTCATGCACCATCACCAGGAGCATCTCCAACCGCCGCCACCTGAAGTGGGGCGTGTGTCGCCCCTCCTCCTCCTCAGTCGTGCGTCACCGTCATTCCTGCATCGAAGCTCTGCGTCGTCGACCAATCGACCACCAGCATCTCCGCCAACCTCGTCCATCGCGTAGCCACTCCGCACGCAATTCGACGCCTTGCCTTCCACCGTGTGCCCCCCCAGGAAGCACTGTCGACGTGCCACCTGGCTGTGCCCGCCGCGTGAAGGTGCGTAATCGGAGTGGATAGATTATGAGAGATAGAATAAGAACGTGAATAGATCGAGATGTGAAGGTGAAAAATCAAATTGGACGAATCAAATCATGGTGATGGATTCTAAGATCTAGAAAAAAAATGAAATAAAAATATGAAAAATTAAACTACGATTAACCTAGATTAAAAACAAGAGAAGAAAAATGTAGATCTCACCGTAGGAGCGGATGGAAATCGTGATGACCTCGACGAAGATCGACTCGCTGTCACCGGACGGCTCGGAAGTTAGGCACCTTTCTGCGACAAGATTGCTCTCGGAGATTGGGCTCCTCTCACTAAAGATTGGTCAAATTGAAATGAGTGAGGAGGAGCCATATTAATAGATAAAAAGATGGAGTTTGAATTTCAAAAAAATGAATGAAGATAAGAGATAAGAAGAAAAAAATTTGAAATGAGATAAAGATAAGAAAGGAAATTAAATTATTTTTTATTTTTCATCACTTTATTAAATCAATAATAAATGTTATTTTTTTTATTTTTTGTGAGGGTTATTTAAGGGATTTAACTATACATAAATACTATATACATATTGTACATTATATACATAGTTAAATAAGGAAACTAGTTTTTTTATTTTTTTTTATTTTTTTTTATTTTTTTATTTTTTATTTTAAATAATCATTAAAATATTTACAAGTATTTACAAATACAATATGTACAAATAAATGGTAAAATTGTACAAACTACCCTAGAAAATCGTCCCTCAAACCGTAACTCCAAAATTATGAAACCACTGTCATTTTAAATATAATTTAATTTAGAATACAATGGAAGTGAGTTTGGTTCAATTTCATTTCATATGGAGCTGGAATTGGTCTTTCAATTATCACTTTATGGCTTCTGGATGTGGTTACTTTTATTTTGTACATGGTTTTATTTTACAATTATTTTTATTATTTAGGAAATATTTTTATTTACAACTTTTGTTTTGAAAATTAGTTAATTTGAGGTCAATTTGTGTACAAATAAAATAGTGTAAGTATACAAATATACACAGAAAAATATTTACAACACATTGTTTTTGGATTTTCCGATTAAGGACCCTATCTCCCCCTACTTTATTCCTGGTCGATCAAGTCAAGTCTTGACCTTCTCTCGAGGTTCGGGTCAGCCTGTATCTATTGCATATATACGGTTTTCTTTTCTTTATTTTTCCTTTCTTTCCTTCTTTATTTATTTTAGGTTAAAATAGCAATAAGCGCACAATATTTACATACAGATGCAAGTTAGTAGGGAGTTAGTATTATATACATGTATTTTATAAGGGATTTTAAGCTAAAATAAATGAATAAAAATGATGAAATGCAGATTCATCATCCCACATGCTTTACCTTTGCTAGTCCCTTAGCAAATACTTATTTGAAAGAATAAGTGAATAAAAGAAAAAGAAAGGAAAAATAAAGAAACTAGGACAATATTGAGTATTAAACTTATCTTCATAAAATTGTAGTATGGATCTTTGTCAGGCCTTTGGATTATTAGTGTGGCGGGACCTTAATGGGAAATGGATTTAAAATCTAACAGCCTCTAAGTTCCACATGACTCCTATTCAGGTTTCCTCAACAGTCACTTCAGAACAAGTCTTCATACACAAATTATTATGACTATGAATCTTTACGTGTACGGTGTAAGTGAAATATAGCTCCCCGTCTCAAAAGTAGCATAGAAACAACCTCCCTTAACAAGGTAACTCTAGTCCCCCGGTCTAGCAACTCTTTCCTCGAGGAGCGGGGATATTCCCTTCTAAGTTCAAGTACAACCATATCAAGAAGAGGAGATGGAGAAAAAATAGACGGTAACCAGTGTAGCTACCTATCCTTGGATGCATGACAAGTTTAGTCAAGTCATCTGGCTGCAAGCTTATGAAAATTTGACTTTGAAGCTCTTATTATTATTAATATTATTTTCTTTATCCTTGTGTATATACTCCGGCGGGCATTTTAGTTTTCAATCATGCCTGTCCACTTTTGGAGAATCTGCATTTTTTTATCTTTTTTTTGAAAATATATACAAGATGCATCATGTATGTAAGGAGTTTTTCCTCTCGAGCTAACCTCTTTTGAAGCATTATTGCAACCCACAACACCCTGTCTTTAGACCTCTACGCTACAAGATCAGGTTGAGATGCGCAACCCTCCCTAGAGGAAGACGAGAGGTTTCATCTAGATGTACTACCCCCGTATGCTACTCCAAGCCAAAAGATTCTGTCTCCTCATTACCTCCTCCATGAAGAGCTACGTGTAGAGTTCTTGTCCAAGATAAGCCACGGTCTGAAAGAATCATGCACGTGTTGTTAAATATTCTACTTAGACTAGTCAAGATGACATGTGAACATAGTCTTATGGACTCAAAGAATTAAATCACTAGGACCTAAAACGTCTTAACTCCAGTTCTTATAAGGTTCCTCTGAAATTAAGTGGATTAAGGCCCAACTAAGCTCCATTCTTTAATTTTATTCCATACTTAGTTTAAATGTCAATACTATCATGAAAATGCACATGCAAATGCAAGAAATATGTACAATGCAAAGAAAAGAAAGCAAAATCTTTTTTTAAGGAAAAAGGGTTAGTAAAATATATACAAGTATATACAAGGATTTTTTTGGTTTGTTTCTTTGTTTTTTGTGTTTTTTGTTTTGCTTTTTGTTTTTTGCTTTTTTTGATTGTTTTTTATGTTTGTTTTTGTTTTTTGTTTTGTTTTTGTTTTGTTTTTTTTGTTTTTGACAAAAGGTGACCAAAGTCTATATACACATGTGGATTTTACGAATTTATATACACATCCCCAAAATAATCATATTAAAAGTACGAGTTATGTCTAAAGTATATATACATTATATACAACCCCTACATACTTAGCTCGAACTATGTCCTCATAGCGATCAGAGAGCGGCAAAGGAAGACATAACTCATGCTAAGTATAGAAAAGTGAAAAGACTCCTATGCTACAACGACTCAAAAGAAAAGATGAAGAGAATAGAAGTCGGTGATCCCCCTATACTTAGGATCAAGTAATCCTAGGTATAGAATACTGTACAAAAGGGGAAAACCGATGAAGAGAATGTAAAGACTCAACGGCTCGACTTGCCCCCTATACTTAGGTAGAATAGCTTTAAGTATAGAATATAAACAAGTTGGGGGGACAATCGAGAGATCAGAAGAATAAAAACACAAAAGAGATGATATGAACAACATACTCCCCCTATACTTAGGGTAGAGTATCCCTAAGTATAAGCAGCAACAGGAGTGATGAACATGACGAATATGAACAACACAAATCATTCACTCCCTATTCTTAGGATAAAGCACATAGCATATATACACACGGAAAAGGGGTCAATGATAAAACGGGAGAAGAAAGAATGAATGAAATGAAAGGATATACTAAAGGTTGTCAGCTAATGTATCAGACACAGAAGATGGAATCAAAAGATCATCATCTGAAACCACAGATACAGAATCAACGATGGACATGAATGTATCATGATCTAGATATGGCTTCAGCAACTGTCCATTCACAACAAATGGTTATGTGTCAGATGACAATCCAGATATGACAATACTTCCATTGTCACGCACAACTCTCACAATGAACGGTCCTGACCATTTGCTTTTCAATTTTCCTAGAAAGAGCTTCAACTTAGCATCAAATAACCAAACTTTCTGATCAGGAGAGAAAATCTTCCTCGAATGTATTTATCAAGCCAACGCTTGACTTTCTCCTTATACATGAGTGAGTTATCATATGTAAAGTCTCAGAATTCTAGTAGTCTATTCAAATCCAACTTTTTATTCTTTCCTGCCTTCTCATAATCAAGATTGCATACACGGAGTGCCCATAAAGATTTATGAATTAATTCCACTAGCAGGTGGTAAAGCTTTCCATATAACAATATGTATGGAGACATACCCAAAGGAGACGTACGCTGTCCGATAAGCCCATGGAACCGAATCAAGCATCTGGGACTCGTTCTTCCTATCTAGGGCGTACAAGTTCTTGCACAATCATCTTGATCTCCCTATTTGAAATTTATGCCAAGCCATTAGTCTGAGGGAGGTAAGGAGACACAACTCTGTGCTCAATGGAGTACTCCTTCACAAGCTTCTTTACTTCTCTATTAATGAAATGGCTTCCCCATCTAAAATCAGTATTTCGGGAATCCCGAATTACACAATAATGTGGTCCTTGAGAAAGGAGCATACTTTACGACTATATGTGGCTCGGGTGGGAATAGCCTCTACCCATCGACTAATATTATCCACGACGAGCAGGTTGTACTGAAATCCCTGACTAGTAAGAAATGTGCCCATGAAGTATATGCCCCAAGCATCAAAAACATCAGAAATCTGTATGTATCTTAGGGGCATGGTACCTTTGGAACCAACGGTTCCTCCTATTTTCTGACAGTCGATACGACCTCGAACATATTCTATAGCATCCTTAAACAATGTGGCCACCATAGGCCCACTCTGTAAAACCTTTGTTGTCGTGTGTTTCCCCGAATGATGCCCACCAGATTCTAGTTCATGGCAGTTCTCAAGTACACTAGTGTGTTCCTCCCGAGGAAGGCACCTTCTCCATATACAATCCACACCCCACGAAACAGATACGGATCCTCCCACCGGTAATAATTAATCTCTGACAGAAATCTATCTACCTTGTACTCCAACCAATCTTGTGGAACTTTCTTGGAGACAAGATAGTTCACAATATCATCATACCATGGGGAGTGAGTTCACAAAAAAATGATCTCATCTAGAAAGGTTTCAGAAATAGGGATCATGTTTTGATCAAAGGTCTCTACATCCGTTAAACGGGAAGGTTGATCTACCACAACATTTTTACTTCAGGTTTATCTGGAATCTCTAAAGCAAATTCCTAGAGAAGAAGGATCCATCTGATAAGGCATGGTTTGGCATCCTTCTTTGTCTGCAAGTATCGTATGGCAGTGTGATCCGTGTATACAATAACGTGAGAACCGATGAGATAAGATCTGAACTTCTCTACCCCAAACACAGCTGCTAACATCTCCTTCTCTGTAACTATATAATTCTGTTGTGCTTCATCCAGAGTCTTGCTAGCATAGTGTATAACAAATGGTACCCCATCCCTTCTCTGTCATAGAACATCTTTAACTGTGAAATCTGAGGCGTCCTTCATAATCTAAAAAGGAAGAGACCAATTGGGTGGCTGTAAGATAGGAGCACTAGCAACCATATCTTTCTCTAATTGAATGCAAGGATGACTTTCTTATCGACAACAAACTCACTCTCCTTACACAGAAGCTCAGTCAAAGGTCTGGCGATCTTGCTGAAGTCCTTTATGAATCGCCTATAGAATCTTATGTGTCCCAGAAATGACCTCAACTGCTTCAAATTCTACAGTTGCTCTAACTTAGAAATCACATCAATCTTAGTCAGGTCAACCTCCATACCATGTTTGGAGATACATGGCCCAATACAATCCCATTAGTCACCATAAGTGACTTTTCTCCCACAAGAGCACTAGGTTTACCTCACAACAACGTTAAAGAACTCGATTATAAACGAGCAAGATATGTATCAAAACTATCCCTGTAGATGAGAAATCGTCCATGAAGACCTTAAGGAAACTACCCACCATGTCTGGCAAAACACGACCAACATACACCTTTAGAATGTAGCGGGAGGCATTACACAATCCAAAGGGCATCCATCTAAAGGCGTAGATGCCAAACATACAAGTGAATGTAGTTTCTCCTGATCCTCAAGAGCGATAGCATCTTGGTTGTATCTCGAGTACCCATCCAAGAAGCAAAAGAACTCTTTCCCTACCAACCTCTCAATAATCTGATCAATAAAGGGCAACGGAAAGTGATCCTTCTTGGTAGATGAGTTCATGCATCAGTAATCTACACATACATGCCATGAAGTAGGTACTCGATTCGGAATCTCCTCACCATGGTCGTTCTTTACGATTGTAATCCCAGATTTCTTCGGGACCACATGTAAAGGGCTGACGTACTTGGAATCCGAAATAGGATATATAAAGCTAGCATCACTAGGGATGCAAACGAACAAATACGAATGCGAATTCATGTCATACCATAACCCATATCCATATTATTTTACGAATATGAATACGAATGTTACACGAATGTAACAATTCAAGATCCATATCCTCAAAATACGAATATGAAATGAATCTTTTACAAACGAATACGAATATACAAACGAATGTTAACTTTAACGACAATATTAAATTATAAAT
Organism: Ottelia alismoides; assembly: GCA_037367405.1. Lineage (NCBI taxonomy): Eukaryota > Viridiplantae > Streptophyta > Magnoliopsida > Alismatales > Hydrocharitaceae > Ottelia > Ottelia alismoides. The sequence continues at coordinate 899,783 of JAZKJV010000720.1, read as the reverse complement.
AAAAATGTACCTAGATTATTTGGTGACCACTTCCGCGTAACTTCCATCTTTTGTTTAACCACATTCCATGATTCATACAATCAGCATATGGTGTATAAAATCTACATTATATGCCATAATATAAGAACCTCTTGTGCAATCACATAAGAAAATGGTAGAATGGAATGAACATTAGAAGATTAAGATGCTATACCAAATCGACTGCAGTTGTGAGGGAGGGCGAGGGAGACGAGGGATGCACCTGCCTCTGGCTGAGGGAGGACGAGGGAGGGCGGCTGCGACTGCGAGGAAGGGCGAGGGAGACGAGGGATGTTGGCTGTTGTTGCAAGGGAGGGGGAGTTCGTTGCGGCTGCGACAGAGGGCAAGGGAGGTAAGGCAACGGTTGCGGCAGAGGTTGGGGGAGGCGATGATGGTCGGCTACAACGGAGGGAAGAGGGTGGGAGAGGAGAGGTAGTGGCTGCAGCGGAGGGAGAGGAGATGGCCGGCCAGGGGACGGGAGGCGTAGGGAGGCGGCGGTCAGCTGGGGAAGCGGGGAGGTGAAGAGCGGAGGGGACAGAGGGAGCAGGGGGATGCGGGGCCACAAGTGGTGGCGGAGGGTGCAGGGGGAGTTGGGGGTGGCGAAGGGCGTAGGACGCAGAGGAAGTTGTGGCGACAGGGGGAGGTGGCGAGGGAGGCGGAGGGCGCAGGTAGAGGCAGCGGACGACAACCGTCACGAGGCGAGGAGGGGTGGCCTGGGGCCTGGGGGGGGGGGAGGGCGTCGAGGGTGGGGACGGGGGAGGGCATTTTGGGGGGGGGGTATATTAACCCTAATTTTATTTTAGAAAATATGATACAAATATTCCTATTCGTAACCGGATTCATTTTTTTTCGTATTCATATTCACATTCGATAACTCAGGATTCGTACTCATTTCCGCAAAAAAATCGTTTAGAATATTCGTATTCGCCTGTTTTAAAAAAATAAGAGCCATATCCTCTCGAAAATGAATATGAATACGAAGGAATACAAATATTACCGCATCCGTTTGCATCCTTAAGCATCACACCATTTTCTGATCTCCTTCATTGCAACCTCCCTTAGATTTGGATTTATACGGCGCTGACATTCACAGGAGGGTTTACAGTCATCCTCTAGGTAGATATGATGCGGGCACAGAGCTGGATTAATACCACAGAGATCCGAGATATTCCATCCTATGGTCTTGCGGTTTCTCTCAAGAACCTCTAGCGCATGAGATTCTTCTTCAGCGGTCAACTACGAGCCGAGGATGATCGTAAACTTCAATGTTCAGGAAGGTGGTATGCTGTACTCAGTCGGAGAGGTCACTGCATAGAGAGTATGCGCTATGCGGGAGAGTATGCGGGGAGTATGCGATTTTATGCGGTTTGGTATTTTTTATTATTAAAAATATAACTAATATTAATATCATGTTAATATCATCTAAATATTATATCTCTTGATTATTATAATAAAGAATTTAAGGTAGAAGGAACAAAACTATTGGAATAAAAAGTAATATAGAGTCAAATGAGCAACATCAATCGAAAGAGCATTAAGTCGGGTCTTCAAGTTTAAGCTAGAGGTTTAGAAAATGTTTATTTGAAAATAGGCCGCATACTCGGCCACATATACGGTATACTCGGCCGAGTATGCGGCCTGACCCGCCTAGAGGCTGATTTGGTCATACTCGCAGTGCCAAGGCTTCCGAGTAAGAGTATGCGGTCGAGTATACGGTATACTCGGCCGATTTCCTGAACATTGGTAAACATTTGGAGGACCCGCAAGGAAGGTATATTTCAACGTTGATGGTAAAACCTTGAGCTCGGGGTGGGTCTGAATTGGCTGTACAATAACCTCTGCTACTGTACTGGTAGACGGTATGTGATATGTACTCTGTGGAATGTACACCTTGGCTACTAACGGCTCATCAAGTAGAACATCTGATAGATCTGCAATGAATGATCTTTGCTCAGAAAAGAGGGGCTCATAATGGTGTTCGGCATTTTTATCAATTATCGGCTCAGATATCTCAGCAATAATATCAGAAAGATGTCTCTCATCTGTGCATAACTTAGGAAATTCAATGAATGACTTAGATATCTGTACCTCAGAACTCTCAGAATGAGGCCTATCATCAGTAATCTCAGAAAAAGTATGTCAAAGGAATATCAAAAGGTGCCTCTAGAAACTCAGATTGATCCCCAGAAATCATCTCAAATTTCCCATCAGCAACTAGCTCAATTGTACCACCAAGGGAACTCATGTCGGCTGTTCTTTCCATGGAGTCCTTTTGGTAAAGTAACTTCTGGGTATCTATAATATCAGTGAAAAGATTTGTCTCTTGGAATTCAGCAAGAAAATTACAGTCATCTTGCTCTGATATAACTTTCTCTGTATCATCTGTTGTTGGTGGCGGTGATGGTTTAGGATCAGAGATCGTCTCAATTTTCACCTTGTCACTGCGAGAATGAAAGATGATCTATCCAATACCATAATCAATTGTTGATTTGGCTGTTCGGAGGAACGGTCGACCTAGTATGATCGGGGTATGGAATAACGGTGCAGGTGTGTCCCATGACAACAAAATCAACATGGAATTTCATTCCTTGCACCGTTACAATAACGTCCTCTAAAATGCCTCTTGCCCTCTTAATCGATCTATCAGCAAACTGAAGGATCATCCTGTTTGTTTTAAGAGGCCCTAACCGAAATTCAGTTAGTAAAGAGGAATGCATGAGATTAATGGAGGAGCCGCTATCGAGAAGAGTACGATTAAATTCTTGATCAAAGATATGGCAACGGATGTGAGGTGCTCATTGTTTTTCTTTTTAGGCTGGATATTACTGATGGCATGAACTGTGACCATGGTCAAGATGTGTTTCTCTATTTCCTTCCGTCTGTTCTACCTTGGTTGACGCTTTTCTTTACATGCCTCTTTCATTCCCTTTTTTTACTATAGGCATGTATTCCGTGGCCTTAAGGAGTGTCATCTTTAAAAAGATGTTATGTAAGATCTCAACCACTCCAGGATCAGATAGGGTTGTTTTTAATATTTGAATTTTTTAAGATTTAAGAGAAGAAGGAAATGAAACAGAATCAGAATAAACATTCGAACATTCATTTCCATTATTCAAAGTAGAATCCTCATGTACAAAATGACGACCAGAATCAGTCTGTACAGTGTTGCCCAAATTAGGTAAAGGAAAAACTGAATCTAAAACAGAACGGGATGTTGATGCTGCCTGCTGGTGAAGAGGAAGAATCCACGACTGGTAAATTCTCCCTTGTTGATGGTGATCTACTTCTGCCTGGTGAAGGTGGCGGTGATACTCCAGACCTGTGTGCTGCTACACTGGGACTCTCGATTGCTGGTGAAGGAGATGATGTGGAAGATGATGCTCTCTCAGTGGTTTGATCTCCCAACCCCAACTGGTGCGTAGGCGGCTGCAATCTCTTACCGCTCCTGAGATGAATGGTGTTAGATAAACATGTAAAATCAAGGGACATACCTGTCTCGGGGTGGGTGGGCTATTGGCTACCTGCTCCTTACGTCTGAAGTTGTTGGAGTTGGCTTCGACCTGTGCTAGAATCAGTGTCTTGGTGGTGGTCAGGTCGTCGATTCGCTGAGTCAGTTTGTACATGTTCTTCATGAGCAATGCAAGTTGATCCATTGCTGGGTTGACTGAAGGGGCCTCAGGGTGCTCATTAACTGGTTGTCGCTGAGACTGATAGTACAGAGGTTGTTAGTAACCATACATTTCTGATAATGAGGAGGAGGAGGAGGATATTGTCCATAATATGTAGTCTATTGCTTCTTAGGATGAGGACAATACATAGACTGTTGTTGTGGCTGGCCTTGTCTCTAGTTTTGGAACTGTAGTGGAGACTGATAGTGAGGCTGGAACTGCTGGTGTTGGTACTGTTGCTATCTGCCTCCCTGAAATTGGTGGGTGGGTCTCTGCCCCTGCTGTGAACCCAATTGACCTTGCCCTAACGGACGGGGTTGGTTTCGCTCACGGTCGAACTAGATACCATTTACCTCCTAAATGACAGGTGGAGGTGGACACTGCTACTCTAGAATGTAGGCTACTTCCTGTTGGCATGAAACTATCTGATGTGAATGCTGCTGAACCTGATCAGATGTCTGCACTTAGTAGACATGTTGAACTATGGATGGTCCTCCGCTACTCAGCTGGGTGGAAGAAGTCTGCTCCCTAGTAGAGGTATCGGTTGCTGTACTCATATTGTAAACTGCACTGATCTTACTCACAAGAAGCTCCAGGTGCTTTGTTATCTCATCCAGATTATCCAAATTCTTCATCCTCTGCTCGATCATTTGAAGCTTCTCAAGCTCCTTGGATTGTTTCTCAATAATGATCACTTTGGATAGGTGGTTTCCAATGATGGTCAGGTCAGAGTTGTCCACCCTATCCACTTCATGTGATGTCGTCATATTGACAACCTTGTGGGGGTATTGCAGGGGAGGTGACGGGGTGCTTCTGAAAAGTACGTGAAGAAGAAAGAGTTGCTGAACTCTCTGCCATCTCCTCGGAAATTTGATAAAGGACATCCTTGTCCTTATTGAAGTGGTCCCCCTACAAGCGGCATCTACCAGCTTCTGATTCTCTATGCTTAAACCTCCAAAGAAATTTTACACAAGGTTGGTCTTCGGAATATCACGATGGGTGCACTTCTCCATCAGATCTTTGAATCTTTCCCACGCCTCGTGAATAGGCTCTTGAGGCATCTGGGAGAAATTAGCAATCAAGGATAGCATTTGGTTGAGTCGTCCGAGCGGGTTATATTTATTCAGAAATGCAGACCTCAACTCTTCCCAAGTAGTGACAACCTTCCCCAGATGATTTAACCAATATAAAGCTTTGTCCATCAGACTGAATGAGAAGGCGGTCATCTGCACTACCTCTAATGGAACATTTGGGTAGTATATTGTTCCACAAATGCGATCGAACTGCTGGAGGTGTATATAAGGTTCTTCATTAATATTTCCATGGAATATTGGGAGAATAGGTAAAATAGCGAGTTTAAGCTCGAAAAGCCCATGAATCGTAGGGATTTTTATCTAAGAATTTGTCTGTCTTGGTCCTGGATTATAAACATCCTTTAATGTAGGCTTAGCCCCAGGTTCTATGTTAGGGTCTTCTCCCTCATTCCCACCTTCACCATTGTTTCTATCCTCCTCTCTCATATCTTGTCTCAGTTCAAGAATCATGTCTCTCAATGTGGTCTAAAAATTAGCTTGCTTTGTTAACTGGGCTTGAATTGACTGCATGGAGTCTGACATGGTGTTGTTGATCTCACTCTGCTTTGACATGATTCCCTTCCCTTCGGTGGCATCAAATGTCCGGTGTCCGACTATGAAAATGTGCATGACACTTGATCAGTTCTAAAAAATGATAGAGTCTTGGATACTAATTCGAGATTAAAGCCAATCTCAAATAGGGGTTGATGGATGTTGTTAAGGGTGAAGTGGAGAAATAGGAATATTCAGGAAGTGAGTCTCCCCAAATAGAAGTGAACGGTTCGGAGTGTAGAATGAGTTCGCAAAGTCCGAACGAGAAATACTCCAGTCCGACATCTTCGAAATCAATAGGCAGGATGCGAGAACACGAAGGCCAATACAAGAGTGAAAATAAGTGAAGGTGCAAATTACGTGGAAGGATCTCTATCACTAGCAATCAAACACAATACAAACCCCCAGTTCACCAACTCAACGCAAGGTGAAGATCGTGAAGGTTCGGTCAATTATCTTGTCAATTTTTAGAGTTTGGTGAGAATACAGTCTATTAGAGCGATTTAAGCGAGCTATTAGGAACCCAATGCTCCCATGAGACAGTACCAATCTCACAACTAGTTTTTCCCAGCCAGTATGGGTGTAGACTGTTTACCGTCTACCCGATCTGCCCACTCTGCTAAGGAAATCTCGGACCGATTACCGGCTACCCGGTGAAGTCTGAAGGATATGGTTTGATCCTCAAGCGCATCACGGAAGCGTGTGCGTCGTATCGAATACGACAAGGAGCGACTAGTCCGACTAGTTGCTCGATGCAGCGGAATTTAAAAAAATTTATATGACGAAACCACATGATCCAAGAACACTTCTCAAATCATTTCGTCTAAACCATAAACAAGTAATAGGATTACCTCTTGAAGCGTGGTTGCGATCGAGTCTCTAAACGAAGAGACCTCCTGTCTCAAGTTCCATCTGACGGAGGAGACGCTTGCGAGCGCGGGGATGAACCGCATGCTTCTCGCAATCCATGTTGATGATCCAAGCGGCGGATCTCCTGATCTCGACACACGAGATCCGTCATCTTCTTCACGAGCGAGGCGCACCGAAGGAGACGGAGATCCACGAGTAGACGATCGGGCAGTATAACGACGATGCTGCGGCGACGGAGAACCTCTCCATGGTATCCATGGTGGACGACCATGAGAGGGATAGAGAGGGCTGACATCTAGAGAGAGAGAGAGAGAGATGCTTCTCAAGCATTTTGTGTAAAGAGAGAGCATGGATATGCCTCTCTATTTATAGGGTTTTGGGCCAACACAAATCCAATGGCTCTCATTGATTGTGTTTCTTTTAATGGCTAAGATTCGTGTTGGTAAAACCAACAACAATTAATTTAATATAAATTAAATATTTGTTGATAAATCAACACAACTTAATCACAAAATTAAATCATCAATACATGGAGATAATGAAAGGAGAGAAAGCCTCCTTCCATGTGGAGAGGGGGGACAACCTCCCTTTCCTAATGGGAGTGGTGGCCGTCCACCCTCCTCCATTAGGAAGGTGGCTATTTCATCTTTTATGTAATCTCCATTATTTGCAACAACTTATGTTGCAAATTATTCTACAAAAATAATTCACAATTATTTTGTAGACATTGCAATCTTGCCATTACAAAATTTGTGAATCATATTCACAACCCAAAACAAAATGTAAATTACATTTTCAATTCAATGTCCAATGTGAATCCAATTCACATTAACATTTAATTAACAAATGTAAATTACAAATAGCTCTCTCTTATATATTATAAATCACATTTATAATATATATGACTAATATGGATATTGCTATCCACATTATTCATATACATGATAATTAAATCACATTTAATCATCTTGGATCTCTATTCTCTTGTTCTCAAATAACATGAATCATATTCACATTATCTACATCTTTGATAATCAAATCATATTTAATTATCTAAGACAACTCTCTTTATAATATGAATCGAATTCATATTAATCATGATAATTAAATCACATTTAATTATCCATTTCCTCAATGCTCGGATACATAAATCAACAATAGAATTATCCATGAACTCCTTCAAGGATAATGCGCTTTCTCCGCAGATACTTGGAGATAAGGACATGGCGATTGTATTGTTCCACGTATAGTGACATGGATATTGAGATCATATCTCAAATCCAGATCGTGGGCCTCCTATAGATGCTTGATTAAATCAAGACCGCAAATCTAATCTTCTCATTGCATCTGAATCATATTCAGATCAATGCCCAATAATTGGACTAAGATACGATTACTTCTCTACTGAGAGGAGTCACTAAAATCCAGACCCGTTTCATCACTCCCTAGGAATGGAAGCGTCATGGTTATACAATCGTTTATGATCACATCACCCTCAGGTATTCCTAATACCTGTACATCCTGCATACTGGAAGACTCAGATTAAACCCGAAGTATGGGATCAACTTTATACTGTCTACTTCATGGTTTTATCAGTAAGTTTCTCATTCAATCATTGGGAGTCGGTATTGATCATATACTTTCCAAAAGCATATATCATACCTAGGTCTTGATCATATACTTTCCAAAAGTATATATCAAACAAACAAATTCAGTCAAGCTTCCAAAGCGAGACGACCGTGCGCACGGAATTTGATTCTTCCCAATATCTCATGAGTGAGCTCATGTCTTCCGGTTCAGTAGTGAACCTGTATGATCCCTTTGAGAGATCGTATTACTCATATGCCCTTATATGCACACCAGCGCGTCGGTGTATAGACCTTGATTAGGTCATCAACCTATTGGTCTGCCAAATGTACGTACTTAGACATATAATAATACATCTGTCTCCGGTCAGAGGATGCGTGCCTATATCATGACAACATACGATATAGGACTTTGGTTATCTCGATCTCCTTAAGTCAACTCTTTGACCTAACTAGTCTGACACCTCCGAATCTCTATTCCTATGCAGAGGACCTGCATCAAGAGGTCGGTCAGATATCAGCCTTTAGAGAAAGGATTGACATCTCCTTCTCAGGCTGGAGATCATCTCTTAACAATCATTTGATGGTGCTTGATGAGTCCTCAATCCAACTCTTTAGATATTCATCCAAGCACCAGCCTCTATGATTCAATACTTGAATTAACAGCTGTATGATTATCAAGATGGCCATGGTACATAACCCTAATTGTACTAAGGGACCTATTATGCAAATTATGTATTCTTCATTTCAGATTAAGGAGTGAATTGCAATAACATTTATTGCATAATGGCTCGCCGTGGGCTCGCATTTCCAACAATCTCCCACTAGCTCAAAGAGCCCATTAATGGGCTAATCATTTAAACCACACTCATGTGACAATCATAGGCTATTTAGAAAATAGCTAGGTAAGCTGATCAGTCATCTGTTCCCAAGAGACTATGCCAAGTCCTTTTACGGCACTTGCATATCTCCTAGTAACAGTGCTCACATCCAATGCGAATGTTGCATCTCATGCAACCGATACTCAATTTTGTTGATTATAGTGTCCTTGACACTACATCTTATTAATTATCATAACCAGTATTCCCATAATCCTTATTAGAATACCTTCATTCCTGGAGATCTCTATCTCCTAAGGTATCTACAGTCAAGACCCTTATAGATCACTATCTACAAGATCTTAAACTTTTGAAGATAAGACTTTGAGATCACTATCTCTAAGTTTCATCATCTTTGAAGATATTATTATTACTGCAATCAAGTGTTTTATCTCCATAGCAGGATTAGTAATAATTTACTATTCCCACTGCATGGTAGACATATGGTTCTTGTACACGTCTAGTATACATTCAGCTTCTCATAACTGATGCACAAGTGCAAGCAGTTCTAGCATTCACTTCCTCAACTCTTTGAGGTGCTATCCCTTTAGATAGGTCAGTAACATATCTTAAGGGGAGGAAGCTTTTCTTGGAATTTTCCAGAAATGAAATAAAACCAAGGTGTACTACTAATGTGTTGATCCCAATACCCTCTTCTCTTTGCTTATGAATGACTTCATAAACTAAGATCTAAGAGGTATCCTTGAGATCATATCTCAATGTATGGGATAACCAGATTATAGAACACTTATTATTATCATCCTTAGATCATTCCAAATGATTAGGATAATATCTACATTTAGCACGATGAACACAATGGGACTCCCACTAAGCTTTACATGGTTCATCAAGATTCTATCTGAAATCATAATATTTATAATTTCATCAGATCTTATGATCCAACTACAAGAAGCTTATTTGAGTCCAAAGATGGAGTTCTTTAGCTTGCACACCTTGCTTTCCTCAACCATGAAGCCCTGTGGCTACTTCATATGAATATCCTCAGAGAGGTATTCATAGAAGAATGCAATCTTGACTCACATCATGAAGATGTCATAGTCAAGTTGTGTAACTATACTTAGCAATATTCTGATGAGTTAAAGCAAGGTCACTGGAGAGCAAGTCTCATCGTAAGCGATGTTTTCTCTTCGGTGTGTAGCTCATGGCTACGAACCGTGCTTTGAAGGTCTCTACCTTCTCATCAGGTTCCCTCTTTCTCTTGAAGATCCATTTACATTTTAATGGGTCTGACCCATATAGGTGGATCCTCGAGGGTCCATATACAACACTTCTATATGAAGTCTACATTAGACTTTTATTGCTAACATCCATCTTTCCATGTCATGATCCTCAGGAGCTTCATCACATGAAGTCCGATCATTTTCAGATTTAACTGACACATGGAATCCATCCTCATACTTATTTGAAGAGGTATTAATGTTTCATCTTTAATTATCTATTTTAGTTTCCGATTTCAGGAGCCTCATTATCTTTTCAAGATTAAATGAGTTCCTTTACTTCATTTTCATCTTGATTCTCGAGAGAGTCATCCTATAAGAATCATATTCTCAAAGATGTGATCTTTTAAGAATCTCAAGGTCATAAAGTAGGTATCTAATACCATCCTTTATTTTCCTAATGAAGTAGCACTCTCTGGTGCTAGATTCCAGCTTACCAGCTTGGGACCTTATTAAGTGTATAATGTAGTCTCTACCACATATACATATACCTGGAAACTAAGAGATAATTATGCTAAGATTAATCATTGATCAAATAATGTCGCACATGATCAATTGTATCTCCCTACAACTCTATTGAGTTAAGGTTCATTAGGAGGGGTGAGATAGGAATGATATTCACATCTCTATAAGGTATTCCTTGAATTCATCTAATAGGTACAAGCTACCCTGATTAGATCAAATTCTTTTCATCTTCCTTCAACCTTTGGTTCTAAATCAAAATTGTGAAATCTTTGAACATTTCAAGGTTTTCTAAGTGAAGAGAAGAAATCTCATATCACAAATAATCATTAATAGATATCACATATCCATAATGTTTATTGTAATATAGATGATTCACATACATCAATATGTATGTGATCTTGAATACCTTGACATTTTTTTCACCATTCCAAGGAAGGGTGTATTGGACATTTCTACTTTTGAATACAATATTCATAAGTATGCAAGTTTTGAAATTTTAGAAATTCTAAAGTTTCATCTCTTACTTGTCCATTGATCTCCTCAATAGACATATGTCCAAAACATGATGTCAGATCATTGTCAAATGATCTTTATCCTCCTATCGATCTTTAAAGGTTTAATTTCAGTATTAGAAATCTTAATGAACCATTCATTGATTTTCTAATTTGGTAGAGTCCACTAGATTTTAGATTAGTATCTGAAATATCTCCATCATAACTCTTTATGATAGATTTATTACAGAATTCATGTTTATATCCAACAATTAGAAATAAACAATGAGTGCATTCTAATATCTAGGTCATAGAGACATTCTCTAAGACTAAGGGCTCCCACTGAGAATATGAAGTCTATTGATCCAATGGAAATTGTTGCAACACTTGCATCACTTTCAACATGGATGACCAATAAACCTTAAGATCAAATTTCTAATATTCTAATACATATGCAACCAATTGCAAGTGTTATTAGAAGATTGAGATACAATTATTTGACTTTACCTTATCAAATAAGTAAGTCAATTTCAATGATTATATGTAGGTTATTCTGATGTATTATCCGATTCCTTCTCTAAGGATTCTAGATAGATTTGATAGTCATACTATCAATACATCAACATATTGCAGTATTGGCATTCATCCAACTCTTTGGATGTTATATGGAAGTCACAGAAGTACAGTCAACTATTTGATTATACTTCTTGCTTGGGTCCAACCCATGCTTCCACTGCGCTCCCTTTATCTATAAACAACCATTGCTTAAGACTAAGGACCTCTTATGTCAAATTCAAAAGAATTTAATGTAAGAGCATTTCGACATTTTTACATGCTTCACCCAATTCATACAATATGAATATTATAAAGCTTCATGAATGACTAGAGTATAGACAGTAGAATGATGACACTCATCATCTACATCCATCTAAACTCTTAAAACATAGGTTCAGGTAGGTACTCAAACAATTTGAATACATCATCTCTTACAGAGCTACCATTCCACATGATGCAGAGAACCATGCCATTCATGATTAAATGTCAAGAGCACATATGTATGCCAGAATATCTTCATTGATTTTATAAGGATTATTTGACAATTGCGATCATCATCGACATGTTACTTCCAAAGTACATTCGATGAGATCAAGACATATAGAGACATGCAAACCCTACGGTTTTAGTCCTATTGTCTTATTTAATTATCACTTCTCATTATTATGAGGAAACTTGCATATTGCAACTACATACATTATGTGTCCAACTGCAAGTACAATATCTGGATCATGAGTCCAATCCATGATATTTTACTGGTTATTATTGAGTATAACATTGAATGAGATTAACGAAGGATTATCTGAAATAAGAAATTTGCATAAGAGTATACATGTATATATATATATATGTTTTACTTTGATTTAGGAATTTTTATATCAAAGTTGTCTTGCCTTGTCAACACTGAAAGTTCATTCCCTTAATCACTTTCAATATAAGAGATATACTTACCATTATATCTCAAGCAAGATCTGGGATCTCCTTCCTTATCTTTGTTGCATCCCAATAATATGAGAACTTACAACTCGGATAAAAAGAAGTGGGAACACATTCCGCCTTGTATGTCCAACTTGCATCTCCCAATTCGGTCTTTAATACCCGGGCCCACCACCCCTAAGGTGATGTTGACCCATCATTAATTGAACCAACCATCAACAGAAATACAACTCGCTATGCGCAATCCAATATCGCCCCAATAATATGAGGACCCGATATTGGGGTCACTACGCATACGTCCTTACTCTTTCGAGACGCGACGAGCCCGATCCAAATGGATCATATGCAGGAGCTGTCACTTCGGACAGGCGTCTCCCACATATAATATCTGGCGACGAAACCCTTCGCCTTGACGGGAGACCATGGATGTCACTTATGTAATCCTCCATATCTTATTCAAATTAAATTAATTTCTATGAATCACATTCATATAATTAATTCTTCCAAGGGAATTATCAACTCTAATCATATTAGAGTATTTTTATTGGACATAATTAACTTAATCATATTAAATTAATTATCAATCCAATTCAATCAATCAAACATGATTGTCTTACTTGAATATATATGGTATTATTCTCAAAGTGCGTATTAATTCATATTTTAATAATTAGAAAAATACATCTTAATCCCTCAGACATTATCCCAGCCCTACCCGCTGTCATGGCCAGTACCGGCGGGAGTGGGACGGACCGCATACGTTGCAACCCGCTACCCCAGCGATCTCCGACTAGACACCATATCCGCCTCGGGAAAGGATAATGCCAAATTGATTAATTTGTACTTGAGATGATCATCGGTTCTTCAACCGAAATTATACCATATAGTAATCAAAATAATTTTGATTATAAGGAAATTTGCTAGACAAATTCTCAATCATATTCAAGCAAGGAGTTTGATGATTGTGTTTCCAATTATGATATAGATCAAATCTAATCAATTAATTAGTTGAGGTCAAGTCAATTAAGGAAATAATCATATTCCAATATTTCTCAAATATTTTCCATAATTATTTCATGAAATTAACAATTAATTTCACTAATTGACAATCACATGGTTCTTGATTAGGAAGGTAATTTCAGCAGTGACCCATACTTGCTGAACTTCATCTCCAAGTTTCATTGAGAATGGATGTCTCATGTGAGCTTAATAAATCAATGAGTGATTAGTGTATCTGATTTTTTATCTTATTCCACTCATTGAACTTTACCAAAATTTAAAGTCTTCTGGATCCATCTTCAATATCTACGTTTCAAATGATTTTGATTTTCTGTAATTGGTACTTATGGATAGTAGGAATTAATTACTCAAAATCACTCAATTTCAGAAGAAAATTCATAAAAAATCAAATATGCAGAGATTTCTATAAAAAAATAAAATAGGTTCATCTCATCATATTTTAATCCATATCCAAGTTTCATTATTTTTGCATTCTGTTTGTTCTAAAAATAACATAAAACCCATAAAAAGTATCTATTTTTCATGCATGTATTTTAACTATTAAAAATATACAAAAATATGCTCTTCATTTGTCATTAAATAAGGTTTTCAGGAAAATTAAGACTTGACTAATTTGTTCTTAAATTTGGATAATAATTTAATTAGTTAAGTTGCATTGATTTTTCCTTGAAGATCCCTTGTGTTTTTTTGCATTCACATTCACATATCTTGCATATATAAAAACATCAAAAATATTTATCTTTGAAAACATACACTAAGCGATATGAACTGAATCTAAGTTGCTATTTTTGCTTCTTGTGATCGTCCTTGGGGCTTGTCCAGGCTAAAACTACGCTTAACTTGATTGTTCGATTTATCTATTCATGTGGTTTGTTTTGATTGATCCCTAATCGTCTAACTACAATAATTCAGTGTAATTTACAAAGGGTGGTTTGGGGATTATAACTAATTAATCAGTAATGACTAATTTAATTCTGTCTCGTTGTAATGCGGTCGCTTATCAAGTTATCAGAACCGAACATATATCTCTATGAAGAGTGGCTCGGCTAAAAATAACTCTAAGGTCGAACTCAAGGGCATGAGCAATTAGCTAATTTAATCTAAGTTCTAAATATTTAATTCAAGTGATCTATAGCAAATCTAGGTCACATATGCAAACATACTATGCATGCTTTTTATGGAATTTTCAATGCAAATATATAAGATGACAAAATGATGAACACGATAATGATGAAACAGAAGTGCACACAACACACAGTAAGGCACTAAAATGCCCCTGAATTAATTTAATATATGTCTAATCAATGATTCCAATTTAACTCTAAAATCTTGGTCTTAATTAATAAGCATAAAGAGATAAATTTTTAAGGTTCGTTTTATGCATTTATTTAAGAGAACTATTCATTCAATGCTCACTAATCTATTAATTAATCAAGATGTACTAAAGTGCAGTAGGGAAATTAATTACTTCATTAATTCAATCAATCAATAAGCAAATCAAGGTATTAATATGATCAATTTTGAGCAATTCAATTAAGCTAGAAAGCTAACTTAAGTTCTCTGAATTTTATTGCATGAAAAATAAGTCAAAACAAAGAACTAAATAAACCACATTAAACTTCATGAAATTATCTTTCCAACGATACCGATTTCATTAAAAATGGATATCATATAATCAAGATATTAATGTTTGAAGCCATGGGCACAATTGTAAAGAAAATATAATTAAAACTTCACCGAACATTATAAATGGGTCCCTATAGGGACTGAAATACAATTATGAAAAACCACATAGCTTTTATATGATACCTCCTATGTAGAGGTATTTCTGCAAATAGAGAAAAATGCAAGGTGCAAGGCACAAAAATTCCCAGAGCATGTGAGTCGAATCACGTGCACATAGGCTTGGGGCGCGGGGTAGCTTCGTGCTATGTGGCATCCCCCGGTGCTTGGCATGTGGCTTGGAGCTCCTGAGGCAGCTGTTTAAGGTGGTGCCTTGGATCTCGATCACATCTGTTAGATCATATCGACGAGATCTAATCCAAAGGCAACTGTAGGCTCTGGCCTTCTTCTTCCTCTGTATGAGGCGGCGGTGCAACTTGGGATCCGGTGAATCCCTACTTGCTCCTCCCTGCATCTCTACTCTAGATGAAGTCCTAGGCTCATTCGCAATGACCTAGAGAAGGTGGGAAAGCATCGGAGAAGAAGCAATGTTGCATGGTGGGTCTCCTCAATGAATGATCATTAGAGCTTCAAAAGTTGAACGGAGACTCGTAGAATTTCCATTCAATGACCATTTGCAAAGTTAGTACCCCGAATAGCAAAACCAAGAAATCTAGTGAGATACAATGGAAGTGATATGGAGGCTCAGATGAACCACAAAATCACATCTTTAATATCGTCGTCTTATCATATCACATGAGGCGATTTTAGGTTTATGCAGAATCGACCACACGTTTGAATATGTGTCGATAAATTTTACTTGGCAAGCATACCAAGGTCGAACACAAGAACATGAGCCTCCTCATCGATTAATCAGATATTAATGTTTAAAATGGAGTGACTAAATTATTGGCCTAGCTTTCCCAATGCAGACAGAATGACAAAGCATCACAAAATGATGCACAGAAAAACACAAGTTAAACAATGCACAAGACATTTATGCTAACAATGATGCAGAAATAACCATGCAAGGCAGGGATGCAATTCATGGGATGCATGAGAATAAAGCATTTTTATTGATTTTAAGCACTTGATATTTGATGCAATATGCAAAATAAAGATATGCAACACAATATGTGTAAAATACACAAGACAAACAATTGCACAATATGTGTAAACCGATGCATAAAATGATGTGACAATTTTGCGATACAAAGATGCATGTTACAAAATGATGAAGAAACATCATGCATATTTTTTATTTTAATTTTATGTAAAATAAATGTGATGCTATGTGCAATGAAATGCCATACAATGTAATGCAATGCATGAGGTCAAATATGCATTTTTATTTTATTTTATGCAAAGCAGAGGCCAACATATGATGTAATACACACATAATGACATGAATGCAAACTGAATGATGCTAGCAATTATCCCCTTAAAGTAATAGGATTAATTGAGTAATAAAAAGAGATTCAATTTCAGTATCATTTGAAGCATAAAAATAAATCAAAGATCTAATAATGGCATTTAAATAAAGAGCATTTGACACATTAATCATTTAAAATTTAGCACATTGGACGGTGTAAAATTAGCTACCAATGAAACTGAAATCACTTGATTTGTACTTCATTTGCTCGAGATATTAATAAAAGAGTCCATGATCATAATTGCAATAAAATATAGAAACAAAAGAGATAAGTTAGAATCAGGGGAGAAAGCTATCATTGAAAAAGCCATAAAAGCCAAACTTCATGGTTCATAACTATTTATAGAAATCTCCAAATCGACCAATCTTACTTTTGAACTTCTAGTTATAATTTATACTATTTATTACAAATACTTTAAAAATATTAGAATCAATTGTGGGAGTTTTAGTTATTGGGCCAAGTTGTCCATTTGTATTATATGTATATTAAACGTCTCTATTTTCTGTAGAATTAATACTAACTCCAATCAATCTATTTCTTTTTCTAAAATATACATGAAAATTAGTAGAAAAGTATAAAAATAAAATTTAAAAATAAATTAAGAATTATTCTAATAAATCTCAAAACTAAAAAGTTGTAAACTTAAAATTCTGAACCACATATCTTGGCCATATGAACTCCAAATTGGGTATACTTACTTTTAGATTCAAGTTATAAAATTATCCATCAAATGAAAGTAATTTCACAAAAAATGGAGTTAATGTGCAAAAAGTAGGTTTTAGGACCCTGTTGGTATATATATGTACAATTCTTTTTATTTTATTTATATTTATTCTTTGATATTTCTTTTATATTTCATATTTTGTAAATATTCTATTGATGATATAATTTGTAAATAAAATAAAAATAACAATAAAAATAATAAATCGACTAAAAATAATTTAAATAAATACAAAATCCCTAATCATAGGTATAATTGTACTACATTGCATATACTTATTTACTTAAACTGTTAAATAATCATTTAAAAATAAAATTTAAATATATTAAAATCCTTACATTATATATTAAATCAATAAAATAAAAAATACTAGGTTATATGTGAAATAATTAAGTTAAAAATATGCATATTATTTATATAGGTATAATATACCTATAAATTAGATCATTTATTTAATTTAACTATTTAAAAATTATTGTTTAAATTATTATTATTCTTCATAAAATTATTTTATCTATATTTTTTCAATCATTTTTTATTTAAGTTAATTTACTATTTATTATCTAATTTATAGGGTATTTATATTTTGTATATAGTTTTTGTCCTATTGTGATGCCTACGTGGCGCTCTTTGATTGGTCAAACTTGGCTTGACCATTCAAAGCTAATCTTCTTCCTCCCCCTTCTTCTCCTTCTTCTTCCTTTCTTCTTCTTCTACTTATCCTCCCATTTCTTTCTCCCCAATTCCGTCGTCCCCATGCAACCTAACCACTCCAACCAATTCTTGGGACCACCTTCTTCTTCACTGACAATTTTTCTCCAGTGAAATATCGTCTAGGTTCGTTGAACCCTGTCTCTATTCTTTCTCCTATAAGAACCTCCCTAGGGCTCTTGGAGAAATCCATCCGCCATTTCCTCTTGTTCATCTTCTGAGTTCTAAGAGAGGAGTGGTGACAACCTTCTTCCCATATCATCGAGCCGTAGTGAGGGAGAGAGAGGAGAGAGGGTGTGATCATGTGCTCGGGCCACCACAGCCGTGAGCCCATGCTTCCACGAGCTCCGTCGATGCATCGAGAGGATGACCCAGAGGTCTCCGACCTTCAAGCACAGGTGACAACCTCCAGTTAATTCCAGGTAAGTAGTTTAATCTTAGTTTTAATTTTTTGTTCCAATTTCAATTTCAATCATTAGTTTTTGTTTGTAGATTTTAATTTCTAGTCTTCGATCATCGTCGATCGGAGATCCAATTACACTTTTCTCTATCCATTCTGTATCTCTCTGATTTCATCAATTTTGACATCAAAATCCATCTCCGATCACCGAGATCACCAAAATCCACCTCGTGTTCCTCTCTATTTCTCAATCTACCTCTCATCTCTGTTCATCCTTGGATCACACTTGGTGATCGGAGGCTTGGAGTTCGATCACCATATTCCTGAATCTCCCCTGCTCGCATATTCTTTATTTCTATTCTGGACCAAGACTTTGACCTTGAGTCGATACCTACACATGCAAGTCATGATATGGAGGTTTGAAGCATCGAGCCATAGATCAAATTCCATTAGAGCAAAGTATCACCTTGAGAGAATCACAGCTACTTGAGGAACCCTCATCGAAGCACTGAATGATAGAATCACCTAGAGTGGGATTAAAATCAAGATCCTCTTCGCTTCGAGTTAGTGATATTGTAGTGTGTCTCCTGGATGAAGACTTGATGCATCACATAGAGCATTTGAACAAAAGGTACCTGGAGGATTAAAATGAGAAATAACTAATCGAGAATCCTCTAGAGCTTCATCGAGTCCACTTCCTTCAACCATAGCATCTAAAACAACCGCTTTCATTGATCGAAGAACGCCTTTGAGTAGATAGATCCACTTGAGAACGACACATTGCCATCCTCTTATGTGATTTTGGGGAAGAACACTCAATGCTCTAGATCGAGCAATAACCATTGGATTGTCAATGGAGATCAAAGCCACAACCATTCGATCAGAGTCCTTCGCAATCATTGGATCAACATCCAATGTACTGGATCGAACCAATCGCCCACCGCTTAAACATGAGAGCCATCACGTACACCTCATGCGTTGAAGCAACCTCAGGCATGCTGCGCGTGCTTTCAACTATATATTTTGGGTATTTTATGAACATATCTTGGAATTATCTGATACCACAAATAGGTCCAGGTTGCTTCTGATCACGTGGAGAGCTACATGAACATCGGTTATTTTACGCTCTTATCCTTGTGCTTTTACTATTTGCAAACAAGTCTAGGTGAAACTCAATTCACGTGCTTCGACACGTGAAGCCTGGTGTTTTAGCATGCGATACCCCCCAAACTTCTGCTAATTTTCAAGTACACAAAATAAGTTTCTAAGAATTACATTTTAATCCCTTTGAATACTGTATTAAATAATTTCCCTATTTTTTCTATATTAAATCAAATAAAAATAATCAAATATTTTTTTATAAAAATACTTAATAAAATATTATATACAATATAATTTCTATTTAAAAAAATCTTAAATCTCCTGTAAAAGTCACCAAAAAACAAAGAGTAAAATATAAAACATATAAAAATATAAGATCACATACATATATTACATATCACGTAAGTATACCTAAAACAACATAAAAGTCACAAATACATATAAAATCAACTAAAAATTATAAAACACTTTAAAATTACTAAAAACACATAAAAACCCTAAATAACTAAGAATTCTACGATATATATCATAAATTAGAAATTTACCTCCTTGAGTTCGACCTTGGTGTCGATTTGAGAGACTCGTCTACTATGTTTAACAAGCTAGACAAGCAATCATTACATTGATCGATCACTAAATCAGGCAACAATCAACCCATAATATAGATAAAGTAATCAAAACGTGTGAGTTAAAATTTATTATAACCCTTCTAAAATGTATGTAAATGTAAGCAGAGAAGAGTGTCGAACACAAGGAATCTAACAAGTGTAGAGACAAAATTATTATTAATTATTGCTAGTTAATGGTAATTTTTATCTTTTTATTTTTAATTATTTTTATGGGTTTTAATATATATTATAATTTTTATGATTTTTAATTTTTTTATGTTTTTACGTTTTAATTTTTAATTTTAATTTTTAATTTTTTTATTTTTTGCAGATTTTTAATTTCTTTTTTTAGAATAAGATAAATAATAATATAGATATTATATCTTAGATATATGTAAAATATAGATAATGTATCTTTTTAAGATTTTGAAATAAGTCAAATATAGTCACAATAAAGAAAATAAAATATTTTTGGATTTTAAATATTTTTTCTCTATTTTTAGTTATTTTAAGGTATTTTTCTATTTTTTGGATTTCTAAAGTTGAAAATATATACAACAGTGAATAAGATAAGTATACAAGCTTGTTTAGTGTTTAATATATATAAGCTTAAAATAAACACTCAACTATTTCTAATATAAATTATGTATAATAAATGAAATTCAAATATATAAAAATGTTTTTGTGCTAATTTTTACTTGGTTTTTTGAGTTTTTATATTTTTAGATTTTAGATTTTGTATTTTTAGTGATTTTTGGATATATGGTAGAATATACTAAAATATAGCTAATATAAAATTTTAAATTTATGGAGATATATTTTAATTTTTAGGATTTTTTAAATGTTAAACATGGAATTTAGGCCTATTTTTTTTTATTTTTTATAAATAAGAAAACTATTTTAAATGGCTTATAAAAATATATGTGATAAAACTTAGTCTTAAACATCTATCCTAATTTTCATATGTTTTTAAGCATAAAAGAGATAATTAATAAAAATACAATACACAAATAAAATTTACACAATAGAACCTGGACACATTTGCAATTAAAATAAATTAGGGGAACACTCGGTTTGATTCTTGGGGTTATGATGGCTCTAAGGGGATTAGGTCGGGCTGGAGATGGCGGGATACACTTTAAGGCAGAAACGAGGGAAGAGGCCTGCGTTTGTGGTTTCGCTTAGATGAAAGGATTTAGATGAATCCTAAGGATGAGGTGTGGAAGGATATGATGTGATGAACATTTTTTTATGAAGGACTCGAGGCGAAGGAGGCATGGATGTGATGTGAAAAATTGGACAAGAGAGGCGGGTTGCTTATTCTAACAGACGCATGGTCTAGGGTCTGTGCGGGGGAGGTGTTGACTGGGGGGTCAACACTTCTCACAATGCAATTGGTCCACGTTAGCCCACTATACGACTACAAATAAAGGGAAATTAATGAATAATTCTAAATAAAATAACAAATGTATTTTTAAAAACTTAAAACATGAAAAATGTTTCTTATTTTCTAAACTATTTTATAATGGTTTTTATTTATTTTACCACCTTATTAAATAGAATATATTTTTTATATACTATTATTTGTATGCATTTATACATGTATATTGTATATTTGTATTTTATTATTTTTATATATAATACCATATTTACATATTTTAGATATTTACAACATTATTTAATAGGTATTTACATATATTTTGGGGGTTTTAATGATTTTATTTATATGTATTAATAATACATGTTTATACAATATATGTCTATTATACCTATACATTAGTGTTTATTAATTATTTTATTCTTTTTTGAATACTTTTAATCTATGTTTGTATTTTTAATAGATGTTATATAAATATGTACAGTAGTTAAAAAATACAAGGAGATTAAAATGCAAAGAATAAATTAATTGGCTTTATGTACAAATGTAAAGTACAATAGTACCCTAATTACTCGGCTTTTGCATCTTAACTCTTTTTTAAATGAAACCACCTTAATTTTAAAGGTAATTTAATTTGAAATATAATGGAGGTGAGTTTTCATTTTTAGTTCATATGGCGAAGATACTGATCAATGAAGTTCTGTTTACGACTTTTTCAACTGAATGTACCAAGTGTATTGTGCATGATTTTTCTTAGCTAATACTTTTTTTATTTTCTATACATTAATATGTACAAGTTTTATGTTAAACATTTTATTATTTGAAGTGTGCATGGTGAAGAATAGAATATAAGAATTTTGAGATATTTATACAATATATTGTACATAAAATAATTAGGGTTTCCTTGGTATTTTTGCATAGTATTTCACCCCACCTCTCCCTACTTTATTCTTGGATGACCTAGTCAACATTTGACTTAGTCTTGGGGTTCAGGGTCGATCATGATATTCGACACTTCCTTTATTTTTCTTTTCTTTTCTTTATTATTTTATTTAAGGTTTAAATACCAGTATTTATATGCTATTTATATAATAATGTTAGAATGTTAATTTATGTAAGTTAGTGATATTTATATGCACTTAACTAGGGATTTAAAGCCTAAATGAATAAATAAAGGTGAGTGAATGTCTATTCATCACATGTATACTTAGCTTGCTAGTCCCTCACAAACACTTATTATGGGAATTAACGAAGAAAGAGAAAATAAAAAAGGAAATAAAGAACTTAAACTGATTATGATTTTTAAACTTATCTTCATAAAATCAAAATTTGGAGCTTAATAAGACATTTTGATTATGAGTTTGTCCAAACCTTATTGTGAATAGGATCTAAAACTTAATAGCCCTTAAGTTCCACAATCCTCTATTCAGTTCACCTCAATAGTCAGATCAAAATAATTCTTTTCATGCGCAAACTCTTATGACTATGAGTCTCACTTTATAGTGTATGTGAATTATAGCTCCCCATATATGAAGTGGCAAAGAAACAGTCTTACTCAGCAAGGTAACCCTAATTTCTCAATCTAGCTACTATTTCCTCGGGGAACGGGTGATGAATCTACATTTCATCATCTTTATTCATTTATTTTAGCTTAAACTCCTTTATAAAACACCTGTATATATTGATAGATCTATATTCTTACTAACCTGCATATGTATGTAAATATTGTACATATAATATTATTTTAACCTAAAATAAATAAATAAAGAAATAAAAGAAAAATAAAGAAAATAAAAAGACTATATATATGTAATAGATACAAGCTGACCCGAACCCCAAGAGAAGGTCAAGACTTGACGTGATCGACCATGAATAAAGTAAGGGGGAGATAGGGTCCTTAATCAGAAAATCCAAAAAACGTGTTTTTTAATTACTTTTCTGTGTATATTTGTATAGAACTTACACTATTTTATTTGTACATAAATTGACCTAAAATTAAATAATTTTCAAAATAAAAGTTGTATATAAAAATGTTTTCTAAGTAATAAAAATAATTGCAAAATAAAATCATGTATAGAATAAAGTAACCACATCCGGAAAAAGCCATAAAACGATAATTGAAAGATCAATTCCGGCTCCATACGAATTCAAATTGAATTAAATCACTTCCATTATATTCCAAATTAAATTATCTTTAAAATGGCCATGGTTTCATATTTTTTGGAGATGCGGTTCGAAAGATGATTTTATGGGGTGGTTTTTGCAATTTTACCATTTTTATCATATATATTTATTTTTATACATATTGTATTTGTAAATAATTGTAAATAATTTTTAATTAATATTTAAAATAAAAATTAAAAAATTAAAACAAAAAATAAACTAATTTCCTTATTTAACTATTATATAATGTACCATACGTACATAGTATATACATATAGTTAATTTCATTAAATAACTACTATAAAAAATTAAATAATTAAAATTTATTATTTAATTTAATAAAATGACGAAAATAAATAAATAAATAAATAATGTAGATAATGTAATTTTATCCACCACTAACTTCTTCCCTTCTTTTCCTCTTCATTCAAATTTCTAAAATTCAAATTCGAATTCAATTATTTTTCTAATTTTATTGTCTCCTCCTTCCTCATTCTCACTCGATCAATCTTTTGGTGAGAGGAACCTATTCTTCAAGAGCCATCTTGTCGTAGAGAGATACCCAGCTTCTGAGCCATCTGGTGACATCGAGTTGGTCTTCGTCAAGGCCATTACGACGTTATTCGCTCCCATTCGGCGAGATTCATTTTTTTTCTCATTTTTAGTCTAGGTTAATCGTAGTTTAATTTCCACGCTTTTAATTTCGTTGTCATTTTTAAATTCTAGCTCTTAGAATCCATCACCACAATTCAATCCGTCCTCGATTTGGATTTCATAATCATTTTCTTTATATCTCCACGTTCACGTTCTACTTCACAGAAACACTCAACTCCGGTCACGCATTGTGGCGGCCCCGAATCCCAGGCCGTCGGATCCTCCCATATCAGGACCTGGTTACTCAACAATAATTTATTTAGCAATCACAACTAAAATTCAGAAACAGACTGCAATTAAAAATACTCAGAAGGAAGTATTTCAACACTTTTCCATCCCCAAAATAAAGTTTACATGATCCATTGTCCCACTAAAACCCTTTACATGTACATCAGATGGAAGGAAATACACAGAAATATTACTAACCACCTTAAAGAGTAAAGCTACTATGGCTGACTGGATGGCTAAAGTCCTTGCGATGGCTCACCGACACCTGTTGGGTTTTCCAATAAATAATCGGATCCCAATTAGCGAGTGCTAAGTAACGAAGAAGAGAAAAGTAAACAAATTATATAATTTTGCAAAACTTACTGTCATTAAAAGTTACATTCATTCTCATTAGTTTAAGTCCTATTCCTTTCTATTCCACATCAGGGATTAGTCTAGGGGAACCCATTATTCATGGACTCCAAAGCTGTGGACACTCTGGGATTGGAGAATGCGTTGATCTGGTGAGCTTAAGCTGCTGCACGTCGCCTCAACCAATCCTCCAATACTACCATGAAAATTTTCTTTTCTTTTATTAATCAGGGTTTTAAACCCTCATCCTGGAACACAAAGGAGCACACCATTCTCGAGGACCCGATTGCTTAAACCTCAGGCTAACCTTTAATCACATAACCTAGCGGCTTTAAATACATGTCATCGTGACCCAGCTGCTATTGAACCATCCGCGCCTCCACATGGCACGACCACATATTCCTTCATTCAACCCGAATATATTGGCACTCGGTACCACGCGTTGCAAATCATTCAATTCGCGCACACTTATCAAAACAAGGCAAATGTGTACCACCTAGGTAGGGTTACACCAATACGGATTCCTTCTGACAAACCTACAGGTTTCTTGCCCAACCTGTAGTTCTACTCCCAATCATTTCTTAACGTAACACATGATCTTTTTCATGATCCAAACCAACAAATATCAATTCCCATGATGTAAATCCTCAATTCAGCCTTATATTTGCATAACCATAAAATACTGAGTATAGACTTACACATATATTAATTCATATATTTATATACTCATAATTATGCTCACTTTAACTTCCAAACCCTAACTTTCCAAGCTACTGCATCAATCCGATGCTTAGACCTTATTTTAGTTGAAATCACAGAGCAACTTTTCATATTTTCTCAAAAATAGCCAAATTAGGGTTCTCGTAGCAAAGAACATAAAATCAGAAATTTCAACAATCTCGTATGAAAACCCAACAGCAAAAGGAAGGATTTCGTTACCTAATCGAGCTCTCTCCCTCGTATGTAATGCTTTATCGTGATTCTCTTTCAAAAGGATGATTTATAGTTCCTGAAACGATCGAATTTCATTTTCATATCAAAAACACCAAGAACGTGCCAAGAACGCAAAGAACGAACGAAGAACACGAGGAACACACGAAGAACACGAAGAACGTGAAGAACATATTTTCTCTTGAAATTTCGGCAGAGCTTCCCCTTATACAGGGTGATACTTCTAAGAAAATTTTGACAGAGTTTCCCCTTATTTCGGGACATATTTCTAAGAAAATTTCAGCAGAGTTTCCCCTTATAAAATTATCGAAAGGAAAACATCAGGGAAACTGAACATGAATCGAAAACCTAACTCACGAAGCAAACTAAGTAAGAGAGGATCGTACCTTCCTTCTTCTCGTTCTCCCAGTAGTGCTTCACTAGCGCTCCTTCCTCGCCTCCTACTCCTCCTCCCGACCTCTCGACCCTAGCCCTTGGGGTGGTGGTGGTGGTCGTGGAAATCGTAGAGAATGAATGGGTAGGGGGGCTATTTATAGGCTCAAGAAAACCACTAACCATGATTAGAAAACCATGGTTTAGACCTTAATCACGGTTAGCGGCCCATGGTTTGGCCAAAACTTATCCAAAACTTAGGGCTTAAGTTAGAACATTCCAGAGGATTCTAGATTCTCTAATGATGCTTACTTAAAGCTAATCGTGATTAACTTTCACTAATCACGATTTAACTTTCGCAGCTTAGGCTTATCTTTTGCTAACTATTGATTAGTGTTCACTAATTATCATTAGTGGTTTTCAATCCATCATTAGTTTCTTTAATTATGCTTAATTAGTCTTAATGACAGTCATTACGGGTTAATGACATCTTAAACCTCCTTACTTCTCTTTCTTCCGAAAATCATAACAAATCGAAACGAAGTTTGATTCACACGAAACAAATTCCGTTGGTTTTCTCTTGACGAGCCGGATCTTATGATATAGGATTCAAGAGATGCCAAGTTCAAGGATTTACACGCACGGTGACCAGAGACCTGGATCTATCTTCCACCTCGTCGGATCTTCTTTTCCATTCACATTTTTTATCAATAATCTTTGGACGAGTCATCGTGCTCGAGTCGATATTCGTATTTGTTTTATTGCAGGAAAACACGATTTATAAAAAGAGAGATTGATTTCATTTTTTGTTTAAAAAAATTTAGAAAAAAAAGAAAAAAATGTGTAGCAACCGCCTGTAACAACCATCATCTCTGTCGCTCACTCGCTCCGCTGACCTGCTGCAAGTCGCACCACCCGCGTGCACGCGCACCACCAGGTCACCACCCTCCTCAGCCGCGCATGCGCGTTTCGCCAGCCGTGCGCATACACCACCCGTAGGCGACCCCGCCCTCTGTGCTTGCCCATCATCGACCGCCTAGTTGCAGGCTTTCGCCTCTGCCGAGCGAGTCACCGATGCGGAGCTCCCGTCGTGCGCAGCCTACCACCTTGTGCGTACCTCGGGCTGCACAGAGCCCGATCAAACTCGTGCGAAGGAATCCTCCTTCAGGGGCGTGTATCGCCACCAGTCCTGCTGTGCCCTCCTGGATCAAAATAGCAGAGTAAGTACAAGTATTAGTAGCATAGCAAAAATGCGTTCCTAGTCATTAATGAAATATGTTTGCTCTGCCACCAGCCACACCACCATTTCGCCACATCGTCGATTGCCTGCCGTCGCCACCCATCCATCATGACCCTCCGCTGATCATCCATCGACGTTGACCCCCGTGACCGCACGTATGCTTGAACGAGGAAGAGAGGTGACGTCCTTGGGCCCTTGTATGGAATAAGAACAAAGTGTCCATCGAATCTCTAACTAATTAAAAAATTTTTGGTAAATTTCATTCCCCCCTATAGTTTATTTTCTATTATATTTTTATGTAAAAACTTTAAATATTTACGTTTCAGTCCCTATTATCCAGATAATTATTTTGCATATTCTTCTTGTTGAAATACATATTTTTATTGCTCAATAAATTCTGCAAAATTCATGTTATATTCCTGTTGTGTTCATCTTCAGTATAAAAATTTTATTGTATTTTATTTTTTTTTGCTATTTTTAAAAAATAAAAACATCATATTTTATTGTTTGCAATTTGAAAAATCATAAAAATTTGAATATTATTTCAAAAATTCTAAATAAATTAGATTAATTTTATTTTTGATTGTTTAATTTCCTATTCAATTTTCGTACATTAAATATTTTTAAAACCCAAAAATTGAAAAATACCTAAAATATTAAGAAATAATAAAAACATAGAAAAATCCAAAAATAGTGATTTCAGTTCCTATTTGTTGATAATTTTCTTTAATTTTCAAGAAAATAATTTTCATAATTTTTGCATTTATTTGGTATTTTTTAAAATTGCAAAATAATCTTGACTATTCATTGCTTTCATTATTCCCTAATTTCTTCATTTTGAAAATAGTAAAAAAAAAATCTAAAAATCTCGAAAAATAACAAAAATAGTAAAAAAATCCATCAAAAAACAAAAATATTTTCTTTAGGTATTTTTGATCATTTTTTTCATATTTGAAAAATCCAAAAAAATTGCATTTATTTTGTGCATAAATTGTCTTGAAACTTATATTTTTGAAAATTTAAAAAAATACAAAATTAAAATTACTAAAATTAAAATTCAGAAAATAAAAAAATAAAAACATAAAAACGTAAACAAATAAAAAGATAAAAATTCTACAAAAACCAAGATAGTTGGCATTTCAGTTTCCTGTTTATTTTAATTGATTTTTCGATTATTAAAATAACCCTCGAGATTTGTAGCCTCCCTTAGTTTGATCCTGTTAGTTTTACATGTAAATTAAACAACAAATCCTCTTGCTACATTTTTGTTCATAATTTAGTTTGAGAATCAGAATAAATAAATTTTTGTTGATGGTTGATTGGGTTGCAACGACTTGTTAATACTTCATTTAAATAAAAACATAAGAAAAATATTATAAGAACGGGGTATTTCCTTCTAAGTTCACGTGCAACCAACTCAAGAAGTGGGGGTAGAGAAAGAAGAATGGATTGTGACCAGTGTAGTCACATATCCTTTGGAGCTTGGCCAGTGTAGACAAGTCTCCAGCTGTAGGCAACCTTGTAACTTTGACTTTGAAGCATAAGCCTTGCTTATTGGTATATAACTCTGACTGGAATGATTTTTCATTAACTTTTTGCCTGTCTAACTTTTTTGGAGTCTTTAATGCATACTTTTTTATACATGTACAACAACATTTACATAAGAAAATTTTCCTCCTGAGCCAGTAGACTATCCCTCTTTTGATCTTTATTGCAACCCATATCATCTTGTCTTAAGGTGTCAACACAACTAGATTAGGTTGGGGTGCTGATGAATATGTGATTCATCATCTTTATTCATTTATTTTAGCTTAAAGTCCCTTATAAAACACTTGTATATATTACTAACTCCATTTTCTTACTAACTTGCATTTGTGTGTAAATTTTACACTTCTTACCATTTTAACTTAAATAATAAATAAATAAAGAAATAAAGGAAAAATAAAGAAAATAAATAAAAAAAGGAAAAAAGGGAAGACTGTAAATATGTAATAGATACAGGCTGGCTCGAACCCAGAGAGAAGGCCAAGACTTGACCTGATCAACCAAGAATAAAGTAGGGGGAGATAGGGTCCTTAATCAGAAAATCCAAAAAAAATGTGTGATGTGTGTAATTGTATACTACACTATTTTATTTGTATATAAATTGACCTCAAACAAAATAATTTTCAAAATAAAAGTTGTAAATAAAAATGTGTCCTAAATAATAAAAATAATTGCATACTCAAATCTTGTACATAATAAAAGTAACAACACTTGGAAAAAGCCACTAATCGATAATTGGAAGAACAATTCCGGCTCCACATGAACTCAATATGACCAAACTCACTTCCATTGTATTCTAAATTAAATTATCTTTAAAATAGCTGTGATTTCATAATTTTTGGAGTTACATGTGAAAAGTTGATTTTCTGGGGTGGTTTATGCAATTTCCCATTTATTTGTACATATTGTATTTTGTAAATATTTGTAAATATTTTTACTAATTATTTAAAATAAAAAAAAACTAATTTGCTTATTTACCCATGCATATAATGTCATATATGTATATAACATACGTATATAGTTAATTTTCTTAACTAACTATCATAAAAAAATAAAAAAAATTCACATTTAACTTTCAAATAAATAAAGTGATGAAAATACAAAAAAATTAGTTAATTTTTGTAAATATTTTTTAATCACTAATTACTTTTATCTTTATCTCATTTCAAATTTCTTTTCTCTTATCTCTTATCCTCATCCAAAAAGTTAAAATTTAAAATTTCATTCTATCTATTAATATGGCTCCTCGTCCCTCTTTTCAACTTGATCAATCTTTGGTGAGACGAGCCTAATCTCCGAGAGTCTGCTTATTGCAGAAGGGTGCCTTGCCTCCGAGCCGTCCGGTGACAGCGAGTCGGCCTTTGTCGAGGTGATCAAGGTCTTTTCCGCTCCTAAGGTGAGATCCACATCATTTTCTTCTTATTTTTACTCTAGGTTAATTATAGTTTATTTTCACGCATTTTTTCTTCGTCGTCATTTTTTCTAGATCTCACCATCATGATTTGATCCGCCACCAACTTGATTTTTCATCTCACATCTCGATCTTTCCACATGCTTTTCTACCTATCACGATCTCTCAACTTCAGCCACGCACAGTGGTCGAAAATTCGGATTCGAGTCTTCCATTTCGTTAAATCCTCATTCATGAATTCTGTTTTGATTTGGGACCGAGTCATCATGCCCGCATCCTAATTTGTTGATAAATAAAAATTTTAAGAAAAAACAAAAAATATATCTATTATTTTTCTTTAACATTTGTTTTGCAGATCATCTAAAAGAATAAAAAAAATAAAAAAATAAAGAAAAACATTTTTATTTTCTATTTTTTTCTCTATTTCGGATTTAGCATCAATTCGATGCTTAGACCTTATTTTAGTTGAAATCACAGAGCAACTTTTCATATTTTCTCAAAAATAGCCAAATTAGGTTTCTCGTAGCAAAGAACATAAAATCAGAAATTTCAACAATCTCGTATGAAAACCCAACAACAAAAGGAAGGATTTCGTTACCTAATCGAGCTCTCTCCCTCGTATGTAATGCTTTATCGTGATTCTCTTTCAAAGAATGATTTATAGTTCCTAAAACGATCGAATTTCATTTTCATATCAAAAACGCCAAGAATGTGTCAAGAACGCAAAGAACGAACGAAGAACACACGATGAACACAAAGAACATGAAGAACATATTTTCTCTTGAAATTTCGACAGAGCTTCCCTTTATACATGGTGATACTTCTAAGAAAATTTCGACAAAGTTTCCCCTTATATCGGGACATATTTCTAAGAAAATTTCAGCAGAGTTTACCCTTATAAAATCATCGAAAGGAAAACTGCTTCTCTTTCTTCCGAAAATCATAACAAATCAAAACGAAGTTTGATTCACACGAAACAAATTTCGTTGGTTTTCTCTTGACGAGCCGGATCTTATGATATATGATTCGAGAGATGCCAAGTTCAAGGCTTTACACACACGCTGACCAGAGACCTGGATCTATCTTCCACCTCGCCAGATCCGCTTTTCCATTCTCATTTTTTATCAATAATCTTTGGTCCGAGTCGGCGTGCTCGAGTCGATATTCGTATTTGTTTTATTGCAGGAAAACATGATTTATAAAAAGAGAGATCTTTCATTTTTTTGTTCAAAAAAAATTAAAAAAATAAAAAAGAAAAAATGTAACAACCGTCTGTAGCAACCTTCCCGTGGAGCGACCATCATCTCCGTCGCTCACTCGCTCCGCTGACCTGCTGCAAGTCGCGCCACCAGCGTGCACGCACATCGCCAGGTCGCCACCCTCCTCAGCTGCGCATGCGCATTTCGCCAGCCGTGCGCATTCACCACCCGTAGGCGACCTCGCCCTCTGTGCTTGCCCGTCACCGACCGCCTAGTTGCAGGCTTCCGCCTCTGCCGAGCGAGTCACCAATGCGGAGCTCCCGTCGTGCACAACCTGCCACCTTACGCGTACCTCGGGCTGCACAGAGCCCTACCAAACTCGCGTGAAGGACTCCTCCATCAGGGGCATGTGTCGCCATCAGTCCCGCTACGCCCTCCTGGATCAGAATAGCAGAGTAAGTACAAGTATTAGTAGCATAGCAAAAATGCGTTCCTAGTCATTAATGATATATGTTTGCTCTGTCACCATCCGCACCATCATTTTGCTACATCATCGGTTGCCCGCCGTCTCCACCCATCCATCGCGGCCCTCCGCCGATCATCCATCGATGCTGACCCCCACGACCGCACGTATGCTTGAACGGGGAAGAGAGGTGACGTCCTTGGGTCCTTGTGTGGAGTAAGAACAAAGCATCCATCGAAGCTCTAACTAATTAAAAAAATTTTAGTAAATTGCATTCCCCCCTATAGTTTATTTTCTGTTATATTTTTATGCAAAAACTTTAATTATTTGCGTTTCAATCCCTATTATCCAGACAATTATTTTGCATGTTCTTCTTGTTGAAATACATATTTTTATTGATCAATAAATTCTGCAAAATTCATGTTATATTCCTGCTGTGTTCATCTTCAGTATAAAAATTTTTACTGTATTTTATTTTTATTTGCTATTTTAAAAAAATAAAAACTTCATATTTTTACTGTTTGCAATTTGAAAAATCATAAAAATTCGAATATTATTTCAAAAAAATCTAATGAAATTAGATTAGTTTTATTTTTGTGTGTTTAATTTCCTGTTCAATTTTCATACATTAAATATTTTTTAAAAACCAAAAAATTGCAAAATACCTAAAATCTTAAGAAATAGTAGAAAATTTGTAAAAAATCCAAAATAGTGATTTTAGTTCTTGTTTGTAGATAACTTTCTTAATTTTTTAGGAAATATAATTTCATAATTTTTGCATTTATTTGGTATTTTTTAAAATTGTAAAATAATCTTGACTGTTCATTGTTTTCATTATTCCGTAATTTCTTCATTTTGAAAATAGTAAAAAAGTCTAAAAATCTCGAAAATATTACAAAAGTAGTAAAAAATCCATCAAAACACAAAAATATTTTCTTTAGGTATATTTGATCATTTTTGAAAAATAAAAAAATGCATTTCTTTTGTGTATAAATTTGTCTTGAAACTCATACTTTTTCAAAATTTTTAAAATTGCAAAATTAAAATTACAAAAATTAAAAATCAGAAAAAAATAAAAACATAAAAAATATAAACAAATAAGAGGACGGGGAGGCTGCTGCATGTAGCAGCCAACGTGGCTGCTACATGGGGCAGTTTCCCCCATTTTTTTATTTTTTTTTCAAAATAAAACCATGAATATTCATCTATATATCCCTCCTACATTCTATTAAAATTTCGTCAGAAACAGAGACTCCTACGGCCTCCATCCAAACATGGTCGATTTAAAAAATCCTGCGACCGTTAAAAAAATAACGTCTGGATGGAGGGCTTAGGAGTCTCTGTTTCTGACGAAATTTTAATAGAATGTAGGAGGGATATATAGATGAATATTCATGATTTTATTTTGAAAAAAAAATAAAAAAAATTGGGGAAACTGCCACATGTAGCAGCCACGTTGGCTGCTACATGCAGCAGCTTCCCTTTTCTCAACAAATAAAAAGATAAAAAATTCTACAAAAACCAAGATAGTTGGCATTTCAGTTTCCTTTTTATTTTAATTGATTTTTCGATTATTAGAATAACTCTGAGATTTGTAGCCTCCCTGAGTTCGATCCTGTTAGATATACAGGTAAATTAAATAACAAATCCTCTTGCTACATTTTTGTTCATAATTTAGTTTGAGAATCAGAATAAATAAATTTTTGTTGATGGTTGATTGGGTTGCAACGACTTGTTAATACTTCATTTAAATAAAACCACAAGAAAAGCATTATAACAACGTGGTATTTCCTTCTAAGTTCACATGCAACCAACTCAAGAAGTGGGGGTAGAGAAAGAAGAATGGATTGTAACCAGTGTAGTCACATATCCTTTGGAGCTTGGCCAGTGTAGACAAGTCTCCAACTGTAGGCAACCTTGTAATTTTGAATTTGAAGCATAAGCCTTTCTTATTGGTATATAACTCTGACTGGAATGATTTTTCATTAACTTTTTGCCCGTCTAACTTTTTTGGAGTCTTTAATTCATACTTTTTTAAATATGTACAACAACATTTACATAAGAAAATTTTCCTCCTGAGCCAGTAGACTATCCCTCTTTTGATCTTTATTGCAACCCATAACATCTTATCTTTAGATGTCAACACAACTAGATTAGGTTGGGGTGCTGATTAATCTGCGATTCATCATCTTTATTCATCTATTTTAGCTTAAAATCCCTTAGAAAACATCTGTATATATTACTAACTCTATTTTCTTACTAACTTGCAGTTGTGTGTAAATTTTGTACACTTCTTATCATTTTAACCTAAAATAAATAAATAAAGAAAGAAAGGGAAAAATAAAGAAAATAAAAAAAAAGAAAAAAGGGAAGACTGTATATATGTAATAGATACAGGCTGGCCCGAACCTCGAGAGAAGGTCAAGACTTGACGTGATCGACCAAGATAGGGTCCTTAATAAGAAAATCCAAAAAAATTGTGTGCAGTGTATAATTGTATACTACACTATTTTATTTGTACATAAATTGGCCTCAAACAAAATAATTTTCAAAACAAAAGTTGCAAATAAAAATGTGTCCTAAATAATAAAAATAATTGCACACTCAAATCTTGTATAGAATAAAAGCAACCACACTTGGAAAAAGCCACTAAGCAATAATGGGAAGAACAATTCCGGCTCCACATGAACTTAAATTGAACCAAACTCACTCCATTGTATTCTAAATTAAATTATCTTTAAAATGGCTATGATTTCATAATTTTTGGAGTTGCAGGTGAAAAGTTGATTTTCTGGGGTGGTTTATGCAATTTTCCCATTTATTTGTACATATTGTATTTTGTAAATATTTGTAAATATTTTTTACTAATTATTTAAAATAAAAAAACTAATTTGCTTATTTACCTATGCATATAATGTCATATATGTATATAACATATGCATATAGTTAATTTTCTTAACTAACTATCACAAAAAAATTAAAAATCACATTTAATTTTCAAATAAATAAAGTGACGAAAATACAAAAAATAGTTAATTTTTGTAAATAGTTTTTAATCACTAATTGCTTTTATCTTTATCTCATTTCAAATTTCTTTTCTCTTATCTCTTATCCTCATCCAAAAATTGAAAAATTAAAATTTCATTCTATCTATTAATATGGCTCCTCGTCCCTCTTTTCAACTTGATCAATCTTTGGTGAGACGAGCCTGATCTCAAGAGTATGCTTGTTGCAGAAGGGTGCCTAGCCTCTGAGCTGTCCGGTAACAGCGAGTCGGCCTTCGTCGAGGTGATCAAGGTCTTTTGCGCTCCTAAGGTGAGATCCACATCATTTTCTTCTTATTTTTACTCTAGGTTAATCGTAGTTTATTTTCACGCATTTTTTCTTCGTCGTCATTTTTTTTCTAGATCTCACCATCATGATTTGATCCACCACCAACTCGATTTTTCATCTCATATCTCGATCTTTCCACATGCTTTTCTACCTATCACGATCTCTCAACTTCGGCCACGCACAGTGGCCGAAAACTCGGATTCGAGTCTTCCATTTCGTTGGATCCTCATTCATGAATTCTGTTTTGATTTGGGACCGAGTCATCATGCTCGCATCCTAATTTGTTGATAAATAAAAATTTTAAGAAAAAAACAAAAAATATATCTATTCTTTTTCTCTAGCATTTGTTTTGCAGATCATCTAAAAGAATAAAAAAATAAAAAATAAAGAAAAACATTTTTATTTTCTATTTTTTTCTCTATTTCGGATTTAGCATCAATTCGATGCTTAGACCTTATTTTAGTTGAAATCACAGAGCAACTTTTCATATTTTCTCAAAAATAGGCAAATTAGGTTTCTCGTAGCAAAGAACATAAAATCAGAAATTTCAACAATCTCGTATGAAAACCCAACAGCAAAAGGAAGGATTTCATTACCTAATCGAGCTCTCTCCCTCGTATGTAATGCTTTATCGTGATTCTCTTTCAAAAGAATGATTTATAGTTCCTAAAATGATCGAATTTCATTTTCATATCAAAAACGCCAAGAACGTGCCAAGAACGCAAAGAACGAACGAAGAACACGAAGAACACACAAAGAACACGAAGAACGTGAAGAACATATTTTCTCTTGAAATTTTAGCAGAGCTTCCCCTTATACATGGTGATACTTCTAAGAAAACTTCGGCAAAGATTCCCCTTATATCGGGACATATTTCTAAGAAAATTTCAGCAGAGTTTCCCCTTATAAAATCATCGAAAGGAAAACAACAGGGAAACTGAACATGAATCGAAAACCTAACTCACGAAGCAAACTAAGTAAGAGAGGATCGTACCTTCCTCCTTCTCGATCTCCCAATAGTGCTTCGCTAGCGCTCCTTCCTCGCCTCCTACTCCTCCTCCCGACCTCTCAACCCTAGCCCTTGGGGTGGTGGTGGTAGTAGAAATCGTAGAGAATGAATAGGTGGGGGGGCTATTTATAGGCTCCAGAAAATCACTATACATGATTAGAAAACCATGGTTTAGACCTTAATCGCGGTTAGCAGCCCATGGGTTGGCCAAAACTTATCCAAAACTTAGGGCTTAAGTTAGAACATTCCAGAGGATTCTAGATTCTCTAATGACGGTTAATTAAAGCTAATCGTGATTAACTTTCACTAATCACGATTTAACTTTCGCAGCTTAGGCTTATCTTTTGCTAACTATTGATTAGTGTTCTCTAATTGTCATTGGTGGTTTTCAATCCATCATTAGTTTCTTTAATTATGCTTAATTAGTCTTAATGACAGTCATTACGGGTTAATGACATCTTAAACCTCCTTCTCTTTCTTCCAAAAATCACAACAAATCAAAACGAAGTTTGATTCACACGAAACAAATTCTGTTGATTTTCTCTTGACGGGCCGGATCTTATGATGAGAGATGCCAAGTTCAAGGCTTTACACACACGGTGACCAGAGACCTGGATCAATCTTCCACCTCGCCAGATCCGCTTTTCCATTCACATTTTTTATCAATAATCTTTGGACCGAGTCGTCGTGCTCGAGTCGATATTCGTATTTGTTTTATTGCAGGAAAACACGATTTATAAAAAGAGAGATTGATTTCATTTTTTTGTTCAAAAAAAAATTAAAAAAAATAAAAAAGAAAAAATGTAGCAACCGTCTGTAGCAACCTTCCCGTGGAGCGACCATCATCTCCGTCGCTCACTCGCTCCGCTGACCTGCTGCAAGTCGCGCCACCAGCGTGCACGCACACCGCCAGGTCGCTACCCTCCTCGGCTGCGCATGCGCCTTTCGCCAGCCGTGCGCATCCACCACCCGTAGGCGACCTCGCCCTCTGCGCTTGCTCGTCACCGACCGCCTAGTTGCAGGCTTCCGCCTCTGCCGAGCGAGTCACCAATGCGGAGCTCCCATTGTGCACAGCCTGCCAGCTTGCGTGTACCTCGGGCTGCGTAGAGACCTACCAAACTCGCGTGAAGGACTCCTCCATCAGGGGCATGTGTCACCATCAGTCCCGCTACGCCCTCCTGGATCAGAATAGCAGAGTAAGTACAAGTTTTAGTAGCATAGCAAAAATGCGTTCCTAGTCATTAATGAAATATGCTTGCTCTGTCACTAGCCGCACCATCATTTCGCCACATCATCGGTTGCCCGCCGTCGCCACCCATCCATCGCAGCCCTCCGCCGATCATCCATCGACGCTGACCCCCGCGACCGCATGTGTGCTTGAACGGGGAAGAGAGGTGACGTCCTTGGGTCCTTGTGTGGAGTAAGAACAAAGCGTCCATCAAAGCTCTAACTAATTAAAATTTTTTGGTAAATTGCATTCCCCCCTATAATTTATTTTCTGTTATATTTTTATGCAAAAACTTTAAATATTTACGTTTCAGTCCCTATTATCTAGACAATTATTTTGCATGTTCTTCTTGTTGAAATACATATTTTTATTGATCAATAAATTCTGCAAAATTCATGTTATATTCCTGCTGTGTTCATCTTCAATTTATTGTATTTTATTTTTATTTGCTATTTAAAAAAATAAGAACATCATATTTTTACTGTTTGCAATTTAAAAAATCATAAAAATTCGAATATTATTTCGAACAAATCTAAAGAAATTAGATTAGTTTTATTTTTGTGTGTTTAATTTCCTGTTCAATTTTCGTACATTATATATTTTTAAAACCCAAAAAATTGCAAAATACCTAAAATCTTAAGAAATAATAGAAAAATTGTAGAAAAATCCAAAAATAGTGATTTTAGTTCTTATTTGTAGATAACTTTCTTAAATTTTTAGGAAAAATATTTTTCATAATTTTTGCATTTATTTGGTATTTTTTAAAATTGTAAAATAATCTTGACTGTTCATTGTTTTCATTATTCCCTAATTTCTTCATTTTGAAAATAGTAAAAAAGTCTAAAAATCTCGAAAATATTAAAAAAGTAGTAAAAAATCCATCAAAACACAAAAATATTTTCTTTAGGTATTTTTGATCATTTTTTTCCATTTTTGAAAAATAAAAAATGCATTTCTTTTGTGTATAAATTTGTCTTGAAACTTATACTTTTTGAAAATTTTAAAAATTACAAATTTAAAATTACAAAAATTAAAAATCAGAAAAAAACATAAAAAATATAAACAAATAAAAAGATAAAAAATTCTACAAAAACCAAGATAGTTGGCATTTCAGTTTCCTTTTTATTTTAATTGATTTTTCAATTATTAGAATAACTCTGAGATTTGTAGCCTCCCTAAGTTCGATCCTGTTTGATATACAGGTAAATTAAATAACAAATCCTCTTGCTACATTTTTTTCATAATTTAGTTTGAGAATCAGATTAAATAAATTTTTGTTGATGGTTGATTGGGTTGCAACGACTTGTTAATACTTCATTTAAATAAAACCACAAGAAAAACATTATAACAACGTGGTATTTCCTTCTAAGTTCACATGCAACCAACTCAAGAAGTGGGGGTAGAGAAAGAAGAATGGATTGTGACCAGTGTAGTCACATATCCTTTGGAGCTTGGCCAGTGTAGACAAGTTTCCAACTGTAGGCAACCTTGTAATTTTGACTTTGAAGCATAAGCCTTTCTTATTGGTATATAACTCTGACTGGAATGATTTTTCATTAACGTTTTGCCCGTCTAACTTTTTTGGAGTATTTAATTCATACTTTTTTTAATATATGTACAACAACATTTACATAAGAAAATTTTCCTCCTGAGCCAGTAGACTATCCCTCTTTTGATCTTTATTGCAACCCATAGCATCTTATCTTTAGATGTCAACACAACTAGATTAGGTTGGGGTGCTGATTAATCTGCGATTCATCATCTTTATTCATTTATTTTAGCTTAAAATCCCATAGAAAACATCTGTATATATTACTAACTCCATTTTCTTACTAAGTTGCATTTGTGTGTAAATTTTGTACACTTATTACCATTTTAACCTAAAATAAATAAATAAATAAAGAAAGAATAAATAAAGAAAATAAATAAAAAAAGAAAAAAAGGAAGACTGTATATATGTAATAGATACAGGCTGGCACGAACCTCGAGAGAAGGTCAAGACTTGACGTGATCGACCAAGATAGGGTCCTTAATAAGAAAATCCAAAAATATTATGTGCCGTGTATAATTGTATACTACACTATTTTATTTGTACATAAATTGGCCTCAAACAAAATAATTTTCAAAACAAAAGTTGCAAATGAAAATGTGTCCTAAATAATAAAAATAATTGCACACTCAAATCTTGTATAGAATAAAAGTAACCACACTTGGAAAAAGCCACTAAGCGATAATTGGAAGAACAATTCCGGCTCCACATGAACTTAAATTGAACCAAACTCACTCCATTGTATTCTAAATTAAATTATCTTTAAAATGGCTATGATTTCATAATTTTTGGAGTTGCAGGTGAAAAGTTAATTTTCTGGGGTGGTTTATGTAATTTTCCCATTTATTTGTACATATTGTATTTTGTAAATATTTTTAATAATTATTTAAAATAAAAAAACTAATTTGTTTATTTACCCATACATATAATGTCATATATGTATATAACATATGCGTATAATTAATTTTCTTAATTAAATATCACAAAAAAATAAAAAAATCACATTTAATTTCCAAATAAATAAAGTGACGAAAATACAAAAAAATTAGTTAATTTTTTTAAATATTTTTTAATCACTAATTGCTTTTATCTTCATCTCATTTCAAATTTCTTTTCTCTTATCTCTTATCCTCATCCAAAAATTGAAAAATTAAAATTTCATTCTATCTATTAATATGGCTCCTCGTCCCTCTTTTCAACTTGATCAATCTTTGGTGAGACGAGCCTGATCTCCAAGAGTATGCTTGTTGCAGAAGGGTGCCTAGCCTCCGAGCCATCTGGTGACAGCGAGTCGGCCTTTGTCGAGGTGATCAAGGTCTTTTGCACTCCTAAGGTGAGATCCACATCATTTTCTTCTTATTTTTACTCTAGGTTAATCGTAGTTTATTTTCACGCATTTTTTCTTCGTCGTCATTTTTTTTCTAGATCTCACCATCATGATTTGATCCGCCACCAACTCGATTTTTCATCTCATATCTTGATCTTTCCACATGCTTTTCTACCTATCACGATCTCTTAACTTCGGCCACGCACAGTGGCCGAAGACTCGGATTCGAGTCTTCCATTTCGCCGGATCCTTATTCACGAATTCCATTTTGATTTAGGACCGAGTCATCATGCTCGCATCCTAATTTGTTAATAAATAAAAATTTTAAGAAAAAACAAAAAAAACATATCTATTCTTTTTCTCTAACATTTGTTTTGCAGGATTATCTAAAAGAATAAAAAAACAAAAAATAAAGAAAAACATTTTTATTTTCTGGTTTTTATTTCTCTATTTCGAATTTACAAAAAATAAAAAAGTTTTTTATTATTACTATTTAAATTTGAAAAAAAATAAAAAAATAAAAAAATAGTAGAATATAGTTCTGTTTAACAAAAATATTAAAAAAATAAATAAAAAAGAGAGGTTGGCGGCATCCGCCGCTGCCCATCCCAGTGCTGCCCGCCGCCGCCTGACTCCGCCACAGCCACCTGCAGCACCGCCCCTTGCCGCACCATCGTCAACCACCTGTAGAGCCCAACGACCGTTGCTCCCGTCTGACGTCAATCCAACGTACGCCGCAGATCATCAAAGCCCATGCGAGCCCCAGTTCACCAGCACTTCCATCGTCGTCCACCGCACCTGCGACCCACCACCGCACCCTTGCACACGTGCGCCGCTAGATGATCGCCGACCTCCATCACTGTCTTTGACCGTGCCCCTGCACGAACCCGTCGGTGCCTCCTTGACTTCCAGCCATCTCCGCCTGGAATCCCCATCAGGTTGCTCCTCCACTATTTGAGCGGTGTAGCCTCCCCACGGTAGTTCCTCCGCCATCGCGACCTCCGCGTGTCGATCATCACTGACGCTGGATCCCCTTATCGTCGCCCGGCGCCATTCCAGATCGCCCGCCGCCCGTGTGCTTGGAGAAGAAGGGCCGGCGGTGCCCCCTTTGTGATGTTGCTTGTGGTTCGAATGAAGGGAACGAAAAAAACCCTAACAATGGTTTAAAAAAAAGATTCGGAAAAATTATCAAGCAGTCGCAAGAGCTTTTAATATTTACATAAACGTCCCCGCACAATACACTTATTAAGACAAATTGCAATTTCTTCCCCAATATTGGGTAGTTTGCATTTTCTTTCTCATTTTTATTTGTTGTTACATTTTATTTCCAAGCTTTTAACATTCACATTTTAGTCCTTGTTGTCTAGACTATTTATTGGCTCATCTTTTCAATGAAATAAATGTGGTATTTGCTCTGAAAAGTCTACAAATATTTGTGTATACTCATGTTATGTGTATGTTCATTTCATAAAATTTTAATTGCATTTTAAATTCATTTAATATTATAAAAAATAAAAAGTAGTGTCCTTTTCTCTTCCTGAAATTCAAAAATTCATAAAAAATTGAATATTTGCCTAAAAATTCTAAAAATTGTTTTATTTTATTGTCTTTAAATCTCTATCCAAATTTCACGCATTAACTCTTTTCAAAAACCCAAAAAAATTGAAAACATCAAAAATCTTTTAAAAATAAAAAAATTCTACAAAAATCCAAAAATCGTGATTTCAGTTCCTATTTGTAGATATTTGCATATATTTTATCATAAAAATAATTACCAGGAGTTTTGGACATTTAAAATATTTTTAAGTTCCAAATTACTTCAGGATGTGCACTATTTATCATTTTTGCCACTCTTTGATTTTTAGAAAAATGCAAAAACATCTAAAAATTATACACAAATTATCAAAAATATTTCAAAACTCTTAAAATCCAAAAATATTTTCTCTACAATTTTTTGAGCATTTTTGATATAATTGAAAAATACAAAAAGAGTTTGATGTACATATTTCTTTCTTGTGCATATTGTCCTTTATTTGAAAAAAAAAGCAAAATTAAAACCACTAAAAATTTGAAAATTAGAAAATAAAAAATACAAATAAAAAAATAAAAAGAGAAAAAATCCATAAAAACCAAGGATAGTTTGCCTTTGAAATTTCTGCTTTTTCTCTTACTTGATTTTTCGTCAATTAATTGAATAACCCTCGGGAATTGTAGACTCTGTGAGTTCGATCCTGTCCTCTATATAGGTAAATAAGTAGCAAAAAATTTCTCTTGCTTCATTATTCGCTTTTAGTTAATTTTGCAGCTTGAGAAAAAAATAAAATAAAATTGTTTGTTTGTCGCAGGATTTTTTGGGATAACAACGACGATATCATATCCATTAATAATTATCAATCCTGGAGACCCCGTGTTAATTTTGAAATGTATAAGGAGAAAGTCAAGCGTTGACATGATAAACACTTTTGAAGGAGGACTTTCTCCCCTGATCATAAAGTTTGGTTATTTTATGCGAAGTTGAAGTTGTTTCCAGGAAAATTGAAAGCAAGTGGTCCGGACCGTTCATCGTGAGAGCTGTGTGTGACAATGGGAGTATTGTCATATCTGGATTGTCATCTGACGCATAGCCGTTTGTTGTGAACGGACAGTTTCTGAAGCCATATCTAGATCATGATACATTCCTGTCCGTCGTTGATTCGGTATCTGTGGTATCAGATGATGATCTTTTGATTCCATCTTCTGCGTCTGATACATGAGCATCCACTCCTCTTATATATCCTTTCGTTTCACTCTTTATTTTTTCGTTTTACCATTCACCCCTTTTCTGTGTGTGTGTATATGCTATGCTTAGGATGTGCTTTATCCTAAGTATGGGGGGGGTGAATGATTTGTGTTGTTCATATTCATCCTGTTCATCACTCTTATTGTTGCCTATACTTAGGGATGCTTTACCCTAAGTATGGGGGGTGGGGGTGATGTTGTTCATATCATTTTTTTGAGTCTGTACATTCTCTGCATTGGTTTTCCCCTTTTATACAGTCTACTATACTTAGGATTACTTGATCCTAAGTATGGGGGGGGGATCACCAACTTCTCTTCTTTTTATCTTTTCTTTGAGTCGTTGTAGCATAGGATTCTTTTCGGTTTTCTATACTTAGCACGAGTTATGTCTTCCTTTGTCGCTCTATGATCACTATGAGGACATAGTTAGAGCTAAGTATATGGGGGTGTCGTATATATTGTATATATACTTTAGACATAACTTGTACTTTTTAAGATTCTTACTTTGGGGGATATGTATATAATTTTGTAAAATCCACGTGTATCTACAACTTTCATGTACAAAGTTTCTTTATTTGATGTATATATAATAAAGAATATAATTGGTGTCAAAATGAATTTTTGAATGTATATAAATGGGGGTTTATTGTGTTTTTGGCCCTTATCTCCCCCTACTTTATTCTTTGTCGACCAACTCAATTCTTGACTTGGTCTCAGGGTTCCTTTGATATTTTATTCATTTGTTTCTTCTCTTTATTCTATAATCTTGGCATTAAAAACAATATTATTTACACAAGAAATGCAATAAATGATGAATGCTATTTTGTACAAATTAATGTTGTTTTCATACATTAGCTAGGATTTTAAGGCCAAAATGATAGAATAAAGGTAATAAAATGGAGAATCACCCCCTATACTTGCCTTTGCTAGTCCCTAGCAAACACTTATGCAATAAGTACGAAAAGAATAAAGAAGAAAAGAAAAAGAAAGAATAAATGGAATTGATTTCAATTATTAAACTTGTCGTTACAAAATCAAAGTTTGGAGCATGGGTTAGACCTTGTTGTGAGAATGTGTGTGAAACCTAGTCGGAAATCAAATTTAAAACACAATAGCCCTTGAGAGTCACAGAACTCGGTTCAAACCACCTAAGCAGCCAGGTCAGAACTAGCCTACATCATACACAAACCCTTATGACTATGAAGCTGATTTGTACAGTGTAAGTGATAGTGGCTCTCCCCAACGGAAAAAAGGAACTGACTTCTCCGGAATGACAACCCAATGATTCCCCAATCCAGCAACTCTTTTCTCGAGGAGCAGGGTATTCCCTTCTAAGTTCAAGTGGAATCCAACTCAAGAGGAGGAGGTGAAGAATAGAATGGACGGTAAGTCAGTGTAGCTACCTATCCTGGGATGTATGACTAGTTTAGTCAAGTTATCCAGCTGCAGGCTCACATGGTATAACTTTGATGCTCAAGCTTGCTTATTCTCTATACAACATATATACATACTCCATCATGCATTTTATTTTCAATCAGGCTTGTCCACTATTTTGGAGTTTTTTTCAACATACTATTTACAACATCATTTACATAAGGAGTTTTTCCTCTTGATCCAGACGACTATCCCTCTTTTGAAGCATTGTTGCAACCCACACTCTCCCGTCTTTAGATCTCATGGCAACTGGATCAGGTTGGGGTGCACTTCCCTCCCTAGACGAGGATGAATGTTTCCAGTTGTGTGTGTCTCAAAACAAAAAATCCATTCCCCTCACCACTCCAACTGGGTT
Organism: Ottelia alismoides; assembly: GCA_037367405.1. Lineage (NCBI taxonomy): Eukaryota > Viridiplantae > Streptophyta > Magnoliopsida > Alismatales > Hydrocharitaceae > Ottelia > Ottelia alismoides. The sequence continues at coordinate 854,829 of JAZKJV010000720.1, read as the reverse complement.
GAGCCAAGTGAAAGGTGCAAGTGTCCAAGTTAGGTCACGATCAACAAGTGTCATGCGTGTATCTCGAAAAGTTCTAGTTAGTCAGTTGAGGTGACTTGAACCCAATCCCGAGTCTCAAAGAATTAAGTCTGAATAGACCTGAAGTACCTTAAATCTAGTTCCCAAAAGGTTCCTGTGCAGTTAGGTGCAGTAAGGTCCAACCAAGCTCCAATCTTCGACTTTATTTCGACTAGTTGAATCATCAAGCTCAATCTTGAAAGAATGTGAATGCTATGCAAATGCTTTGTATAATGCGGAGAATATTTTCGTGATGCACTTTCTTCAAAGTCTTTATCATTTGAAAAAGGTGACGCATATGCAAAATTTTCTTTTACTTTTCAAAACATGTTTTTTTGGTATTTTTTGTTATGCAAATATTTTTGTGATATTTGAAAATAGAAGATTTTGGCTAAGGAAATAGGTACAAATATTTACATAGGGATGCATCTTATATTTACAAGAGTTCAATTTTAAAGAATTTACAGGGGGTAAGTGATCACTTTTATAGACATATGTATAAAGAATTCTACTATAGTGTGTATACTCCTCAAACTTATTTGAAAATCATTTTACAATAATTTTAAAAATGATAGTCCAAAATAATGGTTGCACACAAATATTTTTATAAACATTTAAACATATTTGAAATTATTATGCAAAGGTTTTTTCCAAACAATATATATATATATATATATAGATTTCAAAATATTTTTGCAACCATTTTTCAAACCATTTTCAAATCATTTTTTTCAAACATTTTTATTTCACGCAAAGAAAATAATATTTTGCAAACAAAATCTTTTTACAAAGGTTGAACACATTTTACAAAACATTATCCAAACAGTTTTTGAAATATTTTTTCAAGAAGATTTTCAAACTATTATTCAAACATTTTGCAAAAGTATTTTCACCTGATTTATTAATCAATATGTACAAAAAGAGCTTAAGGAGGTATAAGCATGTTTTTATTAGGAGATTTTAATGAATTTATCAGTATTTTTAGCCATAAGTATTATTTCAAAAATACAAAAGTACGAGTTATAGCTAAAGTATATACATAGTATATACAACCCCCTATACTTAGCTTGAGCTATGTCCTCATAGATCGAAGAAAAAGAGAAGACATAACTCGGATTGAGTATAGAAAAGCCTAAAAATAATGAATGAAGGAATCGATGAATAAGAAGTAGACCATCTCCCCTATACTTAGTATCAAATAATCCTAATTATAACAGACTGTACACCAAGCAGGGAGGGTCAAGGGTGAGACTGAACAGATCGTATTCAGGTTGTCTCCCCCTATACTTAGGGTAAGATATCCCTGAGTATAGACAAGAAGAGGAGACTGGGGAGAGGATCAAAGAATGAAACAAAACGGAGTGCACACCCCCTATACTTAGGACAAGGTATGCCCTAAGTGTAGCAGACTGGCAAAAAGGGGTGATACACATAAGCATTTTTTTTTAATTTTCTTAATGAAGAATGGATGTTGAAAATGAAAAGAAGAAAAGAAGAAAAGATAAAAAACTTAAAGGAAAAGTTTTTGAGTTGCATTATCTGAATCTTTTGATGAAGCTACTGTTGTGGATGTATCATCAAAGTGCAGTACTTGGATAGAGTCGACGACGGCCAAGAAAGTATCATGCTCGAGGTAAGGCTTCAGGAGTTGACCGTTGACGACAAATGGTTGTGCATCATTGTTGGCACGAGATCTTTGAGGATTGGTTTAATGGATGATATGAAAGTCATCGTTATCCCCAAACAATCCCGCGACAAACAAATAATTTTTTTCTTCTCACTGCAAAATTAACTAAAAGCGAATAATGAAGCAAGAGATTTTTTTGCTACTTATTTACCTGTATAGTGGACAGGATCGAACTCAGGGAGGCTATAATTCCTGAGGGTTATTCAAATAATCGATTAAAAACAATTAAGAAAAAGCATGAATCTCAAAGGCAAACTATCTTGGGTTTTTGTGATTTTTTTATCTTTTTATTTTTATTTTCTGATTTTCAAATTTTTAGTGATTTTAATTTTACAATTTTTTTAATTTTTAATAAAGAAAAATGTGCACAAGATAAGAATTGCGCACATCAAACTCTTTTTTGTATTTTTCAATTATATAAAAAATACTCAGAAAAAATCTAGAGAAAATGTTTTTATGTTTTAAAGATTTTGAAATGTTTTTGGGAATTTTTGTAGAATTTTTAGATATTTTTGTTTTTTTTCTAAAAATCAAACAGTGGTAAAAATGATAAAAAGTGCACAACCTGGAGTAATTTGCAACTTAAAAATATTTTAGTTATCCAAAACTCGTGGCAATTATTTTTATGATGAAACTTATGCAAATATCTAAAACGGGAACTACAATCACAATTTTTAGATTTTTTAGAGTCTTTTATGATTTTTCAAAGATTTTTGGTATTTTTCAGTTTTTTTAGGGTTTCAAAAAAATTAATGCACGAAATTTGCATAGAAATTAAAAGACAATGAAAGGGAATTAACCTATTTTTTGGAATTGTTAGGGAAATATTCAAATTTTTATGAATTTTTAAATTTCAGGAAGAGAAAATGACATTATTTTTGATTTTTTAATAATAAAAAATGATTATAAAATGCTATTAAAAAATTATGCTAGAAAGATATACGCATCAGGAGCTTAACATGATTTTTTTGCAAATTTATTGACCAAATAAAACATTTATTTCAATGAAGAGAGCTTGTAAAATAATGGCTGGAAATGAAGGTCTGATCTACAAATATGTAATATTTTTGCAGAAAACGATAACCAGAAATAAGCAGAGGACTAAAAGTGTAAATTACCCAGTATTACACATGAGTTGCATGCGATTTTCTAAAGCGGGGGCTCTTTTTAAAATTTAAGAAACCTTCAGGTCATAGTTCTAATTTTACCAATAATTTAATGCCCTAGGGTTCTCTTTTTTGTCTTCTTTTCTTTCTTCAAGATGGCCAAAGGGATGGCGCTGCCGCCACCCTCTTCTCTTCCAAGACGTTCGACGGTGGCCTGGAGGTCTCGACGAATGCTGCCCGCTCATGGTCTGCGGATGAGGAGGCAAGGGCTGGTGCCATCTGGGCGGTGGTGGTCCGCGTTTGCACGCATATAGGCGGTGCCAGCGCAAGCTGAGTTGCTTGGCGGAGATGGACTGGAGATGATGCTGGGCGGTGGGGCTGTGGCTGCCGCGGTGGAAGGTCGGTAGTGGAGCAGTGGGCAGGACGTCGTCGTTGGGCTGGTCTGGCGGTGATAGCTGGAGACGCGGTGGGGGGCCACCTCAACGGTTCGGAGGGCGTTGGAGGCGGTCACGGAGGTGGCTGAACGACACCGAACGAGCGGTTGGGCAATGGTTGCGCGGCGGCTGATGTCGCTGCCTCTTTTTTTATTTTTTATTTAAGTGTAAACAATTAAATTTTTTTATTTTTATTTTTATAACTATGAAATATAAAAATTAAAAACAGAAAAAGAAAGATGTTTTTTTTATTTTTTGAATAAAATGGCATATTTTTTAATTTAAGTTATTTATTTAAGACGATCCTGCAAAAAAATGTTAGAGAGAGAAAAACAAATATTTTTTAAATTTTTTATTTATAAGCAAATGAGGATACAAGCACGACGACTCGGTCCCAAAATCAAAATGGAAGACGTGAATGGGGATCCGGTGAAAAATGGGGAATGGATCCAAGTCTCCGGCCACCATGCGTGGCCGGAGTAGCGAGATTGCGTGAGGTAGAAAAGAACACGTAGAGGTCGAGAAAGTGAGATGAAAAATCGAGTCAGTGGCAGATCAAATCGTGATGTATTCTAAGATCTAGAAAAAAATGACAATGAAATTAAAATGCGACAAAATAAAACTACAATTAATCCTAGACTAAGAACAAGAAGAAAATGACGGATCTCACCTTAGGAGCAGAAAAGACCTTGATCACCTCGACGAAGGCCGACGCGCTGTCACCGGACGGCTCAGAGGCTAGGCACCCTTCTGCAACAAGAAGACTCTCAGAGATCGGGCTCCTCTCATTAAAGATTGATCAAGTTGAAAAGATGGGGAAGGAGCATTATTAATTTATAGAATGGGATTGGCATTTGAATTTTTGAATTTTTGGATGAAGATAAGAGATAATAGAGAAGAGCAATTAAAATGAGATAAAGTAGAAATATAAATATTTACAAAAATTAACTATTTTTTGTATTTTCATCACTTTATTTATTGGAAAATTATATGTTAAATGTTTTATTTTTTTGTGATAGTTTGTTAGGAAAATTAACTATATACATATGCTATATACATATATGACATTATATACATGGGTAAATAAGCAAATTAGTTTTTTTGTTTTATATTTATATTTATATTTTTATTTTAAATAATTAGTAAAAATATTTACAAATATTTACATATACAATATGTACAAATAATGGGAAAATTGCACAAACCACCTCAAAAAACCAACTTTTCACCCGTAACTCCAAAAATTATTAAATCACAACCATTTTAAAGGAAATTTAATTTAGAATACAATGGAAGTGAGTTTAATTTGGGTTCATATGGACATGGAATTGGTCATTCAATTATCGCTTAGTGCCTTTTTCCAAGTGTGGTTGTTTTTATTTTGTACAAAATTTGATTGTGCAACTATTTTTATTATTTAGAACATATTTTTATTTACAACTTTTATTTTGAAAATTATTTTGTTCGAGGTCAATTGATATACAAATAAAATAGTGAAGTATACAAATATACACATCACTCAATTTTTTGGATTTTTGAAATAAAGACCCTATCTCCCTCTACTTTATTCTTGGTCGATCAGGTCAAGTCTTGAGCTTCTCTCGGGGTTCGGGTCAACCTGTATCTATTACATATATACGGTCTTCCCTTTTTTATTAACTTTTCTTTATTTTTCCTTTCTTTCTTTGTTTATTTTTAGGTTAAAATAATATACAAATATACAATATTTACACACAGATGCAAGTTAGTAAGAGCATGGAGTTAGTATTATATACATGTGTTTTATAAAGGATTTTAAGCTAAAATAAATGAATAAAGATGACGAATCCTAGATTCATCATCCCCCTATTCTTTACCTTTGCTAGTCCCTTAGCAAACACTTATTTGAAAGAATAAGTGAATAAAAGAAAAAGAAAGGTTAAATAAAGAAATTAGGACAATACTGAGTATTAAACTTATCTTCATAAAATTGTAGTTTGGAGCTCTGTTGGACCTTTGGATTATTAGTGTGTCAGAACCTTAATGGGAAATGGATTTAAAACCTAACAACCTCTAAGTTCCATAAGACTCCTATTCAGGTCTCCTCAATAGTCAGGTCAGAACAAGTCTACATACACCAATTCTTATGACTATGAATCTTTACTTGTACGGTGTAAGTGAGATATAGCTCCCCATCTCAAAAGTAGCAAAGAAACAACCTACCTCAATAAGGTAACTCTAGTTCCCCGGTCTTGCAACTCTTTCCTCGAGGAGCGGAGATATTCCCTTCTAAGTTTAGGTACAACCAGCTCAAGAAGAGGGGATGGAGAAAAGAATGGATGGTAACTAGTGTAGCTACCTATCCTTGGATGCATGACCAATGTAGCCAAGTGACGAGTCCGGAGATCGCTGCTTTAAAAGAGATATTGTAATTTGTTCGTGTCAAAAATATGGTTTGTCGTTCGTTGTAGGCGGCAATCGGAATCGGTCAAGAAATAACCACGAATATTTATTCAATTTTCAATCACGTGATTTTATGTTTATTTTACTTGGGCAAGTCTCAAGGTCGATCACAAGGAGGCAAAGGAACAACCTAGAATTATGTCTATCAAGTTCGAATACGGTTTTCGAGGCGGTCTTTTTTTTGGAAATTTTAATGCAAATAAGGGATGCAAGATGCGATTTTGGCCTATTTTAGGGACTAGAATGTAAAATTCGATCAAACAATGTCCGAAAAATTTGAAACTTGGCCACAATGCAAAATATGATGAAATGAATGCACTATAAATTTTTTTTTGAAATTTTTAGATGCAATATGAATTTTTTTTATGAATTTTTAAATGCAAATAAAGTGAATTTCAATATTTAATTATAATAAATATTAAATCTAATTATTTTCAAGGGATAAAATTATCTAAGATCTATCATTAGGTGATGGATCTTAGAAAAATCCTAAAACTCGAAAATGTGGGATTTAATACCTATTAAAAATCAAATACTGAAATATGCAAAATGATTTTTACAGGGCAAACTATGCATGCAAATGCAAATCTTTTTGGGCACAATGTCAAACACAATTATCTTTACAATCTACGTTTTTTCGGGAATTTTTAGGGCAATGGTTAATCAATAACAAATTTAAGAGCATGAAATGGGAAAAGTTTACAATTTTCTACAAAGTAATTAATTAATAATTCACCATCAATCATAAAAATATCCACGATATGTCAAAATGTAGAGAATTAAAAGAAGAACATCATGCTATTTTTTGAATAATAAATAAATGTCATGTAGAGGTCTAAAAGTAATGGGGAGCACAAGGATACAAATACAAATAAATATAAATAAAATAAATATCAAAGGTGCAGTGGGGACCTATTTGAAATTACCGATAACAGGGGGGGGGTGTGATTTCAAAATTTCCAAGGGGGCACGTGCACAGCAATTTGAAAAACCCCCTTGGAGTGGCTGGACTTGGTGACAATAAGGAGGTCTTCTGAGGGCATCTCTGCAAATAACCCAGGCAGGACACGTGCGTAGCACGTGACCCCTGGATGACGTGTTGCTGACGTACCCCCCGGGCGCACGTGCCTCGCATGTACGTGGGGGGTCTCGGGTCTGCTGCGCCCGGCCACGCAGTTGGGAGGAGGATGCTGTTTCTGGCGGAGCTTCGGCGCTTTACTGGTGAAGGCTCCTGCGGTGTTGATGAAGATGATGGATGCTGAGTCATCAGCGAGGGAGCAACTCCTGCTTGCTGGAGGTGAAGGAGGAGTGGTCGTTGGCTGGCGGAGGGCTTTTGGATGCCTCTAGGCGCGGTGGTGGTCGACGATGAAGAGGCTGAGTTGGTGATGTTGTCGAAGGGCGCAACGGAGTCGGTTGGCATTGGAGTCGACGATAAAGGCGGTGTGGAGGCATTGCAGGTGGCCATTGACGAAGGTTACACAGGTGGACGATGAAGTCGAAGTTGATGATGCGTTGGTGAAGAACGGCGATGGCATTGGCGGTGGAGTTGTTGACGTTGGCTCGACGCCAATGGCGGAGCTGAAGTAGCAGGCTCTAGGCTATTATGCGACGAGGCCTGGAGCCTCGGATCTCGCCGATCAAGTAGATGGACCGGGCTGTCACCCCGGTGGTCGTGAAGGAGCAAATCGGTGGATGAGGGAATGAGGACAACGACGATGCTTCTTAAATAGGATGGAGGGAGGTTGTCCTTGGAAGGAGTTGATGGAGATGAGGCCGAGAATTGAGGGAGATCGGTGGGGCGGTTGGCCGGTGCGGAGATCATGGGGAGAGGTGACAGTTGCGAGAATTGCCTGGACGGTTGGCGGCCGGTTGCGAGATGGGCGCCTGGAGAAGACGATGGGTCGTCAGCCGTTCTATCGACCGAGATCAAACGACTGTAAATACGCCACGTGGCGGGGGGGGGGGGGGGGGGTGAGAAGGGACAGAGCATGTGCCTGGGAGGCACGTACGACGCACATGCGGAGGCTTTAATTTTTTTATTAAAATGAATAAAAAAAGGGGCCAAAAATGCCGACGATTGGCAGCCCCAGGGACTGCCACGTGTCAGCACCAGAAAAAACGAAGATAAAATCAAAAATAAATAGTAAACGACCTTGGATCAAAAATGTTCCTTCACAAAAAATGCTCGTCTCGATGAGATATACAACTTTCATGAAGACATCAAAGCCAAAATCAATCAAATGCACAAACTGAATTTTTGGGGTATCCCATATACATTGAATACCTAGATTTTTGAGTTTTTTTTTATTTTTTTGTCATTTTTTAAACTAGATAAAAATCTGGAAAAATATGAAAAAATCAAAGATAAATAAAGACACCTTAATCTATTTTTTGGATTTTTATTAATTAAAAAAATATGGACATAAAATATCAGGTAAAAAACCGCTAAAATACACAATGTACAAAAGAGGCCCAAAACCCAATGTTCACATACGAGCTCCGATTCACTTGAACTTGGTCTTGTTTTGAAGATAATTGAATGTAAATTAGTTCAAAAGTGAGTAGGATCAAAACGGACACTGGATGGGGAAGATATGGGGCTTTGAGTCTGGAAATTCTGAAACTAGGGTTTGGGTTTTTGGTCCACTTAACAGAGTTAGTGTTTTTTTTTGTATTTTTCATTTATTCTTGTTAGTGATATGTACACAACGGAGGTGATTTTGGATCATTCGGAGTTAGCATGAAGTAGTTAAAAATCAGGGAAGTTAGGCTATTTACATGTCAAATTTGGCTTGGATTTTTGGCTTCTTATTTTGTGCAGAAATTATGGATAAAATGCAATTCTTATGAAAACATGTATGAATGCTAATTATGCAGAATAGATGTAGATATGCTGTTAATTTTGAGGGATCTAAGCTTAATAAATGAGACTTAGAGTGATGAATCCGAGATTCATCATCCCCCTATACTTAAACCATGCTCGTCCCTGAGCATCAAAAAGAAATGCCATGAGGTGAAATGAGATTGGGTTCCATACCAAGACCATGAGCTGAAGGTGAAAATGAAACTAAACTCGACCTTTGGATTAATAGTGTGGCAGAACTTCTGTGAGACTTAGAATTTTAAAATCAACAGCCCTTAAGTTCTACATATCATTGTCACAGTTTCGGCTCAGAAGTCATCTTAGATCAATCCTCTTCCCAAAGTATACCCTATGAACATTGAATAACCGACTCATGTGTGTGAAAGGTTTTAGCTCTTCCCATCCAGAATGTCGGACTACCATGCTCCTCTCCTCTCCAGTAACTCGTCCTCGGGGAGTCGGGTATTTCCTTCCAAGGTTTGTCGCACTGTGTTCACAATCGAATTGGGGAGAAGATAGAAGAAGGGGAAAAGAACTGGAGGGTGGCCAGTGCAGTCACCTCTCCTTGTGAAGATGGCCAGTGTAGCCGAGGCTCCACCAAGATCTGCAGGTTTTCTTGAAGCTTGGACCTTTTTGGTCGGATTTTATTTGGTAGTTGCTTCTTTGTATTTGGAATTTTTGGTGGTTCTTCTTGGATCTTGTTGTGCCTCTACGGATATAGAATCTTTTTGTTCCGTACATTTTTTGGGTCTTAGAAAAAATTGTGCCCAGCCGTCCATACCTTTTCTGAAGCTTTATTTCAACCCGTACTCCGGTCTTTAGATTTCTACGCTACCAGAAAAGAGACTCACACAGTCTTCCAACTTCATGTCTGAGTTGAGCTAAGTGCATAGTGCGAGAGTACAAATTAATTCCCTATTCAAGAGTTGTACCCAGAATGAAGAGACCAGGTTAGACACTAAGAGTCAAGCGCTGTACATTGTCATGTGGAACTTAAAGAATTAAGTCAAAGACCTGAAGTTCTTAAAATTCTATTTCTCGGTGAAGTTCCTCTAAAAATTAGGTGGATTAAGGTCAAGTCCAGACCACTCTCGGTTCTGCTCACAAATCGGTTCAGAACCCAATGACTTTTCACAGATGTAAATGAATGTGATGCTGGATGAAGTGCAGGTGTGTGAAATGCAGACACACTCTTTTTTTTGCAAAAATGAAATAAGAAGCCATTTTTTTTCAAAAATTTTGGGCACGGTTAGTGTTAGTAGCAAAACTCTTTTTCTTTTTCTTTTTTCTTTTTATGTTGTTGTGTTTTTTTTCAAGTTAGTTACCCACCCCGTAAATACATATAGACTTACGCGAAAGTACAAGATATGGGTAAAATATATACGAAGTATATACCCATACCCCCCTATACTTAGCGAGTGCTGTGTCCTCAGAGCACAAGAAGCGTAAAGAAGACATAGCTCGGACTAAGCGTAAGAGAGTAAAAAATAAAAAATGAAGCGGTGGGGATATGTGAATGAGGAGAGTATAAACGGGTGGATGTCGGTTCCCCTATACTTAGGCTATGGTCCGCCTAAGTATGGAAGAAGGTGGAAATGGAGCGATCGAGAGATAGGAGAAGAATGGTATGTACAGATGGCATCGGTCCCCCCTATACTTAGGCCTTGACCTAAGTAGAGGAAGAAGCTATACAAGGAGACCGATGTGGTCGGGAGGGAGGGTGGGTAGCCGATGATTAAGACGGTTTTCGACTGATCTTCTTATGAGCATGTGATGGGAGATCAGAATAACGAGTCGGAGATGAAGCATATGATTCTCAACTATGATCAGTGTCATCCTCAGAAAAATCATGATGGATAATAGATGAAGTGTTTGAGTCAGATGAAAGACATCCATCATCAGAGTTATCCTCAGAGGAATAGTATTTGAAAGTGGACATACTCCAAGTATTCATGTCTTTTTGTTTCTTTAGTTGTTTCCTCAGAATTCGTTCCTTCTTGGGGTCAATCGGTTTGTCCTCAGATGAATACTCAGAAGCACTGGTCTCAGTTAGCTCATACGAAATAATTCCGGTGTACTTGAAGAAGGCAGGGGCATCAGCTTTAGATGAATAGTAGTTAGGAACGGGAGTTGTCCAACGAGAATTGATTTTTGGATCCTTGCGAAGATATGGCTTTAGAGCTGCCGAACAGACTTCACTCATGTAGACTACCTTTTCCGGACCTGATGAGGGATCATCAGCTGATTCCTCTTCCGAAGGTGACTTTCTTTTTCTTATTTTGTGAAGGTGTCGGTTCACTTGAGTATCCAGATGAATAGCCATTGGAATTCTCCTTAGTCGGTTTTCGTCCTGCGTGTTTGTTCTTGGTCTTCAGAATGTTGGTGCACTCTCGATTTGGGATGATTTGGTCCAGATATTCAGAGAATGTTTCTCCAGGGTGCGACCATGCATATGTTTTAGGATCGTAGTAGAAGGATTTGTCTATTTTGAGATCTGCATGAATTGAAATACTGGGGAGAGTCTCTGCATGTTCGTTTTCAATTGATTTGATGTTGGAGCATTCCTGTGTGGAGTTGATGTGATCAAGGTAGTCAGAATAGGTCGACCCAGGGTGCGACCATGCATATGTCTCTGGATCATATGATTCATACATTTGGTTCTCCATGGTGAGAGCAGCTGGGAATGGAGCAGGAGGGAGAGTCTCTAAACCAATAGTCTCATCAACAACCGCTATCTCAGGTGTGGCTGCGGGGTAGGGCTCTTCTACCGCTTCATGGTTACGGTTGTCGGGGACTTCGTGGGTTGCCTCAGAAGATCGTGGTTCCTCAAAGACATGGTCTGATCTAAGTGCTTCCAATGCTGTGAAATTGATTTCCTGAGTCTCACAATCAATAATTACCTTAGCCAATATTAAGAACGGCTTTCCGAGAATGATTGGAGACTGGGTGAATTCTCCTTAATGCTCAATATCAATGATCGTGAATTCTACTTTGAGCGGAGCACCTTGGAATTTCATGATGATAGAAATGATTCCTCTCGGCCGCTTTATAGATCGGTCTGGCAATTGAACAATCTCTCGTAATTTCCTGTTCGGTTCGAGTTTGAGTTCGTGAAATACAGAGGTCGGGAGGATATTGATCGGTGAATCATCATCAATCCGAGCATGGGTGAAAATTGTGTCTTTGATTTCACAGTCAAATCTGGGCAACCGCTTCACTATGCGGCTCTTGGTTTTTCTCCTCAACACCAAGGAGGAGGCCATTGACAAGACATGTCTTTCGGTCTTTGTTCTAATCCGGCCCGAATTTTTCATAGTTAATTTGTCAATTACAAATCTTTTAAGATCGGAGAAGTGTTCAATGGCCTGTAGAAAGGGAAGTTAAAAAATCAATTTTTTCCTAGTGCTTCCCGTACAGCTGGATCCAAATTCTGCAGATCTTCTTCAGTTCTAATTTTTATGTATTCTTCGAGATTTTTGATTTTTTTTGTGATTTTCAAATATTCTGATTTTTTGGTATTTTCTGTGTGGTTTTGGTGATGTGGTGTACTCCTCAGATGAGCAAGGGTTTTGATGTTTAGAGTGGGAGTCAAAGGCATAGTCATTTCTAGGGGAATAATATGTAGAGGTGTCAATGTCGGAATCGTCCCCAGGTCTCTGAATATCCTTAAAATTCTTGGCATGAGAACCAATCATTTCCTCATTCATTTTTATGTCCGAGTTCCCATAAAATAAACTGAGTCGGTTAGTAAAATTTCTGAATTTTTCCTCCATTAATTCAAATTTCTTATTTATCCTCAAAATATTATTGTCAAAATTCTGTTCATGATAAATCATGGGAGCAGTCGGTGCGTGTTCAATAATTTCATCTTCCATTTTTCTGTATGTGTTAAGAGAAGAGTTTCTTGGAATATCCATTAGATGATCATTATTTTCTGAAAATTTCTCCTCAAAAATTATGGAAGGAGGCTGCTCATATGGTCCAGGCATGTGTAGTTGGTCTGAGTAGAGTTCAATCCTATGATTGGTCAGACCTTGATATTGTGGAGTCATCATACATGGTTTATGTGTTTCTATATGGTTAGTCCAGTCCTATGTATGAGTATCATGTCTGAAGAGGGGTTCGTCATGGTCAATCCAATGCTGATGATCATTAAGTGCGGGTCTTTCCATCTGGGTTTGGTTTCTCAACCAGTCATAAGACTCAAATGTATTTTGATCTTGAAATAGCTCATCAACGAGAATTCGAGAATAAGACGGTTCGGTCCAAGATGGTAGATGGTTATGTGTGGTCGGATGATTCGAGTAAAGATTCAATGAGGAGTCTGAATTCATCCGCGGGTGAAAGTCTCCCGTAAATGTTGAAGGATTATTGAGAGAAGAGGATTTAATTGATTTGGGCTTAATCGAGACAAATTCATTTTCATAGTACATCTCTGATGGATTTTCAGATAAGTGTTCGGCCATTTTTGAAAGAGATGAAAAGAATGATGGTTCGGGTCTGCAAGGGTTTTTGGACAAGAGTTCCATGATGAGGTTTAAATCAAGAAAGGAGATAGATGATTGCACGAGATATTCAAAAGAAATTTTATCAAATGTGCGGCTATTGATCTTTGATATCGGTTCACGCACACCAATGCAAACACAATTCAAACCCCAGGTTCACCAACACACACAATGAAGCCGTAAGAGTTCAGCTATTATCTTGTCAATTTTAGTTGGTGATAAATCAATCTTGGCAAAAATTTAGCGAGTTTTTAGGTGCCGAAATTTTCGTAATGACTGGCCCGAATTCTTCGACTAGTTGCACCGACTTTCAACTAATATGGGTGTAAGTACAGACCGTAGAACGACTACCCATGTTACTTGAGGACGGAACCTTATGTAGTGTCCTCTAAACCACCCACTCTACTAAGGAAATCCGGACCGTTTACCGGCTACCCGTAGATCCTCACTGAGAAGTAGCTAATCGTTTTTGGCAGAATCAGTAGTCAAGATGAAAATCCGGATTTGGGCTTTAGCCTTAAGTGTCGTCTCTCGCTCACTCAAAAAAAAGTAAAATAATTCAACGTCGGGATTACTCTCCCGTATAAATTCTTGATTTTATGGGTTATTTTAAAATCAGCTATATTTAGCAGTCCCAATTTTAATTAGGTGATCACTGAAGAATTAAGTGAGCAGAATAATACTCGTCTATCGTCCAGTCCCAATTTCCTTATAAAATTATGTGATAAAACAAGAGGGAGAAGTTCGGGAAAAGCCGATGCACGCGAAAACAATGATGTATGCTCAGTTAGAAGACTTACAGTGAATCCTCGCAATCTCCATGTTGGATGCTAGACAGAAATTGAAAATGTATTCTAAATGAATGCAAGCCGATGAAAAACCACACCTAAGAAGAAAGTTCTATTAGCAGGAAAGAATTGAGTTTAATTTTGGCTAAATTGAACGATCTATGTGCGTCTCAATTAGAGTGCAGTGTGGCCTTAGATCCTAAGAGCACAATCAAAAATTAAAATGCTCTTAGAGCTGTATGTGCAGGTCTATCCTAATCGCCACTCAAGTCGGGCCCCACCCTCATCGGAGAGTGAAACATGTCACGACACACCACATAAAAGTTCAGAGTCTTTTTACACATGCGAGAATCCAAACGGACACCGTTATAAATGAACAGAAATTGAAATTTGCAGAAATTAAAAACTTAGACTCTACGCTCTCTCACGACTCGACTCGATCTTAAATTAATTGCGGCTTTTTGGAAGTCAGTGAAGATGCGCTGGTTCCTGAAAAACTGCTCCACGTACGCCGGGTACCTCACAAGAAAAATAAGAGAGAAAATATAAGAGAGTGACTAAAAAATAAATCAAAAATAAAATGAGAAAAATAAATGCTGAAAAATAAATGCAGGAAATAAAATGGAATTTACAATGAAAAATTCGGGGGTCAGACTACCCGAATGCGGAAAACCAAACAAGAAATTTCAAAACACAAAACTAAGCCGTTTGCCTCCCCGGCAACGGCACCATTTGACGAGTCTGAAGATCGCTGCTTTAAAAGAGATGTTGTAATTTGTTCGTGCCAAAAATATGGTTCGTCGTTTGTTGTAGGCGACAATCGGAATCAGTCAAGAAATAACCACAAATATTTATTCAATTTTCAATCACGTGGTTTTATGTTTATTTTACTTGGGCAAGTCCCAAGGTCGATCACAGGAGGTAAAGGAACAACCTAGAATTATGTATATCAAGATTTGTGTACGGTTTTCGAGGCGGTCTTTTTTTGGAATTTTTAAGGCAAATAAGGGATGCAAGATGCGATTTCAGCCTATTTTAGGGACTAGAATGTAAAATTCGATCAAACGATGTCTGAAAAATATGAAACTTGGCCACAATACAAAATATGATGAAATGAATGCACTGTAATATTTTTTAGAATTTTTGGATGTAATACGAATTTTTTATGAATATTTAAATGCAAACAAAGTGAATTTCAATATTTAATTATAATAAATATTAAACCTACTTATTTTCAGGGGATAAAATTATCTAAGATCTATCAGTAGGTGATGGATCTCAGAAAAATCCTAAACCTATAAAATGTAGGATTTAATACCTATTAAAAATCAAATACTGAAATATGCAAAATGATTTTTACAGGGTAAACTATGCATGCAAATGCAAATCTTTTTGGGCACAATGTCAAACACAATTATCTCTACAATCTACGATTTTGGAATTTTTAGGGCAATGGTTAATCAATAGAAAATTTAAGAGCATGAAATGGGCAAAGTTTGCAATTTTCTACAAAATAATTAATTAATAATTCAGCATCAATCATAAAATATCCATGATATGTCAAAATGTATAGAATTAAAAGAAGAAAATCATGCTATTTTTGAATAATAAATAAATGTCATGTAGAGGTCTAAAAGTAATGGGGAGCATAGGGATACAAATGCAAATAAATATAAATAAAATAAATATTAAAGGTGCAGTGGAGACCAAAATTACTGATAACAGGGGGGTGTGATTTCAAAATTTCCAAGGGGCACGTGCATAGCAATTTGAAAAAACCCCCTTGGAGTGGCTAGACTTGGCGGCAATAAGGAGGACTTCTGAGGGCGTCTCTACAAATAAGACAGGCAGGTCACGTGCGTAGCACGTGACCCCTGGATGATATGCTGCTGACGTACCCCCCGGGCGCACGTGCCTCGCACATGCGTGGGGGGTCTCGGGTCTGCTGCGCCCGGCCGTGCGGTTGGGAGGAGGATGCAGCTTCTGGCGGAGCTCCGGCGGTTTACTGGTGAAGGCTCCTGTGGTGTTGATGAAGATGATGGATGCTGAGACGTCGGTGAGGGAGCAGCTCCTGTTTGCTGGAGGCAAAGGAGGAGCGGTCGTTGGCTGGCGGAGGGCTTCTGGATGCCTCCAGGCGCGGTGGTGGTCGACTATGAAGAGATTGAGTTGGCTATGTTGTCGAAGGGCGTGGCGGAGTCGGTTGGCGCTGGAGTCGACGACGAAGGTGGTGTGGAGGCGTTGCAGGTGGCCGTTGACGAAGATTGCACAGGTGGACGATGAAGTCGAAGTTGATGATGCGTTGGTGAAGAACGGCGATGGCGTTGGCGATGGAGTTGTTGACGTTGGCTCGACGCCAATGGCGGAGCTGAAGCCGCAGGCTCTAGGCCGTTCTGCGATGAGGCCTGGAGCCTCAGATCTCACCGATGAAGTAGATGGACCGGGCTGTCACCCCGGTGGTCGTGAAGGAGCAAATCGGTGGATGAGGGAATGAGGACAACGACGATGCTTCTTAAATATGATGGAGGGAGGTCGTCCTTGGAAGGAGTTGATGGAGATGAGGCTGAGAATTGAGGGAGATCGGTGGGGCGGTTGGCCGGTGCGGAGATCATGGGGAGAGGTGACCGTTGCGAGAATTTCCTGGCCGGTTGGCGGCCGGTTGCGAGATGGGCGCCTGGAGAAGACGATGGGTCGCCGGCCGTTCGATCGGCCGAGATCGAACGGCCATAAACACACCCTGTGGCGGGGGGGGGGGGGGGTGAGAAGGGTGGAGCACGTGCGGAGGCTTTAATTTTTTTATTAAAATGAATAAAAAAGGGGCCAAAAACTGACACGTGGCGGCCCCAGGGGCTACCACGTGTCAGCACCAGAAAAAATCAAGAAAAAAGATTTTGTAAAATAAAAAATAAATAGTAAACAATTCAGATCAAAAAAGTTCCTTCACAAAAAATGCTCGCCTCGATGAGATCTACAACTTTCATGAAGATATCAAAGCCAAAATCGATCAAATGCACAAAGTGAATTTTTGGGGTATCCCATATACATAGAATACCTAGATTTTTGGGTTTTCTATTTTTGTCATTTTTTAAACTAGATATAAATCCGAAAAAAAACATGGAAAAATCAAAGATAAATAAAGATACCTTAATATATTTTTTGGATTTTTATTAATTAAGAAAATATGGACATAAAATATCAGGTCAAAAACAACTAAAATACACAATGTACAAAAGAGGCCCAAAACCCAACTTTCACATACGAGCTCCAATTCACTTGAACTTGGTCTTGTTTTGAAGGTAATTGAATGTACATTAGTTCAAAAGTGAGTAGGATCAAAACAGACACTGGATGGGGAAGATATGGGGCTTTGAGTCCAGAAATCCTGAAACTAGGGTTTGGTTTTTGGTCCACTTAACAGAGTTAGTGTTTTTTTGTATTTTTCATTTATTCTTGTTAGTGATATGTACACAGTGGAGGTGATTTTGGATCATTCAGAGTTAGCATGAAGGAGTAAAAAATCAGGGAAGTTAGGCTATTTACAGGTCAAATTTGGCTTGGATTTTTGGCTTCTTATTTTGTGCAGAAATTATGGATAAAATGCAATTCTTATGAAAACATGCATGAATGCTAATTATGCAGAATAGATGCAGATATGCTGTTGATTTTGAGGGATTTGAGCTTAATAAATGAGACTTAGAGTGATGAATCCGAGATTCATCACCAAGTCATCCGCTGCAAGCTTACAAAAATTTATCTTTGAAGCTCTTATTGTAATTAATTTTTTTATCCTTGTATATACACTCGGGCAAGCATTTTACTTTTCAATTAGGCTTGTCCACTTTTGGAGATTCTGCATTTTCCATACTTTTTTTTGAAAGTATATACAAGGTGCAACATGTACATAAGGAGTTTTTCCTCTTGAGCCAGTAGACTATCCCTCTTTTGAAGCATTATTGCAACCCCACAACATCCTGTCTTTAGACCTCAACATCGCTAGACCAGGTTGAGACGCACTTCCTTCCCTAGAGGAAGATGAGAGGTTCTGCCTAGATGTACTACCCTCGTATGCTACCCCAAGCCAAAAAATCTACCTCCTCACTACCTCATCCATGAAGAGCTATGTGTAGAGTGCTTGTCCAAGATAAGCCATGGTCTGAAAGAATCATGCGTGTGTTGTTAAATATTCTACTTAGACTACTCAATATGACATATGAACTTAAAGAATTAAGTCACTAGGACTTGAAAAGTCTTAACTCCAGTTCTTATAAGGTTCCTTTGAAATTAAGTGGATTAAGGCCCAACTAAGCTCCATTCTTCAATTTTATTCCAGACTTAGTTTAAATGTCAATACTATCATGAGAAATGCACATGCAAATGCAAGAAAATATGAACAATGCAAAGAAAGCGTTTTTTTTTGAAAAAATGATGCACATGTGAAAAGAACATTTTTTAAAACAATTTTCTAATTATGAACTTTTTATGGATTTTTGGAGAAAAATGCATATGTAAAAGAAAGGTTTTTTGAATTATGCATGTTTTTATAGATTTTGGTTTTGTAGTTTT
The DNA here is from genome assembly GCA_037367405.1 of Ottelia alismoides. Classification (NCBI taxonomy): domain Eukaryota; kingdom Viridiplantae; phylum Streptophyta; class Magnoliopsida; order Alismatales; family Hydrocharitaceae; genus Ottelia; species Ottelia alismoides. The sequence goes on along the minus strand of JAZKJV010000720.1, from coordinate 836,387 downwards.
TTTTTCAAAAAAGGAAAAAAAGGTTAGTAAAATATATACAAATATATACGAGAATTTTTTTGTTTATTTTGTTTATTTTTTTTATTTTGTTTTTTTGTTTTTTATTTTTGTTTGTTTTTGTTTTGTTTTTTGGTTTTTTACACACATGGATTTTACAAAATTATATACATATCCCCCAAAATAATTATCTTAACAAGTACGAGTTATGTCTAAAGTATATAAACAATATATACGACACCCCCTATACTTAGCTCGAACTATGTCCTCATAATGATCAGAGAGCGACAAAGGAAGACATAACTCATGCTAAGTATAGAAAAGTGAAAAGACTCCTATGCTACAACGACTCAAATAAAAGATAAAAATAAGTTGGTGATCCACCCCTATACTTAGGATCAAGTACTCCTAAGTATAGTAGACTGTACAAAAGGGGAAAACCGATGCAGAAATTGTACAGACTCAAAAACAAAAAAGATGATATGAACAACATCACCCCCCTATACTTAGGGTAGAGTATCCCTAAATATAGGCAATAACCGGAGTGATGAACATGACGAATATGAACAACACAAATCATTCACCCCTTATACTTAGGATAAAGTACATCCTAAGTATAACATACACACACACACACGGAAAATGGGTGAATGGTAAAATGGAAGAAGAAAGAGTGAAACGAAAGGATATACAACAGGAGTGGGTACTCATGTATCAGACGCATAAGATGGAATCAAAAGATCATCGTCTGATACTACAGATACATAATCAACGACTGACAGGAATGTATCATGATCTAGATATGGCTTCAGCAACTGTTCGTTCACAATAAATGGCTGTGCGTCAGATGATAACCCAGATATGACAATACTCCCATTGTCATGCACAACTCTCACGATGAACGGTCCTGACCACTTGCTTTTCAATTTTCCTGGAAACAACTTCAACTTAGCATCAAATAACCAAACTTTCTAATCAGGGGAGAAAGTCTTCCTTCGAATGTGTTTATCATGCCAATGCTTGACTTTCTCCTTATACATGAGTGAGTTATCGTATGAAAAGTCTCGGAATTCCAATAATTTATTCAAATCCAACTTCCTGTTCTTTCCTGCCTTCTCATAATCTAGATTGCATACACGGAGTGCCCATAAGATTTGTGAATTAATTCCACTAGTAGGTGGCAAGGATTTCCATACACCAATCTATATGGAGACATACCCAAAGGAGACTTGTACACCGTCCGATAATCCCATAGAACTGAATCAAGCATCTGGGATCAGTTCTTCCTATCTAGACGTACCAGTTTTTGCAATATCGTCTTGATCTCCCTATTTGAAATTTCTGCCAAGCCATTAGTCTGAGGGTGGTAAGGAGACGCAACTCTGTGCTCAATGGCGTACTCCTTCACAACCTTCTTTACTTCTCTATTAATGAAATGGCTTCCCCCATATGAAATCAGTATTTTGAGAATACCGAACTGCGTAATAATATGGTCCTTGAGAAAGGAACATACTGTATGGCTATCTGCGGTTCGGGTGGGGATAGCCTCCACCCATCGACTAACATAATCCACGACGAGCAGGATGTAATGAAATCCTTGACTGACAGGAAATGAGCCCATGAAGTCTATGCCCCAAGCATCAAAAACATCAGAAATATGTATATATCTTAGGGGCATGGTATCTTTGGAACCAACAGTTCCTCCCATTTTCTGACAGTCAGTACAACCTCGAACATACTCTGTTAGCATCCTTAAACAATGTGGGCCACCATAGGCCACTCTGTAAAACCTTTGCTGCCGTGCGTTTCCCAGAATGATGCCCACCAAATTCTAGTTTGTGATAGTGCTCAAGTACATTGGTGTGTTCCTATTGAGGAATGCACCTTCTCCAGATACAATCTGCACCCTTGTGAAATAGGTACGGATCCTCCCACTGGTAATAGTGAATCTCTGACAGAAATCTGTCTATCTTGTACTTAGGCCAATCTTGTGGAACTTTCTTGGAGACAAGATAGTTCACAATATCAACATACCATGGGAGTGAGTCCACAAATAAAATGGCCTCATCTGGAAAGGTTTCAGAAATATGGATCACGATCTGCGCAAAGGTCTCCGCATCCGTGACACGGGAAAGGTGATCTACCACAACATTTTTCACTCCAGGTTTATCTCAAATCTCTTAATCAAATTCCTGGAGAAGAAGGATCCATCTGATAAGGCATGGTTTGGCATCCTTCTTTGCCTGCAAGTATCGTATGGCGGTATGATTCGTTTATACAATAACATGTGAACTGATGAGGTAAGATCTGAACTTGTCTAGCCCAAACACAATTGCTAACATCTCCTTCTCTATAACTGTATAATGCCGCTATGCTTCATCCAGAGTCTTGCTAGCATAGTGCATAACAAATAGTATCCCATTCCTTCTCTGTCCTAAAACAGCCCCAACTACGAAATCTGATGCTTCTGTCATAATCTCAAAAGGAAGAGACCAATCCGGTGGCTGTAAGACAGGAGCACTAGTAACCATCTCTTTTATCTGATTGAATGCAAGGATGACTTTCTCATCGACAACAAAATCAGTCTCCTTACACAGAAGCTCAGTCAAAGGTCTAGTGGCTTTGCTGAAGTCCATTATGAATCCCCTATAGAATACTACGTGTCCCAAAAATGTCCCAACTGCTCAAATTCTACGGTGGCTCTAACTTGGAAATCACATCAATCTTAGATGGGTCAACCTCCATATCATGTTTGGAGATGACATGGCCCAATACAGTTCCCTTAGTCACCATAAAGTGACTCTTCTCCCACGATAAACCTCACAATAATGTTGAAGAACTCGGTCTAAATAAGCAAGACATGTGTCAAAACTTTAAGAAAATTACCCACCATATCAGCAAAAAATAGCCAACATACACCTTTGAAATGTAGCGGGGGCATTACACAATCCAAAGGGCATCCGTCTAAAGGCGTTGGTGCCAAACAGACATGTGAAAGTAGTTTTCTCCTGATCCTCAGGAGCAATAGCAACTTGGTTGTATCCCGAGTACCCATCCAAGAAGCAAAAGAACTCTTTCCCTGCCAACCTCTCAATAATCTGATTAATAAAGGGCAGTGGAAAGTGATCCTTCTTGGTAGTTGAGTTCAGGCGTCAGTAATCTACATAGACACGCCATGAAGTAGGTACCTGGGTCGGAATCTCCTCACCACGGTCATTCTTTACGATCATAATCCCGTATTTCTTCGGGACCACATGTAAAGGGCTGACCCACTTGGAATATGAAATGGGATATATAAAGCCAACATCACACCATTTTCTGATCTCCTTCATGGCAACCTCCCTTAGATTTGGATTTAGATGGCGCTGACATTTACGGGAAGGTTTACAATCATCCTCTAGGTAGATTTGATGCGAGCACAACATTGGATTAATCCCCCGGAGATCTGAGATATTCCATCCTATGGCCTTGCAGTTTCTCTCAAGAACCTCTAGAACGCAACATTCTTGTTCAGTGGTCAACTGCAAGTTGAGGATGACCGGAAACATTTGGGGGGGACCTGCAAGGAAGGCATATTTCAATGTTGATGGTAAAACCTTGAGCTCAGGTGGGGCTTGAATCGGCTTTGCAGTAACCTCTGCCACTGTACTGGTAGACGGTATGTGATCTGTACTCTATGGACTGTCCACCTTGGCTACTGGCTTCTCAATAAATAGAATATCTGATAGATCTGCAAAGAATGATTTCTGCTCAGAAAGAAATGGCTCATCAGGATGTTCAATATTATTATCAATTAACGACTCAGATATATTAGCAATAATCTCAGAAAGATGTCTCTCATCTGTACATAAATCAGGAAATTAAATGAATGGCTCAGATATCTAGACCTCAGAACTCTGCTCAAACTGCTCATTGGCAACTATCTCAATTGGACCACCAAGGGAACTCATGTCGACTGTGCTTTCCAGAGAGTCCTTTTGGGAAAGGAACTCTTGGGTATCTACAAAATCAGTGAAAAGATTTGTCTCTTTGAATTCAACAAGAAAATCACAATTATCTGGCTCTGATATAACTTTCTCTGTATCGTCTGCTGCTGGTGGCTGTGATGGTCTAGGATCAGTGACCGTCTCAATTTTTACCTTGCCACTACGAGAGTGAAAGATGATGCCTCCAGTACCATAATCAACTGTTGCTTCAGCCGTTCGGAGGAACGGTCGACCTAGTATGATCGGGGTATGGAGTAACGGTGCAGGTGTGTCCATATCCATGACAACAAAATCAACATGGAATTTCATTCCCTGCACCATTACAATAGCGTCCTCTAAAATGCCCCTTGGCCTCTTAATCGATCTATCAACAAACTGAAGGATCATTCTGGTTTTTTTCAGAGGCCCTAACCAAATTCAGTTAGTAAAGAGGAAGGCATGAGATTAATGGAGGAACCGCTATCGAGAAGAGTACAATCAAATTCTTGATCAAAGATATGGCAACGGATGTGAGGTGCTCCCTTATCTTTCTTTTTAAGTGGAAGGTTACTGATGGCATGAACTGTGGCCATGGTCAAAATATGTTTCTGTATTTCTTTTCGTCTGTTCTTCTTTGGTTGACGCTTTTATGTACATGCCTCTTTCATTCCCTTTTTTACTGTAGGCATGTATTCCATGGCCTTAAGGATTGGCATCTTTAAAAAGATGTTATGTAAGATCTCAACCACTCCAGGATCAGATAGTGCTGTTTTTAATTTTTGAATTTTTTAGCTTTGAGAGCAGAAGGAAATGGTACAGAATCATAATAAACATGCGAATATTCATTTCCATTATTAAAAGTAGAATCCTCAAGTACAAAAGGACAATCAGAATCAGTCTGTACAGTGTTGTCCAAACTAGGTGAAGGAAAAATAGAATCTAAAACAGAACAGGATGCTACTGCTGGTGAAGAGGAAGAATCTGCGACTGTATATTCTCCCTTGCTGATGGTGATCTACATCTGCCTGGTGAAGGTGGTGGTGAAGGCGGTGAAACTCCAGACTCTGGTGCTGCTATACTGGGCCTCTCGACTGCTGGTGAAAGAGATGATGCAAAAGATGATGCTTTCTCATTGGATCGATCTCCCAACCCCAACTGCTACATAGGCGGCTGCAATCTCCTACCTCTCTTGAGATGAATGGCGTCAGATAAACATGTAAAATCAAGGGACATACTTGTCTTGAGGGTGGGTAGGCTAATTGCTACATGCTCCTTGCGTCTGAAGTTGTTGGGATTGCCTTCGACCTGTGCCGGAATCAGTATCTTGGTGGTGGTCAGGTCATCGATCCGCTGAGTCAATTCATTCATGTTCTTCGTGAGCAATGCAAGTTGGTCCAGTGCTGGATTGACTGAAGGGGCCTCAGGTTGCTCAATGACTGGATGTCGCTGAGGCTGATAGTACGGAGGCTGTTGGTACCCCTACGAATTCTTATAATGAGGAGGAGGAGAGAGAGAATACTGTCCATAATATGCAGTCTGCTGCTGGTTAGGATGAGGAAAATACGTGGACTGTTGCTGTGGCTGGCCTTGTCTCCAATTTTGGAACTATGGTGGAGACTGAAAGTGAGGCTGGAACTGCTGGTGCTGGTACTGCTATTGTCTGCCTCCCTGAAACTGGTGGACGGGTCTCTGACCCTGCTGTGAACCCAACTGGCCTTGCCTTGACGGACAAGGCTGGTTTCGCTCACGGTCGAACCAGAAATCGTTCACCTCCTGAATACCAATTGGAGGTGGAGACTGCTTCTCAGGAATGTAGACTACTTCCTGTTGGTACGGAACTATCTGATGTGAATGCTGCTGAACCTAATCAGGTGTCTGCACGTAGTAGACATGTTGAACTGTGGATGGTCCTCCGCTACTCTGTTGGGTGGAAGATGTCTGCTCCATAGTAGAGGTATTGGCTGTTGCACTCGTACTGTGGACTGCACTGATCATACTCACAAGAAGCTCCAGATGCTTTGTTATCTCATCAACTTATCCAAGTTCTTTGTCCTCTGCTCGATCACATGAAGCTTATCAAGCTCCTTGGATCTCTTTTCAATAATGTCCACTTTGGATAGGTGGTTTCCAATGATGGCCAGGTCAGTGCTATCCACCTTATCCACTTCTTGTGTTGTCGTCATATTGACATCCTTGTGGGGTATTGCAGGGGCGGTGGCAGGGTGCTTCTGAAAAGCATGTGAAGAAGAAAGAGCTGCTGAACTTTCCGTCATCTCCTCAAAAATTTGATAAAGCACATCCTCGTCCTTGTTGAAGTGGCTCCCCCCACAAGCGACGTCTACCAGCTTCTGATTCTCAATGCTTAAACCCCCAAAGAAATTTTGTACAAGGCTGATCTTCGAAATATCATGATGGGAGCATTCTCCGCCAGATCTTTGAATCTTTCCCATGCCTCGTGAATAGGCTCTTGAGGCATCTTGGAGAAGTTAGCAATCAAGGATCTCATTTGGTTTAGTCGTCCAAGTGGATAATAATTATTCAGAAATGAGGACCTTAACTCTTCCCAAGTAGTGACAATCTTCCCCAAGTGATTTAACCAATACAAAGCTTCGCCCATCAGACTGAATGGAAAGGCGGTCATTTACACTACCTCTAATGGGACATTTGGGTAGTGTACTGTTCCACAAATGCGATCGAACTGCTGGAGGTGTATATAAGGTTCTCCATTAATATTTTCATGGAATATTGGGAGAAGAGGTAAAATAGTAGTCTTAAGCTCAAAATGCCCATGAACCGCAAGGATTTGTATCCAAGAATTTGTCTATCCTGCCCTTGGATTATAAGCATCCTTTAGTGTAGGCTTAGCCCAGGTTCTATGTGAGGTTCTTCTCCCCCATTCCCACCCCAGGTTTGAATTGACTGGATGGAGGCTAACATGGTGCTGTTGATCTCGCTTTGCTCCGACATGGGTCCCTTTCCCTTTTGTGGTATCTAGTGTTCGGTGTCTGACTCTGAAAATGTGCATGGTACTAGATTAGTGATCAGAGTCATATATTAATTTGAGATTAAAGCCAATCTCAAATAGTGGATTGATGGATGTTGTAAAGGGTGAAGAGGAATATTCGGGAAGTAAGTCTCCCCGAATAGAAGGTGAATGACTTGGAGTGTAGAATGAGTTCGCAGAGTCCAAATGAGAAATACTTCGGCCCGACATCTTTGAAACAATAGGCAGGATGCGAAAAACGAACATCAATGAAAGAGTGAAAGTGAATGAAGGCGCAAATTGCGCAGAAGGATCTTTGTCACTAGCAAGCACACACAATACAAACCCCCAGTTCACCAACTCAACTCAATGTGAAGATCGTGAAGGTTCGGTCAATTGTCTTGTCAATTTTAGAGTTTGGTGAGAATACAATCTATCAGAGCGGTTAAAGCGAGCTGTTAGCAACCCAATGCTCTCAGGAGACTGTCTTAATCCCAAAGTTAGATCTTTCCCAGCCAGTATGAATTGCGGACCGTTTACCAGCTACCCGATTAATTCAATCTGTTAAAGATGTCACGGGCCGCTTTACCGGCTACCGGAGAGATCCTCACTGGAGAACAACTAACCCAAGACAGTTATCTAAAAAGAGTTCGGGCGTGGTTCTATCCTAGTGTGCGGGTCGCTCTCTCGATACATACAAACCAAATAATGAGGGGGTTACCCTCTCCAAAACAATGATTTTTCCTTATGTTTATTTTAGGGTCGAGTTTTCTTTAGCAGTCCCGTATTTTAGGCAGTTGTCACTTGGTTAAAATATTTCAAAGAATTGCCTACCAAGTGTCCAATTTCATTTTTAACTTATGTGAGTGAAAATAAGGAGAGATCGGAAATGCCAATGCGTGATTAAAAATAATGATGCATGTAGGGGTTAGAGATGTGTACCTTGTTGCCAGCACTCTACATACAAGTGATCCGCGCAGAATTGATATAAACTATCCTATATGATGCAAGTGAACCGTCCTAGATGATAGCTTCTATTAACGGGCAAGAACAAGTTAATTTGACTAAGACCAAATTACGTTCTACTCTATAGGTACATAAATTCTTGTTTAGAGTGTTTGGACCTAATTAATTACTTGGCTCAAGCAAATTAGTTAAAGTAATCAATAGGTATCTCACGAAAATCCACGCGAAACAAAGAAAAATAAGACGATGAAAACAAATCCGGTGAGGTTCCCCAAGTGCACCGGCACTTGGCGAAACATACCCTGCAACAAATGAATGTCCTTTTTATAGAGTTTAAATGCTAGAAAAGTAAATGAAAAAAAATCTTTTTTTGGTCTCCTTCAATTCTTCTTCTCCTCCTCTCACGCTATCCTGCGGCTTGGTAAAGAATCAAGCTGCCTTTGCGTTGCTTGGGTGCTTCGACTCTCTTAGGATCACCTCCTTTGCTCCGCAGGCCCTCGCAAGAAAAAAGAGAGAGAATGTGTAAGAAACACAATAATAAAAATATGAACACAAATAATGAAATGAATGCAATGGATATGAATAATAGCGTGAATGGCAAAATGTAAAAAGATATTTACAACCAAGAATAGCATGTCAAAAGAGAAATCTAACTACCCTCGTCGTACCTCCCCGGCAACGGCGCCATTTTGTTGACACGAGATCTTCGAGGTTTGGTTTAATGGATGATATAAAAGTCGTCGTTATCCCAAACAATCCCGCGACAAATAAATATTTTTTCCTTCTCATTACAAAATTAACTAAAAGCGAATAATGCAAGAGATTTTTTTGCTTCTTATTTACCTATATAGCGGACAAGATCAAACTCCGGGAGGCTACAATTCTCGAGGGTTACTTAAATAATCGAAAAAAAATCAATTAAGAAAAAGAAGGAATTTCAAAGGCAAACTATCCTTGATTTTTGTGATTTTTTATCTTTTTTTTATTTTTTATTTTTATTTTCTGATTTTCAAATTTTTAGTGATTTTAATTTTGCAATTTTTTTAATTTCAAATAAAGAAAAATATACACAAGATAGGAACTACGCATACCAAACTCTTTTTTTTATTTTTCAATTATATCAAAAATACTTAGAAAAATCCAGAGAAAATGTTTTTATGTTTTAAAGATTTTGAAATGTTTTTGAGAATTTTTTTAGAATTTTGAGATGTTTTTATATTTTTTGAAAAATCAAACAGTGGTAAAAATGATAAATAGTTCATAGCCTGGAATAATTTACAACTTAAAAATATTTTAATTACCCAAAACTCGTGACAATTATTTTTATGATAAAAATTATGCAAATATCTACAAAGAGGAACTGAAATCACAATTTTGGTTTTTTTAGAATCTTTTATGATTTTTCAAAGATTTTTGGTATTTCTCATTTTTTGGGTTTTCAAAAGAATTAATGCTTGAAATTTGCTTAGAAATTAAAAGACAATGAAAGGGAATTAACCTATTTTTTTGGAATTTTAGTGAAATATTCAAATTTTTATGAAATTTTGAATATTAGGAAGAGAAAATGACATTGTTTTTGATTTATTAATAATAAAAAATGATTATAAAATTCTATGAAAATATTATGCTAGAAAGATAAACGCATCAGGAGCTTAACATGATTTTTTTGCAAAATTTATTGACCGAAGAAAACATTTATTTCAGTGAAGAGAGCTTGCAAAATAATGTATGGAAATGAAGGTCTGATCTGCAAATATGTAATGTTTTTGCACAAAATGATAACCGGAAATAAGTATAGGATGAAAAGTGTAAATTACCCAGTATTACACGTGAGTTGCACGTGATTTGCTGAAGCAGGGGGCTCTTTTTGAAGTTTCAAAAATCTCCAGGTCAGAGTTGTAATTTTACCAATAATTTAATGCCCTAGGGTTCTCTTTTGTGTCTTCGTTTCTTTCTTCAATATGGCCCAAGGGATGGCACCACCGCCACCCTCTTCTCTTCCAAGATGTTCGACGGCGGCCTGGAGGTCTCGGCGAATGCTGCCCGCTGGTAGTCTGCGGATGAAGAGGCACGGGCTGGCGCCGTCTGGGTGGTGGTGGTCCATGTTAGCGCACGTATTGGCGGCGCCTGCGCAAGCTGAGGTGCTGTGCGGAGGTGGACTGGAGATGATGCTGGCCGGTGGGGCAGCGGTGGAAGGTCGGTAGCGGAGCAGCAGGCATGACGTCACTACTGAGCTGGTCTGGCGACGATGGCTGGCGATACGGAGGGGGGCTGCCTCCACGGTTTGATGGGCGATGGAGGCGGTCACGAAGGTGGCTGAGCGGGGTGTTGAACGGGCGGTTGGGCGATGGTTGGGCGACGACGGATGCCGCGACCTCTTTTTTTATTTTTTATTTAAATGTAAACAATAAACAAAACTTTTATTTTTATTTTTATTTTTGTAAATCCGAGATATAGAAATTAAAAATAGAAAATAAAAAAATGTTTTTTTTTTATTTTTTTAAATAGAATGGCAGAAATTTTTTATTTTATTTATTTATTTAGACGATCCTGCAAAATAAATGTTAAAGAGAAAGAAAAACAAATATTTTTTTAATTTTTTATTTATAAACAAATGAGGATATGAGCACGACGGCTCGGTCCCAAAATCAAAACAGAAGACATGAATGGGGACCCAGTGAAAAATGAGGAATGGATCCAAGTCTTCGGCCTCCGTGCATGGCCAGAGTTGAGAGATCGTGCGAGGTAGAAAAGAACGCGTAGAGATCGAGAAAGTGAGATGAAAAATCGAATCGGTGTTGGATCAAATTGTGATAGGAGCTGAAAAGACCTTGATCACCTCGACGAAGGCTGACGCGCTGTCACCAGACGGCTCGGAGGCTAGGCACCCTTCTGCGACAAGAAGACTCTAAGTGATCAGGCTCCTCTCACAAAAGATTGATCAAGCTGAAAAGAGGAGAAGGAGCCTTATTAATAGATAGAATGGGATTGCCATTTGAATTTTTGAATTTTTGGATGAAGATAAGAGATAAAAGAGAAGAGCAATTGAATTGAGATAAAGTAGAAAGATTATTTACAAAAATTAACTATTTTTTGTATTTTCGTCACTTTATTTATTGGAAAATTAAATGTTATTTTTTTATTTTTTATGGTAGTTAGTTAAGAAAACTAACTATATACATATGCTATACACATATATAACATTATATACATGGGTAAATACGCAAATTATTTTTTTTTGTTTTAAAAATTTTTATTTTTTATTTTTATTTTAAATAATTAGTAAAAATATTTACAAATATTTACAAATACAATATGTACAAATAATGGGAAAATTACACAAACCATCCCAGAAAACCAACTTTTCACCCGTAACTCCAAAAATTATGAAATCATAGCCATTTTAAAGATAATTTAATTTAGAATACAATGGAAGTGAGTTTGGTTCAATTTGGGTAAATATGTAGCCGGAATTGGTCATTCAATTAGCTTAGTGGCTTTTGCCAATTGTGGTTGCTTTTATTCTGTACAAGATTTGATCGTGCAATTATTTTTATTATTTAGAATACATTTTTATTTACAACTTTTGTTTTGAAAATTATTTTGATTGAGGTCAATTGATGTACAAATAAAATAGTGAAGTATAAAAATATACACAACACTCAGTTGGATTTTCTAAATAAAGACCATATCTCCTACTTTATTCCTGGTCGATCAGGTCAAGTTTTGACCTTCTCTCGGGGTTCGGATCCGCCTGTATCTATTGCATATATACATTCTTCCCTTTTTTCTATTTTATTTTCTTTATTTTTCCTTTATTTATTTATTTTAGGTTAAAATAACATACAAATATACAATATTTACACACAGATGTAAGTTAGTTAGAGCACAGAGTTAGTATTATATACATGTGTTTTATAAGGGATTTTAAGCTAAAATAAACGAATAAAGATGACGAATCGCAGATTCATCAATCATGAGACAATTCTGATATTGCAATGCAGCCGTTGTCACACACTTCTCGAACTTGAAACGATCCTGTCCATTTGCTTTTCAATTTACCCGGGAAGATCTTCAACTTTGCATGAAATAACCACACTTTCTGTCCATCTTTGAAGGTATTTTGTCTGATGTGCTGGTCGTGCCAATGTTTCACCTTCTCCTTGTACATCAGTGTGTTATCATACGCATAATCTTGAAATTCCAAGAGCCTGTTCAGATCATATTTTCTTTTCTGACCACTTCTTTGTGTGTCCAAATTGCAAATGTTGATAGTCCATAAAGATTTGTGAATTAATTCCATGGGCATGTGACATGGTTTCCCATATACAAGACAGTAGGGCGACGTGCCCAAAGGAGACTTCTAAGTGGTTCAGTATCCCCACAGAATGGAGTCCAAGAGTTGGGACCAATTCTTACTGTCCGGCTTCACAAGCTTTTGGAGGATCGCCTTGATTTCTCTGTTCGATAACTCTGCCATGCCATTGGTCTGAGGATGGTAAGGAGATGCGATACGGTGCTCGATGCCGTACTCCTTCATTAGCTTCTTGACCTCTCTGTTTATGAAGTGACTACCCCCGTCTGATATCAGTATCTTCAGAATCCCAAACCGCGAGATGATGTTCTCTTTCATAAATCGACAAACTATATGGCTGTTTGCAGCTCGAGAGGGGATTGCTTCAACCCAGTGACTCACATAATCAATGACAAGAAGGATGTGCTCATATCCCTGACTGTTGGGGAAAGGTCACATGAAATCGATGCCCCAAGCATCGAACACGCCTGCTATCTGAATGATCTTTAGGGTGTTGAATCTTTGTTGTGAGGGTGCCTTTCAATCTCTGACAGTCAGTACATCGCTTTGGCAAAGGCTGTTGTATCCTTAAACAGTGTGGGCCACCAGAGGCCACACTGAAGTACTTTCGCTGCCGTTCTGTCTCCAGAGTGATGTCCACCAGATTTGAGTGAGTGATAATGCTCGAGGACACTATGATGCTCCTCCTGAGGAATACACCTGCTCCAAATACAATCTGCTCCTTCCCTAAATAGGAGTGGGTCTTCCCATTGGTAAAAATGAATAGTCGACAAGAACTTGTCCTTCCTGATTTTTGTCCAATCTTGTGGAACCACACCGGATACGAGGTACTTTAGAATATTGGCATACCAAGGGACCGAATCCACAACCAAAATTGATTCATCAGGAAAGGTGTCTGTGATGGGTGTATTGCTCAGCGGAGGCTCTTATTGCTCAATTTTGGAGAGGTGATCAACTACCACATTCTGAACTCCAAGCTTGTCCTTGATTTCCAAATCAAACTCTTGGAGGAGAAGGATCCATCTGATCAGTCTGGGTTTGGCATCCTTCTTCTGTTGTATGTATCGGATAGCAGGGTGGTTAGTGAAGATTATGACTTTTGATCCCAGCAAGTAGGATCGGAACTTCTCCGGGGCGAATACCACAACCAACAATTCTTTCTCTGTGACAGTGTAATTTCTCTGGGCTTCATCTAATACCTTGCTGACATAATGAATGGCATAGGGTGCCTTATCTTTCCTCTATCCTAACACAACGCCAACTGCAAAGTCTGACGCATCCGTCATGATCTCAAATGGAAGAGACTAATCTGACAGTTGTGGGACTGGAGCTTGAGTGATTAGCTCCTTTAGTTAATTGAATGAAAGGAGAACATGCTGATCAATATTAAACTCAGTCTCCTTGCATAGTAATTCTTTGAGAGGTCGGGAAATGCGGCTGAAATCATGGATGAACCTCCTGTAGAATCCCACATGCCTCAGAAATGACCTCAAATTCTTCACTATCTGAGGTGGCTCAAGATTGGAAATCACATCCACCTTTGCTGGGTCAATTTCCATGCCACGTTTGGAAATGATGTGACCCAGTACAATCCTTTCTGTAACCATGAAGTGGCTCTTTTCACATGACAATACAAGATTGACTTCACAACACTTTTGAAGTACTCTGTCCAGGTTCTCAAGACAAGAATCAAAGCTGTCACCATAGACGGAGAAGTCATCCACAAACACCATGAGAAAACTGCCTACCATCTCGGCGAAAACGGCAAGCATGCATCTTGAATGTCGCAGGTGCGTTACATAATCCAAAGGGCATTCTCCTGAAAGCATAGGTGCCGAACGAACAAGTCAAGGTCGTCTTCTCTTGGTCTTCTAGGGCGATTGCCACTTTGTTGTACCCGGAGTACCCATCCAGAAAGCAGAAGAACTCCTTGCCAGCCAGACTTTCCAAAACATGATCAATGAAAGGCAATGGGAAGTGGTCCTTCTTTGTTGCTGCATTAAGACGACGATAGTCAACACATAAACGCCAGGATGTCAGTACACGAGTAGATATCTCCTCTCCTTTGTCATTTGTAACAATAGTAAGCCCTTACTTTTTCGGAATGACTGAGGAATCTCGTATTCATCATACTAAAATCCACATATTAAAACCCTGGCTTAATCAAAACAATAAAAATCTCCTTTAATTCTTTATTTTTATCTTGTAGTATATTATGTATAATTAACCTTAATTAATTGTATTTAATTTCCTTTATTTTCCTTCTATTTATTTTCTCATAAAAACCCCTAAAAATTAGGCTGAGTAATTGTCCATAATTCACTGACCATTAAAAAGACTAAAAAATACAAAAACATCTCAAAAACTAAAAGTCGGTGTTTTTAGCCCTTTAAAAATACCCCCAAAAATACTTTTTGTACAAATGACCTCTTTTGGCTTTTTATCCAACATAAAAGTTGTAGATCTCTTCGAGACGAGCAACTTTTATGTTTTGACTTTTTCCTAATTTTGTCTCTAACTATTTCTTTTGTATTTTTCTTTGTATTTACAATTTTGAATTTTCTGATTGGGCCACGTGGCGCCCTCTGGGCCGCCCACGTGGCCCGCCTCCCCTTCTGCCACCCGGTGAGCTCTTGGGCCATCAGATCCACTCGCCCCTGCTTCCATCTCAACCATCTGTCTCCGCCCCATCGCCTACAGTCTGATCCTAACCTAGATTTAATCCTCACCACTCGCATCCGCCCTACCTCCAGCTTGGCCGATGACAGCGGCCGCCTACCTTGTGGCGTGATCCAAGGCCTGCGCCTTGTGCAAGAAGCTACTCTCTAGCTCCGGTCGAGTGACCGTCGAGCACATCGTAACCATCCCAGGTATACCCCCTACCCCAATTGCTCCTCCCCTCCTCCGATCAACTCCGCTCGCCCACCGCCGGCCTTGCAAAGGCCAGGACCCTCTTATCTTCACCGCACCAATCCCTTTTTTTTTCTTATTTTGTTTCATTTTTGGGCTAACATTGTAGGTCCAGCCACCGCGCGGAGGCACCGCCTCGCCGCTCTGCCTCAGCCTCCGCGCCTCGACGCCGCCTCGCCGCTCCGCCTCCTTCTGGCCTCGCCGGACGAGGCGTGATCGCCACCACCCCGTCGGCCGCCCGCCGCGCCCACGCGCTTCTTCCGCCAGCGTCATCTCCGACCAGAGCTCCACTCTTCACCAGCAACTCCACCATGCGGAGGCGCCGCCTCGCCGCTCCGCCTCAGCCTCCGCGCCTCGGCGCCGCCTCGCCGCCTCGCCCTCTCCACCGGGGGTGCCACCCTCGACGCTCCACCCTCCATCTGCCGTTGGATCGGGCAGGTGGCCCTTGATCCAATGGCCCCTACGTGGCCACACATCCCACCCGAGCCTCGTCCCCAGCCTCGAGGCTCGGGTCCCCCGAAGCAGCACTAGGTCGCCGTGTGGAGGCTCAGACCATCCGAGCCTCAGCCTCGGTCCGAGCCTCGTGCCTCCCCCATCGAGCCTCTGGTTCAGGCTCCGAACCTCAGGCCCGGGCCTGAACCACATGCTCGACTGCCCGAACCTCAGCCACCGCCTCGAACCTCTTGTCGCACATGCTGCACACATGCGTAGTGCGAAATTTGCATCAACGCCCTTGCTCATTTCAGAATTTGCAAAAATACCCCCGCATGGGGCAAATTTCAGAAAGGCCCCTCCGACTTTGCTACATTACAAATAAGCCCCTCCAGGGACCTCTTTGCAAGAAAAAATTTATTTTATTTACATTTTAGTCCCTGTATGTTCATTTTATCATATCTTTTTCATACGAACTCCGTTTTGAGCATATAATATGTCGTTTTGAAGCTATTTTCATGCTCTACCATTTAGCATAGCTTGTGAACATATCTGAGGTTTTTTTATTGAGAATTATTATTCGAGGATCTCATTTGACATATAGGCTAAATTTTGACATTGTTGTGCTGTAGAGGAATTGATGATATTTATGCAGAGACTCCATTGAGAAAAGTTTGTGAAATAAATCCTCATACATTATTTAATAATTATTTATTGAGGATTTAATCTGTGCAGGAGCTTCAAAAATGAAGATTGAGAAATTATTTCCCTTGTATTTTTCGAAGATAATGTTTATCGCTTGAGGAACAATTTACATGGAAATTAAAAGAAATTTGCAACAGAGCCCGGAACTTATTAGATTATTTATTAACACTTTGATTATTTCTCTTGAACTATGGATTTTGATCTGTGATAAATTTCGAGGTTATCGATTAAAATATTTTGGAGCAGAAATCTAAATCCCAATGCTGAATTGTTTTCCTTGCATCGCATTTGCATCTTATTGCATTGTATTTTTTCTGACACGGAAATTATATTAACAATTAGTTAATTATTTAATTTGATTTAAGACCACGCAACTAAGAATCACCGTTCCCTGTGTTCGACCTTGGTGGACTTGCTAAGTAATAATATTCCACAACATTCACGGATTGTCGTATTCTGATCGACCGAAATTCACCTCCTATACTACAATTCATCATTATTAAAGAGGTGAATTTCACGTTCATCAAATGGCGCCGTTGCCGGGGACACGGATTAACTTAATTATTTATTCAATTTTAATTTTTCTTTGTTGTATATTTTCAAGGTTTACATGTCCTCATTTCATGCATCATTTTTGCATAATGTCTGCTGATTAAATTCCTCTGCATTTTTTTTAACTTTTCTCTTTTGTGGCAGGGCCCATGAAAATCGAGGACACTTGGTCTTCATGGAGGCGTGAAGTCGGGAGCTTCCGCTGAGGAGGCTGTAGAAGAAATTGTGAAGATATTTTAGGAGCATTTATTAGTCAGCCTGCATTTGCATACTGTAAAAAAAATTGTTGCATGTGCATATTTATTTTAACAGTCCTCATAAAGGGCTTGCATGTTGTAAGAAAAGTAGATCACGTGATGATCTACCCACCCTCCCCCCCACACATTTGCACATATACACTCACCCCCTCCCTCTGTATATTTTACAATCTCTCTCGCTCTCTCTCCGATCACCCTCATTTGTAAAAATACCCATCCCCTACGCCCATGTATCATAGTATAAATACCTCTCCAAATACAGACTCCCCTAACTCAGGACTTTACTTAGGCTATTTGTAGCCTAATTATAGGGGGGTCCCGTCTACCCATCTATCCCTCACTTTATCTTCTTGTACTTAGGACAATTTTTGACCTAAGTATAGGGGGATCCTCCTCCTCAGTTTTGCTATATCACCCTATATTTGACCGATCCATGGCTTCATATCACTTGTGCTATGAGGACATAACAAAATTTAAGTATAGGGATATCTACTTTAGCCATAGCTCGTGTTTTTAAAACTTTTTGAAAATTTTATTTTTGGGCTTGGTTTTGGTAAACCTGTGAACTGAGTTTTGTAAAAACGTGTAAATTGTTTTCTTAAAAATTGAGGGATTACTCTGTGTAAATACTCCTTTTTCAAAAAAAATGAAAAATGAAAAAAAATTGAAAAATTAAAAACCTTTCTTTGAATTAGACTCTGACTACTAGGCTTAGTAGACACTTTCAGTGAGGGAACTTCGGTCTCCCTTAGCATATTGGGTGGTTTAGAGGACACCGCATATGACTCCGTCCTCAAGTAACATGGGTCCGTCTATCGGCTTGTACTTACACCCATACTGGCTGAGAGTAGATACTTTTATTCATTTGAGCCTGGGCCAGTCATTATCTCTCCAAAGAATTAAAAAAAATGAAAATTAAATCCATAAAAATCTGCAAAGTACCAAAAATCACACAAAAATCACTAACTAAGGAGTTGGTGTATTCATGACACACTCACATTCACTTAAGGCTTGAGGATTTTGAGGACACTGGATTTCTATGATGTTGA
Source organism: Ottelia alismoides (assembly GCA_037367405.1). Classification (NCBI taxonomy): domain Eukaryota; kingdom Viridiplantae; phylum Streptophyta; class Magnoliopsida; order Alismatales; family Hydrocharitaceae; genus Ottelia; species Ottelia alismoides. Next base: position 818,256 of record JAZKJV010000720.1, on the reverse strand, counting down.
GAGTCTGAGTTAACATACCTTAGTCATTAGGGTTTTAAGCTTAATTATCCACACTTCCTTAGTTTGAAAGATTGAGCGCTATATTGCACTCTTCATCTCTACCTTTCCAAAGAATATGATCAGCACAATAACTTCCACAACTGCATGATTGATGAGATGAGTTGAGATATCACCTGAGGAACTGGGACTAGAGATTTGAGTTTAGACCCGATTTAATGATATTCGAGGATGGGATAAAGTTAATGAAGGCTTCAGAAAACCTGAGTGTCATCAAAACCCTAGCCAGTATGTGAACAAGATTCATATGCTATCTCTTTGATATTTATCTAGGTGCCAGGGTGTGATGAAACTTAAAGGAAATTGTTGATCAATGTGCGCCAAACTTTTGGTAAAAGCAGTGGAGCTAGCCAACAAAAGAAAAGGAATGTCAAAGAAAAAGCTCTAAATACCAAGGTCAAATTACAAAAGAGCTTCCACCAATGGCGAGCGCTCCCAAACATTTTCAAAGTGTCCACTTGGACCAAGAGCCAATTAGGACTAAGGAGTCGGGATGACACCACAAAAAAGGGCTCTGCATCGTAAGAGATACAAGTCTGGGTGTCGAAGGTATCTTAGATACTCAGAAAAGACACACCCCGGTGTATTCCCAGAAAAACAAGTGCAGATGACTCCAACTCTCTTGATGGACACATTGATCAACAATCTAAAAATTTACATGTGTTGAGTAAAAAGGCACTCGAGAGGTCCCTTGTTCCAATGTGAGGGAGAGAAAAATAGACACAATCCCATGCCCTCCATCATCTGGCCATCCATCTACATTTCAAGTCTGACAAACTAATGAGACGGTTGACTGGAGCAAGAATAGATTTATTCCATAGTATTGAGGATGAGGTCTAAAGGAGAGTCTTTGGGACTGGAACGTTGAGTGTGCATTGACTCGACTCTCATGAAATGCAGTACACCTAATGTCATATCCTTATATTATATGTACAAAAAGAGAGTCTGATAATTAGAGAAGTTGGATTCCTTCTGACTAAGGCTTGGATAAACCCAGAATTTTAGGATCTCTTAAATTAAGGGTCTTCGAAGATCAAGCCTTGAAATCTTCACTCGCACTGACAAGAATTAATCCAACTCCTTCATTCTTTAGATGCTCGAGGACGAGCATGGTTTAAGTATAGGGGTATGATGAATCTCGTATTCATCATGCTAAAATCCACATATTAAAATCCTGGCTTAATCAAAATAATAAAAATCTCCTTTAATTCTTTATTTTTATCATGTAGTATATTATGTATAATTAACCTTAATTAATTTTATTTAATTTCCTTTATTTCCTTGTTCTCATAAAAACCCCTAAAAATTAGGCTGAGTAATTGTCCTTAATTCACTGACTATTAAAAAGACTAAAAAATACAAAACATCTCAAAAACTAAAAGTCGTTGTTCTTAGCCCTTTAAAAATACCCCCAAAAATACTTTATGTACAAATGACCTCTTTTGGCTTTTGGTCCAACATAAAAGTTGTAGATCTCATCGAGATGAGCAACTTTCATGTTTTGACTTTTTCCTAATTTTGTCTCTAACTATTTCTTTTGTATTTTTCTTTGTATTTACAATTTTGAATTTTCTGATTGGGCCACGTGGCGCCCTCTGGGCCGCCCACGTGGCCCGCCTCCCCTTCTGCCACCCGGTGGCCTCTTGTGCCGTCAGATCCACTCGCCCCTGCATTCACCTCAACCGTCTATCTCCGCCCCATTGCCCACCGTCTGATCCAAACCCAGATTTAATCATCACCACCCACATCCGCCCTATCTCCAACTTGGCCGGTGACATCGGCAGCCCACCTTGTGGCGTGATCCAAGGCCTGCGCCTTGTGCAAGCTTCTTCTTCGAAGCTACTCTCTGGCTCCGGTCTAATGAGTGTCGAGCACATCATAACCATCCCAGGTATACCCCCTCCCCCAGTTGCTCCTCCCTTCCTCCGATCAACTCCGCTCGCCTACCGCCGGCCTTGCAAAGGCCGTGACCCTCTTCTCTTCGCCGACCCCAATCCCTTTTTTTTCTTCTTTTGTTTCATTTTTAGCTAATTTTGTAGGTCCAGCCACCACGCAGAGGTGCCGCCTCGCCGCTCCGCCTCCGCGCCTCGATGCCGCCTCGTCGCTCCGCCTCCTTCAGGCCTCACCGGACGAGCCTCGACCGGCCTAGGCGTGATCGCCACCGCCCCGTTGGCCGCCTGCCGCACCCACGCGTTTCTTCCGCCAGCGTCAGCTCCGACCAGAGCTCCACTCTTCACCAGCTACTCCACCGCACAGAGTTGCTGCCTCGCTGCTCCGCCTCAGCCTCTGCACCTCAACGCTGCCTCGCCGCTTCGCCCTCTCCACTGGGGTGTCGCCCTCAGCGCTCCGCCCTCCATCTGCCGTTGGATCTGGTAGGTGGCCCTTGATCCAATAGTCCCTACGTCGCTACACATCCCACTCGAGCCTTGGCCCCAGCCTCGAGGCTCGGGTCCCTCGAAGCAACACCAGGTCGCCGCGTGGAGGCTCGGACCATCCGAGCCTCAACCTCGGTCTGAGCCTCGCGCCTCCCCTATCGAGCCTCTGGTTCGGGCTCCAAAGCTCAGGCCCGGGCCCGAACCACAGGCTTGGCCGCCCGAGCCTCAGCCACCGCCCCGAACCTCCTGTCGCACGTGCTACGGACGTGCGTAGTGGGAAATTTGCATCAACGCCCCTGCTCGTTTCAGAATTTGCAAAAATACCCCTGCCTGGGGTAAATTTCAGAAAGGCCCCTCTAACTTTGCTAAATTACGGATAAGCCCCTACAGGGACCTCTTTGTAAGAAAAATTTTATTTTATTTACATTTTAGTCCCTGTAATTTCATGTTATCATATCGTTTTCATAGGAACTCCATTTTGAGCATATAATATGTCATTTTGAAGCTATTTTCATGCTCTACCATTTAGCATAGCTTATAAACATATATCAGGTTGTTTATTGAGAATTATTATTCGTAGATCTCATTTGACATATAAGCTAAATTTTGACATAGTTGTACTATAGAGGAATTGATGATATTTATGCAGGGACTCCATTGAGAAAAGTTTGTGAAATAAATCCTCATACATTATTTAATAATTATTTATTGAGGCGTTAATCTATACAGGAGCTTCAAAAAGGAAGATTGAGAAATTATTTCCCTTGTATTTTTCGAAGATAATGTTTATCGCTTGAGGTATAATTTACAGGGAAATTAAAAGAAATTTGCAATAGAGCCATGAACTTATTAGATTATTTATTGATACTCTGATTATTTCTCTTGAACTATAGCTTTTGACCTGTGATAAATTTCGAGGTTATCGATTAACATATTTTGGAGCAGAAATCTAAATCCCAGATCTCGTGTTGAATTGTTTTCCTTGCATCACATTTGAATCTCATTGCATTGTACACTTTCTGACACAGAAATTATATTAACAATTAGTTAATTATTTAATTTGATTTAAGACCACACAACTAAGAATCACCGTTCCCTGTGTTCGACCTTAGTAGACTTGCCAAGTAAAAATATTCCACAACATTCACAGATTGTGGTATTTTGATCGAAAGAAATTCGCCTCCTATACTACAATTCATCATTATTAATGAGGTGAATTTCACGTTCATCAATGATGTGCAGTGGGCTTACCCATTTTGAGTTGGAGATGGGATAAATGAAGTCTGCATCACACCATTTTGTCATTTCCTTCATATCGACGTCCCTCAGATTCAGATTCGGTCTTCTTTGAAACTCACGGGATGACTTGGCATATTTTTCCAAGTAGATGTGATTGAGCACAACGCAAGATTTATATCGCGGAGATCAGAGACATGGTAATCAAGTGCCTTGTGATTTTTCTCTAGAACCTCGAGAAGTCGAGATTCTTGCTCCGGGGTCAGCTTGGTGATGATGATGACCAGATACATATTGTCTGCACCCACAAGGAAAGCATACTTTAGGCCTGCAGAAGTGGCTTGAGTTTCAATTCTGATCTGGACAACTTATCAGTTACTTCCGAGAAAGTGCTGGTGGAAGGATGTGCTGCTTGAACTTTTGCTGAGTTGCCAGCCTTAGTGCTCTGTTGAGATCCTGATAATGTGCCAAACGGATCTATGATGGGATCATTGTGTTCAGGCTAGAGTAAATCATTGGAGTAAAAAAGATGCATCAACAAGTTGAACTCTGTCTCCCAAATGTCTTTGGAGCTTGCATCGACTGTGCTTTCCATGTCCTCCTTGAGAGAGAGGATTTCCTGTTTCCCTGGATCGTTCAAGGAGAGCTGTGTATCTCTGATTTCCGTAATGAAGTCACAGTCTACCTCAGACATCGCTGCATGTCCCTTATAAATTATGACTTTGGGCTCGCTGATCATGTATATGTAATTATGTTGTTTCCCGAGTTTAAGGTGATTTTGACAGACCCATAGTCACCCACGACTTCTGAAGTGTGCAGGAATGAACAACCTAGGATGATAGGAGTCTGGAGTAAGGGTGCGGGTGAATTCATATCAAGGACTACAAAATCACTAGGAACTACATCTTCCGCACCTTCACCACAACGTCGTCCAACAGACCTCGAGGTCGCTTAATGGATCGATCAGCGAACTGAAGGATCATACATGTCTGTTTGAGAAGACCTAGCCCAAATTCTTATAGTAATGATGAGGACAGGTGGTTGATGGAAGAACCGCTGTCAAGCAGAGTTCGCTCGAAGAGTTAATCGAAAATCTCGCAACTGAGTAGAGGCGCTCCTTTGTCTTGATTCTTCTGTGGGAGATTGCTGATGGTTGCAACTGTGGCCATGGTGAGAACGTGCTTCTCAACCTATCGGTGTCTGTTGTTTTGTGTTGGTCGACACTTGCTTGTACATGCCTCTTTCAAACCTTTCTTCACAACTGGCATGTACTCCATGACCTTCATCGGTGGAATCTCAACTGTCAAGTTTTTGATAATGTACACAACTCCAAGATCAGATAGCACACTTTTTCTATTTGCAGTTTTTTTGGGTTTTTCTATTGCATCAGGAAAAGGAACATTTACATGACTGAAATCAGAAATAGAGTTTTTATTTACAATAAAATCCTTATCCACAATATGTTGTACATACGGGTCATAAAAAAGGAGTACTATCTGGAGGCTGTGATGCTGGTGCTGGTGGACAGGCAGAAGGTGGGGCCTCCACTCCATCGGCTGGCGTAGGATCAGCTGTGGCTGGCGGCTCCTCCATGGCTGGCACGTCTTCACTTTGGCGACGATTATCTTTTTGGTCTTTTTTCTTTTTCTGATTTTTTGTTCTTTTTGTTGGTAGATATGGTGGTGAGTGGCAGCTGGAATGGATCCTCCTCCTTCTTCCTCAGCCGTCCCTGTAGCTGACACAATTGATGCAGAAGATGACGATTCACCCGAAGCTTTATTCTTCCCCTGGTTTGTGGCAGGTAGAGGCAAGGCCCTACTCCTCCTGAGAGTGACAACATTAGATAAAACAATAGCACAATCAACATTAGATAAAACAATAGCACGATCATCTAACTCTATAGGCACAGACATGACATCACATTCTACCCGCTCTCTTCTCTTGACGCTGTTGGGATTGGCTTCGACCTGCGTCAAAATGGTTGTTTTTGTGGTAGTCAGGTCGTCTAATTTCTTCATCATGTCCGCTAGGCCTTTGACAAGATGGGCCAAACAATCAAGGGTTGGGTTATAGGATTTGCCTTAGAGAGGTTGATGAATATGCATTTCATCATATTTATTCATTTATTTTAGCTTAAAATCCCTTACAAAAACACCTGTATATAATACTAACTCCATATTCTTACTAACTTGCATTTGTGTGTAAATATTGTACACTTCTTACCATTTTAACCTAAAATAAATAACAAAAGAAAGAAAGGAAATATAAAGAAAAGAAAAAAAGGAAGACTGTACATATGTAATAGATATAGGCTGACCCGAACCTCGAGAGAAGGTCAAGACTTGACCTGATCGATCAAGAATAAAGTAGGGGGAGATAGGGTCCTTGTTCAGAAAATCCAAAAAAATTGTGTGATGTGTATATTTGTATACTACATTATTTTATTTGTATATAAACTGACCTCAAACAAAATAATTTTCAAAACAAAAGTTGTAAATAAAAATGTGTCCTAAATAATAAAAATAATTGCACAATCAAATCATGTACATAATAAAAGCAACCACACTTGGAAAAAAGCCTCTAAGCGATAATTGAAAGACCAATTCCGGCTCCATTTGAACTCAAATTGAACCAAACTCACTTCCATTGTATTCTAAGTTAAATTATCTTTAAAATGGTTGTGATTCAAATATTTTGGAGTTACGGGTGAAAAGTTGGTTTTCTGGGGTGGTTTGTGCAATTTCAACATTTATTTGTATATATTGTATTTTGTAAATATTTATAAATATTTTTAACAATTATTTTAAATAAAATAAAATAAAAATTTTAAAACAAAAAACTAATTTTCTTATTTATCCATGTATATAATGTCAAATAGGAACATATCACATGTATATAGTTAATTTTCTTAACTAACTACCACAAAAAATAAAAAAAATTAACATTTATTTTTGAAATAAATGAAGTGACGAAAATACCAAAAAAAATAGTTAATTTTTGTAAATATTTTTAACACTTATCCTGTTATTTTATCTCATTTCAAATTTTCTCTCTTATCTCTTATCTTCATCCATAAATTTAAAAATAAAAAATTCAATTCCTATCTTTTCTATTAATATGGCTCCTCGTCCCCCTTTTCACCGGGATCAATCTTTGGTGAGAGGAGCCCGATCTTCGAGAGTCTTCTTGTCGCAGAAGTGTTCCTAGCCTTCGAGCCATCTGGTGACAACGATTCAGCCATCATCGAGGTGATCAAGGTCTTTTCCATTCCTAAGATGAGATCCACATTTTCTTTTATTTTTATCCTAGGTTAAACGTAGTTTTATTCTCTTGTATTTTTTTGCTTCGTTGTCATTTTTTTTCTAGATCCTAAAATCCATCATGATTTGATCCACCACCAACTCGATTCTTCATCTCACTTTCTCGATCTCTACGCATTCTTTTCTAACTAACACAATCTCCCACCTCCGACCACACACGGTTGTCGGAGATCCGGTTCCATCCGCCATTCCCCCTCGGAACCGCTCGCATTCACATCTTTTGTGTGATTTTAGGATAGAGTCATCATGCTTGTGTCCTAATTTGTTGATAAATATTTTTTTAAAAATAAAAAATATATCTATTCTTTTTCTCTAACATTTATTTTGCAGAAAATTAAAAAAAAGAAATAAAAAAATTAAAAAAACTAAAAAATAGTTCCAGTTCCTATCTTTCTTAAAAAATAAAACAAAAACTTTTTTGCTCTCTGTTCTATATTTACATTAAAAAAAACTCAGCGGCATCCGCCGCACAATCTGCCGCTCCACTGTAGGCGACCCTTGATCTACGGCCAACACTACTGCCGCTCAGCCCTCCACGGCCACGCACATCCCCGCTCCGGCCGACCACTGCCCTCCAGCGCAGCATCTCCACCGCACAAGAGTGGTGCCCTTCAGACCTCCGCCGACTGCCCGTCGCTCCTCCACGCTCGGCGCACCCTGTGCTACACCACCACCCTCGACCGAAGTCCTTTGCGCTTTCACCGCTGCACTTCCAGACTCCGTCATCACACCGCCCCCACACGCGAGGCTCTTCCGTGACAACCATCACGGTAGTGCCACCAACCCACGTAAAGGAGTCGTCCTCCACGAGCCTGCCCTGCCAATCACACCCGCACACCATCTCTACCCCCTCGTCGCGAAGACCAAAGACAGCCGTCCACCACCACAGAAGGAGGCATGCCCCCTCCTTAAGGTTGAAGAAGACCGACAACCCCATTTAGACCTATTTGGTAAAGAACGAAGCAACAAAGGGAACCCTAGTTACAAAAATATAAAAAATTTGGAAAAACTGTAACTATCTCCCTAGACGTTCTACATATTGTAAAGAAGACCCCTAGAGCCTCAAGCACGTGCGATGCACGCATCATTTTGGGTAATTTTCACTTTCTGTCTGCGACTTGACTTTTATTGATTTTTCATGCAGAAGCTTTGAATATTTTCATTTCAGTCCTTGCTTCCAGACATTATTTATGCATGTGCTTTTCATTGGAATAAATCTCTTTGCTAGTCAATAAATCTTCCAAAAATCTTGCTCTGTTACTGATGTATTTAACTTTCTAGCATAAATTTTTCATTGCATTTCAATCATAATTTGATATTATTAAAAAAATAAAAAACTGTCTTGTTCTCTTCCTGAAATTCAAAAATTCATAAAAATTTGAATATTGCTCCAAAAATTCTAAAAAAATTAGAGTAGTTTTATTTTATTGTCTTTTAATTTCTGGTCAAATTTTGTGCAATAATTCTTTTCAAAACCCAAAAAATTAAAAATAACAAAAATCTTTGAAAAATCACAGAAAATTCTACAAAAATTTAAAAATGTCATTTCAATTCATGTTTGTATATATTTCTCTATATTTCATCATAAAAATAGTTGACAGGAGTTTTGGGCAGTAAAATATTTTTAAGTTGCAAATTACTCCAGGCTATACACTATTTCTCATTTTTACCACTGTTTGATTTTTAGAAAAATACAAAAAACATCTGAAAATTCTACAAAAATTCCCAAAAACATTTTAAAGTCTTTAAAATCCAAAAAATATTTTCTCTGGATTTTTCTGAGCATTTTTAATATAATTGAAAAATAAAAAAAAGAGTTTGGTGTGCGTATCTCTAATCTTGTGTTATTTTTCCTTATTTGAAATATTTTTTTGCAAAAGTAAAATCACTAAAAAATTAAAAATCAGAAAATAAAAAAATAAAAATGCAAAAAAAAAAATAAAAAAATTAAAAGAGAAAAAAATTCCACAAAACCAAGGATAGTTTGCCTTTGAGATTTTTGCTTTTTCTCTTAATTGATTTTTCGTCGATTATTTGAATAACCCTCGGGAATTTTATCCTCCCATAGTTCGATCCTGTTCGCTATACAAGTAAATAAGTAGCAAAACGTTTCTCTTGCTCCATATTATTTTTTTATAATTGTTTCTGCTTGAGAAAGCAAAAAAAATATTTGTTTGATCCTGGATTTTTTGGGGATAATGACGACTTCGTATCATCAATAACCAATCCTCGAGATTCCAGCATCAACAAAATGACGCCGTTGCCGGGGATGCGTAACGAAGGAGGTCCCGTGTAATGAAGGAGGCGATCATAGGAGAGCCGAAGCACCCAAGCGAGGCGGAGGTGGCTTGATTCTTCACCAAGCCGTAGGATAGCGTGAGAGGGGGAGAAGAAGAATTGAAGGGACCGGAACATAGAGAGATAGAGAGAGATAGAGAAAGAGAGAGAGAGAGAGATTTTTAGCATTTGAACCATTGTAAACAGACATTCATTTGTTGCGGGGTCTGTTTCGCCAAGTGCCGGTGCACTTGGGGGACCTCACCGGTTTTGTTTTCATCGCCTTATTTTTCTTTGTTTCCCGCAGATTTCACGAGCTATTGATTGCTTTAATTAATTTGCTTGAGTCACGTACTTAATTAGGTCCTAACATCCTAAATAAGAATTTCTGTACCTATAGAATAGAGTGTAATTGGACTTAGTCAAATTAACCTGTTCTTGCCCGTTAATGGAATCTTTTGCTAGGACAGTTCACTTGCATTTGCATACAGGTTAGTTTATTTTTCTATATTTCAATTCTACGCAGATCACTTGCATGGAGAGTACTAGCGACCAGGTAAGCATCTCGAACTCTGCATGCATCATTGTTTTTAATCACGCATTGGCATTTCCGATCTCCTTCCTTGTTTTCACTCACATAATTTAATAAGGTAATTGGATACTCGGTTGGAGATTCTTTGAAAATATTTTGGCCAAGTGATAACTACCTAAAACAAGGGTTGCTAAAGAAAATTCGACCCTAAAATAAACTAAGGAAAAATAATTATTTTGGGAAGAGTAACCCCTCATTGGTTGGTTTGCTTGAGCGAGAGAGTGACCCGCACACTAGGATAGAACCACACCTGAACTCTCTTCAGACTACTATCTTGGGGTTAGTCATTCTCTAGTGAGGATCTCTCCGGTAGCCGGTAAAGCGGCCTCTAACATCCTTAACAGATTGAATTGATCAGGTAGTCGGTAAACAGTCCACAGTTCATACTTATTGGGAAAGATCTAACTTTGAGATTGGGCCAGTCTCTTGGGAGCATTGGGTTCCTAACAACTCGCTTTAACCATTCTGGTAGATTGTATTCTCACCAAACTCTAAAAATTGACAAGATAATTGATCGAACCTTCACGGTCTTCACATTGTGTTGAGTTGGTGAACTGGGGCTTTGTATTGTGTTTGCTTGCTAGTGATTCCTTCTGCACAATTTGCGCTGTCATTCACTTTCACTCTTGCATTGACCTTCGTGCTCTCGCATCATGCCTATTGATTTCGAAGATGTCAGACCGGAGTATTTCTCATTTGGACTCTGCGAACTCATTCTACACTCCAAGCCGTTCACCTTCTATTCAGGGAGACTCACTTCCCGAATATTCCTCTTTCTCTACTTCACCTTTCACGACATCCATAAACCCACTATTTGAGATTGGCTTTAATATCAAATTAGTATTTGAGACTCCATCAATTCTGAGCACTAATCGAGTGTCATGCACATTTTCAGACTCAGACACCGGACACTTGATGCCACCAAAGGGAAAGGGAACCATGTCGGAACAAAGCGAGATCAACAACACCCTGTTAGCCTCCATCCAGTCAATTCAAGCCCAGATAACAGAGCAGGCTAATTTTCAAACCGCATTGAGAGACATGATTCTCGAGCTGAGACATGAAAGATAAGATAGGAGAGAGGAGGATAGAAACAACCATGGAGGTGGGAATGGGGGAGAAGACCCTAACATAGAACCTGGGGCTAGACGGATTCTTGGATACAAATCCCTACGATTTATGGGCATTTCGAGCTTAAGCCTACTATTTTGCCTCTTCTCCTAATATTCTATGGAAATATTAATTAAGAATCTTATATACACCTCCATCAATTCGATCGCATTTGTGGAACAATACACTACCCAAATGTCCCATTAGAGGTAGTGCAGATGACCACCTTTCCATTCAGTCTGATGGGCAAAGCTTTGTATTGGTTAAATCACTTGGAGAAGGTTGTCACTACTTGGGAAGAGTTGAGGTCTGCATTTCTGAACAAGTATTATCCACTTGGATGACTCAACCAAATGCGATCCTTGATTGCTAATTTCTCCCAAATGCCCCAAGAGCCTATTCTTGAGGCGTGGGAAAGATTCAAAGATCTGATGAAGAAATGCCCCATCATGATATTCCAAAGACCAGCCTTGTACAAAATTTCTTTGGGGGTTAAGCACTGAGAATCAGAAGCTGGTAGATGCCGCTTGTGGGGGGGGGGCAACTTCAATAAGGATGAGGATGTCCTTTATCAAAATTTTGAGGAGATGGCGGAGAGTTCAACAGCTCTTTCTTCTTCATGTGCTTTTCAGAAGCACCCCATCACCACCCCTGCAGTACCCCACAAGGATGTCAATATGCTGGCATCACATGAAGTGGATAGGGTGAACAGTTCTGATCTGACCATTATTGGAAATCACCTATCCAAAGTGGACATTATTGAGAAACGATCCAAGGAGCTTGAGAAGCTTCATGTGATCGAGCAGAGGACAAAGAACTTGGATAAGCTAGATGAGATAACAAATCACCTGGAGCTTCTTGTGAGTACGATCACTGCAATCCACTGTACGAGTGCAACAACCGATACCTCTACTAGGGAGCAGACTTCTTCCACCCAGCAGAGTAGCGGAGGATCATCCGCAGTTCAACATGTCTACTACATGCAGACACCTGATCAAGTTCAACAACATTCACATTAGATAGTTCCGTACCAACAGGAAGTAGCCTACATTCCTGAGCAGCAGTTTCCAACTCCACCTGGTATTTAGGAGGTGAAAGGTATCTGGTTCGACCGTGAGCGAAACTACCCCCGTCCGTCATGGCATGGCCATTTGGGTTCACAACAGGGTCAGAGACCCACCCACCAGTTTCAGGGAGGCAGACAGCAGCAGTACTAGTACCAGCAGTTCCAGCCTCACTACCAGTCTCCACCACAGTTCCAAAACTGGAGACAAGGCCAACCACAGTAGTAGTCTATGTATTTTCCTCATCGTACCCAGCAACAGACTGCATATCATGGACAATATCCTCATCCTCCTACTCCTCCTCATTATCAGAATCCATATGGGTACCAACAGCCTCTGTACTATCAGCCTCAGCGATAACCAATCAATGAGCAACCTGAGGCCCCTTCAGTAAATCCAGCACTGGACCAACTTGCATTGCTTATGAAGAACATGAATGAGCTGACTCTGCGGATCGATGACCTGACTACCACAAAGACACTGATTCCAGCACAGGTCGAAGCCAACCCCAACAACTTCAGACACAAGGAGCATGTAGCCAATATCCCACCCACCCCCGAGACAGGTATGACCCTTGATTTTACATGTTTATCTAACACCATTCATCTCAGGAGCGGTAGGAGATTGCAATTGCCTACACAACAATTAGAGTTGGGAGATCGATCCACTGAGAGAGCATCATCTTCTACATCATCTTCTTCACTAGCAGTCGGGAGGACTAGTGTAGCAGTACCAGGGTCTGGAGTTTCACCGCCTTCACCACCACCTTCACAAGGCATATATATATATATATATATATATATATATATATATATATATATATATATATCACCATCAACAAGGGAGAATATAGCAGTCACAGATTCTTCCTCTTCACCAGCAACAACATCCCATTCTGTTTTAGATTCCATTTTTCCTTCACCTAGTTTGGACAACATTGTACAAACTGATTCTGGTTGTCCTTTTGTACATGAGGATTCTATTTTGAATAAAGGAAATGAACGTTTGCATGCTTATTCTGATTTCATGTCATTTCCTTCTGCTCTCAAAGCTAAAAAAAATTCAAAAGTTAAAAACCCAAAAGGCCATGGAATACATGCCTATAGTAAAAAATGGAATGAAAGAGGCATGTACCCAAAAGCATCAACCAAGGAAGAATAGACGAAAGGAAGCAGAGAAACACATCTTGACCATGACCACAGTTCATGCCATCAGTAACCTCCTGCCTAAAAAGAAAGACAAGGGAGCACCTCACATCCGTTGCCATATCTTTGATAAAGAATTTGATCATACTCTTCTCGATAGCGGTTCCTCCATTAATCTCATGCCTTCCTCTTTACTAACCGAATTTCGATTAGGATCTCTTAAAACAACTAGGATGATCCTTCAGTTTGCTGATAGATCGATTAAAAGGCCAAGAGGCATTTTAGAGGACGTTATTGTAATGGTGCAGGGAATGAAACTCCCTGTTGATTTTGTTGTCATGGATATTGACACACCTGCACCGTTACTCCATACCCCGATCATACTAGGTCGACCGTTCCTCCGAACGGCCGAAGCAACAACTGATTATGGTATTGGAGAGATCATCTTTCACTCTTGTAGTGACAATGTGAAAATTGAGACGATCTCTGATCCTAGACCATCACCGCCACCCATAGATGATACAGAGAAAGTTATATCAAATCCAGATGATTGTGATTTTCTTGCTGAATTCAAAGAGACAGATCTTTTCACTGATTTTATAGATACCTAGGATTTCCTTTCCTAAAATGACTCTATGGAAATCTGGATTTTTCAGATTCCAAGTGGGTCAGCCCTTTACATGTGGTCCCGAAGAAATCTGATATTACGATCGTAAAGAATGACCGTGGTGAGGAGATTCCAACCCGGGTATCTACTTCATGGTATGTATGTGTAGATTACCGATGCATGAACTCAGCTACCAAGAAGGATCACTTTCCGCTACCCTTTATTGATCAGATTATTGAGAGGTTGGTAGGGAAAGAGTTCTTTTGCTTCTTAGATGGGTGCTCGGGATACAACCAAGTTTCTATTGCTCCTGAGGATCAGGAGAAAACTACTTTCACTTGTTTGTTTGGCACCTACGCCTTTAGACGGATGCCCTTTGGATTGTGTAATACCCCGCTACATTTCAAAGGTGTATGTTGGTCATTTTTTGCCGACATGGTGGGTAATTTTCTTGAATTCTTCATGGACGATTTCTCGGTTTATAGGGATAGTTTTGACACATGTCTTGCTTATTTAGACTGAGTTCTTCAACGTTGCTGTGAGGTAAACCTAGTGCTTTCGTTGGAGAAGAGTCACTTTATGGTGACTAAGGGAATTGTATTGGGCCATGTCATCTCCAAACATGGTACGGAGGTTGACCTGGCCAAGATTGATGTGATTTCAAAGTTAGAGCGACCACATAATTTGAAGCAGTTGAGGTCATTTCTGGGACATGTAGGATTCTATAGGTGATTCATAAAGGGCTTCAGCAAAATCACCAGACCGTTGACTGAGCTTCTGTGTAAGGAGAGTGATTTTGTTGTTGATGAGAGAGTCCTCCTTGCATTCAATCAGATGAAAGAAGTGGTTACTAGTGCTCCTTTCTTACAGGCACCGGATTGGTCTCTTCCTTTTGAGATTATGACGGACGCATCAGATTTCGCAGTTGGAGCTGTTCTAGGACAGAGAAGGGATGGGATACCATTTGCTATACACTATGCCAGCAAGACTCTGGATGAAGCACATAAAAATTATACAGTTATAGAGAAGGAGATGTTAGCAGTTGTATTTGGGCTAGAAAAGTTCAGATCTTACCTCATCAGTTCACACATTATTGTGTACACGGATCATACTGCCATACGATACTTGCATGCAAAAAAGGATGCCAAACCACACCTTATCAGATGGATCCTTCTTCTCTAGGAATTTGATTTAGAGATTCGAGATAAACCTGGAGTGCAAAATATTGTGGCAGATCACCTTTCCCGTATCATAGATGCAGAGACCTCTGAGCAAAACATGATCCCTATTTCCGAAACCTTTCCAGTCTCCCATGGTATGCTAATATTGTGAACAATCTTATCTCCAAGAAAGTTCCACAAGATTGGCCGAAGTATAAGGTAGACATATTTTTATCAGAGATTCATTATTACCAGTGGGAGGATCCGTACCTATTTCGTGAGGGTGTGGATTGTATCTGGAGAAGGTGCATTCCTCAGGAGGAACACACCAGTGTACTTGAACACTGTCACAAACTAGAATCTGGTGGGCATCATTAGGGGAAACACACGGCATCAAAGGTTTTACAAAGTGGCCTATGATGACCTACATTGTTTAAGGATGCTACATAGCATGTTCGAGGTTGTACTGATTGTCAGAAAATGGTAGGAACTGTCGGTTCCAAAGATACCATGCCCTTAAGATATATACAAATTTCTGACGTTTTTGATGCTTTGGGCATAGAGTTCATGAGCCCATTTTCCTGTCAGTTAGGGATTTCAGTACATCCTACTCGCCGTGGATTATGTTAGTCGATGGGTGGAGGCTATCCCCACCCGAGCTGCAAATAGTCGTACAATGTGCTCCTTTCTCAATGACCATATTATTGCGCGATTCGGTATTCCCAAAATACTGATTTCATATGGGGGAAGCCATTTCATTAATAGAGAAGTAAAGACACTTGTGAAGGAGTACGACATTGAGCACAGAGTTGCATCTCCTTACCACCCTCAGACTAATGGCTTGGCAGAAATTTCAAATAGGGAGATCAAGATGATATTGCAAAACATTGTATGTCCAGATAGGAAGAACTGGCCCAGATGCTTGATTCAGTTCTATGAACTTATCGGACGACATACAAGTCTCCTTTGGGTATGTCTACCTACAGATTGGTGTATAGAAAGCCTTGCCACTTGCTAGTGGAATTATTCACAAATCTTTATGGGCCTCCGTGTATGCAATCTAGATTATAAGAAGGCAGGAAAGAACATGAAGTTGGATTTGAATAAATTACTGGAATTCTGAGACTTTACATATGATAACTCACTCATGTATAAGGAGAAAGTAAGCGTTGGCATGATAAACACATTCGAAGGAAGACTTTCTCTCCTGATAAGAAAGTTTGGTTATTTGATGCTAAGTTGAAGTTGTTCCCAGGAAAATTGAAAAGCATGTGGTCATAGCCGTTCATCATGAGAGCTGTGTGTGACAATGGAAGTATTGTCATATCTCGGTTGTCATCTGACACACATCCATTTGTTGTGAACGGACAGTTGCTGAAGCCATATCTAGATCATGATACATTCCTGTCCGTCGTTGATTCGGTATCTATGGTATCAGATGATGATCTTTTGATACCATCTTCTGCGTCTGATACATGAGCATCCACTCTTATTGTATATCCTATCGTTTCACTCTTTCTTCTTCTGTTTTATCATTCACCCCTTTTTCGTGTGTGTATATATGTTATACTTAGGATGTGCTTTATCCTAAGTACATGGGGTGAATGATCTGTGTTGTTCATATTCATCCTGTTCATTACTCTTGTTGTTGCCTATACTTAGGTGTACTCTACCCTAAGTATAGGGGAGGGGGGTGATGTTGTTCATATCGTCTTTTTTGTTTTTGATTTTATACATTCTCTGCATCAGTTTTTTCCCTTTTGTACAATCTTCTATACTTAGGATTACTTGATCCTAAGTATAGGGGGGATCACCGACCTCTGTTCTTTTTATTTTCTTTTTGAGTCGTTGTAGCATAGGAGTTTTTCACTTTTCTATACTTACTACGAGTTATGTCTTCCTTTGCCACTCTCTGATCACTATGAGGACATAGTTCGAGCTAAGTATAGAGGGGAGCTGTATATATACTTTAGACAAAACTCGTACTTTAATGTTTATTTTTGGGGATATGTATATGAATTCGTCAAATCCACATGTGTGTATATAGACTTTGATCACCTTTCAAAAAAAAACAAAAAAAATAACAAAAAGGAAAAAACAAACAAAAAAAACAAAAAAAAACAAAAAAAAAAAACAAAAACAAAAACAAAAAACAAAAAAAATAAAACAAACAAACAAAAAAATAAAAAAAACAAAAAATTTTCTTATATATACTTGTATATATTTTACTATCCCTTTTTCCTTTTTGAAAAAACTACAAAACCAAAAATCTATAAAAATTTGCATAAAAAACTCTTTTTGCATGTTCATCATTTTTCCTTTCTTTTCCAAAAATCCATAAAAAATTCAAAATCAGAAGTTTCAAAAATTGCTTTCTTTTTGCATTGAACCTATTTCTTGCATTTGCATGTGCATTTTTCAGGATAGTATTGACATTTAAACTAAGTCTGGAATAAAATTGAAGAATGGAGCTTAGTTGGACCTTAATCCACTTAATTTCAGAGGAACCATATGAGAATTGGAGTTAGGACTTTTCAGGTCCTAGTGACTTAATTATTTGAGTTCATAAAACTATGTTCACATGTCATCTTGATTAGTCTAAGTAGAACATTTAACAACACACGCATGATTCTTTCAGACCATGGCTTATCTTGGACAATCACTCTACACGCAGCTCTTCAAGGAGGAGGTAGTGAGGAGGCGGAATCTTTTGGCTTGGAGTAGCATACGAGGGTAGTACATCTAGGCAGAACCTCTCATCTTCCTCTAGGGAGGGAAGTGCATCTCAACTTGGTCTAGCGATGTTGAGGTCTAAAGATATGATGCTGTGGGTTGCAATAATGCTTCAAAAGAGGGATAGTCTACTAGCTCAAGAGGAAAAACTCCTTATGTACATGCTGCACCTTGTATATATTTTCAAAAAAGGAAAAAAATGCAGAATCTCTAAAAGTGGATAGGCCTGATTGAAAATTAAAATGCCCGCCGGAGTGTATATACAAGGATAAAAAAAGAAAATTAATAAGAGCTTCAAAGTCAAATATTTGTAAGCTTGCAGCTGGATAACTTGGCAACATTGGTCATGCGTCCAAGGATAGGTAGCTACACTGGTTACCATCCATTCTTTTCTCCATCTCCTCTTCTTGAGCTGGTTGTACTTGAACTTAGAAGGGAATATCCCCGCTCCTTGAGGAAAGAGTTGCTAGACCGGGGCACTAGAGTTACCTTGTTTAGGGAGGCTGTTTCTTTGCTACTTTTGAGATGGGGAGCTATATTTCACTTACACCGTAAAGTAAAGATTCATAGTCATAAGAATTTGTGCATGTAGACTTTGTTCTGATCTGACTGTTGAGGAGACCTGAATAGGAGTCCTGTGGAACTTAGTGGCTGTTAGGTTTTAAATCCATTTCCCATTAAGGTTCCGCCGCACTAACAATTCAAAGGTCCGATAGAGCTCCATACTACAATTTTATGAAGATAAGTTTAATATTCAATATTGTCCTAATTTCTTTATTTTCCCTTTCTTTTCCTTTTCTTTTTATTTACTTATTCTTTCAAATAAGTGTTTGCTAAGGGACTAGCAAAGGTAAAGCATAGGGGGAAGATGAATTTGCATTTCACATCTTTATTCATTTATTTTAGCTTAAACTACCTTACAAAAACACCTGTATATAATACTAACTCCATATTCTTACTAACTTGCATCTGTGTATAAATATTGTACACTTCTTACCATTTTAACCTAAAATAAATAAATAACGAAAGAAAAGAAAAAAAGAAAAGAAAAAAAGGAAGACTATATATATCTAATAGATACAGGCTGACCTGAACCCCGAGAGAAGGTCAAGACTTGACCTGATTGACCAGGAATAAAGTAGGGGGAGATAGGGTCCTTATTCAGAAAATCCAAAAAAATTGTGTGTTGTATATATTTGTATACTACACTATTTTATTTGTACATAAAATGACCTCAAACAAAATATTTTTCTAAACAAAAGTTGTAAATAAAAATGTGTCCAAAATAATAAAAATAATTGCACAATCAAATCATGTACAGAATAAAAGCAACCACACTTGGAAAAAAGCCACTAAGTGATAACTGAAAAACTAATTTCGGCTCCATATGAACTCAATCTGAACTAAACTCATTTCCATTGTATTCTTAATTAAATTATCTTTAAAATGGTTGTGATTTCATAATTTTTGGAGTTACGGGTGAAAAGTTGGTTTTCTGGGGTGGTTTGTGCAATTTCACCATTTATTTGTACATATTGTATTTTTTAAATATTTGTAAATATTTTTACTAATTATTTAAACTAAAAATTTTAAAACAAAAAATAATTTGCTTATTTACCCATGTACATAATGTCATATAGGTATATAGCACATGTATATAGTTAATTTTCTTAACTAACTACCACAAAAAAAATAAAAAAACTAACATTTATTTTTCAAATAAATAAAGTAACGAAAATACAAAAAATAGTTAATTTTTGTAAATATTTTTTAACGCTTATCTTGTTACTTTGTCTCATTTCAATTTTCACTCTCTTATCTCTTATCTTTATCCAAAAATTCAAAAATTCAATTTTCAATTCCTATATTTTCTATTAATATGGCTCCTCGTCCCTCTTTTCAACGGGATTAATCTTTGGTGAGAGGAGCCCGATCTTCGAGAGTCTTCTTGTCGTAGAAGGGTGCCTAGCCTCCGAGTCGTCCGGTGACAGCGATTCAGCCTTCGTCGAGGTGATCTAGGTCTTTTCCTCTCCTATGGTGAGATACACATTTTCTTTTATTTTTATCCTAGGTTAATCGTAGTTTTATTCTCTCGCATTTTTTTGCTTCGTTGTCATTTTTTTCTATATCTTAAAATCCATCACGATTTGATCCACCACCAACTCGATTCTTCATCTCACTTTCTCGATCTCTACACATTCTTTTCTACCTCGCACGATCTCCCACCTCCGACCATGCACGGTTGTCGGAGATCCGGTTCCATCCGCTATTACCCTCGGAACCGCTCGCATTCACTTCTTTCGTGTGATTTTAGGATCGAGTCATCATGCTCGCATCCTAATTTGTTGATAAATAATTTTTTTAAAAAATTAAAAAAATATATCTACTCTTTTTCTCTAACATTTTTTTGCAGAAAATTATAAAAAATAAATAAAAAATATAAAAAAATTAATTCTAGTTTCTGCCTTTCTTAAAAAAAGAATATTTTTTTGCTCTATGTTCTGTATTTACATTTAGAAAAAACTCAGCGGCATTCACCGCACAATTCGTCGCTCCACCACGGGCGACCCTTGATCTGCGACTAACACCGACGCTGCTCAGCCCTCCACGGTCGCCGCATCCCCGCTTCGACCGACCGCCGCCCTCCAGCGTGACATCTCCGTCGCACGAGAGAGGCACCCTTCAGACCTCCGCCGACTGCCCGTCGCTCCTCCGTGCTCGACGCACCCTTTGCTGCACCGCCACCCTCGGCCAATGTCCTTTGCACCTCCACCGCCACACTTCCAGACTCTGCCATCGCGCCGCGCCCATGTGTGAGGCTCTTCCGCAACAACCATCGTGATAGCACCGCCAGCCCGCACAAAGGAGTTGTCCTCCGCGAGCCCTCCCTACCGATCACACTCGAGCGCCATCTCCACCCCCTCACTGTGAAGCCCAAAGATCGCCGTCCACCACCACAGAAGGAGGTGCGTCCCCTTCTTGAGGTTGAAGAAAACCGACGACCCCATTTAGACCTATTTGGCGAAGAATGAAGCAGCAAAGGGAACCCTAGTTACAAAAATATAAAAATTTGGAAAAACTGCAACTATCCCTCTAGACGTTCTACATATTGTAAAGAAGACCCCCAGAGCCTCAAGTACGTGCGATGCATGTGCCATCCTAGGTAATTTTCACTTTTTATCTGCGACTTGACTTTCTTATCTTGTGCATATTTTTCCTTATTTGTTTTTTTGCAAAAGTAAAATCACTAAAAATTGAAAATCAGATAATAAAAAAATAGAAATAAAAAAATAAAAAAATTAAAAAGAGAAAAAATTCCAAAAAACCAAGGATAATTTGCCTTTAAGATTTCTGCTTTTTCTCTTAATTGATTTTTCATCAATTATTTGAATAACCCTCGGGAATTGTAGCCTCCCTGAGTTAGATCCTGTCTGCTATATAGGTAAATAAGTAGCAAAATATTTCTCTTGCTCCACATTATTTTCTATAATTATTTCAGCTTGAGAAGAAAAAAAATTGTTTGTTTGATCCGGGATTTTTTGGGGATAACTACGACTTCGTATCATCAATAATCAATCCTCGAGATTCCTGCATCAACAAGGGTTCATCGTGCAGACCACGCTGTTGCTACATGTTTGGGTGTTGAGGCAGTGACTGCTGGTGGTGCTGAGGTGGAGGAGGTGGCTGATATTGATGGTAAGAGGGAGGAGGGTAGTGCTAGTATTGTAGAGGTGGGTCAATCGCATACTGATGGTATGGATGTGGCTGACGGTATTGCGGTTGCTGGTATTGCTGATTTTGCCTCCTTTGGTTGGGATACTGAGGAGGCTGGTGATATTGAGGCGGGAGTTGTGAGGACTGTCCAGAACGACCACCCTGTGGTTGTTGGTATTGCTTGTTGGCTTGTTGCTGGCCCTGGGGGTGTCCAGTAGGATGGGACAGCTGTGCATCATTGCTCCAAACACCATTGACTTCTTGAATCAAGGGTGGTGGTGGGAAGGTTGGATCGGATGATGGAAAGAAGTCTGGATGGTAGACAACCATTTACTGCTGCAGCGGGCCCTGATCGGGCACCTGCATGTAGTACACGTGCTAGACTGTCGGTTGCTGCTGGCTCGACTGAGGTTGTTGTGGCAGTGATGGCTCATCTTTCCTCTCAGCTGGAGCTTCAGTGGATGGTGTCGCTGACTGTACTGAACTGATGGCGTCCACCAGCAGCTCCAACTGCTTGGTGATCTGGTCCTGCTTGTCGAGATTCTGCATCCTCTTTTCGATCACAACAAGTTTCTCGAGGTCCTGTGATCACTTCTCAATAATATCAACCTTTGAGAGATGTCCTCCGATGATTCTGAGGTTAGATCTCTCATCTCTCTCTGCCTCATGAGACGCTGCCAGATGAACTTGCTTATGGAGGATCTGGGGTTGCTTCAAATATGCCTTGGATGAAGAGATGGCGGCCTCTCTTTCGACCATTTCCTCAAAATTCTGCCAAACTACATCTTCATCCTTGTTGAAATGTGATCCCTCACATGCTGCGTCAACGAGCCGTTGGCTTTCTATGTTCACCCCCCGAAGAAGTGTTGGACCAAGCTGGTCCTTTGGATTTCATGATGGGGGCATTTCTCCTGCAGATCTGTGAACCTCTCCCATGCTTCATGGATAGTCTTGTGGGATTCCTAAGAGAAGTTGCTAATTCTGGATTGCATCTGGCTGAGCCGACCGAGAGGATAGAATTTGTGCAGGAAGACAGACTTCAACTCCTCCCATGTTGTCACGACCTTTCCCAGATAATTGCGCCAATATAGGGCCTTGTCTTGTAGACTAAAGGGGAACGCCATCATCTTCACTACATCCGACGGAACATTGGGGTAGTGGGTAGTGCGACAGATGCGTGAAAATTGCTGCAGGTGAATGTAGGGCTCTTCACTAGTGTTCCTGTGAAAAGAAGGGAGAAGAGCAAGGAATTGAGGCTTCAGCAGTGAACATGCACCGGTGGTATGAGGATCCACTCGGTCGTCTGTCTGTCTCCAAGGTTATATGTCTGTTTCAGTGTGGGTTTTGGCCTCCCTTATTCTAGCTCTTCCTCGTCGGGGTTCTCACGGGGACCACATCCCCTCCTGGTCTGTCTCCTCCTTCTGCTTGTCTATTCATGAAGTCATTTAGCATATCCTAAAATGCAGTCTATGCTAGGGCTTTCTCTGTCAGTTGCTAATGAATGTCCTGGATAGATGCCAACAACTGAGCGTTCACCTGATTCTGATTAGGCATTTGTCCTTGCTCTGGCTGAGAAGGTGTCTGCTGACCCTTGCCCTTTCCTCGAGGAGCCATTTCAGGGTCTGAGTATGAAGAAATGAATTCCGTGTTCGGATCCAGGACTGGGATTGTCTTCTATCTGCAATGTAAAAAATCTCCAATCAGACCATTTCCAATTGAATCTTTAGTTGCTAAGATGGATATGGAATTAGGGTCAATTACAGAGTGTTGTGAATGAAAAAGATGTGGACTGCAATCGACTCTCATTCACAACGGCAAAGGTGGGACAAAGGCGATCCCGGTCTATTGGGTGGTCAAGAAGGCTGGATAGAAGATGAGGAGTCTGGAGATCGACCTGCAAGGTCCGGATCAGGTTCTCGAGAATTGCCTGAATTATTGGAGAAGTCGAGTCTATGGAATCGATGTAGGTGTCGATGGGGTCTCGACTGAGCCATACATGATTGACATCGCGAAGCAAAAAGGAGATCGATGCAGGAGGAAAGATACAGTGGTCAACGAGTAGGAAAAATGGAGTGTGAAACAATAGAAAGGCTCGAATCGAGCGTGGGTAAAGAGGAAGATACATATGACAAAATTTACGCAAATACGCAGGACTTTATTCTTTGAACCTTAATCTAGATCCATATAAACATAATACAAAATTGGGTTCACCAACTCACACTATGTGAAGCAGTGAAGGTTCGACTATTTATTATCTTTTCAGTTTTAGAGTTGTTATTTCAGGCATATCTTATAACAAGTCCTTAGCACGCTAACTCTATAGGAATGAGAGTACTTCAAGAAAAGTATCCAGTATTTGTCCTCCTCCTTTGTAACATGTAGTATGTACTTTTTGAGGTCCTTGTAACCCTTCCTGGATCCCTACTCAACCAAAAAATAGAGAGATGAACCCGATGACCGAAACCGCTACTTCAAATATCGCTCGCAACGGAATCACACGTGAGCGTGCAAGAACCTACTCAGACGCAAACCGATGAGACAAACACCCCAATGAAGGCGTGACCTATGCTCAGTACTTTAGACCATGTCGATGCTCCACAAAAGATAGAACACCATCGTTGACAAGGCCTTACTCGGTCACATACGATAGAAGCACCATTACTTCAGAAATACATGCGATACACAAGGCAATTACTTACTGGATTTTTGGCTCTAATCCTTAGTGGGTCGTGCCTTGCTCATGGGAGGGGCTTTGGTCCCCTCCTAAGGTACTTTAAAATAATGAGGGCTTTATGAACCCAAGTTAATGAAAGTTTATTATGGATTTTAATTAAGGTCAAAGTTTATTTAGCAGTCCCCTTGTTTTAATTTTTTTAGGTTTTCACTTTTTTTTGATCTGTTTTCATACAAACGCCTAACATTTTTGTAGATTTTCATTAAGTCCTAGGTGCTCAAAATTAGAGGGAGATAGCGAAAAAGCTGTGCAAGTCGAGTCAATGATGGAAATCTCACGATTGAACCTAATGATGCATGCTGAGTTAGAGGACATACAGTGCTCCCCAACTCTCTCCATGCATATGTAAAATAGATTTTTTAAACCTATTCTAAATGGCGATGTGCAATCGACAAAATCATCCTAAACAGTAGCTGCTATTAATCGTGAAGAACCAATTATTAGTTATTCAGAAATGAGACCAAGGTCCGGTCTTCGATGCCGATTGGTGCCCACCACAACGGGTTGCTGTATACAACCTCTCTCGGCACGCGGTCTCAAGTCCAAATTACTAACATTATTAATTTGACTAGATCCAATCATAAAGGACTATAGGAACATGCATTCTTATTAGGGTTTGGACCTAGTTACAGAGTCAAGAAACCTATGTCTAGAGGCTCCATGCTCACAAAACAAAATAAAATAAGGCAGAAAACTCAAAACAAAGGAAAGCAAAATAAAAGAAGGTGAGAAAATACGGGAAAACTACGACGAGGCCCCCAGGTGAACAAACACCCGGGAACTAGACCTTCGTGTGGAGAGTAGATTCCAAGTTAATTATTACATACCAAAATTGTCTCTCTCTCACCAATAAATATATGAATGAAACCTAATCTAATTCTAGGCTAAATCCTTCTCCTTGTTTCCTTTGTAGCCTCTCCAACTGGTCACCAAGAGAAGACTAACCTCCTCTAAGCTTGGCTGCATCAGCCTCCTAGAAATCCATCCTTGTGTGGCGGGCCCTCGCAATAAAATCACAAAGAGATGGCATTAGCACAAACAATTAATTAAATCAACTTGAGCTATAGACGAGGAATTAATAAATGAAAATAAATCAATAAATATTTACATCAATAAATCAGAATAAATGACTATACAAAAATATGAATGACTAAACTAGGCTATGCTTTTTGCTCCATGGAAACGACGCCATCTGATGAACAGGGATATTCGGAGGGTCGCACGGTTTCACACAGCGAAACCGCAGATGATGTGTTGACCACTCTAACATCCCATGTTGATCAGCAATTAACCCACAATATAAATGAAGTCATGAATAATAAAAATATGAGGTTAAAATTTAATACTCTCTACCAAAAGATGCATAGTGATTAAGCATGTAAAGGTCGAACCACAGAGAGCAAAACATGTAGCCTATGGTTAATTATTTATAATTTGTCATTTATCATGCATATTCATGTAGCCTTTTTGTGGGTTTTTGATTTCATTATATATATTTATTATTTTTTGTTTTAGAATTTTGTATTTTGTTTTTAATTTTTTAATTTTATATTTCCATTTTATATTTCTATATTTTTATATTTCCTTTTCTTTTAAATACATATACATGATATATAAGGGTATATGTATACATATAGAATAATATATTTATAAATACTAATAAATATCAATTAAATTCAAATTAAAAATTGTTTTTTTTGTTTTATATATGTTTTTAATGTTTTTGTAATTTTTCTGGTTTTTTGCTAATCTTTATGTATTTTAAATTCTAAAATATCCCAAATAAGGGATTAAATAAATTGCCTGAAATTGATTTAAATATTAAAAATAGTAAATAAGGTCTAAAATTACTCAAATCATTTTTAATAGATAAGTATTTATATAAAGAAAATTATAAGACATAAAAAACATATTTTGGATTTTAATCATTTTTTAGTTTTTTATAAAATATTTTGGGGTTTTCAATTTTTAAGCTTTTTCTTTTTCTATTTTAGGGGTTTTTGGTCTTGTAGTTAGATAATAATATGCTAGATAATATATAATGTTTTTGGGATTTTTAGATACGTTTTCCTAGTTTTTGGTATATTATACTTCAAATAGGGAATATATGTGCTCTATTTAATTTTTAATAAATAGATAAAGTGCTAAAAAATGCCAAATGCATGGCATGAAAATACATGGCAAGCGACATCTAACTATTTTTAAAAATTAGATCAAATCTACAAAAATGCATGTCTTAGCAGGGGTGCATTTGCAATTAAAATAAATATCAGGGGCCATAGTGCAATTTCACCCAAAATATACAACATACTTTGAATTCTATTAGACTAATAAACAATTACAAAAAAACTCCAGGGCATAGCATACAATTTTCCCAGTCATGTGGAACTACACGTGACTGGACCTGAGCGGGACCCAAATGTAATTTAAATAAATACAAGGGTCTGGTTACAAAATTCCCTTTTTATTTCACACTTAACATTTTATTTACAAGACTAAAAATAAAATACAAAAATATGCGGAGAAAGTTTACAATTTATCACATATAAGGTGCGGGTGGACGACTGGATTGTGTCCACTTATACACGTGGCGGCGCCTCATCGCACGATGATGCTTCACGGATGTACGACGCAGATTAGATTGCTCAAGGGTGATCGTCGACTGAAACATGGCGTGATCCAACGGCTTCTGGATGATCTGGAATGGTGGGAAGATCCAACAGAGCAGAGAGGCTCTGGACGAACATGTCAAGAAATCGCCGGGGGCGAGTTTCGATCCATCCTCCTTCGCTCCTCCGTTCGAATGGAACACTCACATCAAAGGAAACATGGAGCAGGAGCTCCTCTGCACCAGATGCGACCTTCAGGAGGTACACCGGAGCTCAGCTGAGGAGGATCGAGCTTGGGGAAGCACAAGAGCTCCAAGTATCTCCAATCTCTGAAAATGGACCCAATGCGGATCCTTTGGCCCTTCGGATCTGCAAGAAAGATTCGTAAGCACAAAGAAAAAATACCGGGGCCTTATTGGTGAGGGGAGATGACAACTGAGGTGTGGCGGAGATGCCTCCAGTGAAGCGGCAGAGTGGAAGCACCGATATCCTACTCTAGAGAGAGAACTAGGTTGACTGGAATGGGGGTTTGTGTAGTAGAAGCGAAGGGGAAGCTAGGTGAGGATGATAGGATGGTCGGAACACGGTGTAGGACAACTGAACACAATGGAATCAATCCGCTCCGGCGAACTACGAAATGGCGACTCTAGCGAAATCGCTACTTTAAAGACTAATATAAATGCACGAAACAAAAGACGAAATTACAAGCTACCTAAAAATCATAAAATGACCCAGCTCGTATATCTGAGGGAGCTCAGGGAGCAGGGCCACCGACGACGGCCATGGATGCACCTCCATCCTCTTGGAGCTCTGCCCGGCCACGCAAAGACTCCTCCTGTCACGAGAAGATCTTCTAGAGCAAAGGCGATGGTTCCTAGACTCGAAATGGTGACCAAACTTGGAAGGAAGACCAGAGGCTCTTATTTATAACCATTTTGGGATACCCTTATTGACCAACCGATTGAAAGAATTTGGGCGATATACAAGGGATCTATGGGTTAGGCATGGAACATGATTGATCTGGGAGCAAATCTCATGAAGGGATCAGGACGTTTGATCGAGGCATCAAGTGGTAAAAATGGCGGAAAATGCAGGAGAAGACAAGCGGATAGGAGAAGGCACTTGGAAGGATAGTTGACCTCTGGTCAACTATTGGCATGCTGCGATTGGTCCACGTTAGTTCTAGAAGATAAAACCAACTGACTAATTATAGATTTATTAATTAAACCTAATAAATGATTTTATTAAGTTTTACTTATAAAATAAAAAAATGTGTATTATTTAATGTAGTATTCTAATATGATTTTTATTTATTTATTGGTGTTATTTGTTAGTAGTTAATTTTAAGGGTATAATTATAGGTATATTTACCTATATTTTGACTATTTTTTATTTTATATATTTTATTTTATGTATTTTATGTATTTTATTTTATATATTTATAACTTATTTTTATGTTCATAAATATATTTTTATTATTTTTATGATGTTATCTGTATACTTAAATAAATAGGTATATAAATTATATTGGTATACTTATAGGTATTTTATTTTTGATTTATACACATTATTTTATTTTAATGTATTTTATTTGTGGCTTTATATTTTTAATAGAGTATAAATATTATTTACAAGAGTATAAAAGAATGAATTTTGCTTTTATTTATATACAAGAGTATAAAAGAATGAATTTTGCTTTTATTTATATACAAGTATTATTATAGGTATTTTGCCTATGTTTTTACATGGACTTATTTTAATTTGTATTTTATTTTTGGTTTTATTTTGGTTTTAATATGTACATATGTTATAAGTAATATTTACCAAATGATAAAAATATCAATTTGTAAAAATAATAAGGAATGAATAAATTTAATATTTTATTCAGGTATAATGTACAATGAGGGTCCAAAATCTAACGTTCACGCCTTAACTCCAAAAATTATGAAACGCCTTTATTAAATAGCTTATGAAAAGTTATATACAATTAGAGGTAATTTTGATACATTTTGAGTTTTTATTTGGGAGATATGAGTCTGTGAAGTTAGGATTTTGGCTTTTTATTTTGTTTATAAAAAGTACACTGTGTGTTATTTTTTTTCAAACTCAATTTTGTATTTTTATTTACATTATTATCTACAACATTCATGTACAAAGTTTCTTTTTTTGATGTATAAATAATAAAGAATAAAATAGGTATCAAAATGAATTTTTGAATGAATAAATAAATGGGTTTTTATTGTGATTTTGGCCCTTATCTCCCCTACTTTATTCCTTGTCGACCAACTCACTTTTTGACTTGGTCTTGGGGTTTAGTGTCATAAAATATCTTTGATATTTTATTCCTTTTCTTTTCTTCTCTTTAATCAATAATTTTAGCATTAAAAACAATATTATTTACACAAGAAATGCAATAAATGATGAATGCTATTTTGTACAAATTAATGCTATTTTCATGCATTAGCTAGAGTTTTTAAGGCCAAAATGATAGAACAAAGGTGATGAAATGGAGATTCATCACCCAACGACTCACATAATCAACGACAAATAGGATGTATTCGTATCCCTGGCTATTTTGAATTGTGCTCATAAAATAAATACCCCAAGAATCAAATACATCAGATTGAGTGGCATTGAATGAAACCAAGGGTACCTCCCAATTTCTGACAATAAATGTAACCTTTCATATATGTCGTGACATCCTTGAATAGTGTAGGGCGCAAGAGGCCACACTGCAATATTTTCGCTATCATTCTATTTCCAATGGTGTCCTCTTGCTTCGAGCTTATGACATTACTTCAGGATACTAGTGCACTCCTCTTGAGGAATGCATTGACATCGAATGCAATCTGCTCCTTTCCTGAAAAGGTTTGGTTCTTCGACTAGTAGCAATGAATATAGGACAAAAATTTGTCCTTCTTTACTAGTGTCCAATCTTGTGGATCTTTCTCAAACAATGAGAATTCATTAGGAAAGGTTTTTGTGATCAATACACTACTCAGCCGAGTCTCTGAACTTTCGATTTTGGGTAAATGATATGCTACAATATTCTTGACTCCATATTTATCTCTTATTTTCAAATCAAATTCCTAGAACAAACATATCCAATGGAGTAGTCGTAACTTGGCATCCTTCTGTTATTGTAAGTACCATATATCAGAGTGGTCGGTGAAGATAATAACTCTAGAACCGAGAATGTGAGACATGAACTTCTCAAGGGTGAAAACCACTGCCAGCAGTTCTTTCTCTATAACTGTATAATT
Source organism: Ottelia alismoides (assembly GCA_037367405.1). Taxonomy (NCBI): domain Eukaryota; kingdom Viridiplantae; phylum Streptophyta; class Magnoliopsida; order Alismatales; family Hydrocharitaceae; genus Ottelia; species Ottelia alismoides. The sequence continues at coordinate 788,260 of JAZKJV010000720.1, read as the reverse complement.
TTTCTGGGCCTCATCTATTATCTTGCTGGCATAATGAATAGCATAAGGTAATCCATCCCGGTGTTGTCCCAACGTGGCCCCAATAATAAAATCTGATGCATCTGTCATGATCTCGAATGAGAGAGACCAATCGGATGGTTGTAGGACAAGCGATTGTGTTACCAGATCTTTTAATTGGTTTTGAAGGTTTGGAGGACCTTATTATGCACAATGAAATCAATCTCCTTACCTAGCAGTTCTATGAGAGGTCGGGCAATCCTGCTGAAGTCATGAATAAATCTTCTATAGAATCTGACATGCCCTAGAAAAGACCTTACTTATTTCAATGATTTCAGTGGCTCAAATTTAGCAATGGCATCCACCTTTGTCGGGTTGACCTCCATACCTTGTTTAGAGATGACATCACCCAGCAAAATCCCTTCGGTCACCATGAAGTGACTCTTCTCCCATTATAGCACTAAATTCACTTCATGACATATCTTCAGCACTCGGTTTAGACGTAAGATACAATCATAAAAACTGTCATCATAGACCAAGAAATCATCCATAAAAACCTCCAAGAAACTACTCACAATGTCAACGAACACAACCAACATGCACCTTTAGAATACAGAGGGTGCATTATACAATCCAAAGGGTACCACCTTAAAAGCATATGTCAAACAAACAAGTGAAAGTGGTCTTCTCCTTATCTCTAGGGGCGGTCACCACTTGGTTGTACCTAGAGGATCCATCCAAGAAACAAAAGAACTCCTTCCTTACCAACCTTTCAAGAACTTGATAAATATATGACAGAGGAAAATGCTCTTTCTTGGTAGTTGAATTCATGCACCAATAATCTACACAAATGCACCATGACATAGGTACTCAAGTAGAGATCTCCTCTCTGTGATCATTTGTAACCTTCATAATTCTGAATTTCTTCAGAACTACGTGCAATGGTCTTACCCATTTAGAGTTAGAGATGGGATAAATAAAGCCAACCTCACACCACTTCATGATCTCTTTGATGACAACATCCCAGAGATTAGGGTTCAATCTGTCTTGAAACTCATGAGATGATTTGTTGTCATCCTCTAAGTAGATATGGTGTGAATACTGGGCCAGATTTATCCCTCGGAGATCAGAAACATTCCATCCAAGAGTCTTGCTATTTTTCTCTAGATTCTCTAGTGCAAGCAATATTCTTGATCCATGGTCAATCACGAACTGATGATGACTAGATATTGTTATGGTTCACCTGCAAGGAAGGCATACTTAAGATTTATCAGAAGCGTCTTTAATTCTGGCAGAGTCTAAGTTGGCTTTGTAGTAACTGTTGGACATTTAAGCCCATGATAAGCCATTATGCAATAATGTTATTGCAATTCACTCCTTAATTTGAAAATGAAGACTAACTAATTTGCACAATAGGCCCCTTAGTAAATTTAGGGTTATGTATCATGGCCATCTTAATAATTATACATCTACTGTTTCAATAGTTGAATCATAGAGGATGGTTCTTGGATGATATCTAAAGAGTTATATCGAGGACTCATCAAGCATCGTCGAATGATTATTAAGAAAGGATCTGCATCCTAAGAAAGAGATGGAAATCCTTCTCTAAAGGTTGATATATGACCGACCTCTTGATGCAGGTCCTCTACATAGGAATAGAGATTCGGAGTTGTTACATAAGTTAGGTCCATGAGTTGAATTAACGAGATCGAGATAACATGAACTACATCGTATACTATCACGATATAGGCACACATCCTTTGACTGAAGACAGATGTGTTACTATATGTCTGAGTATGTTTGGCAGACCAATAGGTTGATGACCTATTCAAGGTCTATACACCAGCGAGCTGATGTGCATACATAGGCATATGAGTAATACGATCTTTCAAAGGGATCATACAGGTTCATTACTGAACCGGAAGACATGATCTCACTCATGAGATATTGGTATCAAATTCCATGCATGATCATCTCGCTTTGGAAGCTTGACTAAATTTGTAGGTGTGATATATGCTTTTGGAAAATATGTGATAGATACCAACTCCCAATTATCAAATAAGAAACCTAATGATAAAACCCTGAGGGAAATAGTTCAAAGGTGATCCAAAACTTCAGATTTATTCTAGATCTTTTAGTATGTAGGATGTATGGGTATTAGGAATACTCAAAGTGATGTGATCGTAAATGACTGTATAACTGTGACACTTCCATTCCGAGGGAGTGATGAAATATGTTTGGATTTTAGTGACTCCTCTCAATAGATTAGTAAGCTAATCTTAGTCCAAATATCAGACATTGATCGGAATGTGATTCAGATGCAATGAGAATATTAGTCTTACAGTCTGATTTCATCAAACATCTATGAGAGGTCTCCGAGATCTCAATATTCAAGTCACTATACATGGAATGTACAATCATCGTATCCTTATCTCTATGTATCCGTGGAGAAAGCATATTATTCTTAAAGGAGTTCAAGAATAATTCAATTGTTGGTAATGTATTTGAGCATTGAGAAATTGATGAATAAATGTGATTTAGTTATCATGAATAATATGAATATGATTCATATTTTTTCGACACATGAGAACAGTCATCAAAGATAATTAATTATGATTTAATAATCAAGGATATGATTAATGTGGATATCACTACCCATAACAGTCATAAATATTATAAAATGATTTATAATATGTTAGAGAGATTTTATTGTAAATACGATTTACAAATTAAATGTTAATGTGAATTTGATTCACATTGTACATTTAATTTACAATTTTATATTGGGCGGTTGAATTTGATTCATAATTATCAATGGTTTGATTGCAATTGTCACAAATAATTCGCAAGAATTATTTTTGATAATTAATTTATGAATAAAAATTTAGTGTAATGAAATTGCATTATATGATGATTGGAGACAGATTTTTTTCTCTCCAATCCACCATGGATGTCAATGGCTCTTAAAGGGGAAGGTGGCTTTCTCCTTCTCCCTTACGTTGAAGGAGGCCCTTAGTCATACTTTATTCATGATAATCTTGTTGATTTAATTTAAATTAAATATGTCAAGATTATTTGTAACATATTTATTTTCTTTTAATTAATTAATTATTGTTGCAAATTGTTGCAACAAAATCTCAACAATTGATTTGAATTAGGAGTGCATCTCCACCATACAATTTAGTATAAAAAGAAGGATAGCCCTATCATTTTCTACTACAACAATTTCAACAAAAGCTATTGCAATAAATCTCTCTCCTTCTCATATGCGCCCATATGCTATCTCTCTCTCTCAACCCCTAGTGGTTGTCCACTTGAGGGTTGTTGAGAGTGCCACCATCGTCACATTGCCGTTATGTTGCTAGATCGAGTGCTCGTAGATCTCCACCTTCTTCGATGCTTCTTGCTTGTGAAGAAGGACCCACATTTTGTGAGACAAAATCAAGAGATTCTTCATTCAGATCATCAACTTGTATTGTGGGATCTACATGTCTCATCCACATGCCCACAAGTGCATTCTTCGTAGGATCGGACTTAAGATAGAAGGTCTCTTATTTTAGAGACATGGGATCACAAACACGCTTCAAGAGGTATTCCGATAACTCGTTTGTGATCTTGATGAAACTATTTGAGAAGTGTTCTCAAATCATGTGGTTAAATCTATTTAAAATTTTAATTTTCATCGTTCGATGCAACTAGTATGACTAGTTTCCCTAGGTCATATATGTTGCGACCTACATGCTTCTGTGAAGCGATAAGGCCTAAACCCTAACCTTCAATAACCTCTGAATCTGGGCTGGTGCTAAGTACATAACCTGCCAATGATTTGGTGTCCACATCGATCACTCTTGGCTCAGATAATAGAATATCAAACATATATGCAATTGTTTCCTCTTGCTTGGTTTGAGATGATTTTTCTTTAAAAAATCGATCAACTCTTCTGCTCGGATCTCCCTATCGGCATGGGAACAAAATTTGAATATGTTGTCTATGTCTTCATCCAAAAAAAGGATATCTTAGGTCAAAATTTCATTCAAGGATATGATTGAAACTCCGATTTCTTCAATAATATTACAATCATCTACTGACGGTGTATCCGGTTCACTTTTCTTAGATGTTTGATCTACTGATTTCGGCTCTACGATCATATCTATGGTAACCTTATTGTTGTTGGAGAGAAAGGTGATCTTTCCAGATGGGTAATCAACTATCGCCTCGGCTGTTTGAAGGAACAACCGACCAAATATGACAGGAGTATGGAGTAATGGTGCATAAGATTCCATGTCCATGATAATAAAGTCCACTAGGAATTTAATGCCTTTCACTATTACAATAAAGTCCTCTAATACACCATGAGGTTGCTTAATGGATCGATCAACAAATTAAAGGATCATCCTGCTTGTTTTCAGCAGACCCAACCTGAATTCTTTGAGAAGAGATGCGGGCACGAGGTTTATTAAAGAGCCGTTATTAAGAAGAGTGCTCGCAAAAATTTCTTCAAAGATCTTACATCAGATTAAATGTGCTCCCATGTCTTTCTTTTGGATGGGAGGTTGCTGAACGCATTTATAGTGGCCATGGTCATGACATGATTCTCTGCACAGTTGCGTCTGTTTTTGCGGGGTTGATGATTTGATGTACATGTATCGTTCAATCCTTTCTTCACATTAGTCACGTATTTCATGGCTTTCATTGACTTCATTTCTAGAAAGATATACTGTAATATCTCTACAATCCTAGGATCATACAATGTTGTTTTCATTTTTTTGTATTTTTCATTATATTAGGAAATGGAATATTTACGTTGCTAAAATATTTTGAGGATCTTATTTTACAAATGAATGATTAGAAGAGATACAATCATTCATTATGGAGAAGGGACACAAAGAAATAGAAACATCGGCTTTGTCAGCTTGCATAGGAGTGGTTATAGGCTTCTCCTTGGCTTGCACGCCTTGGCCTCGACTGTTGTTAAAATTTTGGTCTTTTTAGTTTTCTTGATTTTTTGTATTTTTGGATCTGGTACGATTCCTCTCTCTTCTTCTTATTCCTGATTTGATGCAAGAATAAGTGGTGCAGATGATGGAGACTGACACTTATTTTTCTCCTTCATGGTCGCAGATGTCTGTAAAGTCCTACCGCTCCTGAGAGTCACATCATTAGATGACATAAAGGAAGAATTCATACCTGACTTTGTGAGGGAGGATTCATGACAAGTTACCTACTTCTTATGGTAGAAATTAGTAGGGTTAGATTCGACATGTATATGAATGATAGTCTTTGCGGCGGTCAGATCATCCAACTTCTGGATCATCTCCATCAGGTTCTTAATGAGCCGAGACAAACAATCAAGTGCATGATTCACAAGTGCAACCTCGGATGATTCAACGTGCTGAGCACACTGATATTGATAATGGTGCAGAGGTTGTAACTGGTAACTCTGAGAATAGTGACGAGGAAGGAACTACTGATATTGTAGAGGAGGGGGATACTAATTTTTATATTGAGCAACTGGCTGATAGTGATATTGTTGTTGGTGATATGTTGGCTGCTGGTAGTTCTATCTCCAAGTATTGACATTGAGTGGAGACTGTTATTGAGAAGGCTGATATTCGACGGTTCTTCCATCCTGATGTCAGTGGAACAACCTAATATCTTATGATTGACCCTGAAGATCCATCAATACAGATCAGTTGGGTTTTGTTGTCCTTATGCCATTCATCTCTTGAATTTGGGGTAGAGGTGGGAAGAACGACTCGACACAAATCAGGTGCTCCGGATGGTACACGACCATATGTGTCTGCTACAACTACAGTGGTGTGCCCTGGTTGGGTGTCTGCACGTAGTACACATGCTAAACTAATTGCGTCCGTCATAGACTCTGTTGTTGTGGTTGTTCTTTCAGCTAGATGGTAGAGGTCTCGGCTGAAGCACCCATAAACTGACAGGAGTTAATCGAGCTCACCAAGAGCTCAAACTGCTTTGTAATCTGGTCAAGCTTGTCCAGATTCTTGGTTCATTATTCGATTAAATTTAATTTTTCTAGCTCTTGTGATTATTTTTCAATTATATCAACCTTATACGGTTGGTTCCCTATGATGCTCAGGTTGGAACTCTCGTTCATGTCCTCTTTGTGTGATGCCATCATATTGATGGATTTGTGGAGGATCTGGGGGTTCTTCAGATATGCATGGGACATAAATAATGCAGTGGATCCCTCGACCATCTCCTCGAAGATCTGCCATACGACATCTTTGCGACACAATTGGTTTACTTCAACCCACTACACGACAATAGAAAAATGGAAAATTAATGAATAATTCCAAATAAAATAGCAAATGAATTTATTTTAAAAACTTACAACATGAAAAGTATTTCTTATTTTCTAAACTATTTTATAATAATTTTATTTATGTTTACAACATTATTTAATAGAGTATATTATTTATATACTATTATTTATAGGTATTTATACTTGTATATTTTGTATTTGTATTTTATTATTTTTATATATAATATCATATTTACATATTTTATATATTTATAAATTATTTAATAAATATTTACATATATTTTGAGGTTTTCATGATTTTATTTGTATGTGATAAAAATACATGTATATACAATATAGGTCTATTATACATATACATTAGTGTTTATTAATTAATTTTGGTCTTTTTTGGTAATTTTAATTTGTGTTTGTATTTTTAATAGATGTTATATAATGTGTACAATAATTCAAAAAACTTCAGGAGATTAAAAATGTAAAGAATAAATATTGGCTTTATGTATAGAAGTACAAGTACAATTGTACCCCAATTAGCCGGCTTTTTGCATCTTAACTCTACTTTAAATGAAACCACCTTCATTTGAAAGAATTTAATTTGAAATAAAATGGAGGTGAGTTTGTTTCATTTTAAATTCATATGGAGAAGATATTGATTGTCGCGACCCCGATTCCCGGGCCGTTAGATCTCCCATATCCGGATATGGTTACTCAACAATAATTTATCCAGCAATCACAACTAACATTCAGAAACAAATTGCAAATAAAATTACTCAAAAAGAAGTATTTAATACTTTTCCATTCACAAACAAAAGTTTACATGATCCATTGTCCCACTACAACCATTTACATGTACATCAGCTCAAAGGAAATACACAGAATGATTACTAATTTCCTTACAAAGTAAAGCTACTATGGCTGGCTGGATGTCTAGTATGTAAGCTGGATGGATTTTTAAAGTCCTTGCGATGGATCACCAACACCTGTTGGGCTTTCCATAAATCATAGGATAAAAATTAGCGAATGCTAAGTAACGAAGAAGAGAAAAGCAAACAAATTGTGTAATTTTCGAAAACTTGTTATCACAAAAAGTTTCATTCCTTCTCATTAATTTAAGTCCTATTCATTTTCTATTCCACGTCAGGGATTAGTCCAGGGGAACCCCACCATTCTTGCATTCCGAAGCTGTGGACCCTTCGGGATTGGAGATTGTGTTGATCTTGGTAAGCTTATGCTACCGCACGTCGCCTCAACTAATCCTCCAATACTACCCTGACAATTTCCTTTTCTTTTATATATCAGGGTCTCAAACCCTCATCTTAGCAAACAAAAAGAGCACACCGTCCTCGAGGACTCAGTTGCGTAAAACCTCAGGCTAACATTATAACCTAGCGGCTTAAAATACATGTTGTCATGACCCAGCTGCTATTGAACCACCCGTGCCTCCACATGGCACGACCACATCTTCCGTCGTTCAACCCGAATATATTGGCTCCCAGTACCACGCGTTGCAAATCATCCATTTCATGTGCACTTATCAGAATAGGGCAACCGTGTACCACCAAGGTAGGGAAACGCCAATACGGATTCCTTCTGACAAACCTATAGGTTGCATGTCCGACCTGTAGTTCTACTCCCAGTCATCCTTAATGTGACACACGATCCTTTTCAGGATCCAACTTAAAACACATCGATTCCCATGATGTAATTCTTTTGTTAAGTCTTCGATTTGCGTAATCAACAAAACTTAGTATAGACATATATATATATATATATTCATATGCATATATACTCGTATTTATGTCTATTTTAACTCCCAAACCCTAACTTTCAAGGCCACCACATCGATTCGATGCTTAAACCTTATTTTAGTGGGAATCACAAAGCAACTGTTCAGACTTTTTCAAAATAACCAAAATTAGGGTTCTTTATAGCACAGAACATAAAATCAAGAATTTCAATAATCTCGTTTGAAAACCCAACAACAAAAGGAAGGATTTCGTTACTTAATCGAGCTCTCTCTCGCGTATGCAATGCTTTATCGTGTTTCATTTTTAGAAAGGATGATTTAAGGCTCCTGAAACGATCGAATTTCATTTCGTATCAAAAATGCTAAGAACATGTCAAGAACGCGAAGAACGAACGAAGAACACGAAGAACGCCAAGAACATATTTTCTCTTGAAATTTCAGTAGTGCCCCTTATATGAGGTGATATTTTTAGGAAAATTTTGGCAGAGTTTCCCCTTATATTGGAACAAATTTCTCAGAAAAGTTCGGCAGAGTTTCCCCTTATATCGAGACATATTTCTCGGGAAATTTTGGCAGAGTTTCCCCTTATATCGGGACATATTTCTCGGAAAATTTCGGCAGAGTTTCCCCTTATATCGGGACATATTTCAAAATAAAAATGAAAAGAGTTTCCTCTATAAAATCAATTGAGAGGAAAACGACAACGAAACTGAAAGAATATAATTAAACTGCAAGCGATGGAGAATCGGTAGACACCACGCATCTTAGGTGAGTGAATGTGTGACGAATTACAGGGTTCACTGACGTACACAGCCGCCCACACCTAAGAAGGGTATTACACGGATTTCTCCATCAAAATAACTATAAAAGTGGAAAAGAAAGAACAATAAGCAATGGAGAATTGGTAACACCACGCATCTTAGGTGAGTGAATGTGTGACGAATCATAGGGTTCACTGACGTGCACAACTGCCCGCACCTAAGTAGGGTGTTACACAGATTTCTCCTCGAACCACAACAGGAAACGAATCGGAAAGAAAGATGAATCAAGAACAAAACTTGGAAGGAAAGAGGATAAATATAAAGCCTAGCTTACAAAGCAACTAAGAGAGGATCATACCTTCCTCCTCCTCGTTCTCTCAGCAGCGCTTCATTAGCGCTCTTTCCCCGCCTCCCACTCCAACTCCTGACCTCTCAACCCTAGCCCTTGGGGGGTGGTGGTAGTGGAAATCGTAGAGAATGAATGGGTCTAGGGGGGGTATTTATAGGCTCTAGAAAACCACTAACCATGGTTAGAAAACCATGGTTTAGACATTAGCCATGGTTTAGCGGCCCATGGTTTTGGCCCATGGTTTTGGCCAAAACTTATCCCAAACTTGGGACTTAAGTTAGAACATTCCAGATGATTCTAGATTCACTAATGATGCTTAATTAACACTAATAGTGATTAACTTTCACCAATCACGATTTAACTTCCACGGTTTACGCTTTTTTGCTAACTATTGATTACTGTTGCTAATGATCATTAGCAGTTTTAAATCCATCATTAGTTTCTTTAATCACACTAATTAGTCTTAATGACAGTCATTATGGGTTAATAACTTCTTAATCTTCCTTACTTCTTTCTTCCGAAAATCATAACAAATCGAAATGAAGTCCGATTCACACGAAACAAATTCTGTTGGTTTTCTCTTGACGAGTCGGATCTTATTATATAGGATCCAAGAGATGCGAAGTTCATGGATTTACAATTATAACAACCTTAAAGGAAGTCTCGTCCTCGAGACTAGAAATGCAGGCATAACAACCTTAAAGAGGATTGAAACATAACAACCTTAAAGAGGATGAACGGCATTTCATTTACAATAAAGATATACACAATACATAGTGTTATCATTCAAATAAGTATGGGTATTTTTCTCTCATTTCCACCTAAGGTTCCCACGTGGCTTCTTCAAACTCTTGGTTGCGCCACAACACTTTAACTAGAGGTAGCTCTTTGTTTCTCAACTTCTTGATATCCCTGTCAAGTATTTGCACAGGTATCTCTTGGTATGTCAAGTATGGCTCAACATGTGAATCATCATAGCTTATCTTATGCTCTGGATCCCTAACATACTTTCTCAGATTTGATACATGAAATACATCATGTATTGCCGAAAGATGTGGAGGGAGCGCAAGTCTATAAGCAACTTTTCCAATCCGTTGAATATTTTCAAAGGGACCCACGAACCTGGGTGCTAACTTCCCACACAAGCCAAACCTCTGAACACCCTTCATAGGTGATACTTTGAGAAATACAAAGTCACCTACCTCAAATTCAAGGTCTCTTCGCCTGGTATCACTATAGCTTTTTTGGCGACTCTGGGAAGTTATTAGTCTTTTTCGAGCAAGCTCTACAGCTTCCCGTGTCTTCTGGAGTATATCTGAATCATAAAGGTTCTTTATCCCGATCTCTTGCCAAAAAAAGGAGTAGCACACCTACATCCATAAAGTTCTTCAAATGGTGCCATGCAAATACTTGTATGGTAGCTGTTGTTGTATGTGAATTCGGCAAGAGGTAAATGTTTAATCCATGATCCCTTCTATTCTAAGGTACATGCTCGTAGCATAACCTCTAGTGTTTGAATCGTACGTTCTGACTGACCGTCTGTTTGTGGATGATATGTTGCGCTCAAGCATAGTTATGTACCTAAGGCTTTCATGAAGTTCTCCCAATAGTGTGAGGTGAATCGTGTATCTCGATCAGAAACTACTTCCATTGGGATACCATGGAGGCGAATCACATGTGTAATATATAACTCAGCAAGCTGGTCTGGAGTGAAAGATAAGCTTATCAGAATAAAGTGTGCTACCTTTGTCAGACGATCTATTATAACCCATATACTATCTTTACTACCAGTCGTCTGAGGTAAGCCAGTAACGAAGTCCATGGAAATGCTTTCCCATTTCCATTCAGGTATAGGGAGGGGTTGCAATAATCTTGGTGGCTTTTGGTGTGAAGCCTTTACCTGCTGGCAAGTGAAACATGAATTCACAAACTCAGCAACATTTTTCTTCATTCCCGGCCACCAAAAGTATGAATGAAGATCCTTATACATCTTTGTAATTCCTGGATGAATAGATAATCTTGAGTAGTGCGCTTCACGTAAGATGTCTTTCCTTAGTTCAGGTGTGTTTGGTACACAAACTCTGTGATGGTTATACAGTAACCCATCTTGTATCTGTAATCCCTCTATCTCATTCTTCTCAAGTTGTTGTCTTAAGTCTTTAAGGACTGGATCATCCTCCTGTCCTTTCTTTATTCTATCCCAGATCTCTGGTTTGTATCCGTGAGGAATAGTTATAGTATCGGCACTACTATCAAATGGTTTCCATTCACTTAACGTTGATAGTAAACCCCAGAAGTGGATAACACTCACCAACCCAGGTGAATAAGTTCTTCTGCTAAGGGCATCTGCTATGACGTTCCCCTTACCAGGGTGGTAGGAGATAGTGCAATCATAGTCTTTCAACAACTCTAGCAATCGTCTCTGTCTCATATTGAGTTCCTTCTTATCAAATAGATATTTCAAGCTTTTATGATCCGTGAATATTTCAAAACTAATACCATAGAGGTAATGTCTCCATATCTTTAAAGCAAAAACTACAACAACCAATTCAAGGTCATGTGTTGGGTAGTTCTTTTCATGTGTCCTGAGCTGTCGTGATGCATATGCAACTACCTTACCATGTTGTATAAGAACTGCCCCAAGTCCTTCTTTAGACGCATCAGTGTACACTGTAAACCCTTCACTCCTGGAGGGTAGAGTAAGGATTGGTGCAGATGTTAGGCATTCTTTCATTGTCTGAAAACTAGCTTCACATGTATCAGACCATAAGAATGGGACTTCCTTCCGAGTTAGTCTAGTCATTGGCAATTGTATTTGTGAAAAGTCCTACACGAATCTTCTATAATATCCAGCTAAACCCAGAAAAGATCGTATTTCTGTGACAGTCTTCGGGTGTTCCCAACTCATCACCGCACTAACCTTTGTAGGATCAACTGATATACCATCCCCAGAAATAACATGGCCTAAGAAAGATACTTCAGATAACCAAAAGTCACATTTTCTATTTTTAGCATACAATTTGTCCTTCCTTAATGTTTCAAGTGCCTGCCTGATATGGTGTTCATGCAGATACTTATCCTTAGAGTAAATAAGCACATCATAAATAAAGACAACTACAAAGTGATCTAAGAACTCCTTGAATACTTTATTCATGAGATCCATGAAAGCTGTTGGGGCATTTGTCAGTCCGAAAGACATAACTAAGAATTCATAATGTCCATATCTAGTTCAAAAGGCTGTCTTGGGGATATCTGCATATTTTATCTTCAACTGATGGTATCCAGATCTTAAGTCAATCTTGGAATACACAGTCGAACCCTGTAGCTGGTAAAATAGATCATCTATCCTTGGCAGAGGATACTTATTCTTTATTGTTCTCTTGTTTAACTATCTATAGTCAATGCACAGCCGCATTGACCCACCCTTTTTCTCGACAAATAAGAAGGTGCACCCCATGGTGAAGTACTAGGACGGATGAATCCTTTATCTAACAGTTCTTGCAACTGTACCTTTAACTCTCATAACTCAGCCGTGCCATCCTATACGGAGGGATAGAGATAGGCTGAGTATTAGGTATGAGAGAGATTTCAAATTCAATCTCTCGCTCAGGTGGTAATCCAGGTAGTTCCTCTGGAAATACATCAGGAAACTCGTACACTATAGGTATATCTTCCATCATTTACTGACCTTGATGTAGTGGTTACATAAGCTAAATAACCTTGGCACCCTTGCTTTAACAACTGTTGTACCTTCAATGTAGAGATATATTTGATATTATCATTGGATGTCTTTCCAATGAACTGGAACTCTATCGAGTTAGGAAGGTGAAACGTTACTGTCTTCTGAAAATAGTCAAGACATGCATGATGCCTTTCTAGCCAATCCATCCCCAGGATAAGATCAAAGTCCTCCATTTCTATTAGTAGTAGTGAAATAGGTAACTGATGTTCTGCTATCACTACTATACAATTATCCATAATTTCTCGGATTATAAATACTTGTCCTCCTGGTCCCTTGATCATATAGGACTATTGTACTTCTACTGGTATCTTACCCAAAGTGGGTACTAACCGTCGAGCAATAAATGAATGTGAAGCACCAGAATCAAATAAGGCATGTACTGGAAATCCATGAATAGTAACGGTACCTCGTACGACTGTGCCTGAATTGTAGGTTTGTTCTTTAGTGATTGCATTGAGCTGGCCATTAGGATTAGGCAAGCTAGAACCCGCAACACTTTGTGGTGGTTGCTGTGTAGGAGATGCTCCTTGTGAGCCACGACCTCTACCATGTCTTCCTCCGCGTGTTGCTCCATTGCTCAAGGTGGATGTTATACTGTTAATTGGGGTTGGTTTAGACCCTGTCCCTCTCAACTTCGGACAATCTTTCTTGATGTGGCCTTCCTGATGACAGTAGAAACACACACATGCTCCTGTTTGAGCTGAAGACCCAACCATAGAGGTCCTATCTCCTGCTGCTGAGTCGCGAGGATATAGTGGAGGTCTAGAGAAACCCTTTCTTCCAGATAATTCCTGATCCAAATTCTGTGGCGAGCTTATATTAGACCCGACTGAATGATAACGATTGTCTCTTCAGTTATAATTCAACTTACGTTTGGATGGTCCACCAGTAAAGTGAAAGCTTCTTCTTTGGCAGTTTTCATCCCTCTCCATCTCAATACGAGAGGCGATGTCTGTGGCATCATCTACAGTGGTGGCTCTAAAACCTGAAAGCTTCTCTCTCAAATCTCCTTGAAGATCGCTAACAAATTTGGTAAGACACTTTTGTGGTGAAGCTTCTAAAGCCGGGGAGTAACGTAGTAGCTCAGTAAAGTAAATATGATAATATCATACATTCTTGGATCCTTGGATCAAAGAAGCTAACTCCCTCCTCTTCAATTCTTCCCAATGGGAGGGACAGAAGTGGGCTCGAAACCTTTCTTCAGAAACATCCCATGGAACAGGATCTACTAATTTCTTGCAAATGGCTCTCCACCATCGTCTTGCATAGTCTGCTAAGGAGTAATAAACAAAGTGTACCCAAGTATCTGTTGGTGCGTGTATTATTCTCAACATCCTACTGACATCATCAAGCCATAGTTCTTCCTCAGCAGGTGTCTCTATGCCTTTAAATCGAGTAATCTTTCCCTTTCGGTAATTATCTAGTAATGTTTGGTATCTAAGAAAGGCATTCTCCATTGCTTCTTCAACTGGGGTAGGAGCAGACTCAGTTGAAGGATGGTAACTAGATTCTTCCTCAGAAAGATGGACAGAACCTTCAATCCTGGCATCCGCAGGCTTAGACGCCTCGGGTCTCTCAGCTTGTGCATTGAGTCTCTCCTCCAATGCTTGCTGCCTTTGCCCCATGTCTTAGAGCATTGTCATCATAGCCGCTAATTATCTAGACACGTCTTGGTCTGCCATGATCCTGGGATAAGTCAAGGCCAAAGGTTAGGTCTTATATGTCTTAGCATGATGTACATAAGGGACAATGACTTGTGAATGGTATTGCAGTCAATTATTAAGATCAAAGGATCTTAATATAACCTTAGTTTCTGAATACTGCTCATAGTTGTTGATTACTAAATAAATTAATGGAGTAACCGAGCTCTGATACCAATCTGTCACGACCCTGATTCTTGGGTCGTCGGATACTCCCATATCCGGATCTGGTTACTCAGCAATAATTTATCCAGCAATCATAACTAACACCCAGAAATAAATTGCAAATAAAAATACTCAAAAAGAAGTATTTAATACTTTTCCATTCACAAAATAAAGTTTACATGATCCATTGTCCCACTACAACCATTTACATGTACATCAGCTGAAAGGAAATACACAGAAAGATTACTAACTACCTTACAAAGTAAAGCTACTGTGGCTGGCTGGATGTCTAGTATGTAAGCTAGATGGATTTTTAAAGTCCTTGCGATGGATCACCGACACCTATTAGGTTTTCCATAAATCATAGAATAAAAATTAGCGAATGCTAAGTAAAGAAGAAGAGAAAAGCAAACAAATTGTGTAATTTTTAAAAACTTGTTATCACAAAAAGTTTCATTCCCTCTCATTAATTTAAGTCCCATTCCTTTTCTATTCCACGCTAGGGATTAGTCCAGGGGAACCCCACCATTCTTGGACTCCGAAGTTGTGGACCCTTCCGGATTGGAGATTGTGTTGATCTTGGTAAGCTTATGCTGCTGCACGTCGCCTCAACCAATCCTCCAATACTACCCTGACAATTTTCTTTTCTTTTATTTATCAGGCACTCAAACCCTCAGCTTGGAAAACAAAATGAGCACACCGTCCTCGAGGACTCGGTTGCTTAAAACCTCAGGCTAACATTATAACCTAGCAGCTTAAAATACATGTTGTCGTGACCCAGCCGCTATTGAACCACCCGTGCCTCCACATGGCACGACCACATCTTCCATTGTTCTACCCGAATATATTGGCTCCCAGTACCACGCATTGCAAATCATTCATTTCGTGCGCACTTATCAGAACAGGGCAATCGTATACCACCAGGGTAGGGAAACGCCAATACGGGTTCCTTCCGACAAACCTACAGGTTGCACGCCCGACCTGTAGTTCTACTCCCAATCATCCTTAACGTGACACACGATCCTTTTCAGGATCCAACTTAAAACACATCGATTCCCATGATGTAATTCTTTTGTTAAGTCTTCGATTTGCATAATCAACAACACTTAGTATAGACTCATATATATATATTCATATGCATATATACTCGTATTTATGTCTATTTTAACTTCCAAACCCTAACTTTTAAAGCCACCGCATCGATTCGATGCTTAAACCTTATTTTAGTGGGAATCACAAAGCAACTATTCAGACTTTTTCAAAATAACCAAAATTAGGGTTCTTTATAGCACATAACATAAAATCAAGAATTTCAATAATCTCGTTTGAAAACCCAACATCAAAGGGAAGGATGTCATTACCTAATCGAGCTCTCTCTCGCATATGCAGTGCTTTATCGTGTTTCGTTTTTAGAAAGGATGATTTAAGGCTCTTGAAACGATCGAATTTCATTTTCTTATAAAAAACGCTAAGAACGTGTCAAGAACACGAAGAATGAACGAAGAATACGAAGAACACCAAGAACATATATTCTCTTGAAATTTCGGGCAGAGCTTCCCCTTATATGGGGTGATATTTCTAGGAAAATTTTGGCAGAGTTTCCCCTTATATCGGGACATATTTCTCGGAAAATTTCGGCAGAGTTTCCCCTTATATTGGGACATATTTCTCGGAAAATTTCGGCAGAGTTTCCCCTTATATAGAGACATATTTCTCGAAAAATTTCGGCAGAGTTTCCCCTTATATTGGGACATATTTCAAAATAAAAACAAAGAGAGTTTCCTCTATAAAATCAATCGAGAGGAAAACAATAGCGAAACTGAAAGAATATAATTAAACTGCAAGCGATGCAGAATCGGTAGACACCACACATCTTAGGTGAGTGAATGTGTGACAACAAAGGGTTCAATGACGTGCACAACCGCCCGCACCTAAGTAGGGTATTACACAGATTTCTCCATCAAAATGACTATAAAAGCGGAAAAGAAAGAACAATAAACAATGGAGAATCGGTAGACACCACGCGTCTTGGGTGAGTGAATGTGTGACGAATCACAGGGTTCACTGACGTGCACAGTCGCCCGCACCTAAGTAGGGTGTTACACAGATTTCTCCTCGAACCACAACAGGTAACGAATCAGAAAGAAATATGAATCAAGAACAAAACTTGGAAGGAAAGAGGATGAATAGAAAGCCTATCTTACGAAGCAACTAAGAGAGGATCATACCTTCCTCCTCCTCGTTCTCTCGGCAGCGCTTTGCTAGCCCTCTTTCCCCGCCTCCCACTCCTCCTCCCGACCTCTCAACCCTGGCCCTTGGGTGGTGGTGGTAGTGGAAATCATAGAGAATGAATGGGTGGGGGGGTATTTATAGGCTCCAGAAAACCATTAACCATGGTTAGAAAATCATGGTTTAGACCTTAAACATGGTCTAGAGGCCCATGGTTTTGGCCCATGGTTTTGGTCAAAATTTATCCCTAACTCGGGGCTTAAGTTAGAACATTCCAGATGATTCTAGATTCGCTAATGATGCTTAATTAACACTAATCGTGATTAACTTTCACTAATCGCGATTTAGCTTTCACGGTTTATGCTTATCTTTTGTTAACTATTGATTAGTATTGCTAATGATCATTAGCAGTTTAAATCCATCATTAGTTTCTTTAATCACACTTAATTAGTCTTAATGATAGTCATTATGGGTTAATGGCTTCTTAACCCTCCTTACTTCTCTTTCTTCCGAAAATCATAACAAATCGAAATGAAGTCTGATTTACACGAAACAAATTCCGTTGGTTTTCTCTTGACGAGTCGGATCTTATGATATAGGATCCGAGAGATGCGAAGTTCATGGCTTTAATTGATCAATGAAGTTCTATTTGTGGCTTTTTCAACTGAGTGTACCAAGTGTATTGTGCATGATTTTTCTGAGCTAATATTTTCTTATTTTCTATACATTAATATATACAAATTTTGTGTTGATCAGTTTATTGTTTGAAGGATAAAAGAATAAAGCCAAGTTGGTAGCTATAGTTTCATTAATATATACAATATCCTCGTTGATCTATTCATTAAGGAATGTAATCTCGACTTCCATCTTTCAGATGTCAAGTTGTGTAGCTATAGTTTGCAATATTATGATGGGTATAAGCATGGTCATTGGAGAGCAAGTATAACTGTAAGCGATGTCTTCTCTCTGTGTACGAGTCGTGCTTTCAAGGTTTCTACCTTCTCATCAGGTTTTCTCTTTCTCTTAATGATCCATCTACACACAACGTGCCTTACCCTTATAGGTGGATCCCCGAGTTTTCATACACAACACTTGTGCATGAAGTCTACTTTATACTTTATTTCTAACATCCATCTCTCCATGTCATGATCCTCATAATCTTTATCACATGAAGTCAGATCATTGTTAGACTTCTCTAACACACATAATCCATACCCTCTAGGCTCCCTTACCACCATCAAACTGATTTTAAGAGGTGTGAGTGTTTCTTCTTTAATTATACTTTTAGTTTTGATTTTAAGAACTTCATTATCCTCCTAGGATTTGATGAGTCCCTTCACTTCATTCTTATATTGATTCTTAAGGAATTCATTCTCCAAGAATCATATCCTTAGAGATGAAATCTTTTAAGAATCTAATGGTCATAAAATAGGTATTCTATGCCATCCTTTATATACCTAATGAAGTAGCACTCTCTAGTGTTAGATTCCAGCTTACTTGCATCCATGTTTCTGTCATGGACCAAGCAACCATAAATCTTCAAGTGTCTAACACTGGACTTGGTTCCAAACCATAGCTCATGAGGGGTTTTAGGTTCATATTTGCTTGGAATCTTATTAAGGATATATATTGCAGTCTTTACTACATATACCCTGAAACTAAGAGGAAATTATGCTAAGATTCATCTTTGATCAAATCATGTCACACATGATCCAGTTGCATCTTCCTACAACTCCATTGAGCTGAGGTGTATTAGGACTATTGTGATAAGAACAATATTCCTTTCTCTATAAGGCATTCTTCTGAAATTATCTGATAGGTACTGGCTATCTCGATCAGAACAATTTCTTTTCATATTTTTTCTAACTTTGGTTCTCAATCAAATTATGAAATATTTGAACAATTTAAAGGTTTCTAATGGATAAGGAAGAAATCTCTTACCATAAATAATCATAAATGGATATCACATATCATTAATGTTCATTGTGGTATAAATGCTCCACATACATCAATATGTATGAGGTTTTGAATACCTTTGCATCTTATACCATTCCCAGAGAAGAGTGTAATGGATATTTTACTTTGAATATAGTATTCATAAGTATGTAAGCTTTGAACTTTTAGATAATATAAAGTTCTATATCTTACTAGTCCATTACTCTCATCAACAGACTTATGTCCTAGTGTTGATGCCAGATTATTATCAAATGATCTTCATCCTCCTTTTAATCTTTTAAGGTTTAGTTTTAGTATTAGAAATATTAATGAACCATTCATTAACATTCTAATTCAGTAGAGTCCTCTAGATGTTAGATTACCATCTGAAGTATATCCATCATAACTCTTTATGATAGGTCAATATCAGAATGAATATTTATTTCCAACGAAATCAGAAATAAACAATGAATCTATTATAATATCTAGGTCATAGAGACATTCTCTGAGACTAAGGAATTCCCACTGGAAAGAAATAGTCCAACTATCCAATGGAGATTGTTGCAACAATTGCATCAACTCCCATGTGGATGATTATAAACCTTAAAATCAAGTTTTCTAGTATTCTAAAACATGTGCAACGATTGCAAATGTAAGTACAAGAATGAGATACGATAATCAAACTTTAATCTTATCTAATAAGTAAGTCGATTTCAGCGATGATACATAGATGTAGAAGATGTCAATGCACTATCTGAGTCCTTCTCTAAGGATTCTAGATTGTCTGGATAGTCATACTATCAATATATCAGCTTGTTGCAGTAGTGGCATTCATCCAACTCATTGGATGTCATATGTGGAGAAGTGTAATCAACTCTTTCACTCTCCTTCTTACATGGGTCAAACCCATGCTTCCACTATGCTTCCTTTAATGCTTAAACACCATTGCTTAAAATAAAGGGCCTCTTAAATTGAACATGTCCTCAAGGGACTTTAATATATCAACATTTATACTCGCTTCATCCTATTTATAGAATCTAAATATTATGAATCCTCATGAAAGACTCGAGTTGAGATAGTATAATGATGACACTCATCATATTCACACTTATCTTAACTCTTAAAGACTTTGGTTTGGGAAAGTACTCAAACATTTTGAGTGCATCATCTCTATGAAGCCGCCATTGTACATAATGTAGTAAACCATGTCATTTACGATTAAATGTTGAGAGCGCATGTGTTTGCCAAAAAATCTCCTTTGATTTTAGAAGTATCTAGACAATTACTATCATCATTGATATGATAATTCCAAAGAACACTTGATGAGACATCAAGATTGTAAAGACATAAAAATCGTAGATTGTTGTCCTATTGTCTATTTAATGTTAATCGTCATTATCATGAGGAAACTTGCACATTGCAACCACATACATTATGTGTTCAACTCAAGTACTACACCCTTGATCATGGATCCAATTCATGATACTGGTCATGATTGAGTATAGTTTTGAGTGTGTTTAATGAAGGTTTTTAAAAATAAGAGAATTTACATAAATATATTTACTTTGATTAATGTTATTATTATTTTAAATCAAATTTGTCTCATTTTTTATTACTTGAAATTCAAATCCCTTTTGAACTTTCAAAGAATGAGGTATGCTAACCAAAGTATCTCAAGCGAGATCTGGGATCTCCCTTCCACCTTTGTCACACCCCAATATGAGAAAATACAACCCGGATGAAGGAAATGGGAACTCTTTCCTTCTTGCTAGTACAACTTACATTTCCCAATTCGATCTTTGAAACCTGAGCCCACGACCCCTAAGGTGATGTTGTCCAGCTATCAATTGAATCAATCATCAACAGGAATGGAACTCACTATGCGCAATCTAATGTCCCTAAATTATATGAGGAACAACATTGGGGTCACTAATGATAAAACCTTGCTCTTTTGAGAGCCAAAGAGCCCGATCCATGTGCACTTGTACGTTGGAGCTATGACTTCGCATATAAATCTCTGTCGTACAATCCATAACGAGAGAACCCTTCACCTTGGCGGGAGACTATGTATGCCATCTTATGTTCCTCCATATCTTATTCTCATTTTGATTGATCATTTGAATCATATTCTCATGATCAACCCTTCTTAGGGAAATCTAGTCTTATTAATTAAAGACGGTGTATTTTAATTAAATTATATCAATTTAATCATATTAAATCAATAATAATCCAATACAACCAACAAATAATTTAATTTGCTTGATATTACTATGTAGTATACACCCTCATATAGTACAATTTTATTATTCCAATTAGTTATTTAAAGTATGTAGAGACCTCATGCTAATCTTCCTTGAAATGGATCCAACCAAGTCCGACAGATAATGCTAATAGGAAATGCTTCCACTACAAGTGTGATGCTGGATGCCAATTAAGTAATCCATTAGCATATCCATGGTCTAGACATCATTACCGATTTAATTTGAGACATCACAAATGGTACAAATTGTACTAAGAGATTTTATCTATCTTTCGACCATGTATGATACTACATATTAATAACTCAGAAATTTATGTATCTTAAATTTTTTAATATATCCTAAATTTCTAGTCATATCAAGCAAACAAGTTGATTTTGCATGTAAACATTGAACTACAACTATTGTAGTTTGGAATCTAGGGTTTACATGTCATGAAGCAAGCAGTTAAGGTTGTTGTTTGTCATGTATGTCTTTAATTAAATGATACAATAATTAATCGGGGCAAATTTCACATTTTCTTGACTATATTTTAATGATTAAACACATTAAAAGATGTCAACAAGATGATCCAATCATCTTCTGAACCATCTTCACTAAATATCACATATCTAGGAAAAAAGGAGTCGGAATCACACAAAATAAATTTGAATAATTTGCTGGTTGGTTATTAAGATAATTATTGTATTTTTTAACATGGTTCAAAATAGGAAAACAATAACTAAAATTTATTATTACATATATGAAACTCATGCAAAAACAACATCTGCGGGAACTTTTGTATTCGAATTAATGCCCAATCATCGCCAAACTTTGATGAATCTTTTGGGGTCATGTACAAACATTATAAACATGATTAAGTATCCAAAAGTTCGTTCATAACATGCTAAAATAGTAGACAAATCATATATTCACAAAATCGATTCGAAATCACATCTACACAAAAACAACAAGTTCCCGCGTATCCGATATGCAAAACATTATTCCTTTTGAATAATATCCAGTTGATTTGACCTAGGTTCTGATATCACTTGAGAGGAGTCTATCAAAGACTCATGCATCATGGAAGCGTGGATATTGCATCATAGGTGATCTAGGTCAATAGTCATACTAGTCGATGGGGCATCAGAAATAAAAAAAATCAATGAAACTACATGACATGGCAACAATTCCAATGCAATTTTATAATGATCACACAAGTATAAGGATTACCTCTTGAAGCGTGACCGTGATCTCATAGCCTCTAAAGGAAGAGGCATCCTGACTTAGGTCCGACCCAATGAGAGAGCACATGTGGGCGCATGGATGAAGCACATGCTTCCCACAATCCAAGGTGATGATCCGAGCATGAAATCTCCCGATTTTTTTCTCATGAAATCCGATGTCTTATTCAAGAGCATGAGATGCCAAAGAAGATGAAGAGTCACAAACAGTTGATCCGACATCATGACAACACCGTGACAACAACAATGATTTCGCAAACCCTAGCCATGGGGACACCCATAGGGTTAAATGAGAGGGAGAGGGTGTACGCGTATAATGGTCGAGAGAGAAAGAGAGAGTTTTGATGTAATCATTGCCTTCAACTTAATTTTGTATGTCTTAAAGAAAAACCTATGATTAACCTTTCTCTTAGCGTAAATTGGATGGTAGAGATGAACTCCTAATAGATATCAATGGTCAAGATTTTGTTGCAATAATCTGCAACATGGATAATTAATTTTAAAAGAAAAATAAGTTAAATATATTCTTCAAAAAATTTATTTCAATTAAAATCAATTCATTCTCATGAAGAAAGAGAAAGAAGAGTACCACCTTCCATAAATGTGGAAAGGAGAAAGCCTCCTTCCACATTTGTGGTGGACATCCACTATGGATGAGAGAGAGAGAGAGAGATTTTCTCTCTCCAATCATGTTTAATGTAAGCTTATTACATTAAATCTTTATTCTTAAACTTATTTATCAATAAAATATCACCAAATAATTTGCAAATTATCTGTGACAATTGCAAACAAACCATTGATTAACTATGAATCATATTCATCCATCTAATTAAATGTAAATGACATTTACATTCAATTGTACAATGTGAATCCAATTCACTTCTATAATGTGAATTTAAATCACATTTACTTATAAATTATAAATCTTATTTACAATTAAATCTCTCTATGATATTATGAATCATGTTCACAATATTTACAATTATTTTGGACAATGCTATCCACATTAATCTTATATGTGATAATTAAAAACTTATTTAATTTTCTTAGATGCCTTTCTACATATGTCCAAATAATGTGAATCATATCCACATTATTAATATAATTAAATCATATTTAATCATAAATTTTCCAATGCTCATATATCATTTAATAAAACTATTCTTGATCTCTTTCAAGGACAGTGTGCCTTCTCTCCAGATACTTGGAGATAATAACATGGAGAATGTATGTTTCATGTATAATGACTTGGGTAGTGAGATCTAATCTCATTTCCAGATTTAAAAGACATCTTAGAGATGTCTGATCTAGTCAGACATAATATCCAATCTTCTCATTGCATCCGGATCATATTCAGACCAATGTTCAACATTTGGACTAAGATTGGATAACTCGTCTACTAAGTGGAGTCACTAAAATCCAAACATGTTTCATCACTCTCTTGAAATGGAATCATCATGGTTATACAATCGATTAAAATCACATCACCCTCGAGTATTCCTAATACCGTACATCCTACATATTGAAAGATTATGATTAAAATCAAAGTTTTGATCTTATTTGAACTATCTCCTTCAAGGTTTTATCATTAAGTTTCTCATTCGACTATTAAGAGTTGGTGACGATCATATGCTTTCCAAAAGCGTATATCAATGCTGGAATTTGGTTTACCTAATATCTCATGAGTGAGCTTATGTCTTTCGATTAAATAGTGAACCTATATTAGCCCTTTAGGAGATCATATTACTCAAAGACCCTCATATGCACACTAGCTCACTGGTTTATAGACCTTGATTAGATCATCAACTTAACGGTCTACATAATGTACATAATTAGACATGTAGTAATACATTTGTCCTCGGTCAGAGGATGCATGCCTACACGTGACAACGTACGACATAGGTATTAGTTATCTCGATCTTGCAAAGTCAACTCTTTGACTTAGCTCATCCAAAGCCTTTGAATCTCTATTCCTATGCAGAGGACCTGCATCAAGAGATCGGTCGAGTGTCAGCCTTTGGAGTAAGGATTTCCATCTCCTTCTTAGGCCGGAGATCCCTTCTCGATAAACACTTGACGGTGTGGTTGAGTCCTCAATCTAACTCTTTAGACATTCAACCCTACCTCAGCCTCTATGGTCCAACCTTTGGATCAAAAGTTGTATGGTATCAAGATGACCATGGTACATAACCCTATTTGTACGAAGGGCCCTATTATGCTAACATGTTATTATTCATTGTAGATTATGGAATGATCTACAATAACCTTTATTGCATAATGACTGGTCATGAGCTCACATGTCCAACAACATGGTATGGATCAAGATCAGACTTACCACAATAGTAAAATGGACAAATTGAGTACATGGAGTGTTGGGAACATAGTTAGGATGCATGTACCCCAATGCATGCCTATGAAGGCACCCCAAACCTTAGGTACCTAGTACCTTGGAGTCATAGCGTGTGGCTCGGTATGGGACAAGACTGTAGACTATCCATGCTGGTAAGGTTAGATAACTGAATGGATACATCATGAGAGGTCAGGTGTCCGAGTACTAGATGGACCAACTAACGATTTTGTAAAGTATCCTAATTAAGGGTGAGTTGACTGAAGGGGATAAGTTTAACCATAAGGATTCTCCTATTGCAATTGTCCATGTGTGTGATGAAATAATATGAGATGTATGGTGACCCGAGTTTGATTGGTATGATTATGATAATAGATAGTTGTTTCTAGTATCTAGAGGAATATAGGAAATCGTACTTTCCCACCACTACGTGGGTTAGGATTCAAAGGATCAGTGTGTGGGATCTTATGACTTGACCCGTATCCTATGCCATCGCAAACCTTCACTGATGGGTAGCGGAATTGGGCGGTTCTACGATAGCGTTTGCGTGAGTGGTTGTTGACTTACTTGTCGGTCTTAGCCACGCGAGAGGATGAGTATATTGTAGGTAATGCAGGGCTAAGGAAATGTCCCATCTATCGGGGTTGTCCCAGTGAGATGAGTATAATGAATACATGATAGTATGAATGTTTGTTGGTATATTTTATATGTTGAAATGATCAAATATACCTGAGTGTGTGACACGACTCTCGTGGTCCTAGTGAGTCCTAGAAGGAGCGTTAGCTCTAGCCATGGGTATATCGGTGCGTCGTGGCCCTGTAGAAGAGCGTAGTTCTACGGATATTGTCGATGTGCTACATCTCCACAACACTCGTTGAAGACTTATACTTCGTCATAAGGGTGTATTCGGTGTAGTCCCGTTTGGCTGCGATGTACTCGTTCTTGGGTATTTCCATTATGACAGGTGTTGATAGCAAAGACCGAGGGCAGGTAACAATCAGTCTTGGGGGGCCTATGGTTTCCGACAAGTCAGATCCGACAATCGTTGTATTGGCTGCTCTAACAGCACATGGTATCCGATCAATGCAAATTAGCAAACAATCAACCCACAAATAATATCTACAATGAAAACTAGGTGAGATGAAATTTATTATACGCTACAAAATGTGTGTATAGTGCGCAAGTGTAGAGGTTGGACCACTGGGAAAAACATATAATATGTATAATTATTACTAATTAACAACAGTTAATGTTAACTATTTTGTATTTCTAGTCCTTTTTCTATTTTTTGTGGGTTTTTAATTTTATATGAATTTTTATTGATTTTAAAATATTATATATTTATTTTTATATTTTAGTTTTAAATTTTATATTTTCTTTTTAATTTTGTAACTTTTAGTTTCTTTTTTATTTTTAAAATATAAATATATATATTTATATATAATAATATCGATATTATATATTATATAAGTAATATAAAGTATATATAGTATATATAGTTGTTCACATTTTTAAACATACACAAATATATTCAAAATATAATAAAAAATATTTTTGTACTTTTATATTTTCTATGTTTTGGTATTTTTTTGGGAATTTTTGCTAATTTTTATGTATTTTAAAGTATTAAAATGTACAAAACAATGAATAAAATAATGTAACTAGATTGTTTTGGGTTTTAAAATTAGATAGTAAAAAATTCCCAAAACTAGTTTTATATATACTATCATAAATAAAAATATAAGGTAGAAAACAATTTTTTGGATTTTTAATTAATTTCTACTAAATTTTATAGTGTTTTTAGAATTTTATGATTTTTATGATTTTCCTTTTGTATTTTTATTGAATTTTGGATATATAGTAGAATATATGATAATATTTCTGATATAATTTTTTTTGGAATTTTTATAAGTGTTTTCCTTTTTTTTTGTAATTTTAGTAAACAAATAGTAAATAAAAGATTCCTTTTTTTGTTTTTAGAAAAGTGGAAAATACCTTAAATACCTAAATGAAATTATGTGCGTGAACGAGCAACATTCAGACATCTACAACAATTTTCCCAAGATTTTTAGGGCACATGAACTATTTATTAAAATTAAAAGGCAAGAAATAAAACTGCAACCTAGCATGGATCTATTCATATTTAATAAAAGTACAAATGCATTTAATAACACATCAGATGAATCCAAAGGCATCGGAGCAAATTTCCCATTACATCAACATTTAATATGCATATGTAGGGGTATAAATGCAATTAAAATAAATGGCAGGTCCTTGCATGCAAAATATCTCCAAAGTTTATAATGAATAAACAAAATTTAGCAATAAAATGAAATATCTAAACCTGGAGGGGCTAGGTTGCAAATAGCCTAGGTGTCTCGGGGGGGGGGGGGGGGGCACGTGAGGTGACCTGGAAAATGACCTAAGTGCAATTACAAGGAGATCCAGGGTCCACTTGTAATTTGTATCGAAATATTATGCTTAATAAAATATTTGCAGGGCTAGATATTATATGTAAAAAATTTGAAAAGGGGCTCGCATAAATTACCCACTTAATGCACGTAAATGGGCGGTCAAGGTTATGCCACGTGTGCACCACTTAACCCAGTCGAGTGACCCTTCTTGCGTCGCTTCACTAGGATCAAAAGATGCGATTAAACCTAGGGCGCGACCTTCATCGGACGATTGTGGATGTGCCTAAAAGAACAAGGATGAACATGCGTCTGGAGATCCTTCGATCAATGATTTCTCCTTGCTCCGTTGATCTTCTTCGTAGTTGAATGGCTTTCCACCTTCTTGGAAGCTCCACGCATCAACAGATGTCGTCAAAAGGGCCCTGTTCCCATCATTGGGGACCTGGATTCTCTTTGCTTTTCAGCGACCTGGACACGTAGTTTCCCCTTCGAATCTCGCTCCATATGGCACCTTAGGACCTGTTCTATGCATTGAAAGTTCATAGGGATCTGGGAGCATCTCCTCGACCCATTTTGAAGCTGCTAAGGTGAAGGGAAATGGTGGATGAGCTTTGGCGGGGGGTGAAGGATGAAGCTCTATTAGGTCTTGATTCTTGCAGAATCAAGGGAAAAATGGGTGTAGGTGATGGAGAATGCATAAGGATCGAAATGGGCATGTTGGCGAGTTGATTCACTGAAGAATTCATAGTGGGCCGGAGTTGGAGCAGAAGCACCAACAGACGAAAGGATTGGGATTTAAACTAAGTTACGCCTAATTACATAAAAGAAAACCTAATCTAGGATGCATAACGAAAATATAATATAAAAACCTAACTAAATCAGCTCGAACCTAACTCAAAGTCAAGGAGTAGATGGCCTAAATTGAAGAAGATCTAGCTATGGCGGATCGTCTTCTACCTCATTCTCCATGCTGACAAGGCTAGGGATTCACTTGCTGTCACCAAGCAAATCAACCTAGGAACTCCTATTAGGTTATGGTTAGGTAAGAAGGGATCCAAACACAAAAATGTGCATGGGTGTTTATCTATGGAACAAGGTGGGTAGATGGATTGGTCACATGATTGCATGAGATGGAGTGGTTGTTTGGATGATCAGGTATTGAGGCATATGGAGGGGATGTATGGAGGATGATTTCGATGAAGAGAAGGGTGTATCTCAAGCAGCAGATCATCTCCAGAAATTTGGAGAAAGACATAGGTTGGTGGCTCTAGCAGAAGTCAGAGGGGAGCGTGGAGGTGGACCGTGCAATTGACCCTAGGTCAACGCACAATGAGCATTGGTCCATGTGGACTGAATAAAGATAAAATAGGAGGAGAAAATGGAAATAAAATAAAACTAAATAGAAATTTATTTATTTACGAAACCTGAAAACATAAAAATTATTAGTTATTTTATGTACTATTTTTTTATGATTTTTATTTACTTTTACAGTGTCATTTATTATGAGTTATTATTTATATACTATTATTTAGGTATTTATTTTTTGTATTTTTATTTATTTATAGTTATTTTTATACATATGATATATTTATTTATTTTATTTATTTATAGTATATCCAAGTACATATTTACATATTTTTATTATCTTTTTATATTTTTTGTATATACAATTAAATAAATGCATGTATTACACATGTGCATTTTATCTGTATTTAGGTATTCAATTATTTATTTAAGGTTTTTTAATGATTTTAGTTGTGTTTATTAATTTATTTATATTTTATAATATATACAAGTATTTAAAAATATAAAAAGAATAAAAATGTAAATAATGAATTATTTGAGTATTTATATATAGATACACAATACAATAGAGACCCAAAAGCCGACTTTTGCATCTTAACTCCATTTTCAATGAAATAACTTTCAATATATAGATAATTTAATTTTAAGAAAAATAAATGTGAGTTTGGTAAATTTTGAGTTCATGTGGAGGAGATAATTATCACTTAAGTTTAGTTTGCTGCTTTTTCATCCGGGTATCCCTATCACACTGTGTATTATTTTGTTGTGCAATTAATTGTGTATTTGTCTATACATTAATATGTACAAGTTTCATGTCGAACAATTATTTATTTGAGGTGTGTATAATGGAAAAAATAAAATAAGTGTAAATATAGCTATTTACTGGGAATTAAATTAGGGTTTGACCAATATTTCTATACAGTTGGTCACACTATTTCCTCCTACTTTATTCCTGGTCGACCAAGTCAATATTGACTTGGTCTCGGGGTTTATGGTTATTCAGTATTTACAATACTTCATTTCTTTTTTTCTTTTCTTTAATCTTTTATTTTAGATTTGAATACATGCATTTATACTGTATTTACAAGTCAAATAATGCCTATTATTTTATGTATATTAGTGCTATTTTCATACATTTACCTGATTTAAGGCCAAAATGGAAGAATAAAGGTGATGAAATGGAGATTCCACACTCCCATACTTGCCTTTGCTAGTCCCTAGCGAACACTTATGAAAATGAGTGCAAAAAAAGACAAAAAGAGAAAAAGAAATAAGTTAGAATGATTTTGATTCTTAAACTTAACTTCATAAAATCAAAGTTTGGAGTCAGTTAAGACCTTTAGATTGTTAGTTTATTCATAACCATATTCAGGTTAGCAATTGTGACTCAACAGCCCTTAGGTTCCATGTTCCTCTATTCAGTTAAACCTAATAGCCCGGTCAAAATCATCCTTTCATACTTATACTCTTGTAACCTTGAAATGAAAGGTACCATTTGTGAGAATTATGTTAGCTCTTCCGAGACAAATAACTCAACTATCAAATAATCTTCTCCTCTGGTAACTTGTCCTCAGGGAGATGGATATTTCCTTATGAGTTCAGGTGCGTGCTAGTCCACAACGAGGGGAGGGGGCTAGAAGAAAGGTAAAAGAAGTGGAAACAAACCAGTGTAGTCGTATTTCCTTACAAAGCTCGGTCATTGTGACCAACTCTCCATCAAGAAGCATGCCTTTTATAGAAGGTCAAAATTTTTGAAATTAAAGGTATAGTTTTATTTTTTGGATATTTCTTTGTTTGTCATTTATCTGCATTATTGTTTTTCCCCAATGGATATATAATATTTTGTTTCACCCATGTTTTGGGATCTTAGAAAAAACGTGCTAGCAGACCATTCCTCATCCGAAGCTTTATTTCAATCTATTCTCCAGTTATTGGATGTCCATGCTACCAAAGGAACAGTGGGTTGAAGTATCAATTTTGACAGTCCCCAAGAATGGTTCCCTAGCCACACTTGACGAAGTGACCTTGTATCGTCCCAACTTAAACTCTAAGATACTTCAACAATCCATCTTGGTTGTGCTACATGCTGAGTGTGAGTCTCAAGTCAAGCCATTCAAGAGTTGTACAGATGACTTGAAAGGTTCTAGTTAGACACATTGAATCGACTCATGAACACTGTCTTACATAATCTAAAGAATTAAGTCAAGGTGACCTGAAGCCTCCCAATTCCATTTCTTAACAGGTTCCTCTAAAATTAAGTGAATAAGGTCTAGACCAAGCTCTAATATTCAGAATTCATTTTGAATTTTTCAATTGTCGACATCATTTCAAAAAATACGTAAGAAATGAAATGCAAGAAAATATTTTTGTGAAGTACGTTTTCTTTTTGAACTTTTTATGGATTTTTGAAAAAGTTTTGCAAATTTTTAGTAGTTTTGAAAACATTTGCAAATTTTTGTGGAATTTTTGAAAATATTTTGATTTTTAAGGTTTTGAAAATTTTTAAAATTTTAGGGATTTTTTATAAAGGTTAGTGAATTCTGTATGTACAGATATTTACAAGGAAGTGAGTGTATATTTACAAGAACTGGGTGTAGATTTTACACTGGGAATTTTTACATAAGTTACATGTAAGTCGTTATTCACAATTTTTATATACTAGGGTATATATAGTTTTTTATCAGAGTTGTTATTTATTTCAATTATAAACAAGGATCTCAAATTAATTTTGAAAATATTTTTACATATATTTTGAAAACTTTATTTTACAAATAATTTTTGCTCATAATTTACAAATATTTACAAAGTTTGAAAATTATTGTGTAAAGATTTTTCAATGGTATAACTAGATTTTTCAAAGTATTTTTGCAACCATTTTTCAAATCATTTGCAAGGTAATTTTCAAAACATTTTATTCAAATAAAAAGAACAAATTTCGCAAACATTCACAAAAGTTTTTTTTACAATGGTTTGAAAATATTTTACAAAATATTTTCCAAATGGTTTCAAAAGATTTTTCAAGACATTTTACTACTATTTTTCAAATCATTTTGCAAAATATTTTAAACTAATTTATTTATTATATTTACAAAGAATTTTGAAAAATTATACATATATATAGTGTATTGTCTACATTTGATTTATTGTATGCCCTTATCCAATGCAGTGTATATTATCCATATTATTAAAAATACGAACATACGAGTTATGGATGATGTATATACAACGTATATACGACCTCCTATACTTAGCGCGAACTATGTCCTCATAGTGACCGCATTGATTCCTCAAGGAGTTCCCCTAAACCCCTCAAGGCGTGTCACTCTCATCATCCTCTCCATATCCTAGAAAATCAACCAGGATAGTTTCCTTTGAGGATTCCTCTTCGGATTCCAATGATGTGATAATCATAAATGGGTATGGCAAGGCTATCATCCAACCATACGCGAGCAAGCATCCCTATGTCGACAATCGATGAAAATTTCATCCTCCCTCATTACTATTACTTATGGGATGAATCCCATAGTGACACAGGTCTACATTTCATCTTCCCTCTTCGTTCACGCAAGAAGGTCCGTCGCAAACCTTTTTGAGACGTGTATTCTTACTCCTCCTTCTATAGTTTTCTTCATTTTTTATCCCTCTCTAATGATCTGCATCACTCACCCAACCCCATTGGTCAGCGATGTTATCGCTCCATATCATTGTCATTTTATGGCTATACTTAGGATTACCAGCTCCTAGGTATAGGGGGAGAGTGACTCGAGTTTCTCATTTTTTTTCATTTTCTCTTTGTATATTCCCCAAACCCATTGGTTTTCACATTGACTCCTTTCCTTTACTTAGGATAACAAGAGCCTAATTATAGGGGAGACCGATGCCCATCCTGTATATATATTCATCCATTTCTCCTCTTGACCTCGACTGACCCTTTTTATGCTCTTCTTCTACACTTTGGCTGACGAGAGCCTAAGTATAGGCGGTGGGTCGACTTGTATACTATCATTCTTTTCACTCTCCTATGCTTAGCATGATCTATGTCTTTTCCTCGCTTCTTGTACTCTGAGGATATAACACATGCTAAGTATATGGGCGTGCATATATTACATATATACCTTACTCGTAGCTCATACTTACACGTTGTATATATTATGCGATAAATATGGGATGGGTAAAATCGATAAAAAATAAATTATTTTGTCTTTGTAAAATACCTATATAAAGTATACATTGTATACAAGCTGTACAATCTGTATAATGTGTATAATATCCTCTTTATAAAATTTGTATAATCATATAAATCCTTGTAAATAATACTTTTGTAAAATTGTTGTAAAATAGGAGGTATAATAAAAAAAATTTATCTAATAAAAAAGGCTTCTTATTAACTCTTGCTTATAATCCTTTCATTAGAAAAATCATCTTGCACTTCATCCATATGCATTTCATAACATATGCATTTCATTTGCATATCTTGCATATGCAAAGTGGAAAATTAGTGGGCTTTGAATTGAGTTATGTATAGAAACCGAGGATGGACTTGATTTGACCTTAAACTACCTAAATTTCAAAGGAACTTCAATTGAGAAGTAGGATTTTAGAAACTTTAGGTCGTAGACTTAATTCTCCAAGTTCACAAGACAATTTTCATACTTGACTCAGTATCTAACCCGGTTGCCTCATTCTAAGTAGACTCTTGGATAAGAAATTATTCTATACTCTACACTGCGTACTTTGCTCAACTCAGATGAGGTGTTGGAAGACTGCATGTTTCTTTCTTCAGTAGTGTGGCCATCTAATTATCAGAATACCAGGTTAAAATAAAGCTTCAGATAAAGGACGGACTGCCAGCGCAATTCTTTCTAAGACCCCAAAATATGGGCAGACTAAAAGACTATATCTGTCACGGAACAAAAGATCAATGCAGAGACACCACAAATTTCTACCAATAGGATGCGAATTCCCAAATACAAAAAAATAAAAAAAATAAAACAATAATTTACCAAAATGGTCCAAGCTTCAGATAACCTACAGGTCTAGTGGTGACATGGCTACATCCTCCAAGCTTCACAGGAGAGTTGACTCCACTGGTCACTCTCCAATTCTTTTCCCATTCTCCCACACTTCTCCCTTTACTCGTTACGAACTAGCATGCTCTTGGACTTAGAAAGAAATACCAGACTCCTCGAGGATGAGTTACTGGAGGAGGGGATTGCATGGTAGTACAACATTTTGGATGGAAAGAGCCAACACCCTTTACATACTCGAGACATATTTTCAGTGTTCATGTGGGATGCTTAAGGAGGGGGTTTATCTAAGAAGACTTCTGAGTTGGGTCGGGATATTAACTTGTGAAATCTTGGAGTATGTTGTTATTAAAACCCTAATTCTCATAAGGACTTCCGCCACATTATTAATAAAAAGGTTGAGTCGAGCTCCATTTTCACCTTTCGTTCATGACCTTGGTATGGAACCCAAAATCATTTTGCTTTTGCATTTTATTTTAGTTGATCGGGGACGAGCAAGGTTTAAGTATAATAGGTTGATGAATCTATGATTCATCACTCTAAAAGATTAAAATAGAGCTCTGTCCCCGAGTAATTAGCTGCATTGCTCCTTTTATCCTGCATTATTATCATTTATGCACTTGTATATAATATTCTCATTTTAGCTTCATAATTACATGAATAAGAAGCACAAATTCCCTTGTAAATATCACCTATAATTACCATATTTTCCCTAGTTTCTTCACTAACTCAGAATTTAATAAAATCAAGTCTATAGTGTACATATTACTAACACTAATAAATGGAAATATAAAAAATACTAACTTGTAAATTGCCCAATAAAACCCAAACCCTAGTTTGGGACTAAAAGCTTTAAAACATGTATATCTCTCTCATACAGTCTACTATAGCTTCCTACTCACTTTTCAATTAATGTACATTTAATTAACTACAAAGCAAGACTAAATCCAAAAGAATCAGATTTCATATGTGAAACTTGGGTTTTGAGCCCCTCTTGCATATTGTACATATTCCTTAAGTTAACGTTGTCATTTTATGCACAAAAATAATCCTTTTTGATTTATTTCTTTTGCATTTATTTCTTTGATTTTTAATAAAATATGAAAAAAATCAAAAAAAGTTGATGCAAAAATCAAAGAAAATAAATCACTTTGAGTATGTATATATCATTAGTATATAAGCCCCCTTATTTTATTTCTTTATTTTCCTAATTATTAAAAATCCAAAAAAAGATTATGGTTGTGAATATTTATTTTATATTTTATAATATTTATTTTGATTTTTATCCTAATTAAAAATTACAAAAAGGCAAAATACAAAAATTCGGTATTTTATATCTATAGAGTACGACCAAAAATACTTTTTGTATTGATGATTTCTTTTGGTTTTGAGTTCTTCACAAAATTTGTAGATCTCGTCGAGACAAACAACTTTCATGTTTATCACTTTTGATTTTACTTTGTTTACTATTTATTTTTAATTTCTTTTTGGGATTTCATTTTTTAAATTTTCAGGGAGCGACACGTGGTAGCTCCTGTACGCGCCATTGTCATCCCCATTTTTATTTTTATTTTTATTTATTATTCTTACTCTTATTGCTTTCTTTTAATTTAATTTATTTATTTACAACAACAACAACAAATCCTTTTCCCACAATTAAGTAGGGTCGGCTACATGGATTCTTTGCCTCCATTCAGATCTATCTTGGGTCAATCTCGGACTTATATCCAAAAAACTAAGATCGCTTCGTATAGTCTCTTTCCAACACTTCTTGGGCCGTCCTCGCCCTCTCTTAGCTGGCTCAACATACCAACACTCGCATCTCCTAACCAGTGCATCAGTTGACCTTCTTTGCAAATGACCAAACCATCTTAAGCGGTTTTCTCGCATCTTATCCTCGATCGGAGCTACACCAACTTTCTTTCTGATTGCATCATTCTGAATCTGATCTTTACGTGTATGTCCACACATCCATCTTAGCATTTTCATTTCTGCTACAACCATTCTCTGCACATGTCTATGGTTCACAGGCCAACATTCAGAACCATAAAGCATAGCAGGTCTCACGACTGCTTTGTAAAACTTTCCTTTAATTTTTAAAGGAATTTTCTTATCACAGAGAACAGCAGAGGCTCCTCTCCACTTTAGCCAGCCTGCATTTATTCTATTAGTAACATCTCCATCAATTTCTCCATCATGTTGCAAAATAGATCCCAGATATCTAAAAGGATCTCTCTTCTGAATGTTATTGTCACCAATCTTCACCTCGAATCCTTCACCATTGCTTCCATCAAAGGTGCATTCCACATATTCCGTCTTAGCCCTACTTATACGAAAACCTTTAGTCTCCAATGCATGTCTCCAAATCTCAAGCTTCTCATTTACTCCATCTCTAGTCTCGTCAATTAACACAATATCATCAGCAAATAACATACACCAAGGTAACTCATCCTGAATGTGACTTGTCAACTCGTCCATAATCAAAGTAAAAAGAAATGGACTCAAAGCTGAACCTTGATGTAAACCAATGTTGATATCAAAATAGTCAGTCTTCCCCGTCGGGGTCCTTACACAAGATAAAGCCCTATCAGACATATCCTTTATGAGTTTAATGTATAGGACAGGTACTTGTCTCTTCTCCAAAACTCTCCACAGTATCTCTCGTGGGACGGAATCATAAGCCTTCTCCAAATCAATAATGATCATATGGAGATTCTTCCTTTTATCTCTATAAATCTCCATTGTTCTCCTCAGCAAATGGATGGCTTCAATAGTTGAGCGACCTGGCATGAATCCGAATTGGTTTTCTTTTACTTGGGAAACTTGCCTCAATCTTCTTTCGATCACACGTTCCCAAATTTTCATAGTGTGACTCATCAGCTTGATACCTCTGTAATTTGAACAATTTTGAATGTCTCCTTTGTTCTTATATAGAGGCACCACGATTCTCCTCCTCCAATCTTCAGGCATTTTCTTGCTTCACCAAATAACATTGAATAGATTCGTAAGCCAAGTCAAACCGCGCTCACCTAAAACTTTCCATACTTTTACAGGGATGTCATCCGGTCCAACACCTTTCCCAGGTCTCATAACCTTCAAAGCCTCCTCTACTTCTTTTCTTTGTATTCGTCTATAGCATGCACGATTCAAGTAACTTTCACTACTAGCTAGATCACCCAAAGTGATCTCTCTATTTCCTTCTCCAATGAAAAGTTTATGGAAGTACTGCTCCCATCTAGTCTTTATATCCTCCTGAGTAACAAGCACGTGACCTTCCTCATCCTTAATGCATCTCACTTGAGAAAGGTCTTTGGTCTTTCTTTCTCTTGCTTTGGCCAACCTGAATATATCCTTCTGCCCCTCCTTAGAATTGAGATTTTTATACAAAACCTCATAAGCTTTTGACTTAGCTTCACTTACAGCCTTCTTTGCTTCCTTCTTCGCTATTTTATAGTCTGTGACAGTTTCCTCTGTTCTATCCTTAGACATAGCTTTAAAGCAAGCTCGTAATTTTCATTTTTTATTTTATTTATTTATTACTTTATTTATTATTATTTATTTTATTTATATTTTATTAATTATTTTTAATTTTTAATTTTAGTTGTTTAATTTTTAATTTTTAATTTTATTATTTTTTCGTCACGTGGCCGCACCCCTCGTGCGCCACGTGGCCTTTCCCCTTGCTCTCCTCCTGCGCCTAGACCGGAACCGCTAGTCACACCCCTGTGCCTGCACCTCCCCCACCTTCGGCGGTGGTCTGCAACTGCCCAACCTCTTCTCTCGTCCTTCGTCCACAATGTTCCCTCTTCTCTCACTTATACCTCTTGCCCCTCGATCTCCGTCTCCCCATGCCTTGCGGCCAACCCAACCTCTTCCGCCTTTCCTTCTTTTCCTCCCCAAGACACCACACATCTCAGGAAATCTCAACCATTGTTGATAAAAAACTCACCCTCGTTGACATCCTACACCATCCACCATCTTCTGAAGAAAGGAGTGAGAGAGAGAGCTCCCATCAGGATCTCAGGTGACAATTGAAGCATTCGTGGTAGAGCGACAACCTTCATCTTTCCATGCGAGATCTAGGAGGTCCACGTCATATCGTAGCTACCTATCGTAACTTCTAGAGATCCAATGCATTCGAACCATCGAGCGACTACCCACGGAGCTCAACTGAGCTTCGACTTT
This sequence comes from Ottelia alismoides, assembly GCA_037367405.1. NCBI lineage: Eukaryota > Viridiplantae > Streptophyta > Magnoliopsida > Alismatales > Hydrocharitaceae > Ottelia > Ottelia alismoides. The sequence goes on along the minus strand of JAZKJV010000720.1, from coordinate 750,587 downwards.
AGGCGAACACTCTAGATGAACCCTATTTCCCTGTCATTATTTCTCCCCCTTATTATTCCCTTCTTTCTTCTTCCTCTGCTCTTTTTCTTCTACTTTTCGTCCTTTTCCCGACCACCCCTTGTGCTTCCCTCCGATCAACGTACTCTCATCATCAAGCCACCTCCTTCACCATCCCTGATCAACACCCATCCACCTTTACACTCTGACTCGACCCCTGCTTCACGCCACATCAGAGCATACCCCTATCCACTCTTCATCTCCCTCCGCAAACTCTTCCAACCGACTCACTCTACCTCCCACCATCTTCAGCCTTGGGGACGACCTTCACCGCTAACTCTGCCTACCTTGTTATTGAAGTCATCTTTTCAGTAGGTTTTTAATTTATTTTAAGGAAAATATTCACAAGGTGAACAATCATCGCAACCCAAAGAAATACTCAACAAAATTTATTCTCAAACCAAAATAAATCAGAAAGAGAAAGAAAGAAAGAAAAAAGAATGCTATTTATTTACCTTTATAGCTTATAGCATCAAACTCAAGGAGGTTGCAAATCTCGAGGATTATTTTAATCAATGAAAAACAATGAATAAAAGGAGTAATTTTATTAAGCAATTCTTGCTCTTTTTATGGAATTTTTGTTTTTTTGTATTTATTAAGGACTACTAATTATTATATTTTTAATGGTTTTTTGATTTTATATTTTTTAATGATTTTTAGTTTTGCAAATTTTTATATTTTTAATTTTTAAAACAAAACTAAATAAAGCATAAAATAAAATGTAAAGAAAACAATCTTTTTGTATTTTTAAAAAATGGTAAAAATATTGAGAAAAATTTAATAAAAATATTTTTTGTGCTTTTGATATTTTTCTACTATTTTTGTGAATTTTTAAAGTTTTCTAGATTTTTTAAGGATTTCAAAGCAATTAAAAATAATGAATATATAAAATAAAAATACAATTTTTTTTGAATTTTTAAAAAAGAAAATAAACGTAAAAATAAAAGAAATATATACAGACAAAAATTAAATTCTCTAAGCTTTTTAAAGAGCCATTTTATGCAATTTTTGGTATTTTATGTGTTTTTCGATGAATTTTTTAGTGTTTTTTAGAGTTTTGCATTTTTTTATAAGGAATTTAAAAGTGAATTTTGGTTAGAAATAAAACAAAATACAAACCCACGAGAATTTCTATAGATTTTTTTTAAAAGTTTTTTTCAATTTTTATTGAATTAGTGCTGCAAACAAGGAATTTCATTGAAGTTTTTGAATTTTTAGAAATAATAAAACTAATTATTAAGGAAACCAAAAACTCGTGATAATAATGGGTATTAGTAGGAATCTATGTGAATTGTAATGTAATTTATTGAAGTGATTAGCTAATTATTAAACATAGTTAACAATAAGATTATTTCAATGCAACACTGGAACGAAACTGTAAGAGACTTTCTGTGCTGGACTATATTTAGAACAAAATCTAAAATGTAAGGGTGATAGTGTAATTTTAACTCTAAAAGCCGTGTGCCAACGTACGTGAATCACGTTGGCAGAAACTAAATGGTGATTATTTTAATCTTAGCAGCTAACAAGTAACACAGTCTCTTATTGCAAAATACCCAAAATATCACATGATGTGCAAGTTCTGCATTATACAAATGACTAGATAACAAAAATAATACAATGTAGGGGCTCTCAAGCAATTATTCAGACAACCCAGAAGATGACACGTGTCCTTCAGATTACTTATTTACAAATGCAACAAACAATAGGGTAAAAGTTGCAAATAATCACTTACACATGCAGAACGCGTGCGGTTTAAACGACTGGATCGAGCTCCCTAGAGATCTGATCTGAAAGTTGAGAATTGGGACTCGTTCAATGACTATGATGCGATATGGGTGAGATGTTCTTGATCCAACAAACATGGAGGGTGCTTAACGAACTAGGATGAATGTCGACTCTAGTGAGGTTCAATTAAGTGGATCTCGATCGATGCTCCTACGGGCCTCCTTCTGACGATCTGAATCAATCCTGGCAGCTCCTCTCTGACGATCAGATGGGTCAATGACACTCGATGATGAATGATATATGATCTGGATCTCTAAATGGAGGCAACTTCAAAATAGCCTTCAGATCTTTATCCTTAGCTCCAACACACTCCTAGAACTTACAGGTGAACTTATCATGCTCGAAGATGGGTTCCAACCACGTTATTAGCTGGAAAACACATATAAACGGAGGTTGATGGGTCGACTTCGACAGTTGGTAGTCGAGGAAGAGTCGATGTCCCAGATCCTGGTCGGATCGGGTGAGCAGGCTATATAAGAAGATGAAGAAAGGTTGTGCGGTGATGATGCGATGATCGGAAGTAAGGATCGACAATTATGAAGGTCTGATTGAGCAGATCAGAGCTAGAAAGAATATAATCGGATTTTATCGTTAAGAAGGGAATTCGATGTAGAATTGAAAATGCAGATGCAAGAAAAGTACGTAAATTACCTACGGTGGAGGAAGGATGATTGCCACGATATGCAGTGTAATACAGAGAGATTAGATGACCTCCGGCGGAGCTCTGACATCGTATGGATCACAATCTCCTACACTTCCTTGTGCTCCCAATTGAAGGGAATGGAGTGCTATCACCACCTCCTCTCTCTTGAGCCAATCTTGTGTGAGAAATTGTGTGGAAAAACAGATAAGATTGGGAAGGGGCGATCTGGAGGATTTTATAGAGGATGGAGGATGGTAAAATTCAAACAGATGGCGTGCGTGAATCCGATCAAGAAATTATTGATCGGACTAGTTAGTTAATTATTCAGATGAAAGATTTGTAAGTAAAATCAGGTGCAGAAGATGATTGGGACATTAGGAAAAAGGAGTGAAGGAGGTTCTGCGAGCCTATTTTATTCGGGCGGAGTTGGGAGTGAAGAGCTGACCTGGGTCAATGGAATCGGGTCCACCCAATAGGGGTACTCGACGAATAAGACAAAATAGCAAGGAGAAACATAAATAAAATAAAATAAAAATGAATTTAAATAAATAAATTACATAAATAAAAATGTTAATAATTAAATAAACTTAATTATGGTGATTTTTAATAAACTGAAAATTAGGTTGAAATAAATAGTAATCTTTATTCATAGGTATATATTCCTTTATATACAACACAATGATTTTTAATTATTAGTTTTACAAATAAATACATAATTTAATAATTTATTAATTTACAACATTTTTCAAAGTTTTTAAATATATTTTTCTTTTATTTTTATGAAATAATTTATTAGTCTAAATAAATATAGATATTTACAATATATGTAATATTACATATACAATATATACAATGAATTTATTATTGTGTATTTTGATTTTTGTAATTTTTATTTGAATTTTATTTGGAACAAACCAATATTTACAAATATTTAAAAATACAATATGTAAGTAAATATACATAAAATAAATAAAAGAATATATTCACACAATGTTTAATACAATTAAAGTATAAAATACACTCCAAAAGCCACTTTTTACATCTTAACTCCGATTTTTATGAAACTAATTTTAGTTTAAAGCTTATTTGATTTAAAGTACAACAAAAGCGAGCTTGCTTTATTATGAGTTCTTATGGAGAAGATATGGGTCTGGCAAGTTTGGTTCTACGGCTTTTTCAAGTGTCATTATTTTATCTTTGTACATGTTCTCTACTTGCAATTATTTTCAATATTTACAACTTATTTTTGTGTACCAGTTCCAAGAAGAAAATATTTTTATTTGAGATGAATTGGGTGATAAAGAAAATAGAGTAAGGGGATATATACAATATATACATCATGTACAAGATAAATAATGATGAAAGATAAATTATTTTACTGATGAAGGCCTTATCTCCCCCTACTTTATTCCTTCTCGATCAGGTCAATCTTGACCTTCTCTCAGGGTCAAAGTCAACCTGTAGTTGTTTCATATAAACGAACTTCATTTTCTTCATTTTCCTTTCATTATTTATTTATATATTTATTTTAGGATAAAAATAATGATAAATACACAATATTTACAAAATAATAGAAATAAATAAGAAGAGATTTTTATAGATAATTGCAGGTGTCTAAGAAGGAATTTTGAACTAAAATTAACGAATAAAGATGAAATGCAAATTCATCATCCCCCTATTTTTTACCTTTTCTAGTACCTTAGTAAACATTTATTAGAAGAATAAGTGACTAAAAAGAAAAAGAAAAGGAAAAATAAAGAACTTAGAACAATTTTGATTTTCAAACTAATCTTCACAAAATCAAAGTATGGAGTTCGGTTAGACCATTGGATTATTTGTTTGGTGGAACCTTATTAGGAATTGGATTTAAAACCAAACAAACTTCAAGTTCCACAATTCTCTATTCAAGTCGCCTCAATAGTTAGGTCAAAACAAGTTATCATATGCAAATTCTGATGACTATGAATCTACTTGTACTATGTATGTGAAATATAGCTCTCCACATCAGAAATGACAAAGACCAACCTTCTCTTAGTAAGGTAACCCTAATTCTCCAGTCTAGCTACTCTTTCCTCGAGGAGTGGGGTATTTCCTTCTAAGTTCAGGTACGTGCTGTGTCCACAATTGAAGGGAGAGAAGATAGAAGAATAAGAAGAGAAGTGGAGTGTGGCCGGTATAACCACATCTCCTTGTGAAGCTGACCAATGTAGCCAAGTATCCACTAAGATTTGTAGTCTCTCTGAAGCTGGACTAATGTGGTCAAATATATACAACATTAATTTTTTATTGGAATACATATGGCTTCTATTTGATGGAAAGAATTGCTACACTGCATTGATCTTATTGTGCCCCTACGGATATAGAACCTTTCTTTCCGTATATGTTTTGGGGTCTTAGAAAATTGTGCCAACATACCATCCCTCATTTGAAGCTTTATTTCAAACCCACGACTCCCGTATTTAGACGTCCATGCCTGATGAAATGCTAAATGCATGAATTAAAATCGATCTATTGTAGCACGGACACTTAGCTTCTCATACAAAATCGAGAAAAATCTTAGTGATGAGGTTCTCAGCTTTAATTTTTAACCTGGGAAGTCCAGGGTAAAATACAAGGACACAAGACATAATACGATTATTTAAGTGGTTAAATATTAGGCTAAGCAATAATTAAATCATCTCGATTAGAACAGAGACAACATTGCAGACAATCAATGCAAGGTGATGCGCATCACAAATGAATGCATGACTATTATGAAATGTGATTTTAACACATTAATGCATGTTAGAAATAATGACATAATGAACAAAATGACTAAATTATAACACATGCAAATAAACTCACGAATATGCCCTAAAATGATTATTCAAACTTAAACAATTATGTAATTTAGATCTAAGTCCAATTGATCACTTAATCAGAAATCCAGTTTCATTTCATGTGACAAATGACATCAATAATATCTCTAATTAATTAATCAAACATTGAGCATCAAATCAAAGATTAAATGAAACCATTAGAAAGATAACGAAACAAGGATCAAAATTCCAGAAATCGCTTCATTTGGAGATCACATGCTCAAGTTATTTAAGTTTAAGTCCAGGGTCATAAATATAATAAAACATGCAGAAATCCTTACATTTAGGTCCCTAAGGGACTAAAGTGCAAATATGTAAAACCAACAGTAACATTTATTGAATACCCCTTGTGAGGGGGTATTTTTGCAATTAAGTTTAACGACTGGATATTAATGCAATTTACCCGGACACAATTTAACGCCTAGGTTTAGATGGAGTTGTGTGGATTGGGCCACGTGGCTTGGTGCGGTGCTTCGGTGGATGACTCAACGTGAACGAAGCTGTGGGTTTGGAGTTGAAGACATGGGCGCAGCTGGACCGTTGGATTATCCCCAAATTGGAGTGATCCAATAGCATCTGTGTCTCCCCTTCAGAAGCGCACTGCTGATAAAGTGCTAAATTCATGTATTAAGATCGATCCATTGTAGCATGGGCACTTAGCATCTCACACAGAACTGATAAGAATCTTAGTGATGAGGTTCTCAATTTTAATTTTTATCCTAGGAAGTCCAGGGTCGAACACAAGGACACGGGCCATAATACAATTATTTAGGCATTAAATATATATGTTTAGAAATCGATAAATTATCAAGGATAAAACAAATAATGCAAATAAGTAATGCAAGGTAAAATGCACATTACTAATGCATGCATGGATGAAATGTGATTTAACACATTAATGCATGTTAGAATATATCAACAAAATGAACATAATGATAAAATACTCTAACATATGCAAATACATTTACAAATATGGCCTAAAATGATTTGTCAAACTTAAGCACATAATCAAGGTAAAAATCATGCAGTTTAATCTAAGCCATGTTTCCTTTTAAAGAGATCTAAGTAACATAATCATATCTAGATAAATTATTTCACATATTACGCTTCAAATCAGATAATAAATTAAGCCATATAGAAGATAAGGAAGCATGGATTAAAATACAACTGAATATACTTCATTTGGACATAAGATGATCAAGATATTCAAGTCCGAAGGCAGGGGCATAACTGTGATAAAAACATGCATAAATCCTTACATATAGGTCCTTGGAGGGAGTAACATGCAAATAACATAAACCAATGTTAAAATTTATGGAATACCCCCTACGAGGGGGTATTTTTGTAAATAGGGAAAGTTGGCGGGGTGGAGATGCAATTCTCCCAAGCTCGCACATGCGTGGCACGTGCGTTCCTTGCTCGAATGTCATGGATCGTGCCACATGGAATGATGGGATGCTTCAGCTGATGGCTTAGATGTATACAAGGCTGCAGGTTCGAGAAGTCGATGTGGTTAAAATTGAACCGTCAGATCATCCTTAAATTGGGATGAGCCGACGATACTGTGCTTCCTCCGTAAAAGAGCACCACCGTGCGCGGCTGCGAGAAGACTGGGCTTCGGCAGGAGCCCCAGAGTTTCTTCGCCATCCTGTAGATGCTTCGATGGTCGGCGAGGGTCTCTAGTGGTCCCCTGAAGATGTCGTGATGTCGGAGGAGGTCCGACTTACCCTGGAAGTTGATGACGAAGGATACACATCAGGGAAGATACTCCAGATCAGAGGAAGCATTTGGATTCTAATCATTGAAGGCTCTTTAAACCTGCAAGCATTAGCACAAATATATCCGAAGAAAATTGACGTGAGTGCGTGCAATGGTGAATGGAATGAAGGAGTGATCGGGGTGTAGAAGATGGCAGTCCTAAGAGTTCCTCCGCCATGATTGGATGAAAATGGTCGAAGTGGTTGGAGGTCTGGAAGATCGGAAAGGGTGAATGGAACCTCCAACGTGTGTTATCGATACATGGAGAAGTTCGGGAAGGGTTCATGCGTGACTGAAAGTAGATTCACAATCCTTGGAGAAATAGAAGAATTACAGTAAAACTAAGACTAAGTTACTTGGATTGAAGCTGCTGCAAATGAAAGGAATGGCTTGGGATGAAGGTTGACACGGCCTTCAGGTCATTGCTTCACTCGCCCAGCCTTGGCAAGAAGCTCGAACGGTAGTAGGAGCAACCGTAGCATGGCCATCTAGGCCATGGGTCGCACCAGGAAAAGATCTCTATTATGGCTCAACGACATCTCCTCTTCCTATCACAAAGAGGAGGAGGTGGCTAGGGACTCTCCTACAATGGGTGGACGACCGCCGCACAAGGCAACGGTGGCGTATTTGAAGAGAAAATGATGGAGGTTGCAGGTGGTTTTAGCGGAGGTTACAACCACAATTATTATGGAATAGTTAGGGTTTGGAGGTGGTTTTAGGTAATGGCGTGGAAGAGGGATGAACGGGTTAGCGGTTGATGAAGGAGGTTAGGCTCGAGGGTGGTTAATCGTATAGAGATAATGGTGGGAAGTTAGGAGGTTGGTGCGGTTTGTAGAAGAGAAGAAGGCTGGTGCGGGAGCTAAAAGGAGATATCTGGACCGTTGGATTATATCCAACGGCCCAGATTTGGGTGCGGTTGGATGGATGAGATAAACTTGATCAAGAGGATCAAGTGATTCAAATCGAGGCGCTAACCAACGACAAGGATGTGTCTGAATAGGAAGCAATCAGACGACCTAAATGGAGACGGGTGACAAACACAGAAGGAGGTCACGTGGCACGATCTGAAGGCGCAACGTGGCTCAATCAGAATTGAAGAATTTAGAAAAATCAGAAATAATTAGAAAAGAATTAGTTAGAAGGTGATTTATAAAAAAGTATAAAACATAAAAGTTATAGATTTCGATGAGATCTATAACTTGCATGTAGAAGTCAAAGAGATCAGAGGTCATCTGTACATAGATAAAAATTAAATACTAATAAAATGCATATAATTTTCTTTAATTTTTCTTTTGCTTATTTTTTTATTTTATTTAATGTTATTTTATTTATGCACAACATTATTCTAATTTTTATTTGATTTTTCATAAGGAATAAGCACATAAAATACTACACCATAATAGAGTTATATTAATATATAGTAATTAGTGTTAATTATTTACAACACAACGGTTAGTAATTAGTGTCAATTAGGCAATGAATCTTGTTATTAACTTAAACAAGAGAGATAATAATTGTGTTTAATGATGATAAATCAGAAATTTATCAACCGTAGTTAGAAGCTGCAAGAAGGCGGGGCTCTGGTGAGAGCCACATTCCTCCTCCACCATCCTGAAGCTCCTCTGAGTGTCGACGAGAACCTCTAGCTATCCCGTGAACGTGGAATGAAGTAGATGAAGACGTACGAGCCACTGGAAATTGGAGACGCTAATCATCCATTAGGAAAGAAGGTCCAGATCGATGCCACTTCAATTATTTCCGCCATTGAAGGCCTCATTACCTACAGTGTTAGAAAGAGCAAGCCAAAGCAATCCAAATACGCACGCATAAAGGAAATGGAATGGGAGGACCCATAGGGTATGTAGAAGATGGAGGTCCATTATGGGTTCTTCTCAAGGAAGGAGAGAAAGATGAGTTGAGATGAGTAGGTTATGAAGGAACTGAGAACACAAAGGACGAAACCTTCTGTGTGAATCAATAACTCAAGGTGAAGGTCTGAACCTTGTCAGATGAAGGACGTCGACCGAAGACATGGCTGAATAATTGAAGAAGAAAGAAGACAACCTACTTATCTAACCTATACATGAATAAGTTTCTCTAACGGAGGGAGTTTGGCTTAGGCTCGAGGCTCTTCAGACCTTGGGGTTGTCGCTTCAAATGTCCAGCCAAGACACTAAGCTCAAACGGCTGAGCTTGCAGTCGTGCATGGCCTTCTTGACCATGGGTCGCACCAGGTCCGACATCGTCGTAGCCTTCTTCAATCCTCCTCTCCCTGTCACAAAGAGGAGGAGAGGGTTATGCGTAGGTCCCGTACAAGGGTGGACAACCGCCGCTAGAGGCGACGGTGGGGTTTTTGAAAGCAGAAGAAGGGTGGTTCGGGTATGGATCTAGGGTAGTTTCAACTGCTTGTAGATACAAGGAGATTAGATGTTAGAGGAGGTTAGGTTTAGGGTGTGGTTAAGGGAGGTTCGGTGACGGGTTTGATGGAGGAAATTAATCGGAAGTTAACTGCAGGTGGCCGGGAAAAATCGATGATAATGGTGGTTTGGGATGAAGGGACAACCGTTGGAGGTTAGAGACGATATGGGCACCGTTGGATCATATGATCCAACAATCCAAAATGGGGTGCTAACGGGTGCCTGTGATCTGATCTAAGGATCAGATCGATTGGCTATAATGAATGCACTGATTAGTGGTTGAGATGGATCCGATCAAACCGTGGCAGAGTGGATGCTTGACGACAAAGGAGGCGGGCCATGTGGTTGCCTACGGAGGCGCCATGTAGCCCAATCAGAATTAAGAGAATTAGATAAATTAAAGATTAATGAAACTAAGTTAGTTAGAAATTGAATTAAAGAAAACTCAAAACTTGAAAGTTGTAGATCTTGATGAGATGTACAACTTTCATGTAGAAGTCAAAGAGATCAAAGGTCATTTGTACATAGTTAAAAATTCAATACTAATAGAAACAATATAAAACAATTTTCTTTATTTTTCTTTTGCTTATTTTTTGGGTTTTTATTTTATTTATGCTATTTTATTTATACACAATTTTAATCTATTTTTATTTAATTTTTAGTAAGAAATAAATGCATAAAATATTACACCATAATATATAATAATTAGTGACATTTATACGCAACACACAAATTAGTAATTAGTGTTATTAGTCAATGAATCTTTGTGATTTTACTTAAGTAAGAGAGATAAATATAGTAAAATAAGATTAGAAATCTGGGATTTATCACCCTCCTATACTTAAGTTAAGCTCATCCTCGAGCTAATAAATAAAGAATTTGTTAGAAAATTAGTTTAATTAGGGAGACCACTGATATGTGCAAGTGAGAATACAAGGCTTGATTTTACCTAGAACACTATATTTTAGGAATCCTAAAGCTCTAAGTTGATCCAAGCATTAATCAAAAGTAATTCAACTCTTCTAATTGTCAAACTCTCAATGTATACATATAGATAAGAAGTATGACTTAGTGTAGACTGCACCATGAGAGTAGATTCAAAATATCATCAAAAATTCCAATCTTAGAAGCTCTCCTAAGGACCCAACCCTCAACTCTAGGGAACAAATCTAGTCTTGCTTCAATTCAACGTATCTTTAGTTTGTTAGACTTCAAAAGGATAGATGGAAGGCCAGATAATGTAGATTGTAGGATTGTGTACTTATTTTCTCTTCCTCTCATTGGAATATGGTTCTCTCAAGTGCCAATACTCAACACAATTTTCATTTTGATTTTTACCAATCAATGTGTCCGTCAAAAGAAGTTAGAGTCGTCTGCACTTGTTTTCCTGGGAATACACTAGAGTGTGCCTTTTTTGAGTATCTAATATACCTTCTACACCCTAGACTTATAGCATTTACGATGTAGAGCCCTTTTTGGGTGCTATCCCGACTCCTGGTCCTAATAGCGGTGGTCCAAGTGGATACATTTAAATGGTTGAGAGCGCTTGCCTTTGGTGGAAGCTCCTTGAATTTTGACTTTGTATGGTGAGAGCTTTTCTTTCATCATTTCTTTCTTTTATTTGTTTTTGGCTAGCTCCACTTCTTTTACCAAAATATTGGTGCACACTAATTAACTTACTAATTTAATATCATAACACCCTAGCACTTTAGGTCGAGATCATGAGATAGCATGAGAACATGTCCCATACTGGCTAAGATGCTGACACTCATGTTTCATGAAGCCATCATTAATTTCATCCCATCCTCGAGCATCATATAAAATAAGTCTAAACTCAAACTTCTAATCTCAGTCTCCTCAGTGATACTTTGACTCATCTCAATCATAAATGCAGTCGTGCACGTGAGTGATAATCAAATTCTATTAAGGAGATTAAGCATGAAATATAGCATGCATAACTTCAAACTAGGAGAGTGTGAATTTTTTAGTCCAAGACCCTAATGATTAAGATAGAATAACTCTACATTTTAGGGACTCCTTAAACCCAGTGTTAAAGATCATCTCAAGCCTTGAGTGTGTAGTGAAAGTGTCAGAGAATAACACCAATTAATAAGTTAATCTTTTTGTGATTTTTTATTTTCAATTAGAGAGTTAATTAATTAGACTCATTTACACCCTTAGATTTGAAGAAGAATTTTTGAAAATATTTTGAAACATTGTCACATATGTATAGAGATTTTCCAAACATTTTACAAAGATTTTTTTAAAACAAGTAAATTCCCATTTTCAAACCTAGGTAAAATATTTTTCAAAATAATGTCACATAAATATGTAGGTTTTCAAATATTTTACAAATGACTTTCCAAACATGTCAAGCTGTATTTTTGCAAACCATGTAAAACATTTAAAAACCAAGTCAAATGTATATAATTTTCAAAAATTATTTTCAAAACATTTTGTACACAAATCAATTCAATGATGTAATACAATACCCATAACCCCAATGGTTGGAAACATTTTTAAAATATGAGTTATGGCTAAAGTATATATGCAATATATATGGTAGACCCCCCTTATACTTTGCTTTTGCTATGTCCTCATAGCACAAAGTGATATGAAGCCATAGCTCATGCTAAATATAAAAGCATACACAAAAACTGATTATAGAATCACAGGTGCAAAATGAATAAAAAGAATCAATTAGAAGAAGTCTGGGATCGGGTTCCCCTATACTTAAGCCGAGAAATAGCTTAAGTATAAAGACATGAATTTAAAAACAGGTGACCCGAGGAGAATAACCAGAATGACAAAGGACCCCCCTATACTTAGGGTGAAAATATGCCTAAGTATAAAGAATAAGAAGATAAGTGACGGGGGCATCAATGTTAGCTGAATCTTTAGATGATGAATCTCAAGAGATGATAATGGATCCTAAGGTTTTGGGAGGTTGAAGAATCAAACAAACCTGATTATTTCACCAACACACACAGTGAAGACCATAAATATCATCACATTATCTTGTTGCTTTTATTGGTGATAATACAAAAATTCACGTTTATTATGAGTAGGCTGAATTAAAGTTTGGGCTCTATCCTAGGGATTCGTCCTCACTCATCAACGAATGCATACATAGCTGCAAGTAAAGCGGGATTTTCTCTCCCAAAAATAAAGTGAATTTTAGCTCCATTTTATTTACATCAACTTGCATTAATAGACCCATTTTTTAGAGATTAGGTTATCACTTGTAATAAATCTCTGAGCACATAAAACATCGTCTACCGTCTAGTCCCATTTTCATAATATCCTAAGTGACAAATCCTGAAAAGGAAAAGTCATGCATACATAAAATCATGATGTTATTTCTTAAGAGAAGTACTTACAGTGGTGCCAGCTCTCTTCATGCACGTGTAAGATTGAATATAAAATTTTATCTAGATGCATGCAAGTCGATGAAAAAAAACCGCACCTAATCATGCTTCTATTAGCGGGAAGAATCCAATTAATTTGACTAAATAGAACGTATGGTACGTGCATCTATGAATCTCCTAAGATTTTTACAATTGTGAATCTTATGAGATTTGTGTATTGTGTCCTAAATTACGAAATAGATCAAGCAAAGATGACATGATATTTCTATTTGGCATAAAGCAATGATCTAAAATGTCACTCAAGTCGAGAACCACCCCACTCTCGACACAACCACACATAAGAATAAATAAAGTTAAACATGCCTTATTTACATATGCGAGATCTCAATCGAGAACTGCTTTAAAAGGACAATTAATTACACTTAATAAAATAAGTTTCAATTTAAGCTAATTAATATCTTAACTATTTTAGATCTCTTGTGGACTCTCCAACCAGTAGCTCTAAGCTTGTTGCCCCCATGATCCTTCAGAAATTTTTGGCTCCACGGCCCTGCCACAAAATAATATAAAATCTATTTAGGAAACTTTAGAGAGATTGAAACAATTATTTAAAAAGACATCACACATACAAAACAACAACAACAGAAACAAGCTAAAAAATGATTAAGCCCAAAAATTACTAAATAAATATTTGCTCCTAAAAAAAATCACAAAATGTGCCACATCCCCAGCAACGACACCATATGATGAAGCGCTAAATGCTGAATTAAAATTGATCAGTTTTAGCACGAGCACTTAGCTTCTCATACAGAACCGAGAAAAATCTCGATGATGAGGATCTCGGCTTTAATTTTTAACCTGGGAAGTCCAGGGTCAAACACAAGGACCCGAGCCATAATACGATTATTTAAGTGGTTAAATATCTAGGCTAAGAGATAATTAATTCATTTTGTTCAGAACAAAGACAACATTGCAAGCAAGCAACGCAACGTGATGCACACCACAAATGGATGCATGACTACGATGAAATGTGAATTTAACACATTAATGTATGTTAGAAATAATCACATAATGAAAAAAATGACTAAATTCTAACACACGCAAATAAACTCACGAATATGCCCTAAAATTATTATTCAAACTTAAGCAATTATGTAATTTAGATCTAAGTCCAATTGATCACTTAATCAAAAATCCGATTTTATTTCATGCGACAAATTACATCAACAATATATCTAATTAATTAATCAAACATTGAGCATCAAATCAGAGATTAAATGAAACCATCAGAAAGATACGAAACAATGATCAAAATGCCACTAAAATCGCTTCATTCGGAGATCACATGCTCAAGTTACTAAAGTTTAATTCTAGGGGCATAAACATAGTAAAACATGCAGAAATCCTTACATTTAGGTCCCTAGATGGACTAAAGTCAAAATATAAAAAACCAACAATGACATTTATTGAATACCCCTTGTGCGGGGGTATTTTTGCAATTAAGTTTATCCGGCAGGATATTAATGCAATTTAACCGGACCACATGTATAAAGCACGTGTAACATAGGTTCGGATGGAGTTGTGTGGATCGGGCCACGTGGCTTGGTGCGGTGCTTCGGCGGACGGCTCGACGTAAACGAAGCTGCGGGTTTGGAGTTGAAGACGTGGGTGCAACTGGACCATTATATTTTCCCCGAATTGGGGTGATCCAACGGCATCTGTGTCTCCTCTTCAGAAGTGCACTTCCATTAGAAGCTGCATGAAGGCGGGGCTCCAGTGAGAGCCCCATTTCTCCTCTGCCATCCTGAAGCTCCTCTGAGTGTCGACGAGAACCTCTAGATATCCCGCAAACATGGAATGAAGTAGACAAAAATGCACGAGCAACTAGAAGTTGGAGACGCTAACCATCCATCAGAGAAGAAGGTCCAGATCAGTGCCACTTCAGTTATTCCATCCATTGAAGGCCCCAATACCCGCGGTATTAGAAAGAGCAAGCCAAAGCAATCCAAATATGCATGCGTAGAGGAAATGGAATGGGGAGGACCTATAAGGTATGTAGATGGTGGAGGTCCATTATGGGTTCTTCTCAAGGAAGGAGAGTAAGATGAGTCGAGATGATTAGGTTCTGAAGAAACTGAGAACACAGAGGATGAAACTTTTCGCGTGAATCAATGATTCACTATGAAGATCTGAACCATGTTAGATGAAGGACGCCGAGCGAAGACATGTATGAATTAATTGAAGAAGAAAGAAGACAACCTAATTATCTAACCTATACATGAAGAAGTTTCTCTCACGGAGGGAGTTTGTCTTAGGCTCGAGGCTCTTCAGACATCAGGGTCGTCGCTTCAAGTGTCCGACCATGACACTAAGCTCAAACGATTGAGCTTGCAGCCGTGCATCGCCTTCTTGGCCATGGGTCACATCAGGTCCGACGTCATCGTTGCCTCCATCAATCCTCCTCTCCCTGTCACGAAGAGGAGGAGAGGGTTGGGCGTAGGTCTTGTATAAGGGTGGAAAACCGCCGCTAGAGGTGGCGGTGGGGTTTTTGAAGGCAGAAGAAGGGTGGTTCGGATATGGATCTAGGGTAGTTTCAGCTGCTTGTAGATACAAGGAGATTAGATGTTAGAGGAGGTTAGGGTTAGGGTGTGGTTAGTGGAGGTTCAGTGACATGTTTGATGGGGGAAATTAATCGAAAGGCAACTGCAAGTGGCTGGGAAAAATCGGTGATAATGGTCGTTTGGGATGAAGGGCACAACTGTTGGAGGTTAGAGACAATACGAGCACCGTTGGATCATATGATCCAACGGTCCAAAATAGGGTGCTAATGGGCGTCTGTGATCTGATCTAAGGATCAAATCGAATGGATATAATGAAGGCGCTGATTAGTGGTTGAGATGGATCCGATCAAATGGTGGCGGAGTGGATGCGTGGTGACAAAGGAGGCGGGCGTGGTCGCCTGCGGAGGCACCACGTGGCCCAGTAAGAATTAAGATAATCAGATAAATCAAAGATTAATAAAAATAAATTCATTAGAGATTGGATTAAAGAAAACTCAAAACATGAAAGTTGTAGATCTCGATAAGTCTACAACGTTCTTGTAGAAGTCAAAGAGATCAGAGGTCATTTGTACATAGTTCAAAATTTAATACTAATAAAAACAATATAAAACAATTTTCTTTGATTTTTCTTTTACTTTTTTGAGGTTTTTATTTTATTTTATGTTATTTTATTTATACATAATTTTAATCTAATTTTTATTTGATTTTTAATAAGAAATAAATACATAAAATATTACACCATAATAATATATCATAGTTAGCGATATTTATACACAACACACAAATTATTAATTAGTGTTATTAGTCAATGAATCTTTGTGATTTAACTTAAGAAAGAGAGATAAATATATTAAATTAAGCTGATAAATCTGAGATTTATCAATGCCACTAGACTAGGTTGGGTGCACTGGCCACTCAAGGTGACTGTGTATGTTTTTATTTGCATGTCTCTTGCTAGAGGATTCTACCCCTCACCACCTCATTAGTGAAGAGCTACGTGTAATGTGCTTGTCCAAGTCATGTCACTGTCTAAAAGAACCATACGTATGTATGAAATATTCTACTTTGACCAATCAAGATGATATGTGAACATAGTCTTGTGGACTCAAAGAATTAAGTCGTGACCTGAAAGGTCTCAACTCCAGCTTCTATAAGGTTCCTCTGAAATTAAGTGGATTAAGGTCTTAAACAAGTTCCATTCTTTGATTTTATTCTAGAATAGTTGAAGCATAAATATCATTCTGAAAAAATGCAAATGCAAGAAGTATATACAAAACACATTTTTTAAAGAAAAGAAAAGAAAAGGAAAGTCAAATCTTTTTGAAATGTTTTCAGATTTTTGCAGAGTTTTGCAAAATTTTATGGATTTTACTTATTTTTATAGAGTTTTTAGTAGATAATTATACACATTTACAAGAATTTACAAGGATTTTATACAAAAAGAATTTTTAGACAAAAACTATATACATGGTTATACACATTTTATACAGGATTCTATAAAAAGAATTTTTATGTACAAGTTTTATGCACAAATTGTACAAAGGCTTTTATCCCAGAAAGAATTTTATTTACAAATTTATAAAGTTTTATACAAGGATTTTATTTAAAGAATTTTATTCACAAAAATTATGTTCATATTACAAGGTGATTACTTGTTCTATTTACAAACATTTTTACAATAAATATATATACACAATATATAGAAATAAGTTATTTATATACAAGGTGATAAAATAATTTATAAACTAAGTTACATAAGTTTTTACAAACATTTCCAAACCTTTATGAAATATTTTACAAAAATATTTGAAAAATATTTTATAAAATTTACAAAATATTTTCAAAAAAATTTTACAAAAGGTTTTCAAAAACAATTTACAAATTTAACAAATCAATATTACAATGATTTTATTTACAGACATTTTAACAATATAAATAAGTTTGATGCAAAATAATTTATAATTACAACCAAAATAATTTTACAACAATTTTTATGCAAATAATTTTACAAATAAATTTTAAAAATATTGTAGAAAGCATTTATAAAACATTTGTACAAATATTTTACAAAAATATTTACAAAAGAAATTTTCAAAGAAATTTTCAAAGTATTTTTACAAACTTTTTACAAAATATTTTTATTCCAGTTTTATTAGATATATTATCAGATAAACAAAAGTATGAGTTATGGCTAATGTATATATATATATATATATAATATACGACACCCCCTATACTTAGCTCGAACTATGTACTCATAGTGACCAAGAAGCGACAAAGGAAGACATAACTCATGCTAAGTATAGAAAAGTGAAAAGAATTCTATGCTACAATGACTCAAAGAATAAAGAATAAAAGTCAGTGATCCCCCCTATACTTAGGATAAAAAAATCTGTAGTATAGAGACTATACAAGCATGAAAAATTGAGGAAAAGAATGTACAAACTCAATGACTCGACCTGTCCTCCCTTATACTTAGGAAAGAGATCCCTAAGTATAGAAAAAGAATATCAACGAGTGAAGGACAAGCGAGGGAACAAAAGAAAGAAAAAGAAAAAGAAAACAAAAATACAGAAGACGAAAATGAACGACATCACTCCCCTATACCTAGGTAAAGGATCCTTAAGTATAGGCAACAACAAGAGTGATGAAACATGATGAAAATGAACAACTCAAGTCATTTACCTCCCCTATACTTAGGATATAGTACATCCTAAGTATAACACCCAAACACATGAGAAAGAGATGAATGATAAAAACAGAAGAAGAAAGAATAAAATGAATAGAATGTATACAAAAAATATCAACTCATGTATCCGAAGCAGAAGATGTCAAAGGATCATCACCTAATACCAAATGGATAGAATCAACCCCAGACATGAATGTATCATGATCTAGATATGGCTTCAGCAACTGTCCCTTCACGACAAATGGTTGTGCATCAAATGACAACCCATATATGACAATACTGCCATTGTCAGGCACAACTCTAACAATGAATGTTCTTGACCATTTTCTTTTAAATTTTCGTGGAAACTTCAATTTTGCATCAAACAACCAAACTTTTTGATCAGGGATGAAAGTCTTTCCCCTAATGTGTCTATCATGCAAATGCTTGACTTTCTCCTTATACATGAGTGTGTTATAAAAAGCGAAATCTAAGAATTCCAACAATTTGTTTAGATCCACTTTCCTACTCTGGCCTACTCTATCATAATCCAAATTACAAACACGGAATGCCCATAAAGATTTGTGTATCAACTCAACTAGCAAGTGGCAAGGCTTTCCATAAACCAATCTACAGGGACATACCCAATGGAGACTTGTACGACGTCCGATAACCCCATAGATCTGAGTTAAGCATCATGACCAATTCTTCCTATCTAGAAGTACAAATTTCTGAAGTATCATTTTGATCTCTCTATTCGAAATCTCAGTCAATCTGTTAGTCTATGGGTGGTAAGGAGATGCAACACGATGCTCAATGCTGTACTCCTTAACTAGCTTTCTGACCTCTCTATTGATGAAATGGCTTCCCCCATCTGAAATGAGCATCTTGGGGATACTGAATCATTCAATAATGTTGTCCTTGAGAAAGGAACAAACAATACGACTATCGACGACTTGGGTGGGGATAGCCTCCATCCAACGACTAACATAATCCACGACAAGCATGATGTACTGAAAACCATGACTGATAGGGAATGAGATCATGAAGTCTATGCCCCAAGCATCAAAAACATCTAAAATCTGAATATATCTAAAGGGAATGGTATCTTTGGAACCGACGGTTCCTCCCATTCTCTGGAAATCAATACAATGCCTCACATAATCTGTATCATCCGTAAAACGAGTTGACCACCATAGTCCGCATTGTAGAACCTTTGCTACCGTGCGCTTCCCCGAATGATGCCCATCAACCTCTAATAGGTGACAACGCTCAAGCATACTGGTGTATTTCTCCTGAGGAATGCACCTCCTCCATATACAATCCACACCCTCATGATATAGGTACCGATCCTACCACTTGTAAAAATGAATCTCTAATAGAAATCTGTCTGCCTTTAGCTTGGGCTAAACTTGTGGAACTTTCTTGGAGACAAGATAGTTCAGAATATCAACGTACCATGGGAGTGAGGCACCAACCAAGATAGCCTCATCTAGAAAGGTCTCTGATATGGGAAGTTGTAGCTGCTTAGGAGACTCTACATCTGTGATCGGAGAAAGGTGATCTATCACAACATTTTTCACTCTAGGTTTATCTCGAATCTCTAAGTCAAACTCCTAGAGAAGAAGGATCCATCCGATAAAGTGTGGTTTGTCATCCTTAGTGACCTATAAATACTATATGATAGTGTGATCCATGTAAACAATAACTCTACATCCAAGTATGTAAGAGTGTAGCTTCTCTAAAGGGAACATCACTGCTAGCATCTTGTTCTATATAACCGTGTAATTGCATTACACCTCATCCAGAGTCCTACTATCATAGTATATGAAAAATGGTATCCCATTCCTTCTCTACCCTAAAACAACTCCAACTGCATAATCTAATGCACCCGTCATGATCTCAAAGGGAAGAGACCAATCAAGTGGCTGAATGATAGGAGCTCTAATAACCATGTCTTTCATCTGGTGAAATGCAAGGAGGACTTTCTCATAAACAATAAACTCACTCTCCTTGCACACAAGCTCAGTAAGAGGCTTGGCAATCTTGCTAAAGTCCTTAATGAATCACCTATAAAATCCAACGTGACAAAGGAATGACCTCAACTGCTTCAAATTCTACGGCGACTCTAGCTTGGAGATCACATCAATCTTAGCCGAGTCAACCTCCATACCATGTTTGGATATGACATGGCCCAGTACAATCCCATTAGTCACTATAAAGTGACTCTTCTCCCACGAGAGAACTAAGTTCACCTTACAACATCTGTAAAGTACTCGGTCTAAATAAGTAAGACATGTGCCAAAACTATCCCCGTAGACTAAGAAATCATCCATGAAGACCTCTAGAAAACTACCTAACATGTTGGCAAAAACATCCAACATACACCTATGGAATGTAGCTCGGGTGATACACAATCCATAGGGCATCCATCTAAAGGAGTAAGGGCCGAATAGACAAGTAAAAGTAGTCTTCTCTTGATCCTCAAGAGCGATTGCAACTTGGTTGTATCCCGAGTCCCCGTCCAAGAAACAAAAGAACTCCTTCCTTGCTAAACTTTCAATAATATGATCAATAAATGGTAGTGGAAAGTGATCTTTCTTGGTCGTTGAGTACAGACACTAGTAATCTACGCAGACACACCATGAAGTGGGTACATGATTCGGAATCTCCTTACCATTGTCATTCATCATAATTGTAATCCCAGATTTCTTTGGGACCACATGTAATGGGCTGGCCCTCTAGGAATCTGAAGTGGAATAAATAAAGCCATCATCACACCATTTTCTAATCTCTTTCATGATAACATTCCGGAGATTAGGATTTAGATGTCATTGGAACTTATGGGTCGGCATGATGTCATCTTTTAAGTAGATATGATGCAAGCACAAAGTTGGAATAATCCCATGGAGATTTGAAATACTCTAGCCAATAGCCTTGTGATTTTGATGAATCCCCAGTTTATCACCTTTATTCTTTCATTTTGGCTCTTAAACCCGATCTAAATACATGTAAATGTCATTATTTTATACAAATTAGCATCCATCATTTATTGTACATTTATTATAGAAATTACATTATTTAAAGCTAAAATAAAAGAATAAAGAAATAAAAGAAAAATAAATAAAATGCCAAAGGTATTTTATGACCCTAAACCCTGAGACCAAGTCAAAAATTGATTTGTCGACAAGGAATAAAGTAGGGAGAGATAAGGGACAAAAACAATAAGAATTCTATTCTTTTATTCATCAAATCTGCATGTTTGAGACCTATTTTATTTTCTATTATTATACCTCCAATAAATCAACTCTTTACATGGATGTTGTAGATAGTAATACATAGAAAAATACAAAATTGAGTTTACACAAAAATAATGCAAAGTGTACATTTTATACTCAAAATAAGAATCCAAATATCGAATTCCCAGACCCATATCTCCTAAATAAAAACTTAAAATGCATTAAAATCACCTTTAATTGTATATAACTTTTTATTAGCTATTTAATAAAGGTAGTTTCACTCAATTTGGAGTTAAGGTGTGAAAGATAGATTTTAGACCCCTATTGTATAATATACCGAATAAAATATTTATTTTATTTATTCTTTATTATTTTTACAATTTTATATTTTTATAATTTTGAAAATATTATTTATAATATATGTACATATTTATAACATAATAAAAGTATAAAGAAAATACAAAGATAAAATAGCCTATATAAATACATAGATGAAATGCCTATACTTATACCTATATAATATATACCTATATTTATTTAAGTATACAAATGGCATCACAAAATATAATAAAAATATATTTGAATACATAAAAATAAGTTATAAATATATAAAATATGAGAATAAAATAATAAAATTTAAAATACCAAATAAAAATAAAATATACAATACATACGTAAATATACCTATAAATACAATTGTAAATAATAACTTGTAACAAATAACCGCATAAAAATAAATAAAAATAGTAATTAAATATTATATAAAATATAAAAACATTTTTTTATTTTATACTCTAAAATTAATTAATTCATTATCAATTTAATAATGATTTTACCAATAATTTCCACACTGGAATTTTCTGATTTGTCCGCGTGGACCAACCAGAAGCAAACCCTTGTTGATCCGGTCAACTCTTTGACCCAGGACACCTACCCCCGTCAAAATGAGAAGACACCTGTCTTCTCCCATTTTTCCTGGCTTCTAATCACTCAGATCCGAGTTGATCTTTCACCAAACTCTTCTATGATCATCCCTAATCCACACCATACCATCTAAACCTTTGTACATAACTTTGATTCATCCACAATTGCCAGTCAATAAGGACTCTTCTCCATGCCTATAGATAACACCTCTCCTCCTCTTTCCTTGTATTGATCCCTCTTGGAGCCCCCAACCGAGTCCTTCTGTGAGTGAGCGGAGCTTATGTGACAGCAGACTTTTTCCCCGACCTCGGATTCGACGGAGCATGGACAAGAGTCTATCCACGACAAGTCATTCCGACCGCCATGCTCCCCATTTCATCTATGAGAGTTGCACCCTTTTTAATCTTAGGTAGATTTATTTTCTATCTTTTCATTTTTACAATTAGATTATGTTTTCATGCAGTAGAGACACTGTAGTTCCAAATCTTTCATTCGCCGGAGCCACTAGGGCTCCGGCCATTTCGCCTGTTCTCGCCTTTTTCCGATGTCGCCTTCTATCCCACTTCATTCCTCGACATGGTCTCCATCGAAACCATCCTTCTGGACCACCCGATCATGTCTTGATCGGTGAATCGAGGTTCCTCCACCATCGATCGTCGAAACCTCTCCGCCCATCTCCTTATCAATGCATTCCAGTTTCAAAATGCATTGAGGTTCATCTCCTCGAGCCAAGAAACTTCTTAGTGTAGGTCCTGCGCCAGAAGGACCCTTCCTGGGCCAAGAATCGAACCTGTAGAGGGTCCTCAGGAGCTCCATCTTACACGATGTGTAATGACCCCATCGATGGGTCCTAGACCTTCTCGATCCCATCAATCACTACGGACAACCTTCCCGAAGGTGTAGAGACAAAGATCATCGAAGAAGACCGTCAGATGGAGGAGATATCATTGATTAAAGGTAGGGAAGTACGCTATTCTTCCTTTTTCTTTAAAGAGAGAATCAACTCTTGGATCAACGGTGCACTTCTAGATCTAATCCTAGCCGCTCGATCCAAGATGAAGCGGTGCACGAGCTGGACTATCTGATGCACTTAAGTGAATCGGTCCACGCCTTTTTTTAGCATGCATCAGGGGTACATTCCATTGAGCCCTCCTCGCCTTTTTGATAATAAATGTTGTTTGGAGTGTAAAATATTTAAGAATTTTTTGATAAGGTCCCTTCTTTTTTTGTTAACTGTATAAAGATCCGTACCAGCTCAGCTCACGTGGGTACCCTACGTGACTTTGGGTAATTTTGCATGCATACCCTACCTCTTTTATGTATTTATTTCCTATCCAAGAATTTGTATATGCATGCATATTTTTGAGGAAAATTTGTACAAAGGACTAGAAGTTTCGTCTATTTGCATGCATACCCCCTCCCAGGAGCATATCATTTTATATTTTGTGTGAAATTGCATGTATGCCCATGGATTTTGCAATTGGGTTTGAAAATGAAGGAAATATTTCTCATAATTACAAATGGGTCCCTACCAGAATGTTAAATGCTATTTCTAATTTATTTTCACTAAAAAATCCATTGTTTGTATTTAATTTTGCAAAAATGCATGTAAATGCCTAAGATGACATACTTCTATGTTTGAATTTTGTTTTGCATTTCTTAGCTTGCATGTGATTATTAAAATTCAAACAGTGAAAATTTTATCCCTGTTTCGCTTTAAAAATGCCAAAAAATAATAAAATTTGTTCAAAAAATACGAAAAATTATATATTATATATTATTCCCTATATTAACTCCAAACCAAAATCCCAACAATAGAAAAAGAAAAATATAAAAAATTAAAAAGCTCCAAAATCTAGTAAAAAGATATACAATAAAAAAAACAAAAATACTTATTTTCATATCTAAATTTTCTTTGTATTATTATCTATCTATAAAGTTGATTTGAAGAATTTTGGACTTTATTTGCTATTTTTAATCTTCAAATCAATTCGACCTATTGATTTAATCCCTATTTTGGGATGTTTTTGACTTTAAAAATACCTAAAAATATGAAAAACAAATTCCAGAATAATCATAAAAACATGAGAAAAATCTAAAAAACATAAAAATATTTTCCTTATATTGATGGATTATGTATATATGTATATTACATACTACCTACATGTATATAAATAAATAAATTAATATATCTACATATTTATATTATCTATCTAAGTATATTATGTATTAATATATTCTATATAAATATAGTTTCATTTCTTATTTTCAAAAATAAAAAATAATTTAAAAAAATATTGCAAATAAAGAAAATATTATATATATATGTACTCTCTCGTTTGTAATTGATTTTCTCTTTTCTTTTTTGTATCCTCCCCTATACGTAAATGCATATAAATATATCTATATTATCATTATTAGTAAATTATATATTTATATTCATGTGTAATTTAATTAAAAAATATAAAGAACATACAAAAACAAAAAGACAAGTATTTACATAATACCATTGATTAGCAATAATCATTGGCTACCTATTTTCCTCTCTGGAGATCGATCTCTACATACTTCCATGCTATGCACTTGTGTTGGTAGAGTATAATAGACTTTACCTCACATTTTTTGGTATTCATTGCTTATTATTATATTGTGGGTACTTGTTGATTGGTCATGGGTCCTCTTTGTGGATCACCTTAGCGACACTCTATCCTCGCACTCCGTGAGGATCATTTTTATACCCACATAGCAGGATCCATGCCTTCAAATGGTGCCATTGCCAGGGAGCGATGTGTATAACCTATTTTATGTATACTTACCTTTTATTCATTCATTCATTCATTTATTCAATTGTTGTACAAAATTTTCTATCTCCTTTTACTTGTGTAAATCTTATTCGTTATTTTGTAAAAGTTATTTGATTAATGATGCTAATGTATCTCTTCTGTTATGTTTGTTGCAAGGGTCCGCTACGCAAGATGGCCTCTTAGGAGGACGATGCAACCAAGCAAAGTGGAGATTGGTCTTCTTCACATGACCAATTGGAGAGGCAGCGAGCAGGGCAAGAAGGATAACTAATCTAGATTTGTAGTTTAGATTTTTTATTTTGGTGAGAGATATTTATTTATTCATTCCTAATTTTTAATAAATATGGACTTGAACACTACTCTCTGCCATGTGGTCCAGTGCCTGGGTGAATATTCACCTAGGGGCCTCGTCATGTTTTCTCATGTTTTCAATGCTTTTTTATATTTTATTTCTCGATGTTTATAGTTTTCTACCTTTCTTTTATTTGTTTTATATGCATGGATCCTCTAGACTTTAGGTTGCTTGAATCGGTAATTAGGTCCAAACCCTAGTAAGAATTATGTGCATATAGTCTCTTACGTTTAGATCTAGTCAAATTAATAATTGTTAATTATTTGGACTTGAGACTACATGCCGAGAGAGGTTACGTACATCAATGGAAGGACCTGTTGTGGCGGGCACTGAGTGGCATTGAAGATCGAACTTTTAGTCTCTTTTCAGAATAATTAACATATGGTTATTCAAGACTAATAGTGCTATTGTTTAGGGAGATTTTGTCGATTGCACACCATATGTAGATAGGTTTGAAAATTCTGTTTTACATAACACATGGAGAGAGCTGGGAAGCACTATAAGTCCGCTAACTCTGTACACATCATTAGATTCAATGACTAGATTTCCATCATCAAATAAACTTGCACGGCTTTTTCGCTATCTCCCTCTGATTTTTTGAGCACATAGGTCTTAAAGGAAAATCTACAAAATCATTAGGCGCTTGTATGCAAAATATCAAAAAAAAGTGAAAACCCAAAAATCTAAAATAAGGGGACTGCTAAATAAACTTTGACCTTAATTAAAATCTGTAATGGACTTCATTACCTTGGGTTCATAAAGCCCTCATTGTTTTTAGGTATGTTAGGAGGGCACCAAAACCCTTCCCATGAAAGAGGCACGACCCACTAAGGAATAGAGTCAAAAACCTAGTCTGTATCTACCTTGTGTATCGCCTGTATTTCCTAAGTATTGGCACTTCTATCATACGTGACAGAGTAGGGCCCTGTCAGCGATGGTGTTCCTACCCTGTGTAGAACATCGACTTGGTATGAAATATTGAGCTTAGGCTACGCCCTCATGGGTGTGTCTGTCTCATAGGTTTACGTCCGAGTAGATCCTTGCATGCTCACGGGTGATTCTATTGTGAGCGAGGTCCGAAGTGGTGGTTTCTCCTATTAGCTTCCTCCCTCTTATTCTTTGGATGAGTAGGGATCCATGAAGGGTTACAAATGCCTCAAAAAGTGCAGACTACATGTTACAAAGGAGGAGGACAAGTACATGATACTTTTCTGGCAGTACTCTCACTCCTATAGGGTAAATGTACCAAGGGCTTGTTATAAGATATGCCTGAAATAACAAATCTAAAAAGTAGAAGATAAAAATAGTCGATCCTTTGCAGATTCACATTGTATTGAGTTGGTGAACCCAATTTTGTATTATGTTTGTGTTATCTAGATTAAGGTTCAAAGATCAAGTCCTGTGTACCTGCATAAATTTTGTCATGCGTGTCTTCTCTTTGACCCCCTGCTCGTTTTGAGCCTTTTTACTATTTTACACTCCTTTTTATTCCTCATTAAACAACGTATCCTTCTTTTTGCATCGATCTTCTCTTGCTCCATGATAACGATCCATCGATGGTTTAGTCAGGACTCCACCAACACCTACATTGATTCCATGGAGTCAGCATCATCAATAATTCGAGGTGATTACCAAGAACCTGGTTCAGATCGTACGAACCAATCTCCAGACTCCTCATTTTCTTTCCACTTTCTTAATTAAATCGGGACCACTCTTGTCCCACTATCACCTATTGTGAATGGAGGTTAATTTAAGTTTACATCGTTATCTTAATTCATGACCATCTAGGATTGGCCCTAATCTTAGATTCATCTTGATAGCTGGTGTTGAAATCCAAGTGATCTGATTAGGACTCTCTTACATTGCAGATAGAAGCCATTCCAAGTCCTGAATCCCAACACATAGTTCATCTCCTCGGATTCAGATCCAAAAATGGCTACTCAAGGAAAGGGAAAGGAGCAACAACTGCCCCAACCAGAGCAAGGGTAGATGCCAATTCAGAATCAGGTGAATGCTCAGTTGCTGGCTTCCCAAGCCATCCACCAACAACTGACGGAACAAGCCCTCGTGCAGATTACCTTTCAATATGTGCTAAATGACATGAGGAATTGACCAATAGGAGGGAGAGGAGGATGTGGAGAAAGATCCCGTGATGATCTAGATTAGAAAGAACATGAGCCAAGGAATGGGAACCCAAAACCGATGCTAAAGGAGATATACAATCCTGGAGACAACTGGATGACCGAATGGAATCGCAGCCCTCCGATTCTTGCTCACTTTGAACTACAACCCAATTCCTTACGCTCCTACCCTCATTTCATGGGAATACCAATGAGGAGCCATACATTCACCTGCAACACTTCTCTCGCATCTTCATAACCACCCACTACCCTAACATTCCGTTAGGTGTAGCCAAGATGAGTGCATTCCCCTTTAGCTTACAAGACAAGGCCCTGTACTAGGTCAACGATTTGAGAAAGGTCGTGACGGCCTGGGAGCAATTAAAATCTATGTTCCTTCAACCAGGTGCGAGTCATGAATAATGACTTCACTCAGCTACTCACGAGTTAATTCATGAAGCATGGGAGCGAGTTACTGAGCTGCAGGAGAAGTGCCACCACCACGAGATACTGAAGACCATTTTGGTCCAACACTTCTTCGAGGGCCTGAATGTGGAAAGCCAAAGACTATTTGACGCTGCCCATGGAGGATCCCACTTTATCAAAGATGAAGATGTGGTATTGCAGATCCTTGAAGAAATGGCTGAGGGTGAGGCTGCCCTATCTTCATCACATGCTTATCAGAGACAACCTCATGTCCTCCACAATGGCAGTGTCCTGTGAGGTAGAGAGAGATGAGTGCTCCAACCTCACCATCATTTGGGGCCATCTTTCGAAGGTTGACATTATTGAGAAGCGGTCACCGGATTTTCTATAGTTCACTGTGATCGAACATAGGACGCAGGACTTAGAGAAACTGGACCAAATCACCAAGTAGTTGGAGCTGCTGGTGAGCACCATCAGTTCATGCTAGTGGGTGACACCATCGTCATAGACTCGTATTGAGAACAAGGATAAACCATCACTGCCACATCAACCATAGCCGAGTTAGCAACAACCGGCAATTCAGCACGTATACTACGTGCAGATCAGATATTAGTGAATAAAAATGTCGTTGCTATCCCCAAAAATCCCATGATAAACAAATAATTTTTTTATTTTTGCTACTTATTAACCGGTATAGCGGACATGGTCGAACTTAGAGAGGCTACAAATCCCGAGGGTTATTCAATTAATCAAAAATCAATTAAGAGAAAAACATGAATCTCAAAGGATAACTATCCTTGGTTTTTGTGATTTTTTATCTTTTTTTTATTTTTTATTTCTAATTTTATATATTTTCTGATTTTCAAATTTTTAGTGGTTTTTAATTTTGCTATTTTTTTATTTTCAAAAAATAAATGAGGAAAATGCATGAATTATGAAATACACGCACCAATCTTTTTTTTGTAATTTCTCAATTTATAAAAAAATGCTTAGAAAAAAATCTAGAGAAAACATTTTTGAGTTTTAAAAGTTTTGAAATGTTTTTGAGAATTTTTGTGGAAATTTCAGATGTTTTTCTATTTTTTTTAAAAATCAAACAGTGAGAAAATGCGAAAATATGTACAGCTTGGAGTAATTTGCAACTTAAAAATATTTTAAGTGCCCAAAACTCCTGGCAGTTATTTTTATGACAAACTACATGCAAATATCTACAATCAGAAACTAATCACAATTTTTGGATTTTTGTAGATTTTTTTATGATTTTTTAAGAATTTTCATTTTTCAAAATTTTTTTGGTTTTTATAAAGAGTGCATGAAAATTGGTCAGACCTTAAAAGACAATGAAATAAAACTACCCTACTTTTTTTGGAATTTTTGGAGTTATTTTCATTTTTTTAAGGATTTTCTAATTTCAGAAAAAGCAAAATATCACTATTTTTAATTTTTTAATATATCAAATAGCAATAAAAATTGATGAAAAAATTATACAATGATAGAAACTATAACATGAACATATACTATTTTTTTGAGAATTTTTAGATCAATAAAAATATTTACTTCAAAAGAGAATTCATGCAAATTGAAGAGTCTAAGTAAAAGGGGCTGAAATGCAAAGATTCAATGTTTTTGCATTAAATAAGTAAACAAAATAAATGCAGAGAAAAGTTGCAGTTTACCCATAGTAGAGGCGTGCTATGCACGCGATTTGCTTGGAGCAGAGGGATCTCTTTGTAATTCTTGAAATGTCTAGGGCGCAGATGTTAGTTCCCTCAAATTAAGCTTCTAGCAAGGGCGCTTCTGCAAAATTAAGAACTTCTAAGGGCGAGATTGATATTATCCCAATTTAATAATGCCCTAGAGTTCTCCTTCACTTCAACACAGCAAGGTGGGATGGCATAAGGGGTGCCGCAAGTCTGGAGGAGCGGGCGGAGCCGCCTCATGCGGGGGACGCG
Source organism: Ottelia alismoides (assembly GCA_037367405.1). Taxonomy (NCBI): domain Eukaryota; kingdom Viridiplantae; phylum Streptophyta; class Magnoliopsida; order Alismatales; family Hydrocharitaceae; genus Ottelia; species Ottelia alismoides. The sequence goes on along the minus strand of JAZKJV010000720.1, from coordinate 720,652 downwards.
CTGGTGGCGGGACAACGAGGGCGGAGGCAGGGTGTCGGTTACGATAGAAGGCAGGCAACGTTCGTAGAGAGCGGAGGCGCGGGTGGCGCACACGGGCGGTTGCTCCGCCTAGAGGTCGGGGTTGCACGGGCACTTGGGTGGAGTTGGTGGCGCGGCCGGTGATGCTGATAGGGGGTGGCGAGCAGCGTACGCAGGGCAATGCGTGCGTGGCAAGGCGGCGGTGGTCGCCGCTTTGGACAGAGGGCTCGAGGGCTGGAGGTCGCGGTTGCGCGGGCACCTGGGTAGAGATGGTGGCGCGACTGACGATGGTGGCGGGGGGTGGCAGCCCTGCTACCGTTCTCCTTTTTTGTAATTTTATTTCTTTTGTAAATAGTGAATGAAAATAGTAATAAAATTTTTTATTATTTTTTTGTAAATCCAAAATATTAAAGAAAGTGAGGAATTTTTTTTATTTTTATGCTTTTTTGTTTTCTTTTTAATGGTCCTGCAAAACAAACATTAGAAATAAAGAAAACAAATGTTTTTTGTATTATTTTTTAATTATTTTTTTATTTATTTACAACTCAGAAAAATGAATGAGGATCCGGTGGAAATGAGAGATTCGAATCTGATCTCCGACCACCGTACGCGACCGGAGTTGAGAGATCGTGGACGATTGAAATAGAATGCGGGGAGATCAAGAACGTGAGATGAAAAGTCGAGTCGAAGCGGATCAAAATCGTGATGATTTTTTTAAGATCTAGAGAAATAAAATACGATAGAAATAAAAATGCAAGAAATAAAACTAAGATTAACCTAAGATAAAAATAAGAAAAATGTGGATCTCACCTTAGGAGCGGAAATGGACCGTGATCGCGTCGACGAAGGCCGACTCGCTGTCACTGGACGGCTTGGAATCTAGGCACTTTTCTCGACGAAATTTTCTCGTGGAGATCGGGCTCCTCTCTTTAAAGATTGATCAAGTTGGAATGAGGGAGAAGGAGCCATATAAATATAAAAAATAGAGATGAAATTTGAATTTTTGAATTTTTTGGATTTTTTGGTGAAAGAGATAAGAGAGATGAAAATTGAAATGAGATAAAGATAAAAAGAGATAAAACTATTTACAAAATTTTCTATTTTTTTAATTTTCGTTACTTTATTTATTTAAATAAAAAATGTTATTTTTTTATTTTTTATTGCGGTGAATTAAAAATAGCAACTATATACATATACTATATACATATATGACATTATATACAAGGGTAAATGAGGAAATTAGTTTTTTTTATTTTAAAAATTTTATTTTTTTTATTTTTATTTTAAATAATTAGTAAGAATAATTTACATATATATACAGATACAATATTTACAAAATACATGGGAAAATTGCACAAACCACCCCGGAAAACCAACTTTTTACTCGTAACTCCAAAAATTATGAAATCACAACCATTTTAAAGATAATTTAACTTAGAATCTAATGGATGTGAGATTGTTCAATTTGAGTTCACATGGAGCCAGAATTGGTCTTTCAATTAGTGCTTAGTGGCTTTTCCCAAGTGTGCTTACTTTTATTCTGTACATGATTTAATTATGCAATTATTTTTATTGATTTGAACACTTTTTTATTTACAACTTTGGTTTTGAAAGTGATTTGATTTGAGGTCAATTAATGCACAAATAAATTAGTGTCAGTTTTATACAGATATATACAAAATAAGTGATAAGTATTTACAACAACACACACATTTTTTGGATTTTTTGTTTAAGGACCCTATCTCCCCCTACTTTATTCTTGGTCGATCACGTCAAGTCTTGACCTTCTCTCGGGGTTTTGGTCAGCCTATATACAGTCTTCATCTTTTTTTTATTTTCTTTTCTTTAATTTTTTATCCTTTATTATTTATTTATTTTAGGTTAAAATTAGTAAGAAGTGTACAATATTTACACACAGATGCGAGTTAGTAAGAATATGGAGTTATTGTTATATGCAGGTGTTTTATAAGGGATTTTAAGCTAAAATAAATGAATAAAGGTGATGAATCGCAGATTCATCATCCCCCTATGCTTTACCTTTGCTAGTCCCTTAGCAAACACTTATTTGAAAGAATAAGTGAAGAAAAAGAAAAAGAAAGGGAAAAATACAGAAAGTAGGATAATATTGAGTATTAAACTTATCTTCATAAAATTGTAGTTTGGAGCTCTATCAGACCTTTGGATCAGTGAGACTTAGAATTTTAAAATCGTCAGCCTTCAAGTTCTACACATCATTATCACAGTTTTGGCTCAGAAGTCAACTTAGATCAATCCTCTTCCCAAAGCATACCCTATGAACATTGAACAATCGACTCATGTGTGTGAAAGGTTTTAGCTCTTCCCATCCAGAATGTTGGACTACCATGCAAATCTCCTCTCCAGTAACTCGTCTTCGGGGAGTCAGGTATTTCCTTCTAAGGTCTGTCGCGCTGTGTTCACAATCGAATTGGGGGAGAAGTTAGAAGAAGGATAAAAGAACTGGAGGGTAGACAGTGTAGTCACCTCTCCTTGTGAAGCTTGCCAGTGTAGCCGAGTCTCCACCAAGATCTGTAGGTTTTCTTGAAGCTTGGACCTTTTTTGTCAGATTCTTATTTGGTAGTGGCTTCTTTGTATTTGGATTTTTGGTAGTTCTGCTTGGATCTAGTTGTGCCCCTACGGATATATAATCTTTTTATTTCCGTACATTTTTGGGGTCTTAGAAAAAATTGTGCCCAGCCGTCCATCCCTTTTTCGAAGCTTTATTTCAACCCGTACTCCGGTCTTTAGATTTCCACGCTACCAGAAAAGAAACTCACACAGTCTTCCAACATCCCATCTGAGTTGAGCTAAGTGCATAGTGCGAGAGTACAAATTAATTCCCTATTCCAGAGTTGTACCCAGAATGAAAGACCATGTTAGACACTAAGAGTCAAACGCTGCACATTGTCATGTGGAACTCAAAGAATTTAGTCAAAGACCTGATGCTTCTAACACCCTATTTCTCGGTGAAGTTCCTCTGAGAATTAGGTTGATTAACTTCCAACTAAGCTCCATTCTTCAATTTTATTCCAGACATAGTTTAATTGTCAATACTATCCTGAAAAATGCACATTCAAATGCAAGAAAATATGAACAATGCAAAAGGTTTTTTTTGAAAAGGAATGATGCACATGTGAAAACATTTTTTAACAATTTTTTGGTTTTGAACTTTTTGTGGATTTTTTTGAAAAAAAATACATATGTAAAAGAAAAGGTTTATTTTGAAATATGCAAGTTTTTATAAATTTTTGTTGTTTTTTGTTTTTTTACACACGTGGATTTTACAAAATTTATAAACATAACCCCCAAATAAACATATTTAAAAGTACGAGTTATGTCTAAAGTATATATACAATATATACGACACCCCCTATACTTAGCTCGAACTATGTCCTCATAGTGATTGGAGAGAGAAAAAGGAAGACATAACTCATGCTAAGTATAGAAAAGTGAAAAGATTTCTATGCTACAATGACTCAAAGAAAATATAAAAAGAAGAGAAGTTGGTGATCCCCCCATACTTAGGATCAAGTAATCCTAAGTATAGTAGGAGTGTACAAAAGGGAAAAAACCGATGAAGAAAGTGTACATACTCAAAAATAAAAAGACACGATATGAAAAACATCATCCCCCATACTTAGGGTAGAATATCCCTAAGTATAGGAAACAACAAGAGTGATGAACACGACGAATATGAACAACACAAATCATTCACCCCCTATACTTAGGATAAAGCACATCCTAAGAATAACATATTTACACACACGGAAAAAGGGATGAATGATAAAACGAGAGAAGAAAGAGTGAAACGAAAGGATATACAAGAGGAGTGGATGATCATGTATCAGAAACATAAGATGGAATCAAAATATCATCATCTGATACCACAGATATCGAATCAACTATGGACAGGAATGTATCATGATCTAGATATGGCTTCAGCAACTGTCCGTTCACAACAAATGACTTTGCGTCAGATGACATCCCAGATATGACAATACTCCCATTATCATGCACAACTCTCACGATGAACGGTCCTGACCATTTGCTTTTCAATTTTCATGGAAACAACTTCAACTTAGCATCAAATAACCAAACTTAATGATCAGGGGAGAAAGTCTTTCTTCGAATGTGTTTATGATGCCAGGGCTTGACTTTCTCCTTATGCATAAGTGAGTTATCGTATGCAAAGTCTCAGAATTCCAGTGATTTGTTCAAATCCAACTTCCTGTTCTTTCTTGCCATCTCATAATCTGAATTGCATACACGGAGTTCCCATAAAGATTTGTGAATTAATTCAACTGGCAGGCTGCAAGGCTTTCCATATACCAATCTGTAGGGAGACATCCCCAAAGGAGACTTGTACGCCGTCCGATAAGCCCATAGAACTGAATCAAGCATCTGGGACCGGTTCTTCCTATCTGGACGTACAAGTTTTTGCAATATCGTCTTGATCTCCCTATTTGAAATTTCTACCAAGCCATTAATTTGAGGGTGGTAAGGAGACACAACTCTGTGCTCAATGACGTACTCATTCGCAAGCTTCTTTACTTCTCTATTAATGAAATAGCTTCCCCCATCTAAACTCAATATTTTAGGAATACCGAACTGCGTAATATTATGGTCCTTGAGAAAGGAACACACTGTACGACTATCTACGGCTCAGGTGGGGATAGCCTCCACCCATCGACTAACATAATCCACGACGAGCAGGATGTACTGAAATCCCTGACTGACAGGAAATGGGCCCATGAAGTCTATGCCCCAAGCATCAAAAACATAAGAAATCTGTATATATCTTAGGGGCATGGTATCTTTGGAACCAACAATTCCTCCCATTTTTTGATAATCAGTACAACCTCGAACATACTCTGTAGCATCCTTAAATAATGTGGGCCACCATAGGCCACTCTGTAAAACCTTTGCTGCCGTGCGTTTCCCTAAATGATGTCCACCAGATTCTAGTTTGTGACAGTGCTCAAGTACACTGGTGTGTTCCTCCTGAGGAATGGACCTTCTCCAGATACCATCCACACCCTCGTGAAATAGGTACGGATCCTCCCACTGGTAATAATGAATCTCTGACAGAAATCTATCTACCTTGTACTTCGGCCAATCTTGTGGAACTTTCTTGGAGACAAGATATTTCACAATATTAGCATACCATGGTAGTGAGTCCATAGACAAAATGGCCTCTTCTGGAAAGGTTTCGGAAATAGGAATCATGTTCTGCTCAGAGGTCTCAATATCTGTGATATGGAAAAGGTGATCTGCCACAACATTTTTTACTCCAGGTTTATCTCGAATCTCTAAATCAAATTCCTGAAGAAGAAGGATCGATCTGATGAGGCGTGGTTTGACATCCTTCTTTTCCTGTAAGTATCGTATGGTAGTGTGATCCGTGTACATAATAACGTGTGAACCGATGAGGTAATCTCTGAACTTTTCTAGCCCAATCACAACTGCTAACATCTCCTTCTCTGTAACTATATAATTATGTTGTGCTTCATCCGGAGTCTTGCTAGCATAATGTATAGCAAATGGTATCCCATCCCTTCTCTGTTCTAAAACCGCTCCAACTACGAAATCGGATGCATCCGTCATGATCTCAAAAGGAAGAGACCAATCAGGTGGCTGTAAGACAGGAGCACTAGTAACCATTTCTTTCATCTAATTGAATGCAAGAAGAACTTTCTCATCGACAACAAAATCAATCTCCTTACGCAGAAGCTCAGTTGGTCTGGAGATTTTGCTGAAGTCCTTTATGAATCGCCTATAGAATCCTACGTGTCTCAAAAATGACCTCAACTGCTTCAAATTCTGCGGTGGCTCTAATTTGGAAATCACGTCAATCTTAGCCGTGTCAACCTATATACCATGTTTGGAGATGACATGGCCCAATACAATCCCATTAGTCACCGTAAAGTGACTCTTCTCCCACGAGAGAACTAGGTTTACCTCACAACAACGTTGAAGAACTCAGTCTAAATGAGCAAGATGTGTCAAACCTGTCCCCTAGACCGAGAAATCGTCCATGAAGACTTCAAGAAAATTACCCACCATGACGGCAAAAACGGACAACATACACTTTGAAATGTAGCGAGGGTGTTACACAATCTAAAGGGCATCAGTCTAAAGGCGTAAGTGCCAAACAGACAAGTGAAAGTAGTTTTCTCCTAATCCTAAGGAGCGATAGCAACTTGGTTGTATCCTGAGTACCCATCCAAGAAGCAAAAGAACTCTTTCCTTGCCAACCTATCAATAATCTGATCAATAAAGGGCAGTGGAAAGTGATCCTTCTTGGTAGCTGAGTTCAGGCGTCGGTAATCTACACAGACACGCCATAAAGTAGGTACCTGGGTCGGAATCTCCTCACCGTGGACATTCTTTACGATCATAATCCTAGATTTCTTTGGGACCACATGTAAAGGGCCGACCCAATTGGAATCCGAAATGGGATATATAAAGCCATCATCACACAATTTCTTGATCTCCTTCATGACAATCTTCCTTAGGTTTGGATTTAGACGGTGCAAACATTCAAGGGAGGGTTTACAGTCATCCTCTAGGTAGATATGATGCGAGCACAATGCTGGATTGATCCCACAGAGATATGAGATGTTCCATCCTATGGCCTTGCAGTTTCTCTTAAGAACCTCTAGCATGCGAGATTCTTGTTCAGCGGTCAACTATGAGCTGAGGATGACCGGAAAAATTGGGGGGGGGGACCCCAAGGAAGGCATATTTCAATGTTGATGGTAAAACCTTGAGCTCAGGTGGGGTCTAAATCAGATCTGCGATAACCTCTACTACTGTACTGGTAGACGGTATGTGATCTGTGCTTTGTAGACTATCCACCTTGGCTATTGATGGCTCAACAAGTAGAATATTTGATAGATATGTAATGAATGATCTCTGCTAAAAAAGGAATGGCTCATCAGGATGTTCAATACTCTTATAAAGGAACGACTCAGATATCTCAGCAATAATCTCAGAAAGATGTTTCTCATCTGTGCATAAATCAGGAAATTTAACAAATGGCTCAGATATCTGGATCTCAGAACTCTGATCAAATTGCTCATCGGTAACTGTCTCAATTGGACCACCAAGGGAACTCATGTCGACTGTGCTTTCCAGAGAGTCCTTATGGTAAAGGAACTCCTGGGTATCTATAAAATCCGTGAAAAGATCTATCTCTCTGATTTCAGCAAGAAAATCACAGTCATCTGGCTCTGATATAACTTTCTCTGTATCATATGCTGCTGGTGGCGGTGATGGTCTAGGATCAGAGATCGTCTCAATTTTCACCTTGTCACTACAAGAGTGAAAGATGATCTCTCCAGTACCATAATCAACTACTGCTTCAGCCATTCAGAGGAGTGGTCGACCTAGTATGATCAGGTATGGAGTAACGGTGCAGGTGTGTCCATATCCATGACAACAAAATCAACAGGGAATTTCATTCCCTGCACCATTACAATAACGTCCTCTAAAATGCCTCTTGGACTCTTAATCGATCTATCAGCAAATCGAAGGATCATTCTGGTTGTTTTAAGAGGCCCTAACTGGAATTCAGTTAATAAAGAGGAAGGCATGAGATTAATGGAGGAACCACTATCGAGAAGAGTTGATCAAAGATATGGTAACGGATGTGAGGTTCTCCCTTGTCTTTCTTTTTAGGCGGAAGGTTACTGATGGCATGAACTGTGGCCATGGTCAAAATGTGTTTCTCTGTTTCCTTTCATATGTTCTTCTTTGGTTGACGCTTTTGGGTACATGCCTCTTTCATTCCCTTTTTTACTGCAGGCATGTATTCCATGGCCTTAAGGAGTGGCATCTTTAAAAAGATGTTTTGTAAGATCTCAATCACTCCAGGATCAGCTATTTCTATTTTATTTTTTGATTTTTTAGCTTTGAGAGCAGAAGGAAATGGCATAGAATCAGAATAAACATGCAAACGCTCATTTCCTTTATTCAAACAAGAATCATCATGTATAAGATGACAACTAGAATCAGTCTGTACAGTGTTGTCCAATCTAGGTGAAGGAAAAATAGAATCTAAAACAGAACGGGATGCTGCTGCTGGTGAAGCGGAAGAATCTACGACTGGTATATTCTCCCTTGCTGATGGTGATCTGTATCTTCCCGGTGAAGGTGGTGGAACTCCAGATGTGGATGCTGCTATACTGGGCCTCTCGACTGTTGGTGAAGGAGATGATGTAGAAGATGATGCTCTCTCAGTGGATCGATCTCCCAACCCCAACTACTGCATAGGCGGCTGCAATCTCCTACCACTCCTAAGATGAATGGCGTTAGATAAACATGTAAAATCAAGGGACGTACCTATCTCGGGGGTGGGAGGGCCATTGGCTACCTGCTCCTTGCGTCTGAAGTTGTTGGGGTTGGCTTCAACCTCCGTTGGAATCAGTATCTTGGTGGTGGTCAGGTTGTCAATCCGCTGAGTCAATTCATTCATGTTCTTCATAAGCAGTGTAAGTTGGTCCAGTGCTAGATTGACTGAAGGGGCCTCAGGTTGCTCATTGACTGGATGTCGCTGAGGCTGATAGTACGGAGGCTGTTGGTACCCATACAGATTCTGATAATAAGGAGGAGGAGGTGGAGAATACTGTCCATAATATGTAGTCTGCTGTTGGTTAGGATGAGGGAAATACATAGACTGCTGCTGATGCTGGCCTTGTCTCTAGTTTTGAAACTGAGGTGGAGACTGATACTGAGGCTGGAATTGCTAATGCTGGTACTGGCACTGCTGCTGTCTATCTCCCTGAAACTGGTGGGCGGGTCTCTAACCCTACTGTGAACCCAACTGGCCTTGCCCTGACGAACGGGGCTGGTTTCGCTCACGATCGAACTAGATACCGTTCACCTCCTGAATACCAGCTGGAGGTGGAGACCGCTGCTCACGAATGTAAGCTACTTCCTTTTGATACGGAACTATCTGATGTGAATGCTGCTGAACCTGATCAGGTGTATGCACGTAGTAGACATGCTGAACTGTGGATGGTCATCCGCTACTCTGCTTGGTGGAAGAAGTCTGCTCCCTAGTAGAGGTATTGGCTGCTGCACTCGTAATGTGGACTGCGCTGATCGAATTGACAAGAAGTTCCAGATGCTTTGTTATCTCATCCAGCTTATCCAGGTTCTTTGTCCTCTGATCGATCTCATGAGGCTTATCAAGTTCCTGGGATCGCTTTTCAACAATGACCACTTTGGATAGGTGGTTTCCAATGATGGTCAGGTCAGTGCTATCCACCTTATCCATTTCTTTTGTTGCCGTCATATTGACATCCATGTGGGGTACTGCAGGGGTGGTGACAGGGTGCTTTTGAAAAGCACGTGAAGAAGAAAGAGCTGTTGAACTTACCGCCATCTCCTCAAAAATTTGGTAAAGGACATCCTCGTCCTTATTGAAGCATCTACCAGCTTCTGGTTCTCAAAGCTTAAACCCCCGAAGAAATTTTGTACAAGGCTGGTCTTTGGAATATCATGATGGGGGCATTTCTCTGTCAGATCTTTGAATCGTTTCCATGCCTTGTGAATAGGCTCTTGGGGCATCTGGGAGAAATTAACAATCAAGGATCGCATATGATTGAGTTGTCCAAGTGGAAAATACTTGTTCAGAAATGCAGACCTCAACTCTTCCCAAGTAGTGACAACCTTTCATCAAAAAAAAAAGTAGTGACAACCTTTCCCAAGTGATTTAACCAATACAAAGCTTTGCCCATCAGACTGAATGGAAAGGCGATCATCTACACTACCTCTAATGGGACATTTAGGTAGTGTACTATTCCACAATGCGATCGAACTGCTAGAGGTGTATATAAGGTTCTTCATTAATATTTCCATGGAATATTGGGAGAAGAGGTAAAATAGTAGGCTTAAGCTCAAAATGCCCATGAACTGCATGGATTTGTATCCAAGAATTTGTCTATCCTGCCCTTGGATTATAAGCATCTTTTAGGGTAGGCTTAGCCCTAGGTTCTATATGAGGTTATTCTCCCCCATTCCCACCTCTAGGGCTTCTATTATCCCCCTCTCTCCTATCTTCTCTTTCCTATCTCAGCTCGAGAATCATGTCTCTCAATGCGTCCTGAAAATTAGCCTGCTTTGCTATCTGGGCTTGAATTGTCTGGAGGCTAACATGGTGCTGTTGATCTCGCTCTGCTCCGACATGGTTCCCTTTCCCTTTGGTGGCATCAAGTGTTCATTGTCTGACTCTGAAAATGTGCTTGGTACTTGATTAGTACTCAGAATTGATGGAGTCTCAGATATTAATTCGAGATTAAATCCAATCTCAAATAGTGGATTGATGGATGTTGTGAAGGGTGAAGTGGAGAAAGAGGAATATTCGGGAAGTGAGTCTCCCCGAATAGAAGGTGAACGACTCAGAGTGTAGAATGAGTTCGCAGAGTCCGAACGAGAAATACTCCTATCCGACATCTTCGAAATCAATAGGCAGGATGCGAGAACACGAAGGTCAATGCAAGAGTGAAAGCGAATGAAGGCGCAAATTACGCAGAAGGATCTTTATCACTAGCAAGCAAACACAATACAAACCCCCTGTTCACCAACTCAACTCAATATAAAGACCGTGAAGGTTCGATCAATTATCTTGTCAATTTTAGAGTTTGGTGACAATACAATCTATCAGAGCGGTTAAAGCGAGCTGTTAGGAATCCAATGCTCTCAGGAGACTGGCCCAATCCCAAAGTTAGATCTTTCCCAACCAGTATGAATTGCGGACCATTTACTGGCTACCCGATCAATTCAATCTGTTAAGGACGTCATGGGCCGCTTTACCGGCTACCAGAGAGATCCTCACTAGAGAACGACTAACCCAAGATAGTAGTCTGAAAAGAGTTCGCGCGTGGGTCTATCCTAGTGTGCGGGTCGCTCTCTCGCTCAAGCAAATCAAACAATGAGGGGGTTACACTCCCCAAAACAATGATTTTCCTTATATTTTTTTAGGGTCGAGTTTTCTTTAGTAGTCGTGGTTTGATAGTTATCACTTGGTTAAAATATTTTCAACGAATCACCTACCAAGTGTCAAAATTTCTTTTCAACTTATGTGAGTGAAAACAAGGAAGGAGATCAAAAATGCCAGTGCGTAATTAAAAGCAATGATGCATGCATGGGTTAGAGATGCGTACCTTGTTGCCAACACTCTACATGCAAGTGATCCGTGCAGAATTGAAATAAACTATCCTATATGCAAATGCAAGTGAACCGTCCTAGATGATATCTTCTATTAACGGGCAAGAACAAGCTAATTTGTCGAAGTCCATATTACGCTCTACTCTATAGGCACAAAAATTCTTGTTTACGATGTTTGGACCTAATTAATTACTTGGCTCAAGCAAATTAATTAAAGCTATCAAGAGGTAGCTCACGAAATCCACAGGAAACAAAGAAAAATATAGGCGATGAAAACAAAACCAGTGAGGTCCCCCAAGTGCACCGACACTTGGCGAAACAGACCCCATAACAAATGAATGTCCATCTACAAAGTTCAAATGGTAGAAAAGAAACTCTCTCTCTCTATCTTTAAAATTTTTTTCTCCTCTTCTCACGCTATCCTACAGCTTGGTGAAGAATCAAGCCGCCTCCACGTCGCTTGGGTGCTTCGGCTCTCCTAGGATCGCCTCCTTCGCTCCGCGGGCCCTCGCAAGAAAAAGAAAAGAGAATATGTAAGAAACACAATTATAAAATATGAGAAAAATATAAAATGAATGCAGTGGATATAAACAATGAAGTGAATGGCGAAAAATGTAAACATATATTGACAACCAAGAATAGTAGGTCAAAAGAGAAACCTAACTACCCTCGCGGTGCCTCCACGACAACGGCGCCATTTTGTTGAATGCTAGATTCTCGGTGGATCGGATATTAATGAATAAAAATGTCATTGCTATCCCCAAAAATCCCGTGACAAACAAACAATTTTTTTTATTTTTGCTACTTATTAACCTGTATAGCAGACATGGTCGAACTCAGGGAGGCTACAAATCCCGAGGGTTATTCAATTAATCAAAAATCAATTAAGAGGAAAACATGAATCTCAAAGGATAAGTATCCTTGGTTTTTGTGATTTTTCAATCTTTTTTTTATAAATTTTATAATTTTTATTTTTAAATATTTTCTGATTTTCAAAATTTTAGTGGTCTTTATTTTTGTATTTTTTTATTTTCAAAAATAAATGAGAAAAATGCACGAATTACGAAATACATGCACTAATCTTTTTTTGTAATTTCTCAATTTATCAAAAATGCTTAGAAAAAAAATCCAAAGAAAATATTTTTGGGTTTTAAAAGTTTTGAAATGTTTTTGAGAATTTTTGTGGATTTTTCAGATGTTTTTCTATTTTTTTAAAAATCAACAGTGAGAAAATACGAAAATGAGCACAGCTTGGAGTAATTTGCAACTTAAAAATATTTTAATGCCCAAAACTCCTGGAAATTTTTTTTATGACAAACTACATGCAAATATCTACAATAAGAAACTAAAATAACAATTTTTGAATTTTTGTAGAATGTTTTATGATTTTTTTAAAAATTTTAGTTTTTCGTAATTTTTTTGGGTTTTTATAAAGAATTAATGCATGAAAATTGGTCAGAAATTAAAAGGCAATGAAATAAAACTACCCTAATGTTTTTGGAATTTTTGGAGTTGTTTTCGAATTTTTATGAATTTTCTAATTTCGGAAAAGCAAAATATCACTGTTTTTGATCTTTTAATATATCAAATGGCAATAAAAATTGATGAAAAATTTATACAATGATAGAAACTATAACATGAACATATACAATTTTTTTGAGAATTTTTAGGTAAATAAAAACATTTACTTCAATAGAGAATTCATGCAAATTGAAGAGTCTGAGTAACTGGGACTGAAATGCAAAGATTCAATGTTTTTGCATTAAATAAGTAACCAAAATAAATGTGGAGAAAAGTTACAGTTTACCCATAGTAGAGGCGTGCAACAGACATGATTTGCTTGGAGTAGAGGGATCTCTTTGCAATTCTTGAAATGTCTAGGGCGTAGATGTAAGTTCCCTCAAATTAAGCTTCTAGCAAGGGCGCTTCTACAAATTTAAGAACTTCCAGGGGTGAGATTGATATTATCCCAATTTAATAATGTCCTAGGGTTCTCCTTCATTTAAACACAGCAAGGTGAGATGGCACAAGGGGCGCCGCAAGTCTGGAGGCACGGGCGGAGATGCCTCACGGGGGGGGGGGGGGGGGGGGCGCTGGTGGCGGGTAACGAGGGTGGAGGCGGGGCATCAGTTGCGGTAGAAGGCGGACGATGGTTGTGGAGAGCGGAGGCACGGGTGGCGCACAGAGGCGGTTGCTCCGCCTGGAGGTCGGGGTTGCGCAGGCACCAGGGCGGAGATGGTGGCGCGACCGACGATGCTGGTAGGGGGTGGCGAGCGGTGCACACAGGCCGGTGCACGCATGGTAAGGTGGCGGTGTTCGCCGCTTTGGACGGAGGGCTGGAGGTCGCGGTTGCGCGGGCACCTGGGCGGAGATGGTGGCGCGACCGGCGATGGTGGCAGGGGGTGGCGGCCCTGCTACCGTCTCTCCTTTTTTTGTAATTTTATTTCTTTTGTAAATAGTGAATGAAAACAGTAATAAAAAAACTTTTATTATTATTATTATTGTAAATCCGAAATATTAAAGAAAATGAGGAATGTTTTTTATTTTTTATGTTTTTTGTTTTCTTTTTAATGGTCCTGCAAAACAAACGTTAGAAATAAAGAAAACAAATGGTTTTTTGTATTATTTTTTTAATTATTTTTTAATTTATTTATAACTCGGAAAAATAAATGAGGATCCAGCGAAAATAAGAGATTCAAATCCGATCTCCGGCCACCGTACACGACCGGAATTGAGAGATCGTGGACGATAGAAATAGAATGCGGGGAGATCAAGAACGTGAGATGAAAAGTCGAGTCGAAGCGGATCAAAATCGTGATGAATTTTTTTAAAAGATCTAGAGAAATAAAATACGATAGAATTAAAAATGTGAGAAATAAAACTAAGATTAACCTAAGATAAAAATAAGAAAAATGTGAATCTCACCTTAGGAGTGGAAATGGACCGTGATCGCCTCGACGAAGGCCGACTCGCTGTCACTGGATGACTCAGAGGCTAGGCACTTTTCTCGACGAAATTTTCTCTCGGAGATTGAGCCCCTCTCTCTAAAGATTGATTAAGTAGGAATGAGGGAGAATGAGCCATATAAATAGAAAAGATAGAGATGAAATTTGAATTTTTGAATTTTTTGGATTTTTTGGTGGAAGAGATAAGAGAGATGAAAATTGAAATGAGATAAAGATAAAAAGAGATAAAACTATTTATAAAATTATCTATTTTTTTTATTGAATTTTCATCACTTTATTTATTTGAATTAAAAATTGTTATTTTTTAATTTTTGGCGGTTAATTAAAAATAGCAACTATATACATACACTATATACATATATGACATTAAATACAAGGGTAAATGAGGAAATTAGCTTTTTTGTTGTTTTAAAAAAAAATTATTTTTTATTTTTTTATTTTAAATAATTAGTAAGAATAATTTACAAATATATACAAATAAAATATTTACAAAATACATGGAAAAATTGCACAAACTACCCCGGAAAACCAACTTTTTACTCGTAACTCCAAAAATTATGAAATCACAACCATTTTAAAGATACTTTAATTTATAATCCAATGGAAGTGTGATTGGTTCAATTTGAGTTCACATGGATCCGGAATTGGTCTTTCAATTAGTGCTTAGTGGATTTTTCCAAGTGTGGTTACTTTTATTCTGTACATGATTTAATTGTGCAATTATTTTTATTGATTAGAACACATTTTTATTTACAACTTTGGTTTTGAAAGTTATTTGATTTGAGGTCAATTAGTGCACAAATAAATTAGTGTCAATTTTATACAGATATATACAAAATAAGTGAGAAGTTTTTACAACAACACGCACACATTTTTTTGGATTTTCTGTTTAAGGACCCTATCGCCCCATACTTTATTCCTGGTCGATCAGGTCAAGTCTTGACCTTGTCTCGGGGTTTAGGTAAGCATGTATACAATCTTCCTCTTTTTTTATATTTTCTTTTCTTTATTTTTCCTTCCTTTCTTTCTTTATTTATTTTAGGTTAAAATTAGTAAGAAGTGTACAATATTTACACACAGATGCAAGTTAGTAAGAATATGGAGTTTTTGTTATATGCAGGTGTTTTATAAGGGATTTTAAGCTAAAATAAATGAATAAAGATGACGAATTGCAGATTCATCAGCATGCCCTCGAGCAGGCCCCACAGCAGCAACAGATGGTGGTATACCATCCAAACTTCCTCCCATCTTCTGATCCAACATTCTCTCCACCACCCTTGATAGAGGAAGTCAATGGTGTCTAGAGAAACAATGCACAACTATCCCGTCCTACTAGGCAACCCTAGGGTCAGCCACCAGCCAACTGACCTTACCACCAACCTCAGGGTCGTTGCTTTGCACAGTTCTCCTAGCCTTCGCCTCAGCATCATCACCACCAGTCTCCACGGTATCATAATAATTGGAGACAGTCGTAGTAGTACCCTGATGAATCTCAGATTCATCATTCTAAAAGATATTAATTAAGCTCAGATCCCCAAAATTTATTGCCGTTTCTTCATCTATATTGCATAATTATCATTCATGCATATTTAAATAATAATTGCATTTTATTATACATTATTGCATAAAATAAGAAGCAAAAACTTTCATCCCATTTAACCTGTAAAATAAGCTAATTTCCCTGATTTTTAATTAATTCATGCTAACTCCAAATGACCTGAAACCACTCCATTGTGTGTATATGACTAACAAGAATTAATGAAAAATACAAAAAAATCATAACAGAAATAATTGAGAAATAAACCCAAACCCTAATTTCAGATCTATCGAACTAAAAAACTGATATCTTCTTCATACAGTGTACGATTTGATCCTACTCACTTTTAAACTAATGCATATTCAATTACCTTCAAAACAAGATCAAGTTCAAGTGAATCGAAGCTCATATATGAAAATTGGGTTCTGGGCCTCTCTTGTACATTGTGTATTTTACCAATTTTGACCTATTATTTTATGTACATATTTAACTCTTTATTTTATTTCATTTTCATTTATTATATTTAATAAAAATATAAAAGAAATTGACATAGTCTGAGTGTTCACTAACAATCTATACAAAAGTGGTCTTTCTCGAAGTTTATTTTATTTCTTCATTTTCCTAATTAATAAAAATCCAAAAAAATTAGAGTAATGTGTAAATATTTATGTTTAATTTTATCATATTTTTTTCCAGCTTTTTATCTTATTGAAAAATGAAAAAAAGAAAACCTAAAAATCAAGGTGTTCTATGTACAAAGAGTACCCAAAAAAATCACTTTCTGCAAATGGTCGATTTTGGCTTTGGTCTCTTCATGAAAGTTGTAGATCTCATTGAGACGAGCAACTTTCATAAAAAATCTTTCGATCCGAGGTTGTCTGCTATTTCTTTTGTTATTTCTTTTCTTTTTATTTTTGATTTTTCTAGTGCTGACACGTGGCTGCTCCTGGAGCTGCCATGTATCACTTAATTTTAGCAATTATTTTTCATTTATTTTATTTAAAAAATTAGAAATTAATTAATTAATATTCAAAAAATTAAAAAAAAGGAATACTACATGGCACTTCATCAGCTGTTCGATCTCGGCTAATCGGACGACCGATCTTTCATCCCCTACCTCTGCTCATCACGACCCCCTTTCAACTTTGGAACCGCCACCCCCATCCACTTTCCTTCCATGGTCGACGCCACCGCCTATCACCCTAGTCGCACCTTCTAATCAACCTCCACCACCAATCCCCGACCCAATCTCCTTTCCCTTCGACCTGCAATCACGATCCCAACTCCGATCACAATCCCCAATCTCACCTACATCAATCAAATTCTCTCTCCCCTCATCGCACGATCGATTATCGCCTCACACCTCCATAGTCAGCTCCTCCCTCATCCTATCTAACTCATCGTCGGGCCTCCCTCTTGAATAATCTGCCGACAAAACCCATAATAGAGGAGGATTGATGGTGACAGCCTGACCCTCCTCCTTCCTCAGTGAGGTCTGGCCCTCCAGGGACGTTGTAGAACTCCATCCCCAATGGTGGTCTTCCCAGCTCCGGTCTCTGGACCGTTGAGCCACATTCAATTTTCCTTGGCATATCCTCCGCCATTGTATTTCCACCACCGCATCTCTCCATTCATTCACTGTTACATTAGCCAAAACTTCAAGGTATCCCAGAGGTGACAACTCTAGTATCTCCTCGTCTCTGGAATCCCCTTCATGCAGTGCGATCTGAGGTCTAGCTACCTCGTTGCAGACCTAAGCCGAGGCTGCCTCGCTCCGGCTCCTTTGAGTCGTTGAGCATCACCTTCCACCACCATACTCCCTCTGTTCTTTCCCACTTGCATCACTTCCATTGGAGCTCTGCTCCGCCTGATACCCCTCAATACCACCACCTTCAGACCGCCTGCAACACCTATGCTTTTTACCTTCAGTACGCGGCCTTCACCATCGATACAAGAGCTCCATTTCCCTTCCTCCGCCATTCAAGAAAGGCTCCTCTTCCATAACCACCTACCGCCATCAGCCGCTTCCAGCCGCATGCTAAATCGAAGGTGCTCCACATCTGTGACATCAACTCCTCAGGCTCCAGTATTCAGGCTTCGCTCTTCCCATCTCCGATCTCTTCACCCATCAGGTTCTTCGACATCTCCATCGACATGATCACATCAGAGGACTTCCATCATCTCCTCTTCATAAGATGTCACAGGAGCTCAACCAGCACCTCTGCATTATGCCTGAAGCCTCCTCGTAGCCAAGCCACCCCTGCTCGCCGATCACATGCCTTCCACGTGCTGTGGGGGGTAAAGAACGAAGACACCCTCCCCTTACGTGCCCCACACGTGTGGGGGAGGAAATTTGCAGAAGCCTCCCTAAAGTACCTGCTAATTCCCATCCGCGCCCCGCCGTTCCCAAGGCATTTGCTCCGCACGTGTTCCCTGAACTTTTTTCGTAAACACCCCTAAGGGTGTAGGTAATCACAATTTAGCCCATATCCGCTACATGTTCTATTTTATTTTGTTTATTGTAATTTACAAACATACCCCTGTCTTCTTCTGTGATTTTGTACTACATAATTACATTATTTTATTTTTTAAAAATTACACTTCTGTTCTACAAGCAATGTTCTACATTTTGGCCCTTGCTTTATATTTTTATGATCTGTGGTTAATTAATAATTAATATTCTTGTGGAAATTTGCATATTTTGGCCAATTGACACTCAGAAATTCATAAGTAATTAACCATAGCCTGAAAAATTACCAAAAATCTACGAATCACAGAATTAATTATATTTAACATTGTGCCCAAAAAGAATTGCAAGCATGAATATTTTGCTCTATAAAAATCATTTTGTCTATTTCAGTAATTATTTTTTAATAGGTATTTAATTCAATAATTTTAGGGTTTAGGATTTGTATGAGATAGATCACCTAGTAATATATCTTAGATAATTTTATTTCCTGAAATAAATAGATTTAATATTTATTTTAATTAATTATTGAAAATCTCATTATATGCATTCATTAATTCATAAAATATTCGTATTAGACCGGAAAATTCTAAAAAAATTACAGTGCATGTATTTCACCATTATTTACGTCTTGGATAAGTTTCATAATTTTTGGACATCGTTTCATTGACATTAATTTCCTAGTCTTAAAATTGGCCCGCATTTGCATTTGCATCAAAAAATTACATTAAAAATACCAACATTAAAAATACCAAAAATATCCTACCTCGAAAAGCATGCACGGAATTTGATAGACATAATTCTAGGTTTTTCCTTTGCCTCCCCGAGTTCGACCTTGGGACTTGCCCAAGTAAAACAAACATAAAATCACTCTAATTAATTGAATAAAATATTTAAGTTAATATTTCTTGATTGATTCTGATTACCCACCTACAATGAAATGACATATCATTTATTTTCACACGATTAATTGATACTAATTAACTAAGGGCTATTCATAATAATCATACGGTACCGTTGCCGGGGAGGCAAATGCCTTAGGTTTCTATTTAGATAATTAGTGTAGGTTTTCCATACATTCGGGTAATCTGACCCTCAAACATCATCACTATATATATTTCCATTTTTCTTGTATTTTATTTTATTTTCAGCATTTATTTTCTTATTTTATTTTTGATTAATTTTTGTATCACTCTCTTACACTCCCTCTCTTATTTTCGTGCGAGGTACCCGATGTACATGGAGCGGTTTTCCAGAAATCGACATATCTTCACCGATGTCCGAAAAGCTGCATATTAAATTAATATCAAGTCGAGTCGTGAGAGAGCGTAGAGTCTAGAATATATTTTCTATAATTTTAATTAATCCGTGATTAATTGCTCATTTACAATGGTGTCCGTTTGGACTCTCGTGCGTGTAATCAAGACTTGAACTCCTTCTGTATGGTGTGTTGGGTCTGTTTCGCTCTCCGATGAGGGTTGGGTCTGACTTGAGTGGCTTGTATGTTAGACCTGCACATAGGCTATTATAGCTTCTAAGATTTTTTTTAATTATGCTCGTATAACCTAGGACCACACTTCACATTAATCGATACACACATTAGATCGTTCAACTTAGTCAAAATTTTAACTCAATTCTTCACGGCTAATAGAACTTTCTGATAGGTGCGGTTTTTGTCGATTTGCATTCATATAGAATAATTTTCAAATTCTTGTATTGTATCCGACATGGAGATTGTGAGGAATCACTATAAGTATTCTAACTAATTTCCACCTGCATCAGCTTTTCTCGAATTTTCTCCCTCCTGTTTTGTCATGTAAATTTTAAAAGAAGTTGGGACTGGATGGTAGATGTGTATTCTTGCTCATCTAATATTAGTGATCACCTAAATAAAATTGGGATTGCTAAACAAGGTCGATTTTAATTAGCCCATAAAATCAAGAATTTCTGCGGGAGAACAACCCCGTCCTTGGATTCATTTATCCGTCTGAGTGAGCGAGAGACGACACTTAAGGCTAGAGCCCAGCTCCAGAATCTTCGTTCAAACTACTAATTCTATAAAAAATGATTCTCTACTTCTCAGTGAGGAAATACGGGTAGCAGGTAAACGGTTCAGAATACCTTAGTAGAGTGGGTGGTTTAAAGGACACTATGTAAGGCTCCATCCTTAAGTAACTGGTAACTATTTTACGGTCCATACTTACACCCATATTAGTTGAAAGTAGGTGCAACTAGTCGTAAAAATTCGGGTCAGTCTTCAAGAAAAGTTCCGACACCTAATGACTCGTTACTTCTTTTCCAAGATTGATTTTATCACCAACTAAAAATGAAAAGATAATTGGTTGAACTCTTGCGGCCTTCATTGTGTGGGTTGGTGAAACTAGGGTTCGTATTGTGTTTGCATTGGTATGCATGAACCAAGTTCGAATATCAAAAATTGCACATTTGTGCCATCACTCTCTTTCTTTAATTTAAAAATAAGGGTTTCTTCTTGTGAGTATCCCATGCACTTAAGATCCATTATGTCAACTCTCCTTTGAAAATGACGGGACATTGGACCGAGTACCCACCAGATCTGTACTTTGAAAATGAGTTCTTCTTGATCAAACCCAAATCATCTAACCCAATTCATATAAACCCAAATGATTATTTTGAAAATGAACTCTTCTCGGTCAAACCCAAATCCTCAAAACCTCCTTAGTCTAAATATACTCCAACATTTACGGGAGACTCTCACCCTCGAATAAATCCAATCCAAACTATTAAATCCAATCCATTTTACTCAAAACATCCGACTGAATTAAACACTCCATATTTACCACCTCCCCCAGCCTTATCCACACATGATCAACTACCATATTGAATTGAACCGTCTTATTCTCGATTTGTCAGCGAAACTCATGAACCATTTAAATATCAAATCACTTTTGGGACTCTTGACTGGCCGAGACACCAAGCCCAACCGGCTTCATTCTTTCCTCACGATCTTGTTGGGACAGGTTAACAATTCATAGAAACACATCTAGACTGGACCTTAGGAAAAAATATGGTGGCCCATTCAAACCACAAGGAGAGGTCCGCACCTAATGATCAATCATATTGGATCGACCCTAGTGATCAAATCTCTATTGACCAACCTGTATACCACTCCTTCGGTAAGCCTACACTTACAGAAGACTGGACAGATGATATCAACACACATGAACCCTGTATGTGGACTCCACCATATGAGGAACTTATCAACAATCATGGAAATATACTCTACTCAACCGAACAGTACATGCCTGGGTCATAGTATGTTGAGAATGAAACATATAAATTCCCGCCAACTAAGCGGACTCCTTCCATAATTTCTCTAGAGAAAATTTCAGAATATAACAAGTCAAATCCTATACTGGATATTCCGAGAGGATCTTCTCCCGGATCAGACATGAAAATGGAAGATGAAATGATTGGATCTCAAGTTGAAAAATAAGAGAACACTCAAAAACCCATATAGACTGCTCCCATGATTGATCATGAAAAGTTTTTGGAGGATGACATTTTAAAGATTACTAAGAGATATTAATTAATTGATGATAAATTTAGAAATTTCACTGATCGACTAAATTCATTTTATGCTAGCTCAAGTATGGAAGTAGAATATAAAATGATTGGATCTCAAGTTAAAAACCCTGAGAATATTCAGAAACCCACAAACTCTATACACCCTAGGGATGACTCTGACAACGACACCTCTGCATACTAATCCCTTAGGGATGACTCTAACTTTGACTCTTATCAAAACCCCTCCCATGTTATGGAAAGCACCCCCTCTACACACCACAACAAAAAGACCAAACAAATCGAAAAATTCAAAAACACCCAAAAAATTGAAAAAACATAAAACCATAAAAATTGAAAGTGGAGAAGATTTGAAAATTTTGGATCCACTCTAAGGGAAGCACTTGATAAAAGATCGATTTTTGAACTTCCCTTAAATCAGGATGTTGAACACTTTCCTGACCTGGAAAGATTTATAAAGAGTAAAGTAATGCTGAAAAAGTCGGGTAGGAAGAGAACAAAGACCGAAGGCACATATATTGTCAATGGCCACCTCTTTTATCATGAGAAGAAAAACTAAGATCCGTAGAGTGAAGCAGTTACTGAGATTTGACTGTGGAATCGAAGACACAACATTCACCCATGCTTGAATCGATGATGGCTCACCAATCAATATTCTCCCGACCTCTGTATTAGACAAACTCAATCTCGGACCTATCAAGAGATAAGAGAGATTGTTCAACTAGATGATCGATCTATAAAATGACCGATACGAAAACTTTTAGTCATCATGACATTCCAAGGTGCTCCACTCAAGGTGAACTTCATGATCATTGATATTGAGCATCAAGGAGAGTGCACCCGGTCTCCAATAATTCTCTAAAAATCATTCTTAGCCTTAGCTAAGGAAACTATCGAACGTAAGAATCGAGAAATCAATTTCACGGTATTGTGAACACTTCAAGGTCAACCAGTCTTTGAGGAAACATGATACAAGGTAACCCACAAAGTCGACAACAACCGTAACCGTCAAGCGGTAGACGAGCCCTACCCCGCTTCTACAATTGAGACAATGGCTATTGAGCAGACCATTGGTTCAGAGACTCATCTCATCCTTCCATTCCCTGCTTCCTTCACCTCTACCACTATCATGACAAATCCTACTTAAGATCACCTGATGCAAGACTTTTTATATGGTGATGAGGAAACACGAGCATATGCTTACCTTGAGTCGGACAATATCTTCTCTGACCACCTTGATCAACTCAATCTGACACAGGAACTCAACAATAACATGCAATTGAGAACACATACGCAAAACGTCTGCTGATCATGGAAGAATACTACAATGGTTGTTCATCTACTTAGGACCTGATTGTCAACACATCATAGAAAACAAGGACCAAATTGACCTTTCCCGATAAATGAACTAAGAAAGTCACCTTTGACATTCTCGAAAAGGAATCTTCTGATAATTCCTCATCCGGGCCGGACAAGGTAATGTACATGAGCGAACTTAGTTCGGCAGCTCCAAAGCCCTATCTGAGCAAGCAACCAAGTATCGATCCCCATTGGAATATTCCTTCTCCTCATTACTATTCCTCCAGAGCTGATTCTCCTGGTCTCATCAGATATACCAGAATTATTTCTTATGAGTAGATTGAGTCTGGTGCTTCAGAGTATTCATCATCTAAAGATGAATTGCTTGATCCAAAGACTGAGAACATTATGAGAAAACAACTTAAGAAAAAAAAATACTTGGAGTACCTCTACTTTCAAGTACTATTCTTATGAGGATAACTCCGATGACGACTGGGAATCATCTGACTCGTATGCTTCATCTTCTTCCTATCAAAACACCCCCCAGCATGATTCTTTTGGGGATAACACTGATGATAGCTAGGACTCATCTATTCACCTTCTTTCAATCATTACGATCTCCCAACATATGCTCACAAAAAGATCTGCTAAAAACCTCCTTAATCTTCGCCAAATCTCCTCCCCTCCCGACCCCATCGGTTCCCTTATACATCTTCTTCGTCTACTTAGGCCAAGGTCTAAGTATGGAGGGGGGTGCGATGCCATATGTATACCACTTTTCTCACACACTCCTTTCGATCACCACATTTCCACCCTTCTTCCGTACTTAGGTTGACCAGACCCTAAGTATAGGGGGACCTGATGCCCACTGTATATACTCTCTTCATCCACGTCTCCCATTATATGCCTCATCTTCACTCTTCTTCAATACTTAGACTGTTCACAGCATAAGTATAGGGGGACGTGTCGATCTCTATTTTTCTTTTTCTTTTTCACTCTCTTACGCTTAGCCCGAGCTATGTCTTCTCTATGCTTCTTGTGCTTTGAGGACATAACACTCGCTAAGAATATGGGTGTCTGTGTATATAGTGTGTATATATTTTACCCATTGCTCTTACCTTCACGTAAGTCTATGTATTTACGGGATGGGTAACTAACTTGCAAAACCTGAAAAAAAAAGAGTGTTTTAACACTGATTGTGTCCAATTTTGTGCGACCATTTTCTTTTTGAAAATGGCTTCTTATTCATTTTTGCATTAAAAAACAAAAAAATCTGACATTAAGAAATAAATCTCAAAAGTCACAAAATTAAAAAAAAAAGTGTTTGCATTTCACGCATCTGCACCTCATCCAACATTTCATGCATCTGTGAAAAGTCTTTGGGTTTTGAACCGAGTTATGAGCAGAAACCGAGAGTGATCTAGACTTGACCTTAATCCACCTAATTTTCAGAAGAACTTCATCGAGAAAAAGGATTTTGTTAGCTTCATGTCTTTGACGTAATTCTTCGAGTTCCACATGACAATGTGCGGAGTTTGACTCCTAGTGTCTAACCTAGTCGCCTCATTCTGAATACGACACTGGAATAGGGAATTAATTTGTACTCTCGCACTATGCACTTAGCTCAACTCTGACAGGGTGTTGGAAGATTGTGTAAGTTTCTTTTCTGGTAGCATGGACATCTAAAGACCGGAATATGTGTTGAAATGATATTTTGGAAAAGGGATGGACAGCTGGGCACAATTTTTTCTAAGACCCCAAAACATGTACGGAAAAAAATTCCATATCTGTAGGGGCACAAGAAGATCCATACAGAGCTACAAAAAATTTCAAACAAAAAGAAGCCAACTACCAAATAAATATTTGACCAAAAAGGTCCAAGCTTCAAGAAAACCTGTAGATCTTAGTGGAGACTTGACTAAACTAACCGACTTCACAAGGAGAGGTGACTACACTAGCCATCCCCCAGTTCTTTTCTCCCTTCTTCTAATTTCTCCCTCTTTTTGATTGTGAACACTGCGCGACAGACCTTAGAAGGAAATACCTGACTACTTGAGGATGAGTTATTGGAGGAGAGGTTTGAATGGTAGTCTAGAATTCTTGATGGGAAGAGCTAACAATTTTCATACACATGAGTCAATTGTTCAATGTTCAGGGGTATGCTTTGGGAAGGGGATTGATCTAAGATGACTTCTGAACCGAAATTATTACAATGATACGTAGAATATGAAGGCTGTTTTTTTTAAAACCCTAGTTCTCCCAGGAATTCTGCCAAACTAATAATCCATAGGGCGGGTCTAGTTCCATTTCATATTCTGCTCATGGTCTTGGTATGGAACCCAATCTCATTTCACCTCATTGCATTTCTTTAGATGCTCGGGGATGAGCATGGTTTAAGTATAGGGTGTTGATGAACTCAGATTCATCACTCTAAAAGACTTTAATTTAGCTTACATCCCCAAAATTCATGGGCATTTCTTCATCTATATTGCATAAGTAGCATTCATGCATATGCAAATAATAACTGCATTTTATCATACATTATAGCATAAAATAAGAAACAAAAAAAATTAGCCCATTTAACCTGTAAAATAAGCTAATTTCCCTGATTTTTAATTAATTCAGGCTAACTCCAAATGTCCTGAAATGACTTCGATTGTGTATATATGAATAACATTAAAAATACAAAAAAAATCACTAACTGAATAATTGAGAAATAAACCAAACCCTAATTACAGACCTGTCAGACCAAAACACTGATATCTTCTTCATACAGTGTCCGATTTGATCCTACTCACTTTTGAACTAATGTACATTCAATTACCTTCAAAATAAGACCAGGTTCAAGTTAATCGAAACTAATATATGAAAGCTGGGTTTTAGGCCTCTTTTGTACATTGTGTATTTTACCCGATTTTGACCTATTATTTTATGTACATATTTAACTCTTTTTTTATTTCTTTTTCATTTATTTTCTTTGAGCAAAGTTTTATTAAACGCACAAAAATCCAAATCTAAAAAAGATTGAAATCAAAGAAATTGACAGAGTCCGAGGGTTCATTGATAGTCTATAAAAAGTGGTCTTTCTCATATTTTATTTTATTTCTTCATTTTCCTAATTAACAAAAATTCAAAAAAGTTAGAGTAATGTGTAATTATTTATATTTGATTTTATCATTTTTTGGGATTTTTATCTTATCTAAAAATGAATAAATTAGAAAACCCAAAAATCAAGGTATCTATGTACATAGAGTACCCCAAAAAAATCACTTTGTGCAAATGACCGATTCTGGTTTTGTTCTCTTCATGAAAGTTGTAGATCTCATCGAGATGAGCAATTTCATGAAGAAAATTCTTCGATCCAAGGTTGTTTGCTATTTCCTTTTTTCTTTTCTTTTTATTTTGATTTTTCTGGAGCTGACACGTGGCCGCTCCTAGAGCCGCCACATGTTACTCTTTTTTGGCATTTATTTTTCTTTTACTTTATTCAAAAAATAATAATTCAAAAATAAAATAAAAATTATAAAAATATGCCATGTGGCACTTCATCAGCCGTCCGATCTCGACTGATCGGATGGTCGATCTTTCATCCCCTTCCTTTGCTCATCACGACCCTTTTCCCTCTTTGGCACCACCGCCACCTGTCCACTTTCCTTCCATGGTTGACACCACCACCTATCATCCTCATCGCACCTTCCGAATCAACCTCCTTCTCTAATCCCATATCCAATCTCCTTGTTGGACATGCGAGCCCACGCCGAACCACTATGCAATAAATGTTATTGCAATTCACTCCTTAATCTGAAATAAAGAGTGCATAATTTGCATAATAGGTCCCTTAGTACAATTAGGGTTATGTATCATGGCCATCTTAATGATCATACAGCTGTTGATTCAATTATTGAATCATAGAGGCTGGTGCTTAGATGAATATCTAATGAGTTAGATTGAGGACTCATCAAGCACCGTCAAATGATTGTTAAGAGATGATCTCCAGCCTGAGTAGGAGATGGCAATCCTATCTCAATTAGGCTGATATCTGACCGACCTCTTGATGCAGGTCCTCTGCATAGGAATAGAGATTCGGAGGTGTCAGATGAGTTGGGTCAAAGAGTTGACTTAATGAGATCGAGATAACCAAAGTCCTATATCATATGCTGTCATGATATAGGCACGCATCCTCTGACCGGAGACAGATGTGTTACTATATGTTTGAGTATGTACATTTGGCAGACCAATAGGTTGATGACCTAATCAAGGTCTATACACCGGCGCGCTGGTTTGCATATAAGGGCATATGAGTAGTACGATCTCTCAAAGGGATCATACATGTTCAGTTGCTGAACCGGAAGGCATGAGCTCACTCATGAGATATTGGGAAGAATCAAATTCCATGCGCATGGTCGTCTCGCTTTGGAAGCTTGACTGAATTTGTAGGTTTTGATATATACTTTTGGAAAGTATATGATCAAGACCTAGGTATGATATATGCTTTTGGAAAGTATATGATCGATACTGACTCCCAATGATCGAATGAGAAACTTACTGATAAAAACCCTGAAGTAGACAGTGTAAAGTTGACCTAATACTTCTGGTTTAATTTGAGTCTTCCAGTATGCAGGATGTACAAGTATTGGGAATGCCTGAGGGTGATGTGATCATAAACGGTTGTATAACCATGATGCTTCCATTCCTAGGGAGTGATGAAACGGGTCTGGATTTTAGTGACTCCTCTCAGTAGAGAAGTAATATGATCTTAGTCCAAATGTTGGACATTGATCTGAATGTGATTCAGATTCAATGAGAAGATTAGATTTACGATCTTGATTTAATCAAGCATCTATGGGAGGCCCGGGATCTGGATTTGAGATATGATCTCAATATCCATGTCACTATACGTGGAACAATACAATCGCCCTGTCCTTATCTCCAAGTATTCGCGGAGAAAGCGCATTATCCTTGAAAGAGTTCATGGATAATTCTATTGATGATATATGTATCCGACCATTGAGAAAATGGATAATTAAATGTGATTTAATTATCATGAATAATATGAATTTGATTCATATTATAAGGAGAGTTATCTTAGATAATTAAATGTGATTTGATTATCAAGGATGTAAATAATATGAATGTGATTCATATTATTTGAGCACATGAGAATAAGTTATCCAATATAATTAAATGTGATTTAATTATTATGGATAAGAATAATGTGGATAGTAATATCCAATTATTCATAATATATTATAAATGTGATTTATAATGTATTAGAGAGAGTTAAATATAATTTATATTAGTAGATTAATTATTAATGTGTATTGGATACACATTGTCTAATTAATTGAAAATGTAAATTACATTTTGTTTTGGGTTGTGAATATGATTCACAATATTCCAATGTCAAGATTGCAATATTCCCAAATTTAATTGAGAATTATTTTGGTGAATAAAAATCCCAACAAATAGTTGTTGGAAAATAAGTAGAGAGAAAATCAAGGAGATGTGCAATCTCATGGGAATCCATGAGATTGCCCTCTAAAGGGGAAGGTTGATCTCCTTTTGTATTTTCTCTCCTTATTTGATTGATTTAATTTGGTATTAATATTTATTTGATTTATCAAATATATTTTATCAAAATTAAATCACAAGTTGTTGGTTTTTACCAACAATAATCTTGACCATTGGATTGACATAAATCAATCTCATCCATTGATTTTATATGTCACATGGATTGAGATCCATGGATCCCAAAACCCTATAAATAGAGAGGCATACCATGCTCTCTATTTTACACACAATGCTTGAGAAGCATCTCTCTCTTTTCTCTCTACTCGACAACCCTCTCTCTCCATCTCATGTGGCCGTCCACCATGGATGACCTAGAGAGGTTCTCCATCGCTGGGCATCGTCGTTATACTGCCCGTTCGTCTGCTCGTGGATCTCCGTCTCCTTCGGTGCACCTCGCTCGTGAAGAAGATATCGGATCTCGTGTGTCGAGATTAGGAGATCTGCCGCTTGGATCATCAACATGGATTGCGAGAAGCACACGGTTCATCCCCGCGCTCGCAAGCGTCTCCTCCGTCGGATCGGACTTGAGACAGGAGGTCTCTTCGTTTAGAGACTCGATCACAACCACGCTTCAAGAGGTAATCATATTACTTGTTTGTAGTTTAGACGAAACGATCCGAGAAGTGTTCTTGGATCATGTGGTTTCTTCGTGAGAAAATTTTTAAATTCCGCTGCATCGAGCCACTAGTGCAACTAGTCGCTCCTCGTCGTATTCGATACGACGCTCACGCTTCCGTGATGCGCTTGAGGATCTAACCATATCCTTCACTCCTTCCTCGTTGGCCTTCAATCACGATCCCAACTCCTATCATAATCCCCAATCTCTCCTGCATCAATTAGATTCTCTTTCCCCCTCATCTCGCAGTCGACTTCCGCCTCGCACCTTCCATAGTCAGCTCCTCCCTCACCCTACTTAACTCATCAACGGGCCTCCCTCCCGAATGATCCATCAACGAAACCCATAACAAAGGAGGACCGGTGGTGACAGCCCGACCCTCCTCCTACCTCGGTGAGGTTCGGCCCTCCAGGGCTGTTGCAGAACTCCATCCCCTGCAGTGGTCTACTTATCTCCGATCTCTGGACCACTGAGCCACATTCCATTTTCCCTGGCATATCCTCCTCCATCGTATTTCTACCACAGTATCTCTCCATCCATATGCCGTTACATCAGCCAAAACTTCAAGGTATCTTGGAGGTGACAACTTCGGTATCTCCTCATCTCCGGCGACCCTTCGTGCGGTGCGATTCGATGTCTAGCTACCTCATTGCAGACCTAAGCTGAGGCTGCCTCGCCCCATCTCCTTCGAGCCATTGAGCATTGCCTTCCACCACCATACTCCCTCTGTGCTTTTCCGCCTGCACCACTTCCATTGGAGCTCTGCTCCGCCCAATACCCATCAATACTGCCACCTTCAAACCACCTGCAACACCTCTTCTTTCCGCCTTCAACATGTTGCCTTCACCATCGACACAAAAGTCCCGTCGCCCGCCCTCTGCCATTCAAGCAAGGCTCCTCTTCCATCACAACTGATCGCTATCAACCACTTTCAACCGCACGCCAAGTCGGAGGTGCTCCTCATCTGTGACGTCAACTCCTCAAGATCCAAGATTCATCCTTTGCTCTGCCCATCTTCGGCCTTTTCACCGGTCATGAGCTTCATCATCTCCATCGACATAACCGCATCAGAGGAGTTCCATCATCTCCTCTTCATAAGCCGCCACAGGAGCTCAGCCAGGCCACACCCGCTCGTCGATTACTTGCCTCCCACGTGGTGCGGGGGGTAAAGAACGAAGACACCCTCCCCTCATGTGCCCCATACACATGAGGGAGGAAGTTTTGTAGAAGCCCCCCTCAAGAACCCGCTAATTCCCATCCACGCCTCACCATCCCTAGGGCACACGCTCTACACGTGTTCCTTGGATATTTTGCATAAACACCCCTAGGGGTGTAGGTAATCACATTTTATCCCCTATCCACTATACGTTTTATTTTATTTTGTTTATTGTAATTTTCAAACATACCCTTGTCTTCTTCTGAGATTTTGCACTACACAATTACATTATTTTATTATTTAAAAATTGCACTTCCGTTCTACAAGTAATTTTCTACATTTGGGCAATTTCTTTATATTTTTATGATATGTGGTTAATTAATAATTAATATTCTTGTAGAAATGTGCATATTTGACCTAATTGACACTCATAAATTCATAAGTAATTAACCATAGCCTGAAAAATTGCCAAAAATTCATGAATCACACAATCATTTGTATTTCACGTTATGCTAAAAAAGAATTGCATTTGCATACAAATTTTTCTCTACAAAATCATTTTGTATATTTCAATATATAATTTTCAATAGGTATTAAATTCAATACTTTTAGGGTTTATAAATTTTCTTAGATAGATCACTTAGTGATATATCTTAGACAATTTTATTTCCTAAAAATAAATAGAATTAATATTTATTATAATTAATTATTGAAAATCTCACTATCCATATTCATTAATTCATAAAATATTCATATTACATCAGAAAATTCCAAAAAATTACAATGCATGTATTTCGCTATTTTTTTGTCTAGATCAATTTTCATAATTTTGGACATCATTTTCTTGACATTAATTTTCTAGTCCTTAAAATTGGGATGCATTCGCATTTTCATCCAAAAGTTGCATTAAAAATACCAAAACTATCCCGCCTCGAAAACCATGCACGAAATTCGATAGACATAATTCTAAGTTGTTCCTTTGCCTCCTCGAGTTCGACCTTGGAACTTGCCCAAGTAAAAAATATACAAAATTACTCGAATTAATTAAATAAAATATTTAAGTGATTATTTCTTGATTGATTCCGATTACTCGCCTACAATGAAATGACATATCATTTATTTTCGCACGATTAATTCACACTAATTAACCGAGGGCAGTTCGGAATAATCATACAAACAACCGCAGTACCGTCCATACCTGCAATACCACCAATACGCGACTTCACCTCCGCAGAAATATCTCCTCCTCCATACCATTAGTTTTAGCTTCATCCACCTTTGCAACACTATTAACAATCTCAGCCTCAACCTCACCACCAGCAACCACAACGTGGTTAACATGTTGAATCTTCAGAGGCGGTTCCCATGAACCCCAACCTTGATTGCTTGACCCTACTCGTAAAGGGTATAGAAGATATGACAAAAAAGATAGATGACATGATAGCCACAAAAACTCCTTTCCCCGTCAGGTCAAAGCAAATCCAAATAATTTCAAGTGGAAAGAGTAGGTAGAATGTGATGTACATATGTGCTTGTAGAGTCAGATGCCTGTAATTTTGTTTTGTCTAATGCTGTTACTCTCGGGTGCGGTAGGACCTTGCCTTCATCTACCACCATCAGAGGGAAGAATAAAGCTTCGATAGGTGAATCGTCATCTTCTACATCAGCCATGCTAGCTTCAGATTCAGGTGAGGAAGGAGTAGGAGCATGCCAACTACAGGTCGCCACCACCTTCATCCACAAAAAAACAAAAAAAATAAGAAAAATAAAAAAGAACAACAAGCAGATAGTAGTCGAAGTAAAGCCGTGCCAGCCATGGAGGAGCAACCACAAGCAACTGATCTAGCTCCAGCCAATGGAGTGGAGACCACACGTTTTGCATGACCACCAACAATAACACCATCATCTCCAGAATGTACATCTTTTTGCATACCAGATGCACAAGATAGTGTGGATAAGAATTCTATTGTAAATAAGAATGCTGGTTTTGATTTCAGTTATGTAAATATTCCTTTTTCTGATGCAATACAAAAATCCTAAAATTTTGCAAAAAAAAAAGAAAAAGTACATTATCTGATCCATGTGTTGTGGATATGTTGAAAAACTTGATAGTTGAATTATCATTATTGCAAGACATGGAATATATTCCCATTGTGAAGAAGGCCTTGAAGGAAGCATGTACAAACAAGCGTCGGTCGAAACGCAACAACAAACTCCAACAAGTTGAGAAGCACGTCCTTATCATGGACTTAGTTCCAACCATCAACAATCTCCCTCAAAAGAAGCAAGACAAAGGAGCACCTTTGATCCGACGTGAGATCTTTGACCAAATCATTGAGAGAACCTTGCTTGATAGTGGATCTTCCATCAACTTCTTACCCTCATCACTACTGCAAGACTTTGGGCTGGGTCCATTGAAGTAGACACACATGATCCTTTAGTTCGCTGATCTATCCATCAAAAGACCGAAAGGTCTGTTGGAAGACATTGTCATAAAGGTCTAGGACATGTAGTTTCTGGTTAATTTTGTAGTCCCTGATATGGACTCTCCTGCACCATTACTTCAAACCCCAAATATTCTTGGACAACCAAACTTGCCTACTACAGAGGCCATCGTTGACTATGGGTCTGGGGAGATCACGTTTAGCTCGAGCAATCATAGGGTTACAATAGACATGGTCAGCAAACCAAAATTCACATATGATGAAAGTCATGCAACACCACCTGAAATAGACTATGACTTTATTGCAGAGATCAGGGATACATAACTCTCTTTGAATAACACATGGACCTTGGAAATGCTCTCTCTTAAGGAGGACCAGGAAAGAATAGTCGACAAAAGCTCCAATAGCACTTGGGAGACAAAATTAAATTTGTTGATGCATCTCTTTAATTTAGAAGTTTCATGCCAGTTCAAACATGATGAATTCATTGCAGATCTATTCGGCACATTGTCAGTTGAACAAGCCACCGAGGTGAGCAGTACATCTAAAGTCATGGTAGACCATCCACCTACTAGCACAATTTTTGAATTGACTGAGCAACAAGCCAGATCAGAACCAGCATTAAAGCCATTTCCGACATGTCTTAAGTATGCCTTCTTTGTGAGTGAAGAGAATATGTCTCCAATCATCATCAACAATAGGCTGACCGAGGATCAAGAATCTCGACTTCTCGAGGTTCTAAAGAAAAACCGCAAGGCACTTGGTTGGCACGTCTCAGATCTCCACGAGATAAATCCGACCATGTGTTCACATCATATCTATTTGGAAGAAGATGCCAAATAGTCTCTAGAGTTTTAAAGAAGACTGAACCCAAATTTATGGGATGTCATCATGAAAGAAATCATGAAAGGGTGTGTCACAGGTTTCATTTATCCCATTTCTTATTCAATTCTGAAGAAGTCCGGGCTTACCATTGTTACAAATAGTAGAGGAGAGGAGATTTCTACTTGGGTACCAACATCCTGGCATGTATGTGTTAACTACCACCGTCTCAATGCAGCGACAAATAAGGACCACTTTTCCTTGGCATTCATTAATCAAGTTCTGGAGAGATTAGCTGACGAGGAATTCTTCTGCTTCCTGGATTGGTACTTGGGGTACAACCAAGTGGCAATCGCCCTAGAGGACCAAGAGAAGACTACCTTCATTTGCTCGTTCGACACCTACGCCTTCCAGAGGATGCCCTTTGGTCTGTGCAGTGCCCTTGCCTTATTCCAAAGATGCATGCTTGCAGTCTTTGCCGAGATGGTTGGCAATTTTCTTGAGGTGTCTATGGACGACTTCTCAGTCTATGCTGATAGTTTCGATGCATACCTTGAGCACCTAGATAAAGTACTTCAAAAATGTTGTAAAGTAATCTCGTGTTATCTTTGTAAAAGTGCCTCTTCATGGTCACAAAAGGAATTGTGCTGGGTCAGGTCGTTTCCAAGCATGGCATGGAAGTCGACCCAACAAAGATGGATGTTATCAGTAATCTTGAGCCTCCTCAGAATGTCAGACTTGTGAGGTCATTTCTGGGGTTTATGGGATTCTATAGGAGATTCATTAGAGATTTCAAATGCATCGCCCAACCTCTCATGGAGTTGCTATGCAAGGAGATCGAGTTTACTATTGATCAGCAGGTTCTCCTTTCATTTAATCAGTTGAAGGATCTAATCACTCAAGCTCCTATCCTACAACCACCAGATTGGTCTCTTCCTTTTGATATCATGATGGATGCGTGAGACTTTGCAGTTGGGGTTGTCCTAGAACAAAGAAAAGACAAGGTACCCTATGTCATTCACTATGCCAACAAAATGCTAGATGAAGCTCAAAGAAATTACACGGTCACAGAGAAAGAATTGCTGGCTGTGGTATTCACTCTTGAGAAGTTCATATCCTATCTGCTTGGATCAAAATTCACCATTTTCTTTGACCACTCTACTATCTGACAATTTGCAACAGAAGAAGGATGTCAAGCCTAGGTTGATCAGATGGATCCTTCTCCTCCAAGAATTCGACTTGGAAATCAAAGGCAAGCCTGGGGTTCATAATGTGGTAGCAGATCACCTCTCCAGAATTGAGCAGCAAGAGCCTCCACTGAGCAGTACACCTGTCACAGACATCTTTCCTGATGAGTCAAATCTGGCCATGGATTCATTCCCTTGGTATGCTGATATTGTGTACTACCTCATCTCCGGTGTAGTCCCACAAAATTGGACAAAAATTAAGAAGCACAAATTCTTGTCCACCATCCAATTCTACTAATGAGAAGACCCACTTCTTTTCAGAAAAGGAGCATATTGTATTTGGCATCGGTGTATTTCTTAGGAGGAGCATCATAGTGTCCTCGAGCATTGTCATTCACTCGAATCTGTTGGACACCACTCTAGAGATAGAACGACAACAAAAGTATTGTAATGTGGCCTCTAGTGGTCGACACTATTTAAGGATGCTGTAACATTTGTAAAGCATTGCACTGACTGTCAGAGACTGGGAGGCTCCCTTACAGCTAGAGATTCCATGCCCCTAAAGTTCATTCAGATCTCATACGTATTCGATTCTTTGGGCGTTGATTTCATGGGACCACTTCCAAATAATCAAGGATATGGGCACATCCTTCTTGCCATTGACTATGTGAGTCACTTGGTAGAAGCTATCCCTTCCTGAGCCGCATGCAGTCGTACCATGTGTTGGTTTCTGAGAGAAAACATCAAATTGGGTTCAGGATTCTGAAGATACTGATATTAGACGGGGGTACTCACTTCATTAACAGTGAGGTAAGAAATCAATGAAGGAGTACAACATCGATCACTGAGTCGCATCTCCTTACCATCCCCAGACTAATGGCATGACCGAATTGTCAAGCAGAGAAATCGAGACGATCCTACAGAAGCTTGTAAAGTTGGAAAGAAAGAATTGGTCCCAACTCTTAGTCCCCGTCCTTTGAGCATACATAACCGCTTACAAGTCTCTCTTGGTCATATCTCCCTACTATCTTGTGTACGGAAAGCCAGGCCATCTGCATGGAAATGATCCACAAATCATTATGGGAAGTCAATATCTGCAATTTGGACTCACAAAAGGGTGATCAAAAAAGAAAAGAGGATCTGAACAAGCTCTTGGAATTCTGAAACTATGCGTTTGATAACACATTGATGTATAAGAAGAAAGTTAAATGGTAGCATGACTGGCACATCAGATGAAAGACCTTTGAGACTTGACAGAAAGTGTGGCTATTTGACGTAAAGTTGAAGATATTTCTCGGCAAATTATAGAGTAAATGGACAGGGCCATTCTGAGTGCAAGAAGTGCATGACAATGAAAGCATTGTAATATCAGATTTGTCGCATGCTGCACAACCATTCATCGTCAACAATCATTTACTAAAGCCATACCTTGAGCATGACACTTTCTTGGCCATTGTCAACTCATTTCAAGTGACATGCAAGGAAGAAGCATCCACAACATCAACATCATCGAAAGATTCAGATAATGCTACTAAAAAACTCTTTCTTTAGTTTTCTTCTTTTCTTCTTTTCTATTGTATTTTCTTGTTTCTGCTTTGATTTCCTCATTCATTGCCTCTATACTTAGGATATACTTCATCCTAAGTATGGGGGAACGAGTGACTTCACATGTTCATTCCTTGTCTCATCACATGCCTCCACTCTTGTTGTTATTCCTGTCTATACTTAGGGATATCTTACCCTATGTATAGGGGGATACTGGACGAATCATTGAGTTTTTCATTCCCACTGTCGACCTCCCTACAGGTAGATACAATCTATTATACTTAGGATTATTTGATCCTAAGTATAGGGGGGGCGATCGAGTTCTCATTCTTCTGGTTCTTTCCTTCATTATTCTTTAGTCATTGTAGTATATGCTTTTCTATACTCAATACGAGTTATGTCATCACTTTTTCTCTCTAATCTATGAGGACATAGCCCAAGCTAAGTATTGGGGTCGTATATACATTATATATACTTTAGCCATAACTCGTACTTTCATATTTTCACAATAAATATGGTTAAAGTAATATATATATATATTTCCAATTCATTAAATCAACTAATAAACGTATGTATATTATTCCTCAAATTCTTTTTGTATATGTTGATTAATAAATCAGGTAAAAATATTTTGCAAAATGTTTGAAAAATAGCGTGGTGAAAATCTATTTGAAAAACTTTTGAAAACTATTTGGAAAATATGTTGTAAAATATTTTCAACCTTTGTAAAAATGCTTGGTTTGTAAAATTTTTCTTTCTTGGTGTGAAATAAGACATTTTGAAAATCTATTTGTAAATGTTTGGAAAATGGTTGTAAAAATAATTTGAAAAATCAATATATACCATTTGAAAATTCTTTACAAAATGATTTTCAAATGTTTGTAAAAAATATTTGCAACATTAATTTGAAGGGATTTTTACCAAGCAGACCCTATAAACATTTTAAAGTGCCTCTACGCCCTGTTGCACAATATAATTACCCCATCGACCATGTAAATTACCCCAAGAACCCTCAAGGGCTTAAAACATATTACCCGGAGGGTTTATGGGGTAAGAGTTGGCAAGTTTACGGGGTCGAGGGGGGAATTAGGTTGTTTCAAAGGTCATGGAGGTGATTGGCAAAGTTTATAGGGTCTGCCAGGTAAAAATCCCTATTTTGAACTATAGTTTTAAAAATGGTTGAAAAGTTAATTTCAAATAAATTGAAGAATATGTACATCATCTTAATAAATAAACATTTTTCACCAAATGTATATGTTTATGTGTCTATAAAAGAAAATAACTCTTGTGTAAATACTTTAAACCTCAATTCCTGTAAATTATTAAGACACACTCTTGTGTAAATAGTTATACCTATATTTTATTCCAAAAACCTTTTCTTGTTGAAAAATCCGTAAAAAAAATTCAAAATCCAAAAATTCCAAAAATACTTGCAAAATCTTTTTCAAAAATTACATAAAAATTTGCAAACATTTTTCAAAAATCCATAAAAAGATCAAAACCAAAAAACTGCATCATAAAAATATTTTTCTTGCATTGTACATAGCATTTGTATTTTTCAGAATAACCTAGACAATTGAACAAGACCAAATACAATCTGAAGATTGGAGCCTTGAATAGGACTTAATACACTTAATTTCAAAGGAACCCATTGATGATTGTAAGTGGAGATTTTTCAGGTCACCTTGACTTTATTCTTTAGGTTCCATAAGACTATGTTCATGAGTCAATTCAATGTGCTTAAATAGAACCCTTCATATCACCTGTAGACTCTTGAGAAGATGACTTGACTGGAAACCTCACACCTAGCACTTAGCTTAAATCAGATGGACTGTTGAAAAATTTTGGAGTCTAAACTGTTGAAAAATCTTGGAGTCTTATTCGGGACAATACAAGTCCGCTTCATCAAGGGTGGCTCTGGAACCATTTTTGTTGATTGACGACATTGGTACTATAATCCACTTCTTTTGGTAAAAATGATATCTAAAGACTGGAGACAGATTGAGATAATGCTTCGGATGAGGAATGGTCTACTGGCGGAACTTTTCCAAG
Organism: Ottelia alismoides; assembly: GCA_037367405.1. Taxonomy (NCBI): domain Eukaryota; kingdom Viridiplantae; phylum Streptophyta; class Magnoliopsida; order Alismatales; family Hydrocharitaceae; genus Ottelia; species Ottelia alismoides. The sequence continues at coordinate 682,218 of JAZKJV010000720.1, read as the reverse complement.
ACCCCAAAAAAGTGGCTGGAACAAAGGATGCTATATCCACCGTTGCACAAACAAGAATGCATAATTTGCTCAAAATCAAAGAAAATATCCAAAGAATACTATGATAAAAAATTCCACAAAAATTCAAGCTTCAAAAAAAAAACCGCCTCTTGGTGAAGAACCTGTTACACTGACTGACTTCATAAGGGAACAAAGACTACACTGGTCCATTCCCACTTCTTTTCCCATTCTTCTAACTTCTCCCTCCATTATATTATAAAGATCGAGAGCACCTGAGAAGGGAATATCTATCTCCACAAGGACGAGTTACCAGAAGAACAAATGCCTTGATGGTTCATCGGTTTTGTTTAGGAAGAGTTGAACAAATTCACACACATGGTTCTATCATTTCAAGGTAGCAAGAGTATGCGACTGAGAGGATGGTTCTGACCTAGTTGTGAATTGGACAAGATAATAGGAATATGGAATCAAAGGGCTGTTATGTCACACTTCCTGACTTCCATATAGTTTCGAACACACCATTAATCCAAAGGCTTTCTCTGAGCTCCAAACTTTGATTTTATTAAAGACTAGTTTAAAAGTCGACAATTATTCCAAGTTATTTCTTTTTCTTTTCTTTCTTTTTATTTTCTGCACTCATTGCATCAATATAGGGGATTGATGAGTCCCTAGTTCATCACATTTATTCTTTTATTCTGGCCTTTAAACCCTAGCTAATTACATGTAAATATCATTATTTTATACAAATTAACACATATTATTAATTGTACAATTATTGTAGAAATTACATTGTTTAAAGTCAAAATAAAAGAATAAAGAAATAAATAAAAAGAAATAAACTAAAAAGAAATAAAATGCTACAGGTATTTTATGACCCTAAACCCTGTGACCAAGTCAAAAATTGATTTGGTCGGCAACGAATAAAGTAGGCGGAGATAATGGCCAAAAGGACAATATGAACTCTATTCTTTTATTCATCAAATCTGCATTTTTGAGACCTATTTTATTTTCTATTGCTATACCTCAAATGAATAAACTCTGTAATAAAATTATAGATAATAATGCAAAGGAAAATACAAAATTCAGTTTACACAAAAATAATGCACAATATACATTTTATACTCAAAATAAAAATCCAAAATCACAGATTCCTAGACCCATATCTCCTAAATAAAAACTCGAAATGCATCAAAATCCCCTTAACTGTATATAACTTTTATTAGCTATTTAATAAAGGCGGTCTCCCTCAATTTGGAGTTAAGGTGTGAAAGTTAGATTTTGGACCCCAATTGTATAATATACCTGAATAAAATTTTATTTTTATTTATTCTTTATTTTTTTACAATTTTATATTTTTATAATTTTATAAATATTATTTATAATATATGTACATAAACATAATGAAAACACAAAGATAAAATACCCTATATAAATTCATAGATGAAATACCTATACTTATACCTATCTAATATATACCTATATTTATTTAAGTATACAAATAACATCACAAAAATACAATAAAAATATATTTGAATACATAAAAAGAAGCTATAAGTATATAAATTATGAGCATAAAATAGTACGATATATAGGTAAATATACCTATAAGACATCTTTAAATAATAACTTGTAACAAATAACATCATAAAAATAAATAAAAATAGTAATTAAATACTACATAAAATAACAAACATTTTTTATTTTATACTCTAAAATCAATTAATTCATTATCAATTTGATAATTATTTTACCAATAATTTCCACACTGGAATTTTCTGGTTGGTCTACGTGGACCAACCAGAAACAAACTTCGACTATAGACTTCTCTAGGACAAATTAAGCCTCGATCTCTTCACCGAGATTTGTTCATCAAGGTTCTGTGGATTTGTTAATCAGCCATATTAAAATAAGTGAGTATTATAATAGTCGACTAGTGCTTCATCAGATGGCATTGTTGTCAGGGACATGACATCATTAGTTCATTTAATTAGGTTTAAATATTTAGTTAAGTGTTTTCAATGCTAATTAGGCCAACTGTTGTGTATATTGACTTTTGTAGTTTTATTGACTTTTGTAGTTTTATTGACCTTGACTTATGTTATTTTTGGACTTTGTTTATGTGTTAGGTTACTAGATTGATATCTCTTTTGTAATTTCTAACCACAAGCTGCTATGGCCGGGCCCATGGAACCAAGTATGATCGAGGGGACATGGAGGAGACATGCTTGGAGATCAAGCTGATTTGGGACCAAGACAGCTTAAATGAATAGAAGGGATAGATGGATATTATTTAGTGTAATTAACTTAGTTAAACTTTTGTAATTATTTGTTGTAATAATTTGTAATATTTAAATGTTATTTACATTGGTTCTCATTTGAGAGATTGCATGATGAATTTGTTATAATATGTCCAAATACGCATCAATCAAAACTGAGCTGGATATCCCCATGAGTATCTCGATTAAATATATTTAACTTGGATAAGTCCAAGGTCAATCTCAAGGACATGAGCTATCAAGGTGATCAATTAAATCCTAATAACTAAGTCAAGCAATCATAAAGCCATCTAAGTCAACAAAAACGTGAACTGAGGCAACACATAAACATATAAATAGAACGCATTCTTCTTTGATTTTTAAATGCACAACAAAATAAATGGAGAATTATGCATTTCTAGTTGACTTTATGGATAAGATGCAACAACAGGTGAAGGCATGCAACATATGCAAACACTTAAATAAAACACTAGCGTAATTGATTAATAGAGCAATAAATATAGATCAATTTCATAGTTTATTTGACACATCAAAATAAATCCAATTTCACTTCATGGCATATAATTTATCAAGTAACTGACACTATGCATATCCAATTATTATATTATTTAAAGTGTCAAATCAAAGAATATTTTTTGCCATTAGATAGATAATTAAATGAGCATCAAAATACAATTTAAATCAATGAAATCTGAGTTCATATGCTCAAGTTATAAAGGAAATACTCCATGGTATAGAAAATTATCACAAACAAGCCCTTGGAGGGGCATACGTGCAATTTTTAAAAACCCGTAATGCCTTTTCTGTAAATATTCAAATGGGCTTATTTGTAAATATAGAAACCCGATAGGGCCCTTGCACAAATTATCTAAGCGCTACATGTTCATGGGACCTGTTTGTAAATTGAAGAAGTACATGGGACTTCGACTGTAGGTCTCCCCATCCCTCACGTGCTAGGCATGCGCAAAGGCTCGGATGGCGACGAGGCTCGCGTAGGTGGCTTGGGCCACGTGGGTGGTCCAAGTGGCTTTGTCTCAACTTGGTCCAACCCAACATGTAGGATCTGTAGGAGAATTAGTAGTCGCTCAGGGGCTGTCTGATCAACATGATCGAACAATACTGTATGTCACGTACCTCCACTACTCTACCTCTCTTCAACGTGCTTGGTTGTGCTCTAACAAGCCATCTATCCCTACGTCGCCATCTATCTAGTGCATGGAAGGTCGGATCACATTTGTGGTGGATTGGAGAAGGTCTTGGAAGGTCTGGAGATCAATGAGGATGCTCAGAGTGGTGCAGTAACGGATCCAACCTAGAGATGCTGCTCTAGAACGGAGCTAAGTTGAAGCCTCCGACCATTGAAAGATAGGGACCTGTAAAATGTTAATGTGCAATAGACGAAGCGAGTGGGCGTCTGTGTAAGGTGAAACGAAGACATGATCATGCGAAGAAGGTGGTAGTCGAGTGGGTTCCTCCATCGTGTTGGCAGAGGAAAGAGGGCGAGGTGGTCATTCGTGTAGGCCTAGGAACAAGGTACATGAGACCTACAATGAAGATCACAGACATTCATGAAGGTCAGGGAAAAGTCGAGGTGATGAAATGTGGGTCGTGCATGGATAAAAAAAGTCAAAGAATATGCGAAGAAAACACATCTAACCTTGCCTGTTGCTTGAAGACCATGCACGATGAAGTGATAGGCTTGGGTTGAGGCATACAAGGAGTCTGTGGTCTTTGTTGGACCCTCCCAGCCGTGATGGGTAGCTCGAACGACCACTAGTGGTGTTGTATCTTGGTTGGAGTGGCCATTGGTCAACACCGGAGCCACCAGTCATCACTGGCCATCCTTGCCTCCCTCCTCTATCATAGGAAGAGGAAGATGGCTGTGTTGAGGATTTTGTAATGGTGGACCAGTGGAAATTGTAGCAGTGGAGACCCATTTTAAGATGAAGAATGTGGAGGTCTGGGAGGTGATCGTCAAGGTTTCAACTGCCTAGTGGTTGCCCTAGAGAGTGGAGCATGGTGGTCAAAGGGAACCACATGATCAGGGGGAGTTGGGGTTAGGTTGTGGAGTGGTTGGTTAGCCAGAGAGGTGCTCAGAATGTTTCGTAAAAATGAGTGAAGTTAGGTGGTTTGTGGGTTGCGTCGTGTGGCATCGGGCTTTGGAGGTTGACGGCGAGGCTCAGTCGTTGGATCTGAAGATCCAACGACTGAGGAGGCAGCGTGAGTGGGCGGTTGAGATGGCTCTAATCAATCTTGATCAGAGGGATCTCGATGAGGCACGAATAGGCGGATCAGATCTTATCCATCAGAAATGATCGGGCGTGGAGAATGGGTGCATATGTGAATAAAGGGTCAGGCCATGTGGCTAGCGGTGGTAGTGCCACAAGGCCCATTTAGAAAAATAAGAAATGAAGAAAATAAAGAAAATTCAAAATAAAATATGCACAAGTGTCAAATCAAAGTGCTCAACATGAAAATTGTAGATCTTTTCAAGATCTACATGTTTCATGTAGAACTTAAAGTCAAAATATATCATTGATATATAGACATATTTTTATAAGTATTTTTAAGTAATTAAAATACTTTCTTTTATTTCTTTTGTTATTTTTGTTTAATTTCTAGTAAATGACAAAATAATAGACAACATTAATATAAATTTCATGGGATTTTTAATATTAAGAAAACACATAAAATAAAAACACATTAATATGATTATTTATGTACAATAAGTAGTGTTAATTATATATAAGGTATTACATGTTAATGTTAGTGAATTACGGTTGAATCTTATTAATTAGTTTAAGTAAGACGGATAATAAATTAACAATAATATGATAAATCATGGATTTATCACCCCTGTATTTAAACGTTTCTCATCCTTGAGCAAATTAAGAATGAATAAGTTGGATTAATCCAAGTATGTACATGTAAACATACAAGACTTGATTCGTTAAGAACTCTCGATTTTATTGATTCTAAAATTCTAAGCTGAACCAGGCTCTAGTCTAAATGAATCTAACTTCCCCAATCATTAGACTCTTTTTCTATGCATATAGAATAAGGATATGACCTTTAGTGTAGACCACGTTTACAAGAGTAGAATTGAAGCGCCACTCAATGTTCTAGTCCAAGAGAATCTCCTAAAGACCCAATCCTCAACACTAGGAAATAAATCATTTATTACATCCAATTCACTGTCTCTTTAGTTATGAGTGAAAGTCAAGATGGAAGGCTAGCTGATGGAAGGCATAGGTTGGTGTCTTTTCTTCTCTTTCTCACATTGGAACAAGGATCCTCTCGAGTGCCTTATTAACTCATTAGATATATATATATATATTGTGTTTATTAGTGTGTCCATCAAGAGAGTGTTGAGTCGTCTGCACCTGTTTCCTGAGAGTACACTAGGGTGTGTCTTTTTTGAGTATCTATCCTACTTTACAACACCTAGACTTGTATAACTATATGATGCAGAGCTCTTTTTGGGTGCTGACCTAACTCATAAAAGCCTAAGATGTTGGTCCAAGTAGATACTTTGAACGGTTGGGAGTAATCGCTTTTAAAGGAAGCTATTTTGAATGTATCTTTGAAGTGTAAGATCTTTTCTTTATCTTTCTGTTATTTTTCTTTTAATTTTGTCTAGCTCCATTGCTTTTGCCAAGTTCACACACATTGATCAATATTTTTTATGCTTCTTCACACCTTGACACTTTAGGTAAATATCACAAGGTAGTACATGAACTTGTTCTCATACTGGATACGGTTGTTGATTCTCAGGTTTCAAGAAGCCTTCAATGATTTTATCCCATCCTCGATCATTATATCAGGTCCAAACTCAAGTCCCTCATTCCAGTTCCTCAATTGAGACCTTGACTCATCTCATCATATATGTATTCGTGCATGTAAGGTGCGGAACATATTCTTCATGGTAGAGATTAAGTATACAATATATCACCCATATCTTTTAAATTAGGGAAGTGTGAATTATTAAGTCATAGACCCTAATGACTAAGGTTGGTCAACTCTGAATTTTAAGGTGCCATAAACCACATGTTCCTTATTCCTCAAGTCTTGAGTGATAGTGAAAGTGTTAGGGATTGGACGAACTCATTGGGATAGTATTTTGTGATTTTTAATTTTCCAAATTTTATGTTTTTGAAGAGTCATATTTTTTACAGAACACTTGTTAGTCTCGTTTACACCCTCATTTTTGAAAATATTTTTGAAAATATTTTACAAATCATGTTGCAAAAATATAGATTTTTAAAACATCTTTCAAATGATTTTCAAAACAAGTAGAATCCCCATTTTTCAAATGATTTTAAAACATTTTTTAAATACAATGTCACATAGTTATAAAATGTTTTCAAAAGATTTACAAACATTTACACAAATTTGTTCAAAAGATATTGTACCTTTAGCCCCTAAAAATTTGATTTTTTTTTAAATTTGAGTAAATGGCAAAAGTATATATAAAATATATATGGTACACCCCATTTTACTTAGCTTGTGTTGTGTCCTCATAGCATTAAGTGATATGAAGCCATAGCTCATGCTAAAATACATGGGAATATACAAGAACTGAGTCAGATTTCTCCCTATACTTGGGTTAGAAATAACCTAAGTATTAGAAGACAATGTAGAGGGCTAAATGAGTAAATAATAGAAATAGGCAAGGACTCGGGTCCCCCCTATACTTAGACTAGGAAGAGCCTAGGTAGAGAGATATGAAACAAATCAAAAGAGACATGAGGTGAACAATCAAAGAAACTTGGTCCCCTATACTTGGGTTGAAGAGTATCCTAAGTATTAAGAATGTAGAGCTAAGGCTGAGGAACCAGGACACCAAGAATAAGGGTTACATTGTATCTTATTGAGATGAATGAAATGGAGTCTAGGTTTACGAGAGGTGCATTAGATAAGTCAAAATGAAGTGTACACCAATCAAGCTAAAAGGAAGACCCATGAATTCACTAACTCACACATGAAGACCAATAAATATGGCCAAATTATCTTGTTGGTTTTACTGGTGATAATCCAAGATATCCATCAATTACGCACATGTTTAATATGGGTTTTTGGCACTATCCTAAGGATGTGTCCTTACCTCTCAAACATGCATGATAATACATGCGAACTATATGGGGTTTGCTCTCCCACAATACAAGGTTATTTTGACTCTATTTTATTAATGTCAACTTGCATTCATTAGTCCCATATTTTAAGTATTTAAATTGTAATTGAGATTTAATGTGTGATTAATCAAGAAATCAATGTTTATTGTCCAGTCCTGATTCCATTAAACTCCTATGTTGCAAATCAAGATTGGAAATTGAGAAAAGCCGACGCAAATGAAAAATGATGCGTGCTCAAGAGAAGTACCCGTAAAACCTAAACCATTCTTCATGCAAGTGCAAGATTGAAATTTGAAAGCTACCACCAATTGTTCTACGTGTGGAGTCGAATCGCTAAATATGTCCAAATAGTTGGCAAAAGTTGCATCTAACTCATCATCCTCATCCTCAGATTGTCAGAAGAGAAAGGGGACTGATAAGTCCAGATGGATTTATTTGTCATCGAGGGCATATGGGTATGCATCTCTCATCTGCTCTACATTGTAGTATTTATCCAGGACAATCTTGCAAGATGCATCACGAATGTTGTCCTCTCCAGGTAAGAGGGACTGATCTGCACCTGTGGGGTTCTATAACCAGGACCCTGCTATGTCTACATGACTGCCTTCTACATCTGAAGAAGAATGATACTGTGCACTGGATTTGGAGTCTGGTCACTGCCATCTGGTCTATTTCATCATGAGTTTACACCTCATCTTGGAGTTTGGAACTTGATCCTCCCTAGCTTGTAATCAAACTTGACATCAATTGTCCTTAAGAAAGCACAACCAAATATAATATGGGAGTCTTTCCAATTCTTATGGTTCTCCATGTCTAAGACTATGAAGTTCACAAAATAATCCTTCCCCTTTATAGAAATAACAATGTTTTTCAATTCAAGCTGAGGCCTACGAACTACAAAAGAGACTTAGAGTCTCTCAAGGTATTGAGGTTCAACCTCTCATATTTGGAAGTAGATAAAAGGTTGGCTGAAGAACAATTATGTAGGAGAAGACAAGCAAACGATATGCTATCCACATGGATCACGACATAGTGAGCACCCATGTCTCTCTTCTTCCTTGTTGTAGTCTTCCGGATAACGCGTGTTGTGGCCACTGAAAATACATGTTTCTCAACATGGGAATTCGGCTTTCTGCTAGCCCAAGTAGGTGTGAATATCACCTTAAGGTACTTTTGAAAAGAAGGTGCCATGTCCACATATTTGTCTAAGGGGATGGTCACCTTGACATTCTCTATGCAAATTTAGGCAAACTCTTCACTAATTTTTTGTTTTTTTGGCTTTTCTTCTCCCCCTTGAGTGTTTTGGAGAACGAGATTATTTTCTCTAACCCAGTTTCAGACAAAACAAAAACACCATCAACATTCAACTGAAAATCAGAGTTCTGTACATGAACCAGACTGTGACTGTGTACGTCGGAACAAAAAGCATGAAATGGGAAATGCGAGGATCATGCTGGTGCATCCTCTGGAGGTGTATGCTCCTCCTTCTCACTCATGTCATCCTTACTGATGCTTCTCTCCTTTTTATCCCTTTCTTTTTGCATTTTTTTGATTTTTTTGGATTCGAATCCCCCTTTTGTGTTGAAGGTTCTTCTAGTGGTGGCGATGCTGCTCCTCATAATTTGAGTTCTCCTCAGTTACAACCTTGAGGTTATCCTCCTCCTTTCCCTTAGCCCGACCAATGATAATTGTTCTTCCACTCCTGAGGGACATATGGTCAACATTATCATGTGAAAAGATCTCATGTTCATACTTAGAAATATATGAATAATATACCTGATATATGTATTTTTGTTGGTTATGGTTCAACCTATTTGTGTTATCTTGATCCTAGAATAGGATAGGATTCTTCAATTTCATCTACTCATCTTGGGTGAGGAAGATGTGGTTGAGATCTTTCTGGATGTCATAATAATAGTTCTCGATCTGTTGAACCACATTAATGAGGGAATGTATGGCTAAAGTGAGGGACCCCAAATCACTCATGGGTGTAGTCTACTGTTGCTTGTGATGGAAAGAGGATGGGTGGTACTATTGTATGTACTAGCTCTGATGTTCTTGTCGGTATTACTGGTGGTGGGACTGCGAGGTGTGAGGAGGTGGTAAGCCTGATGGCCTAACTGGTAAGTGCATTGCTATTGCTGTTGATGTTCAGGCTGGTAACCTTACTAGACTTAGACTATACAAGATGCGGTGTGGGAACAAAGCTGTGTCCTGGTAAGCTAGTGAGGGTTGGTGTGGCTGACTGTTCCCTATCCATGACTATTTGCTAACGGGGTCGTGGGTGTACCACAACCAGTTGATCTTCCACATTGTGGAGGCTCCTCATAAACTCTCTCAACATATAGGGGTGCACTCTGATCCTGCTGGGTGTACTAGTGTTCCACTACCCAACTACGATGTAGCCCCTACCCCTACTTCTATATGAGGTGAACTCGGTGTACAAGTGTAGATGTGCTGAAGTGGACGGTAGCATCATTTTTGCTACCTTCTCAACTAACTACTCCACTTGCTTTGGCAATCAAGAAAGGCTTTCAAGTTCTGTAACCTTCTTGTTGATCTTCTCTACCATCATAAGTTTATCAGCTATAATCCCCATCATAGGGATGAGGTCATCTATCACATCAGCTATTGTCTTCATGGGCATCTCCTTAGATAGGAGTGAGAGAGATACCGGGTAGGTCCTTGTGGCTTGGGATGCGTCTGTCTCTACCATATGTTATAAGATTTTCCATACAACTTCTTCAATCTTGCTCAGATGGCTTCGTCCACAAGCTGCAGTCACTAACCACTTTATCTCAAGGGTTAGACCACAAACCAAGGTATGAACTAAAGCAACCTTGGATATTCCATGGCATGGGCATTTATGCAATAAATCATTGAATCTCTCCCTTGTCTCATAGAATGGCTCATGGGGAGCCTGAAAGAAGCTAGTGATCATGGATCTCATTGGATTAGTTCTACTGAGTGGGTAGAACTTCTTTAAGAATAGGACTTTGAACTGCAAGTAGATGGTACATCTAATCTCAAGATTTTTCAATAAATGAGATGCCTTATCTCCTAAGGCGAATGGGGAATCCTTCAACCAGATATAATATTGACCAACCTTAGGATGGATAATATTGTCACAAACCAACTCAAAGTCTCGTAGGAATGCATATAGTTCCTCTATAGCACTCCTATTGAACTTCGGTAACAACCTCAGGAAATAGGGCTTCAACTCAAATGCCTCAGCTGGTATAACAAGCATGAGCCAGTTATTATTCTCATAAAGTGTTGGATTGTAAGCATCCATCATTGATATTCTTATCCACCCACAATAATGTCCTAGCTGAGCTCTCAAGTCCACATTATGTTGTTATGCTAATACTAACTAGGCAATGTTATGATGCAAAGAGTCCTCTTTGTGGTCCTCATCATCACTAGCTTGCTTCGTAGGAGGCGTCATCTTGAAATTCTATTACCTTCATCAGAAAAGGTTTCGAGTCAAAAAGTTGTGAAGATGCATGCTGAAACCACCGAGGCGAAAGTCCTCCTCGGTGAGGAATGAAGAGAAAGAGAGTTTGGTCTCGGGTAACCAAACTCTTGATTAGAATCATACAAATTGAACTTGAGATAATAGTCATCTTGAGCCCAATGAGATCAGTATGAGATGTATCTCGATTCTTAGGAGACGATAAATTTGAAGTGATTAGTAAGAGGTTCATGAAGTCCAAACAAATATCACTCTAATTTTCCATCTCAATGTGAATAGGGTCAGAGAGAGATGATGAGGAATGATTCCAAGAGAGATGGTAATGGTACTAAAGTGCGATAATTGAAATCCAGACAAGTCAAACACATATAAACCCTAATTTCGCCAACTGAATACGGTGAAGACCGCAAAGGTCTATCCAATTATCTTTTCAATTTTATTATTGGTGATAAGACAATCTTTGCATCTATTACACACAAATGTGTCTCCCTGCGCCTAGATGTGGTTTTACCATCACTTAATCAAAGGAAGATCTACATGGGTTGTTGGGTTATATCACACCCCTAAAGGTAGTAGTAAACTGACACACCCAAAACTTCCACTATGGTCCGAGGTGAGCTCTTGTAGCTCCCAAACCCGTAAGAGTCATATCTAGAACTGTAGGGCGCAGGTCTAGGGTTTTAGGCTCTAACCATAAGGACTATGTCCCCACCCACCCATAGTCCAGAGGTAAGTACATGTGTACAAGGATGGGTTACTCTCCCGGATTCAATGTTGTTGCTTCTATTCCTTTTATTGATCATCTTTTCTTAGCAGTCTCATTTTTATATTAGTTGTCACTTGAGTTATTAGTGAACATAAAAGGATACACCTACTGACCAATCCCGATTCCTTTAGATCCTAAGTAAGAAAACTGTGGGGGAAATCAAGAAAAGGCGATGCAACATCAAAATCTTTGATGCATGCTCAGTAAGAAGACTCACAATGATTCATAGCGCTCTTCATGTGGGATGCAAGATAATATTGAAAGTTTATCTATATGAAATACAAGATGATAAAAATCGCACCTAGTAGAAAGCTTTATTAGTCAGAAAGAAATGGATTTGAATTTTGAGTAAGTTGAACGATCTAAAGTGTGTCTCAATTAATGTGTGCGTGGTCTAATATACTATGAGCACAAGTAAATGAAAATAACCTAAATAACATTAGTAGTAACATTGTACCAATCCTAGATCTCTGAGCCATCAAGTTGAGCCCCACCCTTAACACAAAGGGTGAAACAGGTCTTGACACACATAAACAACGTAATGTCCAAGGTCTATATACAATCACAAGACTTCGATCGAAGACTGCTGTAAAAAATTACCTACTTTATTGACAAAATTTACAAGAATTAATGAGAAAACAAATGAGAACTCCCTCTCAAAAAGAAATTATTCTTCATGGCTCTTCAGTAGTTGGCTCGCTCAACGATTCGCCGATCTCTGATGCATACCAAATCTATCGGGCACTCATACAAAAGGAGAGATATATGTCAACGAGAGATAACAAAGTATATACGAGAATAAAATAAAACAAATGAAGAAAATAATAATGAAAATAAGAGTAATTAATTACAAGAAGGCTCGAGGGTCAGATTACTAGATGAAATGGAAAACCTAACATTAAGTTCTCTAAATGATCATAAGTTTTTTTCTCAACAATGCCATTTGACGATCTCAAATTTACCCTTAGTTAATTCAGTAGAATTGTTGTATTTGGGTAAATAATGATCAATCAAAACAATCCATACAAAATCAATCAACTGAAATACGATGTGGTTCTATGTATTTTTAACCATGGCAAGCCCCAATGTCAACTGAGGAAGTAATGTGGCTCGTGTTTAATTCAGATTATTTACTATTTGATTTTCGAGGAGGATTTTTTTTGGTTTTTTTATGTGAAATAATGTAAGTGAAATGTGCAAATGAACTATATTCTGAAGATATACTTATCAACTTAACAAATTTTATAGATTCAAATTCAATACAAAATAGCCAAGTAATAATTGTCTTGAAAATCTTATTGATGAATCCACGATTCATCATCTCAATATCTTGATCTTATCAAAATCCCTAAGTAAAATCTCTAACAAATGTCCATAAAATCAATAAATTAACAAAATGACTCTTGTAAATAAAACACACTAATTATTGTATATTCTAGATTGTACAATATAAATTAACAATAAAAAGCTGCAAAAATAAAGGAGTTTTTCACCTGTAAAAAGCCCAAAACTAATTGGATTTTTTTAATATTTTATTTCAACTCCTTTTTGGCTAATTCCTTCTCTATCTTGTTTATAAAAATGTATATAAGAATACAAAAAAATAAAACAAATTTCACCTCAAATAGATGCCCCTAGATCCCAAAGAGAAAAAGCCATAAAGTCCAATTCCCGGCCAAATTCCGCTCCGTATGAACTCCAATTTCACCAAATCACTTTTAAAGTTCAAGTTAGAAAATTATCTATCCAACGAAAGTGGTTTCATTAAAATAAGAGCTCATTTGCAAAAGTTGGATTTTGGGACCTAGATGTACATTGTATATTATATATATTCATTCTTTCTTCATTTTTTATTTTTTTATCTTTCTTAATTACTAAAAATACAAAAAAAAATCATTGTTGTGTTGTATTTTGATTCTAGTATTTTAGTGTATTTTTCTGTTGTAAATATCACTTATTAAAAAGACAAAAAAAATATAAATTAGAAAAGCAAACAAAAAAATGTACATGTTGTTTGTCTTCTTTTGTAAATTCTCCACTATTTATTTTCTTCTCTTTTATTTTTTTGTATTTAAAGCAACCAACTTTATTTTATTTTATTTTATTTTATTTATTTTCTATTCTCTACAATAACCACCATTCAACTCCACCATTTTTTAATAACCTCCATTCCACTCCATAATCTTCATCCAACCTCCCATTCTACTCCATTAATAATACAACCTCCCATTCACTCCACCTTCATTCTAACTTCCATTTTTTTCATCTCTTTATATATATTCCATCCTCCTCAATTTGCCTTTGATCCATCTTTATGTGAGGAGAGCCTAGTTCCCAGAGTTGAATCGGTGACAGCGACACAACCGCGGTCGAGCGATGACAACCCTCTCTCCGGTGAGATCCGCTGGCTTTTTGGCCAACATCGCAGCCGCACCCTGACGCTGCTCGAGCTCATCGCTCGCAAGCGATTCGAGTGAAGATCGTACTCTCGAGAGCACACCTTAGGCACCCGCGACCATCGTAGGTAAATTTTCCTTTTTATCATTCGGCATCATCATTATTTTTGCATTTTTTATCACGTTACATTACCACCTACTTAGCTCCATTTTTGCTCCTTCATCATCTGAATCACCATCATCACAACATTTTTTTCCACATCATTTGCATTCCTTATTTAACAAAATTAAAAATATCTAAAACAAAAAATTTATTATTACAGCAACAAAAAAATAAAAAAACATTTAAAAAATAAAAAAAACTCCGCAGCAGCGGTGGGAACACCCACCGCCGCCCCTCCTCTTTCCACGGCCTCCTATGGCCGGCCACCGCTGCCGCCTCCTCCAAGCGTGGCCGCCGGTTGCCCCTCTAGCACGACCACCGACTCCTCTGCCTGCGACCCGTCGATCTGCCTCCAGCCGTGCAGCCCAGGCGCGCTGCCGCCTCCGCCCGAAGGTCCCCAGCCACAACCCCCTCCACCACACCTCACCGCCCCTTCCTCAGCCGCAAGCAGCTCCCCCGCGCCTGGCAGTCCCAAGCCATGCGCCGCCCCTTCTGTGCCGACCCACTCCGATTGCGTGCACCGCATGCGGCGCCGCCGCCCTCCCAGCTCCCGATGCCTTCAACGAAGCAGAAGGTCATTTTATTTTATTTCTTTTTGTAACAATTGAAAGTTTACCCGCATAGTTTCTATAATTACAAAAATGCCCCTGTACATGTTTGTGTTGTTTAACTTCAATTTCTATTTTGCAAGGATAACCCTGTGTTCATGTGTTAATTTTGACATATGTATAGCGTCATTTTATTTAATGAAAAATGTCTTAATGTTGAGCAACTAGTTCTCTACCACGTGAATATTTATTTACATTTTTGTGAGTTGTGGATAATTAATTAAAAATGTTTAACTGAAATATTGCATATTTTACCCAATAAGTGATCTTAATTTCATATCTAACGCAAGGTTGCTCTAAAGATTCTCAAAAATTTAGACATGATGCCTTGAAATGTGATTGAATTACTATCCAATATTCATCCAAAATAGAGTTTTTCTGTGCCTAAAATAAATCATAAAGTGATTTTGGTAATTGATTTTTATTTAAATCCACACATCATATTTTTGTGAAATTTCAACTCTTCTGGATTGCTTGTATAAATATCTATTTAGGATAATTTTCTCTCTTCTTAATTTAACATTATAGATTTATTAGGAATTAATTAGTCAAAATCACTCTGTTTTCACTAAAAAATTCTAAAAAAATCATATTTTATTTAAAAATTCCAAAAAATTACTGTAGCCATCATGTTTAACCTTCAATGAATTTTCCATATTTTTTGCATTCTATATGTGTGAAAAATTGCATAAAAACTGATAAAAAGTGTGCATTTTTAATTATTGCATTTTAATCCCTAAAAATACAAAACTGTGTTTTGTACTGATCTCTAGATTAGGATTGTATTAAAAATACAATTAGGCTAAATTTGATTAATTTTAAATTAAAATTAATTTGGCTTATTTACTGTATTTTCTTATTATCTTAATTCACCCTCATTTGCATTCTCATTTGTTTTTTTGCATTAAACAAAATTTAAAAAAATTCTGCATTGGAAATCTAAATCTTTATTTTTGAATTAAACTCAAAGTTGTTCCTTTGCCTCCCTATGTTCGACCCCGAACTTGCCCGGGATATAAATTAAAGCCGCGACACTCTTCGCAGAGATCCTTTCTTGGTTCTGACTGATTCTCTAAGTACATGTACTATAACGAACACAGATTATACATCGTACCTAGCGACTCATCACTTATACAACGATAACTCCGAAACATATTTTTATGGAATTTTTAGGTTTAAGATGCACACATGAAAAAATGAATCTTTTTTAGGGTTTTATACAATTTATTAAACAAAAAGAATCCAAAAACTATGAAACTTTGAACGATTATGAAACAAAACAAAACAAGTATACTATAACTTTTTAGAATTTTCCTTACTATTTGATTTTTATGAATTTTTGAAACAAATATAGTGATTTCTAATCATTAAATTCTAGTAAATACAGACCTAATTTCAAGAAAAAAAATTAACCTAGACGAAATGTTTAATGATGACTCAGAGGTCTTGAAATTTCGTTAAAATATGGAGTAAGTACTGAATGAAAAATCAACTACATTTATCACTCAATGATTTATTCGGAGTACAAGACATCCATTATCATTGAAGAAGGTCCTCTGCATAGGAATATAGTTTCAGAGGTATTAGATTAGTTAGGTTAAAGAGTTGACTTAACGAGATCGAGATATCCAAAGTCCTATAACGTAAGCTGTCATGTTATAGGAACACATCCTCTGACCGTAGATAGATGTGTTACTATATGTCTGAGTATGTACATTTGGCAGAGCAATAAGTTGATGACCTAATCAAGGTCTATACACCGGTGCGCTGATGTGCATATAAGGGCATATGAGTAATACGATCTCTCAAAGGGATAATACATGTTCATTACTAAACCGGAAGACATGAGCTCACTCACGAGATATTGGGGAGAACCAAATTCCGTGTATGGTCATCTCGCTTTGGAAGCTTGACTGAATTTGTAGGTTTGATATATGTTTTTGGAAAATATATGATAAACACCTGGGTATGATATATGCTTTTGGAAAGCATACGATCGATACCGACTCCCAATGATCGAATGAGAAACTTAATGATGAAAACTCTGAAGTAGATAGTGTAAAATTGATCTTATAGTTCAAGTTTATTCTGGGTCTTCCAATATGCAGGATGTACAGGTGTTAGGAATACCTGAGGGTGATGTGATCATAAACGGTTGTATAACCATGACGCTTTCGTTCCTAGGGAGTGATGAAACGGGTCTGGATTTTAGTGACTCCTCTCAGTAGAGAAGTAATATGGTCTTAGTCCAAATGTTGGACATTGATCTGAATGTGATTCAGATGCAATGAAAGATTAGATTTGCGGTCTTGATTTAATCAAGCATCTATGGGAGGCTCGAGATCTGGATTTGAGATGTGATCTCAATATCTAAGTCACTATACATGGAACAATACAATCGCCATGTCCTTATCTCCAAGTATCTGCGGAGAAATCGCATTATTCTTGAAAGTGTTCAAGAATGATTCCATAGTTGAATTATATCTAAGCATTGAGAAATTGATAATTAAATGTGATTTAATTATCTTGATGTATGTGGAAATTATCAAATATAATTAAATGTGATTTAATTATAGTGGATAAGAATAATCTGGATAGCAATATCCAATTATTCATAATATATTATAAATGTGATTTACAATGTATTAAAGAGAGCTAATTATAATTTATATTTGTTAATTAATTATTGATGTGTATTGGATACACATTGTGTATTTAATTGACATTTTAAATTATATTTTGTTTTGGGTTGGGAATGTGATTCACAAATTTCCAATGGCAAGATTGCAATATTCTCAAAATTAATTATGAATTATTTTTGTAGAATAAATCAGAACAAAAGTTGTTGGAATAAATAATGGAGATTTTCATGGAGATATGCAATCTCATGAGATTTCATGAGATTGCCTCCACCTGGAAATAAGTGGACGACTACCAAGTCCTATACGGAATTGGTGGCCGTCCATGTTCCATGGGGAGATGAAATCTCCATGATGATTATCTCCTTATTTGTTTGATTTAATTTAGGATTGAATTGTATTTGATTTATCAAATATATTTGATCTAAATTAAATTATTAGTTGTTGTCTTTTTACCAACAACATTCTTGACCATTGGATTAACCATAAATTAGTCTCATCCATTTATTTTATGTATCCCATGGATTGTGATCCATGGATCCCAAAACCATATAAATAGAGAGGCATACCATGCTCCCTAGGGTTATGCTATTGAGATACATTTCTCTCTCTCTCATTCCACATGCCACATTTTCCCTCTCTTCTTGGTGGCTGTACACCAAAACCCTATAGGACTACGTCGTCGCCTTCGCCACCGCGCCGCCGCTTCGACGTTCTTCGATTCTCCGTCTTCATTGGAGTGCTACGCTCGCGAAGAAGGCGTTCGATCTCGTACGATGATATCAGGAGTTTACCATGCTTGGATCAACTCGTTGGATTGTGAGGATCACACGACTCATCCCCGCGCTCGCAAGCGTCTTCTCGACGATCTGACTTGAGACAGGAGGTCTCTTTTCGTAGAGACTCGATCAACCACGCTTCGAGAGTTATTCCTTTATACTAGTTGTGGTTATAGATGAAACGATCCGAGAATTTTTCTTGGATCTTGTGGTTTCATCGCATGAAAATTTTTAAATTCCGCTGCATCTGATACGATCTGCAAACCTAGGACGACTTAGGTTCTTTAAGGTCGTGAAAGTTTTTTATCGCGTACATCTATTTAGTGAATAAATTCGGCCTTGTTTAAAATGTTTAAACACAAATTAATCACTTGGATTTTGTTCACCATTAAATAAGAAAACCATATGATCTGAGTTTACGTAATTTGGATTCCGTTTGCTCGAGATATGGTTGTTCTAATGAACATGTATTCACTGTTGCAGGAACTACGAATCTTAACATGATTAATGATTTAATTACTATTTTGATATGGCTAGAAATACGTGAAATATACTTAGGTTCTGTCATAAATCAAGTTAGCAATCTTTAAAAATTGATTTTGTCTAATTTGGATTTAAATTGATTGAGATATGTCAATTTTAGTATGTAGGGGTCACTACTGAAATTACATTCCTAATCAAGAACCATGTGATTGTCAATTAGTGAAATTAATTGTTAATTTCATGAAATAATTATGGAAAATATTTGAGAAATATTTAATGATGATTATTTCCTTAATTGACATGATCTCAACCAATAAATTGATTAGATTTGATCTAGATCATAATTGGAAATACAATCAACAAACAACTTGCTTGAATAAGATTGGGAATTTATCTAGCAAATTTCCTTATAATAAAAAATGTTTTGATTATTACTATATGGTATAATTTTTTTTGAAGAACCGATGATCATATCAATTACATATTGATCTACTTGGTATTATCCTTTCCTGAGCTGGATATGGTGTCTAGTCAAGAAGCATTGGGGTAGCGGGTCGCACCGGTTGCGGTCCGTCCCACTTTCGTCGGTACTGGCCATGACAGCGGGTAGGGACTCAATAATGCTGGAGAAATCAAGATGTATCTTTCTAATTATTAAAATTCGAATTAATACGTACTTTGAGATAATACCATGTATGTATTCAAGTAAAAACAATCAAGTTTGTTGATTGAATTGGATTGAATATTAATTTAATTTGATTAAGTTAATTATATCCAATTAAAAACACTCTATTATGAATAGATGTGTATTTTCCTTGGAAGAACTAATTATATGAATATGATTCATAATAATTAATTAAAATTTGAATAAGATATGGAGGATCACATAAGTGACATCCATGGTCTCCCGTCAAGGCGAAGGGTTTCCGTCGCCAGGGATTGCATATAGGAGACGCCTGTACGAAGTGACAACTCCTATATGCAAGTGCATCTGGATCAGGGGCTTTGCTTCTCGAAAGAGTAAGGCCGTATGCGTAGTGACCCCAATATCGGATCCTCATATTATAGGGGCGATATTGGATTGCGCATAGCGAGTACTAATCATGTTGATGGTTGGTTCAATTAACGACAGTTCAATATCACCTTAGGGGTGGTGAGCCCAGATGTTAAAGACCGAACCGGGAATGCAAGTTGGACTTGCAAGGCGGAATATGTTCCCGCTTCTTTTTATCAAAGTTGCAGATTGGCATATTATTGGGATGTAACAAAGACAAGGAAGGAGATCCCAGATCTTGCTTGAGATATAATGGTAAGTATATCTCTTACATTGAAAGTGATTAAGGGAATGAACTTTCAGTGTTGACAAGGCAAGACAACTTTGATATAAAAATTCCTAAATCAAAGTAAAATGTGTGTATATATATTTATATATATTTATGCAAATTTCTTATTTCAGATAATCCTTCATTGAACTAACTAAATATTATACTCAATAATAACCAGTAAAATATCATGGATTGGATCCATGATCTAGATATTGTACACGGTTGCAATGTGCAAGTTTCCTCATAATAATGAGGAGTGACAAATAAATAGACAATAGGACTACTACCCTAGGGTTTGTATGTCTCTATAGTCTTGATCTCTCATCGAATGTACTTTGGAAGTGACATATCGATGATCATCGTAATTGTCAAATAATCCTTATAAAATCTAAGAAGATATTTTGGCATGCATATGTGCTCTTGACATTTTGTCATGAATGGCATGGTTCTCTGCATCATGCAGAATGGTGGCTCTATAAGAGATGATGTATTCAAATTGTTTGAGTACCCGCCTAAACCTAAGTCTTTAAGAGTTAAGATGTATGTAGATATGATGAGTGTCATCATTCTACTATATAGATACTCTAGTAATTCATGAAGCTTCAGAATATTCATATTGTATGAATTAAATGAAGCATGTACAAATGTTGAAATTCTCTTATATTGAAATGTTTTAATTTCAATATAAGAGATCCTTTGTCTTGAGCAATAGTTGCTTATAGATAAAGGGAGCACAGTGGAAGCATGGGTTGGACCCAAGTAAGAAGGAAAGTCAAAGAGTTGACTGTACTTCTGTGACTTCTATATGACATCCAAAGAGTTGGATGAATGTCAGTACTACAATAAATTGATGTGTTGATAGTATGACTATCAAATATATCTAGAATCCTTAGAGAAGGAACAGATAGTGCATCAGAGTAATCTACATATAATAATTGAAATTGACTTACCTATTTGATAAGATAAAGTCTAATAATTGTATCTTTATCTTTTAATGATACTTGTTGGTTGCATATATGTTAGAAGATTAGAAATTTGATCTTAAAGGTTTAATAGTCATCCACATGGATATTGATGCAATTGTTGCAACAATCTCTATTGGATTGATAGGCTTCATAATTTCAGTGGGAGAGCCCTTAGTCTTAGAGAATGTCTCTATGACCTAGATATTAGAATACACTCATTGTTTTTTTTCTAAATATTGGAAATAAGCGTGAATTCTGTAATACACCTATCATAAAGAGTTATGATGGAGATATTTCAGATAGTATTCTAAAATCTTGGGGACTCTACTAAAATAGAAAATTAATGAATGGTTCATTAACATTTCTAATACTGAGATTAAACCTTAAAAGATCAATAGGAGAATGAAGATCATTTGATAATGATCTGGCATCAAGCCTTGGACATTTGTCTGTTGATGTGATCAATAGACTAGTAAGAAACTTTAGATTGTCTAAAGGTTCCAATCTTACACACTTGTGAGTATTGTATTAAAAAGTAAAAATGTCCAATACACCCTTCCTTGGAATGATGTAAGATGTCAAGGTATTCAAGATCTCATGCATATTGATGTATGTGAACCATTTGTATCATTATAAACATTGATGATATATGATATCATTCAATGATTATTTTTTGATATGAGATTTCTTCCCCTCACATTAGAAAGCTTTGAAATGTTCGAAGATTTCAGAATTTTGTTTTAGAACTAAAGTTTGAAGGAAGATTAAATGAGTTTGATCTAACCTAGGTAGCATGTACCTATTAGATGAATTCAAAGGAATACCTTATAGAGATATGAATATCATTCCTATCTCAATCCTCCTAATGCACCTAAACTCAAGAGAGTTGTAGAGAGATACAATTGATCATGTGTGACATTATTTGATCAATGATTAATCTTAGCATAATTATCTCTTAGTTTCCAGGTATGTATATGTGGTAGAGACTACATTATATATCCTAACAAGGTTCCATGCTAGTAAGCTGGAATCTAGCACCGGAGAGAGTGCTACTTCATTAGGAAAATAAAGGATGGTATTGGATACCTACTTTATGACCTTGACATTCTTAAAAGATCTCATATCTGAGAATGTGATTCTTAGATGTTGAGACGATTAAGAATCAAGATGAAAATGAAGTAAAGGAACTCATTTAATCTTGAGAAGATAATGAGGCTCCTGAAATCAGAAACCAAACAGACAATTAAAGATGAAACATTAATACCTCTTCAAATAAGTTTGAGGACAGATTCCATGTGTCAGTTAAATATGACATGATCTAACTTCATGTGATGAAGCTTCTGAAGATCATAGCATGGAAAGATGGTTGTTAGCAATAAAAGTCTAATGTAGACATCATATACAAGTGTTGTATATGGACCCTCGAGGATCAACCTATAAGGGTTAGACCCATTAAGGCGTAAATGGATCTTCAATTAAAAGAGGGAACCTGATGAGAAGGTAGAGACCTTCAAAGCACGGTTCCTAGCCATAAGTTGCACACCAAAGAGAAGACATCACTTGCGATGAGACTTGCTCTTTAGTGACAATGCTTGAACCCATCAAAATATTGCTAACCAGAGCTACACAACTTGACTATGACATCTTCATGATGAAAGTCAAGATTGCATTCCTCTATGAATACCTCTCTGAGGATATTCACATGAAGTATCCCCAGGGCTTCATGGTTGAGGAAAGCAAGGTATGCAAGCTAAGGAACTCCATCTTTGGACTCAAATAAGCTTCTTATTGTTTGAACATAAGATTTGATGAAATTATAAATGTTATGATTTCAGATAGAATCTTGATGAACCATATGAAGCTTAGTGGGAGTGCCATTGTGTTCATCGTGCCAAATGTAGATAATATCCTAATCATTTGGAATGATATAAGGATGATAATAATAAGTGTTTTATAACTGGTTGTTCCATATCTTGAGATATGATCTCATAGGATACCCCTTAGATCTTAGTTCTGAAGATGTTCAGAAGCAAAGAGAAGAGGGTATTGGGATCGTCACATTAATGGTACACCTTGGACATTTCCATTTTCTGGAAAATTCCAACAAAGGCTTTTTTCCCTCAAGATATGGTACTGACCTATCTAAAGGGATAACACCTCTAAGAGTTGAGGATGTGAATGCTAAAACTGCTTGCTCTTGTGCATCGGTTCCGAGAAGCCGGGTGTATGCTAGATGTGTACAAAAGCCAGATGTTTGCCATGCAGTGGGAGTAGTAAACTATTACTAATCCTACTATGGTTATAAAACACTTGATTGCAGTAATAACAATATCTTCATAGAGGACAAGACTTTTGATATAGTGATCTGAAAGTCTTATCTTCAAGAAATTAAGTCTTTATAGATAGTGATCTAAAAGGTCTTAACTGCGAATACCTTATGAGATAGAGATCTCCAGGAATAAAGGTATTCTGGTAAGGATAATAGAAATTACATACTGGTTATAATAATTATTGAGGTGTAGTGTCAATGACACTATGACTGATATGATTGAGTATTGGTTGCATAAGATGCAACATTCGCATTGGATGCGAACATTGTTACTAGGAGATATAAAAGTGCCGTAGATGGACTTGGCGTAGTCTCTTGGGAATAGAGTGACTGATCAGCTTACCTAGCTATTTTCTAAATAGCCTATGATTGTCACATGAGTGTGGGTTTAAATGATTAGCCCATTAATGGCTCTTTGGTCTAGTGGGATATTGTTGGACATGCGAGCCTACGACGAGCCATTATGCAATAAATGTTATTGCGAATATCATTCTCTGATATGAAATGAAGAATAGATAATTTGCATAATAGGTCCCTTAGTACAATTAGGGTTATGTACCATGGCCATCTTGATGATCATACAACCGTTGATTCAAATATTGAATCATAGAGGCTGGTGCTTGGATGAACATCTAAATGGTTAGATTGAGGACTCATCAAGCACCGTCAAATGATTGTTGAGAGAAGATCTCCAGCCTGAGTAGGACATGGCAATCCTTTCTCATTTAGGCTGATATCTGATTGACCACTTGATGCAGATCCTCTGCATAGGAATAGAGATTCAGAGGTGTCAGATTAGTTAGGTCAAAGAGTTGACTTAATGTGATCGAGATATCCAAAGTCCTATAATGTAATCTGTCACGATATATGCACACATCCTCTGACCGGAGACAGATGTGTTACTATATGTCTGAGTATGTACATTTGGCAGACCAATAGGTTGATGACCTAATCAAGGTCTATATACTGGCGTGCTGGTGTACATATAAGGGCATATAAGTAATAGGATCTCTCAAAGGGATCATACATGTTCATTACTGAATCGGAAGACATGAGCTCACTCATGAGATATTGGGGAGAACCAAATTCCGTGCACGATCGTATCGCTTGGAAGCTTGACTGAATTTATAGGTTAGATATATGTTTTTGGAAAATATATGATCAACACCTGGGTATGATATATGCTTTTGGAAAGTATATGATCGATACCGACTCCAAATGATCGAATGAGAAACTTGATGATGAAAACTCTGCAGTGTAAAATTGATCTTATACTTCAAGTTTATTCTGGGTCTTCCAGTATGCAGGATGTACAGGTGTTAGGAATACCTGAGGGTGATGTGATCATAAACGGTTGTATAACCATGACGCTTCCATTCCTAGGGAGTGATGAAACGGGTCTGTATTTCAGTGACTCCTATCAGTAGAGAAGTAATCTGATCTTAGTCCAAATGTTTGACATTGATCTGAATGTGATTCAGATGCAATGAGAAGATTAGATTTGCGGTCTTGATTTAATCAAGCATTTATGGGAGGCCCGAGATATGTATTTGAGATGTGATATCAATATCCAAGTCACTATACATGGAACAATACAATTGCCCTGTCCTTATCTCCAAGTATCTGCGGAGAAATCACATTATTCTTGATAGTGTAAAGAATAATTCCATAGTTGAATTATATCTATGCATTGAGAAATTGATAATTAAATGTGATTTAATTATCTTGAGGTATGCGGAAATTATCCAATATAATTAAATGTGATTTAATTATTGTGGATAAGAATAATGTGGATAGCAATATCCAATTATTCATAATATATTATAAATGTGATTTATAATGTATTAGAGAGAGCTAATTATAATTTATATTTGTTAATTAGTTATTGGTGTGTATTGGATACACATTGTGTAATTAATTGACAATGCAAATTATATTTTGTTTTGGGTTGTGAATGTGATTAACAAATTTCCAATGGTAAGATTGCAATATTCTCAAAATTATTTATGAGTTATTTTTGAAGAATAAATCACAACAAAAATTTTTGGAATAAATAATGGAGATTTTCATGGAGATATGCAATCTCATGAGATTTCATGAGATTGACTCCACTTGGAAACAAGTGGACGGCTACCAAGTCCTATATGGAATTGGTGGCCGTCCACCATGTTCCATGGGGAGATGAAATCTCCATGATGATTGTCTCCTTATTTGTTTAATTTAATTTAGGATTGAATTGTATTTGATTTATCAAATATATTTGATCTAAATTAAATTATTAGGTTGTTGGATTTTTACCAACAATAATCTTGACCACTGGATTAAACATAAATTAATCTCATCCATTGATTTTATGTATCCCATGGATTGTGATCCAAGGATCCCAAAACCATATAAATAGAGAGGCATACCATGCTCTCTAGGGTTATGCTATTGAGATACATCTCTCTCTCTTATTTCACATGCCACATTTTCCCTCTCTTCTTGGTGGCCGTCCACCAAAACCCTAGAGGAGGACTATGTCATCGCCTTCGCCACCACACCGCCGCTTCGACGTTCTTCGGTTCTCTGTTTTCTTTGGAGTTCTACGATCGCAAAGAAGGTGTTCGATCTCGTACGACGAGATCAGGAGTTCACCGTGCTTCGATCAACTCGTTGGATGGCAAGGATCACACGACTCATCCCCGCGCTCGCAATCGTCTTCTCCGACGATCGGACTTGAGACAGGAGGTCTCTTTTCGTAATGACTCAATCAACCACTCTTCAAGAGATATTCCTTTATACTTGTTGTGGTTCTAGATGAAACGATCAGAGAATCATTCTTGGATCATGTGGTTTCATTGCATGAAATTTTTAAATTCCGCTGCATAGAACAACTAGTTCGACTAATCGTTCTTAGTTGTATTTGATATGACGCTCATGCTTCCGTGATGCGCTTGAGGATCTTCACATATCCTTCATAATGAACTTGTATGATCCCTTTGAGAGATCGTATTACTCATATGCCCTTATATGCACACCAGCGCACTGGTGTATAGACCTTGATTAAGTCATCAACCTATTGGTTTGCCAAATGTACATACTCAGACATTTAGTAACACATCTGTCTTCGGTCATAGGATGCGTGCCTATATCATGACAGTATACGACATAGGACTTTGGTTATCTCGATCTCGTTAAGTCAACTCTTTGACCTAACTAGTCTGACACCTCCGAATCTCTATTCCTATGCAGAGGACCTGCATCAAAAGGTCGGTCAGATATCAGCCTATGTGAGAAAAGGATTGCCATCTCCTACTCAGGTTGGAGATCATCTCTTAATAATCATTTTACGATGCTCGATGAGTCCTCAATCGAACTCTTTAGATATTCATCCAAGCACCATCCTCTATGATTCAATATTTGAATCAACAACTGTATGATCATTAAGATGGCCATGGTACATAACCCTAATTGTACTAAGGGACCTATTATGCAAATTATTTATTCTTCATTTCAGATCAGGGAATGATATTTACAATAACATTTATTACATAATGGCTTGCCATGGGCTCACATGTCCAACAATCTCCCACTAGCCCAAAGAGCCATTAATGGGATAATCATTTAAACCCACACTCATGTGACAATCATAGGCTATTTAGAATATATCTAGGTAAGATGATCAGTCACTCTGTTCCCGAGAGTCTACGCCAAGTCCTTTTACGGCACTTGCATATCCCCTAGTAACAGTTTTCACATCCAATGCGAATGCTGCATCTTTATGCAACCAATACTCAATATTGTCAGTTATAGTGTCCTTGACACTACATCTTAATAATTATTATGTCCAGTATTCCTATAATCCTTATCAGAATACCTTTCTTCCTAAAGATCTCTATCTCCTAAGGTGTCTATAGTTAAGACCCTTATAGATCACTATCTACACGGTCTTAAACTTTTGAAGATAAGACTTTGAGATCACTATCTCTAAGTTTCATTATCTTTGAAGATATTATTATAATTGTAATCAAGTGTTTAATCACCATAGTAGGATCAGTAACCGTTTACTACTCCCACTGCATGACAAACATCTGACTTTTGTACACATTTAGCATACACCCGTATTTTCAAAACTGGTGCACAAGGGCAAGTAGTTTTTTTAGCATTCACATCCTCAACTCTTTGAGGTGATATTCCTTTAGATAGATCAGTACCATATCATGAGGGAAAGAATCCTTTCTTGGAATCTTCCATGGAAATGTTCAAGGTATACCATTAATGTGACGGTCCCAATACCCTCTTTTCTCTACTTCTGAACAACTTCGGAATTAAGATCTAAGAGGTATCCTTGAGATCATATCTCGAGGTATGGAACAACCAGATTATAAAACACTTATTATTATCATCCTTAGATCATTCTAAATGATTAGGACATCTACATTTAGCACGATGAACACAATGGCACTCCCACTAAGCTTCACATGGTTTATCAAGATTCTATCTGAAACCATAACATTTATGATTTCATCAAATCCAATATTCCAACTACAAGAAGCTTATTTGAGTCCATAGATGGAGTTCTCTAGCTTGCACACCTTGCTTTTCTCAACCATGAAGCCCTGGGGCTACTTCACGTGAATATCCTCAGTGAGGAATTCATAGAGGAATGCAATCTTGGCTCACATAATGAAGATGTCATAGTCAAGTTGTGTAGCTATGGTTAGCAATATTTTGATGGGTTAAAGCAAGGTCACTGGAGAGCAAGTATCATCGGAAACGATGTCTTCTCTTTGGTGTGCAGCTCATGGCCACGAGCCGTGATTTGATGGTCTCTACCTTTTCGTCAAGTTTTCTCTTTCTTTTGAAGATCCATTTACACCTCAATGGGTCTTACCCATATAGGTGGATCCTCGAGGGTCCATATATAACACTTGTATATGAAGTCTACTTTAGACTTTATTGCTAACATCCATCTTTCCATGCTATGATCTTCAGAAGCTTCATCACATGAAGTCAGATCATTGTCAGATTCAACTGACACATGGAATCCATATTCAAACTTATTTGAAGAGGTATTAGTGTTTCATCTTTAATTGTCCTTTTAGATTCCAATTTTAGGACCCTCATTATCTTCTCAAGACTAAATGAGTTCCTTTACTTCATTTTCATCTTGATTCTCAAGGGAGTCATCCTATAAGAATCATATTCTCAAAGATGAGATCTTTTAAGAATCTCAAGGTCATAAAGCAGGTATCCAATACCATCCTTTATTTTCCTAATGAAGTAGCACTTTCAAGTGCTAAATTCCAGCTTACTTGCTTAGAACCTTATTAAGGATATATATTGTAGTCTCTACTACATATATACTTGGAAACTAATAGGTAATTATGCTAAAAATCATTATTGATCAAATCATGTCATACATGATCCAATTGTATCTCCCTACAACTCTCTTGAGTTTAGGTTTATTAGGAGGAGTGAGATAAAATTAATATTCATATCTCTATAAGGTATTCCATGAATTCATCTAATAGGTACTGACTACCTAGATCAAATTCATTTAATCTTCCTTCAAACTTTGGTTCTAAACCAAACTTGTGAAATCTTTGAACATTTCAAAGTTTTCTAAGTGAAAAGAAGAAATCTCATATCACAAATAATCATCAATAGATATCACATATCCATAATGTTTATTCTGATATAGATGATTCATATACATCAATATGCATGAGATCTTGAATACCTTGACATCTTACACCAATCTAAGGAAGGGTGTATTGGACATTTTTACTTTTGAATACAATATTCACAAGTATGTAAGATTTGAACCTTTAGATAATCTAAAGTTTCATCTCTCACTAGTCTATTGATCACATCAATAGACAAATGTCCAATGCTTGATGCCAGATCATTGTCAAATGATCTTCATTCTCCTATTGATCTTTTAAGGTTTAGTTTCAGTATTAGAAATGTTAATGAACCATTCATTAATTTTCTAATTTAGTAGAGTCCACAAGATTTTAGATTACTATCTGAAATATCTCCATCATAACTCTTTATGATAGGTCTATTACAGAATACATGTTTATTTCCAACATTTAGAAATAAACAATGAGTGTATTCTAATATCTAGGTCATAGAGACAGTCTCTATGACTAAGGGCTCTCCCACTGAAAATAACAAGTCCATCTATCCAATAGATATTGTTGCAACAATTGCATCAATATCCATGTGGATGACTATTAAACCTTAAAATCAAATTTCATAGTCTTCTAATACATATGCAACAAATTGCAAGTGTTATTAGAAGAATGAGATATAAATATTAGACTTTTAATCTTATCAAATAAGAAAGTCAATTTCAATGATTATATGTAGATTATTCTGATGTACTATCTAATTCCTTCTCTAAGGATTCTAGATAGATTTGATAGTCATACTATCTATACATCAGCATATTGCAGTATTGGCATTGATCCAACTATTTGGATGTCATATGGAAGTGACAGAAGTACGGTCAACTCTTTGACTTTCCTTCTTACTTGGGTCCAACCCATGCTTCTACTGCGCTCCCTTTGTCTATAAACAACCATTGCTTAAGATGAAGGGTCTCTTATGTTGAATTCAAAAGATTTCAATATAAGAGCATTTCAACATTTATACATGCTTCATTCAATTCATACAATATGAATAATATGAAGCATCATGAATGACCAGAGTATAGAAAGTAGAATGATGGCATTCATAGCACCTACATCCATCTAAACTCTTAAAACTTTGGTTCAGGTAAGTACTCAAACAATTTGAATACAACATCTCTTATAGAGCCACCATTCTGTGTAATACAGAGAACCATGTCATTCATGATTAAATGTCGAGAGCACATATAATACCAGAACATCTTCTTAGAATTTTATAAGGATTATTTGACAATTACGATCATCATCGACATGTCACTTCTAAAGTACATTCGATGAGAGATCAAGACTACAAAGACATACAAACCCTAGGTTTGTAGTCCTATTGTCTACTTAATTGTCATTTCTCATTATTATGTGGAAGACTTGCACATTGCAACCATATACATTATGTGTCCAACTGCAAGTACAATATATTGATCATGGATCCAATCCATGACAATTTACTGGTTATTATTGAGTATATTATTGAGTGGGTTTAATGAAGGATTACCTAAAATAAGACATTTGCATAAATATATAAATATATACACACACACACACATTTTACTTTGATTTAGGAATTTTATATCAAAGTTGTCTTGCCTTGTCAACATTGAAAGTTCATTCCCTTAATCACTTTCAATGTAAGAGATATACTTACCATCAAATCTCAGTAAGATCTGGGATCTCCTTCCTTATCTTTGTTACATCCCAATAATATGAGAATCTGTAACTCGGATAAAAAGAAGCGGGAACACATTCCGCCTTGCAAGTCCAACTTGCATCTCCCAATTCAGTCTTTAACACCTGGGCCCACCACCCCTAAGGTGATGTTGACCCGTCATTAATTGAACCAATCGTTAATCAGAATAGTGCTCGCTATGAGGAATTTAAATATTGCCTCAATAATATGAGGATCCGATATTGGGGTCACTACGCATACGACCTTACTCTTTCGAGAAGCAAAGAGCCCGATCTAGATGCGCTTGCATATAGGAGCTGCCACTTCGGACAGGCGTCTCCTACATACAATCCCTGGCGATGGAACCCTTCGCCTTGATGGGAGACCATGGATGTCATTTATGTGATCGTCCATATCATATTCAAATTCTAATTAATTATCATGAATCATATTCACATAATTAATTCTTACAAGGGAAATAACACATCTATTTATAATAGAGTGTCTAAATTTTAATTGGATTCCAATGAATCTAATCATATTAAATTAATTATCCAATTAATATCCAACAAACAATCTTTATTGTTACTTGAATTATGGTATTATCTCAAATACCTATTATTCTGAGTTTTAATAATTAGAAAAATACACCTTGATTTCTCTGGTATTATCGAGTCCATACCCACTGTCATGGTCAGTACCGGCAGGAGTGGGACGGACCGCGACCGGTGCGATCTGCTATCCCAACGCTCCCCGACTAGACACCATATCTACCTCAGGAAAGGATAATGCCAAATAGATCAATGTGTACTTGATATGATCATCGGTTCTTCAACTGAAATTATACCATATAGTAATAATCAAAATAATTTTGATTATAAGGAAATTTACTAGACAAATTCCCAATCCTATTCAAGCAAGTTGTTTGTTAATTGAGTTTCCAATTACGATTTAGATCAAATCTAATCAATTTATTAGTTGAAGCCAAGTCAATTAAGGAAGTAATCATCATTAAATATTTATCAAATATTTTACATAATTATTTCATGAAATTAACAATTAATTTCACTAATTGACAATCACATGATTCTTGATTAGGAATGTAATTTCAGCAGTGACACCTACTTACTAAAATTAACATATCTCAATCAATTCAAACCCAAATTAGGCAAAAGCAGTTTTCAAAGATTGCTAATTTGATTTATGACAGAACCTAAGTGATATTTCATGCATTTCTAGGTGGATCAAAACAGTAATTAACTCATTAATCATGTTAAGATTCGCAGTTCCCGCAACGGTGAATACATGTTCATTAAAACGATCATATCTTGAGTAAACGGAATACAAATTACGTAAACTCAGATCCTATGGTTTCCTTATTTAATGGGGAACAAAATACAAGAGATTAATTCTGTTTAAATATTTTAAATAGGTCCAAATTTATTCACTAAACAGATGTGCGAAAATGAAATGCGACAAAAACTTTCGCAACCTTAACGAACCCAAGTCGTTAGGTTTACGGATCGTATACAAAACCTTCGACCTAAGACTCTGATACCACTTGAAGGATATGGGATGATCCTCAATCGCATCGCGGAAGCGTGAGGGTCGTATCAAATACGATGAGGAACGACTAGTCAGACTTGTTATTCTATGCAGCAGAATTTAAAAATTTTCATGTGACGAAACCACATGATCCAAGAACACTTCTTGGATTGTTTCGTTTAAACCACAAACAAGTAATAGGATTACCTCTTGAAGCGTGATTGCGACCGAGTCTCTAAACGGAGAGACCTCTGTCTCAAGTCCGATCCGACGGAGGAGATGCTTGCGAGCATGTTGATGAAACATGTGCTTCTCGCAATCCATGTTGATTATCCAAGTGACGGATCTCCTGATCTCGACACACGAGATCCGACGTCTTCTTCACGAGCGAGATGCACCGAAGGAGACAGAGATCCACGAGCAAACAATCGGGCAGCATAACGACGACGTGTGGCGATGGAGAACCTCTCTAAGGCATCCATGGTGGACGACCACATGAGAGAAGAAGAGAGGGCGTGTAGAGAGAGAAAGAGAGAGAGCGATTTATGTTCTCTTGTGTGTCAAGAAGAGCAAAGGGGTGCCTCTTCTTTTATAATATTTTGGGATCTATGGATCTCAATCCATAGACAACATAAATCCAATGGCTCACATTGATTTATGTTTCTTTTAATGGCCAAGATTTGTGTTGGTAAAAACAAACAACAATTAATTTAATTTAGATTAATTATATATTGATAAATCAATATAATTCAATCACCAAATTAAATCAAGATCTCATGGAGATCATAGGAGAGAGAGTGCCTCCTTCCATGTTGGAAAGAGGGGACAGCCACACATTCTTAATAGGAGTGGTGGCCGTCCACTCCATGTATATGGAACGTGGCTCTCATCTCTATAATGTAATCTCCAAGATTATGCAACAACTTTTGTTGCAAATTATTCTAAAGAAAATAATTCACAATTATTTTGTAGACATTGCAATCTTGCCATTGAAAAATTTTGTAAATCATATTCACAATCCAAAAAAAATGTAAATTACATTTTTACTTTAATGTCCAATGTGAATCCAGTTCACATCAACATTTAATTAACAAATGTAGATTACAAATAGCTCTCTCTTAGATTATAAATCACATTTATAATATACGCCTCCTCATCATTGCGGCTCAGCTCCTTCGCATGAGGGAGTTCTGCCCACTGTCGTCGTCAGTCCCTCTACATGCACCTCCGCCCGCGCGAGCCATCAATGGCCTCCTCACTCGGGGGCGTGTGCTGCCCCTAGCCGCAGAAGCTTGGGTCCACCGTTGATCTCCACCATCACTGACGTAGCTCCGCCTCTCATCCTTGCTCTGCGTAGCACCCACGTCGACTGGAGGAGACAACTACACGAAGATAACACCCCCGTTGTCGTCGTAGACCCCCATGATAGGAACCGGAATCGCTGCTCGCCACCCTCTGCTTGGAGGAGAAGAAAGGGTCGGGTCCCCCATTTTATTCCAAGGAGAACTAAGAAGCCCATGCATCAAGCCCTATTTTTTGGGTAAATTTCTATTCAATCCCCCAAATTTCTGTTTATTTGCAAACAAGCCCAGTTGTTGTTTATCCGCATGATCTACACGTTATTTTCTGTGAAAATTACAAACCTACATCTTCTTTATTTTGGTATTATAATTGCTTAGTAATTTTAAAGAAATTACAATTCAACCCCTGGAATTCAATATTTAATTTCTTGCCCATTTTACATAAAATAAATGTTATTTGTGTTCAATAAATTCTCCAAAAATTAAGTTAGACTCCTTATGTGTTCATGTTCATTGCATCATTTTTTCATTGTATTTTATTTTTATTTAATATTATTAAAAAATTAAAAACATTGCATTTTTCACTATTTAAAATTTAAAAATTCATAAAATTTCAAATATTGTGTGAAAAATTCCAAAAAATAAGAATAATTTTCTTTTTGTGTATTTTATTTCCTATATAAGATTTCACAGATTAATTATTTTAAAAACTTAGAAATTTGTAAAGTAGAAAAAATCTCATAAAAATCATAGAAAATTGAAGAAAATTCCAAAAATCACTATTTCACTTCTTGTTTATAGATAATTTGTTAGAGTTTTAGGAAAAATAAATCAAGTAATTTCTTATTTTATTCGATATTTTTTTAATTGAAAAATAGTCTAGTATGTTCGCTCTTTGATTTTTATCCTATTTTTATTCACATTAAAAATGTTGAAAATTTGAAAAATTATCTAGAAATCATAATAAAAAAAGTAAAGATAAATTAAAACACAAAAAAGTTATTTTGGTGTTTTTGATCATTTTTACTATATTTAAAAAATAAAAATAGACTTCCTTGATTTATATATATATTTAATTATTTTTTTGTAAATTATTTTCTTAAAAATTAAAAAATTGCAAAATAAAAAGCACAAAAAATAAAAATTAGAAAATAAAAAAAACATAAAAAATTAGAACGATAAAACTCCCACAATAACCACGATAGTTAGCATTTGAATTTCCTCTTTCTATTAATTGATTTTTCAATTATTGTAATAACCCTCGACATTTGTAGCCTCCCTGAGTTCGATCATGTTGCTATACATGTTAATTAGATAACAAAATTCTCTTGCTACATTTTCTGTAATTAATTAGTTTGAGAGGTAAATAAAATTTTTTGTTGAGGGATTATTTGGGTTGCGATGAGATCACATTTATTCATAATTCATCTAAAATAAAACCCAAAAATCCTTTGTTCAACAAAATGACACCGTTGCCAGGGAGGCACATCAAGGGTAGTTAGGTTTTTCATTTGACCTACTAATTCTTAGTTGTAAATTTCTGTTTTTTCTAATATTTTTTTCATTATCACTATGTTTATTTGAATTCATTTTTTCTTGCTCATATTTTTTATACTTATGTCTCTTACATTTTCTTCCTTTTCTCTTTCTTGCGAGGGCTCGACGAGCTAGAGCGTCTTTCTTAGGAGCACTAGTGCACTCTAGTGAAGTGGAGGTCACTTATTTCTTCATCAAGTTGCAAGAGAGCGTATGAGGAGGAGTAGAAGATTTATAAGAGATGTCATAGGAGCATTGGACTTAGATAGAATTTTAGCATTTATTTGATGCAAAACTTTTGTAAGGACATTCATTTGTTGTGGGGTATGTTTTGCCAAGTGCCAATGCACTTGGGGGACCTCACCGATTTTTCTTTTCATCGCCTTATTTTCTTTTGTTTCACGTAGATTTCGTGAGCCATCTATTGATTTCTTTATTAACTTCCTTGATCTAGGTAAGTAGTTAGATCCAAAGCCATAAACAAGAATTTCTACACTTATAGAGTACATCGAATTTTGGACTTAGTCAAATTAATTGCTTCTTGCCTGCTAATAGAAGTTATAGCTAGGACAGTTCACATGCATCATTTAGATTAGTTTATTTTCTATATTTAAATCCTACGTGGATAACCCTGCATGTAGAGTGATGGCGACAAGGTACGCATCTCTAACCCATGCATGCAACATTTTGTTTAGTCATGCATTGACTTTTTCGATTTCCTTCCTTGTTTTCATTCACATAATTTAAAAAGGAAATTGGACACTTGGTAGGAGATTTATTGAAAATATTCAAACCCAGTGACAATTGTTTAAAATCGGGACTGCTAAAGAAAACTTGACCCTAATATAAACGTAAAGGAAAAATTCCTTATTTTGGGGAGAGTAACCCTCTCATTGTTTAACTTATTTGTAAAGTGAGAGAGGGACGGCACTAGGATAGAGACACACCTGGATTTTCAGATAGACTACTAGTTCTCCAAAATTGAGTAACTACTTCTTAGTGAGGAAATGTGGGTTGCTAGTAAATGGTCCAAATTTCCTTAGCAGAGTAGGAGGTTTAGAGGATACCATGAAAGGTTCCGTCCTCAAGTAACGGATAGCCGTATTTTTACGGTCCGTACTTACTCCTATACTGACCAAAAGTAGGTGCAACTAGTTGTATGAATCGAGCCATTCCGTAGGGAAAGATAGGCACCTAACAGCTCGTTAACTCTTTCCAATATTGTATTCTCACCTAACTCTAATAATTGATAAGATAATTGACCGAACCATCACGGTCTTCACATTGCGTTGAGTTGGTGAATTGGGGGTTTGTATTGTGTTTTGATTGCTAGTGTTACAGATCCTTCTGTGCAATTTGCGCCTTCTATTCATTTTCACTCTTGCATTGACCTTCATGCTCTCGCATCCTGCCTATTGCTTTTGAAGATGTTGGACTAGGTATTTCTAATTCGGATTTTGTGAACTTGTTCTACACTCTGATCCGTTCAAATTCTATTTGAGAAGACTCACTTCATGAGTATTCCTCTTTCTCCACATCACCCTTCACATCATCCATCATCCCACTATTTGAGATTGGCTCCAATCTCGAACTAGTATCTGAGATTCCATCATTTTTTAGGACTAATCGAGTGTCATGCACATTTTCAGAGTTAGACACCGAACACTTGATGCCACCAAGGGGAAAGGGAACCATGTCGGAGCAGAATGAGATCAACAATACCATGTTAGCCTCTATTCAGTCAATTCAATCTCAATTAATAGAATATGCTGACATTCAGACTGCATTGAGAGATATGATTCTCAAGCTGAGGCATGATAGACAAGATAGAAGAGGTGAGGATAGAAACAATGGCGGAGGTGGGAATGGAGGAGAAGACCCTATGATAGAACATGTGGCTAAGATTACACTAAAGGATGCTTATAATCCTGGGGCAGGACAAACAAATCCTTGGATACAAATCCCTACGATTCATGGGCATTTTGAGCTTAAGCCTGCTATTTTGCCTCTTCTCCCAATATTCCACAGTAATATTAACGAAAAAACGTATCTGCTTTCCTTTCTTTATCTGCTTCAAAAAAATGTGTGTTTTTCAAAAAAAAAACTTTTGAAAAAAAACCTTTTTCTAAAAAAAACAGCTTTCTTCTTTTCCTTTGTTTTCAAAAAAAATCAAAAAATCACAAAAAAATCACAAATAAATAACAAAAAAATCTAACTAATAAGTTGGTTTGGTCCGTGACACTTACACTTTCACACAAGACTAGTGATGTTCAAGAACACTTGGTTTATGATGTCTTGAGAGTTTGAGTTAACCAGCCTTAGTCATTATGTTCTTTGACTTAATTATTCACATTTCCCTAGTTTGAAAGATTTGTGCGCTATATTGCATACTTAGTCTCAACCTTAAGAATATGATCAACACCTCACATACACGATTGCAGTTATGATGATATGAGTTGAAATTTCACTTGAGGAATTGGGATGAGGGATTTGAGTTTGGACATGATTTGACGATACTCGAGAATGGGATAAAATCAATGAAGGCTTCTTGAAACCTGAGTGTCAGCACATTTAGCCAGTATGAGAACATGGTTCTTGTACTATCTCTTGATATTTACCTATGTGCCATGGTGTGAAAAAAATAAAAAAATGTTGATTAGTGTGCGCCAACTCTTGGTAAAAGTAGTGGAGCTAGTCAAAAATATTACAAAGCAATGAAATGTCAAATAAAAGCGCTCATTCCACAAAGTCAATCATCAAAAGAGCTTCCACCAAAGGCGAGCACTCCCAACCATTTAAAAGTGTCCACTTGAACCACCGCTATTAGGACCAGGAGTCGGGCTTGCACCAAAAAAGGGCTCTGTATTGTAAATGCTACAAGTCTGGGTGTAGAAGGTATGATAGGTACTCAAAAAAAGGCACACCCTAGTGTACTCCCAGGAAAACAAGTGCAGACGACTCCAACTTCTCTTGACGGACACACTTATCAACACCAAAAAATGCGTTGAGTAATAAGGCACTAGAGAGAATCCTTGTTCCAATGAGAGGGAGAGAAGAAATGACACAATCCTATGCCCTCCATCATCTGACCTTCCATCTACACTTTTAAGTCTGACAACTAAAGAGACTGTGGATTGGATGCAAGAAATGATTTATTTCTTAGTGTTGAGGATTGGGTTCTTAGGAGAGTCTCTTGGACTGGAACCTTGGGTGACGTTGCGACTCTACTCTTGTAACTGCAGTCAACACTTTCATATCCCTACTATATATGTATACAAAGAGTCTTATGATTAGGGAAATTAGATACCTTATGACTAGAGCTTGGTTCATCTTAGAATTTTAGGATCTCTAAAACTGAGAGTTCTTGAACGGATCAAGTCCTGTATTCACATGCACAGTCAGGGGTTGTTCCAACTTATTCATTCTTTATTTGCTCGAGGACTAGCAAAGTTTAAGTATAGGTGGTGATGAATTCACAATTCATCATCTCAATATCTTGATCTTAGCAAAATCCCCGAGTAAAATCCGTAATAAATGTCCATAAAATCAATAAATTAGCAAAATGACTCTTATAAATAAAACACATTAATTATCATATATTAGATTGTACAAAATAAATTAATAATAAAAAGCCGCAAAAT
The DNA here is from genome assembly GCA_037367405.1 of Ottelia alismoides. Classification (NCBI taxonomy): domain Eukaryota; kingdom Viridiplantae; phylum Streptophyta; class Magnoliopsida; order Alismatales; family Hydrocharitaceae; genus Ottelia; species Ottelia alismoides. Next base: position 643,515 of record JAZKJV010000720.1, on the reverse strand, counting down.
AAAGGAGTTTTTTACCTGTAAATAGAATAAAACTTCATGTATTTTTAATAATTTCATTTCAACTCCTCTTTGACTAATTCTTTCTTTGACTTGTTCATATATATATATAAATACAAAAATATAAAATAAATTTTACGTCAAATAAATGCTCCTAGATCCCAAAGACAAAAAGTCGTAGTCCAACTTCAAGGCCAAATTCCCGCTCCGTATGAACTCCAAATTTACCAAACTCTCTTTTAAAGTTCAAGTTAGAAATTATCTATCCAACGGAAGTGGTTTCATTAAAATCGGAGCTCATTTGCAAAATTTAGGTTTTGGGACCTAGATGTACATTGTATATATTGCACATATTTTTTGTTTTCTCTTCTTAATTACTAAAATTTCAAAAAAAATCTTTTATGTTCCATTTTATTTCTACTATTTTATTCTTAGTTTGCAAAATTTTTTTTATTGAAAATACAATAAAATTCAAATTAGAAAGGCAAACAAAAAATGTACATATTGTTTGTCTTCTTTTGTAAATTCCCCACTCTTTTTCTTCTCTTTTATTTTATTGTATTTAAAGTAGCCTATTTATTTTGTTTTATTTTCCTTTTATTTTTTCCCATTCTCTACAATAACCTCCCATTCCACTCCATCTCTTCCATCATTTTTTAATAACCTCCATTCAACTCCACCATCTTTTCAACCTCTCATTCAACTCCACATTCATTTTCCCTCAACTCCCCATTCTTCTTTTTCTTTATATTCATCCCATTAACCTCATTTTTCCCTATCTGCCATTATAATAGAAAAAAGAGAGAGCTTGGAATGTGGTGTCGGTGACAATGGCTTATCATCTTCCTTAAGCGACAACCTCTTTCAGGAGAGATCCGCAACGACCACCATTGTCTCGTCACGAGTTCCCCATCGAGCTCGCTCAGCTTCTTCAATTTTTATTTCGCCAATCAGATCGAGGCGACGACAGGATTCCAACGTAGCTGCTCCACCAATTCGGCAAAAATTTAGGTAAGTATTTCTCCTCATTTCTCTTGTATTTTATTTTATCTCGTATTTTGTTTCCCTGTTTTTTTATGTCACATTGTTCTCACCACCACTTTCATCATACTACCACCACCTTCACCACCAATTTATCTTCCCACCTTCATTTTTTCATTTCTTTATTCCCTGTTTAAGAAAAAATATAAAAAGTTAATCAAAAAAAATTTCACAGCAAAAAAAATTAAAATTTAAAAAAAAGAGAAACAGGATGGAGGCCGCCCGCCGCCCCCCTTCCTCCATGGGCGACGCTGCCACCGGTGACCTGCCTTGCCTCCCAGCTCCGCCGTGCAGGAGGTGCGACCCCACCGCTATTTGTGGAACACTCACTACTTGGGAAGAGTTGAGGTCCACATTTCTGAACAAATATTTCCCACTCAGACGACGCAACCAAATGTGATCCTTGATTGCTAACTTCTCTTAGATGTCCCATGAGCCTATTCATTAGGCGTGGGAGAGATTCGAAGACATAATAGAGAAGTGTCCCCTATTGAGAGAGATCTTCGAGGATTGGTTATTAATGATATAAAGTTGTCATTGCGATCCACAAAATTTCCGGCTCAAACAAACAATTTTTTCTTTCTCAAGCCAATAATTAATTACAAAAGAATAATGAAGTAAGAAAAAATTTTGCTATTTATTTACCTATATAGTAACATGATCGAACTCAGGGAGTCTACAATTCCCGAGGGTTATTCAAATAATCCAAAAATCAGTTAAAAGAAACATGGAATCTCACATGCAAACTATCTTGGTTTTTTGTGATTTTTTTGTCTTTTTATTTTTTTTTAAATTTTATATTTCTATTTTTTTATTTTCTGAATTTTCAAAATTTTAATGATTTTGATTTTTGTATTTTTTTAAAATTTTCAAAAATATGAATTTCAAAACAAATTAACGCACAAAAGAAATGCAAAATATTTTTTTTCAAATATAACAATAATGCTAAAAAATATTCAAAGAGAATCTTTTTGTGTTTTTATGTTTTTTTTCTGTTTTTCTAAATTTTTAGAGATTTTCGATTTTTTTTCAGAATTTTTAAAATGAATAAAATAGGGGAAATGCAAACAAATAAGAAAATAGGACTATTTCGTAATTTAAAAATATTAAATAAAATGAAAATTGTAGACATTATTTTTCTGAAAAACTAGAGGAAATTATCTAGAAACAAGAGCTCAAATAATTTTTTTTTCTACAATTTTATATGAATTTTTTAAGATTTTTAGAGTTTCGCATTTTTTGGGGTTTTAACAATAATTAATGCACGAAATTTGGACATAAAATAAAAGACACAAAAAGTAAGCTACTCTATTTTTGAAGCAGCAATCGAGTTTTTAGGATTTTTCAAAGTTCAAACAGGGGAAACTGACATGTTTTTTATTTTTTAATTATCACAAATGATAATAAAATGCAATGAAAAAATACAATGAACATGCGTAGAACATGAGTCCCCACAAATGTTTGTAGAATTTTCAGAACAATAAAAACATTTAATTTAATGGAAATATTATGCAAATTTAAAGTCTGATAGCAAAGGACTGAAATGTAAATGATTAAAGTTTTTGCATAAAAATTAATAGAAATAAATCAAGGGAAGAAAATGCAAATTACGCATAGAACACGTGTAAATCATGTGATAAGCTGGAGCTGGCAGAGGTCTTCATGAAATATCAAATATACCCAGGGACTAGAACACAATATTTCCAATTTTTTATTTTAAAATCCCTAGGGTTCGTTCCTAAGAGGAAGGAGTCCAAGAGGGCGTTGCCTCCCCTTTCTTCCTCCCCACGTAGGGGCGGCGGACGTTGGAGGAAGGTCGGATGACGGTAGTAGGTCGGTGGCGAGCGCGGCTTTGACGGCGAGGCGGGCTGGAGGGGCGGTTGATCGTCGATCAACATCACGGTAGCAGGTTGGCGATGGGCTTTAGCGGAGGAGCTTTGGCTACGTGCGGGTGATGTACGGCTGAGGATGGCGGCAGCGGGCAAGCTGTATGTGGTTGATTGATGCGGATCCAAGAGCAATGGCGATGAGTCTCAATGGCGGTGGTGGTTAGCCCATGCAGGAGGAGGTTGGGGCGACACACACCCCTCAAGGTTGAGCAACAGTTCCTGGTATCAGGTTGGCAATGGGATCTGCCCCAGGCAGAGGTTAGTGGAGACCTGCGGCGGAGGTTGCACGGATGTGCACAAATAGCGGTGGTGGCGTTCGAAGAAGGCGGCGATGGGTGGCGGGCGCTGCCTGTTGGCTGGAGGGGTGGCACATGCTGCGATTGTTTTATTTATTTTTTTAAAATGAAAACAAAAGAAAAAAACTTCTATTTTTTTATTTTTTTATTTTTTTAAACATAAACTGCAATATATATATTTATTTATTTGTAATCTTTTTTTTATTTCTACCAAACAAATGATCGAGAGAAAAAAAAGCTACGTATATTTTTTATTTTTTATTTAAAAACAAATTAGGACGTGTGTATGATGGCTCAATCCAAAAATTAAAACAGAATATGTGAACGGGGATCCTATGAAAAATGATGAATGGATCCGGATCTCGGACCACCTTGCGTGGTCGGAGGTGAGAGATCGTGGAGGTAGAATGTGAAGCGAAGGGATAAGAAAATTAGATGAAATATCGGATTGGATTCAGATCAAATAGTGATGTGTGATTCTAAGATCTAGAGAAAAAAATGACACAGAAATAAAAAATGTGAAAATTAAACTATGATTAACCTAGGTTAAAAATAAGAGAAGAAAAATGGATCTCACCTTAGGAGCAGAAAAGACCGTAATCGTCTCGACGAAGGCCGACTCGCTGTCACCGGACAGCTCAGAGGTTAGGCACCCTTCTGCGATAAGATAGTTCTTGGAGAATAGGCTCCTCTCACCAAAGATTGATCAAGTTGAAATGAGGGAGGAGGAGCCATATTAATAAATAAAAGGATGGAGTTTGAATTTCAAAAATGAAGATAAGAGACAAGAGAAAAACTAGAAATGAGATAAAGATAAGAAAGGATTACTGTTTAAATAATTTGCAAAAATTATTTTTTTTGTATTTTCGTCACTTAATTAAATTGAATAAAAATATTTTTTTTATTTTTTTGCTAGTTATTTAAGAATAGCAACTATATACATATACTATATACATATGGTACATTACGTACATAGTTAAATAAGGAAATTAGTTTTTTTAATTTTTTTATTTTATATTTTTAAATAATTATAAAAAATATTTACAAATACAATATGTAGAAATAAATGGTAAAAGTGCATAAACTACCCCAGAAAACCGACTTCTCAAATGTAACTCCAAAAATTATGAAACTACAGTCATTTTAAAGATAAATTAATTTAAAGTACAATGGGGGTGAGTTTGGTTCAATTTGAGTTCATATGGAGCTAGAATTGGTCTTTCAATTATCTCTTTATGGCTTTTTTATGAATGTGGTTACTTTTATTCTGTACATGATTTTATTTTGCAAACATTTTTATGTTTAGGAAATATTTTTATTTACAACTTTTGTTTTGAAAATTATTTAATTTGATGTCAATTTATGTATAAATAAAATAGTGTAAGTATACAAATATTTACAACACACACATTTTTATTGGATTTTTTGATTAAGGACCCTATCTCCCCCTACTTTATTCCCGGTCGATCAGGTCAAGTCTTTACCTTCTCTCAGGATTCGGGTCAGCCTGTATCTATTATATATATACAGTCTTCTCTTTTTTCCTTTCTTTTTTTATTTTCTTTTATTTATTTATTTATTTTAGGTTAAAATAGTAATAAGTGTACAATATTTACACACAGATGCAAGTTAGTAAGATTATGGAGTTAGTATTATATACATGTATTTTATAAGTGATTTTAAGCTAAAATAAATGAATAAAGATGATGAAATGCATATTCATCACCCCCATCACGATGTACCAAAGACAAGCCTTGTGCAAAATTTCTTTGGGGGGTTTAAGCATAAAGAATCAGAAGCTAGTATTTGCTTGTGGGGGGAGCTACTTCAACAAGGACAAGGATGTCCTTTATCAAGTTTTTGAGGAGATGGCGGAGAGCTCAGCAGCTCTTTCTTCTTTACGTGCTTTTCAGAAGCACCTTGTCACCTCCCCTTCAGTAGCCCACAAGGTTATCAATATGATGACATCACATGAAGTGGATATGGTAGATAACTCTGACCTGACCGTCATTGGAAACCACCTATCCAAAGTGGACATAATTGAGAAACGGTCCAAAGTCTTGAGAAGCTTCAAGTTTTCGAACATAGGACGAAGAACCTGGACAAACTAGATGAGATAACAATGCACCTGGAACTTTTTATGAATGCGATCAACGCAGTCCATAGTGTGAGTGAAGCAACCAATATCTCTACTTGGGAACAGACTTCTTGTACCCAGCAGAGTAGCAGAGGACCATGCACAGTCCAGCACATCTACTACGTGTAGACCCCTGATCGGGTCCAACAGCATTCACAATATATAGTTCCGTACCAACAGGAAGTAGCCTACATTCCTTAGCAGTAGTCTCCACCTTCACCTGCCATTCAGGAGGTGAACAATATCTAGTTGGACCGTGAGCGAAATTAGCTCCATCTGTTAGGGCAAGGCCAGATGGGTTCACATCAGAGTTAGAGACCGGCCCACCAGTTTCATGGAGGCAGACAACAACATTACCAGCACCAACAGCTCCAACCTTACTATCAGTCTCCACCACAATTCCAAAACTGGAGACAAGGCCAACAACAACAGTAGTCTGCATATTTCCCTCATCCTAACCAACTGCAAACTGCATATTATGGACCATAATTACATCCTCCTCCTCATCATTATCAGAATCCCTATGATTACCAACAACATCTACACTATTAGTGTCTCATCGAAAGCTAGCCATTGAGCACCCTGAGGCCCCTATAGTGAACCCAGCACTGGACCAACTTGCCCTACTTAAGAACATAAACAAACTGACTCAACAGACCGACGATCTGACCACCACCAAGACACTTATCCCAGCACAGGACAAAGCCAACCCCAACAATTTCAGATGCAAGGAGCAGGTGGCCAATAGACCACCGACAACTGAGACAGGTACGACCCTTGAATTTACATGATTATCTAACATCATTCATCTCAAGAGCGATAGGAGATTGCAACCGCCTATGCACCAGTTTGGTTGGGAGATCGAACCACTGAAAGAGCATCATCTTCCACACCATCTCCTTCACTAGCAGTCGAGAGGCCCAATGTAGCACACCCGAGTATGGAGTTTCACCACTTTCACCATCACCAGGAAGATATAGATCACTAGCAGTAAGGGAGAATTTACCAGTTGTGGAATCTTCCTCTTCACTAGCAACAACATCCCATTCTAATTTAGATTATGTTTTTCCTTTACCTATTTTGGACAACACTGTAGAGATCGATTCCGATTATCCTAATGTACATGAGGATTCGACTTTTAAACGTTTGAATGTTTATTCTGATTCTGTGTCATTTCCTTCTACTCTAAAAACAAAAAAACCAAAAATTAAAACATCCCTATCTGATCTTGAAGTGGTTAAGACCTTATAGAACATCTTTTTAGAGATGTCGCTCCTTAAGGCCATGGAATACATGCCTGCAGTTAAAAAGGGAATGAAAGAGGCATGTAAACAAAATCGTCAACCAAGGCAGAACAATTGAAAACAAATAGAAAAACACATCTTGACCATGGACACAGTTCATGCCATCAACAATCTCCCGCCCAAAAAGAAAGAAAAGGGAATACCTCACATCCGTTGCCATATCTTTGATCATGAATTTGATTGTACTCTTTTTGATAGTGGTTACTCCATTAATCTCATGTCATCCTCTTTACTAGCTGAATTTCGGTTAGGACCTCTTAAAATAACTAGGATTATCCTTCAGTTTGCTAATAGATCGATTAAGAGGTCAAGAGGCATTTTAGAGTATGTTATTGTAATGGTACAGGGAATGAAATTCCATGTTTATTTTGTTGTCATGGATATGGACACACATACACCGTTGCTCTATACTCCGACCATACTAGGTCGACCGTTCCTCCGAACGGCCAAAGCAGCAGTTGATTTTGGTATTGGAGAGATCACCTTTCGCTCTTGTAGTGACAAGTTGAAAATTACGATGATCTCTGATCCTAGACCATCATCGCCACCAACAGGAGATGAGAAAGAGAAATTTAGATCAAATCTAGAGGACTATTATTTTCTTGCTAAATTCTAAGACACTGATCTTTTCACTGATTTCATAGATACCCAGGAGTTCCTTTCCCAAAAGGACTCTCTGTAAAGAATAATTTACGTGAGTTCCCTTAGTGATTCAAATAGGTAGTTGCTGATGGACATTTTGAGTTAATTTATGGGGATCAATCTGAGTTTTTGGAGGCACCTTATAATATTCATTTGAAACACTTTATCGAGATTATTGATGAGATATCTGAGCCATTAGTTGACTAAAATGTTGAACATCCTAATGAGCCCCTCTTTTCTGAGCAGAGAACATTCATTGCATATCTACCAGAGATGTTACAGTTGAGTCGTTAGTAGCCAAGGTGGACAGTCCACAGAATACATATCACATACCATCTACCAGTACATTAGCAAAGGTTATTGTAGAGCTGATTCAGACACCACCTGAGCTCAAGGTTTTACCTTCACATTGAAATATGCCATCCTTACGGGTCCCCCGTAATGTTTCCGATCATCCTCAACTCGCAGTTGACCACTGAACAAGAATCTCACGTGCTAGAGGTTCTTGAGAGAAATCGCAAGGCTATAGGATGAAATATTTTGGATCTCTGTGGGATTAACCTAGCTCTGTGCTCCCATCATATCTACCTAGAGGATGAGTGTAAACCCTCCTCTGAATTTCAACGTCGTCTAAATCAAAATCTAATGGAGGTTGTCATGAAGGAGATCAAAAAATGGTGTGATGCTAGCTTTATATATCCCATTTCAGATTCCAAGTGGGTCAACCCTTTACATGTGGTCCTGAAGAAATCCAGGATTACTATCATAAAGAATGACTGTGGTGAGGAGATTCGACCCAGGTACCTACTTCATGACTTGTCCTGTGTAGATTACCGGTGCCTGAACTCAGCTACCAAAAAGGATCACTTTTCGCTGCCCTTTATTGATCAGATTATTTAGAGGTTAGAGAGGAAAGAGTTCTTTTTTTTTTGGTGGGGTACTCGGGATATAACAAGGTTGCTATCGCTCCTGAGGATCAGGAGGAAACTACTTTCACTTGTCTGTTTGGCACCTACACATTTAAATGGATGCCCTTTGGATTGTGTAATGCCCCCGCTACATTCGAAATGTGTATGTTGATCGTTTTTATCGACATGGGTAGCTCCTTGAGATCTTCATGGACGATTTCTCGGTCTAGGAGGATAGTTTTGACACATGTATAGCTCATTTAGACCGAGTTCTTCAATGTTGATGTGAGGTAAACCTAGTGTTCTCTTAGGAGAAGAGCCACTTTATGGTGTAACTAATGGGGTTGTATTGGGTCATGCCATCTCCAAACATGGTATGGAGGTTGACCCGACTAAGATTGATGTGATTTCAAAGTTAGAGCCACCGCAGAATTTGAAGTATTTGAGGTAATTTTTGGGACACGTAAGATTCTATAAGCGATTCATAAAGGACTTTAGCAAGAATGCCAGACCTTTGACTGAGATTCTGTGCAAGGAGAGTGAGTTTGTTGTCTATGAGAAAGTCCTCCTTGCATTCAATCAAATGAAAGATATGGTTACTTGTGCTCCTGTCCTATAGCCACCTGATTGGTCTCTTCCTTTTGAGATCATGACGGATCCTCAGATTTCGCAGTTGGAGTTGTTTTAGGATAGATAAGGGTTGGGATACCATTTGCTATATACTATGCTATCAAGACTTCGTATGAAGCACACCAAAATTATACAATTACAAAAAAAGAGATGTTAGCAGGTTGTGTTCGGGCTAGAGAAGTTCGGATATTACCTCCGCGGTTCCCACATTATTGTATACATGGATCACATTGCCATACAATACTTACAGGCAAAGAAGGATGCCAAACACACCTTATCAAATGGATTCTTCTTCCAAGAATTTGATTTAGAGATTCGAGATAAACCTGAGTGAAAAATGTTATGGTAGATCACCATTTTCGTATTATGGATGCAGAGACCTCTGAGTAGAACATGATCCCTATTTTCAAAACCTTTCTAGATGAGGTCATTTTGTCTGTGGACTCACTCTCATGGTATGCTGATATTGTGAACTATCTTGTCTTCAAGAAAGTTCCACAAGATTGGTCAAAGTACAAAGTACACAAATTTCTATCAGATATTCATTATTACCATTGGGAGAATCTGTACCTATTTCGCGAGGGTACGGGTTGTATCTGAAGAAGGTGCATTCCTCAAGAGGAACACAACAGTGTACTTGAGCACTGTCACAAACTAGAATATGGTGGGCATCATTCGGGGAAACGCACGATAGCAAAGATTTTACAGAGTGGCCTATGGTGGCCCACATTGTTTAAGAATGCTACAGAGTATGTTCGAAGTTGCACTGACTGTCAGAAAATGGGAGGAACCGTTGGTTCCAAAGATACCATGCCCCTAAGATACATACATATTTATGATGTTTTTTGCTTGGGGCATAGACTTCATGGGACCATTTCCTGTCAGTAAGGGATTTTAGTACATCCTGCTCACCGTGGATTATGTTAGTCGATGGGTGGAGGCTATCCCCACCCGAGCTGCTGATAGTCGTATAGTGTGTTCCTTTCTCAAGGACCATATTATTATACGGTTAGGGTCTCTAAAATACTGATTTCAAATGGGGGAAGGCATTTCATTAATAGAGAAGTAAAGAAGCTTGTGAAGGAGTACGCCATTGAGCACAAAGTTGTGTCTCCTTACCACCCCCAGACTAACGGCTTGGCAGAAACTTGCAAAAACTTGTACGTCCAGATAGGAAGAAACTTGCAAAAACTTGTACGTCCAGATAGGAAGAACCGGTCCCAGATGCTTGATTCAGTTCTATGGGCTTATCGGACAGCTTACAAGTCTCCTTTGGATATGTCTCCCTACAGATTGGTGTATGGAAAGCCTTGCTACCTGCCAGTAGAATTAATTCACAAACCTTTATAGGCACTCCATGTATGCAATCTTGATTATGAGAACATAGGAAAGAACAAGAAGTTGGATTTGAATAGATTACTAGAATTCCGAGACTTTGCATATATAAGGAGAAAGTCAAGCATTGGCATTGTAAACACATTCTAAGGAAGACATTCTCTCCTGATCAGAAAGTCCAGTTATTTGATGCTAAGTTGAAGTTGTTTCCAGGAAAATTCAAAAGCAAATGGTCAGGACCGTTCATTGTCATAGTTGTGTGTGACAATGGGAGTATTGTCATATATGGGTTGTCATATGATGCATAGCCATTTATTATGAACGAATAGTTGCTGAAGAAAATATCTAGATCGTGATTCATTCCTGTCCGTAGTTGATTCTATATTAGTGGTATCAGACAATGATCCTTTAATTCTATCTTTTATGCATGTTACATTAGCTGACTACCTATTGTATATCTTTTCGTTTCAGTCTTTCTTCTTCCATTTTATCATTCACCCCTTTCCGTGTGTATATATGCCATACTTAGGATGTGCTTTATCTTAAGTATAGGAGAGGTGGATGATTGGAGTTGTTCATATTCATCCTATCAATCACTCGGGTTGTTGCTTATACTTAGGGATATTTTATACTAAGTATAGGGGAAGTGATGCTGTTAGTACCGTCTCTTTTGTGTTTTTATTCTTCTGATCTATCGATTGTCTCACAACTTGTTGATATTATATACTTAGGGCTATTCTACCCTAAGTATAGGGGGAAAGACAAGCCATTGAGTCTGTTAATTCCTTTCCTCGGTTTTCCCTTTTATACAGTCTTCTATACTTGGGATTAATTAATCCCAAGTATAGGGGGAGATCACCGACTTCTATTTATTCTTTGAGTAATTGTTGTATAGTGTTCTTTTCACTTTTCTATACTTAGCATGAGTTATGTCTTCCTTTGCATCACTTTGATGACTATGAGGACATAATTCGAGCTAAGTATAGGGGTTGTCGTATATATTATATATACTTTAGACATACTCGTACTTTTAAAAAGATGTGATCATTTTTGGGATATGTATATGCGTAAAATCCATGTGTGTATATAGACTTTGGTCACCTTCCATCTTAAAAAAAGAAAAGAAAAAATAAAAAATAAAAAACATAATAGAAGAAAAAAATCCTCTCATAAAATTTTGTATAATTCGTGTATATACTTTTATATATTTTACTAACCCTTTTTCTTAAATAATAAAAAATAAATAAAAATTTAGAAAAGACTCTGTGGAAAAAATTGCTTTGTATATTTACATTTGCATGTACTCTTTTCAATATAATATTGACATTTAAACTAAGTCTAGAATAAAGTTGAAGAATGGAGCTTAGTTGGACCTTAATCCACTTAAATTCAGAAGAATTTTATAAGAAATGGAATTAAGACTATTCAGGTCCTAGCGACTTAATTCTTTGAGTCTAAAAGATTGTGTTGAGATGTCATCTTGATTAGTCTAAGTAGAATATTTAACGACACACACATGATTCTCCTAGACCATGGCTTGTCTTGGACAAGCACTCTACACGTAGCTCTTCATGGAGGAGGTAGTGAGGAGGTAGAATCTTTTGGCTTGGGGTAGCACACAGGTATGTAACAACTAGTCGGAATATCCATCTTCCTCTAGGGAGGGTAGTGTATCTCATCCTGATCTAGTAGCATTGAGGTCTAAAGACAGGATGTTGTGAGGTTGCAATAATGCTTCAAAAGAAGTATACTCTACTAGCTCAAGAGGAAAAACTCCTTATGTACATGCCGCACATTGTATATAAAAAAACAGAATCTCCAAAAGTGGTCAGGCTTGATTGAAAAGCAAAATGCTCGTAGAGTGTATATACAAGTATAGAAAAATAATAATAAGAGCTGCAAAGTAAATTTTTTGTAAGCTTGCAGCTGGATGACTTGCCTACACTGGTCATGCATCCAAGGATAAGTAGCTACATTGGTTGGTTTCCATTCTTTTCTCCATCTCCTCTTCTTGAGTTCGTTGTACTTGAACATACCAGGGAATATCCCCGCTCCTCGAGGAAAGAGTTGCTAGAACGAGGGACTAAAATTACCTTGTCGAGAGAGGTTGTTTCTTTGCTACTTTTGCGATGAGGAACTATATTTTTCATACACCGTACAAGTAAAAAATCATAGTCATAAGAATTTGTGTATGTAGACTTGTCCTGACCCGACTGTTGAGGCGACCTGATTATGAGTCTTGTGGAACTTAATGGCTGTTAGGTTTTAAATCCATTAGCCATTAAGGTTCCGCCACACTAATAATCCAAAGGTCTGATAGAGCTCCATACTACAACTTTATGAAGACAAGTTTAGTACTCAATATTGTCCAAATTTCTTTATTTTTCCTTTCTTTTTCTTTTATTCACTTATTCTTTCAAATAAGTGTTTGCTAAGGGACATGCAAAGGTAAAGCATAGGGGATGATGAATATGCTTTTCATCATCTTTATTCATTTATTTTAGCTTAAACTCCATTATAAAACACCTTCATATAATACTAAATCCATATTCTTACTAACATGCATATGTCACACATATTGTACATTTATTACCATTTTAACCTAAAATAAATAAAGAAAGAAATAAAAGAAAAATAAAGAAAATAAAAGACTATATATGTAATAGATACAGGCTGACCTGAACCCCAAGAGAAGGTCAAGACTTGAACTAATCGACCAGGATAAAGTAGGGGGAGATAGTGTCTTTAATCAGAAAATCCAAAAAAACATTTTATAAATACTTCTCATTCTTTTTTGTGTATATTTATATAAAATTTATGTTATTTTATTTGTCCATAAATTGACCTCAAATTAAATATTCTTCTAAATGGAAGTTGTAAATAACAAATTTTCTAAACAATACAAATAATTTAAAATAAAACCATGTATAGAATAAAAGTAACCACAATCGGAAAAAAAGTCGTAAAGTGATAATTGGAAGGCAAATTCCGGCTCCATATGAACTCGAATTGAATCAAACTCACTTCCATCGTACTCTAACATAAATTTTCTTTAAAATGACAATGGTTTCATAATTTTTGGAGTTACAGTTTGAAAGATGGTTTTCAAGGGTGATTTTTGCAATTTTACAATTTATTTATTGTATATATCGATCCATGTCTATTTTTATACATAATATATTTGTAATTAATTTTAAATATTTTTTATTAATTATTTAAAATTAAAATAAAAAATTTAAGTATAAATTAACATAATTTCCTTATTTAACTATGTATATAATGTACCATATGTATATATTATATGTATATAATTAATTTCCTTAAATAGCCGCCACAAAAAATTAAACAACTATCATTTATTATTTAAATTGATAAAATGAAGAAATTTATTTATTTATTTATTATCTAAATAATATACCATATGTATATAATTTAATTAATTCTTTAATTAACCCACCATTAAGGTGGCTCGTTAAGTTATTGGTATTTATTATTATTTTAATTACTTTAATTTCGAAAAATATTTTATTTATTAACTAAATTAATTTAATTTCACCATTAACATCTTTCCTTTTTTTCCTCTCCATTAATTCATTTTTTGAAATTCAAATTCTATTTCTATTTGGCTCCTCCTTCCACATTCTAACTTGATCAATCCTTTGGTGAGAAGAGCCTAATCTCCAAGCGTCATCTTGTGGAAGAAAGGTGTCTAGCCTCCGAGTCGTCCGGTAACAACAAGGCAATCTTCGTTGAGGCCATTACGACATTCATCCGCTCTTACGGTGAGATCCACACTCCTTTATTTTTCAATTTTTGATCTAGATAATTTATGTTAATTTTTGCTTTGATTTCATTGTTCATTCTTAAATCATAGTTTCTAATCATTAATCATTGTTTGTTACCAACTTGATTCCTATCTGATATCGATTACCATATCATTCTCGATCTCATCGCTTCATGTTCTACCTCACGCAACCACACATCTCCGACCACACACAGTGGCAGGAGATCTGGATCCATTCGTCCACCTCACTGGATCTGCATCCACTCACATTTTCTGTGTTTGATTTTTGTGGACCAAGCCATCATGCTCAGGTCGATTTTGTATTCTATTTTATTGAAGGTACACATGATTTTAAAAAAATTACAAAAAAATCAGTTGTTGTTATTCATCAAAATAAAAAATAAAAAATCTGAGCGGCAGCACCGCCGTCCCTCTCCTCTGCCGCCCATCAGATCTTCTGCCAACCACCGTCGTCAGTCCCTCTGTCTGCACCTCTGCCTGCGCGAGCCGCCAATCGCATCCTCTATCGGGGGCATGTGTGCGCCCCTCGTCTGACCATCTACACGCTAGGAGCTCGAAGCATTGCCGATCGATCAATGCAGCTAGCCATTGCACGACCTCACCCTCCGCACGAGGCCCACTTCCTCACCGACTATCCACCTGGAGTATGCCCTTTGCCAGGAGCAGCACTGCCAGCTGCGTCCCTTCACCCTCAAGTATCCCTCACCAATCAGGGTTGTCGCCTCCTCATCATCGTGGCTCATCTCCTCCGCTTGAGGGAGTTCCACCCACCGTCATCGTCAGTCCCTCCGCCTGCACCTCCACTCGCGTGAGTCGCCGATCGCCTCCTCATCAAAGGATGTATGTCGACCCTAGCCGCAGAAGCTCGACTCCACCACCGATATTTACCATCACCGATGTAGCATTGCTGCTCATCCCCACTCCACGCAACACCCCTGCTGACAGGACAAGACATCTGTGCGATGATAGCACCGTCATCGTAGACCCAATGGTAGGAACCAGAATCGTCGATCGCAGACCTTTGCTTGGATGAGAAGAAAGGGGTGGTGCCCCCTCTTGATTCCAAGTACAACGAAGAAGCCCATGTGTCATACCCTATTTTTTGGGGGTAAATATCTATTTGACCTCCCAAACTTCTGTTTATTTGCAAACAAGCAAGATTGTTGTTTATCCACGTGATCAGCCCATTATTTTCTATAAAAACTGCAAACCTACACCCTCTTTTTTGGTAGTATTAATTTCCTAATAATTTTAACGAAATTACAATTTAGTTCCTGGAATTCAGCATTTAATTTCTTTCTCATTTTACATGAAATAAATGTTATTTGTGTTCGATAAATTCTCCATAAATTAAGTTAGACTCCTGCTGTGTTCATATTCATTGTATAATTTTTTCGTTACATTCTATTTTTATTTTACATTATTAAAAAAATAAAAAACATCGCATTTTTCATTGTTTGAAATTTGAAAATTCATAAAATTTTAAATATTACATCAAAAATTCCCAAAAAATAGAATAATTCTCTTTTTGTGTATTTTATTTCCCATATAAATTTCACGCATTAATTTTTTTTTAAAATGTTAAAAGTTTGCAAAGTACTAAAAATATCATAAAAATCATAGAAAATGATAGAAAATTCCAAAAATAGCGATTTCACTTCTTGTTTGTAGATAATTTGTTAAACTTTATAGGAAAAAAATAAATCTAGTAAATTTTTATTTTGTTTTTTATTTTTAAATTTAAAAATATTCATGTTTGTTCGTTATTTGTTTTTCTCCTATTTTTATTCATTTAAAAATCTTAAAAATTCGAAAAATCATCTAAAATCACTAAAAATAGTAAAGATATATTAAAACACAAAAAATTCTTTTGGTATTTTTGATTATTTTTACTATATTTTAAAAATAAAAAAATAGACCTCCTTGATTTTTGTATGTAAATTTTATTTGGAAATTATTTTATTAAAAATTTAAAATTTGCAAAATTAAAAAAAAATCAGAAAATAAAAAAACATAAAAAAATAAAAAAGATAAAACTCTCACAAAAACCAAGATAGATAGCATTTGATTCCCTCTTTATATTAATTGATTTTTCGATTATTTAAAAAAACCCTCGGGATTTGTAGCCTCCTTGAGTTCGATCATGTTGCTATATAAGTTAATTAAATGGTAAAATTATCTTGCTATATTTTTTAATAAATTTAGTTTGACAAGTAAATACAATTTTTTGTTGAGGGATTATTTGGGATGCGAAGACATCACATTTATTCATAATTCATCTATAATAAAACCCAAAAACCCCTTGTTCAACACCTGCAGGCGAGATCTGCAGTTATAGTCTCCGCGTAGCGAACTTCCCGTCAAGATCGTAGAGCTACTTCGATTTTTCGTCAAACCAGACCGAGGACATGGCAGGAGTACAACATAGCAGCTCCACAATTCGGCGAACCACACAGAAAAGTTTTCCATCTTCATCTCTTCATTTTTTTAATATGACACTCAATTTTTTATTGTTGGTCTACACCCAATTTTTTTAATTAAACATACCATCTTCCTCATAATCCCAAACCACATCATCACTATCACCAATTCATTATTTCCCATTTCATCTTCATTCATGTTATTATTCCATGTTTGAGAAAACATATTTAAAAAATTAAAATCAAAACAAAACAAAAAAAGGTGCAACAAAAGTGAGCAGTTGACCTCCACCACACATCCCCCCTAGAAAGGGTTGCAGGTCTCTGTCGCGTGTGATCGTGCCCTCAACCTCACGTGGTCGCCAACCATCGTTCCCCTGGATGTAGCTCTCATTCCTGCTCTGCCAACCTGCACCTCGCCAACCTCAGCGGCTACTGCGTCGCACACACACGTGCCCACCGTCCCTGATCCAACCTCCTCACGCGGCCTCTACTCCAGCACTTCCGCTCTGCCACACGCACCAGCGCGCACGGCTCCCACCATCCCCTTACCATCACCACGTGGCCTCTGCCCTTGCCACCGTAGCAGCCCCCGCCTGCGACCGCTGCAACCCACGCTGCTCGGCCCTACCACACAACCCTCTCCAGTCACATGCATCGAGCATGCGATCTCTCGCTGTTGTCCAACCACAACATAGTTGTGGGTTCCATATATGAAATTAAAGAAGTGCCCTTAGGCACAACCTTTTTTGATAAGTTTTGATTTCGTGATTGCAAAAAGACCATGTGATTGTGAGTTAATTTGAACATTCATTTGGCACCTATTTTGAATTATAAAAATGGCAAATTGTTATTTAACTATTTCTACAGGCCTTGATTATTTATTTCTAATTTTATGAGCCTATGACTTTATAAAAAATCAAAGTGTGATATTTATTGAAATTTTACCCATTTATGCTCTGAAATTCACATGCATTAATTCCATACTTTAAAAATTCTCAAAAGTTCATAAATGATGCGTCCATTTGTGCTTTAATTTCTATCAAAATTTCTTTGAAAATGGATGGGTCTTGTGCGTAAAATCAATAGTTGAGTGATTTTTGCAATTTATTTTTAATTTGGCATACACATATTATTCATCCGCAAACTCAAGTCTCTTGGATTACACATGAAAGGACCTCTTTGAGATAATTCGGTTTGACATGAATTTAAAATTTTGTATTTATTAAGAATTAAATACTCATAGTCACTCTGTTTCACTTTAAAAAATCATAAAAAATCATATATTGTCAAAAAAATAAAAAATATAGTGTAGCTTCATTTCATCGTATTTACCTTTTATTAAAATGTTCACTAATTTTGCATTTTGTTTGTGTCAGAAATTGCATAAAAAGTGTGCATTTTCATTGTTGCATTTTAACACCTAAAATTCCAAAAAAAATACATTTTGCATTCATCAGTAGATTAGGTTTTTAGAAAAAAAATATAATTTGGTTAAATTGGCTTTTATTATTATAATTTAATTTGACTATATTGCTTGATTTCTTAAGAACTTAATTCAATCACATTTTTCATTGTCATTCGTATTGTTTAAAAAATACCAAAAAAATATTTATCCGAAATTTGTGCATTAATTGATCAAATTTGACTTTGCCTCCTTGAGTCAACCCTGGGGCTTGCCCAGGTTAAATAAAAACAAACTACACTTAATTTACTCGATTGATTTATTTATTTGTGTGGTTATTTTTTATTGACCCTGATTGCCCGACTACAACATAAAAATGACAATTAACTTAGGGTAATTTAGAGGTTCGTCCGATGGCACCATTGTCGAGGAGGAAAATGGCTTAGGATCATTTTAGAGAACTTAGCATTAAATTTTCCACCCTTGGGTAGTCTGACCCCTTGTTTTTATTGTAATTATTTCTCTATTTATTTTCCTGCATTTTTTTCTTCTTTATTTTCTGATATTTTATTTTGTATCTCACTCTGACCATTGTCTTGGTTTTGTGTGAGGGATTCGACGTGACGAGCAACCACTTACGTGGTCGAGCAACTCAGGAGCATCAGAGTCCAAATTTTCTAAGAATTAATCTGATTGAAGGATTCACATAAAATTAAGATCGAGTTGAGTCGTGAGAGAGTGTAGAGTATAAGATTTTATTTTCTGTATTTAATTTTTTAATAATTTATAATAACTACACATTTCTAACAGATTCTGTTTGGGATCTCGCACGTGTACACGGACTTTGGACATTATTTTTGTGGTGTGTCGAGACATGTTTCACTCTCTGGTGAGGGTGGGGCTTGACTTGAGTGGCTCGTAAGTTGGACCTATACTTACGGCTATTAGAGCTTTTATTAAGTCAATATTTGCATATGCTCGTAAAATCAAGACCACACATTTTCAATTTAATAATACACACCTTAGATCATTCTAAGTTATTCAAATTCAATTCACTTCTTCCTGCTAATTAGAACTGCTAGGTGAGGTTTTCTCTGACTTGCATTTCATTTAGTATAAAATTTTCAATTCTTTATTGCATCACGAATGTGAGCACGAGGATCACTGTAAGTCTTCTGAACTAAGCATGCATCATTGATTTTCCGATTGCACCAGCTTTTCTCGACTCCCTTTCCCTTGGTTTTTTAATCGGGATTGCTCGTTAGGCATGCCTTGAATGGTGGATTTAATTCAGTGAAAATTAAACTTAAAATCATGACCATTAATAGAATTTGGACCAAAAAATTTGACTAAAATAACCCTTATTTGCGAGAGAGCAGCCCTGCCATTGTACACATTGTATATTGATTGTTGAGAGGTGAGGGCGCATCCCTAGGATAGTGCCCAAAACTCACATCTAAATTATGTGTAGATAAATTGATTTCTTGTTTTTCCACTTAAGTAAAACTGAAAAAATAAACGGTCGGACTTTTGCGACTATCACTGAGTTGAGTTGGTGAAATAAGGGTTTACTTTTACATTTGTTTTTGTGTTTGTCCGTGTGTGTTATTCCTCTGTGTATCGACACGTTTTTTTACTTCATTCTGCTTTCACTTCTTGACAAAGATGTTGGCTTATTAGTATCTGTATTCGAATACTTCACATCATTTCTCCTATACTGAATACCAAACATCTTCACCATTTACCTCTTCCATCTCCCCACCCTACCTCGATCATAAAGGCATACCTTTGACTGACTTCCCCACTTCTTCCCATTTCATACCTATCCACCTTCTTACACCTCAGATCCACTTCTACCTTGGGTTGGTTCACCTTATAGTGGGAGGCTAGATAGAATCAAGGAACAATTCGAAGAGAAAGACACTGCTGAGACAAATGATTGGCAGGATTATGTGCCCCCTCATACCTTATTCTCACCTCAAGTTGGGACCGAACAACAATTCACATATACACGTATCGACTTGACCTTAGAGTAAAACATGGTTGACCTAACAAATCGAATGGAAAGGCCTGCACCATACAATCTTCCTGACTTGATTGACCTTAGTGATCGAGCCCACATTGACCAGCCTTCATATCACACATTCGGAGAGCCTACACATGCATGGATTTGAACTCATGAGCTTAGATTTACAAGAATCTCGTTCATTGATTCCATTATTCGAGACTCTGATCGATGTCTACAATTCGGATGGTCAATACTCGACCCAACATTACATGCCAGAGTCTAGGTATGTTGAGGCTGAGGCTACAAGATCTCAACAGTTTCCTCCAAGGGAACAGTCTGGTTCCAAGATTTGTTATGAGGAATCTTTGTAGGATACCATTTCTAGGATTATGAAGAGATATGAATTAATTAAGGATAAATTTAGAAATATCATCGACCGACTAATTTCCATTTATTCCAGCTTAGATATGGAAGTAGAGAATGAAATAAGTGGATTCGATGTTGAAAATAATCTAGTGGACACAAGGAGACACACCCACTTTGTACATTTGGAATCCATATTACCTCCCTCTTTGACTAACCACTTACCTTCCAATCTAGAGTCTGCACATCCTCTCACTCCTCCTTCACCTATTCAAAATACCAAAAAATCAAAAATCCCAAAAAGATCAAACAATTTGGAAAACTAGATAATCTTATAAAAATAGAAAATGAAAAAGATATAAAAAAACTAGATCCTTCCCTAATGGAAGTACTCGATGGGGAGAAAGACCAATAGTGCTGCAGAGTGAAGCGGTTGCCTAGAATTGAATGTGAAATCAAATACACTACCTTCACACTTGCTAGAATCGATGATGACTCATCATTAAATATCCTCCCGATTTATGTATTTGACAAGCTCAAACTCGAGCCAATCAAAAAGTCTAAAGAGATTGTTCAGTTGGTTGATTGATCTATAAAACAATCGAGAGGAACTATTTCACTCGTCATTACTTTCAAGCTGCTCTATTCTATGTAGTCTTCAAGATCATTGACATTGAGCACCAAGGATAGTTTACCCAGACTCTGATTATTCATGGGAAGGTACAAATTGGTGACTACAGATTGTAAGACTCGGAAGATCAATTTTTTTGCATTGGGAATTGGGAGAACTTCGACCTCACCCACTCTTTGACACACAATACTCTAAGGTAACCCACAATGCTGTCGACAACTGTGACCATCGAGAGGTAGATGAGTCCCACATTACTTCTATACCTGAGATATCGATTGTTGAGACTACCATTGGATCAGAGACTCCCCACAAATCCACTACTCCCGTTGCTTGCATCACTACTAATGCGATGCCAACAGAGACCACTAGCACATATCCGAGACGTGTGTTGACCTTCAGGAATATTATAATCTATATGGCAACTCATCTGATGAGCAACCCACGGTCATCACCAGACCACATCCTAGACCTTCAACAAAGCAGACAACCAGGACTAAATTGACCATACAAAACAAGATTGCTCCATCCTCTTGTCGGTTATCTAGAGGAAGGAAGTTGAGAATTGATTCCTCGAGGCATTCCCTTGAACCCCTCAAGGTGTGCCACTCTCCTCTCCCTCGCAATGCTTTAGATTCTAGAAAACTGACTAGGAAAGTTTCCTTCAACATACCAGAGAAGGAATTTTCTAAGGAGTCCTCATCAAGTTTGGATGAGGTGATTTATATGAGTGAGCTCAGTTCGGTTGTTCTTAAGTCCTATTTGAACAAGCGACCATGTGTCGACCCTTGTTGGACATTCCCTGCCCATCACTATTATTCATCGGAGGACGATTCTGACAGCGACACATATGTATATTACCCACCTCTTTTCTCCTGCAAGAAGGTTCGTCACAAACCTTCTTGATCCTAGTATATTCTCACTCCTCTTTGTATATATTTTCTTTCTTTTATTTCCCTCCCTCTCCCATGATTCGTGTCACTTGCCCCAGTTCTATATCATTTTCATTTAGTGGCTATACTTAGGATGACTATATCCTAAGTATAAGGGGGTGAGTGTCCTGAGTTGCTCTTTCTTGTCTTTTATTTTACTTTTTGTATATTATCTCCCATTCTCATTGATCCCCTGATCTTGACCACCACTCCAACTTAGGCTTACCAGAGCCTAAGTATGGGGGGGCAATGCCATGGTGTATTCTCCACACCCACTTCTTCCTCTTCTGTCTCATTTTCCCAACATTTTTCCCACCTATACTTTGTACGAGCTATGTCTTTATTTCACTTTGTGCTATGAGGACATAGCATACGCTAAGTATAGGGGGTTTGTATATATTACATATATACTTTACTCATAGCTCGTACTTTCACGTTTTTTTGGTATAATATTCAATAAATACAGGATGGGTAAAAAAATAAAAAAACTATGAAATATTTTTGAAAAAATAAAAAAAATAAAAAAAAAACAAATCATCAAAAATCTTTTCAAATTTTTTTCCTTTCTTTTTCAAAAAAATAATGAAAAAAATCTTTAACATGTTTTTCTTCTTTTCCACTTTTTCAGAATAAAAAAAGGTTTTCCAAAAAAAATCTTTTTTCTTCTTTTCTTTTTTTTTTCAAAAAAAATCGAAAATTAAAAAAAACACTAACTAATGAGTTGGTTTAGTATCTGACACTTACACATTCACAAAAGACTATTGAAGTTCAAGAACACTTGTTTTTATGAGTTTTGAGATTTAGAGTTAACTAGCCTTAGTCATTAGGGTCTTTGACGTAATTATTATCATTTCCCTAGTTTGAAAGATGTGTGTGTTATATTGCATACTTAGTCTCTACCTTAAGAATATGATCATCACCTCACATATACGACTGTAGTTATGATGAGATGAGTTGAAATTTAACTTGAGGAACTGGGATGAGAGATTTGAGTTTGGACCTGATTTATGATGCTTGAGGATGGGATAAAATCAATGAAGGCTTCATGAAACCTGAGTGTTAGCACCTTTAGCTAGTGTGAGAACATGTTTCTTATACTATTCTCTTGATATTAACCTATGTACCAGGCTGTGATGAAATCAAAAAATTTATTGATCTGTATGTGCCAACTCGGTAGAACCAGTGGAGCTACACAAAATTCAAAAAAAAAGAGAAAGAAAAAGCTCTACACTTCAAAGTCAAATACCAAGATCTTCCACCAAAGGCAAGAACTCCTAATCATTTAAAAGTGTCCACTTGGACCAAAGCTATTAGAACCATGAGTCGACCTAGCACCCAAAACGAGCTCTACATCATAATGCAACAAGTTTGGGTGTAAAAAGTATATTACATACTCAAAAAGGCACATAAAAGTGTACTCCCAGGAAAACAATTGCAGACGACTCCAACTTCTCTTGACGGACACACTGATCAACACCAAAAAATAAGCATGTTGAGTTAATAAGGCACTTGAGAGGATCCTTGTTCCAATGAGAGGGAGAGAAAAAATTACACAAACCTATACCCTCCATCAACCGGCATTCCATCTTCACTTTTAAGTCTGACAACTAAAGAGATAGTGGATTGAATGTGAGAAGTTATTTATTCCCTAGTGTTGAGGATTGGTTTCTTTGGAGAGTCTCTTGGACTGAAACTTTGGGTGACGTTGCGACTCTACTCTTGTAGCTATAGTCTACACTTAATGTCATATTCTTATTATATATGTATAGATAGAGAGTCTTATGATTAGGGATATTGGATACCTTTTCACTAGAGCTTGGTTCAGCTTAGAATTTTAAGATCACTAAAATCGAGATTTCTTTAATGGATCAAGTCTTGTATTCACATGCACAATCAGGGGTTAATCTAACTTATTCATTCTTTATTTGATCGAGGACTAGTAAAAATTAAGTATAGGGGGGTGATGAATCCGTGATTCACCATCTTAATAGTAATCTTAGATAAATCTCTAAGCCAAACATCAAATAAATATCCTTAAAATCAATAAATTAATCAAATGATTGTTATAAATAAAATACATTAATATTATATATTTTATTGTACAAAATAAATTAATAATAAAAAGCCGCAAAATAAAGGAGTTATTCTCTTATAAATAGCCAAAACTTTAAGTATTTTTAATAATTCCATATCAACTCCTTTTTGGTTAATTCTTTCTCTAAATTATATATGAAAATGTATATAAAAATACAAAAATACAAAATCAATTCCACCATCAATAAATACTCTTAGTTCTCAAAGAGAAAGGGTTGTAAACTCAAACTTCCCGACTACATTCCTACTCCATATGAACTCCAAATTCACCAAATTCACTTTTAAATTTCAAGTTAGAAAATTGTCTATCCAATGAAAGTGGTTTCATTAAAATCGGAGTGCATTTGCAAAACTTGGGTTTTGGGACCTAGTAGTATATTGTATATAATGTAATAATTTGATATTAGCATTTTATGTACAAATTTAACTCGTTTTTATTTATTCCTTTTTCTATTGATTTATTTATTGTATGGTTCAATAAAGTAAATAATTATAAAATAAAAATAATTTATTTCACCATTGAAAATAATGTATTGTGACTCTGCATATAGTGTAAATATTGTTCTTTTACTCCATTTTGTTTTACTTTTTCTTATTTATCCAAAATCCAAAAAAAATTATATTTTACTTTATTTCTATTATTTTATTTTATTTTAATTTTTAAATATATTTTAATAAAAAATGCAAAAAGTAGAAGTTTTGTAAAATTATGTCTTGTACATATGGTGTTTTGTACATATTGTGCTAATATTCTTGTAAATATTCCATTTTCTTTTCTTTTTTTATTTTATTAATTTAAGTAGCCTAATTTTGTTTTTTTATTTTCATTTTTTCTTCTCTTATTTTCTTCTGTGACTCTCATTCTCTCCTCATTTTCCACCATTCCTCCAACCTCCAACCCACTTGTTTTCTAACTTCATCCTCCTTTTTATTCCCTTCTCCTCCTTCATTGTCCTTTATCTGCCATTAAATGAGAGAGGTTCTATCCCCATCAAAGCCTTGAGGTGACCGCTCTCTCTTCAATGTTTAGTAATGATGACCTGCAGGCGAGATCTGCGGTAATAGTCTCCGCGTAGCGAACTTCCCGTCAAGCTCGCAGAGCTTCTCTGATTTTTCATCGAACATGATAGAGGCCACGGTAGGAGTGCAGCATAGCGGCTCCACAATCTAGCAAACCACACAGGTATGTTTTCCATATTCATCTCCTTATTTTTTTAATCTAACACTTATTTTTTTATTGTCGTCCTACACCCATTTTTTATTAAACATACTATCTTCCTCATCATCCCAACACATCATCACCACCACCACCAAATCATTATCTTCCATTTCATCTTGATTCATTATGATTATTCTCTGTTGGAGAAAAGATATTAAAAAATTAAAATCAAAACAAAAAAATAAAAAAAAGGTGCAACAGAAGCCCGCCACCGACCTCCACCATGCATCCCCGCCAGAGAGGGTCGTAGCTCTCCGTCGTGTGTGATCGCGTACTCATCCTCACGTAGCCGCCAGCCACCATGCCCGTGGCCATAGCGCAGTGTGCTCTGCCAGCCCGCGCCTTGCCAGCCCCAACGACTACTGCATCGCGCCCACATATGCCCGTTGCCCCTGGTCCAGCAACCTCGTGCGGCCTCTGCTCCAGCACCTCTGCCCTGTTGCATGCACCAGCGCGTGTGTCTCTCGCCAGCCCCCTACCACTGCATACGACCCCAACCTCCCTCGCGCGGCGTCCTCCCTCTCTACCGCAACGACCCCCACCCACGACCGCCGCAACCCCCGTCGCGCGACCTTGCCCCGCAGCCCTCTCTAGCCACAGCTATCGCATGTGTGGCACACAGCTGCTCGCCATCACCCAACCGTTGCCATATTCATGATTTCGATTCTTAGAACCCATGTCTTACATCAAAGAAAGGAAAAAGAAGGCACGTGACTTTCATTTGCTTCCTTAGGTAAATTGCAAGAAATCTAGTAGAGGTATATGAAAGTATAGAAGTGTCGTTAGGCATAACTTTGTTTGTTCATTTTTTATTTGTGAATGCAAAAAGAACCACGTGATTGTGAGTTAATTTGAACATTCATTTGGCACCTATTGGAATTCTAAAAATGGCAAGTTATTCTTTAACTAGGGCTATATGCATTGATTATTTATTTCTAATTTTATGAGCCCTTGTGACTATTAAAAATCAGAGTGTATTACCCAATTATGCTCTGAATTTTGCACACATTAATTCTTTGCTCTAAAAATTCTCAAAAGTTCAAAAATGATGCCTCTAATTGTGATTTAATTTATAATAAAATTTCCTTGAAAATGTATGTGTCTTGTGCCTAAAATAATTAGTTGAGTGATTTTTGTATGTGATTTTTAATTTAGTCCACATATTATTTTTCCGCAAACACTAGCCTCCTGGACTGCACATGAAAAGACCATTTTGATATATGGTTTGGATTGAACTTAAATTTATGGATTTATTAAGATTAAAATACTTGCAGTCACTTTGTTTCACTTTGAAAATTCTTAAAAAAATCTAATATTGTAAAAAAATACAAAAAATAGTATAGCTTCGTTTCATCATGTTTAACTTTTATTAAAATTTTAATTACTTTTGCATTCTTTTTGTATGGAAAATTGCATTAAAATACATAAAAAGTGTGTATTTTTCATTGTTGCATTTAACCCATAAAATTCCAAAAACAATATATTTTGCATTCATAACCGATTTAGGATTTTTGGAAAAATATAATTTGGATAAATTGGATTAATTTACCATTGAAATTAAGTTTGGATAAGTTGCTTGATTTCTTAAGAACTTAATTCAATCGCATTTTGAATTTTCATTCATATTGCATAAAAAATACCAAACAATATTTCTCCGAAAACCGTGCATTCATTGATCTAATTTGACTCCTAAGTTGTTCCTTTCCTCCTTAAGTCGACCCTAAGCTTGTCCAAGTTAAATAAAAACAAAACCGTACTTAATTCACTCTATTGATTTATTTATTTGTGTGGTTATTTTTTATTGATCCAGATTACTCGACTACAACATAAAAATGATAATTAACTTTGGGTAATTCGCAATTAATAATCCAAGAACACTTCTCAGATCGTTTCATCTTACCACAAGTAATGTGTAGTATTACCTCTTGAAGCATGTGAAGGATATGGGGAGATCCTTAAGTGCATCACGGAAGCATGATGATCTCATCGTATGCGATCGGGAGCGATTAGTCGCACTAGTTGCTCGATGCAGCAGAATTTAAAAATTTTAATGTGATGAAACCACATGATCCAAGAACCTTTCTCGGATCATTTCATCTAAACCACAATTAGGTATAAGGTTTACCTCTTGAAGCGTGGTTGCGATCGAGTCTCTAAAAGAAGAGACCTCCAATCTCAAGTCTGATCCAACGGAGGAGACGCTTGTGAGCACGTTGATGAGATGCGTCCTTCTTGCAATCCATGTTGATGATCCAAGCGATGGATCTCCTGATCTCGACAAACGAGATCCAACATCTTCTTCATGAGAGAGGTGCGCCGAAGGAGATGGAGATCCACGAATAGATGATCCCGCAACATAACGACGATGCTGCGGTGATAGCGACTCTCTAAAGGGCTACATGGTGGACGGCCACAATGAGAGAGAGAGAGAGAGGCACATGACGAGTAGAGAGAGAGAGAGGGAGAGAGCATTCATTAATCTTGTGTATCCTAAAGAACAAGGGGTGCCTCTTCTTATATAGGGTTTAGGGATCCATGGATTTCAATCCATGGACAACACAAAATCAATGGATGAGATTGATTTGTGTTTCTTTCAATGGCCATGATCTTGTTGGGAAAACATAACAATGATTAATTTCATTTAAACTAATATATATCGATGAATCAATATATTTAAATTATAATTAAATTAATTAATTATCCTTGGAGATGATGTGGAGATAAACCTCCTCCCCTAAAAGAAGGGGAGACGACCACTCTTCACATGAGATCTCACTATCTCATGATATCTCCAAGATTTACAACAAAACTTGTTGTAAATTATTTCACAAAATAATTCATAATTATTTTGTGAACCTTGCAATCATGCCATTGGAAAATTGTGAATGACATTCACATCCCAAAACAAAATGTAAATTATATTTTTAATTAATCATCCAATGAGAATCCAATTCACATCAATAATTAATCAACAAATATAAATCACAATATGCTCTCTCTAATATATTATAAATCATATTTATAATATATCTGATAAATATGGATAGTGTTATCCACATTATTCATATCCATGGTAATTAAATCACATCTAATCATCTTGGATCTCTATTCTCATGTTCCCAAATAATACGAATCACATTCACATTATTCACATCTTTGATAATTAAATCACATTTAATTATCTCAGATAATTCTCCTAATAATATGAATCGAATTCATATTATTCATGATAAATAAATCGCATTTAATTACCAATAGCTCAATGCTCAGATACATATATCAACAATGAAATTATCCATGAACTCTTTCAAGGATAATGCGCTTTCTCCATAGATACTTGGAGATAAGGACAGGGTGATTGTGTTGTTCCACATATAGTGACTTGGATATTGAGATCACATCTCTAATCCATATCTTGCGGACCTCTCATAGATGCTTGATTAAATCAAGATCGTAAATTTAATCTTCTCATTACATCTGAATCACATTCAGATCAATGTCCAACATTTGGACTAAGATCATATACTTCTCTATGAGAGGAGTCACTAAAATCCAAACCTGTTTCGTCACTCCCTCGGAATGGAAGCGTCATGGTTATACAATCGTTTATGATCACATCAACCTCAGGCATTCCTAATACATGTACATAATACTGGAAGACCCAGAACAAATCCAAAGTTTTAGACCTCTTTTAGACCGTCTCCTTCAGGATTTTATCATTAAGGTTCTCATTCGATCATTGGGAGTCAGTTTCAATCATGTACTTTCCAAAAGCATATATCATACCAAGGTGTTAATGATTTACTTTCCCAAAGCATATATCAAACCTTACAAATTCAGTCAAGCTTCCAAAGCGAGATGACCACTCGTAGAATTTGATTCTTCCCAATATCTCATGAGTGAGCTCATGTCTTCTGATTCAGCAATGAACTTGTATGATCCGTTTAAGAGATTGTATTACTCATATGCCCTTGCATGCACACCAGCGCGCCGGTGTATAGACATTTGTTAGGTTATCAACCTATTGGTCTGCCAAATGTACATACTCAAACATATAGTAATACATCGGTCATCGGTCAGGGGAAGCATGCCTATATCGTGACAACATATGAATTTGTTATCTCGATCTTGTTAAGTCAACTCTTTGACCTAGCTAATCTGACACCTCCGAATCTCTATTCCCGTGTAGAGGACCTGCATCAAGAGGTCAGTCAGATATCAGCCAAATGAGAAAGGATTGCCATCTCCTACTCAGGCTGGAGATCATCTCTTAACATTCATTTGACGGTTCTTAAAGAGTCCACAATCTAACTCTTTAGATATTCATCCAAGCACCAGCCTCTATGATTCAAAAATTGAATCAACAGTTGTATGATCATTAAGATGGCCATGGTACATAATCCTAATTGTACTAAGGGACCTATTATGCAAAATAATTATTCTTCATTTCAGATCAGGGAATGATATTTGCAATAACATTTATTGTGTAATGGCTCGCCGTGGGCTCGCATGTCCAACAGTCTCCCACTAGCCCAAAGAGCCATTAATGGTCTAATCATTTAATCCCGTACTCATGCAATAATCGTAGGCTATTTAGGAAAATAGCTAGGTAAGCTGATCAATCACTCTTTCCCGAGAGACTATGCCAAGTCCTTTTACGACACTTGCATATCCCCAGTAACAGTGCTCACACCTAATGCGAATGTTGCATTTTATGAAACCAATACTCAATTTTGTTAGTTATAGTGTCCTTGACGCTACATCTCAATAATTATCATAACCATTATTTTCATTTCTATTATCTTTATCAGAATACCCTTATTCTCGGAAGTCTTTATCTTCTTAGGTATCTGTAGTTAAGACCTTTTAGATCATCATCTATAAAGTCTTAATTTCTTGAACATAAGACTTGAGATCACTATTTCTAAAGTCTTGTCATCTTTGAAGATATTGTTATTTCCGCAATCAAGTGTTTTATTTCGATAGTAGTATTAGTAATAGTTTACTACTCCCACTGCATGGTAGACATCTGGCTTTTGTACACATCTAGCATACACCCGGCTTCTCAAAACTGATGCACAAGGGCAGGCAGTTTTAGCATTCACTTCCTCAACTCTTTGAGGTGTTATCCCTTCAGATAGGTCAGTACCACATCTTAAGGAAAAGAAGCCTTTCTTGGAATTTTCCAAAAAAAATTAGAATATGTCCAAGATGTATCACTAATGTGACGGTTCCAATGCCCTCTTCTCTTTGCTTCTGAACACTTTCATAACTAAGATCTTAAGAGGTATCTTTGATATCACATCTCAAGCTATGGAATATCCATACTATAAAACACTTATTATTATCCTTGTATCATTCCAAATGATTAGGATATTATCTACATTAGTGCGATGAACACAATGGCACTCCCACTAAGCTTCACATGGTTCATCAACATTCTATCTAAAATCATAACATTTATGATTTCATCAAATCTGATGTTCCAACTACAAGAAGCTTATTTGAGTCCACAGATGGAGTTATTCAGCTTGCACAGATTGCTTTCCTCAACTATGAAGCCTCGTGGCTACTTCATATGAATATCCTCAAAGAGGTATTCATAGAGAGATGCAATATTGACTTCCATCTTGAAGATGTCAAAGTCAAGTTGTGTAGCTACAATTAGCAATATTCTGATGGGTTTAAGCAAGGTTACTGAAGAGCAAGTCTCATTGCAAGCAATGTCTTCTCTTCGGTATGTATCTTGTGGATACGAAATGTGCTTTGAAGGTCTCTACCTTCTCATCAGGTTCCCTCTTTCTCTTGAAGATCCATTTACACCTTAACATGCCCTACCCTTATTGGTGGATCCTCGAGGGTCCATATACAACACTTGTATATGAAGTCTACTTTAGACTTAATTGCTAACATCCATCTTTCCATGACATGATCTTCAGAAGCTTAATCACATGAAGTTCGATCATTGTCAGATTTTTCTGACACATGGAATATATCCTCAAACTCATTTGAAGAGGTATTTGTGTTTCATCTTTAATTATCCTTTTAGTTTCCGATTTAAGGAACCTCATTATTTTCTCAACATTAAATGATTCCTTCACTTCATTTTCATCTTGATTCTCAAGAGAGTCATCCTCTAAGAATCACATCCTTAGAGATGAGATCTTTAAGAATCTCAAGGTCATAAAGTAGGTATCCAATACCATCCTTTATTTTCCTAATCGAGTGGTAATCTCTTATGCTAGATTCTGGCTTACTTGTAGGAAACCTTATTGAGGATATAAAATGTAGTCTCTACCACATATATATAACTGGAAACTAAGAGATAATTACGTTAATATTAATCATTGATCAAATCATGTCACACATGATCAATTGTATATCCCTACAACTCTATTGAGTGTAGATGTATTAGGAAGATTGAGATAGGAATGATATTGCTTACTCTATAAGGTATTCTTTGAATTCATATAAAAAGTACAAGCTACCTTGATTAGATCAAATTCATTTCATCTTCCTTCAAACTTTGGTTCTAAACCAAAACTGTGAAATCTTTGAACATTTCAAAGCTTTCTAACATGAAGGAAAGAAATCTCATATCACAAATAATCATCAAATGATATCACATATCATTAATGTTCATTATGATATAGATGATCCACATACATCAATATGTATGAGATCTTGAATACCTCGGCATCTAACACCATTCCCAAAAAAGGGTGTATTGGACATTTTTACTTTGAATACAATAATCACAAGTATGTAAGATTTGAAATTTTAGACATTATGAAGCTTCATCTCTTACTAGTCTATTGATCTTATCAATCGACATATGTCCAAGATTTGATGCAAGATCATTGTCAAATGATCTCTATCCTCCTATTGATCTAGTTAAGGTTTAATTCCAGTATTTAGAAACATTAATGAACCATTCATTAATTTTCTAATTTAGTACATTACACTAGATCTTAGATTACTATCTGAAATATGTCCATCATAACTCTTTATGATAGGTCTACTCCAGAATTTATGTTTATTT
This sequence comes from Ottelia alismoides, assembly GCA_037367405.1. Lineage (NCBI taxonomy): Eukaryota > Viridiplantae > Streptophyta > Magnoliopsida > Alismatales > Hydrocharitaceae > Ottelia > Ottelia alismoides. The sequence goes on along the minus strand of JAZKJV010000720.1, from coordinate 611,420 downwards.
CCAAAAATTAGAAATAAACTATGAGTGTATTCTATTATCTAGGTCATAGAGACATCGTGTAAGACTAAGGGCTCTCCCACTGAAAATATGGTCTATCTATCCAATAGAGATTGTTGCAACAATTGCATCAATATCCATGTGGATGACTATTAAACCTTAAAATCAAATTTCTCTAATTTTCTAAAACATATGCAACCAATTGCAAGTGTTACTAGAAAAATGAGATACAATTATTATACTTTTAATCTTATCAAATAAGAAAGTCAATTTCAATTATTAAATGTAGATTATTTCGATGCACTTTCTGAGTCCTTCTCTAAGGATCTAGATAGACTTGATAGTCATACTATAAACACATCAAGTCATTGCAGTATCAGCATTCATCCGACCCTTTGGATGTCATGTGTGTGGAAACCATAGAAGTACAGTCAACTCTTTGACTTTCCTTCTAACTTGGGTCCGACCCATTCTTCCACAACACTCCTTTCATCTCTTAAAAAAAGGATCTCTTATGTTGAATTCAAAAGATTTCAATATAAGAGTATTTCACCATTATACATGCTTCATTTAGTTCATAGAATATGAATATTATGAAGTTTCATGAACGACTAGAGTAAAGATAGTAGAATGATGACACTCATCGTATCTACATATATCTTATTCAGGTAGGTACTCAAACATTTTGAATACATCCTCTTATAGAGCCACCATTGCGCATAATATAGTGAACCATGTCATCCATGATTAAATGTCAAGAGCAGATATGTATGCCAGAACATCTTCTCAGATTTTATAAGGATTATTTGAAAATTGTGATCATCATCGACATGTCACTTCAAAGTACATTCGATGAGAGATCAAGAATATAGAGACATACAAATCATAGGTTGTTGTCTTATTGTCTATTTAATTGTCATTCATCATTATTATGAGGAAACTTGCACAATGCAACCACATACATTATGTGTCCAACTACAAGTACAATATCTTGATCATGGATCCAATCCATGATATTTTACTGGTTATTATTGAGTATAGTATTGAGTGGGTTTAATGAAAGATTATCTGAAATAAGAAATTTGCATAAATATATATAAATATATATACACACGTTTTACTTTGATTTAGGAATTTTTTATATCAAAGTTGTGTTGCCTTATCAACATTGCATGTTCATTCCCTTAATCACTTTCAATGTAAGAGATATACTTACCATTATAACTCAGGCAAGATCTGGGATCTCCTTCCTTATCTTTGTCACATCCCAATAATATGAGAACATGTAACTCAGATAAAAAGAAGCGGGAACACATTCCGCCTTGCAAGTTCAACTTGCATCTCCTAATCCGATCTTTAACACCCGAACCCACCACCCCTAAGGTGAAGTTGACCCGTCATTAATTTAACCAACCGTCAATCCAATAAAATGAGGACCCGATATTGGGGTCACTACGCATACGTCCTTACTCTTTCGAGAAGCGAAGAGCCCGATCCAAATAGATTGTATGCAAGAATTGTCACTTCAGACAGGTGTCTCCTACATATAATATCTGGAGACGGAACCCTTCGCCTTGATGGGAGACCATGGATGTCACTTATGTGATCCTCTACCTCTTATTCAAAATTCAGCTAATTATCATGAACCATATTCATATAATCAATTCTTCCAAGGGAAATACACGTCTATTCATAATGGAGTATTTTTAATTGGATATAATTCATTTAATCACATTAAATCAATTATCAATCCAATTCAATCAACAAACTTGATTGTTACTTGAATATATGGTATTATCTCAAAGTACGTATTGATTCGAATTTTAATAATTAGAAAATACACCATGATTTCTTCAGCATTATCGAGTCCCTACCCGCTGTCATGGTCAGTACCGACAGGAGTGGGACAAACCACACACGGTGCAACCTGCTATCCCAACACTCCCCGACTAGACACCATATCCACCTCAGGAAAGAATAATGCCAAATCGATCGTTGTGTATTTGAGATGTTCATCAGTTTTTCAATCGAAATTATACCATAAAGTAATAATCAAAACCATTTTGATTATAAGTAAATTTGCTAGACAAATTCCCAAACCTATTCAAGTAACATGTTTGTTGAAAGTGTATCAAGTAACCAATTGGTGATCTAGATCAAATCTAATCATTTATTAGTTGAGGTAATGTTATTTAAGGGAACAATTATCATTCAAATATTTCCCAAATATTATTCACCATTATTCTAGAAAATTAACCATTAATTTCACAAGTTTCTTAAATTACTATCACAAGGTTCATGATTAGGATTGCAATTTTCAGCAGTGACCCTCACTTACTAAAACTAGCATATCTCAGTCATTTTAAATCCAAATTATGCAAAATCAGTTTCTAAAGTTTTATAATTTGATTTAAAATAGAATCCAAGTTATAATTACACATTTATAGGCGTGTCAAAATAGTAACCAACTCCTTAATTACGTTATAATTTGTCATCACCGAAAAGTAGATATATGTTCGTTAAAATGATCATATCTTTAGTTATCAGATTCCAAATCATGCAAACTAAAATCCTATTGTTTTCTTAATTAATGGGAAACATTATCCGATTCAAAATTTTGTGTTTAAATGTTTTACACAGGGCTGAAATTTATCACAAAACATGGCTGTGAAAATTGAAATGCGATAAAACTTTCATGAACCCTAACAAGCCCAAGTCTTCTTAAGTTTATGGATTGAATCCAAAACCTCCAACTTGGCTCTGATACCACTTGAAGGATATGGAGAGATCCTCAAGTGCATCACGGAAGCGTGATGATCGCATTGTATGCGATCAGGAGCGACTAGTCACACTAGTCTCTCGATTCAACATAATTTAAAAATTTTAATGTGATGAAACCACATGATCCAAGAACCTTTCTCAGACAGTTTCATCTAAATCACAATTAGTTATAAGGTTTACCTCTTTAAGCGTGGTAGCAATCGAGTCTCTAAATGAAGAGACCTCCTGTCTCAAGTCCGATCCAACGGATACGCTTGCGAGCACGTTGATGAGACGCGTCCTTCTCGCAATCCATGTTGAGCATCCAAGCGACGGATCTCCTGATCTCAACACATGAGATCCAACATCTTCTTCACGAGCGAGGTGCACTGAAGGAGATGGAGAACCACAAGTAGATGATCTAACAACATAACGATGATGCTGCAACGATAGCGACTCTCTCAAGGGCTCCATGGTGGACGACCATATTAGAAAGAGAGAGAGAGAGGCACATGATGTGTAGAGAGAGAGGGAGAGAGAATTCGTTAGTCTTGTGTATCCCGAAGAGCAAGGTGTGCCTCTTCTTATATAGGATTTTGGAATCCATGGATCTCAATCCATGGACAACACAAAATCAATGGATGAGATTGATTTGTGTTTCTTTCAATGGCCATGATCTTCTTGGGAAAACACAACAATGATTAATTTAATTTAAACTAATATATATCAAAAAAAAATATATTTAAATTCAAATTAAATCATTTAATTACCTTGGAGATAATGTGGAGATAAACCTCCTCCCCTTAAAAAGGGGCAGACATCCACTCTTCTCATGAGATCTCACTATCTCATGAGATCTTATTATCTCATGAGATTTCATAGTCTCATGATATCTCCAATATTTACAACAACACTTATTGTAAATTATTTCACAAAAATATTTCATAGTTATCTTGTGAACCTTGCAATCATGCCATTGGAAAATTGTGAATCACATTCCAAAACAAAATGTAAATTTTTTTAATTAATCATCCACTGTGAATCCAAATCACATCAATAATTAATCAACAAATATAAATCACAATATGCTCTCTCTAATATATTATAAATCACATTCATAATATATCTGATTAATATGGATAGTGATATCGACATTATTCATATCCATGATAATTAAATCACATCTAATCATCTTGGATCTCTATTCTCATGTGCCCACATAATACGAATCACATTCACATTATTCACATCTTTGATAATTAAGTCACATTTAATTATCTCAGAAAATTCTCCTAATAATATGAATCAAATTCATATTATTCATGATAATTAAACCACATTTAATTATCAATATCTCAATGCTCAGATACATATATCGACAATGAAATTATCCATGAACTCTTTCAAGGATAATGCGCTTTCACCGCTGATACTTGGAGATAACGACATGGCGATTGTATAGTTCCATGTATAGTGACTTGGATATAGAGATCACATCTCAAATCCAGATCTTGCGGACCTCCCATAGATGCTTGATAAGATCAAGACCGTAAATTTAATCTTCTCATTACATCTAAATCACATTCAGATCAATGTCCAACATTTGTACTAAGATCAGATTACTACTCTATGAGAGGAGTCACTAACATCAAGACCTATTTCATCACTCCCTCAGAATGGAAGATTCATGGTTATACAATCGTTTATGATCACATCACCCTCAAGCATTCCTAATACCTGTACATCCTGCATACTGGAAGACCCAGAACAAATCTGAAGTTTTAGATCTCTTTTAGACTGTCTCCTTCATGATTTTATCATTAAGGTTCTCATTTGATCATAGGGAGTTGATCATGTACTTTCCAAAAGCATATATCATACCTAGGTGTTGATCATATACTTTCCAAAAGCATATATCAAACCTTACAAATTCAGTCAAGCTTCCAAAGCGAGACGACCACGCGTGGAATTTCATTCTTCCCAATATCTCATGAGTGAGCTCATGTCTTCCGATTCAGCAATGAACCTGCATGATCCCTTTGAGAGATCGTATTACTCATATGCCCTCGCATGCACACCAGCGTGCTGGGGTATAGACCTTGGTTAGGTCATCAACCAATTGGTTTGCCAAATGTACATACTCAAACATATAGTAACACATATGTCTCTGGTCAGAGGATGTGTGCCTATATCATGACAGCAAAAGACATAGGTCTTTTGTTATCTCGATCTCATTAAGTCAACTCTTTGACCTAACTAATCTGACACCTCCGAATATCTATTCCCATGCAGAGGACCTGCATCAAGAGGTCGGTCAGATATCAGCCAAATGAGAAAGGATTTCCATCTCCTACTCAGGTTGGAGATTATCTCTTAACAATTATTTGACAGTGCTTGATGAGTCCTCAATCTAACTCTTTGAATTAACAACTGTATGATCATTAAGATGGACATGGTACATAACCCTAATTGTACTAGGGGACCTGTTATGCAAATTAATTATTCTTCATTTCAGATAAGGGAGTGATATTTTCAATAACATTTATTGCGTAATGGCTCGCCGTGGGCTCACATGTCCAACAACATGGTTGCGATCAAGTCTCTAAACCAAGAGACCTCCTGTCTCAAGTTCGATCCGTCAGAGGAGATGCTTGAGAATGCGTTGATGAGACATGTTTGCCTTACAATCTAAGTTGAAAATCAAGCGATGAATCTCCTGATTTCCACACACGAGATCCTATGTCTTCTTCATGAGAGAGGTGCACTAAAGGAGACAGAGACCCACGAGCTGTTGAAACAGCAACACAAAAGTGTGGCATCGACGATGACTCTCCCTAGGGCATAAGGGGGCGACCACTAAGAGAGAGAGAGAGATGGGGTGTGTACAAAGAGAATGAGAGAGAGAGACTTGCAAAGTGTTTTTAAAGAAGAGTTAGGGTTGCCTCTTCTTTTATTGTATTTTGGGAGTCCATGGATTCCAATCTATGTGAAACACAAAATCAACGGTTGAGGTTGATTTGTGTTTCTATTCAACGGCCATGATGTTGTTGTAAAATTATAAAATCAAATAATTAATTTAAATCAAATTAAATATAGATATAATATAAATATAAATAATTTGATAAAATAAATAATTATTCAAGAGATATGGAAGGTGGCAACCCACCTTCCACATATGGTGGGGACGACCACTTGACCAAGTCAAGGTGGCAGTCCACCATACACATATGGAAGGTGCTTGCCCTTCCAATTATGTGAGAGAATAAATCTCACATAATCCCTTAATTATTTTCAACAATATTTGTTGTAAATTAATTCAAAAAAATCCAAATTAATTTTGTGAAGATTGCAATCATGCCATTGAATAAATGTGAACCATATTCACAACCCAAAATAAAATGTAAATTGTATTTCAAATTAAATTCCAATGTGAATACAATTTATAAAAACAATTAGTTTGAAGGTACTATTTACATTTAGCTCTCTCTAATATATTATAAATCATATTTATAATTTATGTAAATAATATGGATAGCACTATCCACATTATTCACATCCTTGATAATTAAATCACATTTAGTTATCTTAGATCATCATTCTCTTGCATTCAAATAATATGAATTGCATTCACATTATTCATAAAAATTAAACCATATTTAATCATCAACATATCAATGCTTAAATACTTAATTCAAAAATGAAATTATTCTTGAACTCTTTCTAGATCAATGCGCTTTCTTCGTGGATACTTGGAGATAAGGACATGGTGATTGTATGTTCCACGTATAGTGACTATAATTGAGATCATATCTTAAATCCAGATCTCGAGAACCTCTCATAGAATCTTGATAAAATCAAGGTCGTAGATCTAATCTTCTCATTGCATCTGAATCACATTTAGATCAATGTACAACAATTGGGCTAAGATAAGATCACTTCTCTAATAAGAGGAGTCACTAAAATCCAGACCTGTTTCATCATTCCCTCGGAATGGAAGCGTCATGGTTATACAATTGTTAATGATTACATCACCCTTAGGTATTCCTAATACACGTACATCCTATACACTAGAAGACGTAGAATAAACCCGAAGATATAGATGAATTTATATTGTCATCTTTAGGGTTTTATTATTAAATTTATCATTCAATCATTGGGAGTTGGTATCGATCATATGCTTTCCAAAAGTATTTATCATACCTACAAATTCTTGTCATGCTTCCAAAGCAAGATTTCCAAGCATGGAATTTGATTGGTCCCAATACCTCATGAATGAGATCATGTCTTCTGATTCAGAAGTGAATCTATATGATCCCTTTGAGAGATCGTATTAGTCATATGACCTTGTATGCACATAGACCTTGATTAGGCCATCAACCTATCGGTGTGCCAAATATACATACTCAGACATATAGCAATATATATGTCTCCGGTCAAAGGATGCATGCCTATATCGCAACAACATACGACATAGGACTTGGTTATCTCGATCTCTCTAAGTTAACTCTTTGACCTAACTTATCTGACACCTCCGAATCTCTATTCATATACAGAGAAAATGTATCAAGAGAGCGGTCAGATATCAACCAAATGATAGAGGATTGCCATCTCCTACTCAGGATGGAGATCATCTCTTAACAATCATTTGACAGTGCTTGATGAGTCCTCAAGCTAATTCTTTAGATATTCATGCAAGCACCAACCTATATGATTCAACATTTTAATCAACAATTGTATGATCATAAAGATGGCCATAGTACATAACCCTAATAATTCTAAGGAACCTTATAGTGCATTGATTCAATTAATACTAGACAGGTAGTGGAAAATAAACAAATAGCTTTTATTGATATATCAAACATTACAATAACATTTATTATAGGAATGGTTCGCCTCGGGCTCACATTGCTAACAATCTCCCACTAGCCTCAGAACCATTCAGGTACAATCCTTATACCCATATTTGTTATATACTGGACAAAAAACTTTTATGTCCAAGGTTTGGTAAGAAGATCGACAAATTTTGTCAGCAGAGGCCATCTTGGTGATGACGATGTCACCATAGTTTTGAATCCCCTAAATGATATGGTATTTCCTTTCCATGTGCTTGCTCTTTTGATGCCATTCAGGTTCCTTTGCCTGAGCTATGGCTCCCGTGTTATCGCAGAGTAGCAGGATGGAAGTATCAGAGGAAACTACGCCAAGCTCCAAGATAAACTTATACAACCACACAGCTTCCTTTGCAGCATCCAATGCAGCTACGATTCAGCTTCTGTTGTTAAATTACCTATAATGTCTTGCTTCTCTAGATCACAGCACCATCATTCAACAGGAACACAAACCCTGATGTCGAATTTCGATAATCAATATCAGACTGGAAGTCAGAATCTGTGTATCCCAAGACTAGGAGATCACCATCTCCATATACCAAGATGTAATCTTGCGTTCGTCTTAGATACTTGAAGATGTTCTTCACTGCATTCAAGTGTTGCTCTCCATATCAAGATTGGAAACGACTTACCACTCCCACTGCGTAGCAGATATCTGACCTTGTGCACATCATGGCGTACATTAAGCTTCCTAAAGCTGATGCGTAGGGGCATCCAGCCATGGCTTTCTTTTTCTCGACACTTTGAGGAGCCATTCCTTTAGATAGGTGGATACCATTTCTTAAGGGAAGTAAACCTTTCTTGGAGTTCTTCATGTGGAAGTGCTCCACGATCTTCTTATGTACCCATGTTGTGATAATTCCAATATCCTCTTTTATTGATTTTTGAATAGCTTCAGACATAATATGTAAGAGGCTTCTCCAAGATCTTTCATCTCTAAGATATGGCATAGCCAAATCTCAACACTGGTCATCATCCATGTATCATTCCCAATGATAAGGTTGTCATCTGTGTAAAATATAATGGCGCTCCCACTGAGCTTTTTGTACACATATGGTTCATCGGGATTCTGCAGAAAATCGTAGTTCTTTATGGTTTTATCGAATCTGATGTTCCATCTACGAGAAGCTTGTTTGAGCCCATGGATGGATTTCTTTAGCTTGCATACTTTGCCTTCCTCGGTTACGAAGCCTTGAGGCTGCTCCATATAGATATCCTCTTCGAGGTATCCAATAAGGAAAGTCATCTTGACGTCCATCTGTCAGATTTCATAGTCAAGATATGAAGTTATAGCTAGCAGTGCCCTGATGGACTTAAGCATAGACATAGGAGAGAATGTCTCATCGTAGTGGATGCATTCTTTCTGTGTTTAGCCCTTGACTAAGAGTCGTGCTTTGAAAGTGTCTACTTTCCCATCGGATCCCCTCTTTTTCTTGAAGATCCATTTACACCTTATGGGTTTTACCCCTTTAGGTCGATCCTCTAGGGTCCATACACTATTCTTATGCATGGAGTCAATTTCTGACTTCATTGCTACCATCCACCTATCTATGTCATGATCCGTGAGTGCTTCATCAAATGAAGCTAGATCATTGTCAGTTTCACGTGACACATGGAATCCGTATCTTTCAGGTGGTGCAACCACCATCAAACTCCTTCGAAGAGGTACAAGTGTTTCATCATCATTTACTTCTTCAGTTTTTGGTTCAGGAAACTCGGTATCCTCAAGGGATTCAATGAGTTCCTTTACTTTATTTTTTTGTCTAGACTTTTAAGGAAATCCTCCTCCATAAATTTTACATCTCTAGAGACAAAGACCTTTTGAGTCTTAGGGTCATAAAGCTGGTATCTAATACCAACTTTAACATACCCAATGAAGTAGCACTCACAAGTGCGAGATTTTAGCATACTTGTATCCACATTCTTTTCATGGACCAAACCAAGAAACCCCAAATCCTTAAGTATTTAACACTAGATTTGGTTCCATACCCAAGCTCATGAGGATTTTTAGATACAGATTTGCTAGAAATCTTGTCCAGGATATATATTGCAATCTCTATTGCCTATCCCCGGAAACTAAGTGGTAAATGTACTTTACTCAACATTGAGCGGACCATGTCCATGATGGTCTTGTTACATATTTGAGCAACACCATTAATTTGGGGTGTTCCAGGAGGAGTGAGATTGGAGACAATTCCTTTATCTTTAAGGTATTCCTTGAATTCATCTGTGTGGTACTCGCTGCCTCGGTCAGATCAAATCTATTTAATCTTTCTATTGGTTTGGTTCTCAACCAAATCCATGAACTCTTTGAACTTTTCAAAGGTTTCAGATTTATGGCGTAGTAGGAAGATAAACGTGTATCTCAAATGGACATCAAAAATGTCAAATAATATCGATATTCATTTAAAGTCATGGTACATAATGGATCACATACATCAGTATGTATTAGGTCAAGAATATCGATATTCACATCTTATAACCTTGTTATGGAAAGGCATCCTAGTCATTTTACCTCAAATACAATGTTCGTAGGTAGGTAAAAATTGAACCTGTAGAAAATCTAAGGGTCCATACTTTATCAATTTATTGATCCGATCAATAGATAAATGACCAATACTTTAATGCCCAATCACATTTGAATGATTTCCATCCCCCGTGGTTCTTTTAGGGTTGTTATTAGTGGTAGTGACATTCACGACATTTCAATCAATGCACAATCCATAGAGTCCACCAGAAGTCAGAACACCATCCGCAATATATTTATCATAACGACTTATGACAAGTTTATTATAGAATAGAAACGAATGCATAATTCTAACTAATTTAGATACATATATTAAGTTCCTTTTGACATTTGGAACATAAAGACACTCTTTAAGTACTAGGACTCTTCCATTAGATAATGACAGTCTGTAGGTCCCTATGGCGACTGCTACAACACTTGCATCAGATCCCTTCTTGATAACTATCTCCCCTTCATCAAGTCTCTTAGTTTCCTGCAACAAATTACATACATGAATAGAAGAACCAGAATCGATGACCTAACTACCTTATCATCCTTCGAGAAATTGGTTTCAATGATGAAAGTAGAATTTATACACGCTAGAGCTTTACGTTTGCCAGCAGACTTCAGGTAATCTGCACAGTTACGCTTCCAGTAACCCGACTTCTTGTAGTGATGACACACGTCGATCTTCTTTGATGTCACCCGGGAGGAAGCAGTAGAAGATGTGCCAACACTTTGACTCTTCTTATGTCTCTTTTGGGTTGGGCCCTTTCGAGATCCTTGCTTCCGACCGCGTTTCCCTTTGACTCGTGGCAACCATTGCACTACCAGAGTGATTACGTCTTCTGCATACTTTAATGAAGCCAATATCTCAGCTTTAGACAAGTTCAACTTGTTCAAGTGGAATGATACCACAAAGTTATTGAAAGATTTGGACAGAGACAATAGAATGAAGTCAGACTGCATATCTGCGTCCATATCCGCCTAGAGAGTTTCCAGTTCAGACAAGTACCAAACATTTTGAGTACATGTTCTCTAACTGAATTCCCTTCCTGCATTTTACAGCGAATAAGCTCTTTCAAAACATTATAACACTGAGTTCGGTTGACATATCCAAACATCTCCTTGAGATTAACCATTATATCCTACCAGGTCTCCATCTCCACATGTTGCTTCTGAAGCACATTGGAGAGAGATACCAGAATATTACATCTAGCCAATGTATGATGTTCATCATATTTTTCATTGTATTTGATATCTTCTTGTGTCTTAGGGTTTTCAAGCTTATCCTTGGATAACACATAGGATATACACTCTGCAGATAGGACAAGATCCAAATTACTGATCCAATCCGAGTAATTTGATCTGGTCAATTGGTTGACCTCCAGAATCCTACTGAGTGGGTTCATGAACTTCATTATATGAAATTAAAAATGCACTATATTAGAACATATAAATAATTATATATTCAGTTTTAGTCATTGTTTAAGGATTTTAATCAATATAGTCTTGCCTTTTCAACTTTAAAAGTACATTACCTTAATCACTTTTAAAGTGAGAAACATACTTACCGCTATATCTCTAGCAAGAACTGGGATCTCCTTTTCTACCTTAATTACATCCCAATAATATGAGAAACTATAACTTGGGTAAAAAGAAGTGGGAACACATTCCGCCGTGCTAGTCCAACTTGCATTCCCGATTCAGTCTTTAACACCCGATCCCACCACCCCTAAGGTGATGTTGACTCATCATTAATTGAACCAAACGTCAATAGGATTAGAACTCGTCATGCACATCCAATATTGTCCCAATAATATTAGGAACCGATATTGGGGTCACCACGCATACGGCCTTACTCTTTCGAGAAGCAAGGAGCTCGATCCATATGTGCTTGTATGCAGGAGCCGACACTTCAAACATGCAACTCCTACATATAATCCCCGATGACGGAACCCTTTGCCTTGATGGGAGATCATGGATGTCACTTATGTGATCCTCCACCTCATATTCAAATTTTAATTAGTTATTATGAATCATATTCATATAATTAATTCTTATAAGGGAAATACTAATATATTCATAATAGACTATTTTTAATTGGATATAATTGGTTTAATCGTATTAAATCATTTATCAATCTAATTTATTCAACCAACAAACACTTTTTTACTGTTACTTGAAAGGATGGTATAATCTCAAAATACATTTTATTCTAATTTTAATCATTAGAAAAATACATCATGATCGCATCAAGCATTATCCTTTCCTTACCCGATGTCATGGCTAGTACAAATGGGAGTGGGACGGACCGCTCATGGAGTAAACTGCTACCCCAACGATCCTCGACTAGACACCATATCTGCCTCATGTCAGGATAATACGAATTGATCATTTTGTATTTGAGATGATAATCTATCATTCAACTGAAGTTATACCATATAATATTTATCAAAACCATTTCCATTAATAATATAAGGATATTTGCAAAACAAACCCCCAATCCTATTCAAGCAACATTGTTTTGCATGTAGAGATTGTCCTACAACGATTATAGGATGAACTAGGGTTTTCATAAAACATGTATTCAATGGCCTATGATGATTAATCAATTATTTTGATAAGTAGGCATCATATTTAATCCATGCAAATTCACAATTTCCATGATTTACATTGAATTATAAACACATTAAGTAAAGAGGTTTGATGATCTAATCATCTTCCGACCTATCTCCACCAAATACGGGATATCTAGGGCGAACGGAGTCAGAATCGCGCGAAATAAATTCGAGCGGTTTGATGTTTTGATTCTCTACTTAATCCTAGTGTTTATCATAGTTCATGATGGAAAAACAGTAAGCAAAAATAATTTTGTTACATATCAGTGAATACATGCAAAATAATTTTCCGTAGCAGGAATTATTCGAATCATTTTCATGCACTTTTCGAACCAATTAATGGTTACTATTTTTGGGACATATTTAGATATTCTAAATAGATTTTATTAACTAAAAAATAAGTCTAAATAGTTTATAAATAATATTTTTTTCATCAAAAATCGATTCAAATCTTGCATCCAATGCAAAAAACAATGATTCCAGCGCATCCAAAAAATGAACCATGATCGCCTAGGATTTTGGATCACATTCAAGACCTCGACCAAGGCTCTAATACCACTTTAAGGATATGTAAAGATCCTTAAGTGCATCACAGAAGCATGATGATGACATCAAATGCGATCGGAGTGACTAGTCACTCTAGTTGCTCGTTGCAGCAGAATTTAAAAAATTTAAATGTGAAGAAATCACATGATCCAAGAACACTTCTCGGATCCTTTCATCAAACCACAAGTAATGTGTAGTATTACCTCTCGAAGCATGTTGGTTATCAAATATCTAAACCAAGAGATCTCCGGTCTCAAGTCTGATCTGTCGAATGAGACGCTTGCAAGCGTGTTGATGAGATGTGTACTCCTTGCAACCCGAGTTGAAGATCCAAGCGGCGAATATTCTGATCTCGTCAAATGAGATCCGATGTCTTATTCATGAGAGGGGTTTATCAAAGTATATTTAGATCCGTGAGCTATTGAAGTGGTGGCACAACAGTGTGGTGTCGACGGCGACTCTCTTTAGAGCACAAGGGGGACGGCCACTGAGAGGTAGAGAGATGTGACGTGCATAGAGAGACTGAGAGAGAGAGAGACTTGTAAAGTATCATAAAAAGATGATCTTGGGTTGCCTCTTCTTTGATATTATTTTGGAAATTTATGGATTCCAATCCATGAGAAACACCAAATCAATGGTTGAGATTGATTTATGTTTCTATTCAGTGGCCATGATATTATTGTAAAAACACAACAACAAATAATTAATTTAAATAAAATTAAATATAAAGATAATAGAAATATGAGTAATTTGATTAAATCAATAATTAATCAAGGGATATGGAAGTCTGAATCCCACCATCCACATATGGTGGGGACGACCATTTAACCAAATCAAGCTGGTCGTCCACCATCTACATATGGAAGGTGGTTGCCCTTCCAATTATGTGAGATTAATTAATCTACATAATCCCTTAATTATTTACAACAACATTTGTTGTAAAATAATTCACAAAAATAATTCCAAATTATTTTTATGAAGATTGCAAGCATGCCATTGAATAAATATGAATCATACTCACAACCAAAAATAAAATGTAAATTATATTTCTAATTTTTTTCCAATATGAATTCAATTCACATCAATAATTAATTTGAAGATACTATTTACAATTAGCTCTCTGTAATGTATTACAAATCACTTTTATAACATATATTAATAATATGGATAGCATTATCCACATTATTCACAACCTTGATAATTAAATCACATTTAATTATCTTGGATCATAGTTCTCATGTATTTAAATAATATGAATCACATTCACATTATTCATGATAATTAAATCTCATTCATCATCAACAAATCAATGCTTAGACACTTAATTCAACAGTGGAATTATTCTTGAATTCTTTCTAAAACAATGCGTTTTCTTTGTGGATACTTGGAGATAAGGACATGGTGATTGTACGTTCCACGTATAGTGACTTAGATATTGAGATCATATCTCAAATCCAGATCTCGAGGACCTCTCATAGATTCTTGATTAAATGAAGGTCATAGATCTAATCTTCTCATTGCATCTGAATCATATTAAGATCAATGTACAACACTTCGGCTAAGATCCGATCACTTCTCTCATAAGAGGAGTCACTAAAATCCAGACATGTTTCATCATTCACTCGGAATGGAAGCGTCATAGTTCTACAATCGTTAATGTTCATATCACCCTCAGGTACTCCTAATACATGTACATCCTGCATACTAGAAGACCTAGAATAAACCTGAAGATATAGACCAATTTATACTGTCATCTTTAGGATTGTACCATTAAGTTTCTCATATGGTCATTGGGGGTTGGTATCGATCATATGCTTACAAAAGGATATATCATACCTACAAATTCTTATCATGCTTCCAAATCAAGATGACCATGCGTGGAGTTTGATCGGTCCCAATACCTCATGAGTGAGCTCATGTCTTCCGATTCAGAAGTGAATATGTATTATCCCTTTGAGAGATCGTATTACTCATATGCCCTTGTATGCATACCAGCTCGTTGGTGTATAGTCCTTGATTAAGCCATCAACATATTGTTCTGCCAAATGTACATACTCAGACATATAAGAATACATCTATATCCAGTTAGAGTATGCATGCATATATCGCGATAGCATACGACATAGGACTTGGTTATCTCGATCTCGCTAAGTCAACTCTTTGACCTAACTTATCTGGCACCTCCAAATCTCCATAAACAGAGGACTTGTATCTAGAGGTCGGTCAGATATCAACCAAATGAGAAAGGATTTCCATCTCCTACTCAAGCTGGAGATCATCTCTTAACAATCATTTGACGGTGCTTGATGAGTCCTCAGTCTCACTCTTTAGATATTCATCCAATCACCAACCTCTGTGATTCAACAATTGTATGATCATCAAGATGAGCATGGTACATAACTGTAATCGTACTAAGGAACCTTAAAGTGTGTTCATTCAATCAATAACTTTTATTGATATATCAAACATTACAATAACATTTATTGTTGGAATGGTTCTCATCGGGCTCACATTGCTAACAATGTAAACAAAGTACCGTATGGATTTTCTCTAGAACCTCAAGCAGTAGAGATTCCTGATACGGATCTGCCTGTTGCTGATGATGACCAGATACATTTTGTCTGCACTCGCAAGGAAAGCATACTTGAGGCCTGTCGGAAGTTGCTTTAAATCTAGTTATAATCTAGTCAGCTTCACAATCACTTTAGAAACTGAACTGGTAGGTGGATGATCTGCAATGATGTTGGAGGTGCTGCTCACATCGATCACTTGTGGATTGACTAACAATGTGTTCAACAAATCATCATTGAATTCATTATGTTTGGACTGGCATGAATCTTCTAAATCGAATAAGTGCATTAGCAAATTGGAATCAGTCTGCCAGTTGAATCGGAGTATGTATCGACTGTGCTTGTCAAGTCCTCCTAAGGAAAAAGGATTTCCAGGGTCCATGTGTCATTCAAAGATAATTATATATCTCTGACTTCTCCAAGTCATAGTTTGTTTCAGACGGGGCTGCTCTTCTTTCACAAGATACGACGTTTGGTTTACTGACCATATCCATTGTCACTTTGTTGCTGCTTAGGCAAAATATGATCTTCCCAGACCCATAGTCAACAATGGCCTCTGTATTTTGTAGGAATGGTCGTCAAAGATTAATCTGGGTCTGGACTAATGGTGCAGGAGAGTCCAAATCAAGGAATACAATATCAACGGGAAACTACATGTCCTGCACCATTACGACAACATCCTCTAACAAACCTTGAGGTCGCTTGATTGATTGATTAATGAACTAAAGGATCATGCATGCCATCTTGAGAGGACCCATCCCAAATTCTGTGAGCAATGAGGCAAGCATGAGGTTAATTGAAGAGTTGCTATCAAGAATGGTTCGCTCGAATATTTGATTAAAAATCTTGCATCTGATTAAAGGTGCTCCTTTATCTGGCTTCTTTTCTAGGAGTTTGCTGATTGTTGCAATTGTAGCCATGGCAAGGACGTGATTTTCAACTAGTTGTTATTTGTTATTGCAGTTCGACCGACGCTTGTTCGTACACGCCTCTTTCAATCCTTTCTTGACTGCAAGCATATATTCGATGGCTTTCATTAAAGGTAATTCCACAATCAGGTTTTTGATGATCTCACAACACCTGGATCAGATAATGCATTTTTTCGTTTTGCAATTTATTTGGATTTTTAAATTGCATCAGGAAAAGGAATATGTACATAACTAAAATCAAAAGCATTGTTCTTATTTACATCAATATTCATGTCCACAACAACTTGCACATTCGGAATGCAAAAAGGTGTACAATCTTGAGCGCGGTGTGGACGCCCAAAAGCTACGGTCTCTACTCCAACGGCTAGCGCCGGATCAACTGTTGAAGCTGGATCTTCCATGGCTAGTGTGGCTTCACTTCGATTGTGATCATTTTTTTGGTCTTTTTCATTTTTCTAATTTTTTTGTTCTTTTTGTTGGGGATGATGCTGACTAGCTAGATTAGCTCCTCCTCCTTCTTCTTCTTCCTCACTCGGACCTATGGCTTGCACGGATGATGCAGAAGACGACGATTCATCAGATGAACCTTTACTCTTTCCTCTAATAGTGGCAGATAGAGGCAAGGTCCTACCACTCCAGAGAGTAACAACATTAGACAAAACAAAATCACAATCATCTGACACACAGATACAGACAAGTGATGAATCCATGATTCATTAACATTCTTTCTGGATTTTATCTTAAAATACTTAATAAATGCATGTTAATATCCATTAATTTTCGTTTCTTAACAGAACTTCATTCATGAATAAAAATGCAATTTTATGCACTAAAATCACGTAAATAGATAAAGAAATAAAAAGGAAGAAAATAAAATGAGAGACAGATTGTAAATATGTGTATATATACAATGTGACTTATGAAATATAAATATAGGTGCAAAATATTTATATAACCTAACCCTTGAGACCAAGTAAGCATGGATTGATCGATAAGCAAAAAAGTAGGTGGAGATAATGAAGAAAACCATAAAAAGAATTATTTATACATTACATTGTACACATTATTCATTAATTATCAAATAAATA
Source organism: Ottelia alismoides (assembly GCA_037367405.1). Classification (NCBI taxonomy): domain Eukaryota; kingdom Viridiplantae; phylum Streptophyta; class Magnoliopsida; order Alismatales; family Hydrocharitaceae; genus Ottelia; species Ottelia alismoides. The sequence goes on along the minus strand of JAZKJV010000720.1, from coordinate 593,514 downwards.
CCAAAACTTCAAAGATTTTTAATTAATTCATTTGTACATATTTTTCATCAAACTCTTTTTCTATTTATTTCTTAAAATATATATAAAATATAACAATAAGTTAAAAATATTATCTTGTATATATAATAAGAAATCCAATTTTCAAATTATCAATTTCTCAACTTCCGAACATCATAACTTTCTCATACGAACACCTATTTCACTCTACTGACATTTAAAGTTCATAAAATAATATTATCTAATTAATGAATTTGATTTCAGTAAATTCAGAGTCTGATTGCAAAAAAAGTTAGTTTTGGGACCTAATGATAACTGGATTTTTGGGATATTTATTTTATTTAGAACACATTATTTAAAGTTTTACTCATCTTATAATTTTTACTTATTTTTTGGTCTTGTATTTTATCCATAAATTATATTAGATTTTTAGGCACATTGTAATATTTAAATAAATCAAATACCCTTAATTATTGATGAATTTGACTTGTAGACCATATACCTGTATTTATCTATATACTTAAATTAGTTTGATAAATTCCATAAAAAATCACATAAATCCTATTTATTATTCCATTAATTAATAAAATATAAATGACATGTTATTTTTAATTTATAATATTAAAAATAAAAATCCTACTTATTAAGTATTCAACATACTTATTTATTCTATAATATTTACATTTCATTAATTATTTATTATTTATTATCTGATAATTTAGATAATTTAGTTATCTACATTTTTCCTTTTTATACCTATTTAAAATAAAGCCATTTATTATTTATTACCTATTTATTAATCTATTTCAATTTGTGGACACTTTGGTGCTGACACGTGTCAGCACCGCAATCATCTTCAACCTTCAAGAAGCTGTTAGATTCTGTTCTGATTAGTCTTTTTCACTCAATTATCCCAACCATACCTTACCACCTAAACCTAATCCAAACCCTTTATTCCTTAGATCTAACAATTTATTCCCACGCCAACCATTGATCCTCCTCTAAACTTCCTAAGATTCATCTATTAAAGTCCCTAAAGATCGTCCCTAACAACTAACTTCTCTTAACTCCAGAAACACATGGCCGACTGCCCTCGTTCTTCTCCTCGTTTGATCGATTCCAGTGGTGACATTGCTCGCCGACTGCCCTGCGTGGAAGTTAGTAGATCAGAGGAGTATTCCAGAGCTTCTCATAGCCTTGAATCGACACCTTTAGCATCGTGCACCTCCAAGATGTGTCGCCCGTAGAGTAAACACCTGAGGTCATACACCTCAAATCTTCCCCATGTACATGCTTCATCCCTTTTCTTTTTCATCAATCCTTGTGTCGTAATTAAATTATAATCACAAATTAATATCCCTCGTCCTAATATTCCTCACACAGAATCACTTTCCCAAATCGAATAGAATCATATCAAACCTTGTTCTATTATCCCTATTCTGGAAGACATTTAGACCTGCAAATTTCTTTACTAATCTTGGCTGATTTATTGTAATCGAGCAAATCCAATCTTTATTTGCAAGTTTTCAATCGTCTGGAGCACCTCCACCTTCATATCCAAAGCATGTAGCATCATCTTCTTTGACAAATGATTCACAACTACTGTTGAATCTCATCCAAGTCTTGAAAACCCTAACTGTGTTTCAAGGAGTCTCATCGCTGCATTCCGCAACTCCACCTAGCTGCAGGTGAGCTCGGAGGGGATATGAGATCCTCTCCTAGCCCTGTTGGAGGAGTAGCATGATAATCGATTGACGGAGAAGAGAATATGAAGAAGATCCTCGTTGCTTGCACCAGATTTGGGGAGGAACAACTGAAGAAGAGGTGAAGAACATGCTATCGCCACGTGTCATGCACCAAAGGTCCAGATCCACTGGCATCTTATCATCACGGTCGTTTATCGAATCGGTGGAAAAAAAATTGAAGACTCCCTTATTGGATCCAGATATTTCAGAGTGACTCCGGAGTTCTTCTTATTTGCAATTAGGTCACCACGTAGGGACCTAATTGCAAAGATTCCAATTTTTCTTACAACTAGGTCCCTGACCAGGGACCTAATTGCAAGAAGCTTTATATTCTTTTTTGTTGTATATTTTTTTACATATTTTTCCACTGACTTTGGACTATAGTTGACTTGTGGACACTAGTATATCATCGTATTATTTTGACACTTTATTTTCTCTTCTCTTGAGCCTGCTGCTCGAGATGTTTATCTACTATATAGTATCACCTATCTACTCTATTTTTCACACATTATGTTGTAGATAAATTTGATTGAAAAATCTCCCTTTGAAAATCAAATAAAAATTGGAAAATAAAAATCAAATAAAAAAGTTTAAAAAAATTCACAAAAAGAGTTTTCTCACTTTGAAGAAGAAAAAAAAGAAAGATAAAAATATACAAAAATATTCTCTTTCTCCTCGAAAATCTCGAGCAAGATTTTATGCCTCCTTGTGTTCGATCCAGGCACACTTACCTGGATAAATAAGTAGTGAAACACAAATATTTTCATTTGTGTTAAATTTTGTTTGATTAATCGAATTTTTGTTTTTGAGCGGTTCTCTAACTGATAACTCAATTTTACCGCTCGTAAAATTCCTGATTATCAAAATGGCACCGTTATCGGGGAGGCGTAGCCGCGCTTGAGATTTTTTAGTCATTTTTTGTGATATTCTTTTTTCTTTCTCAATTTTCTTCTTCTTGTTTTCTCGTTTTTTCACAACTTTCATGCATTTATTTTTCTTTTGATTTTTTCTTTTTATTCTTCTTTTTTCTTGTTTTTTTCATTGAGATTTTTGTGTGGCTTTTCTTTCTCTGATTTTCCATTATTTTCTCGATTTTTATTTTCTCGATTTTTCTTGAATTTTTGTTATATTGAGCTCTTTTTCTCAGTTTTTGAGTCAATCTTCTCTCTGATTTTTGTTTGAGTTTGTGGTTCAATTTTTTTACTTTATATGTTTAGCTAGCCCATTTTACAGGACCTATAGGATTAGCCAGTTTACTAGGAAACCAACTTAGCTGAGAGTGCAGAGATCGGGTCCTTCTACTCTGATCCTGTTGTAGAGAGTAGAGGGAGTTATCTACACAGATTTTTGTTGTATTTTTGAGACATTATATTTTTTGTTTTCTTCTGAGAGAAGTCACTTGCCCATTTTCTGTTTTTGTGAGAGAGGAAGGGGAGCTTGCTCGTATTTCTTTTTGTAGCAAGGGGTCCACTAAAGGCATCCCGACTGTACATGGACTTTAGATGTTTATTCAGGGTATGTTTCACTAGGTGTCATTGCACTTGGGGGACTTCATCATTCTTCAGTTTTCTTCGATTTTTTCTTTGTTTAGCACATTTTTGTGGAGCCTAGGGTTGCAAGTTTATTTGATTAGATGACTAGAAGTAAAACTCATATTCCTAATCAACACTTAGGCATAAGTAATTTTTTTTGAAAATTGATTCATTCTTACGCTAGAGCTACTGATTTGGACTCGGTTTTTATCGCTTATGCATGCATTAGCCTAAGTTTTACCTTTTTGTGTAGATCGCTTGCATGGAGAATGCTCGTGCGTGGTATGATTTCTATCTCTGCCTACATCATTGTTTTCCGTCGCATTCAGTGATTCCCCTCCGTGAGATAGTTTTGAAAATAAAAAAGAACCAATATCCCATTAGATATTTTTGGAAATATCCAAAAGAAAGTGAAAACCCTTAAAAATAAAAAAATATTTTTTCTCTTTTAAAAACTTGATAAAAATAAAAAATTCTTGGACTTAATTTAAATTGGGAGAGCAAACCCCTCATTGTATTCAGGTATACTCCAGACAAAGCGGGTGAGGACGCAGCCTTAAGGATTATAGCCAAAAATCTTTAGACATTTGCCTTAAGTACATGAGCATCACTTTCGGTGCATGGATGCAATTGTTCACTTGCCTCCGACCATAGAAAGATGTTTTTGTGTACTCATACCTCACAATTCACATTATGCCTGACATAACCCGGCAGTCCAAGCAGATGGTACCACGGTTTGAGGGACTGTAAGCGTGTACACTAGGCGACACCTTCTGTGAGTTTGCTAATACAAGTGACTGATCACCAAAAATAAAACTGAAAATATAAAAGACTGAACTCTTACGGTCTCCAACATGTGAAGTTGGTGAACCTGGGGTTTGCATTGTTTTTGTATGTGAGGTGTGTGTTATTTTGTGTATTATATGCCTTCACACTTATGTTCTTGACTTGACATTTTATTCTCTCTCGTACTTCTTTTTTACATCGAGGATGACAACTTCACATATTTTGTGCTCAATCTTCGTGAGATTTTGACCTTCCACCATCTATTTTATGTATTCACAGACTCAGGATGACCATCTTCCTGAGTCGGTCCCACTTATTCACAAGGTGAGTCAAACCCAGACTCCCTCGCCTCCTAGCCCTTCAGTTGAGGTAGACCCATGCCTTAAATTTTCGTCTATATCTCCGGCACGTTTTTTCACAGAGTTCTTATGAGACTTTTTCCTTCCCAGAGGATTTGAGGATCATGGTTAAAGGGAAGGGACCAGTTGAGGATAGAGTTGTTGAGGAGGGACTGCATGATGATGAGAGAGATATAGACGGGAGATCCAGCTTCAGTTATTACTGATGGGATTCTAGACACACTTCGACAAATGAGCATACAGATCAGAGATCAGTGCAGAGTCCAGCACGAGCTTAGAGTTGAGATCACAACGCTGAATGCAAGAGCCAAGAACCCACCACCACCTGCCATGGTTCCCGCAACATTGAGAGATGTGTATGTCCCGGGAGAGAGGACTCGACACCATTGGATTTGATTACCACCGAAGCAAGGGTCATACGAGCTGAGACCGTCCTTTATTTCAGTACTTCCCAAGTACTATGGGAACACTTCAGAGGAGTCGTTACCTTTCTACATCAGTTCAAGATGATATATGGCACGAGTAGCTATCTAGGAGTTACGTAAGAGGATAGCAATGGTGAGGATGCACATTCAACTAGCTGGCCCAAGTACTATTGTGGTTCATGCATATATTCCATGGCTTTCATTAAAGGTTATTCCATAGTCAAGTTTTTGATGATCTCCACAACAACTGGATCGGATAATGCATTTTTTCGTTTTGCATTTTTTTTATTTTTCAATTACATTAGGACAAGGAATATGTACAAAACTGAAATAAAAAGTATTGCTCTTATTTACATCAATATTCATGTCCATAACATCTTGTACAATCAAGCTGTAAAAAGGTGTACAATCTTGAGCATGGTATGAATGCCTAAAAGTTACGATCTCTACTTCGCCAGTTGGTGCTGGATCAACTATTGGAGCTGGCTCTTCCTTGGCTGGTGTGGCTTCACTTCGAATGTGATCATTTTCTGGTCTTTTTTATATTTTATTTTTTTGTTCTTTTTGTTGGGATGGTGGTGACTAGCTAGTTTGGCTCCTCCTTCTTCATCCTTACCTGGACATGTGGTTGGCACAGCTGATGCAGAAGATGATGATTCACCAGACGAAGCTTTATTCTCCCCCCTGGAAATGGTAAACGGAGACAAGGTCCTACCGCTCCTAAGAGTAGCAACATTAGACAAAACCAAATCACAATCATTTGATTCTACAAGCACAAATAGGACGTCACATTATACCTGCTCTTTTCGTTTAAAATTATTGTGGTTGGCTTAAACCTGGGTCGAAATTGGAGTTTTAGTGGTCGTCAGGTCATCCAACTTCTGGGTCATCTCCGTTAAGCCCTTTACCAACTAGGCGAGACAATCGAGGCTCGAGTTCACAAGAACTGCCTTGGAAGGTTCAGCTTGCTGACCACTCTGTGGTTAATGGTGCGGAGGTTGAGATGGTGATGCTGATAGTGTTGATGCGATGGAGGAAGTTGATACTGATGCTGAGGAGGAGGAATCTGATACTGCTAGAAGTGAGGAGGGGATACTACTTTTGAGGTTCAGCCGCATACGAATGATGCAGCTGGTGCTGGTGGTAGTGCGGCTGCTGGTACTGTTGGTTCTATCTGTATTTATTGTGATACTGTGGAGACTAATAGTACTGTGGCTGAGAGGGCTGGACAAATCTCCCTTCGTGATGTTGAGGGAATGGGCAAGAATTTACATGCTAGCCCTGTTGAGGTTCGCCTAGATGGGCCAGCTGCATTTCATTGGACCAAACTCCATCCACCTTTTGAATGAGAGGCGGTGGAGGACAGAATGGATCATATGAAGGTTGGGGTTCTGGTTGGTATACCAACAGTTGTTGCTGTCATGCCTGGTCGAGCATCTACATGTAATATACATGATGGATTGTCGGCTGCTGTAGACTAGGCTGAGGCTGATGCTGCATGGGCAGCTCTTCTCAGCTGGAGTTTTGGATGGTGGAGTCACCGACTCGCAAGCACGGATGGTACTCACCAACAACTCTAGTTGCTTGGTGATCTGATCCAGCTTTTCCAGGTTCTGAGTTCTTTGTTTGATCACTACTAATTTATCCAAATCTTGTGATCATTTCTCGATTGATGTATACTTTTGACAGATGGCCTCCAATGATACTGAGCTTGGAGCTTTCATCTCTGTCTTCTTAATGGGACACTGCCATATGGACAGGCTTGTGGAGGATCTGGGCTACCTCTAATATGCATGGGATAAAGAGAGGGAGGCCACTCCTTTGGCCATTTCCTTGAATATTTACCAGACAACATCTTCATCCTTGGTAAAATGGGATACACCATAGGTTGTATCGATAAGCCTCTAGCTCTCTGTAGTCAAGCCCCCGAAAAAGTTTTGGACCAAGATGGTGTACAGTATATCATGGTGGGGGCATTTCTCCTACAAATCCTTGAATCGCTCCTATGCTTCTTGAATGGACTCGTGGGTAGCCTAGGAGAAGATATTAATACAGGATCACATCTGGTTGAGTGGACCGAGAGGGTAAAACTTGTGGAGAAATGTAGACTTAAGATCCTCCTAAGTCGTCACGACTTTCCCCAGATGGTTGACGTAATGCAGGGCCTTATCGTGGAGACTGAAGGGAAACACGATCATCTTGACTACACCTAACGAGATGTTAGGGTGGTGTGTGGTTCTAGAAATACGGGAAAACTACTGCAGGTGAATGTACGACTCCTCATTAGTGTTTCCATGAAATGTGGGAAGTAGAGAAGAAGCTGGGGCTTGAGCTCAAAGTGAGTATGAATCGGTGGAATGCGAATCCACTCGATCATCTGGTTGTCTCCACGATTGTAAGTCTATTTCAACATAAGCTTTGGAACCTCAGGATCTTGTTCCTCATCCTCTCAGTCATTACAGGGTATTTTATCCTCTCCTCCTCCTCTAGGTATGTTCCCTTAAATCATCCATCATGTCTTGGAATGTTGTCTGGGCTAGTGCCTGCTCAGTTAGTTGTTGTTGGATGGTTGGATGGAAGCTAGCAATAGAGGATTCACTTGATTCGGATCTGGTGCCTGGCCTTGCTCCATCTACGGAGGTTGATGTCTTCATCTTTTCCTTTTCTTCCAGGAGCCATCTCTGGGTCTGAGTCTGATGAAATGAACTCCACATTGGGATCTATGTATGACTTCTATCTGTAATTCAAAAGGAATCCGAATTAGACCACTATGAAATTGAATAACAGCTGAAGCGATGAATCTCATATTAAGGTCTATCCGAGATAGTTGTCAATGGAGTAAAAGATGTAGACTGAGAATGACCTCTATTCGCAACGGGTGGCAGTGGGACAAGAGTGGTCCCAATTTATCAAGAAATAGATAGAGATTGGAAATAAGATGAGGAGTCTATATATCAATTCTCAATATCCGAACTGAGTTCTCGGGAATCACCTCAAATTATTGGCGATGTTGAGTCCATGGAAACGATGTAGGTGTTGGCGGAGTCCCGACTGGGCCATCCATGGATAAACATCATGGGGGAGAAGATGGATCGATGCAAGAGTAAGGATACAATGATCAATGAGGAATAAAAGGAATGTTAAACAGTAGAAAGGCTCAAAACAAGCATGGGGTCAAAGAGCAAACACGGAAGATAAAATTTTACGCAAGTACGCAGGATTTGATCTTTAAACCTTAATCTAGATCCATACAATACACAATAGAAAATTGGGTTCACCAACTCTACACATGTGAAGCTGTAAGGGATCAAGTATTTTTATCTTTTCATTTTTAGAGTTGTTATTTCATACATATCTTTTAACAAGTCCTTAGATGCTAAACCTGTAGGAGCGAGAAAAGTATCTCGTACTTGTCCTCCTACTTTGTAACATGTAGTATGTACTTTTTGAGGTCCTTGTAACACTTCCTAGATCCCTACACATCCAAAGAAAGCGAGAGAGGAAGCCAATAGGTGAACCTACTACTTTGGACCATGCTCGCATCGGAATCACCCGTGAGCGTGCAAGGCCCTAGTTGGACGTGAGACAATGAGACAGACACACTCATGAGGGTGTAGCTTAAGCTCAGTACTTCAGACAAGGTCGATGTTCTACACAAGGAGAGAACATCCTCTTTGACAAGGTCCTACTCATCCACATACGATAGAAGTGCCAATACTTTAGAAATCCAAGTGATACACAATATACTTACAGATTGGATTTTGGGCTCTAATCCTTAGCAGGTCACGCCTCGCTCATGGGAGGGGTTTTGCTACCCTCCTAAAGTAACTGAAGACAATGAAGGCTTTACGAACCTTAAACAATGTAATCCATTATAGATTTTAATTAAGGTCAAATTTATTTAGCAATCCCCATGTTTTAGTTTTTTAGGTTTTCACCGGTCCAACGATATTGAACCGGCCCACCGATCCTTGCTTCACCTGCTAGATGAACTATTAAATGAACTATTATATCAAAAAAAACAGGTGGGAATATATGCTCTAATTTGCATAATGTGATGACAATATCTTCTTTAAGTCTTTTTAAGATCAACGGATCTAAAACCTTCGAACACAATACTCTGAAGAATCCACTCAATTCTGTTACGAATTGTAGGACAACATCGTCAACAATCATGCGAATAGCGAATGGGAGTAATACTTCCATTTAAACATGACAGTCATGACTTTTCAATCCGGTTATCTTACGTTCTATTTCTTTTACACACCTCGACAACTGCAACGAGAACCCATCGGACACCTTCAAATCTTTAAGGAAGCTAAGAACTTTATCACGCTCACCGTTGCCTAATGTATATATTGCTGCATGTATATTAATCCGTCCACTGTCTAATTCAATTGGATGTAGTTCTTCGCGTATACCAAGTTGAACTAAATCTCGTCTCATCCTTAAATTATCTTTTGATTGTCCCGAAAGATCTAACATTGCCAAAATATTTTCCAAAACATTCTTCTCAATATGCATGAAATCCAAATTATGACGAATTTGTAAATGTTTCCAGTATGGTAACTCTCTGAAAAAAATACTTTGTTTCTTCCATCCACCGGCTATACTTTTCTTTGATGTTTGTCCTAAGCAACTGCTTCGTAAAAGTAATTGTTGTTCCCAAATAATGCTGCCATTCACACAAGCTAAGTCAAGTTGATGTTCAAATGGTAAGCCGTCAAATTTCTTATTACTATCTGCCCTTTACCATCTATGCTTCGGTGGCAGGAATCGACGATGACCCAAATAGCAATGCTTCATACTTCTAGTAAGCCACGTTGAATGTGTTTTTTCAAGATAGACAGGACACACGAGTTTTCCCTTAGTACTCCAACCAGACAAATTTGCATATGCGGGAAAATCATTTATAGTTCACAACAGTGCAACATGCAATGTAAATAATTCTTTCCTAAATGTATCATGTGTAAGTATTCCTGTGGTCCATAACAGTTTTAGTTCATCCATTAACGGTTGTTGGTATACATCAATTGTGTTACATGGACCTTTAGGACCAGGAATCAGCAGTGTCATCATCATAAATGATGAACTCATTGACATCCAGGGTGTAGAGTGTAGACCATCAAAATCACAGGCCAAATGCTGTAACTCAAACTCATATTACCAAATGGATTGAAACCATCTGAAGCTAATCCCACTCGAATATTTCTCTCATCCTTAGAGAAATGAGGATATCTCTGATCAAACTTTTTCCATTCTTCTGCATCAGATGGATGTATCATAATTCTATTAGCATCTCATTTATTTGAACGAGAATGCCAAGTCATCCAATTTGCAGATTTTTTCTAACATAAAGAGACGTTTCAGCCTTGGAATTAATGGGAAGTATCGTAATATCTTCACCGACTTCTTCTTCCTCTTTAAATTAGGTTTTTCTTCTTTATACCTGGAAGCGTTACAATAGGGACAGAGTACTATCAGAATTTTCTCCTCGAAAAAGTACACAATCATTAACACAAGCATTGAATTTCTTGTATTTCAGACATAGCGATCAGAATCGTTGCTTCGCCTCTTTCCAATCCTTTGAATAATTCTGAGGATTATTCAATAACTTCCGAATAAAAGCCAGTACATATATCATCATTGTAGCAGTTGATCATTTCCTTACGTTCATCTTAAACAACTCTAATAAAAACTGTAAACATGGCATTTCCACCCCATGAGCCAAAATATCTTCTGCATCTGACAAACTACTCGAAAACCTATCATCTAAACCAATGTCTTGTGTCTCAGGTCTTCTTAAGTCGTCCATTAATTCGAATAACTCATGATCAACACTATTTAAGGATTGTGTAGTGGCTCCTACACCTATACCCATATCCTCATCCATTCGCAAATGATCTATAACCTCTCCATGTTCAGTCTAAATGGAGTAATGCAACCAAAATACGTTGAGTATAAGATGGTTATAAACTTCCTCTCTAACATTACATTTAACATTCTTACATCTCACACATGGACAACAAATCTTAAGACCATCAAATTTCTTATTAACTCTTTCTATTTGAAATTCTCAGTCCAAGAACGTGATCACTCCTCTCTTATATCGATGAAAATCATCATATCTCTTATCCATACATGTTTTATATATTTTACTGCACAATCAGAATAAAAATCAACATGATGTTTTAGTTATATGGAGACAAGTTAAACGTGGGGAAAATGAGTTATATGAAGACAAGCTATATGGAAAAGGTTATATGTAACAAGTTAATTAATTGGGATAAACTTAAACACAACAAGTTATATGGATAAGTTATACACAACAAGAAAAAATCATATAGACTCAAGTTAACCATGGGAAAAAATGTAAAAAAATGAAGAAAAATAAAAATGCCATACATCTTTTCTATCTTATCTTATAGATATGGGGAAAAACACCCAAACATAGTTCAGCGAGCAAAATGAAGAACAATAAACACAAAGGAGTTAATAATCACCAGAAACTAAGATGGAAGAGGCCGACAAGCATGAGAGGCTCCGAGGTGGCGACGGGGATGACGGGCGGCAATGGGCGGCGGGGATGGGGAATGAGTTGAAATGAAAAAGAACACAGGTCGAAGGGGTTTTTTCGATCTGACCATGGGGGACGGTCGTCGAGACCATCCACATTGAAGAGAATCAGCAACGGTCCACTAAAACCGTCCCCTTTGGCTCAAAAAGGGGACGGTCATTCACGACCGTCCCCTCTGGTGGACAACTTAGGACCCTAGGCCGCTCGCGACGCCAACAGAAGCGCAATGGGAACGATCATAACTGTCCCCAAAGGCCCCTTCGGTGTGTGAAAGTGGACCAGTGGCTTGGTCAAGGCGTAGGGGATGGTCATTAACGATTGTCCCCTCTGGTGGACCACTTAGGCCCATGGACCACTCGCAACGTCAAAAGAAGCGTAATGGGGACGATCATAACTGTCCCCAAAGGTCCCTTCGGTGGGTGAAAGTGGACAAGTGGCTTGGTCAAGGCATAGGGGACGGTCATTAAAGACCATCCCCTCTGGTCGATCACTTAGGCCCCTGGGCCGCTCGCTATGCCAACAGAAGCACAATGGGGACGGTCATAATTGTCCCCAAAGGCCCCTTCGGTGGGTGAAAGTGGACCAGTGGCTTGGTCAAGGCATAGGGGATGGTCATTAGCGACCGTCCCCTCTGGTCGACCACTTAGGCCCATGGGCCGCTCACGACGCCAACAGAAATGCAATGGGGACAGTTATAACCTTCCCCAAAGGCCCCTTCAGTGGGTGAAAGTGGACCAGTGGCTTGGTCAAGGCATAGGGGACGGTCATTAACGACCGTACCTATTACTTTATTATAAAAGGAGACGATAACTCAAAGATCGTCTCCCATAATGTGGTTATTGGGGATGGTTGTCGTATGACCGTCCCCAATAACGGTCAATAGGGACGGTCATCCGGGAACTGTCGCTAGTTGTCGTCCCGAAAACTATAAATTCTTGTAGTGGCAAGTCAATTCAATGATGTAAATCTCACTATAGAATCTAATGGTGCATGCGGATTTAGAGGACTTACAATGCTTCCCAACTAACTCCATGTGGTATGCAAAACAAAATTTTTAAACCTATCTGCATGGCAGTGTACAATCAACAAAATTGCCATAAGCATTAACTGTTATTATTTATGAAGAACCAAATGTTAATTATTCAAAAATGAACTCGAGAGTCTGGTCTTAGAGACACCTCAGTGCCCGCCACAACGGGTCCTGTTAGCGTTATATGGTGTCTCTCTCAGCATGTGGGTGATAAATCTCCATTTCATCACCTTTATTATATCATTTTGGCCTTAAAAACCCTATCTCATGCATGTATATAACATTATTTTGTACACATTAACATTCATCATTTATTCTATTTATTGTATACAAAATATTATTTTAATGCTAAAATTATAGAATAAAGGAATGAAAAGAAAAAGAATAAGATACCAAAGGTAGTTTATGACTCTAAACCTGGAGACCAAGTCTCGAATTGATTTGGTCGACAAGGAATAAAGTAGGGGGAGATAAGGGCCAATAATACAATAAAAATCTCATTTTTTTATTCATAAATAAAGCATTTTTGGGATCCATTTTATTCTTTATTATTTATACTCAAATAAAGGAACTTGTACATGAAAGTTGTAGACAAAATTGTATAAAAAAATAAAAAATTGAGTTTGTACAAAAATAATATACATTGTACCTTTTATACTCAAAATAAGAATCCAAAATCTTAACTTCCCAAATCCATATCTCCTAAATAAAAACTCAAAATATATCAAAATTACATTTAATTGTATAAAACTTTTAATAAGCTATTTAATGAAGGTGTTTTCATAATTTATGGAGTTAAGATGTGGAAGTCATATTTTTGACCCCTATTGTATAGTTTACCTATATAAAATATTCATTTTATTATTAATTATTATTTTTATAATTTTATATTTTTATGTTTTGTAAATATTATTTATAATATGTGTACATTTTTAGATAAAATAAAACCATAAATAAAACATAAAAATAAAATACTATACATAAATACATAGATGAATATATAATACTCATACATATATAATTTATATTCCTATTTATTTAAAGGTATATAATACATCAGAAAATTACAATAAAAATATATTATGTGTATAGAATAATTTATACATATATAAAATGATAAAATAAAATAATAAAGCCAAAAATACAAAATAAAAATAAAATAAACAAAACATAGATGAATATACCTATAAATGTACCTTAAAATTAACTTGTAATAAATAAGCCCATAAAAATAAACAAAAATCATATTAAAATTATACATAAAATAATAGACATTTTTTATTTATTACCAAAAAAGAATAAGATTTTTTACAATTTTAGTTAATTGTTTTCGAAAAAATGGGTCTATTTTGTCATGACTTGGTCATGCGTGGACCAATCACATGGCGAGGCTTGTTGACCTCTGGTCAACTGCCTCCCCAGGTCTCTGGACTTGATGCAAGTATCGCTTCCCCACTTTTCTGTCATTTTTCCTAGGAGTTCCATCAAGCATTTTCGTTGATTCTTCACGCCACGATCAACTTCAATCATCGATGATCAACGCCCATGCTCCATATCCTTTGTACATAGCCACATTTCTTCCTAAATCATCGGTCAATAAGGGTCCTCGTCATGTTCATAAATAAAACCTCTCCTCTTCTTTTTCAAAATTATCACAATCCATGCCCTAAAGCTAGACACCCTCGGTCTAGAGTGAATCCTGGTAACAGGGGGATCCCCTGAGGTGTTGGCACAATTGAAGGAGGAGGGAGGTGCACCCACGATGGACCTCCTACCGCCCTGCTCCATGGTCCTCCGGCTATGTATAAGAGTAGCACATCTTTACTTTTTCTATATAGATTTAGTTCCTGTCATTTATTTGTTGCATTTTATTTTGTGTTTTAGTTCGTAAATTAGCTTAGATTAGCGTAATTGCCTCGTCGGAGCTCTCGAGCTCCGGTCATGTTTTCATCGTAACCCATTCTGTGCCCGACCACCTTTTCCACCTCATCACCATCCCTTTTCATTTCCTCATCTGATCGACTCATTCATACCCCCTGGTACTTTTTGGATCAGTGATTCGTGGCCCTTCTACCACCGCTCAGCAGAGCCCCCTCATCCACCTCATATTTTTATGTACACAGCTTCATTTTGGGTCGAACATCATCACCTCAAGCTCGAGAATATTCTTGTGTAGGTTTTGCACCAAATGTACCCCTCCTAGGTCGGATTTGAACCTGGACAAGACCTTTCAGTTGTTCCATCTTCTTCAACATACTAGGATCCCATCATTGGGTCCTGGATCTTCTCGAGAACATCATTAGTTGCAAAAGACCATCCCGAAGGTGTAGAGCCAAAGATCATCGAGGAAGACTACAGGAAGAGCGAGCAATCATGGATCGAAGTTCAAGGAAGGACACCTTCTTCCCTTTTCTTCATCAATAGCAACAGTCGTCCAATTTGGGGGAGGAGCCCCAGATCCATCATCAGTTGTTGGATCTAGCGAAGCTCAGCCGCTCTGTCTCAACTCGAGATCTAATCTAAAGCGTCCATGGTTGAACCATCATCGGACATGGAGAGGGGGGACATGTGGCCATTGAGATGATATGGACCGTCCATCTCCGTGCAATTTGGGGGTAAATTGCATATCTCACCCCCTGACTTTTTGTATTATTGATTTAGTCATGTGAATAAATTCTATCGTTTAATTAAATGTGGAAAAAATACATAAAGGCCCATGGACTTCTAGTACATTGCACATGGGTCCATGTCAGGTCACGACACGTGAGGGGTGGCCATTTTGTAGAAAGACCCTCACAAGTTTTTGTATGTATGTTTAGTCCAGTAAATTTACAAATACATTGTCTATTTCTGGTAAATTTTCACATTTCCTCTAATTTTAATTTTATTTGCAAAAATGTCCTTCCTAGGTTATGTATTTTTAGTACTCGAATTTTATTTATTTAAAATAGCACCCATGCTCCAAAAATTATGGAAAAATAAGGTTAGATGCTTTCTTATCAGCACTTTAATGCTATATTTTTATTTTTTGAATTTTGGGTATTTTACCTATTTATTGAAAATCAAATGACAATTTTTTGTCCCTATTTAACTTAGAAAATACCAAAAAATAGGAAAAACATTTTGAAAATTTTCAAAATAATATATGCTGTTTATTATTATATTTTATAAGTCTAGACCAAAAACCTCTAAAAATAGGAAAAGAAAATGATAACAAAATAAAAAGCTCTAAAATCTAGTAAAAACGTGAAAAAACACCAAAAATCCTAAAAATATTTATTTGTACCTCTGAAACTTATTTATATTATTATTTATCCATTCAAATTGATTTGGAGATTTTTGGACTTTATTTGATATTTTTAATCTTCAATTCAATTCAGCTTATTTATTTAATTCATGTTTTTGAATATTTTTATTTTAAAAATGTATAAAAATATGCAAAAATTCTAGGAAAAACACAAAAACATTTGAAAATTATATAAAACATAAGAAAATTTTATTCCCTAATTTTGTTTATTGTTATTAGTATTTATATTTAAAATAGCCTACATTGTAAATATAGCCTTATTTATTATCTATATTATATATTTAAAAATAAAAATAAATTAAAAATCATAACATATAAAAAGTAAATAAAAAATATAAATTAAAAATAATTTTAAAAATGAGAATTAAAATCATATATATATAAATTAGAACCCACACAAAAACATAATAAATGGACAAGAGAAAAGGACAAGTTTTGAGCATTACTGCCTAATCTACCCTTTGCTCCCTAAGTTCGACCTCCACACATGCTTGCACACTATACACCTTTGTTGTAGAGTTATAATAAATTGTTGCTCCACATTTTTGCTTCTTATTACTTTATATTCATTCGTGGGTTAATTATTGTTTGAAGTTGGGTTTCATGAGCGGTCATTACATCAATTACGGTTTCGCCTTGTGAGACCGTAGACCCTCAAAACATCCTCTTCAACAAATGGCACCATTTCCAGGGAGGACCGCCACATAGATTGTGATTATTTATTTGTCTCATCGCTCTTGTATATATTTGTCATTTATTCATTTTTATTTTATTTGATATTATTTGTGACTTGTCTAGTCACCCTCTTTGTTTGATTTTGTTGCGAGGGACCGCTACGTGAGGGAAGACTTTATAGGAGGATCTGTGTACCCAAGAAAGGTCGAACCAGCTTGATGATCTAACTGTCAGGAGAGAGCATGAAATGAAGATGGAGAGGAATTTTGGAAGACAACCTCTTCATTTATTTTATTTTATTTTAATATGTAATTTAAAGTGAGAGAGTGACATTCAATTTGTAATAATTTGGACTGTCTTAGACCTTGACCACTTCACGAGGTCCAGTACCCGAGGGATTGTTCCCTTAGGTGCCTCGTCGATTTTTGTCATGTTATCATCACTTTATTTTTATTTGTTTTTCATTTTTATTTTTATTTGTTTTGTGTAAATGAGCCTTAGCTTAGGAATTGCTTGCTCGATAGATTAAGGTCCAAAGACATAATATATTTGCATGTACCTATAGATTCGCTTTTGGACTTAGTCAAATCATAATTGTTGGCTATTTAGAATTGAGACCGCGTGCTGAGAGAGGTCGCATACAACGCTTGCAAGATCTGTTGTGGAGGGCACCGAATGGCATCTAGAGACCGGACTTAGGTCTCGTATCTAGATAGTTAGCATATGATGCTTCACACTAATAGCAATTACTATTTTAGGGTGAATTCATCGGCTAGCATTTAATGTAGTGCAGCTTTTAATTATGTTATGCTTCCGCATGGAGAGAGCTGGGATGTACTATAAATCTTCTGACTATGCATGCATCATTGATTTCCAACATACATTGCTTTTCTGACATTCTCCCTCTGATTTTGATCACCTAGGATGTTAATGGAATTAGAAACCCGATAGGCGATTGCATTGAAAAATACCAAAAAAGTGATAACCAAAAATAAAAGCGAGACTGCAAACTCTATTGGACATGTAAAAATAAACGTAATGGATTCATTTTCTTGGGGAGAGCAACCCCCTCATTATATGTGCATTTTATTCTCACGTACACACTAACGATTAGTGCCCCAAACCCAGGCCTACCTACGCATTTGCACAATTGTTTTGATTCTCACCTAACTCTAAAATGGAAAAGATAAATGACCACTGTCTCGGTCTTCACTTTGTTGAGTAGGTGAACATAGGGTTTGCTTTGTACATTGATTGTGATTTTGGGTCCATTCACATTCATCATTCTTTGAGTTGGTAGATCCATAAGTTTTTGAGTTCTTCTTTTTATTGAATCCTTCTCCCTTTATTTGTCCATATTATTTATCTTCTTTATTTAAGTAGTGATATTGGGTCTTGATCTTAACTTTTTGTAGCCGGATTTTGCGATTGTCTCATTGCCCATATCACCCTATCTATGGTCCATTTTAAGAAGACCCTCTTCTTGAGCCACAATTTTGTCTTTGTTTCGCCATTCTCACCCACCTCCTCGTTCCCTTATGTATCATCCATTCTTTTATCCGAGAATGTTGCATGAGGCCCACATCAAGGTTTGGATCGTAGGAATTGTTAAGTAAGATGTGCAGATTTGAGGATGCAGAGATTGGTGTGCTATATTGGGTGGATCTAAATTTGATATGTGCAATGATATTTTGAGGATTCTGGTTTTGGCACGATCTTCGATGTGATTATTTATTGAGGATTTTTGATCTCGCACACCGGATTGATTGTGATTTATTCCGAATGATTTGATGATGATTTCTTGAGTGATGACTGATGACTTCTTCTAATCGGTTCCACCGGTCTAGATTCAGACGTTCGATGCACTATCTCTATATGTGCATCGAAGCGACAATGTTTGGAACCCACCTGATTTCACTCATCTTCTTGACCGATCCATTCTCCATCTTGTGACTCCGCTATCCCCATTTAGCACTTCGAGGATCTCCTTATGACATTTTGAACCATCTCAGTTGATTTGGTTGATTTGAGGGACTACACTGGGATTGCCTTGATCATTTCTATCCCTCCCATAGACATATACCCTCTTGATCATGATTGATTGATTGCTTTTTAGGACATGAGACTTGATGCCAGCATTCCCCTGATATTCATTGACTTAGTTTGTATTACTCCATGAGGACTATCTGCGGGAGAATGCAACATTTTCTTTACGATCGATTTCACCCATTGGTTATGCTTCCATCTTGCTGGGGTACGAGACCAAGTCGTTTGATATGAGTTGTCGGTTTCATTCACTACTTGTGTGTCCTATCTGTCGGAGCACGAGGCAACTCATCTTACTTGTTTGGATTCCTTTGAGTCTTCTTTCCTTGACGGTCCGCGCAAGGATGAGCATCATTCGTCTGATTATTCCCTACCTAGTTCTCAGTACTCTCCAAGGGTTATCTACAGGAGACTATGACATTTTCTAGATCTTCTAGTTTCTTCCGCTGGGTAGCCGATCTATCACCTACCGAGACCGCTTCTGTTGATCTGTCTGATGGATCCAACTCCTTTGAGTCTGCTCACCTTGACGACCCTCACAAGGATGAGTTCTATTTGAATTATTCATTTCTTAGTATTTACCACTCCTCAAGGGTTATTTGTAGGAGGATACATCATTTTGTGGGTACTCGACTGCACTTCTGGTGTCTCCAATCTGGTGGAGCACGAAGCTGAGTTTTCTGATTTGTGTACTCGGATTCATTTATGGTTGTGTATCCTATCTGTTGGATCATGAGACCGAGTCTTCTGATTTTTTCTGAGATATCTGACTCGTCTGAGTCTACTCACCTTGATGACCCTCGTACGGATGACCGTGTCTTGTGATATTCAATGTGCTCCTGATGTTCTGACCTTATGATCACTGGATATCGAGCTACGTAGAGAGTCTCTTGTTCTTCACTTTTTGTATCTTCTTGAGACTATGAGTGACATGAGGGGATTCGTTATTGATCATTCTTCCTCCATGTCTTACGATATCGGATTTGATATCCCACTCTTTTCTTATGAATCGATGTTCTATTTTTCGCTACTGAATCCTGGCTTAGTTTTCGATCTATTTCTCCCAGTATATGACACCGACCTGATTGTATATTAGGGTGTCCTTCTCTTTCTGACATGTCACCGTTCTCACAGGGATACGATAACGAAATTACATTTTCGACTTTTAGATACCGCCCTAAACTTCACCATTCTTATATATATGTGTGTGTGTGTGTGTGTGTGTGTGTGTGTGTGTTTTCTTTTCATTCCTTCTTTTCTCCCAAATGTTAGGTGTACCCCAGATCATTCGCCATATTTGTGTTTCTATACTTAGGACGTACTTTGCCTAAGTATATGGGGGTGCACCTATCATGTTGTTCTTTCTCTGTTTTGTTTCATCACTTATGTTGTTGCCTATACTTAGAGCTCTTTTACCGTAAGTATAGGGGGGTGATGTATACATTCTACCAGTGATTTTATCTTTTTATCGATTCTTTTATTGATCACCTCCATGGTCTCCTCTTTTGTTGATATTTTTATCTATACTTAGGGATATCTTACCCTAAGTATTTGGGGGAGACAGATCGAGCTATAATTTGTTCATTCTAACCCTTGACCCTCCATGCATGTAGATACAACTTGCTATAGGATAATTTTATCCTAAGTATAGGGGAGAAGGTCGATTTCTCATTCATTCATTTCTTCATTCCCTTTTCGGTCGTTGTAGTATAGGCTTTTCTATACTCAGTGCAAGTTGTGTCTTCTTTTTTTCCTTTCGAACTATGAGGGCATAGATTAAGCTAAGTCAAGGGGGAACTATATACTTTGTATATACTTTAGCCATAACTCGTACTTTTGTATTTTTGAATAATATGGCTAAAATACTTACATATATACATATGCAATTCTTTAAATCAAATAATCAAAATATGCATATTATTCCTCAAATTGTTTTTGTATATATTAAAATCAGGTCAAATGTTTTGAAAATAGTTTGAAAATCTACTTGAAAATCCTTTAAAATTGTTTAAAAATATTTTCAACCTTTTTAAAACTGCATTGTTTGCAAAAATTTCTTTGTGTGAAATAAAACATTTGAAAACCTATTTGGAAATGTTTTTGAAAATGGTTGAAAATTATTTTTAAAAATCTATACATAATATTTAAAAAACCTTTGCAAAATGATTTTCAAATATGTTTGAGGAATATATACATCATACAAATAAAGCAACATTTTTCTACCAACTTTGTATATATTTATCAAAAAAATAACATATTCTTTGTGTAAATCTTTAAAACATATTTCTTGTATATAATAAATGCACGCCTGTGTAAATATTTGCAGATACTTCCCTCTTTATTCCAAAAGCTTTTGTTTTGAAAAATCCTAAAAACATTTGCAAAAACCTTTTTGAAAAATTGCATAAAAATTTACAAATTCTTTTCAAAAATCTATAAAAAGTTCAAACTTGGAAATTGCATCACAAAAATATTTTCTGCACTGTACATAGCATTTGCAAATCATTTGCATTTTTTGAATTGAGTTTGAACAATTGAACTAGACTAAGCAAAGTCAAAGATTGGAGCTTGGTTGGACCTTAATGCACCTAATTTCACTAGAACCATATAGGAATTAGACTTGAGGTACCTCAGATCTATTCAGACTTAATTCTTTAAGACTCAGGGATGGGTTCAAGACACCTCAACTGCTTAACTAGAACTTTGTGAGAAGCACACATGACTCTTATCGGTCGTGACCTAACTTGGACATTCGCACCATTCTCTTAGCTCAATTCAATTGGAGTAGTGAGGGGATTGGATTTGTCGGTATGAGATGTACACGAGTGGAAACATTTGTCCTCGTATATGGAGGGAAGTGCACCCCAACCCGTTCAGTGATGTCGATGTCTAAAGACAAGAGAGTGTGGATTGCAATAATGCTTCAAAAGAGAGATAGTCTTTTGTCTCTAGAAGAAAAACTCCTTGTGTAAATGTTGTTGTATATAGTATTTAAAAAAAGTGTCGAGATAAAGACTCCAAAAAAGTTGACAGACTTGATTGAAAACAAAATTCTTGCTGGAGTATGTATATACTTGAAATAAGCAAGCTTGGGCCTCGAAAAAGAAAATTCATATGAGCCTGCAGATGTATGACTTAACTACACTATTCATGCATCCCCGGATAGGTAGCTACGCTGGCTACTGTCCATTCTTCTTTTCATCCCCTTCTCGTGAGTAAGATGCACTTGAACTTAGAAAGGAAAACCCAGCTAGGAAAAAGTTGTTGGATTGGGAAACATTGGGTTGCCTTACTAGAGAAGTCAGTTCCTTTGTCATTTCAGTTGACAAGAGCCACAATCACTTACACTATACAAGTCAGCTTCATAGTCATAAGGGTTTGTATATGATGTAGACTGGTTCTGACGTGGCTATTGAGGTGGTTTGAACCAAATTCTGTGACTCTCGAAGGTTGTTGTGTTTTAAATCGGGTTCCCAACCGGGTTCCACACAAATTCCCACACCATGGTCTGACTCGAGCTCCAAACTTTGTTTTTTTAAAGAAAATTAAAATCAATCCACTTTCTTTCTTTTCTTTTTCTTAGTTTTTCTGCAGTCATTGCATAAGTGTTTTCTAGGGACTAGCAAAGGCAAGTATAAGGGTGTGATGAATCTCCATTTCATCACCTTTATTCTATCATTTTAGCCTTAAAAACTTTAGCTAATGCATATATAGCATTATTTTGTACATATTAACATTCATCATGTATTATATTTATTGTATACAAAATACTATTTTTAATGTCAAAAGTATAGAATGAAGGAAAGAAAAGAAAAAGAATAAAATACCAAAGGTATTTTATGACCCTAAACCCCGAGACCAAGTCAGGAATTGATTTGCCCAAAAATATCCGAAGAACTATCTTATGGTCCATAAAAGGCGGGACCACTAAGTTGTTGTGATGACAGCTCTCGAAGATCAATGGATTAATTAACAGATACCCACAACATATGAATAGTCAATGAATGATAAAAATATGAAGTACAATTTATTTTACTCTGTAAACAAAAGTGTATAATCTGTAAGCATGTAGAGGTCAAACCATTGAGAGCAAATAGAATAGCCTACCGATTAGTTCTAATCAATGTTAATTATGTACAAAAGTGTCTACTTAGTCTTTTGTATGGATTTTTGGTTTGACAAATTTTTATTTTATTTTTACCATTTTTTTTATTTTTTATGATTTTTAATTTTTTTAATATTAATATTATATAATATTATATATAAGGTATATGAATATATATAATAATGTATATATGATATAAGGTTGATAGATATTATATACAACAAATATACAAAAAATCAGAAAATATTAATAAGTATAGTCATATTTATATGTTATATATTTTCTTTCTTTCTTTTGAAGTTTTAAAATATTTGTAAGGTATTTATAATAGTTAATAATAATATAACTATATATATAGGTATATAATACAATATAAGATATTACAATTGCAAATATACTAAAATAATCAAAATTTGCAAGATAAATTTTTTTATTTTTTTTATATTTTTTTGAATTTTCAGTTATTTTATAGATTTTTAGGTATTTTTAATGTCCCAAATATGCAAAATTAGTGATTTAAAAATACTAAATAAACTCAAAAATTCCCATAACTAAATTTAATATGTAAAATATATATAAATACAATGGTCAAATAGAAAATAATATTTTGGAATTTTCGAAGAGTTTTTATTTTTTATAGGATTTTAGACTTTTAATTTTTTATCATTTTATTTTTCTATTTTTAGGTATTTTTGGTCTGATATTTAAAATACAATAATAAACAAAATATATTTTTTGGATATTCTCAAAAAGGTTTTATAAGTTTTTTAAATTTTTAAATGCGAACAATGGCAAATTGTACTCTTTTTATTTTTAATAAATAGAAAAAGTGCATAAAATGCAAAGGTAATTATATGGCATGAAAGAGAATGCATCTAAGTAACTTATCCTATTTTCCATAATAATTGGAGCATGGATGATATTTATAAAAACTAGACAACATACACAAAAATGTTTAAACTTGAAAGGGCATATTTTCAATTAAAATATAAGGTAGGGGTTTACAAGCAAATTTCCCAAAAAAATTTACAAATGAAATTAAAAATTACAGTATTGAATTAAATTAAAAAAACCTGCAAGGGTATGTGTGCAAAATGCACACCTCACGTGGGGGCCACCTGAGGTGAGCTGACATAGACCAAAATGTGATATACATCAAGTTCAAGGGTCTCTTTGCAATTATTAAATTTATTTAACAACTATAGAAGAAATTTTGAATATTAAAATACAAAAATGCAGGGGCATATATGAAGTTTACCCCTTAATCGACAGAAGGGAGCGAATGTGGTGGCGCCACGTAGGTGTCACTTAACTTGGTTGACAGCTCCTAGATGTGTCATTTCACGGACGATCCTACAGTGGGGAAAAGATCTGGATCCACCTCTTCATCGGATGGCTGGGAGATGAAGATAAAGAATAGGGAAGAACAAGGTCTTCTTTAACTTCGATAGAAGAATTTGGGCAACTGGAGGGACCTCTAGCCTTTCTTCTTAGCTCATTCCGATACTCCGCTACAGTTGCAGGTGGCGCTAAAGTGATCCAGGTCCCATTGGTGGGGATTTGGAGGGCTCTCCTCTATTCAGCATCTAGGAATGAGCTCTTCTCTTGATTCGCCTTCCAGGTGTACCTTCTTGGCTAAAGACTTGCAGAAACATCCTCATGTACTAGAGCAAAGTGCCTCAAGCTATTTTGAAGTTGTGTCATGAAGGGGATGAAGGGGTGGCGATGATCCGATAGATGGCAGCGGAGAAAACTCGAATGGGCCCAATCCTTGCAAGATGGGGGTGATAAATGGTTCGGGAGATGGAGAAGGTGAAGGGGGTCGAAATGGACATGGAAGGTGGGTCAGCAACTAGCTATGGCATGTTAGAAAATTGTTGGAGCGGAGAGCCCTAGCAATGGATGATATTGTAATTTAACCTAAACTACAACTGAATCAAAGAAACTAATCCTACTGGTATGCTATGGAATGAAAATTCAAGCGAAAAAGCTAAGTAAAGATAGCTCTTGCCGACAAATCCGAAATTTCCCTTTTTAATTTGTCGATTTTATGTTGTAGTCGAGTACATAGGAATCAATCAAGAAATAACCACTTAATAAATTAAATCAAATAATTTTGAGCGGATTTATGTTTATTTAACTTAGGTAAGTCCCAAGGTCAAACTCAAGGAGTCAAAGGAACAACCTAGGTTTAAGTCCATTAATTTTAGTGTGTAGTTTTTGATGCGGATTTTTTTGGTATTGTTAGTGCACTTTTTGAAGGAATATGCAAATGCAGGACAATTTTAGGATGAGAAAATTAATTTCAATCAAATGATGTCCAACAACCGCAAAACTTGGTTGACATGTTAATTATGATGAAATGAACGATCTGCATTTTTTGGAATTTTATAATGTAATATAAATATTTTATGAATTAATGAATGCCAACGAGATGAATCTCAATAATTAATTATAATAAATATTAAACCTACTTATTTCTAGGGAACAAAATTATCCGAGATATATTACTAGTATCCATCTCAGAAAAATCGTTAACCAAAAAATGTAAAGTTGAATACCTATTAAAAATCAATTATTGAAATACACAAAACAATTTTACAGAAAAATAGTGCTTGCAAATGCAATGACTTTTGGGCACAAAGTACAATACAACTAATTCTATGATCGTTGATTTTTTGGCAATTTTCTGAGCAGTGGTTAACTATCTATGAATTTCATAACAGAAAGTAGGCAAAATATGCAATATTTCCACAAAAATAATTGTTAGAAAAAAACTACATAGATAAAATTAAGAATCAAGTGCCACAATGTAGAGAAATAATTGCTGAATATATGCTGATTTTTTTAATAATAAAGTTGTGCAAAGAGAGAGGTTCAAAATATAGACCAAAGTCAGGGCTCAAGTTGCAAAACATATTATGAAATACAACAGAAAATTGTACTACTGGGGCATAAGCATCAATACCTAGACCCAGAGGGGTCTATCAATAAAATCTCCAAGTGGTCATGTGCTAAGCACGTGACCCGTGGGCGGAGGGCTGCTTTGAGATTTGGTGGAGTTGGAGTGGTGTCTATGCAAAGTTCCCTCCCCGTACATGTGTCTCGTATGGGGAGGGCCTCGGGCCTTCCACCCGGTGGCTTGCGGGCGGCTGGCGGTACGTCCTTCGATCATGTCTGTCGAAGCAGATTTCTTGTGAAGCTGTACAGAGACCTAGAGGTTAAGCAGGGCAGTAGGTCATCTGGTTGTCAAAGGTGAAGAAGCACGATTGGCGAAGGCGAAGGTGCGGAACTCTTAGAGATGGCATCTGTGCCACTTAAACTAGGCGGTAGAGGAAAAGAGGCAGAGGAGACATCGGGAGCAAGCGAGGATGATGAAGAGATTGGCAGTGCTTTCGCTGCAAAGTGAATACGTCAGATGGAGTTTTAATGCATGGTAGGGACTCCAAGGTCGATGAAGGGACCTCTCGGTTCGAGGAGACAGAGAAGACCTTTCGGTTGCAAAGGGCAGGCAAATGGTCTGTCGATGAAGAGAAGGATCCTTGCGGGGCTCTGGTAATGAAGCGACTGACCTGGAGGTGAAACCTTTATTCGTGGTCGATGCGGCAAAGGAGAGTTGGGCGGAGGTATGGGAGGCAGAGCTGCTAGAGATTCAGGGGCGGTAGCGGTTAATTGAATTGGGAAAGGGGAGCGGCCAGGGACAAAGCTCCTCGGTCATCTGATCAATAGAGATGGGGCGGCTGAGATGCTAACATGGTTCCCCTTTATTATATTTATTAAATTTTTAAAATATAAAAATTGAAATATAAATAGGCCAAAATGGTGACAAGTGGAGGCTCCAGGAGCTGCCATGTGTCAATCCTACAAAAATCAAAAATTAAAAAGAAAAGGAAAATTGAAAAGAAATAGCAAACAACCTCAGATCTAAATTTTTTATTCAAAAAGTTTCTCATCTCGATGAGATCTACAACTTTCATGAAGAGACCAAAACCAAAATAGGTCATCTGCACAAAGTGGTATTTTTGGCGGTACTCTATATGTATCAAATACCTGGTATTTTTTGTATATAAGATAAATATTGAGAAAAAATATGATGATAAAAGACAGATATTTACACATTACTCTATTTTTTTGGATTTTTAATAATAGAGAAAACAAGAAAATAAAATACATAGGACTTATTATACATACTATCAATGAGGAGTCAGATTCAGTTAGTTTCTTCGACTTCAAGCTTATTTTAGATTTGAATTTTTGCGTATTTTGATAAAACTTTTATCAAAGGAATAAATGAAAAAGAAATAAAAGAAAAAGAGTCTAATATACACATAAAATAATAGGTCCAAATAGGGTAAAATACACAATGTACAAAAGAGGGCCACATTTTCACATATGAGCTCTGATTTACTTGAACTTCATCTTGTTTTGAAGGTAATTGAATGTACAATAGTTCAAAAGTGAGTAGGATAAATTAGACACTATATGAAGGAGATATCGGTGTTTTAGTTTGACAGATCTGAAATTAGGGTTTGGTTTTATTTGTCAATTATTTTCGTTAGTGATTTTTTTGTATTTTTTCCTTTATTCTTGTTAGTAATATGTACACAATGGAGGTGGTTTCAGGTGATTTGGAATTAGTATTAATTAAATAAAATCGGAGAAATTAGCTCATTTTATAGGTCAATTTAGCCTAGATTTTTGACTTCTTATTTTATGCAATTATGTATTATAAAATGCAATTATTATTTATACATCCATGAATGTTAATAGTGCAATATAGATGATGAAATGTTAATGAATTTTGGGGATTCAAGCTTAATTAATGTCTTTTAGAGTGATGAATCACATATTCATCAACCCCTTATACTTAAACCATGCTTGTCCCCGAGCATCTAGATAATGAATGAATGAGTCAGATTAATCCTTGATTGTGCATGTGTAGTACAAGACTCGGTCAGTGGAAGAACTCTCGGTTCTAGTGATCCCAAAATTCTAAGTTGAACCGAGCTTTAGTAAAAAGGTATCCAACTTCTCTAGCTATGAGACTCTCTTTGTTTACATATATAGTAAGGATATCATATTTAGTGTGGACTACAATCACAAGAGTAGAGCCAAAACATCACCCAAGATTCTAGTCCAAGAGACTCTCCTAAGACCCAATCCTCAACACATGGAGAATAAATCAGTTCTTGCATACAATCCACCATCTCTTTAGTTGTCAATCTTAAAAGTGTAAATGGAAGGCCAGTTGATGGAGGGAATAGGATTGCGTACTTTCTTCTCTCCCTCTCATTGGAACAAGGATCTACTCGAGTGCCTTATTAATGCAACACATGTATTTTAGGTTGTTGACCAGTGTGTCCATCAAGAGAGTTTGAAGTGGTCTGCACTTGTTTTCTTGGGAGTACATCGGGGTATGTCTCTTTTGAGTACCTATTGTACCTTTGACACCCAGACTTGTATCAATATACGATGCAGAGACCTTTTTGGGTGCTATCCCGACTCCTGGTCCTAATAGCTTTGCTCCAAGTGGACATTTTGAAAAGGCTGGGAGCGCTCGCCTTTGGTGGAAGCTCTATGAATTTGTATTTATAATGAGAGAGCTTCTCTTTGTATTTGAATGATAGAACTGCTTTCGAAATATATTTCATTGATTGTTGGCTAGCTCCACTACTTTTACCAAGTTGGCGCACATTGATCAACAATTAATTAAGCTTTATCACACCCTGGCACATAGGTTTTATATCAAGAGATTAGTACACAAACCTTGTTCTTAAAATAGCTGAAGGTGCTAACTCTCGGGTTTCATGAAGCCTTCATCGATTTATCCCATCCTTGAGCATCATAAAATCAGGTCCACACTCAAATCCCTCATCCAAATTCCTCAAGTGAAATCCCAACTCATCTCATCATAACTACTGTCATGCAAGTGAGGTACTGATCATATTCTTTAAGGTAGAGACTAAGTATGCAATATATCATACACATATTTTGAACAAGGGAAGTGTGAATAATTAAGTCATAGAACCTAATGACTATGGTTGGTTAACTTTGAATCTCAAAACCTCATAAACCAAGTGTCCTTGAACTTCGCAAGTCCTGTGTAAAAGTGTAAGTGTCAAGGATATATCCAACTAAAGAATGCATGGATGAATGAAATATTGAATGAATTGCAAGTGTGTAAAATGTTTTTTTAGAGATTCTTTTAATGCAAGATTTTTTTATTTTTTTTATTTTTTGTTTTTTAATGCAAAAATGAATAAGAAGCCAATTTTCAAAACTTTGATTGCACATACAATTAGACACATACAACATTAGTTGCAAAACTTTTTTTTGAAGAGTAAGTTATCCACCCCATAAATAAAAAATAGACTTATGCGAAAGTACGAGCTATGGTGAATATATATATATAGATTATATACATACCCCCTATACTTATCGAGTGTTATGTCTCAGAGCACAAGAGGCGCGGAAAAGACATAGCTCGACCTAAGCGTAAGAGAGTGAACAAAAAAAGGAAAAGAAAAAAATAATAGAAGTCAGCTTGCCCCCCTATACTTAGGATGTGAACAGTCTAAGTACATAAGAAGGGCAAAATTGAGGCAGACAAGGGGAGAAGTGAATGAGGAGAGTATATACAGTGGGCATCAGGATCCCCCTATACTTAGGCTTTTGTTAGCCTAAGTATGGAAGAAGGGTGGGGGACCAATGGGGTAGGGAGGGGAGGTTGTCGGTGATCGAGATTTTTGGCAGATCTTTTTGTGAGCATGTGGTGGGCGGTCATAATGATAGGAAGAAGCTGAAGCAGATGATTCCCATCTATCGCCAGAGTTATTCACAAAAGAATAGTACTGGGAGGTATATTGATGGAAAGAAGACGAAGTAGATGATTCCCAGCCATCGTCGGAGATATCCTCAGAAGAATAATACTGGAAGGTAGAGGTATTCCAAACATTCTTATTTTTAAGTTGCTTTCTCAAAATGTGCTCAGACATTTGGTCAATCGACTCGTCCTCGGATGATAAATAATCCGAAACACTAGTCTCAGTCTGGTCATATGAAATTATTCTAATAAATCTAATAGTGAGGGACAGGAGTTATCCAACGGGGTTCGATATCCATTTGCTTGCTCAGATAAGGCTCTAGATCAGTCGAACTAAGCCCACTCATGTAGATCTCCTCATCCGGACTTGAGGAGGAATCCTCAGAAAATTTCTTCCTTAACATGTTAAGCAACTTTCTTAGCTGGTTTTCTAGAACCTGAAGCATTAAGAGGAAGATGATATTAATACGTTCAAGGGAACGCCTTGAGGAGTCAGTCTTCTTCTTCTTCTTCCAATCGGATGACCGACAAGAAGAAGGAGCAACTGGTTTATCAAAAAGGGTCAATATGGTCCTTGTTGTCACATTGGGTGACAGTCCTGGAGTTGAGGTGTTCATAATCGATTCTTTATCATAAGAATCACCATATAGATTAAAATACTATTGCATGGTCAGCACGCGTCTCGGGAATGTGCTCTCAGTTGGCTTCGCATTGGTGACTTCCTATGTGATAAATCCTATATTTATCATCATTAAACATCAATATTATCTCTATTGCTTAAGTAAATCAACAAGATTAATTAATAATTAACATTAATTACTAATTTGTGTGTGTATAATTGACACTAATTAAGATATATTATATAACCTTATTATTGTGCTATATTTTATGTATTTATTTATTATCAAAAACCAAATAAAAAATAGAATAATTTTGTGGATAAATAAATTAACTTAAAATAAAAAAACCCATAAAAATAACAAAATAAATATAAAATAAAATTATTTTATACTGCTTTATTTGTATTTATATTTTATCTATGTACAAATGACCTCTGATCTCTTTGATATCTACAACTTTCATATTTTGAGTTTTTTCTAATAATCATTTTCCTTTTATTTCTTTTTGATTTAATACTGATTAATTTATTTTCCTCCATTCTCATTGGGCCATGAGGTGCCTTCACGGCCGCCCACGTGGCCAAGCCCCGTCGCTTGCTCTGCCCATCATCTGGACCGTTGTATCTTGATCCAAGGGCCAGCAAGCATCGTCAACCTCCAGCGCTTCCTTCACAAAGCGACATACATCCCTTCGCTATCCCTCAACTTCTCCATATTTTCGCAACCACCTCCGACAACCACTTCACCAACTTCCATCGCCCAAAGATTTACCTTTCGAACTTTATCCTTGCCAACTCCCTCTTTTGCAGTCAATGATGGTGGTTGAAACCACAACCTTTTGTCACCAACCACCGAACTCCCTCATCCTTAAAACCCTTCCTTTGCCTCCATCAACCACCATCTACCACTTCGTGAGCCATGCCCCTAGCCATCTTGCCATTTCTGTGACAGAGAAGAGACTGAGATTGAGCGACGACAGGGATAAGGCTCTGGCGAGATCCACGAACACCACCTCGTGTTGCAGTTGTCCATTAATGTTTCTTGAGCTTCAATCCCTAGCATGGATTGTTAAGTGAAGACCTGCAAAGCTTTCAAGCTTTGCATTGGGCTTAGATTCATTCCAAATCATTGTGCTTGTTCATCTCAACTTCTAGTAATTTTTTTAATCTGTTTTTCTTCCATTTCCGCCTATTTTTCCTTTGTTAATTTATCTAGTTATATACATTCTAAGACATCGCATATAATCTCATCTAATCATACATCCACATGTATCTTTCTAGTGAGCCTCTTCGCTTCTCCATTATCGTATCATCTTGATCTTTCTCCAAGCATAGCATGCCTGGAGAACCCATCTAGGGTTCATTTCCTTCATTACGCTCGAACCCTCCATTCCATCTCGTATCCAATTTAAATCAATTGCAATGAAATTGTCTATCATTCATACTAACATTTCAGGGCTAAAGTCTTCATTGATTGGAGGACAAAGTAGTGCTCTGGTCTCTAAATTCTTCTCTGGCAGAGCCTCATCGACAGATCATTTCAGGGGTCCCTTCATCATGCTTTGGTAATCGCCAACTTTGCGGAGCTTTCAGGAAGGTCATCTGACCTTCAGTGGTGGTAGAAGAGAAACTATGAGCCAACGCACCATTGTCGGAGCCCAGCCCGAGCATCGCTGCTCATGACGGAGTAAAAGAATAAGTGAGGAGCAGTTATTGTTGGATCCCCTACATTGGGCGCAATCCAACAGTTATCATCAACCCACATCAACCAACTGAAGCAGCAGTTCCTCCCTAAGGCTCGTATGTCGAGCCTGCACCCGAGCCTGGATCAAAGCACTAGAGGCATCCATGTGGATCGGGCCTCCATCTCGAAGCCTAGCCTGGTCACGTGCAACATGTACGTGGGTAAATTACAGCACCGACCCTCTACTTTTCCATGATTACAGATAAGCCCTTCCGCCTTTTGTGTAATTTACATGTCAGCCCTACAGGTTATTTTATTTGAATTTAGTCTATTTTGTCATGTTTTGTAATAAAAGCTTGTAGTTTATTTTGCAAAAAGGCCCCTGGATTAAACATTGAATATCTTTCTACATATAAATCCAAATGATGTGATTTTGTCTCATTTGAAAGCTCTTTTGATGATATTTCTATTGGTGTGATTCGTTGCTAATTTTGATTTAAAAATCATGCTTAAGTTATTCCTCTTTCTAAGAGCTTAATTTGACCTTTAAATAAAATTGAAAGAGGACCTTTTATGAGAAATTAAATCAGATTTGCATAATGAATCTTAATGACTCATTGTTATTTTTTAATCATTATCATTGGTATATTAAGTGTTTTAATTGATTGCTAAATAGTTAAGCATAATAGTGAAATTAAAGGATATATCTTGTTGTGTTGCTTTTTGAAACATTTAATTACCAATTGGCATGTTTCTTGCCTCAATTAATTTCGGGGATTTTTTGTAGTTAGTACAATACTTTTTGTTGTGTGTCTACTTTTATTGTGATTATCATAATTATATCGTTTGTGCATTATTGTATTCATGTAATTTAATTGCAAAAAAAATATGTGTGAAAAAATTTTGTCTTGTTGTGATTTATGTATCGCTCAATATAATCATCCTATAAATTGTTGCCTTAAATATTTGACACTTTAAAATTATTTACTAAACTGCTCGCAACCTTGTGTTCGACCCTGGACTTTCCAGGTTATAAATTTAAGCCGAATCCTCCTCGTAGAGATCTTCCATTCGATTATGCATGATACGCTAAGTGCATGTGCTACAACAGATACTATTTAATATATTCATTTAGAGATACATCAGATGGTACCGTTGTTGGTGATGTGGCACATTTTGTGATCATTTTTAGATCAAAATATTTATTAAGTGATCTTTTAGGTTTATTATTTTGAGCATGTATTGTTGGATTGTCCATTTTGTTGATTTGTCATTTTTACTTAATTAATTATTGTGAATTTTCTACTAATTCATTGTTTTATGGTAGGCTCGTGGAGCCGATGACTTTCGGAGTATCGTGTAGGCGAGGAGATTAGAGTTTCTTGTAGGAGAACCCACAAAGCAAATAAATTAAAGATATTATTTAGTTAGTTGAGTCTATTTTTGTTGTATTGTAAATTAATTAGTAACTTAATTGTCTATTTACAGCGGTTCTCGATTGAGATCTCACGTGTGTAACGAAGGCCTGTTAAACTTTATTCTTCTTTGTGTGGTTGTGTCGAGAGTGGTTCTTGACTTGAGGGTCATTTTAGATCAAAGCACTACACAAATTAGACATATCATAGGTCATTTTTGCTTGATCTATTTCGTAAATTAGGACATACAACAATCTCATAAGATTCACAATTACAAAAATCTTGAGAGATTCATAAACGCACATAGCATACGTTCAACTTAGCCAAATTAAATTGACTTCTTCACAACTAATAGAACTTGTTTCTTAGGTGTTGTTTTAAACTTGCATCATATAGATAGATTTTAAAATTCAATCTATGCATCCACATAGAGAGTGTTGGGAAGCGCTATAAGTATTTCTAAACAACTGTATACATCATTGATTTTTTATTGCATTCTGTTTTTCACTTTCTCCCATAGTTTTTACCAACTTAAGGAAAGGAAAGAGGGGCTGAACATTGGGTGATGCTTGTGGTTCCATAATTCAAAATGATAACCTGATGAACTGCCAAATGCATAAGTTGATATTGATCCGGTGGCATGGGCATTTAGCATAAGATATAAAACCGAATAAATAATCTCTACAAGGAGGATTCTAGGTTAATTTATACCTGGGAAGTCCATGGTTGAAATAAGGACACGAACCATAATACAATTATTCAGGTGTTTAGATATCTAGGTTGTGACTGAGAATTCATCTAAGTCAAAACTAGCAAAACAATGCGAGCAAATCATACAAGATAAAATGCACATCGAAAATGCATGCATGAATGATATGAATTCAAAAATAATTTAATGCATGTTAGAAATGATGCTTTGATGAACAGAATGGGATTACTTTAATATATGTGAAAACACATATAAATATGCCCTAAAATACTATATCATACTTAAGCAACTTATCTACTTGATCAAGATCCAATTAAGCGAATGATTCGAACTCCAGGTTCCTTTTACTATGAATAAAAGAATCTATTTCTTCTCTAATTATTTAATAAGATAATAAACATCAAATCAAGGATGAAACATAGCCATATTAAAGAGAATTAAATAAAGAACAAAATGGCACTGAAATCATCTCAATTGGATAAACGATGCTCAAGATATTCAAGTTTAAGTGCAGGGCATAAATATAATAAAAACATGCATAAATCCTTCACATATAAGTCCCTACAAGGACTAATTTGCAAATAATAAAAACCGACAAGCAAAATTATGAAATACCACCTACGTAAGGGTATGTTTGAAATAAATAAAATCAGTAGGGGCATTAATGCAATTTTCCCAAGAACGCAACACGTAGAGCATATGATGTCCTAGGCTCGGATGGTTGTCTATGGCTTGGGCCACATGTCGTCGTATGATGCTTTGTCCTGAGGCTTGGTATGCTCCATAGCTGCAGGGTCGGAGTTGATAGCGTTGACGTAATTGAACCATCAGATCACCCCCAAATTGGGGTGATCCAATGACATTTGTGCCTCCATTTTATGAAGTGCTCTGCCTTGAGAGGATACGAGAAGGCGGGGCTCCGACGAGAGCCCCATTTCTCCATCATGCTCTTATACGTCCTTTGGAGGTCGGTGTAATTGTAGAGATGTCTCGCGAAGATGGAGCGAGGTCGGTGAAGGTCCTCAAGTTGTTAGAATCGAGTGGCGATGAAGAAACATTGAATAAGAAGCTCCAGATCGGAGGAGTTCATTGGATTCCAGCCATTGAAGCTCCCGCTTACTTGCAAATGTTAGAAAACAACCAAAGCAATAAGGGTGTGTATGTGTTGTGAATGAAATGGAGGACAAGATCGGGGCGTAGAAGGAGAAGTCCTAATGGGTTCTACTCCATGTTTGGAGAAGAAAGTTCGTTGAGTTGGTAGGGGTGAATGAACAAGGATCACAGAGCACATCACCTCTAGTGTGGACCAAGAATCTGTGGATGAAGTCAGGAATGCCTTGATTTGAGAGATGGGTATATGTACATCTGAATGTGAAATCAATAAAAATGATAAAATAAATACAAACCTAAATTACCTGGATTGAAGAAGGTTCGTCGGTGGAGTGAATGGCGTAGGTTGAGGGTTAAATCAACCCACCAGTCTTCACTTGACATGCTCATTCGTACGTGAAGATTTAACAACAACCAAATAGGCATTGTAGCATGGTGTCTCAGCCATGGGTCACACCAGGTCCGATGTCGTCATGTCCTCCATTGATCCTTCTCTCCTTGTCACGGAGAGGAGGAGAGGGCTGGGCGTGGATCCTGTGCAAGGGTGGACAACCGCCTATAGTGGCCGGTGATGGGTTTTGGAAGGCAGAAGAAGGGTGGTTCGCATATGGTTCCAGGGTGGTTTCAACTGCCTGTAGATACAAGGAGATTAGATGTTAATGGAAATTATGGTCATGGCAAGGTTAATGGAGGTTTAGTGAAGGGTTTGATGGAGGAAGTTAATCAAAAGAGAACTGGAGGCCGCTAGGAAAAACCGATGAAGATGGCGGTTTGGTATGAAGGATGCAAATGCTGGAGGTTGACAAAAGACCTCAACCATTGGATCAAATGATCCAACGGTCATGAATCAAGCGTAAAGTGACGGTATGGATTGCTTCAATCAAAAGGATCAATCGGCCTAAATCAAGGAACCAACAGATGGATGAGATTTAAAAGATGAGATATCTGATGGTCAGCAGGTGGTGCGCAGTTGCGCAGTTGCGATCTGACATGGATACCAGATCAAAGGGTTGTAGTGAAAGCGTGTATCATTCATTGAGATGAACTGATCGGGCGGTGGTAGAGTTGACGTGTGGTGACAAGATAAGCAGGCCACGTAATGCGATTTGA
The DNA here is from genome assembly GCA_037367405.1 of Ottelia alismoides. NCBI lineage: Eukaryota > Viridiplantae > Streptophyta > Magnoliopsida > Alismatales > Hydrocharitaceae > Ottelia > Ottelia alismoides. The sequence goes on along the minus strand of JAZKJV010000720.1, from coordinate 557,460 downwards.
AGGTGCCACATGGCCCAATCAGGATTGAAGAAAATACATAAATCAGAGTTAATTAAAAAAGAATTTGTTAGAGGGAGTATTAGGAAAAATGGTAAGCATTAAAGTTGTAAATCTCAATGAAATCTACAACTTTCATGTAGAAGTCAGAGAGTTTAGGTTCATTTATACATAGATAGAAATTAAATATATATTAAAACAATATAGAACAATTTTCTTTCTTTTTTTATTTTTCTTATTTTTTGTATAAGCAAAATAGGAAAAGAAAGAAAATTGTTCTATATTATTTTAATATATATTAATTTCTATCTATGTATATATGGGACTAAATGGTTTGGTGAGAAAGCAAGGGAGATCGAGAAGACGGGTTTTAAACTTTGGTATTCAGGTAAAGATAAAGGTAGAAACGATGTTGGAGTGGTTGTTCATAAGGATTTGAAGGACTGTGTGGTTGAGGTGCAAAGATTCGGGGATCGGATTATTTTGCTAAAATTGGTGCTTGAAGAAGAAATTCTGAATATAATCTCAGTTTATGCACCACAAATTTGTTTAGATGAAAGGACTAAACAAGTTTTTTGGGAGGATCTAGATAAGATTTTACAAGGAATCCCACAAAGAGAGATGATTTGCATAGGTGGAGCTCTTAATGGACATGAGGGAAAAGATGCTTCAGGGTATGCTAGTGTTCATGGAGAACTTGGTTTTGGGGATAGAAATGAAGAGGGAAAAGTCATCCTGGATTTTGTAATAGCATATGATCTTTTCATAGCAAATACTCTCTTCAAGAAGAGGGAGCAACATTTAATTACTTATAAGAGTGGGCCAACGAGAACACAGATAGATTACTTTGCATTGAGGAGAAGAGATCGTTTGTGTTGTAAGGACTGCAAAGTAATCCTAGGAGAGAGTTTGACAACCCAACATCTCTTGTTAGTCTTGGATGTACAAATAAAAGGGCAGGTAAAGAAAAGGAGGGTTCCTGAGATCACTAGAACTAGATGGTGGAATCTTCCACTGAAGCAATCGAGTTTTAGGGAGAAGGTTTTAGAAGATTTATCTTGGGATTGTAGTGGAAGTGCAAACGAGATGTGGGAGGCAGTAGCATCTTCTATCCGAAAGGTAGCCAAAGAGATGCTAGGCGAGACAAAGGGAGGAGCCCCAGGTCAAAAGGAGGCTTGGTGGTGGAGTGAAGGGGTGCAAGAGAAGCTAAAAATTAAAAGAGCATGCTTTAAAGCTATGTCTAAGGATAGAACAGAGGAAATTGTCACAAACTACAAAATAGCAAAGAAGGAAGCAAAGAAGGCTGTAAGCGAAGCTAAGTCGAAAGCTTATGAAGTTTTGTATAAAAATCTCGCCTCTAAGGAGGGTCAGAAGGATATGTTCAGGTTGGCCAAAGCAAGAGAAAGAAAGACGAAAGACCTTTCTCAAGTGAGATGCATTAAGGACGAGGAAGGTCATGTTCTTGTTACTCAGAAGGATATAGAGACTAGATGGGAGCAGTACTTCCATAAACTTTTTATTGGGGAAGGAAATAGAGAGATCACTTTGGGTGATCTAGCTAGTAGTGAAAGTTACTTAAATCGTGCAAGCTATAGACAGAAACAAAGAAAGGAAGTAGTGGAGGCTTTGAAAGTTATGAGACCTGGGAGAGGTGTAGGATCGGATGACATCCCTGTAGAACTACGGAAAGTTTTAGGTGAGCGCGGTTTGACTTGGCTTACGAATCTATTCAATGTTATTTGGCAAAGCAAGAAAATGCCTGAAGATTGGAGGAGTATCATGGTGCCTCTTTATAAGAATAAAGGAGACATTCAAAATTGTTCAAATTATAGAGGTATCAAGCTGATGAGTCACACTATGAAAAATTGGGAGCGTGTGATCGAGAGAAGGTTGAGGCAAGTTTCCAACATCAAAGAAAACCAATTTGGATTCATGCCAGTCGCTTAACTATCAAAGCCATCCATTTGCCGAGGAGAACAATGGAGATTTATAGAGCTAAAAGAAAGAACCTCCATATGATCTTTATTGATTTGGAGAAGGCTTATGATTCTGTCCCACAAGAGATATTGTGGAGAGCTTTGTAGAAGAGACAAGTGCCTGTCCTATACATTAACCTCATAAATGACATGTATGATAGAATTTATCTTGTGTAAGGACCCCGTCTGGGAAGACTGGCTATTTTGACATCAACATTGGTTTACATCAAGATTCAGCTTTGAGTCCATTTCTTTTTACTTTGATTATGGACGAGTTGACAAGTCACACTCAGGATGAGTTACCTTGGTGTATGTTATTTGCTAATGATATTGTGTTGATTGACGAGACTAGAGATGGAGTAAATAAGAAGCTTGAGGTCTGGAGACATGAGTTGGAGAGTAAAGGATTTCGTGTAAGTAGGGCTAAGACAGAATATATGGAGTACACCTTTGACGGAAGCAATGGTGAAGGAATTGAGGTGAAGTTGTAAAATAGTTTGCAAAAATATTTATCAAACTTTTTGAAAAGTCTTTGCAAAATATTTTGAAAAATGTTTGAAAAGGTTTGTAAAATTTTTGTAAAAATATTTTTTCACGTGGGATAAAATCCACGTGTGTATAAAAACCTAATCAAATATCCTCCTATAAATAAAATTATTTATTGTATCTAAAATTCTTTTAGAAAACTTGTATCTAAAACCTGTGCATAAAATCTCCTTGTAAAATCTTGTATAAAAATTGTATAATCCTTGTTTGTATATTTTTATATATTTCTTGGAAATACACTCAATTTTCTAACCCTTTTTCCTTCTTTGAAAAAAATGCTTAAAATCCATAAAACTAGCGAAAATTCTTTGGAATTTTTTTTTCAAAAAGATTTTTCTTTTCTTTTTCTTTCAAAAAAATATATGTTTTGTATTTATTTCTTGCATTTTCCTATGCATTTTTCAAAATGGTATTGACACTTAAACTAGTCTGGAATAACATCGAAGAATGGAGCTTGGTTGGACCTTAATCCACTTAATTTTAGAAGAACCTTAAAGGAAATGGAATTGAGATTCTTCAGCCATAAGACAGTTCAATGTCGTCTTGACTGCTTAAGTAGAATACTTCAGAGCACACACAGGATTCTTGTTGATAATGACCTAGCTTGCACACCTGCACTTACACTTTGCTCACCTCCTTTTAAGTGGTAGAGGGCTGGATTTGTCGGCATGAGACACAAGACAATGGAAACATCATAAATCACACATTTGTGTCCATTGTACCTCAACCCAGTCTAGTATCGACGAGGTCTAACGACAGAATGTTGTGGGTTGCAATAAAGCTTCAAAAGAGGGATAGTGAACTAACTCAAGAGGAAAAACTCCATATGTACATGCTGCACCTTTGTATAAAAAATTGCAAAAATCAAAAACTCCAAAAAAAGTGGACATGCCTGATTGAAAATCAAATGTCGGCTGGAGTATGTATATTTGTATTGCAAATAAGCAAGCTTGAGCTTCATCAGATATTTATGAGCATGCAATCAGATGACTTGGCTACAATGGCCAAACATCCTAGGATAGGTAGCTACACTGGCTACCGTCCATTTCTTCTCTCCACATCATCTTCTTGAGCTGGTTGCACTTGAACTTAGAAGGGAATACCCCGCTTCTCGAGGAAAGAGTTATTGGATTAGGGAATTAGGGTCACCATGTTGGAGAAGACTGACTTTTACCGCTTTAGCTGAGGAGAGCTACATGTTACTTACACTGTACAAGAAAGATTCATAGTTAAAAGAGTTTGCATATGAGTTGATTTATTCCGACCTGGCTATTGAGGAGACTTGAGTAGAGTTATATGGTTTTTTGGGGCTATTGAGTGTTAAGTCGGTTTCCCCCAAGCTAATAATCCAAAGTTCTGACCGAGCTCCATACTTTTATTTTATGAAGATAAGTTTAATATTGTTCCAAGTTCATTATTTTTCCTTCAATTACTTTTCTTTTTATTTTAGTTACTTATTCTTCAAATAATTGTTTGCTAAGGGACTATCAAAGGTAAAGCATAGGGAGATGATGAATCTGCATTTCATCATCTTTATTCATTTATCTTAGCTTAAAATCCCTTATAAAACACCTGTAACAATAAATCCATTCTTTTGCTAACTAACATTCTTAAGAAAATATTGTATATTTATCACTATTTCAACCTAAAATAAATAAATAAATAAAATAAAAGGAAAATAAAAAACAAGGACTGCATATATGTAATAGATACAGGTGGAATTAGACCCCAAGAGAAGGTCAAGACTTGACCTGATCAATAAGGAATAAAGTAGGGGGAGATAAGGCCTAGGCACCAAAAATATATCTTCATTAGTATATGTTCATCCTATGTACAATACTATCTATAATACACATTCTTGTCTTTAATTTATTTATCATCGAATTCTTTTTAAATAAAATTGATTTCTTCGTGAAATTTGTATGTAAAAATCTTTTGTAAATAATAAAAATAATTGCCAGAAAAATCATTGTACATTGTGTAAATTACAACACTCTTAAAAAGCCACAAAGTTCAACTTGTAAGATCAATATCTTCTTCTCCAAAAATCAAATTTCATCAAACTCACTTTCATTGTACTCCAAATTAAATAACATTTAAAATGGAGGTGATTTAAAAAAAACAGAATTAAGATGTGAAACGTGGCTAATTGGGGTAATATTGCTTATAATACCTATGTATACTATGTACATTATTCATGTATTTATTTTATTGTACATATTTGCAAATATTGTATTTTTAATTAATGGTAAATATTGTATTAAACTTATATAAAATACAAAAAAAACAAAATAAAAAATCAACAAAAATAAAATCATGTATATATTGTATAAGTATCACTATGTATATACTGTACATATGACAATTTATTTAACCTAATAAATTGATTCCTAAAAATCTAATAAAAATACCATTACAACCCTTGTAAAATATTGTAAATTAATATAATATTAAACTATGTATATATTTGTATAATTAACTAACTAAAAATTAACGCCTTATATTTATATGTATAAATACTTATGAATAATACATTTTATTTATTCTAGCCCTTGTAAATATTGTATTTAATTAATTAAAAATTACCTAAATTAGCTAAATAAAATCCTTAACATTTTTTATTTACATTATTTATTTTTTAAATTCATTTTTGATTTTATTTTTATTTATTTCTTATTTTCTTTTTTGTTTTGTCATTTTACCTATTCTGTCCTATTCAGCAAGCCTCCTGATTGGGTTGGCCCGGTTCGTTTACCTAGGTCAACAACCCGGGTCAATTGTTTACTCTTCCCGTGATTTCTTCTAACAAGCTCGCCGGCCTGTTCTTCTCCCAATTATCTACACGTCTCCATTCATTAACCATCCCCGCCTTCTTCTCCATAATTCTAGCCCTTTCACCCTTCTTCAATGCCAACTCTCCAGATCCGTTAATCGCACCTTGATCTGCTTGCCATTCAACTTTCAAAATCCACCGCAACCATCTCTATAAATATAAACCTTCCACCTCCAATTGCAGGCTGACCCGTTTCGGAAGGCATTCTCTACTCGAGGCTGAGATTTGACCATCGGGTGGTGACAGAGCTCTTTGTCTCCATAGTTGGGAGTGCGAGGAAACCTGGAAGAAACTAGATCCAACCACGCCACTGGAGACCTCCGCCGTGCGTTCCGACTCACCGCCTCATGCAACGTATTGAGGATGTTTTTACATCGATTTTCATCGTAGGTAACAATAGGTAGTTATTCTTTGATTTCAGAATTTTAATTTCGTGCTTTAGTTCCTTAGTTAGTTTAAATCCATTCACCTTTACCTATCTCTGATCAACCAGATCAGAGGTGTTCCAATCACCTTCACCAAACTCCGACCTCCCGACGATGTTCGCCCCCACCTTCTCCATTTCCTGTCATATCTGCCCCCTTCCGATCACCCCAGATCTGAGATCCAGCTCCATCTCCGATCATCCTTGCTAGAGCCCTCACACATTCACCATTTCTTTGTGCTTTTGTGTTAATAAACTTCACCGAAACTTCGTATCAGAGCAAGTAATCTTTTGTAGGTCTCAAGAGTGCACAAGGGAGCCAAGAGAACAAATTCAAGGTTCATCTGAAGCTGAACACTTCCAGATCTCCAAATCTTCATATCGCCATCTCTAATCGCTGTGAAGACCTTGGATCGACGGAGGAGAAGTGCAGGAGTGAGCCGCACCACTCAGGAGTTGCCGTGGATGGAGATCGACTGAGCATTAGCTGATCGGGGTTCGACGTCGACGACCTACATCCCTATTCTTCCAGAAGCCTCCTCGCCCGTAGGATCAAGTACACAATCTCTTGATTCAATCTCTATCGTTGGTTTTAACCGAAAGCTAAACCATGGAGCAAAGTTCCATATCAAATGCAAGCCGCTCGAGCATGCTTCTTCGTCAGCCGTCCGATCATCCTCCAGACGAATCATGATCGTAGATCAATCCATGTGTGTTAAGGGTATATTTGTGCCTCGACCTCTGCTTTTATTTTGCAAATAAGTCCTTTTGGACAAGGGTCTGCATTTTATTTAATGAACTTTTGCACTATTATCCCTATGTTTTGTTTTATTTGCATATTTGTCCTGTTTGAATTGCACGGCGTGCTTCGCAAGTGTTTTTTTTGTAATTTGTAATGAAGGTCCCTACAATTTATTTGTTACTATCTGGACCTTGAAATTAAAATATTTACATTTTTTCTCCATTCCAACGAGGCTCACGTGCTTGCATACATATTTTTTGGGCATTTTGCATGTTTTCCCTAGACTTTTTTTATATATGTTATCATTTAGTCCGCAAACTACAAATATTTGTATATACCCCTACAAACTTGCTTATTATTTGCATGTTAAAAATCAAATAAAAATTAGCAAATTATCTTTAGAAATTATGCAAAAATCATGGTAGCCTTCTCTTCAAGTAGATCTTTTTATCCATAATTTTTATTTTGCATTTGCATCATTTTTATTATTTTTAAAAATTCAAAAACAACATAAAAAATCCCAATTTACATTCAAAAATCAATAAAAAATATAAAACCTTTACGCAAAATTATAAAAACTTCATGATTGTGTATTCTCATTTCTTTTAATTTCTATGTCATTTTTGTATAAATATTCTTTATAAAAACCGAAAAATAGTAGATATTCGAAAAACCAAAAAATTCATATAAATTCGTAGAAAATTCCAAAAAAAATATAAATTGCTTTGTGGAAAATATAAAAATTTATCTTTCTATGTGTGCATATTTTATCTATTTTTGATTTTTTTTTGATATTTTAAAAATTCAAAAACATTCGCTTTGTAATTAATTTCCTTTATTTGATTTTTTGATTTAAAAAAACCCTTAAAAATTCAGAAAATTCAAGAAAATTCCCAAAAACATAAAATATGTTTAAAAACTCAAAAATAATTTTTGGTTAATTTTTCTTTTTATTTTTGATATATTTGAATTTATAAAGAGAGATTGGTTGTATTTATTACCTTTTCTTTAATTATTATTCCTTTATTTTAAAAATAAAAAACCATTTGGAAAATAAAAAATCATAATATACATAAAATCAGAAAACCAAATAAAAAAATATAAAATTAAAATTCCATAAATTAAAATAGCAAAAATTAAAAAATACAAAACTAAAAGTAGCGTGCATAGAAATTCCTTCTTTAATTCATTGATTTTTCATTGATTTAATTGCCCTCGGGATTTTTATAGCTTCCCTGAGTTCGATCATTTTTGCTGTACAAGTAAATAAATAACACTCATAGTTCTAGTGATTACATTCTTTTCCTTGTTTGTTGGCTTGAGCTGTGTATAAAATACACATAATTTTTGTTGATGCTTCTTTGGGCTGCGACGACCAAATTTTACTTGTGAATAATTCCATTAAATAAAACCTGCATTTTCTGCATTGAACAAATGGCACTGTTGCCGGGGAGGCATAGCGAGGGTAGTTAGGTTTTTCTTTTGACATGTTATTCTTTGTTGTAGATACTTGTTTCTCATTCTCTTATTTTCTCTATATTTTTCTGTCATTTATTTCATTGTGCATATTGATGTCACATATTCTTTGTCTATATTTTTGTATTCATTCATTATCTATATTTTTGTGTTTATTTTCATTTTATTTTTTCTCATATTGCTATAGTTGTATCTTTAACATATTATTGTGTTTTCTCTTTCCTACGAGGGTATGATGAGCGAGGGAAGCATTCTTAGGAGCGCCAATACACCCAAGTGAAGCGGAGTTGACGTATTTCTTCATCAAGTTATAGGAGAGCAGAAGAGGAGGAGAAGAAGATTTGGAGGAGACCAGTCACTTGGAGCACTTTGCATAGACATTTCTTTCTTTATTTAGCATTTTTATTCATTAATTATTCTTGTAAAAATCTCCAATTATTTATTTGGTGCTTGCCTCTTTTTCTATTTTCTAAAAGGCCACTATATAACTTGTGAGGCAAAGGTCATCCTCGGTGAGGTGGGAGGAGATAAAGGGAATGGTTGGTGTGTAGCCATCTCAAGAGTGAGTGATTAGACTCAAGAGGGTCATGAGCCCAGGTCGGTCCGGGTCATGAATGAACCTTTGGGGACGTACTCCTTGGAAGGTTCAACGAGAGATTCACAAAATCTGAATAAAAATCCCCCAATTAGTCATCTTCAATGTAAAAAGAACTGTTTTGAGCACTAATTTCAATGAGGCACTAGTTCTATGGTGCATATAAATGTGCAGAGTAAACACATGCAATTCAAACACATTGCAATCCCTTTTAATTTACCAACTTCACATGTGAGGGTTGTAGAAGTACAAACAATTTATCTTGTTTGTTTTAAATTGGTGATAAGACGATCTTTTCATTCGTTACTCACAGGTGCAGACTCCTAAGGTAGTTCGTGCTCAAGACGGCATAACACGCCAACTTGAAGCAAGACTGCTTCTTCTAATTGTGTGAGGCAAGTGCTTGCAGCAATAATAGGACCCTAAGTGTGAGTCCAAGTGCTTAGACACAAGTCCACAGATTTTTGGCTCTAATCCTTAGGGACTTTGTGCTTACCCACTCTTGTTTGTAGGTCAGTACATATAATCAAGATGAGGGCTTTATGCACCAATAAAACAAGGTTCTTTTTATTCCAATTTTTGTTCAATCGATCTGCTCAATTCAGTCTCGGTTTTAGAGTTTGGTTGCCACTTGCAAATTAAATGTAAGAACCACAATGCACGTCTACCGTTCAATCTTAATTTCTTTTTTAATCCTAAGTTGTAAAACAAGGGAGGAAAAGGAAATCAGAATGCAAATGAGAGAGTATGGTGCATGCTTAGAAGAAGATGTACTTACATAGACTCCATCACTCTCCATGTGTTATGCAGAACTGAAATTTAAAATTACACTAAATGCATTTAGATCGAGAAAAACCACACCTATTAGCAGGGAAGAATTGAGTTCTATTTGGCTAAGTAGTACGTGTTTATGTGTGTCTCATTATGAATATTATTAGATAGTGAATCTTCTAAGATGTGTGGTCTAAATTACTTAGGGTACATACAAACTTGAATTTATTCTACCGCGTGCCTTTCCTAATTTTGCCACTCAAGTCGAGAACCACTCTTGACTAACCACATCATAAGGACAAAATAATGTCCAGTTGCACACACGAGCTCTCAAACAAGAGCCGCTAGAAATAAGCAATTACCTAAATTATTCCAAATAATTACAAGAATAAGTACACTAATGCAATTAGTTAAGTAATTATCTAATCGGCTAAGTCTTCTCTCCAAATGGTCGAATCAACCCTCTTCAGCTTGGGCTCCAAGCTCAAATCTCCGCGTAGCTCCTCGTGAGTCATTCCATGGGCCTTGATAAAATCAAACATGGTCAGATAGCTCAAGAGCTATATAGCCAAAAAGATAAGAAATTAATTACGACAAAAAAACAAAAACACTCAAACAAACAAGGCTCGGCTTCAATAGCTTAAAATCCACTTAATCATTAAAATCAAACCTAATATACAATCCTAAACAAGTCGTGTCCCCGACAATGGTGCCATCCAATGAACCACCGAGTGCGTATGTTAATTCACACTCGTTGTATCATGACACTCAGCGAATCATGCAGAAACAAGAGAAGGATCTCCGCGAGGAGTGTCTCGGCTTCAATTGATATCACGAGCAAGTCTGAGGTCGAAGATAGGGATACAACAGATTAAGAGTTTTTATTAAGGTTAAATATTGGTGATCAAGATACTAAGAGGGGCTATCTAGCCTAAGCCATATCACAATGCACAACAAAATGTATGAATGATATTTTTTGGTGATTTTTTATGCAATTTTAAAAAATTCTATAAAATGCAAATGAAAACAACAAACACTCCAAATGGACCTATGTGACAAGAGGTTTTAATTCAGTTAAGCTCATGAAAACCTCGATCAACCAATTCTATAAAACCTTTAATCCAAGTTTTATAGCAAATTAAAATCTAAGTTTGGCCAAGATTAATTATACATCACAATTTATAGCATGTTCAATTAGTTATCAATTTAGCCCCATGAGACACACAAATCAGAGAAGAAATATCAATAAACTTAATCTTCAGTTCCCGAGTACTTAATCAATGATCAATCAAATCAGGGAGCAAAGTGGTGCATTTAACAAGCTAATTGAGAAGATCAATTAAGAACAACAAATAACCTAAGTTTTCTGAATTTGCAATCATACACAATAGGTTACAAACATTATTTAATTATCCCAGATTACAGAGCATTAAACAAGCATCAAAGCAAGACCAATTTCATGCAATTTGGATATCGGGTGCTCAAGTTATTCATAATTCGATCCTGGGGATTAAATGAAAGAAAACATAGACTTTTTACTTCAAAAAGATCCATACAGGGGCTAAAATGCAATATACAAAAGATGTAGGGGCTATATACAATTTTCATAATACATAGAAGGACTAAAATTCAATAAAAGGAAACCCAGAGCTTATCTTGCAATTTTCACACGGCACACGCTGTGCATGTGCGCAGTCATGGACCGAATTGTAATTCTAAGAACATGTAGGGGTCCCGGTGTAACTTTCCCATGTCACGTGCATGAAACACGAGGCGTTTGAGCTTCAGTTTGTGGTTTGGTGTCCACATGGCATACGGGCGTGGCTCGGTTAGGTCTGGTACCCGAGGCTCAGGTTCAAATCGATGCCTCAGCTTAAGGCTCATGGTAATTGTAGCCGTTGGATATAATTGAGATGACTAGATCCATCAACTGTTGTACTTCAAGTTTTTCCCCCTCCTCCGCGAGGGACAGAGCGCAAGCGGAGTTCTAGCGAAGGAGCTTTTGCTCCTCCTGACTCGTCTGGAGTCGGTGAAGGTTGGGGGAGGTCGTTGAAGCTCCCATGATGGTTCTACGATGGTGTAGGAGCACATGAGTTGTTTAAATCGCCGTGTTGATGAAAGCTTCACCGTCCTGAAGCTCGAGGTCATAGGAGTCCTCTAAATTCCGACCAATCAACAAGGATTCGAGTACCTGCAGTGGTTAGTGCATAACTGAAGTAAAGGGGAATTGTTTGGGGGTTTGTGAGGTGAAGAAGGGCTCCTCGAAGTGTGGAGTAGATGAGACCGAAGTGAGCTCCAACTTTTACGAAGTTGGAGGTGGAACATGGTAGACTCGATGGTGGAGAAGCAAAGATAAGGAGATGATGTATGCGTAGGGATGTCGGAATGAAGGCGGAGCTTGTGCAGTGGTTGGAGATGAGTGAAGGTGATGGTGTATGTGAAGATAAGTCAAAGAATTAAGGCAGAAACGAAAAAGAATGAAGAAAGAATAGAGGATCACATGAGGAAGAAGATGGTGGACTGGAGCAAACTGGAGAGGCAGAAGACGGGCCTGCGAGGTGGAGTTGGAAACTCTGGTCATCGCTGGAAAGTCCGGAGACTGAAGGACCTTAGCTCGAGCAGCCGGTGCAGCTGCAACTCGTTTGCAAAGATGTGAATCTCATCGGCAAGAATGCTCGGTGTACGCTCACTATTTCTCTCTCCCCCTATCATGAAGGTGGAGTAGGGAGCTCGAAGCTCTCACGCATAAAGGAAGATGGGCCAGATAGAGGGTGGAGAAGAATTATTTAAGGAGGAGGAGATGGGGCGCATGTGGTGGTCGACGTGGTTTCGAGGAGTGAGGGCTGATCAAGGAAGAGGGGAGAGATGGGGGTACGTGTCGGGCAAAGAAGAGGGAGGTTAGGGCTTGGACTCGGTGAGGTCAGGAGGGCGAGGGAGTCGTCAGAGGTGTAGGGAAATGGGAAGGGGATGTGCGGTTGGCATTGGAATCGTGGGAGAGAGATGGTGGATCGAGGAAGACGATGCACATGGGCCGTTGGATCAATTGATCCAACGGTCATGATGGGGGCTCTTAGGAGTGGCACAGATCAGATATGGGGATCTAATCTAGCGATGAAGATGCGGTGACGCGACCGAAATAGAAGTACAGGATGAGAGGTGGCGATGACGGTGGATATGGAGGCGGGTGGCACGTGACGGGGCAAGCCACGTGGCTACTCCATGGAGCGCCACGTGGCCCAATGAAAAAGAGAAATAAACCAAATCAATGAAAAATACAAAACAACTATATACAAGCGAAATTAAGAAAAATTCAAAACAAGAAAGTTGTAAACCTCGATGAGATCTACAAGTTTCATGTCGACTAAAAACAAAAATAAGTCAAACAAAGGGAGAAATATTGTTAAGGAATAAAAACACTTGATTTTTTAGTGGATTTGAATTGTTTTTTGTATTTTTAATATCATTTTAAGCCTAAAACAAATATATACAATATTTATCTAATTTTTTGATAATTTTGAAATAAAAGAAATCCAGATAAAAAGGATAGAAAATATGTACAATATATACATTAATTAGGATTAATAAATTACATCTAGTTAAAATCTAAATTTAGTAAATTAAGCACATATTTTAATTAATAGTTTAAATAAGGAGGATAATGAACAATAAATAAAATGATGAATCACAGATTCATCAGACAGACAGATAAAAAAGCCACAAATAATACTTCAATGATCAATTTCTCCTCCATACGAATCCAAAATTAACAAAACTCACCTTTATTATTCTTAAAATTAAAATATATATTTTATATGAAGGTGGTTTCATTAAATAAGAGTTAATATGTAAGTGTTGGCTTTTTGATTCTTATTGTTCTATATACATATACATTTTACTCATTTAATTTATTTTTTATATTTTTACCCTTTTTATATTTTTAGATACTAGCAAATATTATTTAAAACATATTAAAACTACAAACATAAAATAAAACCATTAAAATAAATCAAAATAAATAATAGAATGATATACGTAGGTATGCTATACCTATAATATTCACACATCTATTTATTTAAGTATATAAATAAAATCAGAAAAATAAAATAAAAATATGCAAATACATATTTAAATATCATTATAAGTATATAAAATATGTACACATATTAGTAATATTTAAAATACAACATAAAAATAAAATACACAATACATAGGTATAAATATCTATAATTACACTTGTGAAAATTAACCTATAATAAATAAGCTGATTAAAATAAATAAAAATCACCTAAAAATAGTACATAAAATAATAAATATCTTTCATTATTTAAGTTTTATATAATAAAAATATTTTCTATTTTATTTTCCTTTTCTTTCTATTTTTACTTCTATTTTGTCTTTTAGCAGCTGACGCGGACCAATCAAGAGATGACATTGGTTGACCTCGGTCAACTTCCTGCCCCTCTTGAACCAGTTTGTGATGTGCTCTTTCCTCGTTTTTGATAATTTTTCTAGCCGGATTCAGCCTTCCTCTCTACTCGATTCCTTCTTGTGATTTCTTCACCTAGCACTGATCTTTCACGCACATCAAGGATTGGCGTTGGTCAACTCTCGATTCGATCAAAACCCCTAGGTGAAGAGGTCCTCTCATTCAGCTTCCATAAAGTATCTCCTCCATCCAATTTTGAAGAATCATTCCTTACTACCCAATTTTTCTCTCTAAAAATCATCGTCAGAGCTTGCCCTCAATGACAGTGAGGGCAAGCTTCCAAATTTATGACATGGAGGAGGAATGGAGGAAGTGATTCACCATCACTTGGAGACCTACTCCAGGTGGTTCTACTCTTGACTTCCTCAGGTCCGGTGAGCTTTATTACTTCGTTCTTTCAATTCCTAGGAGTACCAGTAGCTTAGACTTGCATTTTTATTTCTTTTGATTCTGTATATTTTAGCTTAGAATTAGTTATTGTAGTTCACTAGAGCTTTAGGCTCCGGCCTCTGTTCTGCCTATTATTGACCAGTGACCGACCATTTGACCACCCCACATCTTCGTCTCATCGCATTCTATTACTCCTGATCCATAATCCAACCCAGATCTAGCATAGATCTTGGTATCAGGTCTCCATCAACTGCTAGTCATCGGAGACCTTTGACCTTCCATTCCAGCCCCCATTTTTGCTCATCGATGGGTTAAGAAGCTTCTCCCTTGAGCCCTGAATCTTCTGGTGTTGGCCTGCAAACAAAAGGACCCCACTAGGGGGTTGAATAATTCGGACCTACAGCTCCAAGTGCCCATACCTTCTCCAACCCTCAAGACCTCCGTCAATAAGGTCTTGAACTTTTTGACCAATCTCCCAGCCGCGGAATCGATCCAGGAAGGTGAAGAGCATCTCAACACCATGAGAGATCATCATGATCGCGCAGGAGACTAGATCGAAGTCCAACACCCATATGTTCTTGAGTTGTTCTCCTTGATCAGCTCAGAACCATTGGATCACACCTCGAGCTCTAGGTGTACAACTATTGTCCGATTATGTGTCTAAGGACCGTCAGATCAGAGGGTGGGATATGTTCTCCACCCTTCATCTTCAAAGCGTCGTCGATTGTCGACGAGGCACCGTATGTTTAAGTGAGATTATCTACGTCGTCTGCCAGCACACATGTGGGAATATTTTGCAACTTAGCCCCCTTTATTTTTGTATTTATTATTTAGTAAATAAACTTTTATTTTCCGTTTATTATTTTTGTAATATTTGCACATGGGACCCCATACTTCATTTATATTGCACTTTAGTCTTGTGCCACATCAACTCACGTGCCTATGCGCATGAGGGGGTAGGTATTTTGCATGGACCCCCTCCAGGTTGTATGTTGCTATTTGGTCCAAAAACTTTGAATCTTAGTATAAATATTTTTGGATAAATTGCAAACTTGGCCCTGTTGTTCTATTTATTTGCATTTATACCCATGCCAACATGTATTATATTTATATTATGTGAAAACTACATGAATGTCATCGGATTTCATTAAAGTGTTATGAAATGCTCTGAAACTTGTTGAAAATTGCAACTAGGTGCATGCATTGCTCATTTAATTTTACACTTGTATTTTAATTACAAAAAATATCATTTTGCATCTAAAAATTATAGAAAAATTCTCGTAAGTGGCTAGAACCATATTTTATCACATACTTTTTGTAACATAATAAAAATTTATTTTCCTATTTATAAAAAAACATTTCTTTTTCTACTATTTAGCATTTGAATATTCTTAAAAATTACAATTTGTTTTGAAAAATTCCTAAAAACTCCATTGAGCTTATTTTACCATATTTCATTATGACCTAATATTTTCACAAAGTAGAAAAACTTCTAAAATTATAAACACAGGAAACCTTAAAAAATTTTAAAAATTCATAGAAAAATCCTAAAATATGTTTTAAGTTTTTATATTTCCTTTGTATTATCTAATATTTATAAAAATTGATTTTGGACTCAATCAGATTTGATAAATATTTATTAAAGCCCATTTCACATTTCTAAGTTTTCTATTTTGTTTATTTTGTGATTTCCTTATTTAAAAATCCATAAAAAATATAAAAAATACCTAAAAATTACAAAAAATAGAGAAAATTTTATAAATCCCAAAAATTACATGAAATATGTTTTAAGTTTCTGAAATTTTGATTTTTTGCTATATTTTAAAATTCCAAAACATCTCTTTTCTATTCCTTTTCTATATAGTATATTTTATATATCAACATATTAGCCTATATTTTATTCCTAAAATTTAAAATTAAAATAAAAAAATATCGAATTTAAAATTTAAAAAACTTATAAATTAAAACCTACAAAATAATTAAAAGTTAAAAATACAAAAAAATCCCTAAGTAGTCTATTTACTTTTGCTCTACCTTGTGTGTTTTTTTGTGGATCGACCCCTACCACTTTTCTACTATACACATATTTGTAAGGTATAATAAATTTTAGATCACCTCTTTATTTTGCTTAATAATCATTGTGGGTTAATTTTTTAAATTGTCACGCTTGGATTGGGGTGCCGACTGTGTCGAGAGAGCGACCGATAATATGATTGCCGAATCTGATTTGTCGGACACCACATGCCGTCCAAGACTGGACTTTAGTACTCAATTCCGTGTGCTTTTCAAATGGCACCATTTCCGGGGAGCATTGGTTTGTAGAGCTTAGAGTAGTCTATTTAGCTTGTTTTGCCATTATTCACTTTATTGTCTAGTTCTCTCTTTATTCTATTTTTATCTAAGACTATTTTAACCATCTTCTTGTTTGAATTTGTTGCAAGGGCCATCTTATCGGGGGTAAATTTCCTTGGAGATTAAATGCACCCAAGAGCCACGGAGACATGTGGTTCTTTGCCCAAAAGTAGGAGAGAGTAGCAGAGGAGGCAAGAAACCAAGTAGAATTGCCTTAGTATAGATTTAGTTTAATTTTGTGAGAGAGAGATTTATTCAATTAGTTTGTAATAATACATGACCCGAACACTTGAACACTCAGACTCTCATAAGTCCATTTCTCAAGTGATTGTTCACATGAGGGACTTGACTGATTTTCCACAATTTCATCGTCTTCTATCTTTATTTCTCCCTATTTCCTCTTCTTTTTATTCGTTTCCCGTGATTTGTGTTTTCAATCTCGGTTTTCTTTTACATATTATGGAATGTTCCCTTAGACTCTAGGAGTAGATGTTCGGCAAGCCATAATATCATTCTTGTACCCATAGTATTACGCTTGGATCTAGTCAAACTTAACAAGTTCTTCACTATAATAGAAGGTCAAGATCCAAAATACAGTATCTTTGCACCTTTCTATCTTACACCACTCTTCTCCCTTCTATTTCTACCTTGCTCATTTTTATCCCTCTTCTCAACCCTCTTGAATTCTTCATAACCTTTATCTACTCATTCATCATAACTTCTTTTGTCTCTCAAGATGTCACATCTAGGATGGCTTTGTTCGGATTTTGCAAACATCAACATCAATTCCCGGATGATGACATCTTCAATAATACAAGGTGATTTCCAAGAACCTAATTTGGATCTTACGGACGTCTCTCTGGACTCCCCAGTTTCCATTTGATTTGAAGATCGAGACAACTCCTGTCTTGATTTTCCCTCTTTCATCACTTTTCTTTCACCAATAAATCCCTTGTTCAAGATTGATTCTCATCTCAAACCTGCTCCTTCTTTTCTGATGATGGATCGGGTTCTATTTCCCAATGCAGATTCAACATCCGATCAAAAGCCTGAGTTACACTTGGATATTAAGATGGCTCCATAGAGATGTGATAAAGGGACGAGTTCGGATGATACAGTGGATCCAAATGAAATCAACTGGCCACAATTCAAGCCATCCGGCAATAGTTGATAGATAACGCTCTCGCCCAAGTTGATTTCAGGGAAATACTGAATGAGCTGAGGAGGGATAGAGGAAGCAAAGGAGGAGAGGATGAAGAACACCATGGCGGGAATGAGGATGAGAAGCTTGTAGGAAACCAAGGGGAGGAGAGAGGAAGACTATCGAAGCCAATTCTAAAAGAGACTTACTACACTGGTGCTGGCCAGATTACTGAGTGGATAAGAATACCTATGATCCACAAACACTTTAAGTTGAAACCATTATTACTCCCTCTCTTGTTGATCTTCCATGAGAATACCAATAAGGAGACGTACATACACATACATCGGTTAAACAAGATCTGTAGCACCATGCACTACCTCAACATCCCGTTAGAGGTAGTAAATATGACCACCTTCCCTTTTAGCCTTTAAGATAAGGCATTATACTGGATCAATCACTTGGGTAAGGAGGCGATGATCTGGGAGGAGCTCAAATCAGCCTTCCTGCACAAATACTATCCCCTGGGTTGTCTGAACCAGATACGAGTGTGGATATCCAACTTCTCCCAGATGTCTCACGAACCATTTCATGAGGTGTTGATATTCAACTTCTCCCAGAAGCTCTCCTATCATGATTTGTCGAAGAGCGTCTTGGTCTAGAATTTCTTTAGGGCTTGCACCAAGAAAGCCAACGGTTCGTGGATGCTGCCTGTGGAGGATTGTACTTGAACAAAGACGAAGGCAATAGTATGGCAGATCTTCGAAGAGATGGTCGACAGCTCAACCTCTCTATCTTCATCCTGTGTGTTTCAGAAAGTCCTCTCGATCTCGCACAAGCTTCTCAATGCGACATCATACCATGAAGAAGATAAAGACATGAGTTCCAACGTCAACATCATCAGGAACCATATCTCTAAGGTTGACATCATTGTAAAGCAATTACAAGACCTTGAAAAACTAAATGTGATTGAATAAAGAACCAATTCGTTGGACAAGCTCGATCAAGTCTCGAAGCATCTTGAGCTTTTGGTGAGCACCATCCATGCATGCCTGTCTGTGAAGGAATCATCCGAGATTTCTTTCGAACCAAAGGTGCAATCCCAGCCATAGATTTAAGGGTCACCTAGTTAGTTCAGCATGCGTACTGCATCCAGATGCCAACCAGGGATCATCACCACAATAATAGATGGTTGTGTACCATCAAGAACACCAGGCTTACACCGAGCCTTTCTATCCACCACCACCATAGATTCAAGAGGTGAATGTCATGTGGGGTAATGAAAATTATGACCCATCCTAGAGGACAACCTCATGGTCAGAGTACAGGTATTTGGTCGTTCAACCCACAATAGTGTGGATTGAATTCCCAGCTACACCAAGCCCACTAGTCTTCACACCAAGGTCATACATGGAGACCACAACATCAACAACAACCTGTATACTTACAACAATATCATCATCAGCAGTCGGTTGCTCCATATCAGAACCAATTCTCTTCTCCTCGATATCCTTACCAGCAATATCGGCAGTATCATCCTCATCCCTATCAGTAGTATCAACACCAACAACACTACTAACAACCTCAGCTCCCACTAATTGCCGAATATTTAGAGGCCGCTTTAGTGAACCCCTATCTGGACTGCTTAGCTCAATCGGTAAAGAAGATGAACGAGATGAGCCCAAAGCTGGATAACCTCATAACCACAAAATAGTCATACCCACGCAAGTTGCGTCAAACCTCAACAATTTCCGTCTCAAGGAGTAGGTAGACCATAGAGCCAAACCACCTCCTGAGTAAGGTATAACTCCTTTTATGTTATCTAATATTGTTAATCTCAGGAGCGGTAGGACACTACAACCGACTGCTACAACAAACAGGAAAAAAGCTTCTATTGCCGAATCTTCATCACATTGATCTGATCCCACACAGATCTATGGGTCTGATGAGGAAGGAGGCACAAAACCATCACAAAAAATACAAAAAATGAAGAAATAAAAAAGAATCAAGCAATAATAGTCAATGCCGAGTCGATGTAGCCAAGGAGATGCAAATACCAACAGTTGATCCCGTGCACGATCAACATGAATTCCTCATTCTATAGTAGATAATTCAGTTCTTATTCCAAATGTATAAGATTCAAAAGTGAAAACATAGTTTCTTCTAATAATAAAGAGCATATTTTTGTGTATGATTCTGAGTCATCAAATCATTCTTTGACTATCCCTTTCCCCCGCGCTCTTACGGCAGGAAAGCGCATCATTAAGAAGATTAAAAAAGATGATCCTGAAATGGCATGATTCTGTAGAGATAATATCATGGTCAAAGTGTCATTTAATGAATATGTGGCCAGTCATCCTGCATTCCAAAAATATTTGAAGTTGAGATGCACACCTAGCATAGTTAGCAAGAAGAAATCGAACAACTACGTCAAAACCAATGTTTTTTTGGTTGCCACAACATTTTGTCTCAAGAAGCAAAAATTGCCACATAAAAAGATAGATTTAGGTGCACATTGTGATGCGAGTCACATTGGTGACATAGAGTTTGCACGCACTCTCCTAGATAATGGTTCTTCGATCAATTTAATACCCTTTGATTTATATGAGAAATTGAAGTTGGGACCTTTACATAAATCTAGAGCATTACTTCAATTTGCAGATAAATCAATGAAAATGGCTAAGGGCATGGTCAAGAATGTGACTATCTCAATTGAAGGACAGGCCTACGAAGTAGACTTTACTATTCTTTATCTGGATATTCCTCATCATTGAAGAGATTCATAAATTATCCTTGGGCGGCCCTTCCTTAGGACCATTGGAGCCTCATTTGGTTATCAAATAGGGATGATGAAGTTCCGCTCTCCAAGAGGAGAGGTAGAATTACAGATGAACCAAAAAATGGCAACAACCTGATTTCGAGTCTAGTATTGATTTCTCTTCACTCTCAGAGACAGACCGTAATGTAGTTAGCACAGTTGGAATATGGGTTAGAACCCAACAGTCCAGAGTGAAACCCTCTCATCTGGAGAGGATAGTATACACAGTGCAGTTGAAGATATATTACCGAAGTTATTGAGTTATGCATCCCCCTATTCCCTTGATGACGTAGAAGTCCCTTTGTACTTGTCAGTTCCCCATTATTCGAAAGTCAAGAGAATTAGATGATGAGTCGGACGTGGCTTTGACCGAATTACCATGTATCTTTGGCGATCGGACTCCCTATTCTTCAATTCAATTGGTGGACCGCATTATAGATGATTCCTCTCCTCTACACAACACAGATTTAGATTCAGTGGTAATTCAGCCTGATATACTTGATGACTTATCTTTGCTAGAGTTGAAGCCACTACCTCCTACCCTCAAGTACTCCTTCCTTATGGGACCAAAGAAAAAGTTTCCTGTCATCATTAGTTCTAGGCTGACTGTAGAGCAGGAAGCGAGGTTGTTAGAAGTGTTAGAGAAAAACCGTAAGGCCATATGATGGACTGTGTCGGATCTCATGGGTATAAATCCTGCACTCTATGCACACCACATTTTTGTTGAGGAGAATGCCAAACATTCCCGTGAATTTCAGAGGAGTCTTAATCCAAATCTTTGGGAAGTAGTTAAGAAAGAAATAAAGAAATGGTGTGGAGCATGGTTTATTTACCCAATCTCTGACTCCAAGTGGGTGGCACCTTTACATGTTGTCCCGAAGAAGTCGGGTATTCAAATGGTCACCAATGAGGAGGGAGTTGAGATTGCGACACGAGTACCTACGTCATAGTGCGTCTATGTTGATTACAAACACTTGATGCCGCGACCAAGAAAGATCACTTTCCCCTACCTTTTATTGATCAGACTTTGGAGAAATTAGCGGGGAAAGAGTTCTTCTGTTTTCTTGACGGGTACTCCGGCTACAATCAAGTAGCCATCGCTCCTGAGGACTAGGAAAAGACAACTTTTACATGTCCTTTTGGCACATACGCATTCAGGCACTTGCCTTTTGGGCTGTGTAGTTCCCCAGGTACATTTTAGAGATGCATGATTGTTGTGTTTGCTAAAATGGTTGGAGATTTCTCGGTCCATGGTGATTCGTTTGATTCTTGTTTAACACACTTGGACCGAGTGCTTCAAAAATTTAGTGAGGTGAATCTAGTACTCTCTTGGGAAAAAAGTCATTACATGGTTAAGGAGGGTATTATGTTGGGGCATGTCATCTCCAAGAAGGGAATGGAGGTTGACCCTACCAAGGTGGGCGTGATCAAGAAACTTGATCCACCAACTAATATCAAGTCAGTGAGGTCATTTTTAGGGCATGCCAGATTTTATAGACGATTTATTCATGATTTTTCAAAGATTGACCGACCCCTGACTAGGCTCTTAGGTAAAGACACTGAGTTCTTTGTAGATCACAAGTGTCTTGAGGCCTTTGAGATCCTTAAAAGGAAGATCTGGGACTCGTCGATTCTGCATGCTCTTGATTGGTCTCTTCCCTTTAAGATCATGACTGATGCTTTGGATTTTGCTATAGGAGCTGTATTGGGGCAGCGACGAGATCACATTCTATTTGTTATTCGTTACGCAAGTAAGGTATTGGATCCAGCTCAAAGAAATTATACAATGAATGAAAAAGAAATGCTTACAGTAGTTTGGGCTTTAGAGAAGTTTAGGTCTATAATCTTAGGCTCTAAAGTGATAGTATATACTGATCATTCAGCCATTAGGTATCTCTTGGAAAAGAAGGATGTGAAGGCGCGTATTCTTAGGTGGATATTGTTACCTCAGGAATTTGATTAGGAAATA
Organism: Ottelia alismoides; assembly: GCA_037367405.1. Lineage (NCBI taxonomy): Eukaryota > Viridiplantae > Streptophyta > Magnoliopsida > Alismatales > Hydrocharitaceae > Ottelia > Ottelia alismoides. The sequence continues at coordinate 534,944 of JAZKJV010000720.1, read as the reverse complement.
AAGGATGAACCTAGGGTTAAAAATGTAGTGGCTAATCATCTTTCAAGAATTGAAATAAAGGATTCCCCTAATACTGAGCCTATTTGAGAGAACTTTCCAGTTGAGTCTATTTGTGTTGTTGACTCACTTCCATGGTATGCCAAGATGGTGAATTTCCTTGTCTTTAAGCAAATTACCCTTGGATGGACTAGGAGCAGTATAAACCGACTTAAGTCGGATTCAAGGAAATACTATTGGTAGATCTGTTCCTTTTTTTAGAAGGACCGGATTGTATTTGGAGAAGGTGTATTCCTCAGGAGGAATATTGGAGTGTCCTCATGTATTGTAATTCATTTCAAGTGGGAGGACACCATTCTAGATAAAGAACTACTCACAAGGTGTTGCGATGTGGTTTCTTCTGGCCGACCTTTTTTAGAGATGTCGAGGATTTTGTATGATCGTGCTCTGTTTGCCAAAGGATGGGAGGGACTGTTGGATCAAGAGATGAAATGCCTATGCAGACTGCGATTTTTTGTGATGTTTTTGATGCTTGGGGCATAGATTTTATGGGCCCTTTACCTAATAGCCAAGGTTTCAAGTATATTACAGTTGATTACCTTTCCAGATGGGTAGAGGCTATTCCAACTTAGCCACAGATGATAGAACTATTTGCAAGTTTATTAAGGATCATATTATTTCACAATTTGGGGTACCTAAAGTTTTGATATCTGATGGAGGTAGCTATTTTGTGAATAGAATGATGAAATCTTTATCAAAGGACTATGGATTTGAGCATAGAATAACTAGTCCTTACCACCCTCAATCAAACAACTTGGCAAAGGTTTCAAACATGGAGGTGCAGAGTATTCTTCAAAAATTAGTCCGTCTAGATATAAAAAATCGGTCTCAGTTGTTGGACCAAGTTCTGTGGTCTTACAGAACGGCCTACAAGACACCTCTGGGCACTTCACCTTTCAAGATGATTTATGGCAAGCCATGTCATTTGCCCGCTGAGTTAGTGCATAAATCTGAATGGGCAATAAAAAAGATAAATTGGAGTTGTCACTTAGGGAAGTTATGTAGAGACCTCAACCTAAATGAACTAGTGAAAATCTGCAACCAAGTATATGACAGCAACACGATATATAAGGACAAAGTTAAGAAGTGGCATGATGCACATATTAGATGTAAAAACTTTGTCCCTGGACAGAAGATATGGTTGTTTAATGCAAAATTAAGGATTTTCCACAGGAAATTGAAATCAAAGTGGACGAGTCCTTATATTGTAAGGGAAGTGCATGAGAATGGTAGTATAGAGATTTCAGAGCTTTCAGAGAATGCACCTTCCTTTTTAGTTAACATGCAATTACTTAATCATTTTGTAGAATCAAAGGAAAGGTTAACTCCTGTCGAGCTGATTAACCTCTTGCATGTTGTGTCAGTTTAATTTTATCAGGTGAGACATGATTGTCATCAGAAGATTCATTCCTAGAATATTCATACTCTATAACAATCCTTTAACTCCTTATTTATTATTCCACTTACAATTAGGATTCTCTCATCCTAAATGTAGGGGGGTTGTCCTCATCTCTTTCTATGCTTCGATTTCATCTATGAATTTAACTTGATATCATTACTTAAGTTTTCCAAAACCTAAGTATAGGGGAAACTGTTCTTGTATATTCATTGTGACTCATTCTTACACTTGTTCCAGTCTCAATTCAGCTCTTGTGGATTGTTTTATGCTTAGTTAAGCTATGGCTTCATATCACTTTATGCTATGAGGACATAGCAAAAGCTAAGTATAGGGGGGGTCTACCGTGTATATTACATATATACTTTAGCCATAGCTCATATTTTTATTTTTTGTTCATTTTTCTGGGGTTATGGATATCGTATTACAATCTTGAACTGAGTTTTGCATAAAATATTTTGAAAATAATTTTTGAAAATTATATATACATATTTGACATGGTTTCAAGGTGTTTTACATGGTTTGAAAACATATGATTTGAAATGTTTAGAAAATTATTTGTAAAATATTTTGAAAACCTACATATTTATGTGACATTGTTTAGAAAAAGTTCTAAAAAATTCTTTTCAAAACTAAGGGTGTAAATGAGAATAACTAATTAACTCTATAAAAATCAGAAAATAAATTTTGTTGTGTCTCTTTAGTTTCCTTTAGAGTTTTAAGGTTCTCAGAAGTCCTGACGATTCACCGAATCATTTCCTCTTTCTCTTTATAAGGTTGTTTTGCCTTATGAGTCTTTCAAGAATTACTCATGGAGGAAAGTTTGGATTTCGATTCTATATTTTGGAAGATCAAGTTGATAAAGAGTTCTTTGAAAAGAGTGATGCCAACTGAGGAGTATGATTTATTGATAGAAGAAATAGACATAGAGGTACCTTTACCATTTTTTTGAAGATGTCCAATCTGCGGAATCTCGTCCATCTTGTAAGTGGGGGTCACCCTTCTGTGTCTAGTATTTCTCTTCTAAGGAAAACCCAAAAGTCTGTTACAGGATTTAAAGGTTTGATTCATCTTCCCATAATCATGAAGAATTTTGAGGATTCCCATGTAGATGTTGATATCTCTTTTGAGGAAGAATGACATCATTCTAGAAGGTTGAAAATTCAAATTGATGAAGATCTTTCTTATTCAGATTCCAGAGTGTTCTCCATTAGGAAGAAGTAGATGAAACATTAGGTTTCCTGTGATTTTAAACCTCGAAGATGTGATCTTGATTTTGAAAGAAACTGAGTTTTCTAGTGTTGTGTTGGGTATATTAGAATATTCTTTGTATTGTTCATCTGTTATGTTTTGTCAAAGATACCCAGTATGTCGTGTTTGTCCCAATAAACCTCATAATTACTCACTTATTTTGTAAATAACTAACATACTGACATATTCATTGGTGTCTTTCCTCTGACATTTTCACTATGCACTCAAGGCTTGAGATGATCTTTAACAGTTGGTTTAAGAAGTCCCTAAACTTAGAGTTATCTTGTCTTAATCACTATAGTCTTGGACTTCAAAATCCATACCCTTCTAGTTCAAAGATATGCATGCTATATCCCATGCTTAATCTCCCTTAAAAGAAGTTGACTATCACTCGCATGCATGACTGCATTTATGATTCAGATGAGTCAAGATATCTCCGAGGAGAATGAGATTGAAAGTTTGAGTTTGGACTTCATTTAAATGATGATCGAGGATGAAATAAAATTAATGACGGCTTCATGAAACCTGAGTGTCAGCATCTTAACCAGTATGGGACATGTTCTCATGATATCTCTTGAATTTGACCTAAAGTGCCATGGTGTGATGACATTATATTAATTAGTTAATCAGTACGCGTCAATCTTTTGGTAAAAGCAGTGGAGCTAGCCAAAAACAAAGAAAGAAAGAAATGATTGAAAGAAAAGCTCTTGCGATACAAAGTCAAATATCAAAGAGCTTCCACCAAAGGCAAGCACTCCTAACTATTTTTGAAGTGTCCACTCGGACCAATGCTATTAGGACCAGGAGTCGGGCTAACACTGAAAAATAGCTATGCATCGTTAATGCTACAAGTCTGGGTGTAGAATGTATATTAGATATTCAAAAAAGGCACATCTCGATGTACTCCCAGGAAAACAAGTGCAGACGATCCAACTTCTTTTGACGGACACACTGATTGGCAAAAATCAAAATGAAAATTGTGTTGAGTATTGGCACTTGAGAGAACCCTATTCCAATGAGAGGAAGAGAAAATAAATACACAATCCTACAACCTCCACTATCTGGCCTTCCATCTATCTTTTTGAATACTAGCAAACAAAAATGACGGTGGATTGAAGCAAGACTAGATTTATTCCCTAGTATTGAGGGTTGGGTCCTTAAGAGAACTTCTGAGATTGGGTGATATAATGACTCTACTCTCATGTTGCAGTTTACACTAAGTTATACTTCTTATATATATGTATACATTGAGAGTCTGACAATTAGAAAAGTTAAATTCCTTTCGAATAATACTTGTATCAACTTAAAGTTTTAGGATATCTAAAACCTAGTGTTCTAGGTTAAATCAAGCCTTGTATACTCACTTGCACATGTCGGGGATCTCACTAATTAAACTAACTCTCTAACAAATTCTTTCTTAGCTCGTGGACGAGCTTAGCTTAAGTATAGGGGGTGATAAATTCCAGATTTATCAGCTTAATTGATTATATTTATATCTCTTGCTTAAGTTAATCACAAGATTCATTGCCTAATTGACACTAATTACTAATTACCGTGTTGTAAATAATTAACACTAATTATTATATATTATTATGATGTAGTATTTTATGTATTTATTTCTTATTAAAAAATCAAATAAAAATTATAATATAATTGTGTATAAATAAATTAACATAAAATAAAATAAAATAAAATAATAAGCAAAATAAAAATTAAAGAAATTGTTTTATTTGGTTTTTTTAGTATTTAATTTTTATCTATGTACAGATGACCTCCGATCTCTTTGACTTCTACATGAGATCTACAACTTTCATGTTTATAACTTTTCTAATTCACCTTCTAACTAATTATTTCCTAATTAACTCTGATTTATTTAATTTCTTCAATTCGGATTGGGCCACGTGGCACCTTCAAATCACGCCACGTAGCCCGTTCCTGTCATGACACCTGCACCTTGATTTACGCCATCTGATTTGCCATGTTCCATCTTAACCATTTGTTAACGCCTAGATTTGAACCATCTGATCCCTTTGATAAAGTAGATCCAGAATGCTCGCCATCGCCCAAATCTTCACCGTTGGATCAAATGATCCAACGATCACTGGTTATCGTCAACCTCCAATCCTCTTCTCCAAAACATTGCAACTCTTCATTCCATGGAAACTTCCTCCAATTTTGCCAACTTCCTTACACGCCAACTACCCTCAAAACTTCCATCAACCTCCTCTCCTTACTACATTCTTTCACACTAATTACACTATGATCATAAACCATAAATCCCCTGCTAACTAGCGGTGGTTGAAACCACTACTGGGAGTCAGCAACCTCCGTTGTGTCTCTTCTTTAAAAGCCATAACCCGCCTCAAGCTTCAGCTATCCGCCATTCCTGGACCTGCACCCTAGCCTCTCTGACCTCTAGTAACATTACTAGGGCAAGATTGAGTGCGTTGATAGCCATGCACCTCCTGCGAGATCCTTGGTTTTGTCAGCATGTTATAGCCCTAATCAAGGCTGTTCAAGCTTAGTTCCTTAGCTAGTAACTTAAATGAAGACGACGAAGCTTCTATCTTTGTTATTTGTCTTAATATTTAAACCAAATCAAGTCCTCTTCAACTTCTAGATCCAGGTGAATCACATTACCAAATCTTCACAATTTTATTTCACCTGATTTTGATATCTTATTCCCAAATCAGAGTATCTGGAAATTTCCATCTTCGATCCATGATTCATACGTGACCTTCCTGTTAGTCTTTCCATTTCCCATCTTAGTGTTCACTCCACTCCATTGTCTTCTTCTTCATGAAGAAGACAACCCACTAGGGCTTAATCCACCCCTTCGTATAGCCCTTCATTTCTTCCACAATCCTCTTCAAAATACTCACAGGTGTTTGTTTGGTTTTATCTAACATTGTAGGCTCTCAATGGACTTCAATGATCAGAGCTTGATGCTTAGCTCCTATCTCCCATTTTCCATTTGGCCAAGCTTCATCGATAGAGCTCTCTAGGCAGCTTCACATCTTCTTCGAGCATCAATCTTCACCATCGAACCTCAACGAAGGTCTTAAGACCTTTGGGTAGCAAAGAGGAGCAAGGAGGAGGCTTCATCGGAGCACAGCCCTAGAACCGCGGCATGCGGCAGACCAGAAGAACAACCAAGGAGTAGGTGTTGTTGGATGCCCTATATTGTGTTAAATTCAACAGCTATAATCACGCCATGTCACTCTCCAAAGCAACGCTTCAAGCCTCAGGCTTGGATTCGAACCTCAGTCAAAACCTCAATACGACCCACCAAAGAGGCGCGATTGACAAGTGGACCGAGCCTCCACTACCGAACCTAAAAAGTCATGTGTTTTAAGCACAAGGGTGGAAATTTTGCATCAGATGTCTTACAGTTTCTCGAAATAACAGATAAATCCTTCCACCTATTAAAAATTTCACAACAACCCCTATCGATTTTCTTATTTACATTGTAGTCCCTATTTTGTCCTGTTCTGGAATAAAAATTGGAAGTTTTTCTTACATTTATGCCCCTGGATTCATTGTTGAATATCTTTTTATCCATAAATCCAATTGATGTGATTTTGGTCTCATTTCAAATCTTGCTTGATGCTCTATCTTTTGATGAATTTTTTGGTTAAGTTTGGTTTAAAAGCCACACATTACTTATTTTTTGTTTAAAATGCTTGTTTAAATCATGAAACATTATTGAAATTGCACTTTGAGTAAATAATTGAATCTCTGAGTTATCTTGATTTCTAAAGATCTATTGTTAATTAAATCTAAATAATATTATTAGGTCATCAAAAGATTTAATTGCTCATTATCACATTTAAGCATTAAAATGAAGGTTTCACTCATGTAGAAAGAGTTTGAGACTGATATCACACTTTGCCTAATCTAACCTTTAATCAATAAGAAATCAATTCAGGATATTTGCACGATTAATCCAAGTTATTTGTCTTGTGATTTTGTTTAAGTGTTGTTGTTCTATTTATGTTGGTTATGCATCATCTCAAATATAATTAAACCTAGAGTTGCTATTTAAAATATTTGAGATCTAAATTTAATCAATAAAATTGTCTACATCCTTGAGTTCGACCCTGGACTTCTGAGGATAAAAATTAAAGCCGAGAACATTTCCATTGAAATTCTTTTCGGTTATATATGAGAAGCTAAATTCCTGTGCTACAACGGATCAATTTTAATACATAGATTTAGCACTTCATCAGTAATACGATCGAAATTAGATCAATCAGATGTCGAGTGGGAATCTCCAAGAAGAGTGGACCGGTTTAAAAATCTCTCGGATAAGTCTAGGGTTGAATACAAGGATACAACTGATCAGTGTATATAATTAGGTCCTAAGGTGGGTAATAGGCTACTTTTAAAAGCTATCGAAGCCAAGCTATGCAAATGCAACACCAAAAACACAAGAATGAATTTTTATGGCTTTTTCAAGAAATATGTCTTATGCAACAAAATGATCACAAGTGCAAACTAAACACAAGACATACAAATACACCAGACTCGTGATTAGAATTCTGATTCAATGCTAATTTCAATCTCATAAATCAAACATCCAATTTTATAAGTGGCAGTTCAATCAACAAATCAAGAACTCCTAATGGTGGAGCACAATGTTAGTTCAATCAAATATTTAACCGTCTGATTTACTTAGCTCCTTAAATTCATCTAAATGTAGGGATGAATTAACCAGATTAATCACGTAATAATCTTGATTAAGCAGTAATGAAAGGAGAATATGAGGGTTCAAGGGTACATTAAACCAGTGAAGAACATATCACTCCATTAAAGTCTCATGTAACCACATTTCTCTAAATTTTAATTTGATTTCAACAGCACATTATAGAGATTTAAATTCATCACTTAAAGAGTGTGAAAAGACCATTAAATGCCATTGAATTCATTAAATTTGGATGGAGGGAACAAAATCTATTAGCTCATCAATTCAGGGGAATAAGTGTCATGAAAACAAATATTTTCATCACAAAACAACCTAAAAAGGACCTAAATGCAATAAATAAAACTTGGTGGGGCTAACATGCAATTAAATCCATGCTAGGGGCCTTAATGCAATATAAAGAAGTCAATGGGGCTTAGCTTGTAGTTATTCAGGTAGGCACGTCCTCTACATCAGTCGCAGAAGGACTGAAGTGCAAATTAGAGAATGTGTGGGGTAGTTCATGCAAATTGGCCTACTCACGTGCCACACCTTACATGAGTTGCTATGCTCAGGGTCGTAGAGGTGGCTCGGGCCATGTGGCAGGCTACTGCGCTTCAGAGCTAGTTCGAGAGTCCAAACCTCAAGTATGAAACGCCGCTTCAGCGTGATATTAGGTATGGATCTCAGTCGTTATATCATACAAAGATGATCTAATCGAACGACTTCTGTAGTTCTCATTCTTCCCTCTCCTCCATAGGTGGTGGAGGAACAACTGATCTTTTATGAGGCCCACCAAGCTTCTCCTTGATCCGGTCTGAATTCTAAAGGTTTGAGGGGCTTGTTGAACCCCTCGCAAGGATGGTGGAGGTGAAACCAAGGGTTGATCTAGTTTGGAATCTCCTGTCAATGAAGGCTTGTTGGAGAATAAGGTTGAGGCCGTAGCTCCTTGAGAATCCCATTCAATTAACTTCCTCTAGATTCCTGCAGGTATTAGCTCTAAACAATGGGGCAAGGCGAACTTATTGAGTTGTTAAGTGAGCAAGATGGTGGCTCTTTGAGAGGTGGAGGAGTCGAGCCCCAATGGCTTCAATGCCCCAGAGCAAGGGGCTTGAAAGGTCAAGGCGGAGAGGTTAACAGAGAAGTGGAGGGAGGAACATGGTCATGGAGCGAGGGTCAGTGATGAATCTGCATTTGATCATCTTTATTCATTTATTTTAGCTCAAAATCCCTTATAAAATACATGTATATAATACTAACTCCATATTCTTACTTACTTGTGTCTGTGTGTAAATATTGTACATATATTATTATTTTAACCTAAAATAAATAAATAAGAAATAAAGGAAAAATAAAGAAAGAAATACAAGACTGTATATATGTAATATATACAGGCTGACCCGAACCCCGAGAGAAGGTCAAGACTTGACTTGATCGACCAAGAATAATGTAGGGGGAGATAGGATCCTTAATTAGAAAATCCAAAAAATGTTTTGTAAATACTTTTCTATGTATATTTGTATAAAACTTACATTATTTTATTTGTATATAAATTGAACTCGAATTAAACAATTTTCAAAATAAAAATTGTAAACAAAAATGTTTTCTAAATAATAAAAATAATTACAAAATAAAATCATGTACTGAATAAAAGTAACCACATCCAGAAAAAGCCATAAAGCGATAATTGAAAGACCAATTCTGGTTCCATATGAAATCAAATTGAATGAAACTCACTTCCACCATATTATAAATTAAATTATCTTTAAAATGGCGGTAGTTTCATAATTTTTGATGTTACAGTTTGAAAGATGGTTTTATTAGGTGCTTTGTGCAATTTTACCATTTATTATATATACCCATATTTATTTTTATATATATTGTATTTGTAAATATTTTTAATAATTATTCAAAATTTAAAAAAATAAAATATTTAAAATAAAAAAACTAATTTCCTTATTTTACTATGCATATAATGTACCATATGTATATAGTATTGGTATATAATCAATTCCCTTAAATAACCACACCAAAAAATTAAATAAATAACATTTACTATTTAATTTAATCAAAAGATGAAAATAAATATTTTTTTAATTGTGTAAATAATTTTTACTTCCTTTCTTATCTTTATCTCCATTCAAATTTCCCTTATCTTTATCTCCATTCAATTTTTAAAATTCAAATTCAATTCTTTTTCTATTTAATTAGCTCCTCTTCCCTCATTCTCTTTGATCAATCTTTGGTGAGAGGAGCCTATTCTCCAAGATTCTTCTTGTTACAGAGAGGTGCCTAGCCTCTGAGCCGTCCGGTGACAGCGAGTCGGCCTTCGTCGAGGCCATCACGCCATTTTTCCGCTCCCACAGTGAGATCCATTTTTCTTGTTTTTAATCTAGGTTAATATTTATTTAATTTTCACATCTTTAATTTCGTTGCCAATTTTTTATTCTAGATAATAGTTAATCGTTAATCTTTCAACCATCACGATTCAATCCGCCATCGATCTCGATTTTTCATCTCATATTCTTGATCTCTCCACATTCACATTCTACCTCGCGCAAGTTATCAACTCTGGCCGCGTATGACGGTCGGAGACACGGATTCGAGCTTCCTCTTCATCGGATCCAACACCATTCACATTTCCATTTTTTATTTTTCTTTTTTCTTTATTTGACTGAGTTATCGTGCTCGAGTCGGATCTATCCTATTTTATTGCATATTTAAGGATTAAAAAATTCAAAAAAAACAAAAAAAATCAGAATCTTTTTTCTTAAAAATAAAAAAATAAAAAAAATTAGGTGCCACCCTATCCTGCCAGTTGGAGAACCCGCACGACGGAACACCACCGCCATCGTCGCTGGCTCCATCATCACCGTGCTCGTCAACCATACGCCACCATCACGCTAGTGCCACAGATCATCCTTGTCGCAGTTGGGGCTCGCCACCAGCTCCACTGTCTAGAACCTCTATCTTCTTTCAGTGTCGAGCCCCCACTATCCTCGCGCAGCTACGTTGCTCGCCACTCTGCCTGTAGCAGTTGAGCTCCACCTCTCTGCCTCCCTGTGATCCCAATCACCACATGGGCAGGGGATTCTCCGCCGACCGCCTGCCGCTCTCCAACGCCGTCAACACCTCCACTATAAGCCGTCGATGCCCCTTGGAGCTCCTCCAAGCAACGCCACTGATCTTCACCACCCAGGTCTACTCGCGTGCCACTCACATTTCCACATGATCGACCTCCGCTGGCCTAATCCGACCACCGCACTCCATTCTTCACCGCCAACCACCCCTTTGGCGTGGAGAACAAAAGAGGGGTGATGTACCTCTCTCCCTTCTCTTGGCATGAACAAAAATATACGAAGCCCTAACATTGAATAAAAAACTTGGAAAAATTTCTACTACGCCCTTGGAGTTTTTCAAAAATACGCAAAACCTTCTGCCAATTCCAAGCACATGCATTGCATGCAAGCACTGGGTAAACTGCAATTTCCACCCCTCATTTATTTCCTATTATCTTAAATTTTAAAAAATTAAATATTTGCATTTCAATCCCTATATTTCTAGACTTTTGTTTACGTATCTTTCTTATTAAAATAAATATTATTCTTCCTCAATAAAATTTGGAAAATTCATGTTATATTCTTGCTTTATTCCTCTTCATTGTTTGGAATTTTTGTTGTGTTTTGTCATCATTTAGTATTATAAAAAGTAAAAAAAACATTGTATTTTTTCCTGTTTGAATTTTGAAAAATCATAAAAAATTAAATATTATGTCAACAGTTCCAAAAAAATAGATTAATTTTCTTTTGGTGTGTTTTAATTTCTGTGCAAATTTCTCATACTAGCTATTTTAAAATTGAAAATTTGCAAAATACTAAAAATCTTGAAAAAAAATCATAAAAAATTGTAGAAAAATTCAAAAATAGTGATTTCACTTCTTGTTTGTAGATAATTCATTCTAGTTTTTAGGAAAAATAATTGCAGTAATTTTGATTTCATTTTATTATTTTAAATTGCAAAATAATCCTGTTTAAGCACTGTTTGCATTTTTTTCCCATTTTTATTCATTTAAAAATCCTAAAAAATCTATGAAATAAAAAAAACAAAACACAAAAATATTTTATTTGGACATTTTTGAGCATTTTTGTCATATTTTAAAAAACTAAAAAAGAGAGGGTTTCATTTCTTTTGTGTATGAACTTGTTTTAAAATTATATTTTTGAAAATAAAAATTTTGTAAAATTAAAAATCATTAAAAAATTGAAAATCAGAAATTAAAAAATACAAATAAAAATTAAAAAGATAAAAAGATAAAAATTCCACAAAACCAAGATAGCATTTGTGATTCCCTTTTTTCTTTTAATTGATTTTTTCGATTATTTGAATAACCCTCGGGAATTGTAGCCTCCCTGAGTTTGATCCTATTAGCAATACATGTAAATTAAATAGCAAAATTCTCTTGCTACATTTCTTTTGTAATTAATCCATCTTGAGAAGGAAAAAAATATTTGTTGCGGGATTATTTGGGTTGCAACGACCACTACGCATTCATTTCACATTTAATCAAAAACTCAAAGATCTCGTCCAACAGTCAGTGAAGTACGACAAGTTGAAGAAGTGACAAGTGCTGGAGAATGTATGAAAACATGCGAGGAAATGGGAGAACAGAGAACACAATGACAAAAAATGAAGGTATCAGAACCTTACATGGAGAAGATGAAGTACATGTGGATGAACTAGAGGGTAGAATAATGGGCCGGGGAATGAGTTACAAGATCCTCAACTTTTTTTGACCGGCCTGAGGCATGAGGCACGTAGCTCAAGCAAATGGAATGCTATTACACATCAGAAATGACACAGATCTTGTTCAAGTGAGTTTTCCTTATTCGCTCCACCACTCGCTCAACCTCTATCACAAGTGGGAAGTAGAAGCCCTGGGGATCGCTCGTGTAAAGGCGGATGGGGCAAAATCGGACTAGAGATCAAGTATTTGATGGCAAAGATGAGATAGTTCCAGGTAGTGGAGCATGAAGTTCAACTACCCCTCCATGATTGGAGAGTGGATAAAGATGGGGTCCATGTGTTGCGTGAGGGAGAGGGAGGATATGTCTATGGAAGAGAGTAGTTGGTTGGGCGTAAGGATCATTGGAGTGGTGGAGGAAATAGGTAGACAGAGGGAATTTGTTGAAATGTGCATGCAAAGGAGGATGTGGACAGAGGTTGACGAATCCTGTGGACCGTTGGATCATGCAATGAAAGACTGAAGTCAGGGCATGAAGTAGCAGCTGCGATCATATCTAATGAAGAGATCGGACGGTTCAGCTTCACAGGGTGTGTGGATGAAGAGTAGCCATCAGATCAAGAACAGTATGATGGCTAAGAGAGTGGGAGGATGTGGACAAAGGACCTGGCCACGTGAGTTGCTCAAGGCACGTGATGTGGCCCAATAGAAAAATTAGAAAAAGATAAAAATAAAGGGAAAAAAGGAATACATATAAGTTGAATCAGAAAAAGTGCAAAACATGAAAGTTGTAGATCTCGATGAGAAGTAGAAGTTTCATGTTGAACAAAATGTTAAACGAGCTCACACGTATAAACTAAAGTTTTTGTATGTATTTTTTAAGTAATTAAAAACACTTCTTTTCATTTCTTTTGAGATATATATTTTTTTGTATTTTTAAATTATTTTAAGGTCAAAACAAATGTATATAATATATATATATATTGGAATTTTTGATAATAAAAAAATTAAAAGAAATAAATACAGAAAATAAAATAATGTTAATTATATACAATAATTAGGGTTAGTTATGAACAAGGGTTAGCTTGTTAATTAATGTTAATTAGTTTTACATTTTATTAAAAAGTTTAAGATATAGGGATAATACATAAGAAATATGATGATAAATCACAGATTTATTAGTGGCGCAATGCAGGTTTTATCTATACTATCTCGGATTTAAAATAGGCAAGTCTGTTACTTGTGGTCACTAATAAATCCTGAATCACTATCATAACAAACAACAAATGAGAGGAGATTCCTACCAGAATACCTACATCTTAGCATGCCTGTGAGGATCACAGATGCCTGAACCTAGCCACCAAGAAAGATCACTTCCCTTTGCCCATCATATATCAAATAGTTGAAATACTTGCTGCAAATGAATACTTATGTTTCTTTGGTGGGTACTCTAGATATAATCAGGTCGAAATAGCCCCTAAAAACCAAGAGAAGACCATCTTCACATGTCCATTTGGGACATACACTTTCAGACAAATGACATTTAGGTGTAACATCCCTGCTACATTTCAGAGATGTATGCTGGCCATATTTGCTGACATGTGCGTAGTTTTCTCGAGGTATTCATGGATGTTTTTTTGGTCTACGGAGATTACTTTGATCAATGCATTATCTAAACCGAGTACTACAATGATGTTGCGAAGTCAATTTGGTGTTCTCATGGGAGAAGAGTCATTTCATTATTACCAAAGGAATTATGTTGGGTCACGTCATCTCCAAGAGAGGCATGGAGGACGAATCGACCAAGATGGAAGTGATATCAAAATTTGAGCCACCTGATACATTGAAACAAGTCAGGTCATTCTAGAGCATGTCGGTTTTTAGCGAAGGTTCATTAAAGACTTTAGCAAGATTGCTCGACCATTGACAGAGCTTCTAGGCAAGGAAACATATTTTATTTTTGATGACAGAGTGCTCCAAGCCTTTGATCAGTTGAAAGAAATAATCACCCAGGCTCATATCCTACAACCATCGGATTGGTCTCTACCATTAAAGATCTCGATAGATTATTCTAACTATGCCATTTGGGTTGTGTGATGAATATCAGATTCATCACTCTAAAAGTGATTAATTAAGCTCAAACCTCCAAAATTCATCTGCATTCTATCCATTATATTGCATAATTAGCATTCACGTATGTATAAATGATATTTGCATTTTATCACTTATTATTGCATAAAATAAGAAGCCAAAAAATCACAGCCAAATTAACCTGTAAATAAGCTAAATTCCATGATTTTTAGATAATTCATGCTAACTCCAAATGACCTAAAACCACCTCCATTATGTACATATTACAAACAAGAAAAAATGAAAAATACAAAAAATCACTAACATAAATAAATGGACCATAAACTCAAAACCTAATTCCAGGATTTCCGAACTAAAATGCTGATATCTTCCACATACAATGTCCAATTTGATCCTACTTACATTTGAACTAATGTACATCCAATTACCTTCAAAATCAAACCAAGTTCAAGTGAATCGGAGATCATATGTAAAAGTTGGATTTTGGGCATCTTTTGTACCTTGTATATTTTAGCGGTTTTTGACCTATTATTTTATGTACAAAATTCACTCATTTTATTTTATTTCTTTCTCATTTATCTTATCTAACTAAAATATTATTAAAATGCATAAAAATCCAATTCCAAAATGAGCTTGAAATCAAAGAAACTAACTGAGTCCAAGTCTTCACTATCTGTCTCTACAAAAATTATCTTTTTCGTATTTTATTTTATTTCTTCATTATCCTAATTATTGAAAATACAAGAAATTAGATTAATGTGTAAACATTTATCTGTGAATTTTTTGTAATTTTCCCAATTCTATCTTATTTAAAAATGACAATTATAAAATCCAAAAATCTAGGTATTCTATGTAAATAGAGTACCCCAAAAATATCACTTTGTGCAAATGACCGATTTTGGTTTTGATATCTTCATGAATCTTGTAGATCTCGTTGAGACGAGCAACTTTTGTAGAGAAACTTTTTCAATCTGAGGTCATTTTCTATTTATCCCGGATTTTGTTTTTATTTTTTTGAAATTTTCTATGCTGACACGTGGTTGCTCCTAGAGCTGCCAGATGTCACCCATTTTGGACTTTATTTTTATTTATTTTTATATTACAAAAATTAATTAAAAAATAATTAATTAAAAATTAAAAAAAATCGCCACATGGCATCATCAGGGCCACCCGATCTCGGCCGATTGGATGACCCAGGAGGTTTCTTCTTCCTCCACGCTGTTGCAACCCCTTTTCCCCTTTTCGGGCAGCACCGTCGCGAATTTCGTGCCCCGCGATTCTTGCTGCGTTGCCTTCCTGATCAATCTCCGATCTTCAGGCCACCACCACACATTCCTCTTCTTCCCTCAATCGAATCCCCCTCCAATCCCATTGATCTTGCTGAACCTTCCATCGCCAACCCTCTGTCTCGACCCAATTTAACCCATGCCATCTTTTGAAACACCCATCCGCAGACTGCATAACATTAAGGGGAGCGCCATTGGTGACAGCTCAACCTCCCCCATTATCCCTCGATGAGATCCAAAGCCTATCAGCTTTGTTGCAGTACGCCCGACTTTCCGCCACGTGCTACCAACACCTCCGATACTCCATTGTCTGGCAGCTCCACCTTTGTGCAAGCCACAACTCCCTCGAACTGCCCAGAGAAGCTTCGCCCCCATGTTCAGCCACGCCATCTGCCACCACCTCGCGAAGAGCTTCGCCTTTGATGCCTTCACCTCCACACAAGCTCTCCGACATTAGTCTCCTCATCCGCACTCTAGGGACTTCGTCGACAATGCCAGCTCTGCCACTAGAGCCACCGTCATCGACTTCAACCAGCGGAGCTGGCCCTCCTCCACTTCACCACCTCCTTCCACTGGGCTCGCGACTCGAGGCCCTCCTACGTGTCACGCAGGTGAGGAGGGAATGCCTGCACAGAGCACCACCCCTTCCCACATGGTACACACGTGTGGAGTGGGTTATTTGCGCCAACACCCTTGAGGACCCGTATACTTCTAGAAGTCCCCCACAATGTGATACACACGTGCGGGGTGGATATTTTATGATAAAGCCCCTTGAGGAGTTCCTTATTCCAATTATGCCCCCAAATCTCCAATGTCATGTGCATGGCACGTGACTCCAGGAAATTTTGCATCTAATCCCCTCCAGGGGCTAGGTAATTACATATGTGCCCTTGTGCACAACTTTTGTTTATTTTATTTTCTAATATTGCAAATAGACTCATGTGTTCCCCTTTATTTTAAACCTCTATATGATATCATTTCTATCATTCAGAAAGCATTATGTTATACAATTAATTCTTTACATTGTAGAATTAACTTCATATTTTTATTGTTTGTGGTTACTTAATAATTATTATTTTGGTGAAAAACTGCATATTTTGCCCATCTTGTGCTTCAAAATTCACAACTTATTAACCATAACTCTGAAAAATTGTCTAAAAATCATGGATAGTAGAATTAATTGTATTTTACATCGTGCTCAAAAAGAATAGATTTGCATGAATGGTTTAATCTAAAAAATCATTTTGTAGATGTCAATCTTTAATTTTTAATAGGTATTAAATCTCGTATTATCAAGGTTTTGGATTTTATTAAGATCAATCATCTAGTGACAGATCTTGGAGAATTTTATTATTTGAAAATAAATAGTTTTAATATTTATTATAATTAATTATTTAAATTCACTATGTTTGCATTGATCAATTCATAAAATACTCATCGTATTTCCAAAAATTCCAAAAAAAATAAAGTGCCTTTATTTCATCATTATTTACATCCCGGTCAAGTTTCGTATTTTTTGGATATCATTTGATTGAAGTTGCATTTTAGTCCCTAAAATTGGCCTCATTTAATTGTTACATTCCAGAATGGCATAAAAAATACCAAAAATATTCTGCTTTGAAAACCACACACGAAATTCGATAGATACTAATCTAGGTTGTTCCTTTGCCTCTTTGAGTTTGACCTTGGGACTTTTCCAAGTAAAATAATCATAAAGCCAATCGAATAAAATTAAATAAATTAATTGTGGTTATTTTCTTGATTGATTATGATTACCCGCCTGCAACGAAACGACAAACACATCATTGTTTTAAATGCTAATTAATAATTCACATCAACTAAAGAGGGTTTTCATAGATCGTCAGATGGCATTGTTGCCGGGGAGGCAAACAACTTAGATTTTGTCAAAATAATTAGTGCTACGTTTTTACACTTATTTGAGTAGTCTGACCCCTAATCTTCACTGTAAAATTTTCATTTTATTTTCAAGAATTTATTTTATTTTATTTAGCATTTATTTTATATCTTTTTGAATATTTTTTATCACTCTCTTACAATCTCTCTCTTATTTTTCTTACGAGGTACTCGATGCCGTAGAGCATTTCTCTCGAGACCGATGCTTCTTCACTGACCGCCAATCTGCATTAAAATTAAGATCAAGTTGAGTTGTGAGATAACATAGAGTCTAGGATTTATTTTCTACAATTTTTTTTGTAATAATTGTTCATTTACAGCGGTGTCCGTTTGGACTCTCGCATGTGTAACAAGACCTAAATTTTTTCTGTGGTGTGTCGTGTCCTATTTCACTCTCCGGTGAGGGTGGGGCCCGACTTGAGTGGCTCGTAGGTTAGACTTGCACATACGACTATTAGAGCTTCTAGGATTTTATTTTTTGTGCTTGTAGAAACTAGAACCACACTTTACTTAATCAAGATGCATGTATAGATCGTTCAAATTAGTCAAAAGTTTTAACTCAATTCTTCATGGCTAATAGAACTTTCTGATTAGTGTGGTTTTGTTGGCTTGCATCCATATAGAATAATTTTCAGTTCTTGTATTGCATTCCTCATGGAGATTGCGAGGAATCACTGTAAGTCTTCTATCTGAGCATACATCATTGTTTCGTGTGCATCAGCTTTTCCTAAATCTCTCCCTCTTGTTTTGTCACGTAAATTTTAAAGGAAATTGGGACTAGAAGGTAGGTGTGTATTTCTACTCACCTTCAATTTTCAGTGATCGCCAAATTAAAATTAGGATTGCTAACTAAGGCCGACTTTAATTAACTCATAAAATCAAGAATTTTTGTGGGAGAGAAACCCCGAACTTGGATTCAATTATCTATCTGAGTGAGCGAGAGACGACCTTTAAGGCTAGAGACTAGCTCCAGAATCTACGCTCAGACTATCGTTTCTATAAAAACGATTATCTACTTCTCAATGAGGAAATATGGGTAGCCAGTAATCAGCCCAGATTTCCTTAGCAGAGTGGGTGGTTTAAATGATACTTTGTAAGGCTTTGTCCTTAAGTAATGGGTAATTGTTTTGCGGTCCGTACTTACAACCATACTTGGTGAAAGTAGGTGCAACTAATCGTAAGAATTTGGGACAGTCTTTAAGAAAATTTTCGGCACCTAACAACTCACTAATTCTTTTCCAAGATTGAATTTATCACCAACGAAAATTGAGAAGATATTGATTTGTGTTTGCATTGGTGTGCATGAACCAATCTCGAATATCAGAACTGCACACACTTGTGTCATCGCTCTCCTTAATTTAGAAATTAAGGCTTCTTCTGTTGAGTATCTCGTACACTTGAACAAGTTTTCAACCAAGATCCATTATGACAACTCATCCACATTCATTGAAAATGACGGGACATTTGTCCAAGTACCCACCAGATCTATACTATGAAAATGAACTTGTCTTGGTCAAACCCAAATCATTTAAACCCTCTTCTGTCAAGAATCCTTCAACATTTACGAGAGACTTTGACCCTCGGATGAATCCGGTCCAATCTTTGAATTCAAAACCATTTTACCTTGATCTTCTGACCATTTCTACATATATCCTATCTCCCCTGACCTTTCCTATATGTGAACCACTGTCGTCTTAGGATGACCTGACTTATTCCAAATTTCTTTCTAGAACCCAAGAACCATTTGAAGAACAAAACATCGAAATAAACAACTGGCAGCAATATCTACCCCAACCAACTTCATTCTTTCCTCACTTTTTGTTGGGATAGGTCAACACTACATAAATCCGCATCTTTCCTTCACCAAAGGGAATAATATGGAAACCCGATCAAACCAGATGGAGAGGTCCACACCTAATGATCATCAGTGTTGGATTAACCGTGACGATCACATCCACATTGACAACCCCAAATACCACTCCTTCGATCAGCCTACATATACAAAGGACCAAACTGATGATATCGACACATACGAACCTTGTATGATTCCATTATTTGAGGACACGGCTAATAACGACCATGGAAGTGGACTCTACTCAACTTAGCATTACATGCCTGAGTCACGGTATGCTGAGTATGAGACTTACATATTCTCGCAGAATCCTCCCACTTAGCAGACTCCTTCCGTGATTTTTCAGGAGAAAATTTTAGAAGACGATCATATATCGAAGATTCTGAGAGGATCTTCTTCTAGCTCATACATGAAAATAGAAGATGAAATGCTTGGATCTCGAGATGAAAAATAAGAGAAAACACAGAAACCCACACAGACTGCTCACATAATTGATCATGAAAAGTTTTTTGAGGATGACATTTCGAGGATAAGTAAGAGATATAAATTACACGAGGATAAATTTATAAATTTCACTGATCGATTAATTTCATTTTATTGTAGCTCGGGTATGGTAGTGGAAGATAGAATGATTGGATCTCAAGTTGAAAACCCGAAACATTGGATACATGTTCACTACTTTGATCATACTTTGAGCAAACGGATTCGAAATCACGCAAACACAGATCCTACAGTTTCCTTATTTGATGGGAAACAAAATCCAAGTTTTATTTTAGCGTTTAAAAAATTTAAACATGGCTGACAATAATCATAAAATAGAGATGCGAAAATAAAATGCGATAAAAATTTCGCAAATCTTAACGAACCCAAGTCGTCCTAGGTTTATGGATCGTATCCGAAACCCCCGATATAAGGCAATGATACCACTTGAAGGATATGGCTAGATCCTTAAGCGCATCACGGAAGCGTGAGGATGGCATCGTATGCGATCAGGAGCGACTAGTCGCACTAGTTGCTCGATGCAGCGGAAATAAAAATTTTTCATGCGACGAAACCACGTGATCTAAGAACATTTCTCGAATCATTTCGTCTAAACCACAAACAAGTAATAGGATTACCTCTTGAAGCGTGGTTACGATCGAGTCTCTAAATGAAGAGACCTTCTATTTCAAGTTCGATCCGACGGAGGAGATGCTTGCGAGCGTGTTGATGAAACACGTGCTTCTCGCAATCCATGTTGATGATCCAAACGGAAGATCTCCTGATCTCGACACACGAGATCTGACGTCTTATTCACAAGCGAGGCACACCGAAGGAGATGGATATCCACGAGCAAACAATCGGGCATCATAGCGACGACGCTGCAGCGATGGAGACTCCCTCTAGGGCATCCATGGTGGACGGCCATATGAGAGGGAGAGAGAGAGTAGGCGTGTAGAGAGAAAAAGAGAGAGAGAGAGAGAGAGAGAGAGAGACTTATGTTCTCATTGTGTAAAGAAGAGCAAAGGGGGTGCCTCTCCTTTTATAATATTTTGCGATCCATGGATCTTAATCCATGGACAACGCACATCCAATGGCTCACATTAATGTGTGTTTCTTTTAATGGGCAAGATTTGTGTTGGTAAATATCAACAATAATTAATTTAATAAAATCAAATATATATTGAATATAATTTGATTTATATCAAATCAATCCTCATTGGAGAAAAAAGGGAAGGAGGCAAGCTTCCTTCCATGAAGGGAGTAGACGGCCACCACATTCCATGTAGGAGATGTGGCCGTCCACCCTCCCTACAAGGAAGGTTGCTTCTTCTCCTTTTATTCCATGAGATACATTATCCCATAAAAGTTTCCAATATTTGCAACAACTTTTGTTGCAAATTATTTCACAAAATAAATCTAATCTATTTTGTGAACATTGCAATCTTGCAATTAGAAATTTGTGAATCATATTCACAACCCAAAAAAATGTAAATTACATTTTTAATTTAATGTCCAATATCAATCCAATTCACATCAACTTGATTTACAACAGAACCTAAGAGATTTGCACGCATTTCAAGACATTTCAAATCAGTAATTAACTCCTTAATTACATCATGATTCGCAGTCCCCAAAACTGTGGATACATGTTCACAAATTTGATCATAATTTGAGCAAACGGATTCGAAATCACGCAAACTCACATCCTACGATTTCCTTATTTGATGGGGAACAAAATTCTTGTTTTATTTTCGTTTTTAAACAATTTAAACAGGGTCGAAAATAATCACAAAATAGAGATGCGAAAATGAAATGCTATAAAACTTTCGCAAACCTTAACGAACCCAAGTCGTCCTAGGTTTATGGATCGTATCCGAAACCTCCGACCGAAGGCTCTGATACCACTTGAAGGATATGGTTAGATCCTTAAGCACATCACGGAAGTGTGAGGATGGCATCGTATGCGATCGGGAGCGACTAGTCGCACTAGTTGCTCGATGAAGCGGAAACTAAAATTTTTCATGCGACAAAGCTACATGATCCAAGAACATTTCTCGAATCCTTTCATCTAAACCACAAACAAGTAATAGGATTACCGCTTGAAGCATGGTTGCGATCGAGTCTCTAAACGAAGAGATCTCCTGTCTCAAGTCCGATACGACGGAGGAGACGCTTGCGAGCGTGTTGATGAAACATGTGCTTCTCGCAATCCATGTTGATGATCCAAGCGGCTGATCTCCTGATCTAGACATACGAGATCCGACGTCTTCTTCATGAGCGAGGCACACTGAAGGAGACGGAGATCCATGAGCAAACGATCGGGCAGCATAGCGACGACACTGTGGCGATGAAGACTCCCTCTAGGGCATCCATGGTGGACGGTCATGTGAGAGGGAGAGAGAGTAGGTGTGTAGAGAGAGAGAGAGACTTATGTTCTCATTGTGTAAAGAAGAGCAAAGGGGGTGCCTCTCCATTTATAATATTTTGGGATCCATGGATCTTAATCCATGGACAACACAAATCCAATGGCTCACATTGATTTCTGTTTCTTTTAATGGCCAAGATTTGTGTTGGTAAAAACCAACAACAATTAATTTATAAAAATCATATATATATATATATATTGAATATAATTTGATTTATATCAAATCAATACTCATTGGAGAAAAAGGGAAGGAGGCAAGCTTCCTTCCATGGAGGGAGTTGACGGCCAACACATTTCATGTAGAAGATGTGGCCGTCCACCCTCCCTACAAGGAATGTGGCTTCTTCTTCTTTTATTCCATGAGATAAATTATCCCATAAATTTCTCCAATATTTGCAACAACTTTTGTTGCAAATTATTTCACAAAATAAATCCAATCTATTTTTTTGTGAACATTGCAATCTTACCATTAGAATTTTTTGAATCACATTCACAACCCAAAAAAATGTAAATTACATTTTCAATTTAATGTCCAATATGAATCCAATTCACATCAACATTTAATTAATAAATGTATATTACAAACAGCTCTCTATTATATATTATAAATCACATTTATAATATTTATATGAATAATATGGATAGTGTTATCCATATTATTAATATACATGATTATTAAATCACATTTAATCATCTTGAATCTCAATTCCCATGTTCCCAAATAATATGAATCACATTCACATTATTCACATCTTTGATAATCAAATCACATTTAATTATCTAAGATAACTCTCTTTATAATATGAATCGAATTCACATTTAATTACCAATTTACTCATTGCTTGGATACATATATCAACAATGAAATTATCCTGAACTCTTTCAAGCATAATGCGATTTCTCCGCGAATACTTGGAGATAAGGATGGGGTGATTGTATTGTTCCATGTATAGTGACTTGGAAATTGAGATCACATCACACTCCAGATCTCGGGCCTCCCATAGATGATTGATTAAATTAAGACCGCTAATCTAATCTTCTCATTGCATCTGAATCACATTCAGATCAATGTTCAACATTTGGACTAAGATCAGATTACTTCTCTACTAAGAGGAGTCACTAAAATCCAGACCCGTTTCATCACTCCCTAGGAATGGAAGCGTCATGGTTATACAATCATTTGTGATCACATCAACCTTAGGTATTCCCAATACCTTTACATCCTGCATACTGGAAGACCCAGAATAAACCTGAAGTATTAGATCTCTTTTCACTGTATACTTCATGGTTTTATCTTTAAGTTTCTCATTTCATCATTGAGAGTCGATATCGATCATATGCTTTCCAAAAGTATATATCATACCCAGGTGTTGATCATATACTTTTCCAAAAGTATATATCTAACCTACAAATTCAGTCAAGCTTCTGAAGAGAGACAATCGTGCACGGAATTTGATTCTTCCCAATATCTCATGAGTGAGCTCATATCTTCCGGTTCAATAATGAACCTGTATAATCCCTTTGAGAGATTATATTACTCATATGCCCTTATATGCACACCAGTGCGTCGGTGTATAGACCTTGATTAGGTCATCAACCTATTGGTATGCCAAATGTACGTACTCAGACATATAGTAATACATATGTCTCTGGTCAGAGGATGTGTGCCTATATCGTGATAGCATATGACATAGGACTTTGGTTATCTCGATCTCGTTAAGTCAACTCTTTGACCTAACTATTCTGACACCTACGAATCTCTATTCTCATGTAGAGGACCTGCATCAAGAGGTCGGTTAGATATCAGCCTAAATGAGAAAGGATTGCCATCTCCTACTCAGTCTGGAGATCATCTCTCAACAATCATTTGACGGTGCTTGATGAGTCCTCAATCTAACTCTTTAGATGTTCATCCAAGCACCAGCCTTTATGATTGAATATTTGAATCAACAGTTGTATGATCATCAAGATGGCCATGGTAAATAACCCTAATTGTACTAAGGGACCTATTATGCAAATTATTTATTCTTCATTTCAGATCAGAGAATGATATTCACAATAACATTTATTGCATAATGGCTCGTCGTGGGCTCGCATGTCCAATAATCTAGTCACCTTCCTTCATGTTTTTGAGCTAACATTTGGCTGGAGACTCTCTCTTCGAGAAGAAGCTTCCACTTGCATGTCTCAAAATACGCATTCAAGCAAGGAGTGAGATCTGGGGTGCTCACTTGTAGCCCAACCTTCGTCAATCCTCAGATCTATGTTTGCAAATCATTGAGCTCCATTGCATCCTCCGATCGATAGAGGAGGATCCTAGGAAGTTACAATACCCACCAACAGACAACTCATGTGATGGACAACTGATGTTCTTTCGATCAAAGTTCGCTGGAGCTCACCTTCCTGCTAGTTCTTCTAGAGCAGTCCAACATCGCACGATCGAGGCCCTTCTCTCTAGTTCAAATCTCGACCATCCATTCTACCCCAATTATCTGTCGTAGATCGAAGCATTAGATCTGATCGATGCCCTTCAGTCCAAATTCATTCTCCACCATTGGATCAGAGCAGCAATGCTTCATAGTCGTTCGAGACATCACCTATTTAAATGGTACATTCGCACCTTTGTCCCTATCTTTTATTACATTTGCAAATAAGTCCTTGTTAAGAAATGTGTCTGATCGTAACTTTTTGAACAATTGCACTTCCTTCCTTCATATTTATTTTAATAGCATAATAATCCTCCTTGAACTGACCTCATGTTTTGCATGTGATTTGTTGGGTTAATTGCTGTAAAAGTATTTTATTCTTGTGTTATTATTCAGCCCCTGGAAGTATTTTATTTGCATTTGTGTCCATTCCAATAAGGGACACGTGCCTTAGCACACGCTTTCTTAGGAAATTTGCAAGATTCACCCTGCTTTGGTCACATGTGTTATCGTTAGTCTAAAAACTTTAAATATTTGTGTTTAGGTCCTTATGAGTCTACATTTAATTTTCAGATTAAATAAAATAAAAATTATAAAAACATCTTAGAAAATTCAACAAAAATGCATATAAGTTTCGATTGCATTCCTCTTCCATCCATAAATTGTATTTTACATATTAAAATTCAAAATCTCATAAAAACTCCCTGTTTGCATTTAAAAATCAATAAAAATATATAAAAAAAACATGAAAAAATCTAAAAATATTATCTATGTTTCTATTGATTTATTTTAATTTCTAGATAAATTTTGCATTTTCATTCATTATAAAAACCATAAAATACATAAAACTCTTTAAACAAATAAAATTCATAGAAATTCAATTAAAATTCCAAACAAAATCACAAAATCACTTTCTAGAAAATATAAAAATATCTTTCATTATGTGTATAATCCATCCAATCTTGACTTTATTTCATATTTTAAAAATCAAAAAACATTTATTTTATTTTTTGTTTATCTGATTCCACGTTTTTGATTTATTTAAATGCTTCAAATATTGTGAAAATTTTTGGAAAAATAAAAAAAACATTAAAAATCTATCAAACACCTAAAAATAATTTTATTTTATTCTCTGTTATTTTTGATATAATTGAAAAATACAAAAAGATTGGTCGAATGGTTGCTTTAATTTTTCTTTAATTATCTCATTGTTTTTTAAAAAATCATTAAAAAATCTTTTGCAAGATTAAAAAAATAAGAAAAATCAGAAAACCAATTAATAATAATAATTTCACATTCATAAAAAGTTACAAAAAATTAAAAAAAACATAAAAAATTCAATTTATTATATGCCTATAAATTCCTTCATTGTTTCATTAATTTTTCAATGCATAGAATAATCCTCAGGATTTTCATAGCAACCACGAGTTAGATACTGTTAGCTTTAAAGGTAAATTTAATAGCAATTTTCTCTTACTATAATTTTTATTGATTTTTCCTTGAGATTTAAACGAAATTTTTGCCGAGGGATTTTTAGGGTTGCAACGACATCGTGCATTAACTTCACTATTTTAAAACTTTGATTTCCCTGCTCAACAGTCATCTCCCAACATATTATGGAGGTTGACACGTTTATGATTGATGTCATCTCCAAGCTAGAGCCACTATAGAATTTGAAAGAGTTGAGGTCATTTTGTGGACATGTTGGATTTTATAGGCAACTCATTAAGGATTTTAGCAAGATTGCCAGACCTTTGACTGAGCTTTTGTGCAAGGAAAGTGAGTATTTTTTATGAGAAAGTTCTCCTTGCATTTCACCAGATGAAAGACGTGGTTACTAGTGCTCCTGTCCTACAACCACCTGACTGGTCTCTGCCCTTTGAGATCATGAAAAACGCATCAGATTTTACAGTTGGAGTTGTTTTATTGTAGAGAAGGGATGGGATACCGTTTGTAATACACTATGTTATCAAGAATACGGATGAGGCACACTGTAATTACATAGTCATCGAGAAGGAGATGTTAGCATGGTGTTTGCATTAGAAAAGTTCAGATCTTACCTCCTTGGTTCACATGTTATTGTATACACGGATCACGCTACCATACGGTACCTACAAGCAAAGAAGGATGCTAAATCACATCTTATCAGATGGATAATTTTCTCCATGAGTTTGATTTAGAGATTTGAGATAAACCTATAGTAAAGAATATTGTGGCAAGGCCCAAAATATCAAAATTTCAGAAATCATTTAACACTTGTATATATCCATCACTTATACACTAATGTATATAATACATCTTCTTTTCATTAATTTATTCACACCTAAAATCAGCTCAAATAAAAATGATTTCTTCATGAAATTTATTCATAAAAATCTTTCCTAAATAATAAAAATAATTGCAATAAAAATAATTATACATTGTGTAAACTACAACGGTCTCGAAAAAGCCGCAAAGCTCAACTTATAAGATCAATATTTTCTCCTCTAAACTCAAATTCATCAAACTCACTTTCATTGTACTTTACATTAAA
Source organism: Ottelia alismoides (assembly GCA_037367405.1). NCBI lineage: Eukaryota > Viridiplantae > Streptophyta > Magnoliopsida > Alismatales > Hydrocharitaceae > Ottelia > Ottelia alismoides. Next base: position 507,808 of record JAZKJV010000720.1, on the reverse strand, counting down.
TAATCTTTAAAATCGAGGTGATTTCATAAAAACTAGAGTTAAGGTGTGAAATGCGGCTATTTGTGCTGCTATTATATATTTTACCCATGTATATTATGTATTTATTTACTTTCTTGTCCATATTTGTAAATATTGTATTTTTAATTAATTGTAAATATTATATTTGACTTATATAAAATTAAAATAAAAATCATAAATAAAAAATCAACAAAAATAAAATCTTGTATATGTATCACTATGTATATACTGTACATATCCCTATTTATTTAACTTAATAAAGTAATTCCAAAACATCTAAGAAAAATACCATTAATATCCTCATAAATTATTGTAAATTAATAAAAAATGAAGTATTGTAAATTAATATAAAATGAAGTTATGTATATACTTGTATAACTATTTAATTAAAAATCAAAGCATTGTATATATATATAGATGTACATACTTTTAATTAACACTTTTTATTTATTTTCGCATTTGTATAAAACCTTATTTATATAATAACAAAACATCGTAATTAAGGTAATTAAATCCCTAACATTTTTTATTTATATTATTTAATTATTTAAAATTATTTTTTAGTTTTAAACTATTTTATTTTTCATTTTTCCCTTTTGTCGTCTAGCCTAATTTGTCCCATTCTTTGTGTGCTCTCATTAGTTAGTCCGGGTGTGTTGACCTAGGTCAACTCCGCATACCACGCTCACAACCCGCATCCCTTGCTTGCCAGCCCTCCACATGACTCCATTAATTAACCGGTCCCGCTTTCTTCTCCAATTTTCTTCCCCTAAATAACTAGCATCCCCGCTAGTACCTTAGATCCATCGACCATGCCTCGAATCGCTCACATTTCAAATTTGAAATCTCACATGAGCCACTCCTATTTATATCCTTCAATCACCCCCCCCCCCCATTGCTGATTTGATCCGTTTTTGAAATGCTTTTTTACAATACATTGATTTTGGATGATCTAGCGGTGACAGAGCTCTTGATGTCCATAGTCAAGAGTGCTAGCAAACCTTGAAGGACATGATCCAACCAGACCACCAGATACCTCCACCGCGTGTTTCACCTCTTCGCTTTTCGCCACAGATAGAGGCTGAATTTCACCCCCATTCCAATCATAGGTAACCTAGGTCGTATTTCCCCTTCATTTCTGTTTCTATTTTCACGATTTAAATTCTCAAATTATCGAAATTAGATCCCACCCATTTCCCTCCAATCTGCACGATTGGCGATGTTCCGATCACCACTACTCCAATCTAATCTAACGACTATGTTCACATCGACTATATACATCTTCCTCTATATCTGATCCCCCTTAGTTCATCCCGGATCTGAGGATCGGCTCCTTGTCTGACCACTCTCACTGTAGCCTTCAGTTGCTTCACCATTTCACCTTTTTTTCTTCTTAATAAGAACTATAGAGCAATGCCTCCGATCATCGAAGCTTTTTTAGGAATCAAGAGCGTACCTAGGAGTAAAGAGGATGATCTGGAGCAAACTTCCACCATCAAACTAGATTGAGCTCCAAATCCTTACTTTGTGTTCTTCGAGCTCCATTATTCGAGCTGATCGCTAGAGAAGAGCTCCACGAGTGATTCAAAACATTAAGGTGTGAGTTTGGGTGGAGATTAGTTGATATTTTGCTGATCAAGGCTCATGCATCATCTATCCATTTTTCCTAATTCTTCTATCGAGCTTCAGCACCACACGATCGAGAACCCTCGTTTCAAATTTCATCATGGTCATTCAAAAAGACCTAAAACTCGCTCTTTGGATCAAGAACGCAAGCCCTAGATTCGATCGTTATTGTATGTGAACTCCCAAAAGTTCGTTGTTGATCTTACTTCCAGATTGGATCCGAGCCAGTAACTCATGCATCAACATCAACCGTTTGATCAAAGCCTCAACAAAGACCCGTCATCTGCTTTGCTACGTAGATTTAAGGGCATCGCGCTCCGACCCGTGCATTTATTATATTTTGCAAATAAGCCCCAACGGGACATGTGTCAGCATATTATTCTTTGAACATTTGCACTATTTACCTTAGCATTTATTTTCATTACATTCTATTCCTATTTAAACTAAGAGAGTGCATTATGCATAATATCTTGTGAAAATTGCAATAAAGAACGTGCATATTTTGTGTTATTACATGGCCCATGGAATTAAATTATTTGCAAATAGGGCTAATCTATTGAGGCTCATGTGCACCCACACGCATTTTTTTACTATAAATACTTTATCTACACTTTATCCACACCCCCGTGCATCTACATTTATTTTGCATATTAAAAATCAAATAAAAATTAGCGAAACATCTTTAAAAAGTCCGCAAAAATCATGTTAGCTCTTTGTTAAATACCTCTTTCATTATTAATTTTTATTTCAAATTTTCATAATTTTATTATTTTTAATAATTCAAATACTTTGGAAATATTCCTTGTTTTCATTTAAAAAATAGTAAAAAAATAAAAACTTTCTCAAAAATTCTAAAAAAATCCATGTGTATATATTTTCATCTCTTTTATTTTATGTTCCACTGTACTTTTAGTTCTTCATGAAAACAATAAAATACTCAAAAACATAAAAACTGTATATTAATTCATATAAAACTCCAAAAATAAATGAAATGGCTTTTTGGAAAATATAAAAATTTATTTTTCTATGCGTGCATATTTTATTTATTTTTTAATTTTATTTGATATTTTAAAAATCCAAATACATTCACATTTCTTTCTATTTAACTTTTTCTCTATTTTTGATTTATTTAAAAGATTTAAAAATTTAAAATTTTTGGAAAATTCAAAAAATAGTAGCAAAAATCCAAAAAAAATTAGTTTAATTTTTTGTATATTTTTTATATATATTTAACATGCAAAAGAGTGGTTGGTTGTATTAATTCATTTTCTCTCGTTTTTATTTCATTAATTGAAAATAAAAAATCATTTGCAAAATTAAAATCCATAAAAAAATATATAATAAAAAATCTAAATAAAAAATTATGAAATTAAAATTCCATAAAAATACAAAAATCGAAAATCCAAAACCAAGAGTAGTGTTCATAGAATTCCTTTTTTCTTTTCATTGATTTTTCATTGAATTGAATAACCCTCGTGATTTTTTTGCCTCCCTTATTTCTATCGTGTACACTATACTGGTAACTAAATTGCACTCATTGTTCTTGTGCTTAAGTTTTTTTGTTTGTTGGCCTGAGCTATGAATAAAAATAACAATTTTTTGTTAAGGGATTTTTTGGGTTGCAATGACAATGCAAATAATTTAATTAATATAAACCCCCTAATTCCTTATCCAACACGTATATGCAAAATTGATAATAAAATGAAATGAAAAAATGCAAACAAGACTGCAATGAAATTACAAATACCCGCTAGGGTATTTATGCAATTCTTCCAAGCATGCACATGTGTCACGCATGACTTTTCTAGCAAGGACTTATACGTAATTTCCAAGAGCTTCGAGCGCGTGAGCATAGTTTTCCTTGGGTGTGTATGTTGCGTACATGCAGTCTAGTGGCAGGGACTTATTTATAATTTTAGGACAGTGTGGAGGTGGCCTCACAATTCTTCCCCCTCCTAACGTGGTATGCACAAGAAGAGGACCTTAGGTGATGGGCAGCCGTTGAGCACGGGCTCGCTGCTCGATGTCAGTGGTAGGGAAAAGGCTTGACGTAAAGGAGGCACTCTCCACGAGCGGAGGAGCTAGTGGCGGTGAGCAGGGAAGCAAGAGGCTCCAAGCTGTTCAAGGACATGGTGCAAAACTTCTCTATGTGACACACACCCAGGAGCTCGATGATAGTGAAGTGAGGCTGGGGCAGAGGCATGACATCGATGGGGCTCTCCTTGAGGCAGAGGCACATGGACCAAGGCTGGTGGTCGAAGAGGGCGAAGTCTCGTAGCCTGAGGGAGGCAGAGCCTAGGTGGTGGAGCAGTTGGCAAAGTGGTCCGGGGGTGAGGCGGAGATGTTGATTAGAGGAGTTGAGTGATGCGAGCGGATGTATAGGATGAGTAGAGAAATGGAGACGAGGGTGGAGACGAGGCGTAAGGGCCAAGATGGTCATCCCTGGAGTGAGGTGATTAGCAGAGTTAGCCAGAGTTGTGACAAGGAAGAAAAAAAGAAAGAATGGAAAGAATAGGAGTTATTGGAAAAAGAGAGGAAGAGAAGAAGTAGGGAGAAAAGATAACGGGAAAGGGGATACCTAGAGATGCGGAACGGATGGATAGAGCTCGAGATTGAGCTCCGATTGTCACTCGAGTCGTCGGCCAGGCAATGAGATTGATAATAGTGGGGAGCTACTTTAACAAAGAAGGTGCTCCTCCTTTGGATCTCGCTAGAGGAAGGAGGTCTTCGCTCGACCTTAGCTGAGCTCTGCTATCATTGGATCCTTATGGGAGTTATCTCTCTTTCTTGTTAGAAGAATGACAAATGTATAGTGAATGGGTGATGGATGCTCTATTATGGTTAGTTGGCTAGAGGTGCAAGGAGGTTGTTGATTGGTTGGGTTAGTGCAGAGATGAGGAAGTGGTGGGAGTCGTGGGCAACGGTTGGGTCTCGGGTGTTGGATGGTGGGGAGCGAAGGATGCATAGGAGGAAGTTGGATGGAGAAGCGGGTGTGTTGTTGCAAGATAGTTAGGGATCGTGAGGAACAGAGGTCGTGGGCTACCCATTTGGGAATGGTGGAAGAGATGGGCCGTGCGGTTGCGGATGGTCACGAGTGGGAGCACTAGAGTGCGGCCAAGGATGGATGGCGAGTCGCTGTGGAGGAAAATGACGAATGTAGGAGGCAAAGCGATTTGGGGGTGAGGGTGAAAAGATGTAGAGGTAGAGATGTTGATTGGTGGAGGTAAAGGAGGATCAAAGGATATTAAAGCAAGAAGAAGGAGGAGTGGGAGAAAATAGGGGTCGAGGAAGAAGGAGAAAGAACCTTGAGGGGACGGTATAGGATTCGCCTGGAAATTGGGACTTACGAGGGTGATCTCCTATGTCATCACCTCGACTCAAGCCAGTGAAGGACTTGAGGAGGCTTAGCATGCTCGCGTGGATCTATAGCGAAGGCGGTGACCTTCAGATCTCGTCGAATATCTTCGCTCAACTGGCGGACTTGCTGTCACCAAGACGACTGGAGCTTTATCCTAATGGCAGATACGTGATGTGATGGCGTCCAATGGCTTTTATGGGTGGTTGGATTTGGGGCCGGGAATAATGGAGGTCGAGGATATGTGGAGGGAACGACGAGGGAGGTTCGGCGCTTGGGTCGAGCGAAGGTGGGTGACAATCAGGGTTGTGCGGGGAGAATTGGGTGACTCGTTCGGAGGTGGTTAGGTGCAAAAGGCAGTGGCAAAGAGGAGAGAGTTGGTCACAGACAGTGGCCGTTGGTTACAGACAAGCTCTCCACCGCGCTAGGCAGGGCAGAGAATGGGCGTGCGCTGCAAGGGATGGGAGAAGGTGGAAGGATAGGGTGCCACATGGTAGACAATGTGGGCTACCACGTGGCAAGGAAAATATTAATAATAAATACAAAATAAATAATAATAATGTTTGAAATAAATAATAATTATTATTAAAATCATAAATCAATAAATAAAAAGAAAATAAAAATTGGGGGTGACACATGGCAGCTCTAGGTGTTGCCACATGTCCCTCCAAAAAAATTCAAAAAACTAAATTAAAAGAAAAATAAAAAAGAAATAGCAATCAAGGTCAAATTAAAAGTGGTCTACATGAAAGTTGTTTGTCTCGACGATATCAACAACTTTTGTTAAGGACACAAAATCAGAAGAGATCATCTGTACAAAAATTATTTTAAGAGGTACTCCATAGATATAAAATATTGAATTTCTGTATTTTGCAATTTTTGTAATTTTTAAATAAGGAAAAATCAAAATAAAATCTTAGAAAATATAAAATGAATATTTACATCGTAATTATTTTTTGGATTTTAGTAATTAAGAAAATAAGGAAATAAAATAAAGGAACATATATACAAATTAAATATATAAACTCATATTGATTTATTTTCTTTTATTTTTATTTCAATTTTTTGTATTTTTGCATGTTTTTTAAAATCTAATTCAAAGAAAAAATTACAAAATAAATAAATCAAGAAGAGTTTTTTATACATAAAATAATAAGGTCTAATTAGTCAATATGTACAATATACAATGAGGCTCTAAAACCCAAGTTTCACATTTGAACTCTGATTTTTTTCAATTTGGTATTGTTTTTTAGATAATTAAATGTACATTAATTCTAAAGTGAGTAGGGGTCCATAGAAGACTATATGAGAGAGATATTCATTTCCACAGCTTTTAGTCTCAAAACTAGGATTTGGTTTTATTTGGAAAACATATAAGTTAGTATTTTTTGGTATTTTACCTAGATTAGTGTTATCAATATGTACACAATAGAATTGATTTTATTTTATTTTGAGTTAGTGAAAAATAAATAAAAATAGAATAAATTATATTATTTATATTATTATACATGTGATATTTTATAAGGTTTTTTGTTTCTTTTTTTAATGCAATTATGCATGCTAAAATGTGAATATTATCTACAAGTGCATAAATGGTAATAATGAAAAAATAGATGACAAAATGTAGATAATTACTTGAGAACAGAGCTCTTTTTTAATCTTTTATAATGATGAATCACATAGTCATCAACCCACTATATTTAAACCTTTCTCATCCACAAGCAACTAAAATGAAATGCAAAAGTGAAATAATATTGGGTTCCACACAAAGGTCATGAGCTTAACTCGACCATTGGATTAATATTGTGGCGGAAGTCCTTATGAGAATTAGGGTTTCAATACCAACATCCTCCAAGTTTGCACAAATACCCGACTCATAAGTCATCCTAGATCAACCCCATCCAAAAGCATCCCACATTAACACTGAATAAGTGTCTATGGTAAATGAAGGGTGTTATCTCTTCCCATCCAAGATCTCGAACTACCATTCAATCTCCTCCTCCAGTAACTCATCCTCAAGGAGTCAGGTATTTTTTTCTAAGTTCATGAATGTGCTTGTTCACAACAAGTAGGGGGAGAAGTATAGAAAAGGGGGAAAAGAAGTGGAGAGGGACCGGTGTAGTCAACTCTTTTGTAGAGCTTGGTCAGTGTAGCCATGTCTCCACTAGATTTGCAGGTTATCTGAAGCTAGTATTTTTTTGGTATTAGCTTCTTTTTGGTGGGAATTGTGGTTTCTCTACATGGATCTTTTGTGCCTCGGTGGATATAAAATCTTTTGATAAACCCATGTTTTGAGGTCTTATAATAAATTGTCCTAGCAATCCATCCCTCATATGAAGCTTTATTTCATCCCAATAGTTCAATTTTTAGATGTCAACACTACCAAAGAAAGAAACATGCGGCCTTCCAACACCTTGTATGAGTTGAGTAAGTACGTAGTGTATCGTACATTATAATACCTTATTCAAGAGTCTACTCAGAATGAGGTGACCAGGTTAGACACTAAGAGTCGAGTTTAGACATTATCTTGTGAACTTGGACAATTAAATCTAAGATCGATGTTCCTAAAATCCTACTTCTCAAATGAAGTTCCTACGAAATTTAAGTAGATTAAGTTCCGATCAAGATCATCCTCGGTTTCTATTGATAACTCGGTTCAGAACCCATTGACATTCCACATTATATATGCATAATATGCAAATGAAATGCAGATGATATGAAATGCAAGTGGATGAAGTCCAAAATGATTTTTTTTGAATGAATGCAAGAATGATATTCAAGAGTGAATAAGAAGCCCTTAGACAATTGTTTTTTTGTTATTTTTTTGTAATACCTCATATTTTACAACAATTTTATAAAAGAGAATTATTTACAACATTTTAAATGATTATATAGGTTTTGCACAGAGAGTATTATACACATTATACATATTTTACAGCTTGTATACAATATACACCTTACATAAGTATTTTACAAAAAAACATAAATTTTTCATTTTCAAAATTTTTTTACCAGTTTTATTCATCCTATATTTATTGCGTATTATATACAAAAATATGTGAAAATATGGAGCTACTGGTAAAGTATATATGTAATATACACACCCCCAATACTTAGCATGTCATATATCCTCAGAGCACAAGAAGTGAGGAAAAGACATAACTCATGCTAAGCGTAAGAGAGTGAAAAGAATAGAAGTACAGAAGTCAACCTGCCCTGCTATGCTTATGCTATGGTCAGCCTAAGTGTAGTAGAAGAGAGAAAATGGGGTGTTCATGATCAATAGTAGAAGAAATGGATGATCTACAGGGTGGGTATCGCCCTCTCCATACTTAGGCTCCAATCAGCCTAAGTGTAGAAGAAAGAGTAAGTGTCGGAACTTGTGGGTTGGTGAATGTACAAAGAAAAAGAAAAGAAGGAGTGACTCGTGTTACTCTCTCCCTTGTACTTAGGATCTAGTAATCCTAGGTACAACTACAAAATGATAATGATATGGAGTCAGGGAAAGTGATATGGATCAATGGGGAGGAAGGGAACAAAAATAAGAAAAAACTATGCATGATAGAATAAGAATGTAAAGGATCAAGAAGGTTTCTAATGAACCTTCTTACGTGAGCAAGGTGGACAAGAATATGGAGGTGGAGTGGGAGGAAGGCACAAAGAAGAAGCGTAATCCCAGCCATCATCAGAGTCATCCTCAGAAGAGTATTAGTGTACGGTGGAGGATCTCCTACTAATTTTGTGATTTGGCTACCCACTCATGTGATTGTCCAACTCGACCTTGAATGAAGAATATTCACTTGAGAAAGTTTCTGACTGTTCATAACGAATTACCCCAATATGTCTACTGGGACAAGGAGAGTCATCCATGGACATGTCTTCCGTGATATACTTGGTTGGTTTGCTAGATCTTGAAGCAAGGAGAGGAGGAGTGGAGTGCTTCTTCCCTCCACTAGAAACCATACTCGAGTATGTGGTCAGTCTATATTTAGCTTGAGAGGTGTAGGCCATGAGTTCCTCATTTGATGATCCACCATATATGTCATATATCTCTTGTAGGATCAGAACATGTCTCGGGTACATGGTCATGATCTTGGTTGGCATCGATCTTTGGGCCCATTTTTTACTTTTTGAGCAGCACTAGTTATGGATGGGCAGAGTGATGCTAGTTGAGTCTTGTTGACACTTGCGTATTACAACAAGGTTTTTGAATGATCTCTCGTCATGATAACATTTTCCCCATTTGGATGTGAAGACACCCTCATGGTGTTGGGTCTGGTCGGCTCAACAATCGTCTCATCAATTGGAGTAGAGAGTAGGGAGTCATCTGTCTCTAGACTATCATGATTATCTGCAGCTATGTGGGTCGCATTAGGATAAAGGGTCTCATCAAAGGTCGTGTGCTGGCAGTAGTAAGAAAGTCGATATCATGAGTCCCACAATCAATAGTCGCCTTAAAGAAGGCTAAGAATGACTTCCCAAAAATAATAGGAGACTGAGTGAACTCTCCTTGCTTCTCAATATCAATGACCATAAAATACACTCTGAGTGGAGCACTTTGGATGGTAATGGTGACTGGAAAAATTCCTTTCGATCGTTTTATGGATCGATCAGCCAGTTGAACGATTACTCTCGATTTTCTAAGAAGGCCGAGTTTGAGATTGTGAAACACAGAGGTCAGGAGGATACTCACATATGAGTCATAATCGATTATAACATGGGTAAAGATGGTGTCTTTGATTTCACATTGAACCTTAGGCAACCGCTTCTCTCTACGGTTCTTTGTCTTTCTCCGCATCACCTAAGAGGTGGCCATAGACACTAGGTGTCTTTCAGTTCGTGTTCTCTTATTGCCTGACCTATTGGGAATCAATTTACTCTTTGTAATTCTTCTGAGGTCGAGAAAGTGTTCTATGGCCTTTATTAAGGGAATCTTAAGAATGAGTTCCTTAGTAATGGCTTTCTTAAGGTTATGATCCATTTTTCTAAAATCAATTTCATTTTCTTTTTTTATGAGATTTTCTTGTTTTTCAAGTTTAATGATCTTTATCGGGATTTTCTTTTTTGTTATTTTTGATGGGTTAGCAAGGAGTAAGAGGATGGTCGGACTCTAGATTGGAAGGCAGGTGGTTAGTAGAAGAGGGAGGTAAAATTGCCTCCAATTGTATAGAGTGTGTGGGTTCCCAAGTGTCCTCTAGGTTTTCAATATCATATCCACTTATCTCATTCTTCACTTTCGTACCCAAGGTAGCAGTAATTGATTTCAATATTTTAGTGACATTTCTCAACTTGTTACCAAATGTCTCATTTTTCTTGATAAGTCAATAAATGTCATTATCAAAAAAAGTTCTCATGACAAATCATGGGAGAATCCTGCTCAATTGAAGAATACTATGAGATCTTGGAGTCTCATACTCAACATTCCTAGACTCCTGCATGTAATGTTTGGTTAATTATAGACCATAAATGTGGTAGATATTGGTCGAATCCTCATGTAATGGATTCGATATACAAAGGTTTGTAGATTGAGCTCATGAATCCAATCCCATGTCTGTGTAGGCTCTTCGAATGTGTGGTATGAGGACTAGTCAATGTGAGCCTGATCACTAAAGTCAATCAAGTATGGAAAATCATAATGTGCATACCACTCCTTGTTTTTTGTTCTATCAACCAAGTTGTACCCTAAGGTCATGTGTATGTATAATTTGTTAACCTATACAAACATTTATTTGAAGAGTGGATGAAATCTGTTGGGGAAAATTGATTTGCCAATCATCCGTCTCGATAATGTCTTACTCAACAAGTGGTTATTTGATTCAAGCAAGCTCTCGAGAATACAACGAGCCAACCCAATATGGGAGTGGTTCCTAAGTGTTATAATGTGGAGTAGGCAAGAAGTGTGAAGAAATAGGAAAGTTAGTCAAAGTTCTAACTTCTTGTTCATTTATTTTAGCTTAAAATCCCTTATGAAACACATGTATATAACACTAACTCCATATTCTTACTAACTTGCATTTGTGTGTAAATATCATATGCTTCTTACCATTTTAATCTAAAATAAATAAAGAAAGAAAGAAAGGAAAAATAAAGAAAATAAAAAAGAGGAAGACTGTATATATGTAATAGATACAGGTTGACCCGAACCCCGAGAGAATATCAAGACTTGACATGATTGACCAGGAATAAAGTAGGGCGAGATAGGGTCCTTATTCAGAAAATCCAAAAAAAATTGTGTGATGTGTATATTTGTATACTTTACTATTTTATTTGTATATAAATTGACCTCAAAAAAATAATTTTCAAAACAAAAGTTGTAAATAAAAATATTTTCTAATTAATAAAAATAATTACACAATCAAATCATGTACAGAATAGAAGCAATCACACTTGGAAAAAGCCACCAAGTGATAATTGAAAGACCAATTCCGGCTCCATATGAACTCAAATTGAACCAAACTCACTTCCATTGTATTCTAAATTAAATTATCTTTAAAATGACTGTGGTTTCATAATTTTTGGAGTTACGGGTGAAAGGTTCATTTGCTTAGGTGGTTTGTGCAATTTTTCCATGTATTTGCACATATTTTATTTGTAAATATTTGTAAATATTTTTACTAGTTAAATAAAAATAAAAAATAATAATAATATAAAAATTAAAAAACACGAATTTGCTTAATTTCCCATGTATATAATGTCATATATGTATATATCATTTGTATATAGTTAATTTTCTTAACTAACTACCACAAAAAATAAAAAAAATAACATTTATTTTTCAAATAAATAAAGTGACGAAAATAAAAAAAATAGTTAAGTTTTGTAAATGTTTATCTTGCTAATTTATCTCATTTCAATTTCTCTTATCTCTTATCTCTTATCTTCATCCAAAATTCAAAAAAAAAACAAATATCAAACTCCATTATATTTTCTATTTATATGGCTCATTCTCCATCATTTTAATTTGATCAATCTCTAGTGAGAGGAGCCCGATCTTTGAGAGTCTTCTTATCACAGAAGGGTGCCTAACCTCCGAGTCATCCGGTAACAGCGATTTGGCCTTTGTCGAGGTGATCAAGGTTTTTTCCGCTCCTAAGGTGAGATCCTTCATTTTCTTCTTGTTCTTAATCTAGGTTAATCGTAGTTTATTTTCACGCATTTTTTCTCTTCGTCGTCATTTTTTATCTAGATCTTAAAATCCATCACGAATTGATTCACCATTGATCTCGAGTATTTATTTCATTTTCTCGATCTTTTCACGTTCTTTTCTACCTCGCACAATCTTCCACCTCCGACCACGCACGGTGGTCGGAGATTCGGTTCCATCCGCCATTTTTTGCGGAACCGCACTCGTTCACGTCTTCCATTTTGATTTTGGGATCGAGTCATTACGCTAGCATCCTAATATGTTTATAAATAAAAAAAACAAACAAAAAATATATAGCCTCTCTTTCTAACATTTATTTTGCAGGATCATCTAAAAAATAAATAAAAAATAAAAAAACTATTTTATTTTTTGTTTTAATTTCTATATTTTGGATTTACAAAAAAATAAAAAAATTATTTCTCTCTGATTATTGTTTACAATTGGAAACAAAAAAATTTTGTCCACCGCCCGTACGCGGTACAGCCGCTCCAGCCCGACCGCCCCCATCGCCGACACGCGGCCTCAGTCGCGAGGCCCGTTGAGTGCCTTCTCGCCACACTCCTTGTGCTCCACTACTTGAAGCGGCGACCTGAGTCGCGAGGCCCGCTGAACGGCATCTCGCTGCACCCCTTGTGCTCCACCGCCTGGAGCGGCGACCTTCAATGCGCAACTACTGAAGCCGCTCCTCAACGTCATCGCCTGGACACCGCCACCACGGCATCCTCCCACTAGCCCCACCGTCGAGCGCCATCTCGTCGCACCCCTTGTGCTCCACCACCTTGAGCGACGACCTCTGACGCACAACTACTGAATCCGTTCCTCAACGCCATCGCCTGGACACCGCCACCACGGCATCCTCCCGCTAGCCCCACTGCCGAAGCCACCTCCGCGTGCACCGCAACAGCGCGCGCGTCCGTTCGTCGTAGACCATCGTTGCTCCCCACACACCCGCTCCATCTGTCGTGCTCTCGCGTGCCCCCGTCGACGCCCGCGCCCCCCTTCCCTGGGCATGAAAAACAGAGTGGCGGCAACCCATGCCCATTTTCTTGAGAAGAAAGAAAAGAGAACCCTAGGGCAATAAAGTATTGGAAAATTTTCAACTCAGCCCTTGGATATAATTGATATTGCACGAAGACCCCTTTCGAGCTCCAGTTCAAACTTTATTGAGCGAATTGCAAACCCCCAAACAATTTTCAAATTTCAAAAGAGCCCCTGCTCCAGATTCAAATCACGCACGCATCACGCACGCACTAGGTAAATTGCAAACAATTCCCTCTGTTTTGTTTCTATTATTTATCTGATGAACAAATATTGAATAACTGCATTCTAGTCCTTATTTTACAGACTTGATTTTGCTTTCTTTTCTTATTAAAATCAATGTTCTTTGGTCAATAAATTCCCAAAAATCATTTTATGTTCCTGATGTGCTTGTCTTTTTAGTATATTTTTTCATTACATTTTGTTGTCTTTTCTTATTATTAAAAAATAAAAAATAGTGTCTTTTTCTCCTCCTAAAATTCAAAAATTCATAAAAATTTGAATATTGCTCCAAAAATTCCAAAAAATAGAGTAGTTTTATTTCATTGTCTTTTAGTTTCTGTCCAAATTTCAGGTATTAATTCTTTTCAAAACCGCAAAAATTGAAAAAACATCAAAAATCTTATAAAAATCACAGAAAATTCTACAAAAATCCAAAAATCATGATTTCAGTCCATGTTTGTAGATATTTGTCTCTATTTTATCATAAAAATAATTGCCAGGAGTTTTGAGCACTTAAAATATTTTTAAGTTACAAATTACTCCAGGCTGTGTACTGTTTCTCATTTTTTTGCCATTGTTTGATTTTTAGAAAAAATATAAAAACATCTAAAATTCTAAAAAATCCAAAAAAACATTTCAAAAACTTTAAAACACAAAAATATTTTCTCAGAATTTTTCTAATCATTTTTGATATAATTGAAAAATATAAAAAGAGTCTGGTGTGCGTCTTTCTTATCTTGTGCATATTGTTTATTTGAAAAAAAATACAAAATTAAAATCACTAAAATTTTGAAAATCAGAAATAAAAATAGAAATAAAAAAATAATAATAAAATCCACAAAAACCAAGGATAGTTTTCTTTGAGATTCTTACTTTCTCTTAATTGCATTTCTTTCGATTATTTGAATAATCCTTGGGAATTGTAGCCTCCCTGAGTTCGATCTTGTCCGCTATACAGGTAAATAAGTAGAAAAAAATTCTCTTGCTTCATTATTCACTTTTAGTCAATTTTGCAGATTGAGAAGAAAAAAATTGTTTGTCACGGGATATTTGGGGATAACAACGACGAATCTATATCAATAATAATCAATCCTCGAAGATCCTGTGTTAACAAAATGACTTTTCACTTGTAACTCCAACAATTATAAAATCACAGCCATTTTAAAGATAATTTAATTTAGAATACAATGGAAGTGAGTTTGGTTCAATTTGAGTTCATATGGAGTCAGGATTGATCTTTCAATTAGTGCTTAGTGGCTTTTTCCAAGTACGGGTGCTTTTATTCAGTACATGATTTGATTGTGCAATTATTTTTATTTACAACTTTTTGTTTTGAAAATTATTTTGTTTGAGGTCAATTTATGCACAAATAAAATAGTAAAGTATATAAATATACACAACACACAATTTTTTTGGATTTTCTAAATAAAGATCCTATCTCCCCCTACTTTATTCCTGGTCGATCAGGTCAAATCTTGACCTTCTCTCGGGGTTCGAGTCAGTATGTACCTTTTACATATATACAGTCTTCCTCTTTTTTATTTTTTCTTTATTTTTCCTTTCTTTCTTTATTTATTTATTGTAGGTTAAAATGGTAAGAAGTGTACAATATTTACACACAAATGCAAGTTAGTAAGAATATGGAGTTAGTGTTATATACAGGTGTTTTATAAGGGATTTTAAGCTAAAATAAATGAATAAAGATGACTAATCGCGGATTCATCAATTAAGTTCCCATTGGGGGAACCCTAAATAAAAGGGGTGGCTCTTGGTTATTTGATTTGGGCCCAATTGAGCACTATTGTTTTTTCAAAACAGGGAGAAGAAGGCTTCATATGTTTGAAGAAAATGGGGGTGGGGTATATTAAGGAAAAAAGGGTACATGTTTTTTAAAAAATCACATACTAAAGAAAAGCCGTACGCAGAGAAAAAATTGTGAGAAGAAAGTCGAAAAACTAGAACGGCTCATTATCAAAAAAAGGAAAAAGGGGGGAGGTATTTTGGGCCCAAGTTGGGCCGTGCTTAAAAAAGGAGTTTGCTTTGTAAAAGGTACGTACAAAAAACGTATGCACAAAAAAGGGAGACGACAAAAAAATAGCTAAAAAAGGATTGTAGAAAATGAATCCGTACGAAAAATGATTTGAGAAATAAGGAAGAAGAAAAGTCGGAAGAAAAATTGAGATGGCTCATTGGTCTTGTATACTCCCCATCTTCATGTCTTCTCCCAACTTGGTTGATGTCATATATTCAAACCAATATGGGAGAAAGGAGGAGTAGTGTAGAGCATTCAAAATCAGGTTCAGACTCTACAAATTATCAGATTCAGACTCGACGGATTGTTTCAGAGTCTTCAGTTTGATACGTACATGTATGGGATCAATTGAGAGGTCCCCATATTCGATTTGGTCGGCTCAGGTATTTCGTGTGATCCATAGGGACTCCAAAGTAGAGATCTCATTCTCTAAGACATTGTGGTCTAGGATTTTCATGTGCTTTCATAGGGACTCCATACCAGAGATCCCATTCTCTAAGCCAATATGGGAGAGACCGAGTTCTCCAAAAAGGAGACTTTCAAACTCCATTCTCCCACGATCATAGACTTTGACGAGGATGTTTCCATGACTTTTTTTCCACTTCGACCCTTCAGAGATGGAGCAGTTGTCCACATGATGCATACTCTTCTACATGTGGCGGGCCAGAGTACTCTGACGAGGAGACTAATTTCAGTTTTAGTGTCTCTGACAGATGCAGTACATAGCACATGTTCTTTGACAAGGAGACTAGTTCAACTCACACTCCAGCCTTGTTGTTCCTCTTCACCTGCATGACATGGGAAGCAATTTCCTCGATAGCAACCGATAATAGAGTATGTGTTGAGTTAATATTGTCTGTAGTGCCTTGTATTATGAGTTTGGGATTTCTTTCTGTGTCCAAGCGGAGTATTGCATGCTCTAGATTGAGGGGAAGTGTTGGAGTATGTGTCATGGTATAGATGGGTAATTGGATCCCTTTAGTGTCCAATTATCACATCCACCTATTTAATCTCACATCTACTGTTGGTGGGACTCCGGTCAGTTGGTGGGGCTATATAAGAAGCACCACAGCCATTGTATCAGAGGAGAAAAAGTTAATGAAAATATAATCCATTTGAGACGTTCTCCCGTGGCTTCATCCCGCTCCTTAGGGAGTAGGGTTCCATGTACAATCCTAGAGTTCTTCATTGTTCTTATTCTTTATCTCTAAGTACGCTTCTGCATTCGCGTTTTCTAACATTCATGGCTGGTGGTCTATTGCTTCGCTTTTTCAGTCAAGGTTAACACTAGTGTACTACCTGATGTAGTCCACATTGGTTGGTATTCCAAGTAAGAGCACTAAGGAAAGAGTTCCGGGAAATGTGGTTATTGAAGTTGGGAATGGAACATGTCTTCGGGGAATAAGGAGGAATGGGTTATGGTTGTGAGGATTCCAAGTTTGATATGGATGATTCTAGTGATTGGTACCCTAACTGGTGACCTACTCCACAGTAGACTCTTACACTGAGTAGTGAACTTAAGCGGTTAGTGACGTTTCATGGGTTGGAAATTGATTAAGGAATCATGATTAAGGTAAATTAAGTGGAATACTTGAGGGTTTAACACAGAGTTACGTTTTGATAAGTGAAGATAAGTGGACGTGTTGGGAACATAATTAGGATGCATTCTACACCACTACATGCCTACAGAGGCACCCCAATCCTAAGGTTTTCTTAGTGCCTTAGAGTCATAATGTGAGGTCCCACGTGGACCAAGACCACGGGCTATCCATGAAGCTTGAGTTATTAAAGGTTAATAAGAATGACTAAAGGGTTGTCTTCTTTATTAGGGCACATACTTTCTTTAGTACTTTACTTATTGTAGTTTTATCACCGTTATGAGCAACTTTGCTCATGGCATACCTTTGTGTTGGTTCTGCAGGTGGGCTACAGCAACCGTAGCAGTGAGCGGTCAGTGTTGGTTGGAGCTTCTTTTTGGGACAGCTTGGAATTCTCTTCTTTGCAGCTACATGGTTTCCTTGTGGTACAAGTATTTGTAGCTAGCTTTTACTGCTTGACTTTACTTGTACTTTTGAGAGACATGACATGTAATATGTATGTATGGACAACCCTTTTTGATGCATACTTGATATATGTGGACTTTTGTGGCCATGGATTGCATGGAATGATAGATATGATGTGAATGGAAAGAAAATTTTAAATTCCAGACTTTTGTGCAAATTTCTCATGATTATATTATATAGTGTGTTTTGAATGTGGAAATGTGTATGCGTGGAATTGATTTGCCGAGTACCCAGATCCTCAAAGGACGAAAGTCATACTACTAGTGTTCATGGAGGCCATGGCTTCAGAGACAAAAATGAAGAGGGAAAATCCAACTTGGATTTTGTAGCGACTTATGACCTTTTTCATAGCAAACGCTCTCTTCAAGAAGAGGGAGGAGCATTTAATTACTTATAAGTGTGACCCGACTAAAATATATATAGATTGCTTTGCGATGAGGAAAAGAGATCGGTTGTGTTACGGAGACAATAAAGTAATCCCATAAAAGAGCTTGACATTATAACATCGCTTGCTCTTCATGGATGTGCAAATAAAGGATTGACAAAAAAGAGGATGGTTCCCAAGATCATTAGAACTAAATGGTGGAGTCTTCAATTGAAGCAATCAAGCTTCAAGGAGAAGGTTTTAGACGACTTATCTTGGGATTGTAACGGAAGTGCGAACGAGGTGTGGGAGGCAGTAGCATCTTGTATCCAAAAGATAGCCAAAAAGACACTAGGCGAATCTAAGAGAGGAGTTCCAGGCTAAAAGGACGCTTGGTGGTGGAGTGAAGGGGTGCAAGAGAAGCTTAAAATTAAAAGAGTCTGCTTTAAAGCTATGTATAATGATAGAACATATGAAACTGCACAAACTACAAAACACTGAAGAAGGAAGCAAAAAAGGCTATAAGTGAAGCCAAGTCAAAAGCTTATAAATTTTTTTATAAAAAGCTTGATTCGAAGGGGGGGAAGAATGATATATTCTGATAGGACAAAGCAAGAGAAAGAAAGCTCAAAGATCTTTCTCAAGTGAGATGCATCAAGGATGAGGAAGGACATGTGTGTGTTACTCAAAAGAATATAGACTAGATGGAAGCAGTATGTCCATAAGCTTTTCATTGGGGAATGGAATAAAAAGATTACTTTGGGAGATCTTGATAATAGTGGATGTTACTTGAATCGTGCAAGCTATAGACAGAGACAAAGGAAGGAACAAGAGGAGGCTTTAAAGGTTATGAAATCTGGAAAAGGGGTAGGACATGATGACATTCCTATAGAAATTCAGAGAGTACTAGGTGAACGGGGTTTGACTTGCCTCACAAATTTATTCAATGTTATTTAGCGAAGCAAGAAAATGCATGAAGAAATGAGGAGAAGTATTGGGGTACCTCTTTGTAAGAATAAAGGAGACATTCAAAATTATTCGAATTATAGTATCAAATCGATGAGTTATACTATGAAATTTTGGGAACGTGTAACCAAAAAAAGGTTGAGGCAAGTTTCCAAAGTAACTGAAAACCAATTTGGATCCAAGTTAGGTCGCTTAATTAATGAAGCTATCCATTTGTTGTAGAGAACAATGGAGATTTATAAAGCTAAAGAGAACCTCTGTATCATTATTGATTTGGAGAAGACTTATGATTCAGTCCCAAGGGAGATATTGTAAAGAATTTTGAAGAAGAGACAAGTATATGTCCTATACATTAACCTTATAAAGGATATGTATGATGAGGCTTCATCTTGTGTAAGGATCATGTTTGGGAAGACTGACTATTTTAACATCAGCATCGGTATGCATCAAGGTTCAGCTTTCAATCCATTCCTTTTTACTTTGATTATGGATAAGTTGACTAGTCACATTCATATGAGATATCTTGGTGTATGTTATTCCCCAATGATAATGTGTTGATTGATGAAACAAGAGATGTGGTAAATGAGAAGCTGGAGGTTTGGAGACAAGCCTTAGAGACTACAGGATTTCGTATAAGTAGGCTAAGACTGAATATACATAGTGCACATTTGATGGAAACAACAGTAAAGGATTCGAGGTGAAGATTGGAGATGATAATATTCAGAAGAAAGATTTTTTAGATACTTGGGATCTATTTTGCAACAGGATGGGGAAATTGATGGAGATGTTACTCGTAGAATAAATGCAAGTAAAGTGGAAAGAATCCTCTATTGTTCTTTGTGATAAGAAAATCCTTTTGAAAGTCAAAGAAAAATATTACAAAGCAGCCGTAAAACCTGCTATGCTTTATGGATTAGAGTGTTGGCGTGTGAACCATAAACATTAGGAAAGAATGACAATAGTACAAATAAACATGCTAACATTATTGTACGGTTATACAGAAAAAGATTGGATTCAGAATAATGCGATCAGAAGGAACGTTAGTATAGATTCGATAGAGGATAAGATGGAAGAAAACTGTTTAAGATGGTTTGACCATTTGCAAAGGAGGTTGATTGATGCATCTGTTAGAAGATGTGAAATTTGGGATGTTGAGCTTGTTAAGAGAGGGAAAGGAAGACCCAAGAAATGTTAGAATGAGACAATTCGAATGGATCTTAATTATTTGGATTAAAACCCAAACATGACCCAAAATAAATCTGAAAGGAGGCCAAAAATCTATGTAGTCAGCGTTACATAATTCTGAGAAAAGACATTGTTGTTGTTGTACACCACCAACCCTGTAATCTTGCGCAATTTTACCTCAGTCAACCCCTATCGCTAAAGTCTATCCAGGAAACCATTGATTTGTCGTAAGACCAAAAATAGGAATTTGAAAAAAATGAAGAAATATACTAATCCTTCCCTCCTCAGACCTCCCCCTCCGTAGTAGCCTCCTAGCCTCCTAGAGCCACCACTCAACATTTACAGCCAACGCATCTGTTCATAGATCCCCGATGAATTTCCCGCATTATCTCCACCACACCACCCCCCACTCCCTACCATTCCTTCCACTCCTCCCCTTCCCTCCCACCAAGAACATCCATAAGAAAAACCCCTCCACCACCAGCATGGGCTCCTCCCCAACACCACCCCTCCCCTTCAACTTCCCTGGACCGGGTCCATTTCTCTGTCGAGCCACCTTCAAGGACCGCCTCGAGGTGGAGTGTACCACCGGCCACCAAATAATATACCCGATTATGGTCTCAACGACACTTGCTCCAATGTGGCCTTCCTCCTAGTGATGGGCAATGAGCAAGATGATGCCACCCGCAAGCTCTGCCTCCACGGGAGCTTCCTTCGCATCCCATACTTCTCCTACAAGTCCATGCAGAGGCTCCACAATGAGGGTGCCGCCCCGACCAACTCTACAGCCTCAATTGCCATTTTCGCTGAGATGAATTAGGAAAAGCACAAGAGCTGGATGGGATTCCTCAAGGACATGGACGGCATCAAGATGATCCCTGAATTAAAGCCATGATAGGAGACGGATTTGTGCACTCTGAACGGAAACAAGAACATGCATCAACTACTTTTACACAAGATAGATGGATTTCCCAAGGGACATGGCTATGCAACGTTGAGAAGAAAATTGTAGGTTCGGGAAATCCACCAATTATTCTTTAGCTTTGCTTCCATTTTGATCAATTTGTACTGAAAACTTTATAGCATTACAAAACTATTCGACAACTTAATTGCTGAATAGGTTGCCACTTACAAGCAAGTTCATTTTGCTATCGCAAGATAACCCAAACTTAACCCGGAAATCCCATGAAGCATATGAATCTTTAAGTATGAATTGTGGGCAGAGTTATCCAGCATTACATGAGTGCGGCAACCATCTCTAACTTACATAACATAGTTGAAGCAAAGCACCCTCATAAAAATACCAGTTTCTGACATCAGAAATGATTAAAAAAAGCACCCTGTAGACATTTGTGAAATTCGACTTTCTTTTCGTTGCAATGAGTATCTAGCTTAGTCTCTCTTAACTAAAAGTGCAACTTTAATGGTAACTGCAACGAAAAAAAAAGTGCAACTTTAATGGTAACTGCACAGCCATTTGTGAAGACATAAAGGCATATAACAAGCTTCTAAAGCAACGCTACTATGAATTCTACATGAGCCATTTTGGTCAGTCATTCCCCACAACAACTAAACTCTTGTGTAAAAAAAAATCCAATTGCAATAAGCTGGCTAGAATACCAAAAACTGCCTGGAGTAAATGCCACATTATGGTCGACGCTGTACTGGAAACTATATGCATTACATGAATATGTCATGCAATACCTGACGAATTTGGGCATTATCTGTCGCACCAAAGTAGGTAAAGAAGAATAGGGGCAAGATCTCATTCAGCATAGATGTGAATGATGAAGAAAGCGATTATATCTTTGGATATTGGCGTAGACGATCATGGTCGTTCTAAAGTAGTGTCTTTGGGCAAAGCCAGGGCAAGTAGACTATCTGACGGTTCAGGAGCAACAGAGAACAAGGAACAAAATTCTGGCGTGCATGGGACAATGAAGAGGAGTCTGGACCGCTTGCACTTTCCAGTTGGAACCTTTATTACTCCAGCACATTCCCTTTGTTTCAAATATGATATGAAGTCATGAATCTGCAGAAGTTTATATGAAAGGAAGCTCATATTATCAAACGAGAACATTATAAATTATGTAAGCTTAGGTTATCAAAAGAGAACATTAAAATTTATGTAAAAACATAGCTGCACACACAGATATCTAGATGTGATGGCCAACATTTAGGTAATTGTATTTTAACAGCCAATAATTTTTGTATTTGACCTTCAACCTTTAGGGTACCATCTACTTATTAACAAGATAAGGAATTTAGATAAAGGTAGTAATAATATACAATAACAACCTTTAGGGCGTCATCTAGACCGCTGCTAAATTTACTCATGTCTACATATTCATCCTCTCCCAGCTTCCTGTGCAAGGCCCCACAACTACAAGTTCCATGAACCTTTATAGAAGAACTGGAATAGTTAGAGCATGAACCTTGTGCCTTGGTTTTATCAATGAAACGACACCTCAACTCATTTAAAGAGTAGGCTGCAATTCTTCACTGGAAGATATAAGATGGTGTAAGAGAAACTTGGATGATAATGAGTTAATGACCGTCGATGTAGTCAAATTAACTCACTATGCAAGTCCTCCAACTCCAACATACCATAGGAAGTTTCACAAGGAGCATCTTCAGAATGAGGAACCACCAAATACATGCTTGCTACGTCTTGGTATGCTGATGTAAAATATTGGATTACATTCGATGTGACAGACCGGCATTGTTAATATAACCCGACAAAGAGGTTCTGCTTACAAGAAAGTACAATTTTTATTGTAGACAATGTAGAGTGTACAACTCTTATTTTACATTCACGTCAACAGGATTAATATCAAAGTAGAAGTCGGCACTTTCGGAAATTTAAATAATTAGATTCCTCATGAAATTAATAATAACAATACAATCCATGTATGGTTGGGTTGCAATTTTTTTACTGAAAAAGGTCCCATTCATATTGGAACGGAACTTGACACAATACTTAAAAGCAAAAAAATGTCAGAAACATGATCATATAAATTATAGTCTCTTTTTTTCCTATTTGAAATAATTGAATTGAGCCAAAATATGACCACAACAAATGAATCGTAACATAACATTTCAAAATAAAAGATAGCAGACCTACCCCTTTGAGGTCACCTTCGGATGACGGTATAAGTCGACAGACTTCTCTCTGCATACATAAACCAAGAACATATCTCAAAAGCAAACAAAATAAATTTGACTACTTTTAGGGGAGAAAACAAGAAGATAACCTGATCACAAACATTAGTTTATTAATGAAAGCTTGCTACTGTGCTAGGTTTAGGACAACTTCAAAACTCACTTTGAAATTAGTTAATAATGAATGTTAAACCCTGTGATTTTTTCATTTAAAAGGTTTGCATATCACTATAGGTGCATAGCAAGTGACAAGGCTTACTGGCACCACTGTAGGGTTCATTGACAACATAATAAATTAAAAATGAGATAGTACAGGAGACACATATTCATGATTTTTGGATATTCTACTCAGAAACCAACTCAATGCAGGCAATGAAGACTCAAATAACCATGAATCCATAACAAAATTCTTCCAAGGTTCCCAAGAGAGAACCTACTTCGAGGTCCCAAGAGAGCGATTCACATTTAGAGATGTATATATGGATATTCCCATGGCATGAAGAAACATGCACTTGATGACAGATCTCCATAGGCTACGACGCTGACCCCCCACGGGGTTTGACAACAAAGAGACTCCTTACAGAGGCCAAACCTCCAGTTCATCCTCACCAGCATGGCATATAAAGCACCGTCCTCAACAGCAACCAACATAGTATGTATTGAGTCATTATGGTTCGTATTGTCATGAATTCAGCAAGTGAGTTTGTGTCTTCTTACTGTTTATCCAAGTTAAGCATTGCATGCTCTAGCTTGAGGGTGTTGGAGAATGACCTAAGTGGGTAATTGGACCTTTCCAGGATCCAATTATCACATCATGTGAGATAGTCCCACATCGTCTAAAAGTGGGACTCTAGAGAGTCATTGGGGCTATATAAAGAGCCCCAGACACATGTACTCATATAGATAAAGCAATAAAGGAATCCACCCTTTGAGGCATTCTCCGGTGGTTTCATTCCGCTCCTCACGGGGTAGGGTTCCACGTAAAATCATCTGTGTTCTTCGTGATTTATTACTATTGGTATATTATCGCTTCCGCAGTATCGTTTTCAACATGCTACCATAGCAAGTCGATTTTGAGAGATCTGATTCTATTTTTCAAGTTCGATTATTATTATTCATGTTATTCAAATTATGAAAATCAGAAGTTGCGGTTTGTTATTATTCATATTGTTCAAATTTCTAAAGATTATCACTGCCAAGTTTAAAGGAAAACTAAGGTTTCTTGAACCCCTAAATCATGGTGGCTCCAGATTTTATGGCCCTTCTAGATCTCCATGCATCAGGTGATTCAATTATATGCATGTTGTTGGGTTTCTTCCTAGAACCCTACTTTTGGGATGTCATCAATGAGCACACTGCTTCGCCTATGACCATGCGTCAAGCTTGAACCCTAGCAACATCCTATGCTCTAGATCCTAGGCACGGTCAACTTCGAGCATAGGTGACTGGAGATACCGTCGAGTTTTGGAAGATAGGATATTCCAGGAGCGCAACCCATGTCCTCCTGTGTGCACTATCACCAGGGCACCATCGCCAGGGAATCAATGAACCTTCTAAATCAACATCTTGGCTAGAGCCATCTCTCTCACACACAAGCGATGGCGACAGCGATCCATGCATACGATTCCATGCTCCAGCTCCATGCAGCAATCATGCAAGAAGATAAGCCTCAACCGGTTCTTCTGCGAACCCCATAGCCATGGGTGGTGCCGCTGAATCCAAGCCACTGCAGGCGACGCTATATCTCACAAGGCACCTAGTTTTACTGCATCTGCATCGAAGAATGTTCCCTCAGGCGGCACTGCATCAAACTCCTGTCGTGTACCGCCCTTGCGCTCGATCAGTTCTGCACTCGATCCAATCATCTCCAGGCAAGGCGGCATTGATTTAGATATGGGTTCCCAATGCGGGAAACCCTAAATAGCAAGTAGATGAAGAGAAGCCCTCGAGGGCTAAATCTGGAAGGGTCGGTTGGCTATGTTTGCAAAGAAGAAGAAAAGGAAGAAGAGGCCAGAAATAAAGGGGATGCCTAACAGAGTGGTTTTTGGGCTGAATTTGGGCCAGGGTAGTTTTAAAAAAGAAGACAAAGATGGGGAAAAAAGCATGGTCTTCGTTGTTTCACCCAACTTGGTCATCGATTACTATATTCGGACAAGTATAGAAAAAGGATGGAGGGAGAGCAAGGCATATTCTTCTATTCGAGATGTATTTATAGGGTTGATACAACATCCATCATCTTTTACTCATGGCTCCTCAGAAAGCGATCTCTTCTCCAAAGCCCCTATATAAGCGAACCGACTCCAGGTCCCTGTAAAAAATTGGAGAGCATTCTTAGGGTTCATGTATGGAAGAGGCCCAACTCTTGAGATCTGTGTATGAGAGAATGTCACTCCACTTTTGGTGTTCAACTTCAACATCAACTACTCTATATGGACTTCTCTCTCTACCAGAGATCATCTCAAGCTTCTACTTCCTATCCACAATATGAAGATCGATGCTCTAGACTACTACTGCATATCAACCATCTTCGCTAAGCATCGACTACTTCCGCACAGGTCTCCTCCTAGTGTGACTACTCTCCATGTTGATTTTATCCTAGAGCGACTCTACTCCAAGCATGTCCTAGTCGTTGCAACAACTCTACCCCAGGCATGTCCTGGTCGTCGCAGGCTCGTCCTCGAGTGGGCCTCCTCATCTCTCTCATGATATATCAAGTGAAGATGCATTGAATATATTTCTTTTATTACAAGCAATATCTTTCTCAACTCCAGCTTGAGGGGGGAGTGTTAGAGTATGTAAAAGATGGATAATTGGATTTCTTCAAGATCCGGTTGCCATGCTCTCTTGTTTAGTCCAACATCATCTATAAGTGGGACAATGATCTATTTGTGGGGTTATATACATTCACTTCTATATTCATTAAGAGATTACAATAGAATATCCAATCTTAGAGGCCTTCTCCTTTGGTTTCATCCCGTTCCTTACGGAGTATTGTTCCACATAAATCAAGATGTGTATGTTTCTTGTTTGATATTTGCTTCCATGTTTTAGATTTCAACAAGACAAATATTTTGTTTAAAAAACAAGATAAATATTCTTTTGGCATTACTAAATAACCCAAGAACTTTACTAGGAGGTTGAGGGATGTGGGGCCTCCCTTCAAAGCAGTAGGGGCAATCCCTTTACTTTACCTTGGTTGCCTCTGGTGGGTGGTAGGATAAAGCAATTGGATCGGTTGCCTATGATCGAGAAGATGCAGCGCAAGTCGATGACTTGGTGTGCTGCTTGCTCTTCTCGAGGGGTGATCGGTTGGTGTACTTGAAGGGAGTGTTGTCTTATGTCTCATTTTTTTTCCTTTCTACATGTCTTATACCCGTTAAGGTTAGGGGGAGGTTGGAGGCGTTGATGAGGCGTTTCTTTTGTTCCACTTTCAGGTGAAGCATGTGATGCCTTTAGTGGGTTGCAAGACTTTGATGCTCAAGGAGGAGGATGTTGGCACAGGGTTTTTGAGCTTGGAAGAGATGAATCAAGTGTTGTTAGCTAAACGGGTGACTCGCATCTAAATGCGATGGGTCTGACTTGTTATGCATGATGGTGCGCTCAATGTACGTGATTTCTACAATTTTTTTGGTGTGGGAAGGTGCGGTGAATATGCCTTCCAACTTATGGAGGAGCATTTATTTGTTTCTCCCTCATGGAGCCCCACTATGGAAATTTGTTTTGGGTGATGGTACCAGGTTCTTTTTTTAGATAGATGATTGGAAGGAGCATGGGGCTCTTGGGGGTTCGTTTCCCCCGACTCTTTGCTCTAGTGTTTGATGTTTGTACTGTGAAGTCTATAAGGGAGTACAGGGCGGATGTTGGTTGGCCTCCATATTTTCATATTACTTTCACGGATCAGCAATTCGTAGATTTTATGCTTCTTTTGGAGGTCTTGCCTAAGGTTGGGGGATTTTCTGTCACTGCGGACCATTAGACCTGGGTAGATGAAAACTTCACGATGTGGAAGGCATACATAGCCTTCTACTAAGAGAAGGCTCTGACCTATTGGAACTGCATCGAATCCTTTCAGGGACATATGGAGATGGAAGATGCTGGTATGTTTCTGAATTTTCATCTGGCTACTGAGGAGGAATCGATCGAAGACTGATGGGCAGAGAGTCATGTTTTTTCTCTAAGAAATAGTGGCATGTACTAGCATTGCATGTTGGCATAGGAGGATATTGAGCATCTCTTCTTTGGTTGATCTATATAAAGGGAGGTTTGGGTCGTGGTGCATATGGATAGACGGGGTCACGTCTTAGGAGTACATTGTAAGAATAGCTCCACCAAGATTTGGGTTGCGTCTACTCTAGTTTTTGTGCCTCGCACGGAATGGCTCCATGTTCCAAAGAGAGAATATACATGGAGAATGTTCTATAACATTCTAAAAGTTTTGTTTTTAGTTTAAAGAGGGGGAAACATGCGTAGGTGCCCGCCCTGAAGCTTTATTAATAAAAAAGGAGAAAGAAAAACTACAACAACCAATACTTGAATAGAGTCTTGGCATGAAAATAACATTTTCTACATATAAGCATTGTCTAGAAGATAACTATGTTGGGAGCTAGCTAGAGCGCCCAAATCACTGAAATAGACAATGATCTCTCGCTATTTGGGGAAAAACAAGAGTTGAAAAAAGACTCCCAAAAGTTGGCTACGTTGGATGCATCGACCCAAAACCAGCCACACCTCTTTAGCCATTTCACACTCAAAAAAGATGATTGATTGACTCTATATCCTCATTGTATAACATGCGCGAGCTGTTGCTGTCATTGAAAATCCTAGACAATCGATCCCTGGTAAAAAATCAACCTCACCTCATGAGCCACATGAACACCTAGATCCGAGATGGAATTTTCATGCCCAGAAAAGATTGCAGTTTTTTATAAAATCTGCCCAGGGGGTAGCGCTGAACATTAAGCATCCCATAAGCTTTTTCACGAAGAAGGGATGTCCCTCCAAGAACCTTGATCCTCCAATAAATTAACATCATGGTATAGAAAAGTCAGAGAAAAAAGTTGGCAATCAAATGACATCCTCCCATACATCAGCCATGCGAACAACCTTATCAGTAGGCACGGGAAAAATACAAGAGAAACATGCAACCAAAGTACCTACACCAGTTAAATTATTTATCTAGAAGCCGAAGCTTTGGCCATCATCAAGTGTCGAGCGGAAAAAATGAGGTAACTCATGGATGAGTGAACAAATACCTTTAAGAAAGCCGATGAAAAATTATGAGTACGAGCCTCAATCAAGCTTGCAAAAAAGACCGACTAGGTTGTTTAACCAAGTCGGGCGGAGGGGGGCAGCTTGACTAGGACTAATCGGTTACTAATCCACAAACTGATTAGTATGTCTAATTACTCGACTGACTAGGCTGATTAATCGACCATTTTTTTACAATGGGACTTCCTTTTCTGCAATTTTATAAATCAAACTTAATTTTAAACTGCTTAATCTTTGATTAAAATGCAATTATTTTGTTTATTTCATTATGATAAAATAGAAAATGTACAAATTTAAGTGAATGTATAGGAATATAAGTATAAAGATTATTTATATATTAAACATAATTATAAAATACAAAACGGACTAAAGTCCAACTAAATCCATGTAGTCATCCAACTGTCAATTAATCCTTAGTCAGTGACCCATCCAATCGAGTACAGATTACCGCTTTTTACAACCTTGGCCTCAATGGAACTTCGCGTAAAAACTTCTTAAATTCCGCGGACAAGCCTATTGCAGATATCCTCACAATAACCCTAAATTCTCGCATTCAGTTTTTGTAGTAGGGCATTGTTAGAGATTACAGTAGATAGCGTTCTTATATTCCATTGTAACCCCACAGGGGTATTTATGTATTTTATCTTTTTGAGCTCTCTAGGGTTTAGTCCTATATAAGGACCCCTGGACCTCTTGAATAAACATCTTATCACATTCTCCCATCACTTCTCCACATGGTATCAGAGCAGCGGTCCTAGACCAATGTTCTGACCTAAAACACGCCGCCACCACCAACCCCCACCTCTCTCTCGCGCTCAACAGTGCTGCTGGTCCTCTCTCGCACGTAGCCGCTCCTCTCTTGCATGCCTGGACCCCTCTTGCACGTCGCCATGCACTGTCGTGCGCCTGGAGCATAGCTAGCGCTCCCGGCAACGCCCGCCAGCACTACCAGGTGTCGCTAGTGCTGACTGGGGGAGCTGCCAGGTGCCCGAGCTTTGTCTGGAGCCTTGTCAGCCACTCCCAAGGCGTTCTAGTGTTGCTTCCAGTGCGCCATAGCGCCTCCAGCGTTGAGGGAGCGCCGCTTGGAGCAACCTAGCCCTACATAGAGGGCCTCTTCATCTCCCTAACACAACCAGAACGTGCCACATGTCCCTTGTGCGCCATCTCGTGCATCCTTGGGAGATTTCGACATCTTCTTGATGCGCAACTAGGCGCTTGATACTTGTATATATACTTTATAGGTCACTTCTTCTTGACCTAAGATGCCACCATGACGTCCATCGAGACCAAGCCAGCGTACCCTACTTCTTCTTTGATGTTACATGGCACCTCTATCAAGTTGTCGGTGGCCAGCGCAAAGGTTATGTTCTCACAAAGGTTCTGCCTGCTGAAACAGACAAGGATTATGAAACGTGGTTTGGTGACAATTGCTAGGTTATCACTTGGATGACGAACAACGCCGATCCAAACATTACCGCCAATCTTCTTTACAAGGACATTGCCAAGGCGATGTGGGAAAATCTTGAGCGCACATATTCTCAGAAGACGACCAAGGCTCGTCTTTCAGACATATACACAAGGATCTGGTGTGCTACTCAGGAAGAGTCGAGCCTTATCGAGTACTACAAGCTTCTTACGAGCCTATTTGAGAAGCTTCTTATTTTTCAGCCGACATACTGTGATAAACAGGGGATGTTGAATGATAGGTTTGCATATTTCTTTCAAGGTTGAACCTAAAATATAAGCATGTGAAAGATCAGTTTCTGATGGCTGATATTCTACACACCATTGAGACCATCTTCGGACGACTGCAAGAGCTAAAAGCTCCGCTTCAGCACTCTACCATCCACGCATCTACAGAGACGACGGATCACTTCACCTCCTCGGGATATAGAAGGCGTCAGAATTATCAGTGAGGACGGGGCCGTGACTCTGGACGTGGATGCGGTCGTGAATCTGGATGTGGTCGCGACTCTGGATGTGGACGTGGATGTGGACGCGGTCGTGATTCCCTTACTGCTCGGTATCCAGCATGCATGCACTGTGGACGTTGGAATCACCCTTCTGACCATTGTTGGGAAACATTTGGCATGCAACCTAATGCCAACAATGCTTATGATGAAGCATCTCATGATAAAACTGAAGATACATCTTCTCAGTAAACTGGAGGGGTACATACCCCATTTACTGCTCCTGAATATGCTCGCCTGCGGCAACTGCTACAAGACTCTGCTTCCTTCGCCGATGACAATATTGCCTCCGCTTCTCCTACTAGCCTAGCTACTACCTTAGGTACATTAGCAAATTATGTCTCTGCCTCTAAACATGAGTGGATTATTGACTCTGGAGCCTCTACCCATCTGACGGGAGATGAAAGTTTGCTCACATCCTCCTAATCGTCTTCCTCTGTGAAGACCGTTCGAGTTGCTAATTGGGATCATTCCCCAGTTACTGTCGTCAGTACTGTTGACTTCTCTTCCAAGCAGCAATTGACCAATATTCATTGTGCCCATGCCTTTCTTCTCAGTCTTTTATATGTATAGAAGCTATGTCGTGAACTTAATTGTCGCGTTATTTTTTATGAATTATGCTGTTATTTTCAGGACATCCGAACGAGACAAATTTTTGGTGGGGGTATGAGAGGAACGATCTCAATTACCTCAACATCCCTTCTGATTGCAATTTGGTCGGCGTTGTCCCAATCTCTGAAGATCCCCTTCTGTGGCACCTTCATTTGGGTCATCCTTCTGCCAAGGCCCTCTCTATGATGTTCCCTGAACTCTCTACGCTCAAACCCTTTGAGTGTGAGGCGTGTCAGTTCAGGAAATATCATAGAGCATCCTTTCCTGCACAAACTCATTGTCGTGCTCCTTTTTCTCTTGTCCATTGTGATATCTAGGGACCCTGTATGGTTCAAACTCTAAGTGGTCATAGATATTTTGTTGTCATTGTGGATGACTACAATCAATCATATTGAGTTTTCTTGTTAAAGGACCGTTAAGAAATTAATAACATTGTCAAGAATTTCTTTCACTATGTCAAGAACTTCTTTCACTATTTCAAAAATATCTTCTCCAATACTACTCAAATTTTTCGTTCTGATAATGCCTTGGAATTTACATAAAATGAGTTGACATCCTTTTTTGCTTACCAAGGCACCATCTCAAACCTCTTGCCCATATACCTCCCAACAGAAAGGGGTAGTCGAAAGAAAACTAAGACATCTCCTTGATATTGCCCGCTCTACTCACCCAAATGAAGGTTCCCAAGACCTACTGGGGAAATGCTATACTCATTGTCGTCCACCTTATAAATAGGATCCCCTCTGCATCCCTAAATGGGTCCACTCCCTTTGGCTTACTATACCCAAATGACTCACCATTCCCTCTGCCTCTATGAATTTTTGGATGCACTGCATTTGTTCACAATTTTCATATTACAGACAAATTATCTCCATGTGTGATTAAATGTGTTTTTCTGGGTTATTCTCAAACTCAAAGGGTACAGATGCTATGATCCTTCCGGCTATCGCTATTACATATCTGTCGATTTCACCTTTTTCAAACAAACTAGCTTCTTTACTCACGTTGTGTCAGGCATACCATTAGATCTGCCACCTCTATCTATTGTGTATAAAAGAAAACATGTTTCTACTCGTGTTCATGTTCCTCTACATGTTCCGTTGTTGTAGGAGAATATGTCATCCTTAAGTGCTCCTACCAACACTGCCCCGGATGATCCTCAGGAGCTTGCAATTGCTCTGCGCATAACTAAGAGGCAATGTACACTTCATCCTATGTCTCATTTTACGTCCATTGATAGCTTACATGTTCTGACAAAAGATATGCAGATGCTCTTATGACAATTTCTGTTCCAAGAGATCATCATAGTGCACTACATGATTCTGGATGGAGAAAGGCAATGAATGAAGAAATGGACGCTCTCAACTCTAAAGGGACATGGGATCTTGTACAGTGTTCTCAGGGGACTAAACTTGTTGCTTGCAGATGGGTCTTCACTACGAAACAGTCTCCAGATGGCTCTATTGACAGGTTGAAAGCAAGACTTGTGGTGAAAGGCTTTACACAGACGTATGGAGTCGACTACTTCAAGACCTTTTCTCCTGTTGCAAGGATGGGATCCATACGAACTATTTTTTATGTAGCCGTGAACAAAAGCTGCCCTATTTTTCAATTGGATGTCAAGAATGATTTTCTATATGGCGATCTCGAGGAGGAAGTTTACATGATGCAATCTCTAGGTTACGAAGTCGAGGGGGAGTATGTGTGCAGACTTCGCAAAGCAATCTATGGTCTGAAGCAAACCAGAGAGCTACGTCTGACTACTTTGTTTTCGTCAGAAAACGATCAGCCGGTACTATTATACTTGTTGTATATGTGGATGATATGGTTGTTACAGGTGATGATAAAGGGGTGCTAGAGACCAAGGCTTTTATGCAAAAGGTCTTTGTCACCAAAGATCTAGGGCAACTTCGCTATTTTCCGGGCATAGAAGTTTTACGCACTAAAAAGGGACTCCATATGTCACAGAGAAAGTACTGCTTAGATATACTGACTGAGGTAGGGTTACTTGGGTGCAAACACTCTAGCATTCCTGCAGAACTGAGGATAACACTCTACCTCCATTGATCTTGTTTTTGAAGACACTACACAATACAGAAGCATGGTTGACAAACTTATGTATCTTACTGTCACTAGGCCGGACATCTCCTATAGTGTGGGCGGAGCTAGCCAATACACGGAAAAACCTTGTTACATCCACGGCAGGACATTTTTCATATCCTTCACTACCTAAAGGAATCACCTGGACGTGGCCTCTTCTATGGGGCAAATGGATACACTAATGTTGTTGCATATGCCGATGCTGACTATGCAAGCTCGCCTGAGGATTGTCTCTCTACTACGGTCTACGTTATGATGGTAGGAGGAAACCTTGTTAGTTCGAGGAGCAATAAGCATAAGGTAGTCTCCCGATCCAGTGCAGAGGCAGGATATAGGGCAATGGCCCAGGCCACATGTGAAATTACTTGGCTACTGACTTTTCTGCAAGAACTTAATGTTGTTATCACCACCCTTGTTCCTTTATACTGTGATAACAAATCTGCAACTTACATTGCTACAAGTCCTATGTTCCATGAAGAACCAAACACATTGAGATTGACTTATTCGAGATGTTGTACGAGGAGGCAAGATTGCTACAGCATACATCTCGACAAAACTTCAGCTAGCAGACATATTTACAAAGGTCTTATCAAAGAAGCGCCTTTCTTGGATAGCTTCCAAGTTGGGGATGATCGATGGATATGCTCCAACTTGAGGGGGGAGTGTTAGAGATTACAGTACATTTAATTCTTATATTCCATTGTAACCCCACGGGGGTATTTTATGTATTTTATCTTTTTGTGTTCTCTAGGGTTTAGTCCTATACAAGGACCCCTAGCCCTCTTGAATAAACATTTTATCGCATTCTCCCATCACTTCTCTACAGACACGATTCATTGCTTCCAGATTTGGGACATCGAACCCACCATCATTCTTTTCGAGTGTCATCATATCCTAGTCCACAATATGGATACCGAGGCCCCCTTGACATGACCCAGAAAATCGCTTCATAATCCATTCCAAACGATGTTGAATTCCCATCGATAGTAACCTCAATGACATAAAAACATCAGAATTGCAGCAAGAGACTTCACCATAACCAAGTGACCACCGCACGACAGCACCGATCCCTTTGATGAATGCGAAATCCGCTTCTTTAATAATCGAGAATTGTAGTATAGGAGGCGAAAACCGGTCGATCAAAAACCACAATCTTTGAATGTTGTGGAGTATTTTTACTTGGTAGGTGTACCAAGGTCGAACACAGGGAACGGTGATTTTTAGTTGCGAGGTTTTAAATTAAATTAATTAATTAAATGATCGGTCAACTAATTTCTATGTCAGGAAATACAAAGAAAATTGGAATGCAATGATGAAAGATGCAACGTGAAGAAAATTAAACAGAGAGAATAAAGCACCGAATCTGTTATTATGAATTTTAATCCAACAAGAATAATCAATTTCCTCTATATTAAATCACATATTAAAAGATATCAAATCCAGAAATATTTATCGATAAATCCTGGCTGCAGGCTATAAAATTAATCAATCGAATCACTCCTGTGAAATGAATCAATAATGGCTCTTAAGATTCAATTCTCAACTTTGGATGAGCGACTGCACAGATTAAATTATTCAACAAAATGATTCCTTGTCCCTGAAAGAATATTAATCACGTAAAATAATTTCAATTTAATCCCTGCAGAGAAATCAACAACTTTCTCAATAAAAGAATGCAGATAAGTTAATTTTCAGCCCGTACAAGGATCAAAGAGCTCCTCAAATAATAATCATCAGTAAACAGCCTCCCACAAGATATGAAATATGAAAGAGCATGAAAATAGCTTCAAATCGACATATTATACGCTAAAATCAGAGTTCAAATGAGCAAGATATGATTATTTGAAAGATCAGGGACTGAAACGTAATAAAAATAAATATTTTCTTCACAAAATAGCCCCAAGAGGACTTATCTGCAATATTCAAAACTTGTGGGGATTTTCTTGCAATTTTTCCAATGCGTCACGTGCTACGCCAACGAAGCTTGAGGGATGTTGTTATTCAAGAGGAATTCGGGGAGTAGAATGCAAATCACCCCTACCCCACGTGCTCCTCACGTGAGGGGGAGATTGAGCACATGGGTACACTGTCCGAGGCAGGCTGGAGAGGAGGGCGGACACGGTGGGAGGTCGGCGGTGAACGGGCGGCTACGGGCGGTGCGAAGCTCCGCCGGTCGACACACGACCCAGGGAAGCTCGATGATGAAAGCTGAAGGTGGCGCGCGTGGCTCCGTGCGAAGGTGAGTCACCTGGCGCTGGAGTAGGGCGGGTGGCGGTGCTCCTCGTGCGTCAACGGCGACGACAGTGGTTGTGGAGAATGGTGCGATGAGGTGTGGTGGCTGAGGTGGCGACGCGTAGGTGGCTGAGGTGGCGACGCAGAGGTGCAGCGGAGGGGAGTCCTGCTGGAGTTGGACACGATGGGGGGCGGCGATGTCTCGGCGGGCGGTCGAGAGAGACCTGGTTTGCACCTGCAGAAAT
Source organism: Ottelia alismoides (assembly GCA_037367405.1). Taxonomy (NCBI): domain Eukaryota; kingdom Viridiplantae; phylum Streptophyta; class Magnoliopsida; order Alismatales; family Hydrocharitaceae; genus Ottelia; species Ottelia alismoides. The sequence goes on along the minus strand of JAZKJV010000720.1, from coordinate 472,206 downwards.
CAAGCGAAGGAAGGGGGGTGGAAGCGAGACGGTGGCCTCAGGCTCAACGGTCGGCTTATGCGAGGGCGGAGGTGTTAAGCTAGAGGGTGGTGCAGATCGGGGGCGAAGACAATGGTGAAGGTGGAGAGGCAAAGCTGTAGCGGTGTAGGTGTTCAAGGAGGAGTTCAACCGCTGAGTGAACTTGGAGATGGGTTGATGGTTGAGGATAGGGGAAATGCCTGGGAAAGGAGGAGCAGAGGCTCACTCCAAGGTTCTTGCTCGAACCGCTCGGCGAGGCGGCGAGCTCAGCAACCTGAGATGCTGCAGCAGAGCTTGTGGCTCTGGATCACGCCGCGAAAAGAAGCACCAAGCCGCTGTCACCGGCGGAGCAGGAGGGAGGGTGGATGGGAAGAATGCCGACGAGGGGAGTAGATTTATAGGAGGGCGAGGTGGGGGCATTACGTGGAGGTAGTAATGGACGGCGAGCGGAGATGGTGTGGAGGTGGACGGTAGCCGTTACGAGAGGAGCGGGCGGTGTGAAGGCATGGGGCATTACCCGCAGGGAAGGTGTGCAGGCTACGGCTGGAAGAAGATGAAAGGTCCGAGGGAGGAGAGAGGAGTGAAGTAGGTGGGGGTGCCACGTGGCACGCCCAGGAGCTGCCACGTGTCACCCCAAAAAAATTCAAAAATTAAAAGGAGAAGAAATTTGGAAAAGAAATAGCAGGAGACATCAGATCGAAAAAATTCCTTCACGAAATCGACGAGATCTACAACTTTCATGAACAACCCCGGAGCAAAAGAGGCCATCTGTGCGAAGTGGTATTTTTGGTGGTTCTCCATGTGTATAGAAAACTGGCTTTTGGGGGTTTTGTAATTTTTTGGGTGTTTTTAAAAGAGGATAAAAATCTAGAAAAAATACGATAAAATACAATAAAATTAATTACACACTGATCTATTTTTTTGTATTTTTAATAAATAAGAAAATAGGAAAATAAAATAGAAATGCGAAATACGGAATTTTTGTACAGACTCACAACGGACACCCAAACACAGTCAGTTTCTTTGATTTCAGTCTTGATATAGATTTGGATTTTTGTGTCGCTTAATAAAAATTTCATCAAAGAATACAAACGAAGAAGAAATAAAATTAAAGGGTTAATTATGTACATAAAAACTTCGGTCAAAATTAGCAAAAAGCTAAAATACGCAAAAGAGGCTCAAAACCCAATTTTCACATATGAGCTCCGAATTTTACAAAATTGGTCTCATTTGGAAGGTATTTGAAAATGGAGTACTTTAAAAGTGAGTATACAAAAATCGGACACTGTATGAGGGAGATATGCATGTTTTAGTCCGTCAGATGTGAAATTAGATTTTGGGATTATTTGACACTTATTTGAGTTAGTAATTTTTTGTATTATTTATTTATTTTTATTAGTAATATTTACACAATAGAGGTGGTTTGGGTCAATTGGAGTTAAGATGAATTAACTAAAAACATGAGAAGTTAACAGCTTTTCAGGCCTATTTTCACTTGAATTTTTAATGCAATTATGGATGATGAAATGCAAATATTATTTACAAATGTATGTATACTAATGATGCTCTATTAATTATTAAATGCAAATGAATGATGGCTGTTGGGAAAAATAAGAATCGTCATTTATTCCGTATGCCCTAGGCTCTCTTCTATAGGAGAGTAGCCTATGGGTAAATTACATTAAGAGTCCAAAAGAAAAGGAGGAAATACGAAACGTTACAAAATAACACATAGAATATAAACTAAAACTTCTACACTCCCCCTCAAGATGGAGCATAGATATCTATCATGCTCATCTTGGATAAGCACTTCTGGAAGGAACCCTGAAGTAGAGCTTTAGTAAGAATGTCTGTCGTTTGATCTCCTGAGCTGACATGGGTTCTAGAGATGAAACCTTTCTGGATCATATCACGAATATAGTGGCAATCAACCTCAATGTGCTTCGTCCTCTCAAGAAATGCAGGATTGTTTGCAATAAATAAGGCAGCCTGATTGTCACATTTTAGTAACATGGGAAGAGGAACATCTATATGTAAATCTGTCAGGACTGCGTGAACCCACATCACTTCTGCACATGCTTGGGCCATGGATCTATACTCTGATTCAGCACTACATCTCGCAACTACTGTTTGCTTTTTGCTCTTCCATGAGATAAGTGACTCCCCAACGAATATAGCAAAGCCAAATGTAGATTTTCTATGCTTTGGACATCCTGCATAGTCTGCATCAGCACATGCTGAGATAGTAGTAGTACCCTTCTTTCTGAACATCAATCCTGCACCTGGAGATGACTTAAGATACCTTAGTATCATATGTATGGCGTCCATGTGTACCTGGCGAGGTTGCTCCATAAACTGGCTAACCTTATTTACTGCAAATGAAATGTCTGGTCCGGTAATAGTAACATAATGAAGCCTCCCTACCAGTTCCTTGTACCTCGTTTTGTCAACCTCCTCAGTATCATCATCATGCATCTCCATGCTTGGATCCATGGGTGTTGCAGCTGGTCGACATCTAAGCATACCCGTGTCACTTAGCAAGTCAGTGACATATTTCCTCTGAGTCATCACTAGTCCCTATTCATTTCTGGCAAACTCCAATCCAAGGAAATATCTAAGTACTCCCAGATCCTTGGTAACGAATTCGAGGCCCAAGAATTCTTTTGTTGTTTATATCCACTGCATATCATCTCATGTGATGAGTATATCGTCAACATACACCATAATGACAGTCGTACCTCTGGATGTTCTCTGTACAAAGAGAGAATGGTCTGCATTTGACCTTTTGAACCCTTGCTTCTCAAACAGATCGGATAGCTTATGGAACCAAGCTTTGGGGCTATGCTTTAGGCCATAGATCGCCTTATGAAGCCTGCATACATGTACACACTCCCCCTCAGCAACAAATCCAGGTGGCTGCTGCATGTAAACTTCCTCATGAAGATCACCATATAGAAATGCATTTTTGACATCTAACTGAAATAGGGGCCAATCTTGAATCACAGCAACAGATAACAGAATTCGTAAGGTAGAGTGAAGAGCAACAGGAGAAAATGTGTCAAGATAATCTACCCCATACGTCTGAGTAAAACCGCGAGCAACCAGTCGAGCTTTGTACCTATCAATACTGCCATCAGCATTATGCTTCACGGTAAACACCCACTTGCAGCTCACAATAGAAGCCTCAGTATGGGGTTGGAACCAGACTCCATGTACCTCTCGACTTAAGGGCGGTCATTTCTTCCTCCATAGCCAGACGCCATTTACTATCAGCCAAAGCTTCCTGATAATTCTTGGGAATATGCACAGCGGATAAAGCACCTACAAATCCCCTGAAATCTCCTGCCAGATGGTCAAAGGTAACATGAGGAAGCAATCGGATATGAAGCACATGACCTCTTCTGCTTCCTTAGTGCAATCGGCAAGTCAAGGCCTGCATCAGTAGTACTAACATCCATGTCATCTGCAGCTTGTTCCTGCTCAGAAACACCGTCAGTCCCATCATTAATTGTAATGTTGTCAGAACAAGCCTGGGGCATGTGTGATGATTGACCATGATTATGAGCAGGAGCTTGTCGTCGACTGTAGTGGCGTGGTAGAGGAGGAATCAAAGGTATGGGAGGTGGTAATGGTGGTGGCGGTGGTGAGGATGGTGGTGGTGGTGATGGGGATGATGGTGGTGGAGAGGTAGGACCTTGCTGTGGTGCATACAAGGGTAGAGGAGGAATAAAAATGTCATCATTTTTATCTGATGGCACCAACCTGTCGCATGTAGGAGAGAAAAACATGACTGACTCAAAGAACGTGACATCTGCACTGCATAATATCTGCGGCGTAATGGATCATAGCAACGATACCCCTTTTGAGTTCTGGAATACCCGACAAAAATACATTTGACAGCCCTAGGAGAGAGCTTGTCAACCCCTAGAGATAATTGATGAACAAATGCCACAGACCCAAAGACACGTGGGGCTAGAGAAAATAGCTCTTTATCAAGAAATACTAGAGAGAAAGGTATCTTCTCCCCCAACACAGATGAGGGCATGCGGTTAATAGATAAGCATGCAGTAAGAACCGCATCACCCCAGAATGAGGGCGGAGCACAACTCTGGATAAGAAGCGTATGAGTGACATCAAGGAGGTGGCAGTGTTTTCTTTCCGTGACACCATTTTGTTGAGATGTGTAAGCACAAGACGTCTGATGAAGAATGCCATGTGATGATAGAAAATGAGATAAAGTGCGAGTACAGAACTCCAAGGCATTATCAGTTCTCACAATCTTGATGGAAACAGAAAACACATTCTGCACTTCTTTAATGAAATTCATAATAGTGATGCCCGCTTCAGATTTATTCTTTAACAGAAACACCCAAGACAAACGACTAAAATCATCCACAACAACTAAATAAAACATGTCCCTGATGATGTGGAACACGACTTGGACCCCAAATGTCAATATGAAAAAACTCAAAAGGAGAGCTACTACTCCAACTCTGACGACTTGGGAAGACAGATCGATGATGCTTCCCTAACTGACACGCTTCACACTCGAACGACGACCGGGGTGAAATCTGAGGGAGGACTTGTCGCAATTTCTGAAACGGGAGATGACCAAAGCGCAGATGCCATTAGTAAGGGGAAACAGGTCCAGTAGAATGGAATGATGATGCTCCAGCCTAAGGTGTATGGACCAGTCGATACAGCCCGCCCTGCTCACAACCATGTCCAATCACGTTGCCCGTGAGAATGTCCTGAAACACAAGAGATGATGGGTCAAATATCGCTCGACAATGAATATCCTTAGTAATTTGACTAATTGACAGTAAGTTCATTGAGAAATTAGGGGCATGGAGCACATTATGCAACTTCATGGAAGTTGTTAAGGCCATTTGTCCATGTCCTGTGATGGGAGAGTGGGTCCCATCTGCTATGATGATTGTCCTTCCTGGGGGAACTTGCCTGTAGAATGTGAGGTGGTGTCTATCTCCACGCAAATGATGTGTAGCACCTGAATCTACGATCCATTCTGAGGTACGTGAATACTGGTAAAATGCAAAAGTAAGAGTACTACCTGAGGAATTGGCTTCTGCAGTAGTAGCAATGTCAAGGCTGCTCTCTGAAACTGGTGGAGTACTGGTTGGTTGCATGATATCACGCAGACAGGATACTAGGTCATCATATCTTGAATCTGACGTTGGGGTAGAACCATGGTGATGTATATGTTCTGCTGCACGGGCAGAAGCTGAGAACCCATGCTTAGAGTAGCATGTGTCTTCTGTATGGCCAATCCGACAATAATAAGTGCACTGTACTCCACGACCACGGTCGACCCTACCACGTGGTCCTCGCTCGTCCACGAAGATGAGATGAATTGCCTCTTCCTCTAGAGGCTGCCATAGCAGAAGAATTTTGTCTAGTAGTAGAAGGACTCGAGATGCTGATACGACTCAATCGTCGAAAAGCCTCCTCCATGGGAGGAATGGTAGTTGTTAGAATATCGGAAGCGGAAGCGATAATGATAAACAGAGCATAAGAACAAGAAAGATAAGCATGGGAACACCATGATTTTACGTGGAACCCTACTCCGTGAGGAGCGGGATGAAACCACGGGAGAAACCCTCAATGGGGTGTGTTTGTCTATTAACTTTCTCAATGGATACAGGAGGTCTGGGCCTCCTTGTATAGCCTCTCCAGAGCCTCCAAGTCCCACCGTTGGACGATGTGGGACTAAACACTAGATGGGGTAAATGGATCTCCTCCAGGATCCATTTACCCTGCTACAACACAATTTGCGCATACAATGAATGCTCCAACACTCCCCTTCAAGCTGGAGCATGCAATGCCCAGCTTGGACAAACAGAAATAAACTCAACTCAACGCTACAGGACACTACGGACAATATCAACCCAACACGCACATTGCTGCAGTCGAGGACGTTGCTTCTCATGCTGTGCAGGTGAGGAGGACGAACGGGCTGGAGTGTGAGTCAACTGAATCTCCTCGTCGGAGAGCATGTGCTCTGAACTACGCCTGTCAGAGTCACTGCAACTGAGATGAGTCTCCTCGTTGGAGTACTCTGGCCCGCCACAATAATGTGGACAACTATCCATCTCTAAAAAGGGTCGAACTGAAAAGGTCGTGGCTATGCAATCCTCTTTGGAGTCCACGATCGCTGGAGAATGGAGTCTGAAAATAGTCTCCTCTTCGGAGAACGGGGTCTCTCCCATCTGGCACAGAGAATGGTGCACTACTCTGGTGTACCTATGATATCACATGAAAACCCTTGCCAACATGGCATAAGGAATGGTTCTCTACTCTGGAGTCCCTATGGCTCACAAGAAATCTCTGGCCTACAAAACAAGAAATGATGGGAACCTCTGAACTGATGGCATCAATGTGCTTATCTGAAAATGACCGCATCCATGTGCGTGTCTGAAAATGAGTCTCTCTGGAGATCTCGAAAAATGGGCCTCGCATCATGGAGTGCCTCGAACTTGGACTGTGAACGATCTGTCGAGTCTGAATCTGCGCATCAAACTGGGACTCGGAATCTGAACGTCGAATCTGAGATCGCGCATGGAAAATCTTCATCTGAAAACCGTAGAGTCTGAAAAATTGGCCGGTTTATATAGTCTGCATCTGAATATGGAATACAAGACCTGTGACTCTACATAATACTCCCCCTTTCTCCCATACTTGTCAGAATATGAACATCGACAAAGTTGGGAGAAGACAAGATAAAAATGGAGACAAACAACATGAACATTCAAAAATTTCTTGCGGCTTTTTCATTTTTTTTAAAGCCGTCGCAAATTTTTTAAGCCGTATCAAATTTTTTTACGGCTTTCAATCATCAATTTTTTTTCGAAATGTGTGCGGGTTTTTTTATTGCACGTGCCCCCTTTTTTTCTTCAGCCTCCTTTGGCTTCACTTTTTTTTGAAACTAACATCTCCCCTGGGCACTTTAAACAGATAATCCAAAACACACATTTTTTCCCGACCTGGGCCCCTTTTCTTTTTTTATATAGGAGGGCCATCGAGCCCTAGGGTTCCTGTGGGATCCCTCTTTCTAGAACCGTCCCCCCCGAACAGGAGACAATGGGGTGCCGCTGCCCTGAACTGGGAGCCAATGAAGGAGATGGGCGGCGATGCTTGCTCGAGGGTACCGCCGCCTGAAGGAGATAGCGCACAGGTGGAGTGTACCGCCGCTCTCGTTGGAGAAGAGGGGCGCCATGTGTGTGCGCCATGATAGGTGCCGCCAGCCGCCTGCTGGGGGATATCGCCCTCAATGGAGTTTCCGCCTAGAGCCGCAGAGGCTACAGGGAGCCGTAGCGCCGTTAGAGAGGTTGCGCCAGAGGGACAGGAGGTCGCCAGGGGTGCTGCCGCCATTGGATTCCAGGCCTGGAGATCGCGAGTTCGCGGGAGATCGCGAGTTCGCGAGATCACGCGTCGCTGACAAAGGCGGTTTTCCTAGGACCGCTGCCTGGATCATAAGCTCCACCGACTGGGAGCTTCTTTGCCGATGTCGCGGTTGCAATGGGGCTCGCACGCGCGGGGATATCGCCTGAAGGTGTTAGGACACGCCGCCACTTGCGAGGAGAGGGCTGGATGATGCGGAAGCACCCTTTTCGTGCGCGCGTCGATGCGCGCTTGGAAGGTTGAAGGGCTCGGCCACGCCGCCTTCATGCGGTCTGCGGCCTGGAGGGTTCCCACGGTGTGCGCCATCCGCGCGCTGGAGGCCGCCGATACACTATGGGAAGTTAACAGCTTTTCAGGCTTATTTTCACTTGGATTTTTAATGCAATTATGCATGATGAAATACAAATATTATTTACAAATGTATGTATGCTAATGTTTCTCTATTAATTATTAAATGCAAATGAGTGATGGGGAACGAAGCCTAATTAACCAATTTTAGCATGATGAATCCGAGATTCATCACCTTTCTAGCTTGCAAGCAAGGCCCTAAATGTCAGTTTCGGTCAACATTTCGGTGACCGACCGAAATGGATTTTCCGTCGAATTTCGACCGAAATTTCGGTCATTTGGGTCATTTTTTAACTAGGGCCCCCATATTTCGGTCATTTCGGCCATTTCGATCGAATTTCGATTTCGACTGGATATAGATATTCGACAGAAATTCGACCGAGTTTCGCTGAAATTTGAGGTCATGCTTGCAAGTTTCCGCTCTAATTTTTCACAAAAGATAACCAACCCGCCAAGAGGAGACGACCACTATAAAGAGGAAGGCTCACATGTGTTATCCAACTCCCTACCATATGTTTTGGCTTCATCATAAGATAAATCGAGAAGGACCACATTAGACGTGTCCTTGTTAATTCTTAGTCTTGATAGCCTTCCAAAAATGTTGAGTATTGTCGTCATTCCCTTGACCTCCTCCACACCCCCTTCAATATAAAAAATAGTATCATCTGCATAATGAAGCACCGTGATGGAAATGTCACCAAGAGAGAAATCTGTCGAGAGTCCATGGGTTCCATGGGTAACTACTTGCTCCATACAAGGGAGCAAGTTTGTTGCTAGGATAAAGAGCAAACGTGCCAATTGGCATTTATACCAAGAAGGCAGATTGGTTCATACAAGGAAGCACCGTGATTGAACAGGTTGATGAACCACATTATTTTACCTCTCCAATTGGCATTTATACCAGGAAGGCAAATTGGTGACGGCATGTATGGCCACTGAGATCGTAGCACATTGGAAGAGATAGTGCGTAAGGGGCATTTTGTGGAAGGTGGACTTCTCCAAGGTATATGACAGTTGACTGGCGGTTTTTGTGGATGGTCTTGGCAAGGTAGGGCTTCTTGGATGAAAAGATGCATCACCATAACGTGTTTGTTATTCGATCGAATTTCGCTGAAATTTGAGGCCATGCTTGCAAGCTTCCGCTCTAATTTTTCACAAAAGATAACCAGCCCGCCAAGAGGAGACGACCACTATTTAGAGGAAGCCTCGCATGTGCTATCCAACTCCCTACCATATGTTTTGGCTTCATCACAAGACAAATCGAGAAGGACCACATTAGACGTGTCCCTATTAATTCTTAATCTTGATAGCTCTCCAAAAATGTTGAGTATTGTCGTCATTCCCTTGACCTCCACACCCCCTTCAATATAAAAAATAGTATCATCTGCATATTGAAGCAACGTGATGGAAATGTCACCAAGAGAAAAATCCGTCGAGAGTTCATGGGTAACTACTTGCTACATACAAGGGAGCAAGTTTGCTGCTAGGACAAAGAGCAAACGTGCCAATTAGCATTTATACCAGGAAGGCAGATTGGTTCATACATGGAAGCATCGTGATTGAACATGTTGATGAACCACATTATTTCGCCTCTCCAATTAGCATTTATACCAAGAAGGCAAATTGGTGACGGCATGTATGGTCACTGAGATCGTAGCACATTGGAATAGATAGTACGTGAGGGGCATTTTATGGAAGGTGGACTTCTCCAAGGTATATGACACAGTTGACTGGCGGTTTTTGTGGATGGTCTTGGCAAGGCGGGGCTTCTTGGATGAAAAGATGCATCACCATAACGTGTTATTCAGTACTTGTCAATGGTCATCCTAAGGGGGGTTTTCCCAATCGCAACAGGGTATGAGACAGGGTTGCCTCCTTGCTCCTATGATTTTTGTTATCAATGTTGATGTAGTAACTTGTATGGTTGATCAGGTAATGCAAAGTGGAATCACTATTGGTTACTCCCATGAAGATATATGGGTACCCCTCCTTCAGTATGCAGACGACACCATCTTCTTCACTAAAGGTGGTAGGAAGGAGACTAGAGGGAAGGATGTGAACCTATAGATTTTTGGAAAACTTTCCGACTTATTCTCAATCGGAGCAAGTCAACCATCCTCCCTTTTGAATTATCAGAAACCGATGCAAAGGCCTATGGTGAGGAGTTGAATACAGAGTGAGGTTCCCTATTGATCTGCTACCTTGGACTACCTTTGGTTGATGGCAGGCTTAGGATGGCTGATTGGTTGCCTATCATCGAGGAGATGAAGAGAAAGTTGCCTGGTTGAAGGTCGCCCATCTTGTCACGTGGAGGTCGTCTAGTGCTTGTAAAGACCGTGCTTAAGGCAATTCATGTTTTCTTCATGTTAGTGTGTCTCCTTCTTGTGGGTATTCGTCGTCGCATGGAAATGACCATACGCAATTTTCTATGGGGCAAATCAGGCCATGATGGTTCGGGAGTACATTTAACAGATTGGGAGATGTTACACTCTCGAAACCAGCAGGTGGAGTCTGAGTTTCCAGACTAGAAACCTTGAATAAGGCACTTCTTCTCAAATAGATTACCGGAATCTGGGGCAATGGCGAGGACTTATGTTGCAGACTCATTCGTAAGATTTACAATATATGGGCTCAAAGCAATCTATCACATCACCCGACATTCTTTTCCTCGACGTTCTGGAAAGGGATCTGCTTTGCAATGCTGTGGTTTATGGATCTTTTCTGTCTTGTTCTTGGTGACGGTTGCTCATTTGTTTTCTGGACAAATAATTGGATGAATAGAGGCCCCCTTTCAACCTATTATCTGTGATTCTTTGCGTTGGCTGCTGACCATGAAGCATGGGTGATTGAATACTTATGTGAGGGCATTTGGACACCTTCTTTTCTTGTAGATTTCTCGAATCAGCAACTGGAGGAATTTATGCATCTTTTGGAGTCCCTGAATCATTTAAACGGCCAGGTCAGAGGAAGAGATCATTAGGTGTGGAAAGAGGACATTTTTCGATGAAGCGTGCCTACAGAGCAGCGAATAGACCACCACTTACAATGGCGGAAATATGATTCATGACTGCAAGTTTATCTGGAACCTGAATATACCAGGTGATAATCTCGCTAAAAGCGTGTATTAATTTGTACTCGTTGTAGCACGACACTTAGCCAATTATACAGAACTGAGAGAGGGATCTCTGCGAGGAGTATCTCGACTTTAATTTATATCCCGAGCAAGTTCGGGGTCGAACACATGGAGGCAAAGGAACAACGTCGGGTCAACTTAGATGAATTATCTCTAGGTTTTCAAGGCATTTTTTTGTATTTTTTTATGCAATATAAATGCAAATGCAAATATGCAGTTGAATTAAGCTATTAAGAAAACAAGCAACTTTGCCAATTAATTTTAATGTGCAAGTAACTCAATTTAGCCAAATTGTATTTTTCCTATAAACCTAATCCAATTATGAATGCAAAATGTATTTTTTTGGAATTTTTGGGTTTAAAATGCAACAATAAACTTTTTGGGGGTTTTTATGCAATTTTTCACACAAACAAAATGCAAAATTAATGAAAATGTTACTGAAGTTAAACATGATGAAATGAAGCTACAGTAATTTCTTTGGAATTTTATGACAATTTACAATTTTTTTAAAATTTTTTAATGGAAATAAAGTGACTGTGAGTATTTAATTTTTAAATAATCTACAAAATCAATTTATCCAGAGAGCGATTTATCTCAAAAAGATATTTTAATAAGCAATCCAGGAGAGTTAAAATTTCGCAAAAATAATGTTCGTGGATGTAATTAAAAATCATTTACTGAAGTCACTCAATAATTTATTCTAGGCACAAGACATCTCCATTGCAATGAAATTTGGAAATAAATTAAAACAAATTTAGATGCATCATTCTGATTTTTATACAATTTTTGGAGCAAGCGTTAATTAAATATGAATTTCATATCACGAAATGGGTAAAATATATAATTTTTCGCCAAAATATTTTTAATTATTAACAATGATCACAAAATTCTAAATAAATAGCCAAGAGACAGAGAATTAAATGGTCTACAACATGTTATTTTTTAATTAAAGAAATGATAACAAAATGATGTCCAAATTAGAGCATAACCACAGGGGTGTCCATGCAATTACAGAAAATAAATTAAAAATATATAGTGTTAAGAAACGCTTCTTTAATTACCTAGATCCACGAGGGTCTTATTGCAGCTTTTCCACGCAAGCGTGTGACGCACATGAGATGGCAGGCGTGGGTGCGCTCGAGATTCTCTAGAAATAAGGGGGCGCGAATGCAAAATGCCCCTCGTTCACGTGTCTGGTGTGTGCCAGGAGTTGCAGTGGGAATCCCGGTCAGTGCAAGGGTGTGAGTGCAATGTTCCCGCCCTCACGTGCCTTGCACATGAGGTAGGGATGAGTACGGTTGGGCATATTGCTGCAATCGAGGCGATAGCGAGCAGTGCGGGTCGGCTCGGTGGGGATGCTGCAGAGGGGCTTCGTCCTGGAGGTGATGGCGGCGCGACCGTGGAGATGGCAAGGGCGTTGGACTTGGTCGGACCGATCGGGGTGGTGCGTAGAGGCGTCGCTGGCGGCTGGGGCTTTTCGAGAGGGGAGATGGTTGCAGGAGATCCAAGGGGTTTTTGCATAGCCGAAGAAGAACGTTTTTGTGCGCAGTGATGGTTTTGATCCTACGTTTGCCGCTGCAGATCTTCGCCTTGATGCAAGCTATGGTGATTGGATACAGGGCGGCGCAAGATAGCAGTAGTGAATGGAGGTGCAGGTTCTCGAGGATGATGGTGACCAATCGTGTGAGGAACAATGGCGGTGGCTACAGAGAGGTGATTTGGGTGTTTTGATCTGATCTGTGATGGGGCCTCGTCAGTAGATTGGAGATGTGGATAGGAAGATAGGATGGGAACCTGATCTGTGGGTTCCAATTGGTGCCTCGGAGAAGATGGTGGATTGGAGATGAAAATGGGAGAAATAGGAATAGCAAAGAAACAAAGAGTTAACCTGGGAAGTGTCGCTGGAGATGCAAGCGAGTTCAAGGGAACTTGTCTCTGATTATCGCCTCTAGAGGTGCAGCGATCTATTCACCTCGAAGCTCAGCAGCAGAGATTGAAGCTCGCTGCTACAGTGGACTAACTCACTGGATCTCGCCTTCGTTTAGAACCACGACCGTCGTCGCTCGATCGGCAGACTTTCAAACTGTCACCTGGAAGGGACGAGGGCTGGTGGCGTAGCTAACTCTCGAGTTAGCGAATGATGGACAATGTAGGTCGAGGCTCGGGTTTTAAAGGAGGTTTGGTTTTGGCGAGATCGACGAGGGTCGTAGATGGTAGGTGGAGCGGTTGGAAGGCGTCAGACGCGGGCGCAGTTGGGCAAGAGGGAGAGAGAGGCTGTAGCATCCGGTTTCCAATCAAACCCGAAGTCGTCCGATTTTGGGTCTGATGAACCCAAAAACGTTGACGGTCAACACTAAACAACCTAAAACGACCAATTAGTGGTGAATCAAAAGTCGTTCGGGCGAAATCGACCAAAAATCGGTCAATTCGTAATGCGCGCCGTGAAAAGCCGCGACGCAAATTCGGAAACCGCAAAAAGAACCGAGACCATCATTAGATCCGATTCGACGACATGAGACCAACGGAATCGACCGTTCGCCAATCGGAGGTCATATGATATTTTTAAATCGTAAAATTTAACCTTAAACAAAAACCGTATCCGAAAATTTCGGGGGTTCAAAACCCAACCGAAAGTATATCAATATTATACTCATTTTGATCGTCGTTGAAAGACGATCAAAACAAGACATTGCGCGTCAAAATCCGAGAACCAAGGCGCACATACGATCGACTTTAAGTTGATAGAGCTTTGGTTTTAAAAAAAAAAAATTATTAAACAAAAAAATTAATATCTGCTACAGTAACTGTAGCAGCAGCCAGCAGACAGTGTTCGGTTGAAAAAAAAAATTATAATAATATATTTTATTTTCTAAGCTACAGTAGTAGCAGACTTCAGAGATTGAGTATTTCTCTTACTTACACGAAAGGCTTCTCCCCTCTCCACTTGGCCTTTTTGCTTTCTCCACTTGGATGGGTTTTGAGCATGTATCATCTCCTATATATATGTAGCACAAAGCCATACGTTCTACCTTTCTAATTCCAACAAGAGCTCCAAACCCTTTTCCTCTCTCTATTTTGGCTGGAAGGAGTCGTCGTCTTTCTCAAGCTGCCATTGTTGAGAAGCATTCAACCCTCATCTCAAAGGTCGATGGCTGCCAGTCCAAGCAATTAGAGGTCCTGCATTAATGCATGCAAGTCTTCTTCTTCAAATTTGAGAATTTTAATAAGGTACACTCCATTACCCTCATTGCTGCCATACATGCACTATTCCCAGATCTTCATACTATCATCTTGTGTACCACTCCCTACTTACCATTGCTGCCAACTATGTCATAGCAAAAGTCAAATTACGATGCATGATCTTTTAGGTGTGCAATGATCTAGTTCTAGGGGTTATTACCTTTAGTCTTTACCTATGAATTTTCTTAGATTTTGTAATAAACTTAAAAATCTATTATAAGTTTTCACTGATTAAAGCTATATAGAAATTTTGTTGGGATTTTCTGCACCTATTACTTCATGCAACCACTGCCAGAACAGTGGGGCATAAGTTGATTCATGCTTGTAATTACACCAAAGAATCGAGTTGTCAGGATTTTCTTTATATACAAGATTTTGGTAGAAAAATTATCCTGGAGATTTAGAATTCCTGTTTATAAAACAATTATTAAAAAGTTATATATATTAGGTGAAAATTTCAGTTCCACTATAAGTTAGTAAATTACTTATTTGCTGAATTTTCCATTGATGAGTTTCCTTGTTAGAAGTATATTAATTGTCAAATGTATAAATAATTGCATAAGATTAAAATTTATATATATACATACAGCCTAAAAACACCTAGGGATGCATTCCACAGTACTTGTGCAAGTTGTTATTTTCTCTCTAGTAAGAAGAGATGCTAGTGAGGATGACATGCTCTTAATTAGTATTATCTGTAGGTATGATTCAGGTTGATACATGGTTGGTTACTCATTCATGGTTTTGCATTATTAAAATCTAACTTGGTTCTTGTTTGTTTCTCTAGAGATCTTAGTAATATACTTTTCACTATATCATACAAATTGATATCTGGTTACTTTTAATTGCATACATGACTCTGTTATAAATGTGTATATATATGGACATGTATATGTGGATGATGATATATCAAGTAAAATATACTTCCTCATGTGCGTCAATATGTGAGCTTATGGCACAATTGTCCCCAATAGTAATATACCTGTTGTAATAAATTTTAGCATAATATAATACATACATATATATATCCATATCTTTCCACAATTTCACAATTTTACGAAATCTTGTAACTGTGATAGTATAGGCTTTCATTACGCATAGGAAATGAGATTTTCTTCATAGTTAGAAAGCCCTTCCTGTAAATTACAGCTCCATATTACTCATCCTTATGGTTCCAAAATAGTGCTTTTGCCATGAGAACTACTCTACTGACAGTAAGGGTATAAATTACTGTTCATAAAGACTGTCAACATGAGATAATAATACGAGTTACAAATCACATAATGATGCTCGGATGAACACGGAAATTCTCCTTATTATTGTAAACAATCATTACTCTCCTCTATTAATTTATTTTTTCACTGCCCTTGATACTCCTAATATTGAGCTTATTAAATTCAAGCTGTCAGTGTGCTATTTTCCGTCATTTTTATCACCAGTATACTCATTAGTTTTGAATATAAAATATGGGATTAATTAAACGATATTCTTCAGACGATCTCTTCATTTTATTATTGACTTGACGGGAATTTAAATGAATGTTTAGTTTTATATCACATTAGTAGAGTATTAAATATCCAATATAAGGTAGGGACATACATCTTCATTCCTATACGATTATGGAATCTTATTTAAGAAAAAGGATGTGTAGTGATAACAGTTAAATGTGCCGGTTAGGGTGACTTTTACACCTAACCGTGCGAGGGGGCGGTGACCCTCAACTGGGCGGGAGAATAGGAAGCCCAGTTAGGGCAGCGGCCGCCAAGTGCGCGGGTCTAGGATCCCAGTCCCTTTTCGGTTTTTACGCGAGCTCGCAGTGTTTTTACGCCTCGTTGGGATCCAGACTTTAGACCAGTTCCGCTGACCCTGTTTTAGGATGCCCAGGCGGGGGATCCTGGTTTTTCAGCTTTACGTACGAGCTCGGTTGCCCGTACTAGTCGGGCTGTGTTTCTCTAGAGCGACTTTTCTAGGGAGTCTCTCTCACCCGTCTCAGTGGCGTAGTTGGGGAGTAGACCTATCCCTCTATTGGACCGCGCTTCCAATTAGAGGGCGAGACGGAAGAGCCATTTGCAGGCTTCTTCACCGCTTGAGTTACTTCGCCAACAGACTGGCGATTCTATATCTAGATCATCCATATCTACATCTACAACATCTGAAGTTATATCTGAAACATTGAAGATTGAGGAATTGAGAAGTTAAGATCAAAAGACCATTCTCTCTACCCAAGAATTTAAATAAATTAATAGATCTCTACAATCTCAACTTTTCCATTCTTTCACTAACCAACATGATCTCTAAGGAAAATGATATATGCATTCCCCCTCACACACTCATGATTACACAACTGCTATCGAAATAATGTTACATATGGGAAATGCCGGGTTCAGGGGAAAGTCATTAGAAATGCATTACGAACTTTTGAGATGCCTACAAGTAACCTGAAAAACCGTTTTCATTTGCAAGTAGAATTAAATCTTAATTTGAGTTGCTCTCGCCTTTCTGCTTGTTTCTTTTGTAAATAATAAATGCCCGTTAATTTTATATAAGTTTTTGGGAGGTACCAGCAACCGCTGACGCCTTTTCTTCCTATTGTGTGTGGCAGGCAAACAGCCTGCAGTTTAGTAGCCGCACTGTATACACATGCTTCCAGGAGATATAGTGTACACCCGACGGTATGATTTACTTTGTCTTAGTTTTTGTACAGATGATGATGTAAATGCTATCTCTTTTGTCACATTTTGGGATATATGATGTAACATGGAATATGCTTGTACATGTTGTAAATGGATATGAATATTAATGAAAAGAAATTTTGGTGATGTCTGTCTCTTTTACTTGTGGTCATGTGTTGTGAATGAATGTCATAGTCGCGAAAAAATTTTCCCAGTATTTTCACAACTTGTGCGATATAATTGTGAATGATATCTTGCGAATTGCGCGTAAACGGGTACCCGGATCCTGAGGGGTCGACAGTTTGGTATCAGAGCAGTGGTACCCCGATACGCACATTCGCGATATTACAATTCCGATCGCATTAAGATCTCGAATAGCGACAGTCTACCGACTTGTCGTGAGTTCGAGAAGGGAAATATGACATTCATATCCAATAACCACAGATGTCACCAATTTCATTAAATTTCATCTTATATCCCAAGAAGAGAAAAGCATTTATGATAAATATCTGTCTAGGGCAATTTTATGACTGATTATGGTTCTTATGCAGAGCCATGGCATCTCGACCAGGTCAGGATACTTCTGATCAGCTGGCACGCATACTGAGCGCACTTACTGATCTTCAGCAGCAGCAGGCTGCTATGAGAGGCCAGCAGGAGCAGATATTGGCCCAGCAGACCGAGATTGCTGACAGGCAGACGGACATAGAGATGAGATTTGAGGATCTGTCAGATTTCACGTACCATCCATCTCAGGATGGGATACGACAGGACCAGCACCAGTCCGTTGAGGTGGAGCAGCCTCATCCTGATGATCCACTAGAGGACATTCCAGAGCATGGAGCTGAGGAGGATGCAGACTTAGGCAGGGAGCAGGACCCTGTTGACTTTGCTGACGAGGATGCACACGAGTTTGCAGCCATTCACAGGCACCAGTCAGTCTTCACTTCCTATCAGCGGGCCAACATACCCTTGTTCGAGGGCACAGGTCCACCAGATGACGCTGAGCAGTGGCTGATGAGAGTAATGAAAGTGCTCAGGGCGATTAATGCGCCACGAAACACGTGGCTATCTTTCGTAGAGTACTCACTGATAGACTTCGCCGAGCGATGGTGGATGGCCGTAGTGTCCGAGTTAGGCCGAGAGCCTACTTGGAACGATTTTGTGACGAAGTTCAGAGCCCACTTCTTTTCTGCGAAGTGGAGGGAGTCCCAGCGCCGACTGTTTGCAGAGCTTCGTCAGGGGCAGATGACAGCCCGGGATTACTTTATCAGATACACAGAGCTGTCACGACACACACGAGCAGCTGGCGCATTTCCAGAGGAGAATCTGGAGAAGTTCATTGGCGGCATGCGAGAGGAGGTGCAGGAGAAGCTGGCAGGACTGCATATCACTTCTATCTCCGAGGCTACCGATGCTGCGGAGAAGTTCGAGGACATCAGAGGGAGACGTTACGGGAGCTCGTCTGGAGCACCGCCTAGACCGCGGCGACATTTTGGGCCGATACGTCGACCGTTTCAGCAGCAGAGGTCAGCCAGACGGTTCCGACCTACAGGTTCGACATTCTCTGGCAGTACTCGCTCTTCTCCATCGACTACTCTAGGAGGAGCACTTGCCGGACGAGGTACAGAGTTCACTCGACCATCTGGGTCGCAGCGAGCAGATAGACCACCTGCAGGACCAGCTCGGAGCACGGACACAGCTACTCCCTCTACTCGACCAGTCCGGTGCTACCGATGTCACGAGTGGGGACATTACCGTGCACAGTGTCCACAGGCTTCTGGCGAGCCTCAGCCACAGCCTTCACAGCCACAGCCACAGACACAGCGATCAGGGAGTTTCCGTGGCAGGAACTCCAACTTTAGGCGGCAGCAGCAGAGACAGACGCAGAGTGTGGCAGGTTCTAGTGCTGCATCAGCCAGGCAGGGACAGTTACATGCCGTTACTGAGGAGCAGGCACGTTCAGCGGCTACAGTGGTGAAAGGTATGGTCTCAGTCTTGGGCCGACCTTTCCATGTTTTATTCGATTCCGGCGCGACACACTCTTTCCTTGCTTCGAGATTGCTTGTTTCTTTAGATAGAGTTGCAGAGACGCTATCGTCTCCATATCACATCCGAGGGCCAGGTGGCCAGTTATTTGTCATATCTCTGATAGTCAGGCACTTGCCCGTACTGATAGGAGGTCATGAGATGATCGCAGACTGTCTACTCCTACAGCTAGATGAGTTCGACTTGATTTTAGGCATGGATTGGCTATCCACTCATCATGCACTTGTTGATTGCTTTAGGAAGACGGTTGTCTTCAGGATTCCAGATCTACCAGAGTTCACCTTTGAGGGTACTACACATGACTCCACCATGGAGTACATTTCAGTATTGCGAGCCCAGCGACTTGTTGATCAGGGTTGCGATTCTTACCTTGCTTTTGTTCGAGAGGTGTCTGATCAGGAGCCGATGATACAGGACATCCGAGTAGTCTCAGAATACCCTGACGTATTTCCTGATGAGCTACCAGGGCTACCTCCTGAGAGGGAGATTGAGTTCGAGATCACATTGTTGCCAGATACACAGCCGATCTCGATGGCACCATATCGCATGGCACCAGCCGAGTTGAGGGAGCTGAAGGTGCAGTTGCAGGAGTTGCTTGACTTGGGATTCGTGAGGCCGAGCACTTCACCTTGGGGTGCTCCGGTCCTATTTGTCAAGAAGAAGGATGGATCCATGAGACTATGCATCGACTACAGGCAGCTGAACAAGAGAACGGTGAAAAACCGTTATCCTTTGCCGCGCATCGATGATTTGTTCGACCAGCTCCAGGGATCTTCGGTTTTCTCGAAGATCGATCTTCGCTCAGGCTACCATCAGCTGAGGATTCGCGAGTCGGATATTCCGAAGACAGCCTTCAGGACTCGCTATGGACACTACGAGTTTGTGGTGATGCCGTTTGGGCTCACCAATGCACCTGCGGCTTTCATGGATATGATGAACCGTATCTTCCGTCCATACTTGGACAGGTTTGTAGTAGTGTTCATCGATGATGTGCTCATCTATTCACGGAATGAAGAGGATCATGCTAATAATCTGCGGATCGTCTTAGACACATTACGAGAGCACAAGCTATATGCCAAGTTGAGCAAGTGTGAGTTCTGGTTATCCCAGGTGTCATTTCTCGGGCATATTATTTCTGGAGCAGGCATTGCGGTTGATCCCGCGAAGATAGATGCAGTTATGTCTTGGGAGCAGCCCAAGACAGTCACTCAGATTCGGAGCTTCCTCGGATTAGCGGGCTATTACAGACGCTTTGTCAGCGGATTTTCACGCATCGTCCGTCCATTGACACGATTGACACAGAAGGGAGTTCCATTCATTTGGGACGATTCATGTGAGCAGGCCTTCCAGACACTGAAGGAGAGGTTGACCACAGCGCCTATTCTTGCTCTTCCTTCAGGCACTCAGGACTATGCAGTCTACACAGATGCATCTGGAGAAGGTCTAGGAGCAGTGTTGATGCAGAGAGGACAGGTGATTGCTTACGCATCACGACAGTTGAGACCGCATGAGCGGAACTACCCCACACATGACTTGGAGTTGGCGGCAGTTGTCTTCGCCTTGAAGATCTGGCGCCACTATCTATATGGGGTGAACTTCGAGATTTTCACAGACCACAAGAGTCTGAAGTACATCTTTGATCAGAAGGAGCTGAACATGAGGCAGCGTAGATGGCTCGAATTGCTGAAGGACTATGATTGCACGATCTCTTACCATCCCGGTAAGGGAAACGTGGTGGCTGATGCACTTAGCAGAAGAGCACATGCTGATGGTACGGCGAACTGGCTATACACGTGGGATACGCTTGCAGCTCTGACCAATTGGCATCCTCAGGAGAGCACATCCATTTCTACCGCCGTGCCTCCACGATACAGCAGTCTTTGGGATCGTATTGTAGAAGGCCAGAAGACTGATCCTTGGATTCATGATAGATACATGCGCGCCGTCAAGGACGAATTTGATGACTTTGTTGTGATGGAGTCTATTTTATGGAAGGCAGGACGGGTCGTTGTACCCAATGATGAGCAGCTTCGCAGAGACATTCTCGACGAGGCACACAGTTCACGGTTATCTATCCATCCAGGCAGTACGAAGATGTACCGTGATCTGCGTCGACATTTCTGGTGGGATGGGATGAAGCGCGATGTGGCCCTACATGTTAGCAGATGCATGACCTGTCAGATGGTCAAGGCTGAGCACAGGAGACCACCAGGATTACTGCAGTCTCTCCCCATTCCTGAGTGGAAGTGGGAGAGCATTTCTATGGATTTTGTCACGGGATTACCGAAGACACCAGGTGGCCATGATTCCATATGGGTCGTTGTTGATAGGTTGACCAAGTCAGCCCATTTCATACCTATCCACACGACTTATACTCCATCCAGATTAGCCAAGCTCTATGTACAGAACATTATCAGGCTGCATGGTATACCACGAGAAGTGGTGTCTGACAGGGATTCGAGATTTACATCTCACTATTGGCATCAGTTCATGTCAGCACTACAGACAGAGCTGAGGATGAGTTCTGCATATCATCCGCAGACAGATGGGCAGAGTGAGCGCACCATTCAGACGCTTGAGGATCTACTTCGCGCATGCACTTTGGAGTGGAAAGGGTCCTGGAAGGACCATTTGCCTTTGGTGGAATTCACGTACAACAACAGCTATCACTCCAGTATTGGCATGGCACCATTCGAGGCCCTATACGGGCGGAGATGCCTCACACCTCTCAGTTGGCGGGAGGTAGGTGACCATGCTCTCTACTCCGTAGATCTCTTGGAGGAGACTGCGAGAGCTGTTGATCTTGTGAGACGGAGGCTTCTGACGGCACAAAGTCGCCAGAAGAGCTATGCGGATCGTCGGAGGAGAGACTTAGAGTTCCAGGTAATCTAATTATTATGCTTCTTTGACATATATACATATGTCCAAATTACTTTCATATTAATGACACTCCTATCGATTATAGGTTGGAGATTGGGTGTTTTTGCGAGTATCTCCCATGAAGGGAGTGCAGAGATTCGGTGTTCGTGGCAAGTTGGCGCCACGATATGTTGGACCTTTTGAGATTCTGGCTAGAGTGGGGAAAGTGGCATACCGAGTAGCCCTTCCTCCACATCTTTCAGCTATTCATGATGTTTTCCACATATCCAATCTGAGGAAGTATGTCCATGACCCTCGCCACATCATCAGTTACGAGAATCTCGATGTAGAGCCGGATCTGACCTATGAGGAGAAGCCTGTCCGGATACTTGATCATGCTGTGAAGAAGCTTCGCAGCAAAGAGATTTCATTGGTCAAGATCTTGTGGCACCGACACGGCGTCAAGGAAGCGACATGGGAGACTGAAGCCGACATGCGGGCACGATATCCGCAGCTATTCTGATGTAATCGTCAACACAAGCTTTTGTAATTAGACACATTATAAATATATGGCTTGTTTTCCCTTTGAGGTTTTTATGGGTTCAAAACCCTTTGAGGTTTTTATGGACATATGAAATTCAAACAAGTCACCGAATAGCCTTAACTCGAGTCTCGAGGACGAGACTCCCTTTGAGGTTTTTATATTTGTAGCATCCGGTTTCCAATCAAACCCGAAGTCGTCCGATTTTGGGTCTGATGAACCCAAAAACGTTGACGGTCAACACTAAACAACCTAAAACGACCAATTAGTGGTGAATCAAAAGTCGTTCGGGCGAAATCGACCAAAAATCGGTCAATTCGTAATGCGCGCCGTGAAAAGCCGCGACGCAAATTCGGAAACCGCAAAAAGAACCGAGACCATCATTAGATCCGATTCGACGACATGAGACCAACGGAATCGACCGTTCGCCAATCGGAGGTCATATGATATTTTTAAATCGTAAAATTTAACCTTAAACAAAAACCGTATCCGAAAATTTCGGGGGTTCAAAACCCAACCGAAAGTATATCAATATTATACTCATTTTGATCGTCGTTGAAAGACGATCAAAACAAGACATTGCGCGTCAAAATCCGAGAACCAAGGCGCACATACGATCGACTTTAAGTTGATAGAGCTTTGGTTTTAAAAAAAAAAATTATTAAACAAAAAAATTAATATCTGCTACAGTAACTGTAGCAGCAGCCAGCAGACAGTGTTCGGTTGAAAAAAAAAATTATAATAATATATTTTATTTTCTAAGCTACAGTAGTAGCAGACTTCAGAGATTGAGTATTTCTCTTACTTACACGAAAGGCTTCTCCCCTCTCCACTTGGCCTTTTTGCTTTCTCCACTTGGATGGGTTTTGAGCATGTATCATCTCCTATATATATGTAGCACAAAGCCATACGTTCTACCTTTCTAATTCCAACAAGAGCTCCAAACCCTTTTCCTCTCTCTATTTTGGCTGGAAGGAGTCGTCGTCTTTCTCAAGCTGCCATTGTTGAGAAGCATTCAACCCTCATCTCAAAGGTCGATGGCTGCCAGTCCAAGCAATTAGAGGTCCTGCATTAATGCATGCAAGTCTTCTTCTTCAAATTTGAGAATTTTAATAAGGTACACTCCATTACCCTCATTGCTGCCATACATGCACTATTCCCAGATCTTCATACTATCATCTTGTGTACCACTCCCTACTTACCATTGCTGCCAACTATGTCATAGCAAAAGTCAAATTACGATGCATGATCTTTTAGGTGTGCAATGATCTAGTTCTAGGGGTTATTACCTTTAGTCTTTACCTATGAATTTTCTTAGATTTTGTAATAAACTTAAAAATCTATTATAAGTTTTCACTGATTAAAGCTATATAGAAATTTTGTTGGGATTTTCTGCACCTACTACTTCATGCAACCACTGCCAGAACAGTGGGGCATAAGTTGATTCATGCTTGTAATTACACCAAAGAATCGAGTTGTCAGGATTTTCTTTATATACAAGATTTTGGTAGAAAAATTATCCTGGAGATTTAGAATTCCTGTTTATAAAACAATTATTAAAAAGTTATATATATTAGGTGAAAATTTCAGTTCCACTATAAGTTAGTAAATTACTTATTTGCTGAATTTTCCATTGATGAGTTTCCTTGTTAGAAGTATATTAATTGTCAAATGTATAAATAATTGCATAAGATTAAAATTTATATATATACATACAGCCTAAAAACACCTAGGGATGCATTCCACAGTACTTGTGCAAGTTGTTATTTTCTCTCTAGTAAGAAGAGATGCTAGTGAGGATGACATGCTCTTAATTAGTATTATCTGTAGGTATGATTCAGGTTGATACATGGTTGGTTACTCATTCATGGTTTTGCATTATTAAAATCTAACTTGGTTCTTGTTTGTTTCTCTAGAGATCTTAGTAATATACTTTTCACTATATCATACAAATTGATATCTGGTTACTTTTAATTGCATACATGACTCTGTTATAAATGTGTATATATATGGACATGTATATGTGGATGATGATATATCAAGTAAAATATACTTCCTCATGTGCGTCAATATGTGAGCTTATGGCACAATTGTCCCCAATAGTAATATACCTGTTGTAATAAATTTTAGCATAATATAATACATACATATATATATCCATATCTTTCCACAATTTCACAATTTTACGAAATCTTGTAACTGTGATAGTATAGGCTTTCATTACGCATAGGAAATGAGATTTTCTTCATAGTTAGAAAGCCCTTCCTGTAAATTACAGCTCCATATTACTCATCCTTATGGTTCCAAAATAGTGCTTTTGCCATGAGAACTACTCTACTGACAGTAAGGGTATAAATTACTGTTCATAAAGACTGTCAACATGAGATAATAATACGAGTTACAAATCACATAATGATGCTCGGATGAACACGGAAATTCTCCTTATTATTGTAAACAATCATTACTCTCCTCTATTAATTTATTTTTTCACTGCCCTTGATACTCCTAATATTGAGCTTATTAAATTCAAGCTGTCAGTGTGCTATTTTCCGTCATTTTTATCACCAGTATACTCATTAGTTTTGAATATAAAATATGGGATTAATTAAACGATATTCTTCAGACGATCTCTTCATTTTATTATTGACTTGACGGGAATTTAAATGAATGTTTAGTTTTATATCACATTAGTAGAGTATTAAATATCCAATATAAGGTAGGGACATACATCTTCATTCCTATACGATTATGGAATCTTATTTAAGAAAAAGGATGTGTAGTGATAACAGTTAAATGTGCCGGTTAGGGTGACTTTTACACCTAACCGTGCGAGGGGGCGGTGACCCTCAACTGGGCGGGAGAATAGGAAGCCCAGTTAGGGCAGCGGCCGCCAAGTGCGCGGGTCTAGGATCCCAGTCCCTTTTCGGTTTTTACGCGAGCTCGCAGTGTTTTTACGCCTCGTTGGGATCCAGACTTTAGACCAGTTCCGCTGACCCTGTTTTAGGATGCCCAGGCGGGGGATCCTGGTTTTTCAGCTTTACGTACGAGCTCGGTTGCCCGTACTAGTCGGGCTGTGTTTCTCTAGAGCGACTTTTCTAGGGAGTCTCTCTCACCCGTCTCAGTGGCGTAGTTGGGGAGTAGACCTATCCCTCTATTGGACCGCGCTTCCAATTAGAGGGCGAGACGGAAGAGCCATTTGCAGGCTTCTTCACCGCTTGAGTTACTTCGCCAACAGACTGGCGATTCTATATCTAGATCATCCATATCTACATCTACAACATCTGAAGTTATATCTGAAACATTGAAGATTGAGGAATTGAGAAGTTAAGATCAAAAGACCATTCTCTCTACCCAAGAATTTAAATAAATTAATAGATCTCTACAATCTCAACTTTTCCATTCTTTCACTAACCAACATGATCTCTAAGGAAAATGATATATGCATTCCCCCTCACACAATCATGATTACACAACTGCTATCGAAATAATGTTACATATGGGAAATGCCGGGTTCAGGGGAAAGTCATTAGAAATGCATTACGAACTTTTGAGATGCCTACAAGTAACCTGAAAAACCGTTTTCATTTGCAAGTAGAATTAAATCTTAATTTGAGTTGCTCTCGCCTTTCTGCTTGTTTCTTTTGTAAATAATAAATGCCCGTTAATTTTATATAAGTTTTTGGGAGGTACCAGCAACCGCTGACGCCTTTTCTTCCTATTGTGTGTGGCAGGCAAACAGCCTGCAGTTTAGTAGCCGCACTGTATACACATGCTTCCAGGAGATATAGTGTACACCCGACGGTATGATTTACTTTGTCTTAGTTTTTGTACAGATGATGATGTAAATGCTATCTCTTTTGTCACATTTTGGGATATATGATGTAACATGGAATATGCTTGTACATGTTGTAAATGGATATGAATATTAATGAAAAGAAATTTTGGTGATGTCTGTCTCTTTTACTTGTGGTCATGTGTTGTGAATGAATGTCATAGTCGCGAAAAAATTTTCCCAGTATTTTCACAACTTGTGCGATATAATTGTGAATGATATCTTGCGAATTGCGCGTAAACGGGTACCCGGATCCTGAGGGGTCGACAGAGGCGAAGCTGCGGCGGTTGGGGGTTGCACTTCGCAGGAGGCGAGCGTGGGAGGATCAGGAGGACGAGGGGTGCAGGTTGCGCAACCGCCGGGAAGGGTAGAGGGCACGATCCTGCGCAAGGAAGGAGAGGTGGAAAGCGCAATGTGGCGCGACCACGTGGCAAAAAATGGATTAAATTTAAATAAAATAAATAAAAAATAATAGTAGTTATAAATAATTAAACAACAATTTAAATAGAAGTAACAAATAAATAAGTAAATAAATATAAAATAATAATAAATAAATTAATTAAAATAAATAATAAATATAAATAAGTAAAATACGTAAATAAATAAATAGATAGATAGATAAAATAAAAATAATTAATAAATAAGATAAATAAAATAAAATAAAATAAAATCACGAAAATAAAATAAAATGGGGTGACACGTGGCGGCTCCAGGAGCTATCATGTGTTGCTCCCAGAAAATTCAAAAAAAAATAAATGTAAAGAAAAATCAAAAGGAAATAACAACACGGATTAAATCAAAACGTGGTCAACATGAAAGTTGTTCGTCTCGACGAGATCTACAACTTTCATGAAGGACCCGAAAACAAAATACATCATCTGTACAAAATGTATTTTTGGAGGTATCCTATAGGTATAAAATACCGAATTTGTGTTTTGTCCATTTTTGTCATTTTTAAATAAGATAAAAATAAACAAAATTAAAGAAAATATAAAACAAATTTTTACAACTTAATCTATTTTTTTTAGATTTTTTTAATAATTAAGAAAATAAAAGATAAAATAAATAGAGGGGACATATGTACAATATACAAGGATGGGCACAAAACCCAAGTTTTACAAACGGACTCCGATTCTTTTGAAATTGGACTTGTTTTGAAGGTAATTGAACGTACATTAATTCAAAAGTGAGTAAGGTCCATAGGAGACTGTATGAGAGAGATATTCACATTTTAAGGTTCTTAGTCTCAAACTATGGTTAGGTTTTATCGGTCAATTTTACAAGTTAGTATTTTTTTGATATTTTTCCTTTATTAGTGTCAGTAACATATACACTATAGAGTTAATTTTATTCACTTTTGAGTTAGAGAAAAATAAATACAAATAAAGGAAAATCTGGTGAATATACAAGTGATATTTACAAGGGAATTTGGCTTCTTATTTAGTGTGAATATGCATGCTAAAATGCAGAAATTAATTCTAAATGCATAAATGAGAATAATGCAAGATAAATGGAGAAATGCAGCTAATTACTCGAGAACAAAGCTCTATTTTCGACTTTTAGAGTGATGAATCACATATTCATCACCAGGCATGATTGGCATTTTCTTGTGATTGTTGAGGTGAAAGCAAATTTTGGCAAGAGAGAAGAGACTGCTGCTCAAGACTCCTTGCGGGTATCTGTCATTCATGCCTCCTTTATGACTCTCAAATAGAGATGATGGAGCATCTTTCCTTACAATGCGTGAAAACCTCCCAGATATGGCTATAGGTTGCTATTGACTGGCTGCCTCTTTAGAGTCTTTATATGTTCTAGGATTCTTTTCATGCATCGAAACACCGTCCAAGAAAGGGACTTCTTTTCTCGGTAGGAATTATTTGGGTTGTTTGGTTAGCTAGAAATGGAGCTTTATTTACCTCTCAGCATTTCTACCTTGAAAATGTAATTTTTCACGTCAGGCGAGTCATGGCTTCTATAAGTTCTTCTCCATTCTCTCCCTATATATATGGGGCAGACACCATAGCATGTTTCCCTCTTTTTTGAATCAAGAAAAAAACTTGGCAGTTTGCTTTCAAATTAGCTTTTAATTTATAATTTCAATTACACAACTCCACAATCCCCCCTTTCTTGCATCATTTTCTCAGCGTTGGTTGTCGGAGCCACCTACTTTACCCGAACTTTGGACCAGTAATGAAAATGCAAAAGCCTCCTATGGCGGATCAATTGAATCCCTGTTTAACACCAAAAATATAGAATATCTACGGGCATTCTTACAGTATGCAAGTCGAACTCCAACTGCTTCATGATTAGATTGAATACTTTTGAAATAAGAGCTTATTTCCGCATTACTAAGAGAAGGAAAACACAGGTTCTAATAAAAAGAAGTCGAAGTCTCAAACATTGTCTAAATAATATGTTATAGCATGGTTTGTGAAGAATTATTTTGTAGCTTTAAAAAAACTTACTTTCAGTGCAGATGTGCTATTAAAGGTTGTGATCACATGGCGAATGTCTGTACGCTTTGTCACATCCAACTTTGCAGGCCAGCTGCATAAAATTTAGAATAAGCAGCATTTAGCAGGGCACAAAACACGTTCTTTGATATAAGCATACATAGGTTTCTGAATAAAATGTAGCAGTTCAACACTATATACACCACATATATTGGATTATTCAGATATATATTAGAGTATTCAGGTGATAAACAACCTATATCAAACATACGAGATTTTTCCTCCACTATGAAGTGCCGGTCGTTTCAGTTAACTTCAACATGCTGCGACTAATAAACATTGGAAGAAAATGCTGACGTAATTCCATGTTACATTGAAGAGTTACAAATATTATCCAAATTCTTCTCACCAACCATAGTTAAGAAACCAACGGAAGAACCAAACCCAAGTCTGGAAATATTCATTTATTGCCTCCAATGAATAATTGGCTCCAATAAGATATGCAATGGATCAAACTAACCCAAGTCTTGAAATATTCATTTATTGCCTCCAATGAATAATTGGCTCCAATAACATATGCAATGGATCAAACCGAGGTTGTAAAAATCGGTAGCCAGTATTTAGTCAGTCGGGACACTGACTAAGGACTACTTGGCAATCAGGCGACTAATTAGATTTAGTCCAACTTTAGTTGATTTTGATTTTTTTAAAAAAAAAATATTTTAAATGTCATTTTCTATATACATTTCTACATTTTCTAAACTATCTAATGGAATAAAAGAAATAATTGAAACCCAATCAAACATTAAGCATCTTAAATTAAGTCCTTTTACAAAAAAAAGCCGACAAAATAAAACTCCGTTCAAAAAATCGACCGAATATTGACCAATTAATCCTAATCGAGTCGGTCACACCCCTCCCCACTAGACTAAATGATCTGACTAAAAGGCATAGTCAATCGTTTTTTGCAACTATGGATCAAAAGACTGGCTTCAAAATTTAAGTGTAATCGAGTTTGATCATAATCATACAAGACTCTATTCTCCAATCCTACATTAGAACCTTCGAATCTCACAACTTCAATCCTTATGGTAACTTATTAAAAAACTACAACTTTGGCAAGGCTTATCATCCAAATCCACACCTTCGAACCGGCATTGATGGTAACTTATCTACAAAACTTCAAGCCTCTCATTTTATCTCCAATTGATATTGACTGAGTGCAGTTTGTAAACGAGTCAATAGATGAGATAGAGCCTCCGCAATATCACTACATAGATAAAAGGAATGGCAAGAGGAAATGCAAACATCAACTAACTGCTTAGATGCAAAAAGGTTTAATTAAGTTCCACCTGGAAGATTAAACCTATAATGTACCCTGATAATGGTGTTGGGATGTCCATAATGGTTTTGATCCAATGGCCTACCTTAAATTCTTGAGAATATTAGGGATTAACAATCAAAGTGAGGTGACTAAATCTTTCATGAGGTGCCTTAATTGATGCTCTCGAGTACATGCAAGCAATGTACAATCTTTCTGCAGCCATCAACATTTCTACATGCTTAAGAATGAGGTTAAAGGCAAAGCTTTGGCTATCATGGACTTGGCATTATTCTCATTTATGACCAGCATAGTGATGTATGAAGGCTTATGTGCAGCCATGGTTCTAAAAAACACACCTTGAGGCACTGAGGCATACACCTCATGAATTTTGTCGAGGTAAATGCTTGGGTACTATCATTGATAATACGTAGCCTCATATTTGTCTCTCTTTTTTGTGAAAATCCAAAGAAAGGTCATTAGATATTAGTGACCAATCCAAAAGATTTATTCTTGGAAACACTAAATACAAAAAACTTAACCATTGGAAATGTTTTCTCCTTTCTTCAAGTTCCACATATCCTTCCTCCACTGGTCAGGATTCCAAACAGAATCCACCCTCACATAGCATTACACTCATACGTCATGATTATATGAACAGTTGCAATTTTTCGACTAGCATGCTACCCTAAATAGGTTCAGGAACGTGTTGACTAACCGATCTACAAGTTCCTCTCTGGTCTTGGGCATGATATCAGACTATAGGGGTTCAGTCTCTCTGCCAACGAGATACATTTTCTATGTATTATCTTTGCACGACTTCAGCAATGTCGCCTTTTGTGGTGGAGGTGGTCGAGGACAATCTGGCAAATGAGGTCAAGGTCGATGACGTCAATTCAAGCATTATCATTGATGAGCACACGACTCACCATGCTAATGCACTCATAAAAGTTAAAACCTGACAAAAACACCAGTAAAAACTAAGACAATGTGAGAAAATTACCAGAAAATATTTTTTTTGAAAGAAACAACAGGGTAAGGGACCAAGTTGGGACCCACCACAAGATTTTGTTATAAAGAAATAGAGTAAATTACATGTTTGTAGACCAAAACTGGAGCAAAACTTTCTTTGAGCAAGTATATTTTCGTAATAAAATGATTGAGCGTGAAAAGATGCATTCATTCCTAGCCAACCAAAGATCCCAAATGTATGCAATTGGAATCATCGAGTCTTCCTAGGAGTTCTCACAGAACGCTTTGATCGACCCCCAAAAACAATGTGTTGTTCATCTGAAGCCACTGAATGCCAGCGTGCTCCCAAACCGTGCAGAGTAGGTTCAGCTGAAGAAGAGATGTTCCAAGTCCACATCATCCTAACATCTAGAGCAAATCATGTCCATAGTCCTAAGAGTCGTGTCCCTACTATCCTCCGAGAGGATCCATTTATGTCTCAGCAGCCATAAAAAATAACTTGATCCGGTGGGGGATTCGTGCCTTCAGCCTTCCAAATCAACATGTAAGCCTGCCTCAAGTCGCCCTGAATCACCTCCCGAGATGTTGTGAAAGTCTTGTATGCCTTCTTGACGGAGAAATGACCATCCAACCATACTCAGTGATCCCTACCTGCCCCTGGTATCCGCCATCTCCCGTGATAGATTCATGAACTCATCCAATCTCTGGTCGAAGAAGTATGTCACAAAAGATGGATCCCAAGGGTCGTTCGACCACGCATGTACCCCAGTTATGTCGTGGTTACATGCCAAGGAAAAAATCAAGTCGTCCAACCATAATCGAAAAGACTACTCACATCCAACCACTGGGGCGGCAATCCAGAGATACCCTACCAAAGCGAGGATGATACCCGCTTTAGCAGAGCCACCATAGGAACGCCAATTTCGTAACTACGCCCCACCAACCTGCAGGCCAGCTCTTCACTTTACCCCATAATCTAACAAACCACTTCGTCAGAAGTGCCTTGTTCGTAATCTCCAAATATAGAACATCAAACTCCACATTGTTCTTGCCCTTGGTAACTATGTCATGAAACAAGTTGTACACCATTCTTTTCCTTTCTAGAATATGCCGAAAAGAAGCACCACATAAACAACTCAATTTGCGTTCTCATGCCCACCGAAAGAAGACTTGTGGAACAGTATAAGGTGGAGATAGCGGTGAGAATATGCTTAAGAAGAACCAGTCTCCTGTCCCTTTATAAGGTCATTGCCCCCAACCAACCAATTTTCTTTCGATATTATCAAGCACATGTTGCCAATCAAATGCAGGGAGTCTATCACCACCCAGAGGGAAACCCAAATGCTTCATCAGAAGGACACAAACCAGACAGCACAAAGCCAAAACACCTCTTGAGTCTCATTCTGCAAAGTAGCCAAAGGGGAAGAATGGCGATTTTTCTCTATTAATGCGTAGTCCGGAGACGTCGCCAAAATGTCAATCTATGATGCCTACTTTGCTTGTTCAATACCTCCCTCGATGAAGACAATAGTATCATTAGTGTATTGCAGGATGGGAATAGTTAGGTCCCTGACAGCCGCCCGCACCGTTGGTTAATTCGGTCAGATTAATGTCCAAATTAATTAGATGTCGTTCGTTGCAGTCGGATACGAGAGGGCTAATCAAAAACCACTTAAATTAGATTTGAGTTAATTTCAAGCGGCAAATTTTTTACTTGGTGGAAGTCCAAGGTCGAACTCAGGGAGGCATCTGTCTCCTTAGGTGAATTATGAGCAAATATCCAAGTGTTAGATTTTTGAGGAATTATTTTTTGATCTTTTTTTAATTTCTATGCAGGACACATGCAATATCAGGCCGATTTAAAGTTCAATCAATTTAAGATATCAAATGAAGTCCAAAAATTATGAAAATTGGCCGGATGATGGATTATGATAAAACTAAGCTACCCTAATTTTTTTGGAATTTTTAGACACTAAATGAATTTTCAGTGAATTAAAGATGCAGGCAGGGTGATTTTCACTAATTTTTTTAATAAATAACAAATCACATCTTTTTCAGGCACAAAAATTATCCTAGATAGATCTAATGATGAGGGATCTAGGAAAATTGACAGCCCTAAATTTCAATGTGAAATGAACCTATTAAAATTAAAATAAGAAAATCACTAAACAATTTATTTAGGCCTCGATATGCGTGCAAATGACATGAAATTTTTATGCAATGTTGAGTTCACTGTCCTAGAGCTACTGCGAATTTTTGAGAATTTTTGGAGCTACAGAAAATTAATTATAAATTAAAAGGTCTCACTGGGCAAAATATTACACAAATCAACCAATTAATTCATTTAAAAATCTACTGCAATTACAAAAATGTGACAAGTGGCACAATAGATAGAGGACAAGTTACTCAACAAAATGCAACTTTTGGAATTCAAAAATGATGTAAAATGAGACCTAGGGATGCGTGCAAAGACCGGGGTGTATTTGCAATACAAGAAAATAAAATTACATAAAAGAAATATGCTGACAGGGACTTAAATGCAATTACCTATAATGCTGGGGACTGATATGCAAATTCTCCACTGGCACGTGTTCCTCACGTAGGGCCTGCTTTACAGGGACCTTTTTGTAATTTCAAAAAGTCCCGAGGGCCTCTGTGCAAAATACCCAGGCCGCACGTGCTCCTCACGTGGTCGGCCTAGGCTCGGGAGGCTTAGGAGGCTCGAGGCTCGGCTCGGAAGCTCCTGGAGGTCTGGAGTGAGGCTCGATGTATCCTCGGGTAGTCCGAGCCTAGGGTCGGAGAAGAGGCTCGGACTCCTCCACGTGCTATGCTGACGACCGTTGGATCAAGAGTGATCCAACGGCTGCTGGAAGGAGACGCGTGGCGCGCTGGGGGCCGTCAGATCTGGATAGATCCAACGGCTCCTGAGAATCTGAGATCCGCGGATGATGGTGACGTGGCTGACTGTCGGCCGCTGGATCAGAGGATCGATCCAACGGCTGGCTGATGCTGAAGACGTGGCGGACTCCTGAGCGTAGGATCAGTGATGATCCTACGGT
The DNA here is from genome assembly GCA_037367405.1 of Ottelia alismoides. NCBI lineage: Eukaryota > Viridiplantae > Streptophyta > Magnoliopsida > Alismatales > Hydrocharitaceae > Ottelia > Ottelia alismoides. The sequence continues at coordinate 438,290 of JAZKJV010000720.1, read as the reverse complement.
CGTCTGCTGCTCCGGTCGTGGTGACGTGGCTCGCTCCTATCCGTGGGATCTCTGATGATCCTACGGCTGACGTGATGCTCCAGATGTCGAAGACGTGGCGAGCTAAGGATTGTTCGATCAGATGATCGAACGGTAGCTGAGCCTTCTTCTTCAACGGACCTCCGCCGCCTGCGGAGGAGATGGCGGGGCTCCGGCGACGATGCCTCTCTTCAGGTGTCGGTGACGCTCTCCGAGGTTTCGGAGGTATCCCAGAGGAAGCGCGGCGATGCGGCGAAGTTGCTGGTGGTCTCAGGAGCTGGAGAAGGCCGTCGGAGCTCGTTGGTGACGAAGCTCGAGGATGACTCCAGTGAAGTTCCGACCAATGCACAAGATAGGTACCTGCAGGTGTTAGAAGAATAGCCGAGGCTCGTGGTGCACTTGTGGAGACGTGGGGGTGGACGGCGAGGCCTAAGGCGGATCGGAAATGGTCTGGCGGTGGTGCTCCGGCCAAGTGGCGGAGCTGGAGATGGTGGAGAGCGAAATGAAGCGTCGGAGGGCGTGGATAGTACTGCGAGGATGAGAGCTCCATCGCGGAGCTCGGCGGAGTGAAAGCGATGCGAGAAGATGGTCGTGGACAGAGAATAAAAAAGGAGAAATCGAAGCAAAAAATAAAACTAAGATTAAACGAAGGTGGAGGCAATTACCTGGGGTTTGGAGCTCGAAATCGAGGTCCAGATCGTCGCTCGAAGGGGCGGTAAGTCCCTGAGCTCAAGCAGCGGCTCGGCGGAGGAGGGTTGCGACACGGCGGTGGCCGAGGATCTCGCCGGAGAAGACGACCGTCTTCGCTCAAGGAATCGTGCAATTACTGTCACTAATTGGATGCTCCGAGCTCGGGGTATCTCTCAGGGGTGGCGGATGGGTCTGAAATTGGCCGGAGGGTAAGTATTTATAGGTGGGAGGTCTCGACCGGGCTGGTAATGGAGCGAGGTTTAAGGGGTTCGTGGGACGTCGCTGGAGATCGATGTGGGTAGTGGAGTAGCTGGCGAGGATGAGGGACGAGTGGGGAAGGACGTGGAGGTGGTGGTGGTCGTCGACGGTGGAAGGAGCGCGGCTGAGAATAGGAAGGGGCTGCCCCTCCCGCAAGGCGGAGAACGTGGGAGAGAGGGGCGCTGGAGGTGGAAGACGAAGTCTCCACCGTTGGATCGTGTGATCCAACGGTGGTGATCGAGGCGGAATGGAGCGGTTGGATGAAGATCTGGGCGCGGTGATCTGAGCGTCGTGAAGCGGCCACGTGGCGCAACAGGGGCGAGGCGCGAGCGGACGGATGCGATCAGCGTGGGGTGTTTTGATCGGGCGGTTGAGATGTTTGTGGGGCTAACGGCTCAGATGGAAAGACTGGGGCGTGATCTGATAGCGCAGAATGCGCCACGTGGCACAATGTGGAAGAGGCGCTAATGAGCGGGTCAGATGAAGCGGGGGACTTGATCAGACGGTGGTCATTTAGGGCGCACGTGGAGAGCATCTGGCCATTGGATCAACAAGACCATCCAACGGCTGAGAGGCGCGGCGGCCTGGGCAAGGGGAGCGGGCTGCGTGGCGCAACCAGATGGCGCCACGTGGCCTGCTGTGATTGGCTGGACAAAGAAATAAGGGTAGAGAGAAGAGGGGGCTGAATTTGGAAAAACTCAAAACATGAAAGTTGTAGATCTCGATGAGATATACAAGTTTCATGTTGACCAAAGACGGAGATGAGATCAAATATGATACAAAAAATACAAAGATACAAATATACATACATGTAGTATACAAAGAGGCCCAAAAACCCAACTTTTTCATACGAGCTCCAAATTGGATGAAATTAGTCTCATTTAAAAGATATTTTAATGTGTATTCTTCTAAAAGTGAGTAGACCTGTTTTGGAGTTGGTATGAAGGATCTATGGGCATTTTATGGTCTAGGGGTTCTAGGGCTTTATTGGCTATTTTACAAAGGGGATTTCTGGCTTTCTTCCCTATATTATTAACTAGGAAGTACATATTATAAGGAAGAGGTTTTTTTTATAAGTGGATATTTTACAAGGAATTTTGGCTTCTTATTTAAATGCAAATGGAGTGCTAAGATGCAGGTATTATGAATGCATGAACAAATGCTATTTATGCTTTATAAAGGGAAATATGCCTCTATTTACTCGGGAACAAGGCTCTATTTTTAACTTTTAGAGTGATGAATTACAGATTCATCAGTCCCCGCATGTGTAGCTTGGGCAAAGATCACCATCAGAAGCTAGTCACATCATTATAGTTAATGCATCAGCAATCACCATACAGATGAAAGGTGTCAATGGGCATCCTTGCCTCACCCTCCTTGCCGCCCCCCTCAGGGTGGCCATTCACGAGCACCAAATATGACATCATCATAACGCATCTCTTAATCCATGCAATACACATGTCGGGAAAACCTCTTCACCACAATGGCACCCAAATAAAGCGCCAATCAACACAATCATACGCCTTAGAGAAATCAACCTCGCATGTGAGGACTCATCTTCCATTCATTTTTTCAATCCAAAACTATCTATGATGTCAGAAATAATCCATCACTCATCAATCTTCTTGGTACAAAAGCAGGCAGACGGCTTATAAGAGATAATAGAGCCCAGTACACCCCAGAGTCGATTTGCCAAAACCTTTGTGATAATTAGATAAATTGCATTCGATAATGCAATTGGTTTGAAGTCTTCTACGTATGCCTCAACATCCCTCTTGGGCAGTAAGAAGAGGAAGGCCATATTGAGTCTCTCAAAACCAGAATTCCCAAGTCTAAATTCCCAAACAAGTGCCAAGAGATCATCCTTCAAATCCCAAAACTCTATGTACAACAGCACAAGGAAACCATATGGGCCAGGTGCCCCATCCGCATTAAGCTGGAAGACCGCATTTTTTACCGCCTGAAAAAGTGATATCCCTCACCAAACTGTCAGCATGATCCCGTGAGATGCAATTTCACCCCTACCTTGCTAGCTAACCCATGCCATCTCTAGAGCATCTTCTGTTTAAGGAGCGAAAATGAGGGACTAGGGCTCTCCCCACCTTGCTATCACCCAGCACCAGGTGACCATCAATCAATAGTGAATATATGAGATTTCATCTTCGCCTTCCATTGGCCATCAAATGGAAGAAACGAGTGTTTGCATCACCCTCTCTAAGCCATCTCAGTCTTCATCTCTATCTCCAATCCATGATGCAAATCAAAAATTTCCGACAGTGGAAAAATATTTGGTAGAAGAAAATTGGAGGGAGGAAGAGAACGTACACCGGTTGCATAGGGTTTTAGAGAAGAAGTGTGTGGATCGCGTGGAGGGAGAAGGAGAAGGGGAGGAATGGTGGAGAAAACTCTAATTTTTTATTTCCACTTCAACTTATTAAAATAACAGATTATCGTCTCCCCTTATATAATAGAGGTGGGATTACAAAAATAGAAAGGGTAATAAAATCAAATCCTAACATATCCTAATTGAAATATCTCAAACCGACTAACGAATCGATTTGGAGATCACATCTCCTTATTAAAATAGAAATAAAATTACAACAAACTCAATTAGATGTAAATAAAATTACATGACCTTAATTTAATTAGACTCTAATTAACTAGATGGAAAATCGTAAGGATGAGGTGGAGTGGAGACAGAAGTCCAAGCAGAAGTGGCTGAGAGATCTTGCTGGAGGAGATATTGCTGGAATATTGTAAGGAGGAGGTGGAGTGGAGACAGAAGTCCAGGCAGAAGTAGTTGAGAGAAGGGGACACTAACACTAGATTCTTCCACAACATGGTGTCTGGCAGAAAAAGGAGAAACCACATTCACGAGCTCGAAGTGCGGGGGCTGAGGACTTCAGGGGATGCGCCGATTGGTAGCGCTGAGAGGGCATTTTGTGGAAGCATCGAGGAGGCAAAAGGGAGGATGGGGTTGGATGGGGAAGGGGTAAGTCTATGTCACCGATGCAGTCTGAAGAACTAGTGGCGTCGTTCACAAAGGAGGTGAAGAGGGCTATTTGGGGGATGAATGCGGACGGAGCATCGGGTCCAGATGGCTTTCCAATTTTGTTCTACAGAGAGTTTTGGGATCTACTGAAGAGTGATATTCTGGAGATGATGGAGGAGTTCAGGGATGGCAACAGGGGCAAGGAGAAGGTTAACAAGGCATTGATTTTCCTGCTACCCAAGAAGGAGATACCATGAGAGTGGAGGATTACATACCGATCACTTTGTCCAACGGAATCACCTCATCGTTTCTAAGGTTCTGGCAAACAAACTCAGAGGGGTGATGGACTATTATTCTGCAGGGGCAATTTGCTTTTATACCGAGTTGTCATATGACCGATGGTCTGGCCATGGCTTCGGAGATTTGCTTGGAATGGAGGCATAGGAACACAAAGGGAATGACGTGGAAGATTGCTTTCACCAAGGCATATGATTGCGTGGACTGGAAATGCTTGTGGCTTTCCTTGAGGATGAGAGGCTTCCTGGAGTGCTGAATAGAATGGATGAAGAGATGCATCACTATGGCATCTTTTTCTATCTTGGTGAACGGTAGACCTGAGGGGGCTTTTTTCCAGCCACAGAGGGGGGTGCAACAAGGGTGTCCCTTGGCGCCAATGATGTCTGTTCTGGTTGTGAATGCTTTGGCGGTTCTTTTCATACAAGCGGTTGAGGGGGGTGGTGTGAAGGATTTAGGGTTGGAGACATCTCGATCCCGTTATTGTAGTATGCGGATGACACGGTCCAGTTTCTTGGTGGAGCGGAGGAAATGAATAGTAGAGTGGCACAGTTGTTGAGCATTTTTAGCTGTCTCTCTGGACTGGAGATAAATGTGCAGAAATCGGTGGTCATCACTTTTGGACTGTAGGAGGAAGAACGAGGCACTGTTGCGGAGCTGCTTGGTTGCTCTCTGGGAGAGCTACCGATCACCTATCTCGACCTCCCGTCGGTGGCCGACAAGTTAAAAATATCAGATTGAGAAGCGATCGTTCAAAAGATGGAACTTAGGCTAGCTGGACAGAAAGCAGCTACACTGTCAAAAGGTGGGAAACTAGTGATGTTGAAACATGTGCTACCAGCAATACCAATTTTCTTTTTTTCAACCAGACTGATGCCGGTTGGGGTTAGAAAGAAGATTGAGAGGTTGATGAGAAGATTCTTCTGGTCAGATGGGAAGCAACACAGGTCGGGCCTGCACCTGGTTGGTTGGGGGAGATCACCAGAGCTCGAGATCAGGGAGGTTTAGGAGTCCGGGACGTGGCGTGCATGAATAAGGCCTTGCTGACTAAGTGGGTGTTACGAATATGGGGTAACTCTGAAGACTTGGCCATAAGATTGTTGCGGGAGATTTATGACGTGAAAGGAAGCCTGGTGGCAGGGACATCTCGTTTTGAGTCACCTTTATGGCAGGGGGTATGTGAGGTCCTGCCGATGATGGCTCTCAGGATGAGGCCTAAGGTGGGAGATTGGAGGATCTTCAAATTTTGGAGGGACAACTGGACGGGAGATGGTACATTGGAGATGAGATTTTTGAGACTTTATGCTTTGACGGCAGCTAAAGATATAAATTTGAGGTCAGTAGCTCAAGCTGGGACTTGGATGCATGAGTTTGCAGCGGTCCTTTCTGATAGAAGGAGAGAGGAGCTTGGTACCATGCAGTCGGCGATTCCAGAATCGAGTGTATTCAATTTGAACAGAGACCATTATGAATGAAGGGACGCAAAGGTATTGGTAAAAAAGTTGTATGCAGAATTCAAAGGTGGGTCAGAAGGTCAAGATCGGGATCTCTGCCAAGATGTAAAGATTATTTGGGCCAGCAAGATTCCAACCAGGATAAAGGTCTTTCTTTGGTACCTGAGGAGAGATAGACTTTGTGATAAAGAGAGGAGAGCGAGGATCTTTGGGTTGCAGAATGTTACATGCGAAAAATGCGGGGAGCAGACAGAAAATTCGGAACATCTCTTCTTCAAGTACGCAGCCTCCGCACAGGTTTGGAGGGAGCTAGAGATCACGTGGGTCATATTTGATGGCTCGGCGGGTTTCTGGGAATCGATAAGGAAAGTAGGAAGTAATTCCATGGATGGCGTCGCTAAGCCTTTTGTGGCACTCTGGGCAATCTGGTTAGCAAGAAATGATCTTATCTTTAAAAACCATCTATTTTACTCAAAAAATGTGGTGTCTCATTGTAGGGCTCTAACGAGCTTTTGGGAGTCCAGATAATGTAATTTGTATTTCCCCTTCTTTATTATAATATAATGTTCTCGCGGTGACTCCCATCTCGGGAGCTCACCCTCTTTGTCATCAAAGAAAACTAGATGGAAAATCCTAATTGGATAAATTAACAGATGGAAGTCTTAATTTTGCTCTAATACTCTGTTCAAGATGCATCAGCTCTCTGCAACTTCGAAAAACTCATCTCTTGATGAGCGACTTTGTCTTTAAGGGCTGCAAGCGAGAATTCACTCGAATTCATTGGACCAGTCTTTCTAATTTTGATCCACTTCTTCAATTCAACATTATGTTTCTAATTCTTTTCCATTGAAGGGTGCATCTGCAATTTTTCTACCCCATCAATTAGGCACATTCTCCGCCACAAGTATTTCCTCACTTAAACCTTTAGATAAAAAGGGGTTGAGGGAGGAGTAAATGAGCAAAACTTCAAGAGCTTTTTGACTCCCTTTTCTTGGGGAGCAAACATCCGATCAATTCGGAAGCCCTTTATCTCGCTAGGGTTTGGACCTTCGAAACCTGATGGCAATGTCGAGAATGGTGGAGGTAGCAACGATGGTCGTGCTTAACTCACACGAGGCACCAGCAGAGGTCATGTAAGTCGTGTACGAGGTAGCAAATGGGCTCGAAGAACGCTCGGAGGTGGCGGTGGTGATCATCAAGGTGGGAGCAGTGGTACCATGGAGGTCGACGGGGGTATGGGTTGGTTTGCGATGCGAGTGGGGCTTGGGGAGTTAGCAATGATGATGGTAGGGATGGCGGGAGGGCAATGGTCGGATCAGAGTTGGTGGTGGTTGTGGTTTGGATAGGCGGTGAAGGTGGTGCCGGTGAGAATGGTGGTTCGACAGGAGGCGAGGGTAGTGTTGGCGTAGGGAATTGTGCTGGAGGGGACAAAGATAGTGGATTATCGGCTTGTGCAGTGCGGATGGGAGTCCGAAAACTTCAAGGACAGTAATTGGGGAGGAGTTTTCTTCCTCTTTTTTCATTGTAGCTTTCAAAATCATCTTGTATATGTTTTGTAATGGGGAGACCTTGTGATTGTTACACTATCATCTCCTTGATGATGCGATCCAAAGTGTGACGCATTTTAGCACAGATTTCTTGCACAACTGGCATTGCAAACAAAATTCGCCCACGTGGGGAGATGTTGGCGGATATTGGTGACCCTCGCTCTCGTACCCCCTTCTGGCAGGGGATTGTTTCAGTGACCCATCGGCATTCTCATCTCTTTGCTGCCGTTCTCGGAGATGGCTGCTCTTTCAAGTTCTGGACGGACAGATGGGCGGGTGATGCCCCCTTAAGGGATTCTTTCCCACGTCTTTTTGCCTTGGCGTCTAATAGGCGCGCTACTGTGGCTTCATCTTGGTCGGGGGATGGTTGGTTCCCGTCGCTTCTGGGCAACCTCTCTGATCAGCGATTCGATGAATTTCTTGCGCTTCTGGAGTCTATATCGAATGCGCCCAGACCCACGAGGGGTCGGGACCACTGGGCTTGGCGGGAGGGCGACTTCTCCACTAGGAAGGCTTTCAAGGCAATCTCCATTCATCCTCTGGGCGATTTGGAACCCCTCAACCGCGACTGCAACTTCCTTTGGGGCTTGAGGCTTCTGAAACGGGTAACTATCTTTCTTTGGCTTTTCCGCAGAGGGAGGATTTTAACGCGGGATCGATGCGCTAGACTCTTTGGTGCTTTGGCTTCGGTGGATTGTGCTCTCTGTGGCAACGACATCGAATCCTTATTTCATCTTTTCTTCGGTTGTCCGGTCACTGGTGGCATTTGGGATGAGGCGAGAATGTCTTGGAACAACACTTCGGACTTGGTCGGTTTTTGGGACTCTTTACGCTCCAACAAAGGCAGGGACCGCAGGGACTTCTTGGGCATGTTTGCTTGCATTTGAGCGATCTGGTTGGGGCGTAACGCGACAATTTTCAGAGGCCAGAGGTTTTACAAGGAAAATGTTTTGGCTCACGCGGCTCGTTTAACTTGCGATTAGTCGTCGGTGTAATTCGCGCCTTCTTGTGTGGGATCTTCTCGATCCGGTCTCTGTTCCTTCTCTCTCTAGTCATGTACTTCTCTTTCTATTTTCCGCTTTATATTAATAAATTTTTTTGGGGCGAGCGCCACGCCGTGTCTCCCCCGAATCGTTAGTTTTCAAAAAAAACAAAATTCGCCCACGATGTGTCTCCATGATCATCCGAAAGGATCGTTAAATTGTGACAACTATTTGAATGACATGCTTTGATACCAATTAATGCTCGAAAAACTCTGACACGATGAAAGAAAATTGAAGGGAGCAGGAAGAGAAGATGTGTCGATTACGTGGGGTTCTGGGAAGAAGCGTGGAAATCGCGTGGAAAGAGAAGAAGGGGAGGGATAGTGGAGGAAACCTTAATTTTAATTTTCCACTTTACTAATTAAAATAATGGACTACAGTCCTCTTTATACAAAAGGGGTGGGAATATAAAATAAAGAATAAAAATCAAATCCGAGCTTACCCTAATTGAACACTAAATATCTCAAACTAACTAACTAATCGATTTGGAGATCGCATGCGATCTCCTTATTTAAATAAAAATAAAACTGCAACACACTCAATTAGCTGTAAACATTTTTATGAAAAAAAGGTTGAACAGTCGTAAACATAATTAACTTGATCCTAATTTAATTAGACTCTAATTAGTCTGATGGAAAATCCTAATTGGACAAAATTAATGGGTGAACTACTTAATTTTGCCTTAATTCTCCGTTCCACGCTACATCAAATCCATCTCTGATTTTCTATCCTCTTCATGGATAATCTGCAGGTGCTTCACATTCTCAATGTCGTCTAACTTGGTAAACCACCTCATGCTTTGCGTTGCACCTGACATGTCGCAGAGCATCGATGCTCTTGTTGTACCTCATCAACTGCGATCTTAAATGTCTCAATTTGGATGTGAGACAAAACGTAGCCAACCCATTCGATTGATGCTTCTTCCAATATTCCTTCACCATCTCACGAAAACCATCCAACAGAAGCCAAGAGCGCTCGAAATTAAAGAAATATCTCACCCAAGTCCCCTCCCCAGTCTCCAGCAACAAAGGCATGTGATCTGACTGTGTCCGTGGTTGTTCCTTTGCGTTGGCCACAGGGAAGGCCTCCAAGGCTCAACCTACATAAGATAATGGTCAATGTGTAATCTTGACCTGGAGTTCCATGTATAGTGACACCCCATAACATCAATAAGATCTAATAGCAATGTGAAATAAAAGTGGCGAATCCATTAGAGTCGGCATCCACGACTCAAGATCTTTGTCTCCGAACAATTAATCTCCCTAACACGACGAAGCTCCTCCCATAGGTCAAGAAGTCACTGAGATTCAGAGGCGCATAAACATTGGTAAGAAGGATTTGCTTGTCGTAACTCACCGCAAAACAATCGAGAGGGCATGACTCCCACAAATCGCATGACCCTTCATGACGAAATGTCTCCATTCCATCCACGCATTAAGCCTTCTAATGCCCCTTCCGAAGCCATAACCCTAAATCCTGACAAGTGCGGCCCACCAATATCCCTCCACACGTCCTCAAACTGTTGTGAAACCTTAGTTTCTTGAAGCATCACAGTATCAACTATGAACTCCATCATCAACTCCCGAACTACCCTTTGTTTCTCTGAGCATCCCAGACCCCTGAAGCTCCGGGTGAAGAAAAAAAAGTCCATTTAGCAACATGTGCACCCCCTTGGGAAAAATCGCACGGAAGCACTCTGCCATTATCTTGTAAGACATACCATCCTTGAGGGCTCCACTCTGAGCCCCTTACGCTATCGCAGCAATTGCGGTCTCTCACTGCAGCTTTCCGTACGACACTTTCCCTATGTACTTGAGTGTAGAAGCACCCACAACATAAATAGCTTCAGCATCCTCCTGGCTCCTGCGGCGAAAGGACAAAGGATGCCTCCCCAAGCAACCATCTATCGACGGATCTGAATACCCAAGTTTTTGGCGAGAATCACCCTCTCCTACTTCTGATTCCATCTTTTCCCCAAATAGGGGATTCAGGATGAGTGTAATTTGCTATGTATATATCCCCCATAGTTTATCGTTCCTACAATCAACACATTCTTGCTGCCTATATCTGGAGCCTAATGGAGTAGCAGGATCTTGGTTCCACAGCGATTGGCTGCCCCTCTGTGCTTTTGTGGGCGCTCACGTCCATCCTCATGCTCGTGAGTCCAGGTTTCCATCAAGGAAGACAGATCCCCTTGTGGCTACTAAAGTCTTCTCCCAGAATCCGTCTTGTTTTAGGGTCCATCAATTAAGTCAGGATGACTCGAGTAGTCACATGATTTTGCCATTGGAAGTCCAGCCGAAAGGCCCATTCATGGTATCAGTCGGATCCTCAAATGATGAAGTCTTCGGATCTCCAATAGATATTGTCATCATCATACCCATCGGTTCCCCATGATACGAATCCGAGGAAACCATCACAGCCCTCAAGCCGTTCGAACCCAGATAGGGGTCCATGAAGGTAACTGGATCCTTATAACCTCCAACGTTCGCAAGCAGGATCCCCTTCAAAGAGGATCGTATCTCCCCGGGAGTATCTCGATGTTCGGTGCAAAACAAGGCATCATCTTCTCAAGAATTCGAATGTGGAAGGTGAATTGATGTGACTCCTTACCTTCCCATCGACTATCTACCGTGTTGGCAGCCAGCAGCTCCTCCACACAATCTGGAATAAGGCCTTCACCACTGCAAGCTTCAGGATGGAGGGTGGTGATGGGTTTCTTAACACAGCTTCGACAACAACATCCTTGACATCCCCTTTCTGCAGCCCATCCCATACGACCAAGACAATCTTCCCGTAACCCGCAAAGAGTTTTTTCAAGGAAGCCCAATCACATGAATGTAGGGGAATACCCTTCAAAACCAGAAGCCTATAGGTCATCAAGTGGGCCATACCATCTCTAACATCAGTCTTCGCCAAGAAACGACCCCACAGGATGTTTCATAGACCATATCAACTAAGAGGGCATGAATCTCGAAGGCAGTCAAGCCCTCCAAGCAAACTAATGACCCCGAGAATCGAGATGGACGATGTCTTCTCCAAAGATTTATCCCACCCTCATGGTGATGTCCTCCATTACCATGACCAATCGATTTGGCATGGTCCAACACCAATCAATAATGAATCTATTGGTGAGTATTCGGACGCATTTCATTTTAGCACACACCCATGCATCTTCTTCCTGTAAGCCCAAGCACGATGGCCAATACCACAACACATGTAGCACGTCACAGTGTTCCTACACGTTGCGGCCATGTGCGTGCACTCACCGCATTGAAAGCATCCATTCCTTCGAGAACTATACCTCTCCTTTTCCCGAGGGTACCCTGCTCAGACACCGAATGACATGCAAGCTAAGTTCCCCGCCTTCCGATTACTTTCCTTTCTGCCTCCACCTGCCTTCTTGGTCATCAAACTCGCCATGGTTGTGGAGATGTATGACACCAACTTCGCTTTCTCTCGGTGCCATCTATCACTCAAAAACACTAGATAAGTTCAAAGACAAAAGGGAATTGTATATGTTATACAATATAGATAATTGATGGTTGAACCACGAATAAAATGAATTTTTATATTTAAATTATATTTTACAACTAAAAACCTGAAACCAAGTTAGAATAACTTGGTTGACAAAAAATATAAAATAAAGAAAAAGAAATCACCACAATAATGTAAATAACTTATACATATCTCTACATACCACTTAAGCAATTTTATTAATTTTATTTTGAAGAGTAAATGAACTCTTACTCTAACTTCTAGAGAAACATATGACACAGAAAAAAAACTGAGAAAAACTCTATCCAAATAAAGAGGCCAATAAACTAAACAATAGTTGGTATCTATATTAACTTTCTCATGCTCATGATTATTTATAGAAAACCCGATTTCACCTCCATTCACTTTTAATAAAATTAACTTTAATATAAAATACAAAAAAATGAAAAAAAAAACAAAAGATAGATTTTTGAACCTAGTGCAATTATGTTTAAAATAAACTACGTAAATGCCTCTAAATTATACACTCAATTTCAATGCCAAAACCTAACTTTAAAAAATAAAATTATGGTAATCGGTCTTTAAGATTTATAACAATATGATCCCGAGTACTGAAATTTAGTTGTTAGTTGTCTTTCTAACCTTAAATAACATTAGTTAAAAAATAATTAGAGACAAATCTCAAAGATCGAGTGCTACATTGTTACTTCTTGAAACTCATGAGTGACAAGGAAATTAAGTGCATAGTTCAGGAACTTTTGTAATTTACTTTTGTATTTATAATAAAGAACCAACTTCAATTAATTTTATCTTATTCATAATAACTCAAATTGATGTAGTTCTTTTGTACCATTTAGAATAAAATGTGAGGCACAGATAACAGAAATATTCCCACAAAAATATTTTACAAACAAAATTGCAAACATGAGAAATACGCTCACTGGCTTCAGACTTGTAACTGATTACGAGATAGATCCAAACTCACTTTCAAACTTCAAACTAAAAAAATTCTAAACTAAAAAAATATTTCAAAAGCCAAAATTCTTAAAATGTAAGCATAGTTGGGACCATGGTTTGCGTTTATGGTATAATCCCTAACTTCAAAAACTCGTATATGTTTATTCAGCGTAGCCATTTTTAAAGTTCTCCATTAACCTTTAACTAAATTATAAAAAAGCTAAAAAATTAAAAATGCAAAAAACTAGCTTTGGACCATGTATAAAGAACAAATAATTCAAAGTTAGACTTTAAAAATTAATATCTTTTCATTTTAACTCATTTTTTATTGATTCAAATTTCTTAATGAAGGTAATAATCATCAATTTACTAATAAAACATGATATAAATATCTTTCATTTTGTAAATGCAAGAAGTTTGAATCTGGTTCAAAATAAATACTTTTAATTGTATAAATTCATAACTCTAAAAATATGCATAATTGCAAATTTACTACATTGAGATAGTTGTCCGTAACTTGAGCCCTGTTACCATCTCGTGTCTTAGATCCAGACTATCAGGGATTACTGGTCCAAACAACTTGTTGAGCTTGGGCCTAACTAGAGCCCTTGACCACATACCAAAATGCTTAAGCTCAAATTAACTAGTAGTAGCCCCCACTACTTATAAGCTACTACAACACTTTGTGATAACTACATGTTGCACTATGTTTGGGGTGATATAATCAACCCCACTTACATTCGTAGCATCCTTGTTAAGCAATGTCCCATTACATATTTCCAAATACCAGTGGTGGGTTCACCTCTTGGTTAGCCCTTTCCTCCTAACTCTGTGGTAGTACCACATTTAGTAATCACAAACTAGTGGTAGTAGCTTATAAGTAGTAGGGGCTACTACTAGACAACCTGGGCTTAAGCATTCTGGGTTGCGGTTCAGGGCTCCAATTGGGCCCAAGCCAAACAAGTTGTCTGGGCCAGTAATCCCCAATAAAGGATCGAGTCTAGAGCCCGAGACGTTACAGATGGTATCAGAGCAGATTCCCCTTAATAGTGGAAATGTTGCCCAAAAGGTAGAACCACCCCTACCATAGCGTTAAGAGGAAAGGGCTATTAAAGAGGTGAAGCCACCATTGTTACTAGGAATATATCATGGGCCATTGCATAACGAGGACGTTGCGAATATAAGTGGTGGTGATTGTAGCACTCCAAACATAGTACCACATCTAGTAATCAAAAAGTATGGTAGTAGCTTATAAGTAGTGGGAAATACTACTAGACAACCTATGCTAAAGCATTTCAGGTTGTTGTCAAAGGCTCCAATTGGGCTTAAGTCCAACGAGTTATCTGGGCCTATAATCCCCATTAGCGGACCAAGTCTAGGATTCGGGATGTTACAGAATGGAATCAGAACAGATTCTCTTTAATGGTGCAAAGGGCTACCCACGACAAGGTAGGAAATGTCGATATCGACACCATATCGATATGGTGTCGATACGATATTTTGACGATATATCGCCCATATCGACACAGATTTATGAAGGACCCGAAAAGAGGTATATATCGGCATATCAATAACGATATCAGTCCCATGTTGATACCAATATATCGGCGATATATCGCCGATATATCACGATATTTCGCACCTTGACCTGCGATTGGAGCCACTCCTACCATAGATTTAGGATGACAGAGCTACCTAAGATGTGAAACAGTCACTGTTACTGGGAATATGCAATGGGCTATTGTGCAACGGCAACATTGCGAATATAAGTGGAGGTAATTGTAGTACCTCAAACAAAACATAGTACCACATCTAGTAATCACAAAGTGTGGTACTAGCTTATAAGTAGAGGCTACTACTAGACAACTTGGGCTTACGCATTTTGAGTTGTGGTCAAGGGATTCAGTTGGGCCCAACCCAATAAGTTGTATGGACCAGCAATCCCTGATAACGGATCGGTTCTAGGGCTCATGAAGGGACTTTGTCTCATTTCGCTTCAATTTATGTGTATTCTTGTATAAATGCCGATTTCAACATAGTGAAATCTAATTTTTGTTGTTCTGGTGTTTGTGTGTGTGCACGATTGTCTTCGATTTCGTTTAACTTTTTCGTTTTTCCACTAATTTGTGTGATTTTTGTTTAGTCTTGAAGATTCTTTAACAATGGTTATTGTCCTTGATCATTTTTATCAAAGGACGTTCACTAAGAATGGTGAAGCCTTCCCCCACTTTAAGTAGGGTCGGCTACATGGATTCTTGATGAATCCATATTGAAAGGTCCGATTATTTTTTACAATGGTTGTCGGCTACCTAACGCAACCCCACAAGGAGGGATTTGAACTCTGATTTTGGGTGGTAGGCACACTACACTACAACCAAACATCATTTTGATCAAAGGGCTTACAACAACAACAACAAATCTTTTTCCCACATTAAGTAGGGCCGGCTACATGGATTTTTTGCCTCCATTCAGAACTATCTGGGGTCAATCAAAGGACGTTCATTACTTTTAAAAACTAGCTAAAATCGGACCAATTATATGATTTGTTTAATTTTCATATATGTTGGATTTTGATACAACCTATTACTCATTTTCGCCCCACTTGAAAATCAACTCCAACAACTAAATAAAAACCCTCCTCTTCGTGTAAAATGTATTTAATCTATTTTTCCACATTTCAACTTGCAGGTGTTCGTGTTCTTCTTGAAGTTTTGGTGATTGCACAAGAAGCTTCGAAGCTTTGTGTTTGCATCAGGAAGTGAAGAGAGATCTAAGAGATTGATCAAGAAAAATGATGGAGTTCCTCCATCGAGGTATCACACTACTTTGAGTGTCTCCATATACGAGATCGACCATGAATGATGGAGAGTACAATCAACTTGAATGATTTAAATCTCATTTCCTCAAGGCGTGCGATAAATTCAAAAAGAGATCATGCATCATCAACAATCCATCATCGAATTCAGCAATCATTAGCAGTTTATTTATGCCCCTACATTTCTGATATGCTAAGGAGACTGAAGAGTAAGTCCCCTGTTCATCATCCATCCGTACAACACATCTTAGCAAAACCCGACCACCATAGTCAACCTCAACAAATCACATCCATATTTTATCTTTTGTAGATGATAGAGCCTTTTCTTGGGTCTTATTTTTCTTCCTTGTACTTATTTTCCAGTTCTAGTATTAAATGTTGCATTTCATTTAATGTATCCAACATCTTAGAACTTTCACACAGATCTAAAAATGTACCTCGATCTGAAAAAGACAGCTCGCTTTTGGAAATAAAGTTGTAGAACTCATTCGATCTATAGTGGTGGGTAGATCTCCGATGATCTTTTATTGTTTCCTAAAATTTTCTTGTGAGCTTCGCAGGACTGTCAAATCGTGAAAACGATGTTAGGGATATTTACACCCATAACCCTGAGTAATTCCG
Organism: Ottelia alismoides; assembly: GCA_037367405.1. Lineage (NCBI taxonomy): Eukaryota > Viridiplantae > Streptophyta > Magnoliopsida > Alismatales > Hydrocharitaceae > Ottelia > Ottelia alismoides. The sequence goes on along the minus strand of JAZKJV010000720.1, from coordinate 422,103 downwards.
TAATTACCCCGGAAACCCTCTATAATAACAAATTACGCCCAGGACCCTGAATAATGGCTCTGTTTTACACCCGTAACCTTCCGTTAGTTTAGTGAATTAACCTAACTATATGAGTGAGTTAATTTAACCCATCTAGAATCTAAGGGCTGGATAAACAAAAAGTTAAAAAAAAAAACCAGGCCGAGGTGGCTTGCACGGAGCGGATGGGAGGGGACTTCCAAGCTGGTGGTCGGGCTTTTGACGAGGCGGGGGAAGCTTCGACTGCAACGGGGTCGCGGATTGCAGAGGCAGTGGTAGGGAGGGGGCGTTTCTTGCTCCGCGACAGGGTCGCAGCGGGGAAGGGGGGTTGCAGAGGCGATGGACCTGGCGGGGAGGAGGGGGGCGTTTGCGGAGGCGACGGGGGGTGATGCGGATCGAAATCGCGCGACGTCGAAAAATAATTTTTTTTATGGTGGATTTTTGGTAGAAGAAAGAGAGGGGTTGAGGAAAAGAAACTCGTCGGAAACGAGGGGTTGAAGAAGAAGAAACATGTAGATCACGTGAGGGGAGAGAGAGAGACGGAGATAGAGATAAATCTCAATTTTTTAATAATATTTGACCAATGAAAATTACTGGACCCTCATCCCTTTATATAGGAGGGATGGCATTACAAAAATAGAAAACTAATTTAATTTGACCCCTAATTATCCTAATTGGACTCTAACTAATTAACCGACCAAATTTAAAATTATACTACGAATAAACGTTGGAGATCACAGGCGATCTCAATTATTTAATTAGAGATACGATAATTAAAAAAACGAATAAAATTGACCACTAATTAATTAAATAAATTCGGCCCTATAATTCGAGATCACGCTGCATCAACTCTCCGCCGCTTTAAAAATTCGTCTCCCGACGAATTGCTGGATCTGCAGGCATGGAGGACGACTCGGCGTGTTCAGTCATCTTCGGGAAGAACTGATGTGGAGCGAACGGCGGAGTCCATACGCGGGCGTAGATGCCGCGGTCGTCGTGGTCGAAGAACATGTGCGGCGCGAACGGCGGCGTCTTCTTGATTGTGGTTTCTTCCTTGTGGTGGCCGAAGAATTGATGGGGCATGAAAAACATGGCCTTCGGAGCATCCATAGCGAAGTAATAGCACAAGGAGAGGAAAAGAGGAAATGTGTCTAAGGAATGAAACCATGGGGTCCTTATATAGGGAAAACCCAAGGTCCTAGTCCTATTTGGATAAGGAGGATCCCCATATTTCTGATTTGCAGCCTTTTTCCTTAAATATTTTTGCCGCCAGGGGCTTGGGCGCAATTTTCGCACTCCTCTACTTAAGTAGCCTTCATAATAGGAATTCTTGCACCTTCCCTTTGAATAAAATTTGTTATAAGGGAGGGCTTCCTTGTAAACTTTCCCAAAAGGTTTCCAATCCCACCTGTCGGGGGATTCAAATCTCGTGACCAGCCCTTTAGTTAGGGTTCGCCAAAACGTCATGCGCATATTGCGCGGTCCGAAGAGGCGGCTTTGCGAGGGTTGGCGCGGCGCTGCGGGCGGCTAAAGGGGGCGCGGCCAGGGAAGGCGCCTGCGCGCGGACGGGCTGCAGTTGGGGTCGGTGCCGCCGCTGGAACGCGAGGAGGTGGACAGCAGGTTCGCGTGCGGCACCGGGTAGAGGGCGGCGTGCCTGGTGGCAGGGACGTGGGCGGTGGCTGTACGATGGCCCACGGCACTCCGTCGCGCGGGCTTCGGCGGTGGGGGCCAATGACGAGCTGGGCGCCTGGGGGTAGGGGTTTGGAAGATGGAAAGATGGCGGCTGCACAGATCGGGGGAGGAGGCGGTATGGAGGGAGGGTCGTGGAGGGAAAGATGCGGGAATGGGACTGCGGGGGTGGGGGAAGGCACCGGCGAGGTTGGGGGTGCACGGTGGAGTGGAGGAATAGGAGGGCTGGGGAGGGTCGGGTCGGGGGCGAGGCACTGGTGGGGAAAGCGCGTGAGGCAGGGGGAGGTGGGCGGCGATGGCAGGGCTGGAGGTGCAGCTGGGGGGTCTGGGGTTTGCGTCGCCCTGGGACTGCCATTGGGGCCGCCGTTGATGACGGGGGCTGATCTGAAACATTCTGAACAGCAAGCGTTTCGGCCCTTTCTTCCTCTAAAACGGCCTGGACAGTGGTTGAATCATCGGGGATGGCTAGATCTTCGACTTCGGTGTCGGTGGTTGGAGGCTTCGATTCGGCGGCGCGTAGGGCTTCGAAGTTAATCATGAGAGCTCGAAACTCGGAATGGATTGTGGTTTGCAAATGATGCAAATCACGTAACATGCGCTCCGTCTCCTTGTTGTAGGCGTCGATGGCTCGTCGTTTTCGCTCGGACGAACGATAATCCCTTGATGCATGCCGGTGCGAATGTCGGTACGGATCGTCAGATCGTGAGGACGATCTGTAGGCCATGCTCTGATAACAAATGATGCGGATCGAAATCGCGCGACGTCGAAAATTTTTTTTTTATGGTGGATTTTTGGTAGAAGAAAGAGAGGGGTTGAGGAGAAGAAACTCGTCGGAAACGAGGGGTTGAAGAAGAAGAAACGTGTAGATCATGTGAGGAAAGAGAGAGAGACAGACATAGAGATAAATCTCAATTTTTTAATAATACTTGACCAACCAAAATTACTGGACCCTCATCCCTTTATATAGGAGGGATGGCATTATAAAAATAGAAAACTAATTTAATTTGACCCCTAATTATCCTAATTGGACTCTAACTAATTAACGACAAAATTTAAAATTAATTCTACGAATAAACGTTGGAGATCACAGGCGATCTCAATTATTTAATTAGAGATACGATAATTAAAAAAACGTAAATAAAATTGATCACTAATTAATTAAATAAATTCGGCCCTATAATTCGAGATCACGCTGCATCAACTCTCCGCCGCTTTAAAAATTCGTCTCCCGACGAATTGCTGGATCTGCAGGCTTGGAGGACGACTCGGCGTGTTCAGTCATCTTCGGGAAGAACTGATGTGGAGCGAACGACGGAGTCCATACGCGGGCGTAGATGCCGCGGTCGTCGTGGTCGAAGAACATGTGCGGCGCGAACGGCGGCGTCTTCTTGATTGCGGTTTCTTCCTTGTGGTGGCCGAAGAATTGATGGGGCATGAAAAACAAGGCCTTCGGAGCATCCACAGCGAAGTAATAGCACAAGGAGAGGAAAAGAGGGGATGTGTCTAAGGAATGAAGCCATGGGGTCCTTATATAGGGAAAACCCAAGGTCCTAGTCCTATTTGGATAAGGAGGATCCCCATATTTCTTATTTGCAGCCTTTTTCCTTAAATATTTTTGCCGCCAGGGGCTTGGGCACAATTTTCGCACTCCTCAACTTAAGTAGCCTTCATAATAGGAATTCTTGCACCTTCCCTTTGAGTAAAATTTGTTATAAGGGAGGGCTTCCTTGTAAACTTTCCCAAAGGGTTTCCAATCCCACCTGTCGGGGGATTCAAATCCCGTGACCAGCCCTTTAGTTAGGGTTCGCCAAAACGTCATGCGTATATTGCGCGGTCCGAAGAGGCGGCTTTGCGAGGGCTGGCGCGGCGCTGCGGGCAGCTGAAGGGGGTGCGGCCAGGGAAGGCGCCTGCGCGCGGACGGGCTGCAGTTGGGGTCGGTGCCGCCGCTGGAACGCGAGGAGGTGGACAGCAGGTTCGCGCGCGGCACCGGGTGGAGGGCGGCGTGCCTGGTGGCAGGGACGTGGGCGGTGGTTGTGCGATGGCCCACGGCACTCCATCGCGCGGGCTTCGGCGGTGGGGGCCAACGACGAGCTGGGGCGCCTGGGGGTAGGGGTTTGGAAGATGAAAAGATGGCGGCTGAACAGATCGGGGGAGGAGGCGGTATGGAGGGAGGGTCGTGGAGGGAAAGATGCGGGAATGGGACTGCGGGGGTGGGGGAAGGCACCGGCGAGGTTGGGGTGCGCGGTGGAGTGGAGGAATAGGAGGGCTGGGGAGGGTCGGGTCGGGGGCGAGGCACTAGTGGGGTAAGCGCGTGAGGCAGGGGAGGTGGGCGGCGATGGCGGGGCTGGAGGTGCCGCTGGGGGGTCTGGGGTTTGCGTCTCCCAAGGGTCGGATGCGGCGGAAGGGGCGCGTTGGCTGGGTGTTGCGAGGAGGGGGCACGAGGGTGCGAGGATGGTGGGTGGAGATGGGTTCTGAACCGCAAGACCTGCGGGGGTGAGGGACGGCGCCGGCGAGGCTGGGGGCTGGAATGGGGTCGCCGGGATTGCGGGAGGGACCGCCGGTGGGGCGGCGAGGGTCTGGGCGGCCTGGGGAGCCGCTGGAGGGGCTGGGACTGCCATTGGGGCCGTCGTTGATGACGGGGGCTGATCTGAAACATTCTGAACAGCAAGCGTTTCGGCCCTTTCTTCCTCTAAAACGGCCTGGACAGCGGTTGAATCATCGGGGACGGCTAGATCTTCGACTTCGGTGTCGGTGGTTGGAGGCTTCGATCCGGCGGCGCGTAGGGCTTCGAAGTTAATCATGAGAGCTCGAAACTCGGAATGGATTGTGGTTTGCAAATGATGCAAATCACGTAACATGCGCTCCGTCTCCTTGTTGTAGGCGTCGATGGCTCGTCGTTTTCGCTCGGACGAACGATAATCCCTTGATGCATGCCGGTGCGAATGTCGGTACGGATCGTCAGATCGTGAGGACGATCTGTAGGCCATGCTCTGATACCAAATGATGCGGATCGAAATCGCACGACGTCGAAAAATAATTTTTTTTTATGGTGGATTTTTGGTAGAAGAAAGAGAGGGGTTGAGGAGAAGAAACTCGTCGGAAACGAGGGGTTGAAGAAGAAGAAACGTGTAGATCACGTGAGGGGAGAGAGAGAGACGGAGATAGAGATAAATCTCAATTTTTAATAATACTTGACCGACAAAAATTACTGGACCCTCATCCCTTTATATAGGAGGGATGGCATTACAAAAATAGAAAACTAATTTAATCTGACCCCTAATTATCCTAATTGGACTCTAACTAATTAACCGACCAAATTTAAAATTAATTCTATGAATAAACGTTGGAGATCACAGGCGATCTCAATTATTTAATTAGAGATACGATAATTAAAAAAACGTAAATAAAATTGACCACTAATTAATTAAATAAATTCGGCCCTATAATTCGAGATCACGTTGCATCAGGGGGGTGGGGGGAGCTTGCAGCTCATGGATGGTGCATTTGAGGTTCCGTTCAGCACCCTTACCACCATATCAGTTCTAGCATTTCGTTCTTGCGAAGAGATGCAATCCTTCCCATCGGACATGGTCCTTCTTACGTCTTTGCGGTTGTTGAAACTCAACTCGTGCAAATGTTTACAGAATCTACCTCCGGACATGAGCGGCTTTACGAGTCTCCAGATCTTAGGATTGAAAGATTGCCCTCAGATACAGTCCCTTGCAGATGTGATACTTCCGCCCTCTCTAAAGGAGTTGGATATCAGATCATGCAAAAACTTAGAATCTCTACCTTCAACTATGAGAGAGCTCACATCTCTCCACAATTTGAAGTTGGTCGGATGCGAGAGCATGCAATCATCTTGGAGTTTTCCTCCCCTCGTTAGAACGAATACAAATAAGAGATTGTGATAAAATTGAATCTTTGCCTTCAGATATGAGCAGACTCGCTTCTCTCCTCTCTTTGGAGCTGGAAAAATGCCAGGGGATGAGATTGCTACCGGATTTGAGAGAGATCACGTCTCTGCAGAGGCGATGGAGCCGGCGGGGGGGTAGGGGTGGGTTGCAGAGGCGATGGAGCCGGCGGCCGAGGCTAAAGCTGGCAGCGTGGGGGAGGGGGGTGTCGTGCTTGCAGAGGCGATGGAGCTGGCAGCGGGGGGACCGACGGGGGGGATGCCTGGAGCTCGTGAGCTGGGGGCGGATGGAGCTCGCCGGCGGGGGGAGGGGGTGCCGGACCTCGCGAGCTGGGGGCGGAGGTGCGGGGCAGAGGTGAGAGAGCGGGCCAGCTTTTGTGGGGGAGGGGAGCATGATTTTGTTTGATATAAAGAATGGCATCATGTTTTAAATTTGATGTGTTTCAGAGGGTAAAATGGTCAACATATCACTTTTCCCGTCAAAGTTAACGGACAGTCAAGATGGAACTTGATACATGGTTATGCCATGTAAAAGTTAAGCATTATTCAGAGTCCTGGGTGTAATTCGTTATTATAGAGGGTTTCCGGGGTAATTACGGAATTACTCAGGGTTATGGGTGTAAATAGCCCATGATTTTATTGACATGCTCTGAATTCACTTTATTGCAAAGAGGAAATTGGAGATAAGTGAGACGAGAGAATAACCATGACGAGCCTTGTGGGATAAAAGGGGGGATGAGATGTTGATTGTCACTGAAAATTAGAGGAAAACAATAATGGTGGAGGTAAGCTTCAAACTCAATTCATAATCTCACAACTTTTTTTAAATTTCCTCTACTCTTATGACAAATCTCGCATCTCCTTCCTGCCTCTCTCTCGAAAAGAGAGGTGGTCACACTACTTCGATTTCAGGGATGTCATGAGAGTTTTGAGACTACTTCGGAATCCCCATCAAAAGTCAAGAACCTCAAACAAGAACCTTTCGGAAAGAAGGAAAGAGAGATGGAAGCTAGAAAGGAGAAGAGAGTGAAGCAGCCACAGGATCTAAACTGCATGTGAGAGGTCGATCCCCCAGTCCTTGCTTAGACCAATCGTAGCTACGATGTCTGCAAGACTCACTCTGGCAATGCACTTGGTTGAGTTATAGGGCTCCTCGAGGACTGCCCTAAATCACCTGTCTATGCAACAATGACCTTGTAGCCCCTTTATAAAGATCGATAGAATTACAAATAAAGAAACAGAAAAATTAAATCATATCAAGCACTGATTAACTTCTAAAGGTAATCGAACCTAATCAATTAAATAGCAATCCCTAAAATATTGAGATTTTTAATTGTTCTCCAATTTATTTGATCAAAATAAAATATAAGGTATACATATAAACTGAAGGAAAACCCTAATCTGTGAATGCATGTCACTGCATTAGATAGGCTTTGGGAATCCATTGGTGAGGCAAGCGCTCGATCTTGTAATGATCCGCTCATGCTGATGGTTTCGGTTTTGGGCACTTTGGCTTGTGTGCAATAATGTAATACCTGCAGCAAGACATTCTATGTGGATAATATAGTTGAGCATGTCATGGTTCTTGAAACTCGTAATTGTTGGTGTGAGTTATAATATATAAAGCTATGTGAGCACCAATCCAGGTGACATCCATTTTTACTCTCAAAATAGAATTTCTGCAAAAAAAAAGAATAAAAACATTTGGGATACAAAATCCTAAGCCAAGATAGTTTTTTTTTGTTTTATTGTTCGAGAAGATTAATCCAACTTCAATACTATAGTTCGAGAAAATTAATCCCACTTCAAGAATATTGTTTAGACAAAAAACCATCGACATTTATCAAATATTACAATACCTAACAAATAGTTTATATACAAAACAAGCAAAAAAACAATTAAAAATAACCAGAAAAACAAAATGCTTACTCTACAGGTTCAGAAACAGCATCTGAATACTTGCAAGTCACAGACTCCTCTCTATCAGCATAAACATTACAGTATTGGACTCCACTTTTACACAATGTGCCTTGCCATTTGTGATCTGTCTGGGCTTCACTATTATGGGACCTCAGATGCACAACAAGATTTTGAGATACAACAGGAGAACCAGATAGAGGTGGAACTAATGGGGGCTGAGACAATGGCATAGGAGGTGGAGGAGGAGTTGGTGGCGGCTCATCAGGAGGAGGTGGAGGTGATTGGGGTAGATTGCCAGTCTCCTGCCCAAACTGCACCCCACTTCCCACAAATTGAGCAAGTGGAGTAATGGAAGAGGGTATAAAAGGGAGAGGTGCACACATAGTAGGGTGGACGCCACTACTTGGTGCCATGCCAGCAGAAATGGGATTCAAAGGAACAGAAGAGCTAAAGCCACCCCAAGAACTATGTGATCCAGTACCAATTGGAGTAATAAATGAGGATGATTTTACAGGAGGGTGCACGACAGGAATTGGAATTGATACCAGGGACACATACTGTAAGCCCCCTGCTGGTACCTTTAGTGGTTCAATTTCAGGTTTCTTATACTGCCAAACTGTCTCTGTAGAAAGAGGAACAGCATGCCCTTCTGTAGAAAAGAAAAAATAGCAAAGCTTATATAAGATAATAGAAAAGCTTATAAAAGATAATAGAACACTTTATAAAAAGAACTGACGTCCTTAATGAAAAAGTCGTCGGAATTTCAAGACAAGAGTCAAGACAGAAGATAAATGCTCGCTTTTATCAGTGTAGGACCAGAAGTTACTGCACCATTATTTGCACGCCACATCGACTGAAATGGTTGCGCAGATTGAGTATGAAATCCAAGTGCTTCCAGATTCATTGCAGGCGATGCAAACTCATCGACGATCTCTGGCATGCTACTAAGCGACATGCTCGTACTATTCCCAACCTTGTTCTCAGCGGAACAGCTAAAAAAATCGTGAGGTTATATAATCTTTATATCAATAATATGTAGTATCTGGAACTTTTTTAAAAGTAAAGATCGATGCGGATATAAATTACAATGATTTAGATAAAAACATCCACATCCACCATGAAAGAATTTCAGCACCTAAAGAATTGAATGTATAAAATTAGAGTACTTACCCAATCAGATTCAGATTTCCAGTGATGGTTCTGAGGCTATCTGTCATGATTTCAACACGAATTTTAGTTAAGCCAAATTTGACACCATCCAAATGCAACTTGGCTTGTTCAGCACCTTCGTATGAACAATAATAAAATCAAACAACAACCACTTTGTTTCTTGAATTCCCAATGAGAAAGCTTTCCACACCCGCAAAAGGCACTGATCAGTTCTTCGTCAGAGACAGATGAGTCTATGTGTCTTACTAATATTCTGCAACATGAAGATTTGGTATCCCTATGTGAATACATAGCCAACCTCTGCCTTTCCTCACTTTCTCTACGCTTCTGGCGAATGTGCGTCATTGCAAGAGCAGCTTCTTCAGAAGATGGAAACTCAAGCAACAAAGCACCTTTACGAGTAAGGTCTAGCACCACATGAGGTATTCTGGCTCCAACACTGTCTAACCAGCAGAAAATCTCATCTTTGGCCCGCTGACCATAAAGGTTTCCAACATATACATAGCAGCTATTGCCAACAACAATGCCATTTTTAATCCCCCGGGTACCCAAACCAATATCCAAAAATTTAACATTAATAGAGCTGCCCCAAGGGGATGAACCATGTACATATTCGCGTGCTTTGACAGCATCCACGATATTACAATATTCAACCAACGCAAAATTTTTAGCAGAAAAAAATAAATATCTTTCTAGAGGCCCAAAATCCTCAAAAAGCAATCTTATCGAAGTTTCAGAAGTTCCATTACCAAAGGAACTTACCCACAGTAAATTGGATGCAGTGAATACATGCATAGCACTCAGATCCCCATCAGTATACCAGATAGTTTGACTTGATAAAGAAACAAAATCCTCACATAATGAAGATTGTTCCCTCAATGCTGCATCAGAGCTAAATCTGCCAGCTGATTCAATAAAAGTATGTGCTTTTGAATCAGGGCTCAATATGTGTTTCTTCAGCAAATTGGAAACAATATTTTCCTCAAAAACAGACTGTGTTTGGTCCAATGCAAGATTCTGTTTAGAAGAGTCTTCCTGAAACAAATCTTCACTCTTTTTATGGGCTGGCGACCTAAGAATTGGCATCATAACTTCAGCATCCTCATTCTCATCTACTGCTTGGCCTAGTTGGCTATCAATTCCATGTGAAAGAGATAGTGAACCAACAATTCGCAACTTTATCTGAAATGTTATTAGCAAAATGAAGCGAAGGAACAGGTGTTCTGGAAGAACAATCAGTTTGAAGTGATGTGGCAACTTTTCCGTAACCTTCAGATCTGTTTTGAGTCTGGGATTGATGATCTGCAAACCTTGATGAGCCAAAACTTTTGTCATTGTTTTCCAAGTCAACATCAACATTTTGCATTAACTCTGAAAGAGGACCAACCACTTTTTCCAGAGAAGATGTTAAACCTGAAAATGACCTCAGAACCAAGTAATATGCTCAGTTTCTTGTATTTCACAAGTATCCAACTCCTTAACGCAGCTTCCCTTTTTAAGGCCTGAATAAGAAAATGGACAATGAATTCCCTCTTTAAGAACTGAATAAGAAAAAGGATAAATGAAATGCAAGTAAAAATGTGATTATTCTAGTTTCGTAAAAAAGTTGTATTCTTATGGAACAAAGTATCCCTTATTTTTTAAAAGAACCATTCATATCTCTAATTTTCATGTGTGTGTGGGTGTGTGTCTGAGCGCATGTGTGTTCTTGTCCTTGAGAAAAGCTTCATGATATAAAGTGCAAGTCCGTGTCCCTAGAGTTGAGAAAACTGCTTTATAAATTAAAAATAAAATAAAATGGAAGATAGGCATATATATGTAGCATTCTGCTACCATTGCCCATTGCCAAAATTGTTAAGTTCATATGTGACAGTGATAGCAAGCATTGCTAGTAAAGTGCCCAATGCAAAAGGCAACAACCTCAATTGAACTGAGGTGCCAACTATATATTTTTAGTATAGACAAGTTTTTGATAGTGCATTAGTCCTATTGTGATTCTTCTCCAATCGCCGATCGCCACATAATCGTTACCTTAAACCAGAGACACTAATGGCCACCTCACTAATGCGACTCCCCCTCCTACAAGCCATGAAGTGAAAGAAAGTCATGTTGACGTCACCCTGTGTTATCGAAGTGGCCTAGATTGCTGCCTCCGTTCAAACTCCTGCTTCTTCTACTCGTCTTCCACTATCATATATTGTTTCCATCTATAAATCTCATCTACTTGAAAGGGCATGGCATTTGCAATTTGGTCAAGCCTGTCAAATTTCTATTGCATGTCATACATCAATGTTGCAAGATCGGACCTCCGGCAAGCCTTCAAATCACTTTTGAACTGCGTAAGTTTGAAAGCAAGGGCACAGCATGGCAGGGCTTTCCTAAGGCAGATTGTTCCACCGTCAAGCCAACCATTCCTTGATGTACAACACCAACATCCAGGATCTTTCAAATTTAAAGTACGAGGATGGTCGCGCATCTTCTCCAGAGTCCTACAACAAAGGCGCACGTCAGAGCAGCTTTTGCGCATCCTCGTGACATTGTCAAGCTGGAAAGACTACATCAACCAACAAAAGAAAAAAAATATGCCAAGCAAACTTTTATGATGAATTATCCAACTGAACTATAGATTCCCAGCATCAATGATCTCAAATTGCAACTCAACAATCAGCATCCATAAGTGGTCGGACCCTGGGTCTCGACCCCCAGTATCCCCAGGTAGGTCCACTGCAAGAACAGTGCATAGCTAGAGCTAGTGCAGAAATTGCAGTCTCGTTTCATTTAACTCCAACTATAAGGTCTCCCGCTGTGAGGTTGGGCCAATGAACAACTTACCACCAAAAAGAAGTCAACTGAGATAATCCTGAGCACGATAAGCACCACCCTAGAGGCTAGATCCCACTAGAGATGCCTCCTTTAAAAATAGCATCCATTCCACCCAATTAGGATGCCCCCAGATCTTCCACAACATCTACCGTAACAAACTCTGTCAACCTAGTTTCATAGACAATCAACTGGATGAGGTCAATTCTTGTGTATGTTCTCACTGGGGAAAGACGCAGTATGCAACAAGGTTTGGTTTGGTAAGTCATCAAGAATAGGTAGTGATGCGTGCCCCTGGGAATGAGAGCATTGACATTTCATGGCCTTCAGCTATTGATGACATGCACAGACAAAAACCAATGCTCTATTTTCGGTTATTTGTAGAAATTCTTTATTTTTTTTGTTGAGATTGCACACATGCGGATGTAGAATCGATTTAAATTCATTTTCTACGTATAACTTAAGTAAGATATTGTATGAAAGTACAAGCCCTTGTACTTTCATTGCTTACGCTTCTCCATAAGACCAACGTCTTTATTTATAACAAAAGAACAATATCTCCCTCGTACAAACGAGTAACCAGCTACAACCGTTCTCTTCTCCATAAGACCTTTCACATTCCAAGTTAGGACATTCATTTAACAACCACATAAGCACTGCTCACCCCCTCCCCACCCCAAACCACCAACCCCAAATAAGCTTCAACCCAACCACTGCCCTCAACTCCTAATTGCACTAAAATACATGGTAATTCACAAAAACGTCAAACATAGACTTCAAAAAAAACGTCAAACATAAACATAATACTGAATTAGCATTAAAAACAATTACACATTAAATCAAAGGCCAAAATTTAAAAATATTTTATTATACAAAATACTTACAAAATCAAAGAATGATTATTGATGTGGAAAGGTGTGAAATGAAAAGTTGCATTCATCGTAGTCCTGGTCCCTGGAGCTGTCTTGTATAGGAGAAAAGCTCTAAGGGAAAATTAAATAAAGTGGACGTAAAGAATTAAGAAAATACAAACTAAAGATAATGAGATATAAATATCTTAATACTCCCCCTGAAGCTGGAGCATATATGTCTATCATGCTCATCTTGGAACACCAACGGTGAAAAGGACCATCTAGCCAGAGATTTAGTAAACATATCGACAATCTAGTCACCTAGAGCAATGTGAGAGGTGGAAATAAGTCCCTTCTGAATTAGATCACGAGTGTAATGGCAATCCACTTCGATGTGCTTTGTTCGTTCATGTAAGGCTAGATTATTAGCTATGCATAAAGCGGCTTGGTTATCACATTTGAGGTGCATAAGAAGAGGCGCCTCAGTAGTTAGGTCAGTCAGGAACACTTGACCCACATCATTTCCAAGCTCCCTTGGGACATGGTTCTATACTTTGATTCGACGCTAGATCTAGCCACAACTGTTTGTTTCTTACTTTTCTATCAAACTAGCAACCTACCTACAAACACAGTAAAGCATGATGTAGACTTCCTGTCCTTGGGGCACCCAGTATAGTCTACATCAGCACATCTAGTAATTGTGAGAGATGTATCTCTTCTGAACAAAAGTCCTCCACCAGGAGAAGACTTCAGATAACTCAAGATCATGTTGATTGCATCCATATGAACCTGCCTGGGTTGCTCCATAAACTGGCTGACTCTACTAAACGCAAATGTTATATCAGGTCTGGTGATAGTGACATATAACAGTTTCCCTACTAGCTCTATGTATCGTCTCTTATCCACCTCTTTAGAGTCATCATCATAGAGCCTAGCATTGGAAAGCATTGGAGTGGTAGCAGGTTTACATCCTGTGATGCTCGTCTCAGATAGGAAGTCAGTGACATATTTCCTTTGCATCATTACATACCACGCTGATTTCTTGCAAATTCTAAATCAAGAAAGTAACGAAGATTGCCAAGGTCCTTGGACACAAACTGTTGTCCAAGGAAATCCTTAGCTGCCTAAATTCCATGTTCATCATTACATGTAATAATAATGTCATTAACATATACCAGAATGCAACGGTACCTCTCTGGGTTCTCCTAACAAAAAGAGAGTAATCTGCGGTAGATCTGACAAACCCCCATTGTTCAATCAACTCTGAGAGCTTCAGCCTTCTGAAACCAAGCCCTCAGACTCTGCTTAAGGCCATAAATGGTCTTGTGAAGTCTGCACACCAAACAGGACTTCCCCTCAGCAGCAAACCCTTGTGGTTGCTGCATGTAGACTTCCACATGAAAGTCCCTATACAAGAATGCATTTTTGACATCTAATTGGAATAGATGCCAATCACGTACCACAGCGACAATAATGAGAACCTGCAGTGTAGAATGACGAGCATTGGAGAAAATGTATCCTAATGATCCACCCCATAAGTTTGGGTGAACCTGCGACCAACTAATCGGGCCTTATACCTGTCTACATTACCATCCGGATGGTGTTAAACCGTAAACATCGATTTGTTGCCAACAAGAGATGCACCAGGGGTGCCTGTACAATACTCTGTGTACTTCGAGACTGTAATGCTGCCATCTCATCCATAGTCAGATGCCACTGACTACTACGCAATGCCTCCTGATAAGATCATGGTATCTCCACAACCGACAGACTCACAACAAACTTTTGAAAATCCTCTGAGAGTCATGCCAGAGAAACATGGCAAGACGATACATAGTGCATGTACGCCTCTTCTTCCCAAGGCAATAGGCACATCAAGGTCCTCAACCTCCTCAGTAGTTGAGACTAGATCATCTAAGGCCTCTTACACATCAAGATGTACAAGCAAATCACATGTGCCATTAGTGAAACTCAAATGCTCAGAACATACCTAGAGTGTGTTGGATGATGGAGGAGGCATATGAGCATGAGGTATGCGCTGATAAACCTGCGGAAAGGAAGAAGATGTAGCGGGTGGTGGAGGAGATGGTGGTGGGGGTGGTGGAGTTGGTGGTGGTGATGGTGAAGTGGAACCTGGAGTAGAGGAAATCAGAGGAAGAGGCATGCATACCTCCTCTCCATTCTCCGAAGGAATGAGCTTGTCATTTGTAAGAGAGAAATACATAATAGACTCAAAGAACGTTACATAAGCATTGAGATAATTACCTTCGTCGAATAGGGTCAAAGAAACGATATCTCTTTTGGGTCCTGGAATACCCAACGAAAACACACTTGATAGCTCGAGGAGAGAGCTTATCAAGACCTGGAGACGTCTGACGAACAGAAGCAACTGACCCAAAAACACGAGAAGTAAGAGAGAAAAGATCCGTCTCTGGAAACGCAATTGAGAACAGGATCGTCTCCCCCAAGACCAAAGAGGGTATACGATTCACCAGGTAGAAAGCAGTTAGAACCGCATCCCCCCAGACCCAGTAAGAATGAGGAAACACAAACTCTGGATCAAGAGGGTCCTAGTAACGTCCAAAAGATGGTGACATTTTCATTTAGTCACCCTATTATGTTGAGGCGTATAGGCATAAGAAGTTTAGCGAACAATACCATATGTAATAAGAAATTGAGAGAGTTGAATACTGCAAAATTCTTAAGCATTATTGGAACAAATATACTTGACATTTGCAGAAAAAACATTCCTTATCTTATTAATAAAACATGACCAGCATCAGACTTGTTTTTAGGAAGAAAGACAACATTGAAAACTCATCCACAACAACAAGATAAAACTCACGCCCCTGATGGTCTGGGACACGACTTGGACCTCAAATATCAAAATGAATTAACTCAAAAAGACTATGACTACTTTAACCCTAATGACTCTAGAAGGTAGACCGATGATGCTTCACAAGCTGGCAGGCCTCGCACTGAAAAGTAGAGCGAGGAGAGAAATCTATGGAAGAACGTGACACAGCTTCTGTAAAGGAAGATGACCAAATTGAAGATGCCATACATAGTGAGAAATGGATCCAGTACAAAGAGAAGAAGCACCAGCATTTGGAGATTGTACCAGCCTGTAAAAACCTCCTTGCTTACGACCAGATCCAATCACTCTACCGTAAGAATGTCTTGAAACACGAGAACAGAAGGGTCAAATATGGCACGATAATATAAATCCTTGGTGATTTGACTAATGGGCAGTAAATTAATAGAAAATTCAGAAGCATAAAAAACATTCTAAAGTCGCATTGCATGATTTATCTACACCTCCCCTGACCAGTTATGGGAGAGTGTGTCCCATTTGCTATTACGATCGATCTCCCTAACTGAGTCAGACTGTAATACTTAAATTGTCCTTTGTCACCGCAAAGATGATGGGATGCTCCT
The DNA here is from genome assembly GCA_037367405.1 of Ottelia alismoides. NCBI lineage: Eukaryota > Viridiplantae > Streptophyta > Magnoliopsida > Alismatales > Hydrocharitaceae > Ottelia > Ottelia alismoides. The sequence continues at coordinate 406,284 of JAZKJV010000720.1, read as the reverse complement.
GAATCCATAATCCATTCTAACAAATCAGCCCTGTAACAGCTATGTTATACCTAATGTGGAAGCTGATGATGAGGCAGCTACCTCTGATCCTGAAGGAAAACTGGTTGACCCAGGAGCAGGCATAATCTCTCTGAGTCGCGCTACAAGTTCACATAATCTTTTATCAGATGCAGGTGATGGACTCCCAACCTGTTGAGTCTGCTCTACAACACGTGTTGAAGCGGGAAACCCATGCTTAGAGTAGCATGTTTCCTCAGAGTGGCCTAGCCTATTGCAGTAAGTGCATGGCTGACGGGGTCGACTACCCCCTCCCTGCCATGTTTACCTCAACCACGATACTACGTAGGGCCTCCCCTACCCGAGATGCATCTATAGCTGAAGAGGTCTAAGACTGATGAATACCACCATGAGATATGTAGAGCCTGTTTAATTTGTGATATGCCTCCTCCATTGGAGGTATGCTGGCATCAGTAAGGATATATGCTAGAGCAATGTCATACTCAGGATCAAGAGCTGCTAGAAAAACTCCACTCATCACCGAGTCTCTATACGCCTTGAGCTGCTCTGGTGTGGCAGTCAATGGAATGAAACCATGGAGCTTCTCAAAACATACCTCTTAGAGAAGTTTAAAGGGTATGGAGAGGACGACCATTATGCTTCGATGTGAAGATATCATGCTGAAGTTGCAGTATATTCGACTCATTTTTCATCGGAGAGTACATAGCGGCGAGAAGTCCCACAAAGCCTTTATAGTAGCCTGACTCAGTATATCGTTGGCTATCTCCTTTGACATAGTTCCAGATAGCCAAACACGCGCATATGCGTCATCGACCTCCCATGGGGCATTAACCCCAGTCTTGTCGCTTGACTCCTTCGTAAGGATGTGCTTCTTGCCATTACACTGCATCAAGCCATGAACTACATAGCCCATAGTTCATAATTCGTTCCATCCATCCTTGACGATGGGTGTTGGACCTTTGAACGCACCCATGGATGAAAATCTGCTTTGTTGTTGTTGGGAAAATAGAAGAACTTGTTTATTCCATACGCCCTAGGCTCTCTTATATAGGAGAGTAGCTAATGGGTAAATTACATAAAGAGTACTGCAGGAATGGAAAATAACCAAAGACTACATAAGTATATATGTTTGCACTCCCCCTCAAGATGGAGCATAGATATCAATCATGCTCAGCTTGGACGCACACTTCTGAAACGGGCCTCGCAGCAATGCCTTGGTAAAAATATCTGCAGTTTGATTTTCTGAACTAACATGGGATGTAGCAATGAATCCCTTCTGGATCATGTCACGGATAAAGTGACAATCAACTTCAATGTGCTTGGTTCGTTCATGAAATGCTGGATTGTTTGCAATGAACAGGGCCGCCTGATTATCACATTCTAAAGCCATAGGAAGTGGGACTTCTATATGTAAATCTGTAAGCACAGCTTTTACCCACATCATTTCTGTACTAGCTTGGGCCATATCCCTATATTCAGATTCAGCACTAGACCTTGCTACCACAGTTTGTTTCTTGCTCCTCCACGAGATTAGGGAATCTCCAACATACACAGCAAACCCAGAGGTGGACTTCCGGTCCTTGGGACACCCTGCATAATCTGCATCTGCACAGGCTGAGATAGAGATCACCTTGCCTTTCTTGAACAGCAGACTTGCACTTGGGGATGACTTGAGGTACCTGAGTATCATATGTATTGCATCCATGTGGACCTGACGTGGTTTGCTCCATGAACTGGCTCACTCGACTCACAGCAAAGGCTATGTCGGACCTAGTGATAGTGATATAGATAAGTTTTCCCACCAGTTCTCTGTATCTTCTCCTATCCACCTCCTCTGTATCATCATCATATAGCTTCATACTGGGATCCATCGGTGTGGTAGCAGGTCGGCAGCCAAGCATTCCTGTTTCACTCAACAGGTCAGTGACATATTTTCTCTGAGACCATTACCAATCCATGCGGATTTCTGGAGAACTCCAGTCCCAGAGAATATCTAAGAACTCCAAGGTCCTTGGTGACAAATTCACTACCCAGCATTTCTTTCGCCTTCTTTATCCCTTGCACATTCATCACCTGTAATCAAGATGTCATCTACATAGACCATGATTGCAATAACACCTCTGGAAGTCTTTTGTACAAACAAAGAATGATCAGCATTTGAACGTTTATATCCCTGTTTCTCAAAAAGGTCTGAGAGCTTCTGGAAACATGCTCTATGACTCTGCTTAAGGCCATAGATAGCCTTATGAAGTCTGCACACCTTGGAACACTCCCCCTCAACAGCAAAACCGGGTGGCTGTTGCATGTAGACTTCCTCCTGTAAGTCACCATATAAGAAGGCGTTCTTCACATCCAACTGATGTAGCGGCCAGTCACAAGTAACCGCAACAGACAGTAAGATCCGTAGAGTGGAATGACGGGCTACAGGCGAAAATGTATCAAGATAGTCCACCCCGTATGTCTGTGTAAAGCCATAAGCAACAAGACGAGCCTTGTATCTGTCAATACTGCCATCTGCATTCTGCTTGATTGTAAATACCCATTTGCAGCTCACTAGGGACACATCTGCAGGTATAGGAACCAGACTCCAAGTTCCTCTAGACTGAAGTGCAGCCATTTCTTCCTCCATTGCTAGACGCCATCTACTATCTTTCATAGCGTCTTGGTAACTCCGTGGAATATCTACAGCTGACAAAGCAACTGCAAAGGTCCTGAAATCCCCAGTTAGTCGGTCAAATGACACAGAAGCTGCTAAAGGATATGAAGCACAGCTTCTCTTCGACTTGCGTATAGCAATAGGAACATCTAAATCAACCATGTCCTCGTCTGGCCTCTGTAACACATCCTGCTCAGAAACATCGTTAGATCCATCAATAGTAATTTCCTCAGAACATACCTTGGGCGAGCTAGGTGATGAATCATGACCATGAGATGGAGCAGGCCTGCGGGGTATAATGAAACGGTAATGGTGAAACAGGTATAGTGATAGGAGGTGCAGATGGTGGTGGTGGTGGCGGTGATGGTGGTAGTGATTGGTGGTGGTGTCACATAAATGGCATCGGTATTAGTTGGAGGTATCAATTGATCACCTGAGGATGAAAAATACATTACGGATTCAAAAAACGTAACATCTGCACTAACTAGATACCGCCTGCGCAATGGATCATAGCACTTGTACCCCTTCTGAGTTCTACAGTATCCAACAAACACACAATTGACAGCCCTAGGAGAGAGCTTGTCAGTACCGGGAGACAACTGGTGGATAAAGGCAACCGAACCAAACACACGAGGAGTAAGGGAAAACAGATCTTTACCAGGGAAGATAAGGGAGAAAGGAATCTGTTCACCTAAAACAGAGGACGGCATACGATTAATTAGGTAGCATGTTGTGAGAACCGCGTCACCCCAGTAAGAATAAGGAGCATGACTCTGTATAAGAAGTGACCTGGTGACATCTAGTAGGTGGCGATGTTTCCTTTCAGCGATCTCATTTTGTTGGGAGGTATAGGCACAGGATGTCTGGTGAATAATCCCTTGGGATGAGTAGTAATGGCTAGGACATGAGTACACAATTCCAGGGCATTATCACTTCTCACAATTTTAATAGATGTGGAGAAAACATTACGAATCTCATTAAGAATATGGATAATAATATTCCCTGCTTCAGATTTATTCTTCAACAAAAATACCCATGACACACGAGAGAAGTCATCCACAATAACTATATAAAATATGTGTCCCTGATGATCAAGAACACAACTCGGACCCCCGGATATCAATATGAAATAACTCAAACTTGGAGGTACTACTCCGACACTGACGACTGGGAAAGGTAGACCGATGATGCTTTCCCAACTGACAAGCCTCACATTGGGATGGATGTGTGAGACAGACCTTGGGGTAACACACGACGCAACTTCTGGAAGCGGTAGATGTCCAAAGCGCAGATGCCATAGCAGAGGAGATACGGGTCCAGTAGGTAGGGATGAGGTTTCAGCAAAAGAAGTCTGATTGAGGCGATAGAGGCCTCCTTGCTCATAGCCACGACCAATCACGTTGCCCGTAAGGATGTCCTGAAAAAACAAGAATAAGATGGATCAAAAACAGCCCGACATTGTAAATCCTTTGTAATATGACTGATAGATAATAAATTCATTGAAAAATCAGGTGCATGTAACACATTCTTGAGCTGCATAGATGATGTCAGTCTAATCTCCCCCTGACCGGTAATTGGGAATGTGTGCCATTGGCGATGACCACAGTTCGACCTGGAGGGATCTGTGTGTATCCTGTAAGTAGACTCTGATCGCCACAGAGATGATGTGTGGCTCCTGAGTCCATGATCCAAGCTAAATTATCTGATCCACTACTAGTAAATGCAAGAGTGTTACCTGATGCACTGGTAGAGGCAGAAGCGGATGCAGCAGCATCAGACTGGTTCTCAGTGGTGGTTGTTGGGCCAGATGGAGAATAATGCCCCTTAGACGGGCAACAAGATCATCAAACCACTGATCCAAAGAGGCAGCAGATGGAGGCTCTATCAGCTCAGCGACTCGTGCAGATGCAGGAAATCCATGCTTAGAGTAGCATGTGTCTTCAGTATGTCTGATGCGATGGCGGTAGGTACATTTTGGCCGAATACGGCCTCCTCTATCATGAGGCCCACGTCCTCGGGTCTGATGGTGAACTCCACGGCCTCTGTTGGCAGCCATGGCTGAGGCATTCTGATTCGTGGCTGTAGATGGAATGGTGATCCGGCTCAATCTGTGAAAAGCTTCCTCCATGGGAGGGATTGTAGAATCTGCCAAAATCTGAGACCGTGTTGCCTCATACTCGGGATCAAGGGCAGCAAGAAAAACTCCCACCATAGTAGCATTCCGGTAGGTCTTCTGTTGCTCTGGTGTGGCTGTCAGGGGCATGAAGCTATACAGCTTCTCGAGCATTCCTCGTAGAGATGTGTACAGTGAGTGTAGAGGACGTCCATTCTGCTTGATAGTGAATATGTCATGCTGGAGTTGCAGAATCTTTGTCTCGTTCTTCGCTTGAGAATATGTGGCAGCCAGAATATCCCACATTGCTTTGGCTGTGGGCTGATGAAGGATATCATTGGCAATCTCAATTGCCAGAGTTCCAGATAACCATACTTTGGCGTATGCATCATCTGCCTCCCACGAGGCATTAACTCCAGTCTTCTCAGCAGGCTCTTCTTCAGTAAGAATGTGCTTCTTACCGGTTGACTTCATCATACTCATGAACTGCATGGCCCATAGTTCATAGTTTGATCCATCCATCTTTACAATTGGCGTTGGACCTCGGAATGCGCCTATGGATGGAATATCTGCCTTGCTTTCTGACATACTGATAGCAGAAGACTGAAGTAGTAGACTGAAGATATGATCGTCTACACGGACATGAACGGGTTTAGTTGCATATGTAGACTCAAGCAACCAAACCCATTACTTTGGAGACGCTCGCGCTTGGCTTAGGGTTCGGTCGCGCGAGATCAACGCACCGTGCGAGATCAACGCACGGCGCACTGCGCGCTGGAAACGCGATGTACGTAAGTGCGCTAGAGGCGCACAGCATGCACGCGAATGCGCTAGAGGCGCACAGACACTTCGCGTCGCACTGCGCGCTGGAGATGCACTGCACGCTGGAGATGCGCTACACGCAGAACGCTAGAGGCGCACGCGCACCGCGCGTCGCAGTGCGCGTTGGAGATGCAATGCAGTGGGCTGGAGGCTGCGCGCAAGAGGCGCAGGACCAGTGCACGACCGGCGGCGCGAGACGGCGAAGAGAGCTCCGGTCTATGCGCGAGACCGACGGCAGAGAGGCTTGGATGGTGGGGATTGGGCTAGGGTTAGGGTTTCGAGAACTCCGGTATAGGACCGTCGCTCTGATACCATGTTGGGAAAATAGAAGAACTTGTTTATTCCATACGCCTTAGGCTCTCTTATATAGGAGAATAGCCAATGGGTAAATTACATAAAGAGTACTGCAGGAATGGAAAATAACCAAAGACTACATAAGTATATATGTTTACAGTTGTATGACATGATGATAACAATCTCCAAGACTGGGTCTGCAGACAAACATACTTGCATCTACACTGACATACGAGAAGATGGATGTGGATTTAGACTCATACCACAACCTCTTACATCTATTGGAGGTATCTTTAGGTAACTAGGGTGTTTTTAGATGATCAAGACATACCCTAGAAACCCATAAACAAATCTAGCATGAGATGGAGCACGCAAACAGCAACAAGGGCCACAAGAGAGGAAACGGTGGCCTTAAGGTTGCACCGAGGGGCGACTGTTGTTGCTGGTCCGCGGCAACAGTGACAGTTGTTGTCGCTATTGTGCGGCAACCGACAACGGCAACTACGGTTGTTGCCGCTGTTCTATTGCGCAGTGGCTCAAGATGGTTGGTGGTGGCGGCTCCGTGGGAACGGCCGGTGGCTGTGGCCGGACGCACGAGATACGCAAGGGTTTAAGTGGGATGGGGTATCTAGGGCGCATACTTCAATCTAGGACTAATGCACTAATACCATGTGGAAAGACGTGAAATGAAAAGTTACATTCATCGTAGCCCTAGAGCTCTCTTATATAGAAGAAAAGCTCTGAGGAAAAATTATATAAAGTGGACAGAAGAAATAAGAAAATACAAACTAAAGATAATGAGATATAAATATTACAACAATTGAAAGATACAAATCAAGTTTATACATGTTATTAACATTTGTAATAGCATTTTTATCATTCTAGGGTTTTGTATATCTTAGGGTATACTTGTATTTTCTCCCTTCCACCTATATATGGGAGGACTCCCCACTCAAAGAAATTAAGAAATTTTTTCACATTCCCTTTTCTCAAGATGGTATAAGAGCCTTGGAGGATATACCTCTCGAGTGATGTGCCCTGAGAAAAAGAGGGGTCCTCGACCTCATCTTCTATTTTCCTCCACAATATACGACCTCACCCCGAACATCGACCTCTATTGTGCCTCGCCTCTGCGCATCTCCAATAACTTCGCGGATCATTAACGCATCCATCGTCACGTCCTCGTGATCGCCTCTAGGGCCCACCACTGTCGCTCAATAACCCTCACCTCTACGGATCGCCTCCTGCCACTCCGTCACCACAACCTCATGTTCGTTCTCAGGTAGTAGCAGCATCATGATCTAGTGTACTCACCTATGCTCCAGTGCCTCCATCGCCACCTCGTGTTTGTTCTTCGGTAGCAGTAGCATCACAATCTCACATGCTCACCTTCACAATTGTTACAGCGTCACGATCTTTTGCACTGCGTGCATCATCATTTTGGTCTTCCAGTAGCACCTTGTGATCTTCATCAACGACTGAGGTATACATCTTTCTCGTATATCATGCAACAACTCCTCAGTATGCAAGAACAACTTCACATTGATGTCTAGATCTTGATTACTTGCATAATATTGCTATGTATTTACATCTCTATGGTTCTGAACTCATGAGACAACGATTGAAATAGATGACTCTTCGACGAATCCTTTCTTTGACCCCATCATCAAATTGGAGTGGAGGCAACTATGTGCTTTGGTCCCAATCACTTATTAAATGTGATCGAAGGTCATGATATGGAGCGCATCATTACCAATGAAGAACCAACGGATAAAATCGCTAAACTTACAACATGGAAAATGGACAATGCAATGGTCAAAGCATGGATCATAAACAGTTGTGTGTGGTATCATCAATGGCATTGTGCACAACAAAACTATTAAGTGCATATGAGACAATTTACAACAAACGTATTCAGAGAAGAACTATGCTAGAAATCTCCAGATATATGTGGATATGTCCCAAATAAATCAAAATGGACGTCCTTTACTCAATGCTAGTCGACCCTAAAATCCATTTTTTAAAGATTGAACCTATACATGCATGTTTGCACACGTGAAACTCAAAGTTCCTTTTGATCTCAACTGATGGTTGGCTTTTTCCTTGGAGGATTGGATCCTCCGCATGAGGCAACTCGAGCACAAATGAACATTGCATCTGAAATCCCTTCAATGGAAGCTGCTTATAATCGTCTTAATAGACTTCCTATCTCCATAGCAGTTGATTGGTGAATTGAGACAACTTTAGCCCTGGCAGTATCTTCTAGTGGAGGTCACGGTACCTTCTACGGTAGGGGTCGTAGTCGTGACTCCTAACACACATGGGCATGTTCATCCCCAGTGCATTTTCAGTGGCCATATTAGTCATATTGATGAGCATTGTCAAGGGAAGCACGGGAAGCCTCCAATGGCAAACCAAATATCTCCCATTTAACCAGATGATACCCCATCCGATCTATCCAGGGCAAGATATGATGATCTAATCCAAAGGTTAAATCACTATTGATTGACATCTCAGCAGGTATCCATTACTTTAGGTGGATCTACCATACCCGAAATTACAGCTTTCATAGGTCCTTCAAGTATATCCTCCAAGTGTTTTGCATGCACTGCTTTATCAAATTCCTCAAGCTTTTCAATTCAGTCTCATGCGGATCAGAGGTGGCAAATTCTCCTTATCCCATTCAGGATGGATGCGGGACAGGTAGAGGTCTGTGCGACCACTTCGCAAATGTAACATAGGTCTCTTTCGATCAGCCATTTAGGTTTACCATTGGTATGTGGTCGGTTACAGCAGATTAACATGTTGTCTATGGTAGAGAAGAGGGAGCGGAGGCTTACGAGATAACAGGTGTCTTGCACGTCAAGGGGTGGTCGTTGTGTACTTCTCAAGGGAATGTTGTCTTCTATTGTAGTTTTCTATCGACACGCCTACTTCCTATAGGCATGTGATGGCGGTTAGAGGTTGTAATGTGCAGAGTCTTTCAGGCGAGCCCGTAGGACTCATACGAGTGGCCTTTGGTGAGAAGAAGGATGGTGGTAATCTCCAAAGAGTTTGGTGGGTGGGCATGTTCAGTCTGGAGGAGATGAGCAACATATTGCTTGCCAAGTGGGTATCCACCATTTAGGATAGCAGATCAGACATGGTGTGCTTGATATTGCACAAGATGGGCGGGATCTCGGAGAACCTTTCAATGCTTGTACACCCCCTCCAACTTTTGGAGAGAGGCGTTGATGCAATCCAGAAAATTACAGTATAATATTATCATTGAGTCCCAAGTCTTTTCCCAAAGATGACCTAACATGAATATTAAACTGGAATATTAGTAGAAAACCGAGATAAAATAACTAAGAACTGAGGATAGGAACCAAATTACTAGTCCCATAGGATAGCAAATGATCAACACTTTCATTCACCATAATCAAAGAAAGAATGACTTGACAGGAGGTTTGGATGGTACATAATAATAAAAACTGGGAACAAATAAATAGCCTGAGAACATACAACAATTAAATAAGTGGATCATTCATTAATATAAGGCAGCAGACAGAGACTGAACTCATACGTCATGCAGGAACCTGGCATCCAACGGAAATACCAACCCAATACCTGGACAAACGTAACTACCAGACTCTACGGAGGATTGCAGAGAGAGACAAGGCACCCAGGGAAGCTGGGCAGTGGCTGTTGTAGCTGTCTGGAGGTGGCGATGGAGGGTGGTTGGGATGTAGTTGTTGGACTTAGGGTTGAAGAGGAAGGGAAGGTGGTGTTGCAGGAAGGGTAATGGAGATGGGAGGAGGTTGGATAGAGAGTAAAAGGGTGGCTGGAGCTAGTGGTCGGAATATGAAAGGTGAGAGGTGGAGTTGGGGCTGCTGGAGATAGGAGAAGAGGGAAGGGGCTGGAACCGGAAGGGGAAAGCTGCTGGTGAGGGAAGGAGAGCTGCTGGGAAGGGAAGAGGGAGAGCTGGGATGAGAAAAAGAGGTGGTTGGAGCTGGGAGAAGAGAAATGGAAGGGAGAGGAGAAGGGGTGTGCCTGTAATGGGTGTTTGGGTTCTTCTGCTCAATTGCTGCCTCCTCTTGGTGACCCTCCCTCTATTTTATACAACACTTACTCCCCTAAAAGACAAGCAACTTGCTCGTCCGAACAGGGGGCAATTGCTAAAGTAAAAACAAGGAAAGATTACATAACAACTATTGTGACTTAATAGAAGATGACCCTTAGGCTCTCCTTTTCTTGATGATATGTCCTTTGACCCGTCCTAAAAAAAAGGAAAGATTACATAACAACTATATTGTGACTTAATAGAAGATGACCCTTAGGCTCTCCTTTTTATTGCTGAAATGTCCTTTGACCCATCCTAAACACCATCAGGTGTTCTCTACTTCATGAGATCTCACCCTTGATAAAGCCTATCTTGGGAGGTGTGGGTGCCTTTCATTGTTGGCTGGATAACTACAATACCATGGGCGCTTTGTGAATTGTAGTTGGTTCACTTGGCTATTTGTTTTGGCAGAGACAAAGGGATGTGCATTGGTGACTCATAAGAAAACATGGTGTAGTCTCCCCTATTAGGAATCGACAATGCAGAAGCCTAACATCAAAAAATAGAATAAACATGAAGAACATCAGGATTTCACGTGGAACCCTACTCCATGCGGAGTGGGATGAAACCACGGGAGAACACCTCAAACGGGAGAACGCCTCATAGGGCTTGTATTTTCTATTCACTTTTCTGTCTCATCTAATACAATGGATGTAGGGCTTCTTATATAACCCACACTGACTCTCCAAGTCTCGCAAATAGCCGATGTGGAACTAAACCATCAGATGTGGTAATTGAACCTGGAGGCATCCAATTACCCATCACTACAATGACACATACTCCAACACTCCACCTTAAGCTAGAGTATGCAATGCTCAACTTGGACGAATAGAAAGAAATCTCAAACTCACAATACAAAGTGCTACATACAATAACAACTCAACGTATACTCTGCTATCGGTTGTTGTCGAGGATGTTGCTTCTCATTTCATGCCGGTGAGGAGGAACTAAATGGCTAGAGTGTGAGTTGAATTGGGTCTTCTCATCAGAGAACATGTGCCATGTATTGTGTCTGTCAGAATTACTGAAACTGGAATGAGTCTCCACCTGAAAAACTCTAGCTCGCAACTGCTCCATCACTCTGAAGGGCCAAACTGGAAACAAGCTGTCGATACATCCTCGTCGGAGTCCACAGACACTAGAGAATGGAGTCTGAAAGTCTCCTCATCAGAGAATCGAGTCTCCTTATAATGAATCAGAGAATAGGATCTCTGCTCTGGAAACCCTGTAAAATCATATAAAAATCCTAGCTCACAATGGCATGGAGAATGGGATCTCTACTCTTGAGTCCCTATGGATCACATGAAAACTGTGAGCCGAGCAGATCAAATATGGGGACCTCTTAAACAAAGAAAATGAACACTCTAAACCATATGTAGAGCTAAAATCTAACAATCTGTAGAGTCTAAAATCTGAAGAATCTGAAGAACTGGAGAGTCTGAATCTGACATGTATACTATGATTCCGAATAATCTGTAGAACTCTACATAATCACCCTTTCTCCCATATTAGTTGAAATAGATGACATTGACCAAATTGGGAGAAGACGTGAAGATGGAGAAAAACAAAAACTCAATAAGCCGTCTTAATTTTTCTCGATTTTCCTTCTTTTTTATACGATTTTTTCTTTTGTATATGACTTTTTACGTACCTTTTACCATTTTTTTGGAAATAACTATGGCCCAAGGTTGGGCCCAATATTCCCCCTCTTCCATTTATTTTTAATACAAAGCATACCAGGCTTGTTGGGCCTCAATAAAATCTTTCAAAAATAAAAATAAAGTACGGTTGAAAAGTTGGAGGCTGATTTCTGCTATTTAGGTCCCCTGATTGGGAAACCAATTTTCAATGCATATCACCCCATATAATGGGACTCCTCTAAAGTCGCCACCATCATCATTGCTCTTGTTGGGATCCTTCGCGGTTGTGTTGTCGCCTCCGGCTGAAAGGGGATCGCCACCACATGATCTGGAGGATGGTGTTACAAGGGAGATATGCCACCTCACCTTTCTTTCTTCTTTGAAATCTGCACCTAGGGCTTTTCGCGCCTTCGTAGAAAGATGTAACCGGTGGTGCGACGATGATATGGTGGTTGGAAGTTGCACCATCGCGCAATGGGTTTGCGCCACCAGAAGGTGATGTCTGGAGAAGAGATGCACATATGGTGCTTCGAGTTTTCTGGAGCATCGCATAGCCTGGAAGATGCTTCAAACTTCATCATGTGCATGAGGGTGGCGACGCTTTAGGGTCCCAAGGATGAACCTATACCAACGTGCAAACAATGCGCCATCGTGGATCGAAGATGATGTTGTTCTTGTTCTTACGGTGGTAGTGTTGGGGAAGAAGACCATGCCCCTTAGTCGTAGTTGTTGTGCACCTGGATCCCAGCATCTGAATCGGGTATAGATGCTAAGATTCAGATGGAACCGTTGCTGATTGCTCTGCCTTGCCACCAAATTTAGGGTTCTATGAACCCTAAATATTCTCAAAACTCAACGATCTTCGGATCTTCATAATTGGTGCATATGCATACAACAAAAACATCAAAATTTCCAGAACTTTAATCAAATCTCGATTGGAATCAAAACAATCTTCAAGAATAAATCACCAAGAACGAATAGCCAAAATCGAATCGGATTGCCTCGTTGAGGACATTGAAGGATTAGGGTTTCAAAAAAACCTAGATTTTCTCGAAACTGCTCCTTTAATCGAATCTCGAATAATTATGAATATAAATAAATCCTCGAGAATCGAACCCGCTCTGATACCAAGTTAGAAATCGATAATGCGGGAGTGTAATATCAAAGAAATAGAATAAACTTAAAGAACATCGGGATTTTCTGTCATTTTCTTAGTCGGAGGTGTAGGAGGCGGGTGAGGCATTGCAGTGCCCGATCGAAGAGTTGCCCATCACCTATCTGCAGGTTCTACTTGTTGAGGGAAAACTTTCAGTGAATAATTGGAGAGCGGTGCTGGTTAGGTTGGAGAGTAAGCTAGCGGGATGGAAAGCGGTGAGAACTTTAGGGGGGAAAGCTAGTGTTGCTCAAACATGTCATCTCTGTTATTCCCATCTTTTTTTTCTACGTCGGTGATGCATGTACAGGTGCGTGAAAGAATGAAGATTTTAATGAGATGATTTTCTAGTCGGATGGGAAGCATAAGAAGGGGGGATCCACTTCATTGACAGGAGGATTGTTACCTTGACGAAGGATGGTGGGTTGGGTGTAAACATGAATAAAGCGTTGATTGCTAAATGGATTGTTCTGTTGTGGGGAGATATTAACGATATGGTGTGTCGCTTGCTAAATGGATTGTTCTATGAATTTGTATGCCTATGATGTTGGAACCTGAGAACCTCAGGACTACTAAGTAGGTTCAGTATGGTTTTTCTCTTTTAGTTAGGAGGACTGATGGAATGGCTTTTGTTATTAACTCGAAGGGTGACACATCAACATACTAGTTCCTCTCTCTTTCCTGCTTTCTGGTGTCAGGTGCGGGAAATCAGGGATGCCGACGTCTGATCTAGGAGGAATTCCTCTTTATCTGTAGGAAGAGAACTAGCTTGGCTCGCAGGGTTTGTCCATGAAAAAGTATGGTAATTAACTCAAAATGGTCAGAGATTATACGTAATAAAACTTGAGTTTCGAACTTGTTATCGAACTTGTTCATTTTAATATGTTTGGCTTAAATAAAGATTGTTATGAACTATTATCGAACCAAACACGAACGTTCATTATGAAAACAAACTCGAACATAAGCTAACGAATATATATCCATATGAACTCGAACTCGAACCCTCGAACTTCATTCTCGAACCGAACTCGAACATAGGTATGTTCGTTACAGTTCGGTTCGATTAGCGACCCTATTTCCAATACCATAAAAAACATAGTTATGGAAAAAACTTTTCACATAAAAGCATGCCAAGGTGTGGGTCAAAACTCCGCAAATCTAGACTCCACAGAATAAGGGTGCATGTGGCAACTTGGCATTAATTAGTTTTTCCATAGTAGCGTAAACTACATAAGGTTATCAAGGTTCCCTGAAACTCGTCATAGTTAGCAATAAGCATCAGCAGAACACGTTGATTATCAGTTTTTGAACCTTTTCCCTTCCTAAACAAAAGGATGCCCATAATACGATCCCAAATTCAAGTTCTTAAATAATAATAAAAAAACATTAAAATCAGATAAAAAAGACACACTTACATCTCGAAGAACTATTGATGGCATATATTGAGTTACAAAACATATACAGCTTTTATTATTTTTTACTTCAACAGTAAGATTTTGTGAACTATGAGTCTCAGTAACACCACCATGGTATGCTCAAAAATCAGAATCAATGAACTTAAATCTTATTCACATGTATGGCATTCAGCAACAACAAGCGAGCGGGCCTTTTCACTTAAGTGGGGTTTGATACATGGCTTAGCCAAAATTAGATCAATGAACACATCATTCTTAAAGTATCATTCCAACATGTTCCCCTATATGGCATTAGCTATATAGAATCAAAGAGAATCCTATGCACACTTAACAATAGCAGTTGGTTTTGATTACTTTTTTTCCGAAGAAAGCAGCGGGTATTGATATTTTTTTCGAAAAGTGGTCAGTATTATAACTAACAAGCAAAACCCATTAAAAGGATAAAACTGTGTGATTTGTCTTTACCATATTCAAAAGACATTTGTTATTAAGATCTGATTTCTTTTCATTAGGCATACCCTTGATCTCATCATTTTCCATGGATTCACAGGAGGCCATGTCAAAAATCGTATCCATCTTTTTTCTATCACTGCCTTCTCCAATAAATACTTTCTCATCATCAACATTCAGTGAGCTTGTCAGCTGATTCATGAAATAATCTGCCCTTCTCTGATTTCCATTGTCAGGAGTGCTTTGAGCAAAAAGCTCAAAACAGGCAGCAAGTAAACTCTTTGAACAAGAAAAAAATACTCTCAGCAGACTAATCGCCCTAAACTTGAATAACTTGGCCAATGGAGAAGCATCAGAGCTTTCTTGTTCATCCTTCAACCCCGAAAATACGTCTTCAGTTCCCACCAACTTGGTAATCTCCCTGTTAGTTAGCTGATAAATATCCTGTCCATCTAAAGTGGAAGTGAAAAAGGTGAGCACGTCCATAAAAACTGCAGAACAGATGCCTTTGATGACAGACGATGTTGGTGCTTCAGATGCAGCAGTCAAACATATGTCCACTAACCCAAAAATACAAGCTTTAGCTGTCTGATATGCGACGCCATCAGCATCCTCTCCTCTCATTATTAAAGCAAAATTCCAATTATGCAGGTTCACGGAGACTTTTGCTGCTGCTTCTAGAGCGGTCGGACAATAAGATGCATAACGGGGAATCAGTTCGGATACTATGCGTTGGACACTAGTACAGCCTGCAGAAATTTAAACGAAGGAGAAGTTGTAAGTGCGCGAATTGCTCACTCTAATTTGACGTAGTTGGAAGTAGTGATGGTAAAGAGAGGACAGACCTCGGGAAGCAGTGATGAGGGAGAGGTAAGACTGCTCGAAATCAGGCATGAGGCGGGCACCTTGGGACTTGGCAGAGACGCAAAACCTGATCATCTTGTAGCACTCGTAGAGGTTCTTAATCTCCTCCTTGTTCCTCCGCCTCCGCGCCGTCTCCTCCTGCGACAGCGGATGAGGGGGAGGAGGCGCTTCCTCGAGCTTCCGCTTCTTGAGCGGCTGCTCCATGCTGATCGCCATAGTTCCGTAACTCCTCCTGAAGGCGATCGGGGGTATCAGAGACTCTACGATCTCAGGTAAGGTGGGAGCGAGGGTTACCGAACATGGACGACGAGCAGAATCGACTCTTGCCTTGAACATATATTACGTTTGGGTTTTTTACACTAACAAGCTAACAAGACTATTTTGTAATGTATTTGATAGTTTGGTAACAGGCCGGAGTAATGCAATATTAGTTGTTTGAATGATTGGGAATGTTGGAATGGTAGATGTGATATGATCTCCCATTGCTTATGTATTATATAACTGTTTTTATTATTACATTTTTGTGTTAACTTTTTTATTTAAATATCGGTAATAAGTACTACAACAAAGAAAATGTGGGATTCCTACAACTAATTCCAATTCAACAACGCAGGGATAAAGTTGTGAGATAACCATTTACACTGAGGTAACCTGATAACCAAACAAGTATGCAAATTGGTTGTCATTTGGTGATTTCAAATTAATTTTTCCGAGATTACTAAAAAAGGCAACAATACCTCATACATGTGTGTTATCCACTCATTTTGATACTATATACTAAAGGCCCTCGTACTCTTAATTGCTTTCATAAAAAAATATTTTATCTTTGTTAATTTTATTTCCATTAACATGCTACTATTAATTTATTTTCCAAAAATTCATTTTGCTTTTCTAGAAATGGTCTTATTCTCACTTAACAAATTCAGTACTATATATTATTCGTAGATATTTATTTATCTCAATCATATTATGTTTGCCCGTCTAAAAAGGACCTTACTCTTGTTATCAATTGATGATGGGAAAAATAATCATTACCAAAGTAGCATGCCTCACATGGTGTAAAGAACCAAAAGCTAGGACCAAAGTTGACCAAAACATGAACATAAATCAAACAAGTTAAGCAAACAAGGTACCAAACCCTATGGGTACAGTAATGAGCAAATATAATGGCCAAGCCTACCACATAACATGTTTATTCCCTTGACTAGAAATGACATCAAGATCAATTGTGTTCCCCTCCCGAGACCCTCAATACTTCTGAAAAGCTAGGTAGAACCTAGGTCATCACTTTTCTTCTTCATCAGCTCTGACAGACTTCCAGTAGTATAATCTTGATGAGATTCATTCTTATGAGAAATATATTCGGGATATGAGGGTTGATCTCAACCGGATATACATATGGCAAGATGAGAGATCTGCACCACTTATCTCCATTCCCACCCAGGTTCAGGCTAATCCCAATAGCCTCACCAACAGTGAATAGCAGCAATACCATGATCATGTATACTATTCAGATTCACTTAGGACTGAGTACAAGATCCTTTCTGTTAGCCATAAGAGACCGAGGCGAAGCATTCTTACAACAAATGTTATTGTAATATATATATATATATATGATTTATCAATAAAATTTATTGATTGTTTCACTCCCTTTTCTGAAATTAAATGAATGAATGCACTATAAGGTCCCTCTGTACAACTACGGTTATGTACCATGGCTGTCTCGATGATCATATAGATGTTGATTCATTAATTGAATCATAGAGGCTGGTGTTTGGATGAATATCTAAAGAGTTATATAGAGGACTAATTAAGCACCATCAAATGATTATTAAGAGATGATCTCCAGCCGAAGTAGGAGATCGCAGTCCTTTCTCATAAAGGATGATATCTGACCGACCTCTTGATGCAGGTCCGCTGCATGGGAATAGTGATTCGAAGGTGTCAGATTAGTTAGGTCAAGGGGTTGACTTAACGAGATCGAGATAACCTAAGTCCTATATTGAATGCTGTCACAGTATAGGCACGCATCCTCTGACCAGAGACAGATGTGTCACTATATGTCTGAGTGTGTACATTTAACAGACCAATAGGTTGATGACCTAACCAAGGTATATACACCGGTGAGCTGGTGTGCATATAAGGGCATATGAGTAATACGATCTCTCAAAAGGGACCATATAGGTTCACTTGTGAACCGGAAAGACATGAGCTCACTCATGAGGTATTGGGACCGATCAAATTCCATGCATGGTCGTCGTGCTTTGGAAGCAAGACAAGAATTTGAAGGTATGATATATGATTTGGGAAAGCATATGATCAATACCGATTCCCAATGACCAAGATTGAGAAACTTAATGATCAAACCCTGAAGATGACAGTGTAAAATTGATTTATATCTTAAGGTTGATCATAGGTCTTCCAGTATGCAGGATATACAGGTGTTTAGAATACCTGAGGGTGATTTGATCATAAACAATTGTATAACCATAACGCTTCCATTCCCAGGGAGTGATTGGATTTTAGTGACTCCTCTCATTAGAGAAGTAATCTGATCTTGGTCCAAGTGTTGGACATTGATCTCAATGACATTCAGATGCAATGAGAAGATTAGATTTACGGTCTTGATTTAATCAAGCATCTATGAGAGGTCCGTGAAATCTGGATTTGAGATGAAATCTCAACATCCAAGTCACTATACGTGGAACAATACAATCGCCATGTCCTTATCTCCAAGTATCTGCGGAGAAAGCGCATTATTCTTGAAAGGGTTCAAGAATAATTCCGTAGTTGAATTATATTTAAGCATTGAGAAATGGATAATTAAATGTGATTTTAATTATCTTGAATAATGTGAATTTGATTCACAGTAATGGATGTGAATGAATGATGATCCAATATAATTAAATGTGATTTAATTATTATGGATAGGAATAATGTGGATAGCAATATCCAATTATTCATAATATATTATAAATGTGATTTATAATGTATAAAGAGCTTATTATGATTTATATTTGTTAATTAATTATTGTTGTGAATTGGATTCACATTGTATAATTAATTGAAAATATAAATTATCTTTTATTTTTGGGTTGTGAATGTGATTCAGAAATTTCCAATGGTAAGATTGCAATATTCTCAAAATTAATTATAAATTATTTTTGTACAATAATCCACAACAAAAGTTGTTGGAACAATAATGGAGATTTTCATGGAGATATGCAATCTCATGAGATTGCATGAGATTGCCTCCATCATGAAAATAGGTGGACGGCTACCAAGTCCTCTATGGGATTGGTGGTCGTCTCACCTATTTTATGGGAGACATTATCTCCATGCTAATTATCTCCTTATTTGTTTGACTTGATTTAGGATTTAATTTTATCTGATTTATCAAATATATTTGATCTAAATTAAATTATTAATTGTTGGTTTTTACCAACAACAATCTAGACCATTGGATTAAACACAAATCAATCTCATCCATTGTTTTTTGTGTGTCCCATGGATTGTGATCCATGGATCCCAAAACCCTATATAAAGAGAGGCACTCCATGCTCTCCAGGGTTACAACAAGAACAAGCATCTTAATTTCTCTCTCTTCTCTCAGTCCACACGCCATCTCCTCTCTCCCTTCTATTGGTGGCCGTCCACCAAACTCTAGAGGAGGAACGTCATCGTCGCTTCACCATCGCGTCGCCGTCTCAATGTCTCTCGGTTCTCCATCTTCTTTGGAGTGCTTCGCTCTCGAAGAAGGTGTTTGATCTCGTGTGATGAGATCAAGAGTTCAATGAGCTTGGATCAACTTCTTGGATTGCGACGATTACGCGACTCATCCCCGTGCTCGCAAGCGTCTTCTCCAAAGATCGGACTTGAGACAAGAGGTCTTTTTTCGTAGAGACTCGATCAATCATGCTACAATAGGTATTTCTATATACTTGATGTGGTTTTAGATGAAACGACCCCAAAATCGTTCTTGGATCACGTGGTTTCATCATGTGAAGTTTTTAAAATTCTGCTGCATAGAACAACTAGTCCGACTAGTCATTCTTCGTCGTATTCGATATGATGCTCATGCTTCCATGACGCCCTTGAGGATTATCCCATATCCTTCAAGTGGTATCAGAGCCATAGGTCGAAGGTTTTTGGATACGATCCGTAAACCTAGGATGACTTGGGTTCGTTAAGGCCACGAAAGTTTTTTTATCGCATTTCATTTTCGTACCTCTGTTTAGTGAATAAATTCGGCCCTATTTAATATGTTTGGATTTTGTTTTCCATTAAATAAGAAAACCATAGGATCTGAGCTTACGTAATTTGGATTCTGTTTGCTCGAGATATGGCCTTTTGAATAAACATGTATTCACTGTTGCGGGAACTGCGAATCTTAACATGATTAATGAGTTATTTACTATTTTGATGCGCCTAGAAATGCATGAAATATTACTTAGGTTCTGTCATAAATCATATTAGCAATCTTAGAAAACTGATTTTGCGTTATTTGGATTTAATTTGATTGAGATATGTTAATTTTAGTAAGTAGGCACCACTGTTGAAATTACATTCCTAATCAAGAACCATGTGATTGTCAATTAGTGAATTTAATTGTTAATTTCCTATAATAATTATGATAATTTTTTGAGAACTATCTAGTGATAATTATTTCCTTGATTGACATGGTCTCAACCAATAATTTGATTAGATGAGATCTAGATCACAATTGGTTACACAATCAACAAACAAACTGCTTGAATAGGATCGGGAATTTGCTTAGAAAATTTTCTTATAATCAAAATGGTTTTGATTACTACTATATGGTATAATTTCGGTTGAAAAACCGATGAGCATATCAAAGTACACAATTATCTATTTGGCATTATCCTTTCCTGAGGTGAATATGGTGTCTAGTCGGGCAGCGTTGGGGTAGCAGGTCGCACCGTTTGCAGTCTGTCCCACTTCCATCGGTACTAGCCATGACATCGGGTAGGGACTCGATAATGCCAGAGAAATCAAGGTGTATTTTTCTAATTATTAAAATTCGAATAATATGTACTTTGAGATTATACCTTCTATTCAAGAAATAATCAAGTTTGTTGATTATAAATTGTATTGATAATTAATTTAATATGATTAAATTGATTATATCCAATTGAAACACTCTATTGTGAATAGATGTGTATTTCCCTTGGAAAAATTAATTGTGTGAATATGATTCACGATGATTAATTAATTATAATTTGAATATGAGGTGGAGGATCACATAAGTGACATCATGGTCTCCCGTCAAGGCAAAGGATTCCCTTGCCAGATATTGTGTATAGGAGACACATGTCCGAAGTGACAACTCCTATATACAATTTATTTGGATCGGGTTCTTTGCTTATCGAAAGAGTAATGACGTATACGCGGTGACCCTAATATCGGGTCCTCATATTATTGGGGCAATATTGGATTGCATATAGCGAGTATTAAGCCTGTTGACGATTGGTTCAATTAACGATGGGTCAATATCGTCTTAGAGGTGGTGGGCCCGGGTGTTAAAGACCGAATTGGGAAATGCAAGTTGGACTTTCAAGGCAGAATGTGTTCCCGCTTCTCTTTATTCGAGTCACAGGTTCTCATATTATTGGGATGTGACAAAGATAGAGAGGAGATCCCAGTTCTTGCTTGAGATATAGCGGTAAGTATATCTCTTGCTTTGAAAGATAATAAGGGAATAAACTAAAGTTGACAGAGCAAGATTAATTTGATTTAAAATACCTTAATCAAATGTTTTAAAAATGAATATATAATCATTTATATGTTCTAATATAGTGCATTCTTAAATTTAGAAAATGAAGTCCATGAACCCACTGAGCAGGCTCCTGGAGGTCAATCAGTTGACCGGACCAAATTATTCGGATTGGATCCGAAATTTGGATCTTGTCCTTTCTGCGAAGCGCATCTCGTATGTGCTATCCAAGGACAAGATAGCAGACCCTCAGACTCTGGAAGATAAATCTTTTAATGAAAAATATAATGAAGATCATAACTTTGCGAGATGTTATATCCTTGGCTATTATCCAATGTGCGTTAGAAGCAGCATGTGGAAATGAACCATTGCCAAGAAATCAAAGAAATCATGTTGAATCTGAAAGAAATGTTTGGTGACATAAACCGTATACAGTGTTACAATGTAATGAAAGAGCTTATTCGATGCAAGATGCAGGAAGGGACCTCTGTCAGAGAACATGTACTCAAAGTGTTTGGGTACCTCTCTAAATTGGAAACCCTGGGAGCCTACATGGATTCTGAAATGCAGGCTGATTTCATCATGCTATCGCTCCTTAAGTCTTTCAACAACTTTGTTGTGTCATATCACATGAGCAAAGGTGATTTTACTAATGCTAGGTTGTTAGATGCATTAAAGTCTGCAGAAGATGTAATGAATAAGGACGACCCCTCTGCTAGTGCAATGGTTGCACAAGTGAAAGGAAAACGTGGTCGGAAGCAAGGTTCTCGGAAGGGCCCACCCCAGAAGAGGAAGAAGAAGAGTCAAGGAGTTGGCTCATTTTCCAATGCATCCACGTTGATAGCGTCGAAGAAAACCGACATTTGTCACCACTGCAAAAAGCCGGGGCACTAGAGGCGTAATTACCCAGAATACCTAAAGTCGGTTGACAAAGGTAAAGCTCCAGCAGGTATGAAAACTACTTCATCATTGAAACTAGTTTTTCTCGTTGGACGTGAAGGAAGTTGGGTAGTAGATTATGGTGCTTCTGTTCATGTATGCAATTTGTTGCATTTGTTTCAGGACTAGGAATCTGGAGGAAGGGGAGATAGTTATCTAGATGGGATCTGATGCAAGTGTTGCAGCAGTCACCATCGAGACCTGCCGATATCGTTATCTAGTGGTAGAGTCTTAGTACTTAAAGAATTTCTTTATGTACCTGAAGTCAGGAGGACTTGATATCTATATCTAAGCTTGTTAGAAATGGATATTCCTTCCTTTTCTGTAATAAGTTGGTCATTAATCAATATGATAAATTTATTACGGATGGTGTTTTAACTTCTGGTGGACTTTTATGAATTGTGCATTGATGAACATGTCATGAATGTTACTACCACTAATAAGAACCCTAAAAGATCCAGGGAGAATGGAAATCATTCGAATATGATTTGGCATCAATGGCTTGGTCATTTATCTATTGATAGGATCAATAGATTGATAAAGAATGGACCTTTAGATTTTCTACAGGTTCAACTTTTACCTACCTGTAAACATTGCATTCGAGGTAAAATAGGATGTCTTTCCGTAACAAGGTTACAAGATGCGAAGGTATTCTTGACCTAGTACATATTGATGTATGTGGTCCCTTCAGTACCGCGACTCGAAATGGATATCGATATTATTTGACGTTTATTGATGACCATTCATGATACGGGTTTATCTTCCTACTACGTCATAAATCTGAAACCTTTGAAAAGTTCAAAGAGTTTAAGGCTTTGGTTGAGAACCAGACTGATAGGAAGATTAAACGGATACGATCTGACCGAGGTGGCGAGTACCTCTCAGATGAATTCAAGGAATGCCTTAAAGAGAATGGAATTGTCTCCAATCTCACTTCCCCTGGAACCCTCCAACTTAATGGTGTTGCTGAAAGACGCAACATGACCATCATGGACATGGTCCGTTCAATGATGAGCAAAGCACATTTACCTCTTAGTTTCTGAGGATATGCAGTAGAGACTGCAATATATATCCTGAATAATATTCCCAACAAATCTGTACCCAAGACTCCTCACGAGCTATGGTATGGAAACAAACCTAGTGTTAATCACTCGAGGGTTTGGGGTTGCTTGGTCCATGCGAAGAACGTGGACACAAGTAAGCTAGAATATCGCACTCGTGAGTGTCACTTCATTGGGTATGTTAAAGATGGTATTGGATACCAGCTCTATGACCCTGAGATCCAAAAGGTTTTGTCTCTAGAGATGTGAAATTTCTGGAGGATGATTTCCTTAAAGGCCAAGACAAAAATGAAGTAGAGGAACTCATTGAATCCCCTAAGGATTCTGAGCTTCCTGAACCAGAAATTGAAGAGATAAATAAAGATGAAACACCCATACCACTTCGAAGGAGTTCGAGGGTGGTTGCACCACCTAAAAGGTATGGATTCCATGTCTCAAGTGAGACTGCCAATGATCCTACTTCATTTGATGAATCACTCGCGGATCATGACATGGATAGATGGATGCTAGCAATGAAGTCAGAAATTGTATCCATGCATAAGAATGGTGTATGGACCCTAGAGGATCCACCTAAAGGGGTAAACCCCAGTGGGTGTAAATGGATCTTCAAGAGAAAAAAGGGACTTGATGGGAAAGTAGAGACTTTCAAAGCATGACTCGTAGCCAAGGTCTACACACAGAGAGAAGGCATCGACTACGATGAGACATTCTCTCCTGTGGCTATACTTAAGTCCATTAGGACACTGCTAGCTATAGTTGCATCTCTTGACTACGACATCTGACAGATGGATGTTAAGACAGCTTTCTTCAATGGATACCTCGAGGAGGATATCTATATGGAGCATCCCCAAGGCTTCATAGTTGAGTGTGGCAAAGTATGAAAGATAAAAAAATACATCTATGGGCTCCAACAAGCTTCTCGTGGCTGGAACATCATATTTGACGAAACCATAAAGAGTTATGATTTTGTGCAGAATCCTAATGAACCTTGTGTGTACAAGAAGCTTAGTGGGAGCGCCATTGTGTTCATCATGCTTTACGTAGATGATATCCTTATCATTGGGAATGATACAGGAATGATGATCAGTGTGAAAATTTGACTATCCCATACCTTTGAAATGAAAGATCTTGGAGAAGCCTCTTACATCTTAGGCCTGAAGTTGTTCAGAAACCGAGAAAAGAGGATATTGGGATTATCACAACATGGATACATTAAGAAGATTCTTGAACGATTCCGTATGGATAGTTCCAAGAAAGGATTCCTCCCCCTAAGACATGGTATTCATATGTCTAAAGGGATGGCTCCTCAAAGTGTTGAGGAAAAGAAGGCCATGGCTGGATGCCCCTATGCATCAGCTGTAGGAAGCTTAATGTATTCCATGATGTGTACTAGGCTAGATATCTGCCATGCAGTAGGAGTGGTAAGTCGTTACCAATCCTTCTATGGAGAGCAACACTGGAATGCAGCAAAGAACATATTCAAATATCTAACACGGACGCAAGATTACATCTTGGTCTATGGAGATGGTGATCTCCAAATCTTGGAATGTACAGATTCAGACTTCCAGTCGGATATTGATAATCGACACTACAACAAATTCAACAACAGAAGCCGAATATATTGCCGCATCGGATGCTGTAAAGGAGGCAGTGTGGTTGTGCAAGTTCATCTAGGAGCTTGGTGTAGTTTCCTCTGATACTCCCATCCCGTCACTCTATGATAACATGGGAGCCATTGCCTAGGCAAAGGAACCCAGATGGCATCAAAAGAGCAAGCACGTGGAAAGGAAATACCACATCATTCAGGAGATTCAAAAGCATGGTGATATCATCATCACAAAAGTGGCCTCTGCCAACAACGTTGCTGATCCTCTTACCAAACCTCTGATACAGAAGGTTTTCGACCAGCATGTAATGAGTATGGGTTTACTGATTGTTCCTGATTGGTTCTGAGGGCTAGGGGGAGATTGTTAGCCATGTGAGCTCGAAGCGAACCATTCTTACAATAAATGTTATTGTAATATATATATGATTTATCAATAAAAGTTATTGATTGTTTCACTCCCTTTTCTGAAATTAAATGAATGAATGCACTATAAGGTCCCTCTATACAATTAGGGTTATGAACCATGGCTGTCTTGATGATCATATAGCCGTTGATTCATTATTGAATCATAGAGGTTGGTGTTTGAATAAATATCTAAAGAGTTAGATAGAGGACTCATCAAGCACCGTCAAATGATTATTAAGAGATGATCTTCAACCTGAGTAGGAGATGGCATTCCTTTCTCATAAAGGTTGATATCTGACCAACCTCTTGATGTAGATCATCTGCATGGGAATAGTGATTCGGAGGTGTCAGATTAGTTAGGTCAAGGGGTTGACTTAACGAGATCGAGATAACCTATGTCCCATATTGAATGATGTCGCAATATAGGCACGCATCATCTGACCAGAGAAAGATGTGTTACTATATGTCTGAGTGTGTAGATTTGGAAAACCAATAGGTTGATGATCTAACCAAGGTCTATACATCGGCGAGCTGGTGTGCATGTAAGGGCATATGAGTAATACGATCTCTCAAAGGGATCATACATGTTCACTTGTGAACTGGAAGACACGAGCTCACTCATGAGGTATTGAGACCGATCAAATTCCATGCATCGTCGTCGTGCTTTGGAAGCATGACAAGAATTTGAAGGTATGATATATGCTTTGGGAAAGCATATGATCGATACCGATTCCCAATGACTAAGATTGAGAAACTTGGTGATCAAACCCTGAAGATGACAGTGTAAAATTGATATATATCTTCAGGTTGATCATAGGCCTTCCACTATGCAGGATGTACAGGTGTTAGGAATATATGAGGGTGATTTGATCATAAACGATTGTATAACCATGGCGCTTCCATTTCGAGGGAGTGATGAGACATGTTTCGATTTTAGTGACTTCTCTCATTAGAGAAGACATCTGATCTTGATCTTAGTGTTGGACATTGATCTGAATGAGATTCAAATGCAATTAGAAGATTAGATTTGCGGTCTTGATTTAATCAAGTATCTATGAGAGGTCCGTGAGATCTGGATTTGAGATGAGATCTCAACATCCAAGTCACTATACGTGGAACAATACAATCGCCCTGTCCTTATCTCCAAGTATCTACGAAGAAAGCACATTATTCTTGAAAGGGTTCAAGAATAATTCCATAGTTGAATTATATCTAAGCATCGAGAAATGGATAATTAAAGTGATTTAATTATCTTGAATATTGTGAATTTGATTCACATTAACGTATGTGTGTGAATGATGATCCAATATAATTAAATGTGATTTAGTTATTATGGATAGGAATAATGTGGATAACAATATCCAATTATTCATAATATACTATAAATGTGATTTATATTGTATTAAAGAGAGCTTATTATGATTTATATTTGTTAATTTGTTATTGGTGTGAATTGGATTCACATTGTATAATTAATTGAAAATATAAATTATCTTTTGTTTTTGGGTTGTGAATGTGATTCACAAATTTCCAATGGTAAGATAGCAATATTCTCAAAATTAATTATGAATTATTTTTGTAGAATAATCCACACCTCTCCAGGGTTACAACAAGAACAAGCATCTTAAGCTCTCTCTCTTCTCTCATTCCACATGCCATCTCCTCTCTCCCTTCTATTGGTGGCCGTCCACCAAACTCTAGAGGAGGAACGTCGTCGTTGCTTGACCATTGCGCCGCTGCCTCGACGTCTCTCGGTTCTCCATCTTCTTTGGAGTGATTCGCTCTCAAAGAAAGTGTTTGATCTCGTGCGATGAGATCAGGAGTTCACCGTGCTTGGATAAACTTCTTGGATTGTAAGGATCTCACGACTCTTCCCCGCGCTCTCAAGCGTCTTCTCTGAAGATTGGACTTGAGACAGGAGGTCTCTTTTAGTAGAGACTCGATCAATCACGCTACAAGAGGTATTTCTATATACTTGATGTGGTTTTAGATGAAACAATCCGAGAATCATTCTCGGATCATGTGGTTCCATCATGTGAATTTTTTTAAATTCTGCTGCATAGAACAACTAGTCCGACTAGTCGTTCTTCGTCGTATTCGATACGATGCTCACGCTTCTGTGATGCGCTTGTGGATTATCCCATATCCTTCACTTTCATGTGATGGTGTTGATTGTATGTCACTTAGGAGCGAAAGGACCGTGGTCGTACCTGATCAGGCACGAGACATGGAGGAGGATGTCTTTGAGGTTCCACCTAAGGAAACCTTATAAGATGAGGAGGAAAAGCATCGTTAGACACAATAACAATCCCTTCACCATCAGAAGAAGAGGATACCACCAGGAAGAGAGAGGATGATGAGAACTAAGGCATAGTTAAACTCCCCGCCTCGACGGGAGCACATCCCAACACCCATTCACATTATTACCCAACAACAATTATAGACAACCTGTATGATATACCATTCATACAAAAAGAATTATGGGAAAAATTAAAACTTCCATTGATAACTAGATGTCCACAGAAGGATAATAATAAAACCTCAAAGTCTCTTTATTACATCATAATAGATGAAACAAAGGGAAATAAAACAACTACAACACTAAGCCTCAACCTCAACAATGTCCTACAGATGCACCGTCGAAAATGCGAGCCTACGTCTCCTGTTCTGCACTTCCTGTTGGATTTCCAAAGAATGTAACTTATGAGTCAACTGACCCAGTAAGGATAAGGTAAATTATAAATAAAGAGATTATAGGTAGATAATGCAAATGCAGCAACTGAACAAGTTTAGGAGAGAACATAACACGTAAGCATATAACAAAATACCATCACCTATTTTTTAGGCCTTTAACACGTATGCAATCAAAACAAAATCTTTGACATATCTTAATCTATATTTTCATTTACTTATCCTGGACTCACTCGTCAAAGGAGAAAGCCTGCACTAGGAATGAAGTCTGCAACACTTCATTTAGAGTGCAACCTAAAACCTGTGCGCAAACACGATCCTTCAGCTAGTCTAGTTGGTAGTACTCTAACACCTGTGCCATGGAGCATATAGCCCGAAAAGTCGTAACTCCGTCAACCGAGTCTGCCGGAGGAGTCTCGCTCGCTCCAAAACAAGTATCACAAAATGGATCCGTACGTTGCGATGCACGCATGCATCCACCTCAATTCCACCAGAGTATCTACCACCACCCCACTCTGTGATGCCCCTCGAGTGGGGGTGACTCACTGTCGGCTCAGCCGGACTATAAGGGTGTGCATCCACCTTGTAGTATATTTCTAATTATTCCCAAAAGTTATTCAAAAAGTGGGAATCATGTAAACCCAGATCATAGTAGATCACAAGGAAGAAACCCATAATAATCGTATGCCTCATAGTAGTATATGATGGAAATCTTGATTTAGTGTCGAGCTGTGTAGATGTGTCAATAACCTGAAACTAAATCATATAAGATAATCTATGCAAATTCAATAAATAACATCAATACCCTTGTTAAACTCATCAACTCTATTCTCAACCAAATCTCGGATATTCAGGTGCCAACTTATGAGATCCTTCAGTTAATCCTAATTAATAAATAGATATTTTATGCGATCGAATTTGTTAACTTCATCTGTATGGCTCTAACAACCATTACTCATTACAATCATAAATGATAAGCCTTTTCTAATCCAAGAAAACGATATCAAAAAAAATCAACAAAGCTGACCAATTATTGGAAATCTAAATATAGAAAACTTATCTTATAAGGTAATAACAGTTTGGTAAAGATAATCACATCTAATAGTTAGATTTATTCCAAGGTCAAAAATCACCGGATAAACACATTTAGTAAATTAAAAATTTTATTAAGAGGTTACGAATACGAACACTCCTTTTTTTGTCTTATCTCTACGCAATACCCAATTATTATCTTCCCCCAGGACATATCCTATTATGCATGAGAGTGAACTCCTATCCCAAAATAAATATCAATACCCTTATTAAACGTACTTTACATTACATAAACCACACCTTATCAGTAACAAAATCCTAAATATTGATGCATGGAAGCATACCAATCTTAATACCATGTAGATGATATCTAAATTCCCAGTGAATATCATATGTGTCAATGAAGAGTAATGATCTAGAAACAAAAGATGTTGCGGGTAATTATCACGTGAAAGCCAAAGGAATGAAAATTTATGAGGAGGCACGTGATACCAACAACAAAAGATGATCTAGGGGTGAGATCAATGTTCGAATAATCCCCGAATCGCGAAATATGTGAAAAATAATAGAGAAAAATCAAGATCCGTTACCTATACTCGTGCACGTCTTTGATTCACGTGCACAATTGCCCGATCACGAATCCGATGAGAGTGTTGTCTTTCCCTTGCGATGGCCCTCCTAGTCTTCTTCTTGTCGCAAAGCTACATGGCTTCGAGAGCTTTTGATAATGGTGGTGACACCGTTCTCTCCTTGATTCTCTAAAGAAGGAGAGGAAAAATGATAAGAGAATGACTTGTGGAGGAAGAAAAGGATGGATTAGGGTTTGGAAAGAAGTGGGAATGAGGAGAGATGAAGAATGGGGGTCTTAATATAGGTTAGGACTAAAACCCTAGTTTTAGGATCCCTAAAATAGCCTTAATTCGTGATTAACTTATCTAATCCCGTAACCATTAATCCCCTCAATATCCATGACCCATCTTCACCAAAACAGGCATATCTCCCACATCCGAACTCGGAATTAAGCATTTTTGGACTCGTTGGAAATCTTACGACGAGACGCTTCTTTTGAGTATAATATTGAATACATTTTAAGACTTCAGAAAAGTCGAAAATTACGGGGTGTTACACATAGCATTTAGGTTAATTAGATCCAGAGTTTATGGAGGACCTAGCGCCTTCAGTTGAGGAAAATGTACGAGCAGCAGACATTCCCCTGCTTGTGGTAGGTAATAACATTTCCATTTCCAAGTTTGTAAATGATTCACTTTGTTTATAGAAAACAGTTTCTCATAATAAAAAGATGTATTTTTCTGTTTATGGTTCTAATTATCCATCTTATTCGCGTGATTCAATCCCTTTCCCCTGTACTCTTAAGGTGAGGTGCATACCTACTAGGGTAAGCACGAAGAAACCAAACAGTCAAGTAAAGAGACATGTCTTAACAATTGCCACTACGTATTGTATTGAGAACTATCAGCTACTTCAAAAGAGAAGAGATATAAGTGCACATTACGCAGTGATTTATATTGATGATATTGTGTTTGCATGCACTCTCCTAGGTAATGATTCTTCAATTAACCTCTTGCCTTACAATAGGTTGAACCTAAGGCCTCTTAGAAATTCTTGGAATCTACCTCAGTTTGCAGATAAATATACCAAGAGGGTTAAGGGAGATGTTATAAATATTATCATCTCAATTGTGG
This sequence comes from Ottelia alismoides, assembly GCA_037367405.1. Lineage (NCBI taxonomy): Eukaryota > Viridiplantae > Streptophyta > Magnoliopsida > Alismatales > Hydrocharitaceae > Ottelia > Ottelia alismoides. The sequence goes on along the minus strand of JAZKJV010000720.1, from coordinate 375,586 downwards.
GACAAGAGTATATGGTGGACTTTATAGTCCTTGACATGGAGATATCCAATAATTGGAAAAGTCCCAGATCATTTTAGGGTGGCCTTTCCTTAGGATCGTCGGTGCTTCATTTGACTACTAGATTGGGATGATGAAGTTCTCCTCTCCATGCTGAGAAGTGGAATTAGAGATGCAACAAACTATATGGCAAAGACCTGATTCAGAATCTAGCACATAATATTCTTCTTTTGAGGTAGAGTGCGGATTGATAGGCACAGTTGGGCCATGGAGACAAACCCCAACAATAGTCAGTGATACCTTCTCATTTGGACGGGACAGTGTACACGAAGTAGTTTGACAGGTGTTGCCTATTTTCTTGATAGATGCACCCCTACCCCTTTGATGACACATGAGTCTCTCTTGTCTCAGTTCCTTCTCTTATGGAATAGCTAATTATTGAGGATGTTAAGCCATACGTGGCTTTGGCTGACCTAACGAGGATCTTTGGCGATCCGACTCAAGACATATCACAGTTGGCAGCCAGCTCGGCATAGGAAGTGTTGGACATGCGAGCCCATTGCAAATCGTTATGCAACAAATGTTATTGCAAATATCATCCCCTGATCTGAAATGAAGAATAACTAATTTGCATAATAGGTCCCTTAGTACAATTAGGGTTATGTACCGTGGTCATCTTAATGATCATACATATGTTGATTCAATTATTGAATCATAGAGGCTGGTGCTTGGATGAATACCTATGAGTTAGATTGAGGACTCATCAAGCACCGTCAAATGATTGTTAAAAGATGATCTCCAGCATGAGTAGGAGATGACAATCCTTTCTCATTTGGTCGATATCTAACTGACCTCTTGATGTAGGTCCTCTGTATATGAATAGAGATTTAGAGGTGTCAGATAAGTTAGGTCAAAGGGTTGACTTAATGAGATCGAGATAACCAAAGTTCTATGCCGTATGCCGTCACGATATAATCACGCATCCTCTGACTGGGGATAGATGTGTCACTATATGTCTGAGTATGTACATTTGGCAGACCAATAGGTTGATGACCTAACCAAGGTTTATACACCAGTGCACCGGTGTGCATGCAAGGGTATATGAGTACTCTCATAGGGATCATACAAGTTCATTTACTGATTCGGAAGACATGAGCTCACTCATGAGATATTGGGAAGAATCAAATTGTGTGCACGGTTGTCTCGCTTTGGAAGCTTGACTGACTTCGTAGGTTTGATATATGCTTTTGGAAAGTATATGATCAACATCTGGGTATGATACATGCTTTTAGAAAGTATATGATCGCTACCAACTTCTAATAGTTAAATGAAAAACTTAAATATAAAACCCTGAAGGAGACCGTCCAAAAGAGATCCAAAACTTCGGATTTTTTTGGTCTTCCAGTATGTAGGATGTACATGTATTAGGAATACCTAAGGGTGATGTGATCATAAACGATTGTATAACCATGACGCTTCCATTCCGTGGGAGTGATGAAACATGTCTGGATTTTAGGGACTCCTCTCATAGAGAATGAATATGATCTTAGTCCAAATGTTGGATCTTGGTCTGAATATGATTCATATACAATGATAAAGATTAGATCTACGGCTTTGATTTAATCAAACAACTATGGCTGGTCCATAAGATCTGGATTTGAGATGTGATCTCAATATCCAGGTCATTATACGTGGAATAATACAATCACTCTATCCTTATCTCCATGTATCTGCGGAGAAAGTGCATTACTCTTGAAAGAATTCATGGATAATTTCATTATTAATATTATATATCCGAGCATTAAGAAAATTGATAATTAAATATGATTTGATTATCATGAATAATATGAGTTTGATTCATATTATAAGGAGAGTTATCTGAGGTAATAAATGTGATTTAATTATCAAATGTGTGAATAATGTGAATGTGATTCATGTTATTTAGGCACATGAGAAAAGAGATCCAAGATAATAAATGTGATTTAATTATCTTGGATATGAATAATGTAGATAACATTATCCATATTAATTATATATGTTATAAATGTGATTTATAATATATTAGAGAGAGCATATTGTGGTTTATATTTGTTAATTAATTATTATGTAAAATGGATTCACATTAGATGATTAATTGAAAAAAAATATAATTTACATTTTTATTTTAGGATGTGAATGTGATTCACATTTTCCAATGGCATGATTGTAAATTTCACGAGATAATTATGAATTATTTGTGTTAGATAAATAATTACAAAAATTGTTATTGTAAATCTTGAAGATATCATGGGATAATGAGATCTAGTTAGATAATGGAATCTCATGAGATATTGAAGAGATAGATCTAGTCCACCTCAAGAGGGTAGATAGCCACCAATCTTCAAAGGAGAAGAGTGGCCGTCTCCCTTTTAAGGGGATGAGGTTTATCTCCTCATTATCTCCAAGGATAATTAATTGATTTGATTGGAAATTAAATATATTGATTTATTGATATATATTAAATTAAATTAATTATTGTTGTACTTTCGCAATAAGATCATGGCCATTGAAAGAAACACAAATCAATCTCATTCATTGATTGTGTGTTGTCCAAAACCCTGTATAAGAAGAGGCACCCCTTGCTCTTCGATATATACAATTACAATATCAAAAAATGCTCTCTCTCTTTCATTCTCTACACGTCCTCTCTCTCTCATTATGGTCATCCACCATGGAGTCCTTGAGAGAGCCGCCATCGTCGTGTTAGCAATGTGAGCCCGAGGCGAACCATTCTCACAATAAATGTTATTGTAATAAATGATTTATCAATAAACGTTATTGATTATTTTTCACTCCCTTTCTGAGATTGAATGAATGAATGCACTATAAGGTCCCTCTGTACAATAAGGGTTATGTACCATGGCCAACTTGATGATCATACACCTGTTGATTTATTGAATGAAGCATAGAGGATGATGCTTGGATGAATATCTAAGGAGTTAGATTGAGGACTCATTAAGCATCGTCAAATGATTGTTAAGTGATGATCTCCAGTCTGAGTAGGAGATGGCAATCCTTTCTCATATGGCTGATATCTGACCGACCTCTTGATGTAGGTCCTCTGCATGAGAATAGTGATTTGGAGGTGTTAGATTAGTTGAGTCAATGGATTGACTTAACGAGATCGAGATAACTAAAGACCTATGTTGAATACTGTCACAGCATTGGCATGCATCCTCTGAGCAGAGACAGATGTGTTGCTATATGTCTGAGTATGTACATTTGGCAGACCAATAGGCTGATGATCTAACCAAGGTCTATACACTAGCGAGCTGGAGTTCATATAAGGACATATGAGTAATACGATCTCTCAAAGGGATCATACAGGTTCACTTATGAATCAGGAGACATGAGCTCACTCATGAGGTATTGGGACTGATCAAATTCCATGCATGGTCGTCATGCTTTGGAAGCATGACATGAATTTGAAGGTAAGGTATATGCTTTGGGAAAGCATATGATCTATACCAACTCCTAGTGACCAAGATTGAGAAACTTAATGATCAAACCCTGAAGATGACAATGTAAAAGCGATCTTTATCTTCAGAATGATAATGGGTCTTCCTGTATGCAGGATGTACAGGTATTGGGAATACCTGAGGGTGATGTGATCATAAACGATTGTATAACCATGACGCTTCCATTCCGAGGGAGTGATGAAACAGGTTTGGATTTTAGTGACTCCTCTCATTAGAGAAGTAACTAATCTTAGTCCATGTACTGGACAATGATTTGAATGAGATTCAGATGCAATGAGAAGATTAGGTCTGCGGTCTTGATTTGATCAAGCATCCGTGGGAGGTCCATGGGATCTGGATTTGAGATATGATCTCAATATCCAAGTCACTATACATGGAACAATACAATCGCCCTGTCCTTATCTCCAAGTATCTGTAGAGAAATCGCATTATTCTTGAAAGGGTTCAAGAATAATTCCATAGATCTAAGCATTGAAGAAAGAATGATTAAATGTGATTTAATCATCTTGATGTGTGTAGAAATTGTCCAATATAATTAAATGTGATTTAATTATTATGGATAAGAATAATATGGATAGAAATATCCAATTATTCATAATATATATTATAAATGTGATTTATAATGTATTAGAGAGAGATAATTATAATTTATATTTGTTGATTAATTATTATGTGTATTGGATACACATTTTATAATTAATTGAAAATGTAAATTATATGTTGTTTTGGGTTGTGAATGTGATTCACAATTTTTCAATGGCAAGATTGCAATATTCTCAAAATTAATTCTGAATTATTTTTGTAGAATAAATCAAAACAAAAAATGTTGGAATAAATAGCAAGAGATTTCCGAGGAGATATGCAATCTCATGAGATTGCCTCCATATGGAAAGGAGGGGACGACCACCAAGTCCTACTTGGAATAGGTGGCCGTCCACCCTATTATACATGGGAGATGTAATCTCCATGTATATTCTCTCCTTATTTGGTTGACGTAATTTAGTATTGATTTATATTTGATTTTGTCAAATATATTTTGATCTAAATTAAATCATAATTTCTTGGTTTTTACCAACAACAATGGCCATTGGATTGAATATAAATCAATCTCATCCATTGATTTTATATGTCCCATGAATTGAGATCCATGGATCCCAAAACCCTATAAATAGAGAGGCATACTATGCTCTCTATGGGCTATGCAATTTTGGAGCAAACTCTCTATCATCTTCTTCTCACACGCCAACTCTCTCCCCCTCTTCTTGATGGCCGCCCACTAAACCCTAGAGGAGAGATTCGTCGTAGCCTTCGCCACCGCGCCGCCGCTTCGACGTTCTTCGGTTCTCCATCTTATTGGAGTGCTACGCTCGTAAAGAAGACGTTCGATCTCGTACGACGAGATCAGGAGCCAACTGTGCTTGGATCATCTTGTTGGATTGCGAGGATCACGCGGTTCATCCCCATGCTCGCAAGCGATCTCTCCGACGATCGGACTTGAGATAGGAGGTCTCTTCTCTTAGAGACTCGATCAACCACGCTTCAAGAGGTATTCCTTATACTTGTTGTGGTTATAGATGAAACGATCCGAGAACCGTTCTTGGATTATGTGGTTTCATCGCATGATTTTTTTTAAATTCCGCTGCACAGAACAACTAGGACGACTAGTCGTTCTGCTTCGTATTATGGCCCGAGAAGGGATTGTACTGGGCCACATTGTTTCCGAACGTGGAATTGAAGGCCAAAGTGGAATTGATCTCCAAACTTCCACCCCGACCTCATCTTCTCTATCTAATGAATGAGGAGTCCGTTTTGAAATCGTCCGCCCTGCACCCACCCCCCGAGTATATGATGCCTGTTGAATCATACAAAGGTAGATTGATAGAAACCTCTAGGAAAATGCCCACCCGTAACCCAGCGGATAAAGTACATTACATAGTCCGTTTTAGGGATTAGCGACTTGCCCATTCAGTGACTTTGGCACTGGACGTTCCCAAAATAGGTACTATTGGGTCGGGTGAATTAGAGAGTAGACAGACGTCTGTTGGCATTCCAGCCAGCCTTCCTTCCCCTTTCTGGCCCTATCCGAAAGAGAATCCAGTATCTCTTGGTCGTGAATATCTGAATAGGCCGAACCGGCCCCCGTAGATATCTTTGCTTCGGAACAAAACAATTAGAATTAGGCTTGGTCAACTGGAATGTGTATTATCCATATGGGGGATCCTCAATTGAGAAGATCCATCCTGAAGAGAAAAGGTCTATCTATTTGCTTTCATTATTCAGTTAAACCGATGATTCGTTATTGGAGCAGATAGCAACAACCGGACATGCGTATTTTTGATTTTCCGATGGATTTACATGGTTTCATTAATGGAAATAGTTTGATATAGTGAGTCATAGGCTCTGGTTGTTCGCCGTTCAATCTCCTAGAACAACCCAAGGCCCACGTGCTAACAGCGAATGAGCACGAACCTCTTGCTCGGAGAGGCGTAGACAACTCCTCCGTTTTCTTTCCTCCGAGGACTCCTCCCACCCCCCGCCTTTGAAGCCTGCAATAACATACTAACATACATTGATTGATCCGGTCGACGATTCCAAGAGTTTGATCGCCACACCACGGATTTCTTGCTCTGTCTACCTGCGTCACCGAGGCCCAGTCCGGAGGGTCACAAACTCGATCAATATTGGGTTGTCTAATTCAGGTCTCCAACAGACCACCAAGATTCAATTATATAAAGAAAGAAGCCACTCCCGCATCATCTGAAGGGGGTTTCACTGACTAGGGTAATTCAGTCCCCTTGTATTCCAGGCAAGGATAGACATCTATAGGTCCGGCCTGCCCCGCGACACATCGTATTTAGCGCATATCATGCTAGCATTGAATAAGCTCTTCTTTCTATTGGTACTCCCTTCCCTTCTTCCTGTTCTTTTTCTTCCTGGATACCTTGGTCCCGGGTCTCGACCGATTACGACGATCACGCTTCCGTGATGCGCTTGAGTATAATACCATATCCTTCAAGTGGTATCAGAGCCTTAGGTCGAAGGTTTCGAATATGATTCGTAAACCTAGGACGACTAGGGTTTGTTAAGGTCGCAAAAGTTTTTGTCGCATTTGATTTTCACAGATCTGTTTAGTGAATAATTTCGGCCATATTTAAAATGTTTAAGCAACGAATTATTCACTTGTATTTTGTTCCCCATTAAATAAGGAAACCATAGGATCTGAGTTTACGTAATTCGGATTCCGTTTGCTCGAGATATGGTTGTTTTAATGAACATGTATGCACTGTTATGGGAACTGCGAATCTTAACATGATTAATGTGTTAATTACTGTTTTGATCCGCCTTGAAATGCGTGAAATATCACTTGGGTTATTTCCTAAATCAAGTTAGCAATCTTTGAAAATTGATTTTGTTTAATTTGGATTTAAATTAATTGAGATATGTTAATTTTAGTGAGTAGGGGCCACTGCTGAAATTACAGTCCTAATCAAGAACCATGTGATTGTGAATTAGTGAAATTAATTGTTAATTTCATGAAATAATTATGGAAAATATTTGTGAAATATTGGAAGGTGATTATTTCCTTGATTGACTTGGCCTCAACCAATTAATTGATTAGATTTGATCTAGATCATAATTGGAACCATAATCATCAAACTTGATGCTTGAATAGGATTGAGAATTTGTGTAGCAAATTTCCTTATAATAAAAAATGTTTTGATTATTACTATATTATATAATTTCGGTTGAAGAACCGATGATCATCTCACAAATTGATATATGTGGCATTATCCTTTCCTGAGGTGGATATGGTGTCTAGTCGGAGAGCATTGGGGTTGCGGGTTGCAATGTATGTGGTCCGTTCCACTCTCGTCGGTACTGGCCATGACATCGGGTAGGGACTCGATAATGCTGGAGAAAATCAAGGTGTATTTTTTTAATTATGAAAATTCAAATTAATACATACTTTGAGATATTACCATATATATATTCAAGTAAAATAATCAAGTTTGTTGATTGAATTGGATTGATAATTAATTTAATATGATTAAATCTATTATGTCCAATTGAGACACTCTATTATGAATAGAGTCGTTATTTCCCTTGGAAGAATTAATTATATGAATATGATTCATGATAATTAATTAAAATTTGAATATGAGGTGAAGGATCACATAAGTGACATCCATGGTCTCCCGTCAAGGCGAAGGGTTCCGTCGCCAGGGATTGCATGTGGGAGATGCTTGTCCGAAGTGACAACTCCTATATGCAAGCGCATCTGGATCGGGCTCGTCGCTTCTCGAAAGAGTAAGGACGTATGCGTAGTGACCCCAATATCGGGTCCTCATATTATTGGGACGATATTGGATTGCGCATAGCGAGTTGTATTCCTGTTGACGGTTGGTTCAATTAATGACGGGTCAACATCACCTTAGGGGTGGTGGGCTCGGGTATTAAAGACCGAATTGAGAAATGCAAGTTAGACTTGCAAGGCGGAATGTGTTCCTCCTTCTCTTTATTGGAGTCATAGGTTCTCATATTATTGGGATATGACAAAGATAAGGAGGAGATCCCAGTTCTAAGTATATCTCTTACTTTGAAAGTGATTAAGGGAATAAACTTTCAAGGTTAACAGAGCAAGAACAATTTGATTTAAAATATCTTAATCAAATATCAGAAATGTGAATATATATGGTTATGTGTTCTAATATAGTGCATTCTTAATTTCAAAAAATGAAGTCCTTGAACCCCTTAAGCAGGCTTCTTGAGGTCAATCAGTTGACCGGTCCAAATTATTCGGATTGGATCCGTAATTTGGAGCTTGTTCTCTCTGCTGAGCGCATAAGTTATGTGCTCTCTGAGGACAAGCATGAAAGCCCTAAATCCAAGGAAGAAAAAGCATACAATGACAAGTATGATGAAGATCATGTCTTGGCTAGATGCTATATCCTGGGTTCTCTCTCCAATGTTCTTCAGAAGCAACATGTGAAGATGAGCACATGCCAGGAGATAATGCAGAATCTAAAAGATATTTTGTGACATTAACCGCATCCAGCGTTACAATATTATGAAAGAGCTCGTTCGCTGCAAGATGCAGGAAGGAACTTCGGTTCGAGAGCACGTACTCAAAATGTTTGGGTACTTTTCTGAACTAGAGACTCTTGGGGCAAATATGGATGCAGACATGCAAGCTGACTTCATTCTGCTGTCTTTGCCCAATTCTTTCAATAATTTTGTGGTTTCATTCCACATGAACAAGTTGGACTTGTCGAACGCTGGTCTTCTTGCTGCATTAAAGTCTGCAGAAGACGTAATGAAGAAAGACGGTCCCGCTGGAAGTGCAATGGTTGCACAGGTCAGAGGGAAGAGCGGTCGGAAGCATGGTTCTCGGAAGGGCCCGGCCCAGAAGAGAAAGAAGAAGAGTCAAGGCATTGTCTCATCTTCTAATGCATCCTTACTGATAGCGTCGAAGAAATCCGACGTCTGTCACCATTGCAAAAAGCCGGGGCACTGGAGGCGTAATTGCCCGGAATACCTGAAGTCGTCAGACAAAGGTAAAGCCCCAGCAGGTATGAAATCTACTTTCATCATTGAAACTAGCTTTCTCGTTGGATGAGAAGGAAGTTGGGTTGTAAATTCTGGTGTTTCTGTTCATGTATGCAATTTGTTGCACTTGTTTCAGGAAACTAGAAATCTAGAGGAAGGGGAGATAATCATCCAGATGGGATCTGATGCAAGTGTTGCAGCAGTCGTCGTCGGGACTTGTCAATTATCATTATCTAGTGGAAGAGTCCTTATACTTAAAGAGTGTCTTTATGTACCTGAAGTTAGAAGGAATTTAATATATGTATCTAAGCTAGTTAGAAGTGGATATTCATTCCTGTTCTATAATAAATTAGTCATAAACCATTATGATAAATATATTGCAGAGGGTATTTTAACTTCTAGTGGACTCTATGAATTGTGCATTAATGAGCATGTCATGAATGTTACAACCACTAATAAAAACCCTAAAAGATCCAGGGAGAATAAAAATCATTCGAATATGATTTGGCATCAAAGGCTTGGTCATTTGTCTATTGATAGGATCAACAGATTGATAAAGGATGGACCTTTAGATTTTCTGCATGTTCAATCTTTGCCTACCTGTGAACATTGTATTTGAGGTAAAATGACTAGGATGCCTTTTCGTAACAAGGTTACAAGATGCGAATGTATTATTGACCTAATACATACCGATGTATGTGGTCCCTTCAGTACTGCAACTCGAAATGGATATCGATATTATTTGACATTTATCGATGACCATTCGCGATACGGGTTTGTCTTCCTATTACGTCATAAATCTGAAACCTTTGAAAAGTTCAAAGAGTACAAGGCTTTGGTTGAGAACCAAACTGATAGGAAGATTAAGCGGATTCGATCTGATCGAGGCGGCGAGTACCTCTCAAATGAATTCAAGGAATACCTTAAGGAGAATGGAATTGTTTCCAATCTCACTCCTCCTGGAACTCTCCAACTAAATGGTGTTGCTGAAAGACACAACAGGACCATCATGGACATGGTCCATTCAATGATGAGCAAAGCACATTTACCTCTTAGTTTCTGGGGATATGCAGTAGAGACTGCAATATCTATCCTGAATAAGATTCCTAGCAGATCTGTGCCTAAGACTCCTCATGAGCCCTGGTATGGAACCAAACCTAGTGTTAATCACTTGAGGATTTGGGGTTGCTTGGTCCATGTGAAGAACGTGGATGCAAGTAAGTTAGAATCTCGCACTCATGAGTGTTACTTCATTGGGTATGTTAAAGATGGTATTGGATACCAGCTCTATGACCTTGAGACCCAAAAGATTTTTGTCTCTAGAGATGTGAAGTTATGGAGGATGATTTCTTTAAAGGTCAAGACAAAAATAAAGTAGAGGAACTCATTGAATCCCCTGAGGATTCTGAGCTTCCGAGACCAGAAACTGAGGAGATAAATAAAGATGAAACACCCATACCTCTTCGAAGGAGTTCGAGGGTGGTTGCACCACCTGAAAGGTATGGATTCCATATGTCAAGTGAGACTGACAATGATCCTACTTCACTTGATGAAGCACTCGCAGATCATGACATGGATAGATGGCTGCTAGCAATGAAGTCAAAGATTGACTCCATGCATAAGAATGGTGTATGGACCCTAGAGGATCCACCTAAAGGGGTAAAACCCATTGGGTGTAAATGGATCTTCAAGAGAAAAAGTGGACATAATGGGAAAGTAGATACTTTTAAGGCAGGGCTCGTAGCCAAGGGCTACACACAGAGAGAAGGCATCGATTACGATGAGACATTCTCTCCTGTTGCAATGCTTAAATCCATCTGTACACTGCTAGCTATAGCTGCATATCTTGACTACGACATCTGACAGATGGGTGTCAAGACGACTTTCCTTAGTGGATACCTCGAGGAGGATATCTACATGGAGCAGCTCTAGGGCTTCATAACTGAGAATGGCAAAGTGTGCAAGCTGAAGAAATCCTTCTATGGGCTCAAGAAAGCTACTCGTAGCTGGAACATCAGATTTGATGAAACCATAAAGAGTTCTGATTTTGTGCAGAATCCTGATGAACCTTGTGTGTACAAGAAGCTTAGTGGGAGCGCCATTGTGTTCATCGTGCTTTACGTAGATGACTTCTTTATCATTGGGAATGATACAGGGATGATGACCAGTGTGAAGATTTGGCTATCCCATACCTTTGAGATGAAAGATCTTGGAGAAGCCTCTTACATCTTAGGCCTGAAGTTGTTCAGAAACCGAGAAAAGAGGATATTGGGATTATCACAACATGTATACATTAAGAAGATTTTTGAACGATTCTGTATGGATAGTTCCAAGAAAGGATTCTTACCCTTAAGACATGATATCGACCTGTCTAAAGGAATGGCTCCTCAAACTGTTGAGGAAAAGAAGGCCATGGCTGGATGTCCTTATGCATCAGCTATAGGAAGCTTAATGTATGCCATGATGTGTACTAGGCCAAATATCTGCCATGCAGTGGGAGTGTAAGTCGTTACCAATCCTGCTATGGAGAACAACACTGGAATGCAGTAAAGAACATATTCAAATATCTGAGACGGACGCAAGATTACATCTTGGTCTATGGAGATGGTGATCTCCAAGTCTTGGGATATACATATTCTGACTTCCAATCGAATGTTGATGATCGAAAGTCGACATCAGGGTTTGTATTCTTATTGAATGGTGGTGCTATGAGCTGGAGAAGCAAGAAGCAGAACACTACTGCAGATTCAACAATAGAAGCCAAGTACATTGCCGCATCGGATGCTGCATAGGAGGCAGTGTGGTTGCACAAGTTCGTCCTGGAGCTTGGCATAGTTTCCTCTGATACTCCCATCCCGTTACTCTACGATAATACGGGAGCCATTGCCCAGGCAAAGGAACCTAGATGGCATCAGAAGTGCAAGCACGTGGCAGGGAAATGCCACAGCATTCGGGAGATACAAAAGCGTGGTGACATCATCATCTCCAAGGTGGCCTTTGCCGACAACGTTGCTGATCCTCTTACCAAACCTCTGACACAGGCGAGCTGGTGTGCATATAAGGACATGTGAGTAATACGATCTCTCAAAGGGATCATACAGGTTCACTTATGAACCGGGAGACATGAGCTCACTCATGAGGTATTGGGACTGATCAAATTCCATGCATGGTCGTCATGCTTTGGAAGCATGACATGAATTTGAAGGTAAGATATATGCTTTGGGAAAGCATATGATCTATACCAACTCCCAGTGACCAAGATTGAGAAACTTAATGATCAAACCCTGAAGATGACAATGTAAAAGTGATCTTTATCTTCAGAATGATCATGGGTCTTCCAGTGTGCAGGATGTATAGGTATTGGGAATACCTGAGGGTGATGTGATTATAAACGATTGTATAACCATGACACTTCCATTCCGAGGGAGTGATGAAACAGGTTTGGATTTTAGAGACTCCTCTCATTAGAGAAGTAACCTAATCTTAGTCCATGTACTGGACATTGATCTGAATGAGATTCAGATGCGATGAGAAGATTAGGTCTGCGGTCTTGATTTGATCAAGCATCTGTGGGAGGTCCATGGGATCTGGATTTGAGATATGATCTCAATATCCAAGTCACTATATGTGGAACAATACAATCACCCTGTCCTTATCTCCAAGTACCTGCGGAGAAATCGTATTATTCTTGAAAGGGTTCAAGAATAATTCCATAGATCTAAGCATTGAAGAAATAATGATTAAATGTGATTTAATCATCTTGATGTGTGTAGAATTTGTCCAATATAATTAAATGTGATTTAATTATTATGGATAAGAATTATATGGATAGAAATATCCAATCATTAATAATATATATTATAAATGTGATTTATAATGTATTAGAGAGAGCTAATTATAATTTATATTTGTTGATTAATTATTATGTGTATTGGACATACATTTTATAATTAATTGAAAATATAAATTATATGTTATTTTGGGCTGTGAATGTGATTCACAATTTTTCAAGGGCAAGATTGCAATATTCTCAAAATTAATTCTGAATTATTTTTGAAGAATAAATCACAACAAAAATTGTTGGAATAAATAATGAGAGAGTTCCAAGGAGATATGCAATCTCATGAAATCTCATGAGATTGCCTCCATATGGAAAGGAGGGAGGACCACCAAGTCCTACTTGGAATAGGTGGCCGTCCACCCTATTATACATGGGAGATGTAATCTTCATGTATATTCTCTCCTTATTTGGTTGATGTAATTTAGTATTGATTTATATTTGATTTTGTCAAATATATTTTTATCTAAATTAAATCATAATTTGTTGGTTTTTACCAACAACAATTTTGGCCATTGGATTGAATATAAATCAATCTCATCCATTGATTTTATATGTCCCATGGATTGAGATCCATGGATCCCAAAACCCTATAAATAGAGAGGCATACAATGCTCTCTATGGGCTATGCAATTTTGGAACAAACTCTCTCTCTCATTTTCTTCTTACAAGCCAACTCTCTCTCCCTCTTCTTGGTGGCCGTCCACCAAACCCTAGAGGAGAGATTCGTCGTCACCTTCGCCACCGCGCCGCCGCTTCGACGTTCTTTGGTTCTCCATCTTCTTGGAGTGCTACGCTCGTAAAGATGACGTTCGATCTCGTACGACGAGATCAGGAGCCAACTGTGCTTGGATCATCTTGTTGGATTGCGAGGATCATGCGATTCATCCCCGCGCTCGCAAGCGAACTCTCCGACGATTGGACTTGAGACATGAGGTCTCTTCTCTTATAGACTCGATCAACCACGCTTCAAGAAGTATTCCTTATACTTGTTGTGGTTATAGATGAAACGATCCGAGAATCGTTCTTGGATCATGTGGTTTCATCGCATGAAAATTTTTTAAATTCTGCTGCAAAGAATAACTAGTACGACTAGTCGTTCTGCGTAGTATTCAATACGACGATCACTCTTCCTTGATGCGCTTGAGGATAATACCATATCCTTCACGTCGCTGCATAGTCATTATGCTACCGGAGTATTTGCTCATGGATCTTCATCTCCTTCGGTGCACCTCGCTCGTGAAGAAGACGTTAGATCTCATGCGACAAGATCAGGAGATTCGCCACTTGGATCATCAACATGGATTACGAGGAGCATGCGTCTCATCAACGCGCTCGTAAGCGTCTCCTCCATTGGATTGGACTTGAGACAGGAGGTCTCTTAGTTTAGAGATTTGATCGCAACCACGCTTCAAGGGGTAACCTTAATACCTAATTGTGGTTTAGATGAAACAATCCAAGAAGTATTCTTGGATCATGTGGTTTTGTCAAAATTTTTTTAATTTCGTTGCCCATAGCAACTAGTGCGACTAGTCGCTCCCGATCGCATTCGATGCAATCCTCACGCTTCCGTGATGCGCTTAAGGATATCTTTCCATATCCTTCAGGAAGATCCACCTTCCTGTAGCATGGAACTAGATTAATATATGGTGAAGCCTGATTTTCTATATGGTACTTCATTTCCATAGCTTAAGCCATTATCTCCTACACATAAGTACATCTTTCTTGAAGGACCTGAGAATAGATATCCTACCATTATTAGCTCTTAGTTAATTTGCAGAACACAAGTCTAGGTTGCTAAAGGTCTTGGAAAAGACCGCAAGGCAATAGGCTTGAGAGTGTCAGATCTTATTGGTATTAACCATGCTCTTTGTTCACGCCACATTTATCTTGAAAATGATGTTAGACCTTCCTATGAATTTCAAATGAGATTGAATTCAAATCAAAGGGAAGTTGTTAAAAAATAAATTGAGAAATGGTGTGGAGCATGTTTCATTTATCACGTTTCAAACTCCAAATGGGTGTCCCCTTTACATGTGGTCCTGAAGAAGTCGGAATATCATATGGTGACAATGGAGAGGTAAAAGAGATTGTAACACGAGTACCTACGTCATGGCATGCATATGTCGATTACAAACACCTAAATATGGTGACCTACAAACACCTAAATATGGCGACCAAGAAATATCATTTTCCCTTGACCTTTATTGATCAGATTTTGAAAAGATTAGCCGAGAAAGAGTTCTTTTATTTTCTTGATGGTTACTCAGGCTGCAATTACGTATCCATAGCTCATGAGAACCAATAAAAGACCATCTTTACATGTCCATTTGATGCATATGCATTCAAGCATGTGTCTTTCAAGCTATGTAATGCCTCATGCACTTTTCAGCGATGCATGATTACTATGTTATCGAGATGGTAGAAGATTTCCTGAAAGTATCCATACAAGATTTCTCGGTTCATGGTGATTCCTTTAGTACATGTCTTGGACATTTAGACCGAGTACTTCAAAGAGGCATGGAGGCTAATCTAGTGATCTCCTGGGAGAAGAGTCATTTCAGGGTACAAGAGGGTATCGTGTTGGAGTACATCATATCCAAAAAGGGAATGGAGGTTGACCTTGCCAAGGTAGATGCGATCAAGAAGCTTAATCCACCAATAAATGTCGAGTTAGTGTGTTCTTTCTTAGGGAATGTTGGATTTTATAGTATATTTGTTAAATACATTGCAAAGAATGCCTGGCCACTTTTCGAGCTCTTAGGATAAGATATTGTTTATTGTAGATCATATGTGTCTAGAGACATCTGAGCTATTGAAAAGAATATAATAGATTTTCCTGTTTTATAAACTCCTGACTGATCTCTTCCCTTCGGGATCATGACTTATGCTTTGGATTTTACTATGGGAGCTGTGTTAGGACAAAGAAGATATGGGACGCCGTTTACAATTCACTATGTGAGTAAAGTTTTAGATCCTGCATAAAAGAATTATACCGTGACTAAAAAGAAAATGCTTGTAGTAGGTTGGGCCTTAGAGAAGTTCAGATCATATCTTTTAGGTTCTAAGGTGATTGTTTACACTGATCGCACAACCATTCCATACTTAATATAAAATAAGGATGTGAAGGCACGTCTTCTTAAGTAGATTTTGCTACTCCGTGAGTTTAATTTGGAGATTAAGAATAAACATGGGGTTAAGAATGTTTTAGTCGATCACTTATCTTGACTTGAGTTAAAGGATTTCCTTGATTCTGAATCTATTAAAGAGACTTTCCCTGACAAGTCAATTTGTGTTATTGACTCACTTCCATGGTATGCCAACATGATAAACTTTCTTGTCTCCAAGCAAGTTTCCTAAGGTTGGACTGGGAACAACATTAAACGATTGAAGTTGAATTCGAAGAAGTACCATTGGGAGGATACATTCCTTTTCTTCGAAGGACCTGATTGACCGCCACCTCCACTTTTGTCGTGGGGAGCACGCCTTTGTACACCTTGCCGAAGCCGCCTGGCCCGACGGCGTGGTCATCCTGAAGCCAACCGTTGCTCGGTAGAGGTGACGATAGGAGAACCTGTGGGGGCCATACTGCTCCTCCCATTCCTCCACCACTTCCGCGAACTTCCTCTGCCATCTCCACACCATAATCTGCCAGCGATGAGGACGAGCACGACGAGAACTGCACACAACAGGAGCGAGATGACTAGGAGCACAGATGCCTTCTTGCGAGGGACCGACAGATGAGGGAGATGTCGAAGGTCGAGAGGTGGTGCCCGACCGTCCAAGGAGAAGCTCCAGCCGAGTATGAAGTGGCTTCCGGTGCCGGCTCCGTTCGTTGCTGTGAAAGCGACGAATGTCTCCTCGGCCAACACAGACCTAAGGTTCACGGAGGTGGAGAGGAGGGTGGTTTGCGGTTGAGGCACGTCTACTGGCCATATGGTCACCTCCATCTGCTTCTTCCAGCCATCGTACTCTACAAGAACTTGGATAGCTTGAGAGCTGGCAAGGGTCATGTTTTGTTTCTTAGAATTCTGGTCGATATAGGAAGCAGTCTCCGATACATTCTATCGGAGATCGTTGATGTCGATCCCAACGTGGTTGCCGTCAATGGCGCGGAACTCGATGGTTTGGACTGTGTCGAACTCGACGGCAACGATGCGGCTGGTGGCTTTGCCCAGAATTGCTGAAGAGCCCAAGATGCTGGCTCGGCTGGCTTCTTGGGAGAGGGACAACAAGAACAACAGAAGCATCGTTATTTCTTCTATTTTTATTTGAAAAATATTGCATCTGATTTTATACTCTATCACCTGGAAGTGTGTCGGAAGGTACGGGAGTGAAGGTGATGCCGTGGCCACTGGTGTCCTCGTACTTGGGTATTATTCCGATGATGAAGGAGGTGGAGAAGAAGGAAGTGATGTTGAAAGGTAAGCGAAAGAAGGCAAGATGCAGAGCTTCCTTGGTGGTATCTGTAAGCCGCAAGACATAGGTGATCTTGGCGATGCCGGAGAGGACCAAGTTGGAGCTGCCAAAGCCATTGAAGAGGGAAGAAGAAGGCATGATGGGAGAACAAGAGATGAGTTGCTGGGGAGGGGAGGGAGATGAAAAGAGGAATAAAAGTCAATCGTTGGATTTCACGTGGTGGTTTGATTAACTCATTTTTAACCCAAGCAGGTTAACTTAAGATGGGTCGATTTAACGGCAGGGTTCGAGGGGTAAGACGGAGCAAGTTTACGGGGTCGAGGGAGGAATTAGGTTGTTTCAAAGGTCGTGGAGGTAATTGACAAATATTATAAGGTCTGTCGGGTAAAAATCCCTAATATATAACTTTGAATAAGTTATTTAATGAAAGTGGTTTTACTTAATTTATATTTAAGATGCAAAATCTAGGTTTTGGACCTTATTATCCAATATACTTGAATAAAATATTCCTTTTATCTATTCTTTATAATTTTTATAATTTTATATTTTTATAATTTTGTAAATATTATTTAAAATATATGTACATAGTTAGAATAGAATAAAATGTTGAAGAAAACACAAAAAATAAAAGAGTCTATATAAAAACATAGATAAATACCTATACTTATACTTATATAAAATATACATCTACTTATTTAAGTGCACAAATAACATCATAAAAGATAACAAAAATCTATTTATGTTATTAAAAACAAGTCATAAATATATAAATTACGAGAATAAAATAATAAAAATACAAAATAAAAATAAAATAAACGTCATATAGGTAAATATACCTATAAATGAAACCCCAAAATGTAACCTATAATAAATGGACCCATAAAAATAAATAAAAATTAGATTAAAATACTACATAAAAATAATAAGAATTTTTTATTTTATAACCTAAGACTAATAAATTCATTTGTTATTTATTATCCATTTAATAAGATATTTATGCCTTGCGTTTTTCTAGTTGGCCTACGTGGACCAACCAGGGTCATTCTTTTGTTGACCCAAGTCAGCCTATCCTTCCCTGACTTTGATGTCTGTCAGAGCCTCGAGACCCCAACTTCCTCGAATTTTCCAAGACGTACCATGCCTCCATTTACCTCGAGTCCTTCATAGATTTTGTTCACATCACGATCACCATCCTTTCCTACTTGTTAGATTTGCCTAATTAGCATTGAGCCACGAATAAATATCGATCAAATATTGAACAAACCTCTGTATATAAATAAATGACCCATTCATTCTTTCATTCCTTGATCCCTCTTTGAGCTCTGTAGTGCCTCCACCTGGTGCGTGTGAGTTTGCTGGTGACAAAGGCAGCTTCCCTGAGACTTGAAGCATCGTAGGAGGAGGAGAGGAGGTCCAGGAAGTGCTCTAGAGATGTCCTGCTCTTTGGCATCCGGCCATGTAAGAGCTGCAAATTTTTATTTCTTAGGTAGACTTTCTTTCTGTCATTTCAATTCCGTATTTAGTTTTATCATTAGATCAATAGGCGAGGTAAATTTTGAATTGGTTCGATCACCTGGAGTTCAACTCTAGGCCGTGGTCTGCCAATAATCACCTAGTTATCGACTCTCTCTCCACACCATTTCACTCCCTGGTCATGTCTCCATCGTTCCGCCTCATTTCCCCCCTTGAATCGAGCCTTGCTACGAGGAGATCGAATTTCCATATTTCATCCTCACCGGAGTGAACCTACCTCGCCGTTCATGAGGTTTTAAACCTCCTTTTTTGGCCAAGAGGACCCTCTTTATCCACCGAATCTTTTGTGCAGATCCAACCTCCCAGAGAACCACCAGGAGCCTCGATTTGAGGCATTTTGCACCTCCCAAGTCGCCTGAATCTCTAGCAACTCGCAACCACTGATGAGATCTAGATCTTCTGGAGGTCCCTACTGATGCAGAATGGTCCAAGGAATCTATAGAGCCTTTTGGTGTGAAGATTGGTGCCCGAAATTACGTGGAATCGGAGATCGAGGCTCAGCCTCTCGGATGTTCTTCGTGTTCTTGCTGATGATCCAGATGCTGTCAGATCAGGAGGCCTCTCCAGTTCTAATCTCCTCCCTTGGTTCAAGACTGAAGCGACATGCAACCTCAGCAATTTGATGCGCTTTAGTAAAGATCATCAACCGTCAGATGGAGCGCAACTACAAGTAGTTTG
The DNA here is from genome assembly GCA_037367405.1 of Ottelia alismoides. Classification (NCBI taxonomy): domain Eukaryota; kingdom Viridiplantae; phylum Streptophyta; class Magnoliopsida; order Alismatales; family Hydrocharitaceae; genus Ottelia; species Ottelia alismoides. The sequence goes on along the minus strand of JAZKJV010000720.1, from coordinate 356,056 downwards.
CACCGTACACCCTCTATTTCTTTTATTTATTTTAGTACCTAAATATTCATCTAGAGTGTATATAGTTTTGTAAAATTTGCATATAGCCTCCCATGCTTTTGTGTATTTACCCACATATCCATTCCAGCTCAACTTACGTGGGTTGCCTTGTGAGTTGGGTATTTTGCGCTACATTTCATTTTAATACATAAAATTATATATTCAATGCTAGAAGTTTTGGAAAAATTGTAGAAAGGACCCGATTTGTATGTATTTACAAAAATGCCCTTCTAGGGCATTTTAATATATTTATTTTACATAAAAATTACATGTATGCCCTTGGATTTTGTAAAGGGGTACTGGAATGAATGATATGTTTACTTTAATTATAAATAGGTCCTTGCTAGTACCTTGAATTTTATTTTCTTGTTTATTTTGTTAAAAATATTACCTATTTGTATTTTATTTTGTAAAATTACACTTAATTGCCATGAATAACATATTTTCATGCTATGGTTTTTAATTTGCATTTATTGTCTTTTGTATATTTATTAAAGTTCAAACATTGAGCAGTAATTCCCTGTTTAGATTTAAAAATACCATGCACTATCTTTGTGTATACATATTCATATATATTATAATATGCGTATATTATGTGCTAATATATTTATATGAATATATATTTTTATTTATTTTTAAAAAAATAAAAAATAAAATAAAAATTTTCAAAATTTAAAATGTAAAAATTTAAAATAAAAATATAATATATAAACTTTTTGCATTTTATTGTTTTTGTTTTTTATCTCCCTACCTATATGTATATATATACTAATATATATCTCTCTCTTAATAATAATAATATTAAATTACTTGTTTACATTTATGCACTATTACTTTGATTGAAAAAAATATTTAAATCCTAAAACCCACATAAAAATTCTTAAAAGTAAAGTATGTACATAACTCACATTGATAGGAAATAATCATAGGCTACCTAGTTTTCTCTCTATTGTTAGATCTCTACATGCTTCCATGCTATACATTTTTGTTTGTAGAGTATAATAAATTGTGCTTCACATTTTTGGATTTTCATTGCTTATTTTTACATTGAGGGTACTTGTTGATTTGATGATTTGAGTGCTCGATGCTTAACGACTGTGGTCTTGTCTTGTGTGGACCACAAGACCAGTACAAAAGACGATCTCATCAAATGACGCCATTGCTGGGAAGCAACGTGTGTATCCTAATTTGCATATATTTTTCTTTTTTATTTATCCATTCATTTATTCATTCATTTTCTTGTACAAAAATTTCTTTCTCTTTCTTACTTGTATATATTTCATTGCTTATTTAGATTATTTGATTAATTGTTCTAATGCACCTATTTTCTTGTATTTTTTTGTGAGGGCCTGCTATGAGAGGACGATATCTTAGGAGGACAATGTAGCAGAATAAGTAGAGACCGATCTTCCTCTCACGACCAGTTGGAGAGGCAAAAAGTATGGCAAGGAGACCAATTAGCCTAGATTTTTAGTTTAAAATTTTATTTTACTTTGATGAGATAGAGAGTGATTCATATATTCATTATTTATTATAATAATTATGGACTTGGACACTACTCTACACAATGAGGCCTAGGGCCCGAGTGATTGTTCACATGGGGGCCTCGTCGTGGTTTTCTCATGTTTTCACCTCTTTGTTTTATTTATTTCCCTACGATTTGAGTTTTCTGCCTTTCTTTTTATTTGTTTTATGTGCATGGAGCGCCTAGACTTTAGGTTTTCTTGTACTGGTAATTAGGTCCAAATCCTAACAAGAATTATGTGCATATAGTCTCTTACATTTGGATCCAGTCAAATGAATAATCGTTAGTTATTTGGACATAAATCCATGCGTCGAAAAATGCCTCATTCAACACTAGCAGGACTCGTTGTGGCAGGGACTAAGAAGTCTCCAAGACCAGAAGCTAGGATTTATTTCTGAATAATTATCATCTGGTTCTTCACGACTAATATTATCTACTATTTGGGGTGATTATGTTGATTGCACACCATCATGTAGATAGGTTTAAAAATTCTGTTTTGCATACCGCATGGAGAGAGCTGGGAAGCACTGTTAGTATTTCAACTATACATGCTCATTAAATGCAATGATGAGATTTCCATCATCGAATCGACTTGCATGATTTTTTCGTCATCTTCCTCTGATTTTGAGAACTTAAGACTTAAACGAAAACCTACGAAATTGTTAGATGCTTGTATGTAAAATATCAAAAAAAGGAAAAAAAATCCAAAAATCTAAAACAAGGGGACTGCTAAATAAACTTGAATCTTAATTAAAATTTGTAATGGAGTTCATTGCTTTGGGTTCATAAATCCTTCATTGTCTTCAGGTACCTTAGGAGGGGACCAAAACACCTCCCATGAGTGAGGTGTGACCCAATAAGGATTAGAACCCAAAACCTAGTTTGTTAGTGTCTGAAGTAGTGGTTTCGCCTATCGGTTTCCTCGCTCTTATTCTTTGGCTGAGTAGGGACCCATGAAGGGTTACAAGGACCTCAAAAAGTGCATACCACATGTTACAAAGGAGGAGGTACTTTTCCGACAATACTCTCACTCCTACAGGGTTGGCGTACTAAGGACTTGTTAAAAGATATGACTAAAATAACAAATCTAAAAATGAAAGATAAAAATAGCAGATTCTTTACGGATTCACATTGTGTTGTGTTGGTGAACCCAATTTTTTATTGTGTTTGTATGGATCTAGATTAAGGTCCATAGATCAAATCCCGCGTACCTGCGCAAATTTCGTTATATTTGTATCCTCTTTGATCCCCTGCTCGTTTTCGAGCCTTTCTACTATGTTACACTCCTTTTTATTCTTTGTTGACCATCATATCCTTATTCTTGCATCGATCCTCTTTTGCTTCATGATGTCGATCCATGGATGGTTTAGTCAGGACTTTGATGATACCTTCATTGATTTCATGGACTCGGCGTCGTCAATAATTCAAGGCAATTCCTGAGAACCTGATTCGGACCTTGCAAACTGATATCTAGAGTCCTCATCTTTTTTTCACTTTCCTTTATCTCCAAATAAACTATGACTATTCTTGTCCCAATTATGCCCATTGTGAATGGAGGTCGATTTCAGTCTACATATTTTACTCAGTTCACAACCATATGGGATTGACCCTAATCTCAGACTCATAACGACAACTAGCATTCAATTTCAAGTTGTCTGATTGGAATTCTCTTACATTGCAGATAGAAGCCAATCCCAGTCCTGGATCCTAATCTGTAATTCATCTCTTCAGATTCAAAACCTCAAGATGGCTCCTCAAGGAAAGGGCAAAGGGTAGCAGCTGCCCCATCCAGAGAAGGGTCAAGTGCCCGACCAGAACCAAGTGAACTCTCAGCTGCTGGATTCCATCCAAGCCATCCAACAACAACTAACAGAAGAATCCCTGGTCCATACTGCATTTCAAGATATGCAAAATAACTTAAGGAATAGACCTAGGTGAGGAGGAGGAAGAAATGAGGATCCACCCCATAACAATTCAGATTAGGAAGAAGAAGAGCCAAGGAATGAGAACCCCAAACTAATGCTGAAAGAAACATATAATCTTGGGGACAACCAGATGACCGATTGGATTCACATCCCATATGTGCACACTCACTTTGAGATGAAGCCTCATTTCCTTGCTCTTTTATCCCCATTCCATGGGAATACCAACGATGAACCATACATTTACCTGCAACAGTTCTCTCGCATCTATAGAACTACCCACTACCCTGACATTCTATTAGGTGTAGTGAAGATGACTGCTTTCCCCTTCAGTCTATAGGACAAGGCCCAGTACTAGGTCAATCATATGGGAAAGGTCGAGATGATATTAGAGGAACTCAAGTCTGTATTCTTTCACAGGTTCTACCTCTCGGTCGACTCAACTAGATGCGAGCCAGGATTAGTAACTTTTCTCAGGAAGCTCACGAGTCCATTTATGAAGCATGGGAATGATTCACTGACCTAGAAGAAAAGTGCCCCCCCATGACATACCGAGGACCAACTTGGTCCAACACTTCTTCATGGTCCTGAATGTCCCTCTGGTAGAATCCCCCTTTCTGATAAGCAAGAGGTGAAATTCCCTACCTTTTCGGCCTTTCCAGGCCTTTTTTCCATTCTCTAAGCTTCTTACGATAGAATATCTTCTCCATGGTTTCCTTGCCCATCTTGAATAACTTAGCCACGTACGATTTCACAAGGGGCCTATTCTCTTCACTAATTCGCTTTCTAAACCAGTGGGCAAGGAAGGGAGCAATTCGGTCTCGAGATAAAGACAGTTGATGCTGCCTGTAGGGGATCCCACTTTAACATGGATGAAGATGTAGCCTGACAGATTTTTGAAGAAATGAACAAAGGAGGGTCTGCCCTCTCTTCATCCTGTGCTTATCAGAGACAATCTCAGGTCCTCCACAAGCTAGAACATGTGGCAACATCCTGCAAGGTAGAGAGAGATGAGAGCTCCAACCTCAGCATCATTTGGGGCCATCTCTCTAAGGTTGACATTATCGAGAAGCGATCACAAGATCTTGAGAAGCCTGTTGTGATCGAACAGAGGATGCAATACTTGGATAAGGTGGACCAAATCACCAAGCAGTTAGAGCTGCTTATGAGCACCATCATCTCATGCCAGTCGGTGACACCATCACTAGAGATTCTTGATTAGAAAAAAGAATAGACATCACCTCTATAGTAGCCTCAACATAGTCCATAGTAGCTGATGATCCAACATGTGTATTATGTGCAAGCGCCAGAGCAGGCCCCGCCGCATCAACAGATAGTAGTCTACCAACCATACTACCTACCATCTTCTGATCTAGCATTCTCGTCGCCACCCCTGATCAAAGAAATCAATGGTGTCTGGAGAAATGATGCATAACTTGCCTGTCCTATTGTATAACCCCAAGGCCAGCCACTAGAGAATCAGTCGTACCACCAACCTCAGGGTGGTGGCTTTGTACAATCCTATCATCCTCCACCTTAGTATCAACATCACATGTCTCCTCAATACCACAATAATAGGAGACAATCATAGTAGTATCCGCAACCACCGTACCATCCGCACCAACCATACCACCAATACGCGTTTGCACCTCAGCAACATTATCCTCCTCCTCCATATCAACATCGATATCAACTCCCTCCTTCTCCGAAACATTACCAACAACAATAGTCTCAGGATCCATATCCGCTACCCAGCATGAGAAGCACGCTGGACCCTCCGAGGTGGTTCCCATGAACTCAAGCCTTGATTGCTTGGCCTAATTGGTAAATGGTCTAGCAGAAATGACAAATAAGCTGGACGACCTGATGACCACTAAAACTCCAATTCTGGTCTAAGTCAAAGTAAACCAAATAATTTTAAGAGAAATAATCAGGTAGAATGTGATGTCTCGTTTGTGTTCGTAGGTCCCACAAAAGGAGTTATGCACAATTTATGATTATTAAAAAAATTAAGACTATTCTGTTTTAAGCAAGTTATTTTAGTTGCATACGTGAATGGTATTTATTCTATGTGCTTATGTTAGAATATAATCAATACATTTCTTATTAAGTATGAACATGCCTGTAATATATTATGCACTCAACTTAGAACTCTGTTTCTGTCAGAATGGATAATATTTATAGTTTAGAATATAGAACAAGGATAAATGATGCATATGCATACATTTGGATAAAATTATAAAAAAATGATACAACCAATCAAAAAATCATACATTATATGAAGCTATAGGAGAAGATATGACTTGTGAGAGGTGAGGGAAACCATACAAGCATGATCTTTCCAATATAGTATTTCAATGATAAAAAGAACAGTAATTAAATCAAAAGTAATACAGAGCAGTGGTACCCCGATACACACATTCGCAGTATTTCAATTCCGATCGCATTAAGTTCCCGGTGAGCGGCAGTCTTCCGACTTGTCGTGAGTCCGAGAAGAGAAATATGACATTCAGATTCAATCACCACAGATGTCACCAATTTCATCAATTTTCATATTATATCCCAAGAAGAGAAAAAGCATATATCATATTATGTATGAACAATAAATTTTTATGACTAAAATTGGTTCTCATACAGAGCCATGGCATCCCGACCAAACCAGGAGGACTGACCAACTAGCACACATACTGACTACTCTTATCGAGCTTTCCATGTCCTATTTGATTCTGGTGCGATGCATTCTTTTCTTGTTCCAAGGCTACTAGCTTCTTTAGGTAGAGTCGCAGAGACTCTCTATTCTCCATTTCACATCCGAGGGCCAGGTGGCCAATTGTTTATCATTTCCCTGATAGTCCGGCACTTGCCAGTATTAATTGGCGGTGACAAGAGGATCGCAAATTGTCTACTCCTACAGCTTGATGAGTTCGACTTGATTTTGGGTATGGATTGGTTATATGCTTATCATGCACTTGTTGGTTGCTTTAGGAAGACAATTGTCTTCAGGATTCCAGATTTACCTGAGTTCACTTTTGAGGGTACTTTACATGACTCCAAAATTGGGTACATTTCTGTGTTCAGAGCTCAACGACTTGTTGATCAGGGTTGTGATTCATACCTTGCATTTGTTCGGAAGGTATTTCATCAGGAGCCGATGATACAAGACATCCGAGTAGTATCAGAATACCTAGATGTGTTTCCCGATGAGATACTAGGATTGCCTCATGAGAGGGAGATCGAGTTCGAGATCACATTGCTACCAAATACACAACCGATCTCTATGGCACCATATCACATGACACCAGCTGAATTGAGAGGGAGCTGAAGGTGCAGTTACAGGAGTTACTTTTTGGGATTCGTGAGACCGAGCACTTCACCTTGGGGTGCTCCGGTTCTATTTGTCAAGAAGAAGGATGGATTCATGAGGTTATGCATTGATTACATGAAGCTGAATAAGAGACCGGTAAAGAACCTTTATCCTTTGCCACACATCGATGATTTATTCGATCAGCTCCAGGGATCTTCCGTTTTCTCGAAGATCGATCTTCGCTCAGGCTACCATTAGCTGAGGATTAGAGAGTCTGATATTTCAAAGACTGCTTTCAGGGCTCGCTATGGACACTACGAGTTTGTGGTGATGCCATTTGGGCTCACCAATGCACCTGCAACTTTCATGGATATGATGAACATGATCTTTCGTCCATATTTGGACAAATTTGTGGTGGTGTTCATTGATGATGTGCTCATATATTCTCGATGATCTACGGATTGTCTTCGATACATTATGGGAGCACAAGCTATATGCCAAGTTGAGCAAGTGTGAGTTCTGATTATCCCAGGTCTCATTTCTGGGGCATGTCATTTCTGGAGCAGGCATCGCAGTTGATCCTACGAAGATTGAGGCAGTTATGTCTTGGGAGCAGCCCAAAGCAGTTACACAGATTTGGAGCTTCCCCGAGCTAGCATGCTATTACAGACACTTCGTCAACGGATTTTCACGCATTGCTCACCCTTTGATACGATTGACACAAAAGGGAGATCCATTCATTTGGGACGATTCATGCGAGCAGGCCTTTAGTACACTGAAGGAGCAATTGACTGCAACGCCTATTCTTTCTCTTCCTTCAGGCATTCAGGATTATGCAGCCTATACATATGCATCTGGAGAAGGTCTAGGAGCAGTACTGGTGCAGCGAGGCCAAGTGATTGCGTACGCATCATGACAGTTGAGACCGCATGAGTGGAATTATCCCACCCATGATTTGGAATCGGCGGCAGTTGTCTTCACTCTGAAGATCTAGCGACATTATTTATATGGAGTGAATTTCGAGATTTTTACTGATCACAAGAGCCTAAAGTATATCTTTGGTCAAAAGGAGCTGAACATGAGACAACGCAGATGGCTCGAGCTACTGAAGGATTATGATTGCAAGATCTCTTACCATCCCGGTAAGGGAAACGTGGTGGCTGATGCACGTAGCAAGAGAGCTCATGCTGAGGGTACGACAAACTTGCTATATACATGGGAGATGCTTGCAGCTTTGACTGATTGGCATCCTTAGGAGAGCGCATCCATTTCTACAGTCGTACCTCCACGATTCAGCAGCTTGTTGGATCGCATCGTCGAAGGCCAGAAGACAGATCCTTGGATTCGAGATCGATATATTCGCGCCATCAAGGATGAGGTTGATGATTTTGTGGTGACAGAGTCCATTTTATGGAAGGCGGGATGGGTCATTGTGCCCAATGACGACCAGTTACGCAGAGACATACTTGATGAGGCACACAGTTCACAGTTATCTATCCATCCAGGTAGCACGAAGATGTACCGTGATCTGCGTCAACATTTCTGGTGGGATGGAATGAAGTGCAAAGTGGCGCAACATGTCAGCAGATGCATGACCTGTCAAATGGTCAAGGCCGAGCACAGGAGACCACCAGGATTTCTGCGGCCTCTCCCCATTCCCGAGTGGAAGTGGGAGAGCATTTCTATGGATTTTGTCATGGGATTGCCGAAGACACCGGATGGCCATAATTCCATTTGGGTCATTGTTGATAGGTTGACCAAATCGACCCATTTCATACCTGTCAACACGACTTACACTCCATCCAGATTAGCCAAACTCTATGTGTAGAATATCATTAGGCTACATGGTATACCACGAGAGGTGGTGTCTGACAGGGATTCGAGATTTACATTGCATTATTGGCATCAGTTCATGTCAGCACTACAGACAGAGCTGAAGATGAGTTCTGCTTATCATCTGCAGACAGATGGACAGAGTGAGCGCACCATACAAACATTAGAGGATTTGCTTCGCGCATGCTCTTTGGAGTGGAAAGGGTCCTGGAAGGACCATCTGCCATTGATGGAATTCACATACAACACTAGTTATCATTCCAGTATCGGCATGGCACCATTCGAAGCCCTATACGGGTGGAGATGCCTCACACCTCTCAGTTGGCGTAAAGTAGGTGATCATGCTCTCTGTTCCGTAGATCTCTTGGAGGATACTGCGAGAGCTGTTGATCTTGTGAGACGGAGGCTTCTAATGGCACAAAGCTGCCAGAAGAGTTATGCGGACCGTCGGAGAAGAGATTTGGAGTTTCAGGTATCCAATACTTTCCTCTTGCTCCTTTTGCAAATTTAAATAAACCTCATACTAATAACATCCCTATAAATTACAGGTGGGAGATTAAGTATTTCTCCGTGTATCTCCCATGAAGGGAATTCAGAGATTTGGTGTTCGTAGCAAGTTGGCGTCGCGATATGTTGGACCTTTTGAGATTCTTGCTAGACTGGGGAAGGTGGCATACTGAGTAACACTCCCTCCACATAGTTTAGCTATCCATGATATATTCCATGTACCCAACTTGAGGAAATATGTCCATGACCCTCGACATATCATCAGTTACAAGAATCTAGACATGAAGCCTGATTTGACATACGAGGAGAAGCCAGTATAGATACTTGACCGTGCTGTGAAGAAGCTTCGCAGCAAGGAGAATCCATTGGTCAAGGTGTTGTGGCACCGACATGGCGTTGGTTGCTTTGTCTAATGCTGTTACTTTCAAGAGCAGTAGGACCTTTCCTCCGTTTGCCCCAATCAAGGGAAGGAATAAAGCTGTTGGACATGTGAGCCCACGACGAGCCATTATGCAATAAATGTTATTGCACATATCATTCCCTGATCTGAAGTGAAGAATAAATAATTTGCATAAAAGGTCCCTTAGTACAATTAGGGTTATGTACCATGGCTATCTTAATGATCATACAGCTGTTGATTCAATTATTGAATCATAGAGGCTGGTGCTTGGATGAATATCTAAAGAGTTAGATTGAGGACTCATCAAGCACCGTTAAATGATTGTTAAGATGTGATCTCCAGCCTGAGTAGGAGATGGCAATCCTTTCTCACAGAGGCTGATATCTGACCGACCTCTTGATGCAGGTCCTCTGCATAGGAATAGAGATTCAGAGGTGTCAGATTAGTTAGGTCAAAGAGTTGACTTAACGAGATCGAGATAACCAAAGTCCTATGTTGAATGCTGTCACAGCATAGGCACACATCCTCTGACCGGAGACAGATGTATTGCTATATGTCTGAGTATGTACATTTGACAGACCAATAGGTTGATGACCTAACCAAGGTCTATACACCGGCGCGTTGGTGTGCATATAAGGGTATATGAGTAATACGATCTCTCAAAGGAATCATACAGGTTCACTACTGAACCGGAAGACATGAGCTCACTCATGAGATATTGGGAGGAATCAAATTCCGTGCACGGTCGTCTCGCTTTGGAAGCTTGACTGAATTTGTAGGTTTGATATATACTTTTGGAAAGTATATGATCAAGACCTAGGTATGATATATGCTTTTGGAAAGCATATGATCGATACCAAATCCCAATGATCAAATGAGAAACTTAGTGATCAAACCCTGAAGAAGACAGTGTAAAATAGATCTTGATCTTCGGGTTGACCATGGGTCTTCCAGTATGCAGGATGTACAGGTATTGGGAATACCTGACGGGTGATGTGATCATAAACGATTGTATATCCATGACGCTTCCATTCCGAGGGAGTGATAAAACAGGTCTGGATTTTAGTGACTCCTTTCAGTAGAGAAGCGATCCGATCTTAGTCCAAGTGTTGGACATTGGTCTGAATGAGATTCAGATTCAATGAGAAGATTGGATTTGCGGTCTTGATTTAATCAAGCATCTATGGGAGGTTCGTAAGATCTGGATTTGAGATAAGATCTCAACATCCAAGTCACTATACGTGGAATAATACAATCGCCCTGTCCTTATCTCCAAGTATCTGCGGAGAAAGCACATTATTCATGAAAGGGTTCAAGAATAATTATTTTGATGAAATATCCAAGCAAGGACTTGATGATTAAATGAGATTTAATTATCAAGCTTAAATATGAATATGATTCATATTGTGAAAATGATTATCTAAGATAATTAAATGGGATTTAATTATCAAGGATTAAGAGAATGTGGATAACACTATCCATGATATATGTGTGTTATAAATGTGATTTATAATATACATATATAAGAGAGAGAATTTATGTAAATAGCATTTGTTAATTAATAACGTGGATTGGATTCACATTTATTAATTAATTGGAAATACAATTTACTAATTAGTTTGGGTTGTGAATATGATTCACATAATATTCAATGGCGAGATTGAAATATTCACAGATTAATTTGGAATTAATTTGGTGAATATTTATTGTGATTAATTAAGGAATAATAAGATAAATAAAATGGAGCAAAATAAACCACCCTCCATAGGTGGCGTCACCCATGAATTGTTCATGGGTGACGCCCCCCATTTTTAGGGAGGTTGGTTGACTCCATTTAATTTATCACATTATCTCTTAATTAGTTATTGTTAAATTAAATTATGTTGATAATGTTGCAACATTTTTTTAATTTAAATTAATGTTGTTGGTTTTAACCAACAACAATCATAGCCATTGATTTAGCATGGACCAAGCATAGCCCTTGGATCCATGTGTCCCATGGATTGAGATCCATTGGATCCCAAACTAATATAAAAGGAGGGCTAGGGTAGCCTTCCATAGTACATGATTAAGAGTTGTACAAGGTTACAACTCTCTCCCTCTCTCTTTCTCATTCTCGCCCTCTCTCTCTTTCTCTTCTCCATTAAGTGGCCGTCCACTTTGTATTGAGAAAGGAGAGACTCTCGGCTTCTTCTTCGACGACTCATGGATCTCCATCTTCTTTGGAGTTGCTTACTCTAAAGGAAGACGACGGATTTCGTTTGACGAAATCGGGGGAGCCATCGCTTGGATCTTCATCGAGGATTGCGGGAAGGAACGTGACTCATCATCACGCCTGCAAGTGCGTTCTTTGTGGATCGGACTTAAGATAGGAGGATCTCTACTTTGGGATCTCGCGATCACAACCACGCTTCAAGAGGTATTCCTTATACTTGTGGTTAGATGAAACGATTCGAGAAGTGTTCTCGTGACCATGTGGTTTCATCTTTAGTTTTAAAAATTTTAATTTCCGCTGCATCTAGCAACTAGTGCGACTAGTTGCTCCGATTGCATACGATGCGATCGACATGCTTCCGTGATGCGCTTGAGGATACTCAATATCCTTCAAGTGGTATCAGAGCCAGGTTGAATAAGGTTTGGATATGATCCATAGACCTTAGACGATTTGGTTCTTGAAAGGGTTGCGAATTTTTTTTACTGCATTTCAATTTTCGCACCTCTGTCTAATTGATTTTTTCGGCACTGTTTAAAATGTTTAAACACGAAATTTTCAATTGGATATTGTTCCCCATTAAACAAGGAAACCATAGGACTTGAGTTTACTAAATTTGGACTTCATTTGCTCAAGATATGGTCTTTTGAATATGCCTATATTCACTGTTGCGGGAACTGCGGATTTGAACGTGATTAATGAGATAATTAAGGTTTTAATCCGCCTTGAAATGCGTGAGCTTGAGTTCTTTAATAAATCAAATAGGCAATCTTTGGAAACTGAGTTTGCATTTTTTGGATTTAAATTGATCAAGATAAGTTAATTTTAGTGATTGGGGGTCACTGCTGGAAATTAACAATTTTGATCTTGAACCTTGTGATATGTCATTCAATTATCATGATGAAAATTAATTGTTAATTTTCTGGAATAATTAGTGATAAATATTTGTGAAATATTTAAAGAAATAATTATTTCATTGAATGACACTTGCCTAAACCACAATGATGAGATATTAGATCTTGATCATTGGTTCATCAACAAACATTGCTTTCATGAAAACCATAATTTATCCTACAATTGTTGTAGGACAACTTTTACATGAAAAACCCTTTTGCTTGAATAGGATTGGGGATTTGTCTAGCAAATCTCCTTATAATCAAAAATGTTTTGATTTATATTATATGGTATAATTTCGGTTGAAAACCGATGAACATCTCAAAGTACATGATGGTCTATCTGGTATTATCCTTTCCTGAGGCGGATGTGGTGCCTAGTCGGAGAGCATTGGGGTAGCGGGTTGCAACGTATGTGGTCCGTCCCACTCTCGTCGGTACTGGCCATGACAGCGGGTAGGGACTGTATAATACCGGAGACAAACAATGTGTATTTTTCTAATTATTAAAATTTGAATAATACGTACTTTGAGTATATACCTACTATTCAAGTAAAAGACATGTTTGTTGATTGATGATTGGATTAATGATTAATTTAATATGATTAAATTAATTATATCCAATAAACACTCTATTATGAATAGATGTGTATTTCCCATGGAAGAATTAATTATGTGAATGTGATTCACAATAATTAATTATAAAATTTGAATATGAGGTGGAGGATCACATAAGTGACATCCATGGTCTCCCGTCAAGGCAAAGGATTCCGTCGCCAGTTGTTGTATATAGGCGACGCCTGTCCGAAGTGACAGATCCTATATATGATTTAATTGGATCGGGTTCTTTGCTTCTCGAAAGAGTAAGGCCGTATACGTAATGACCCCAATATCGAGTCCTCATAATATTGGGGCGATATTGGATTGCGTATAGCGAGTATTAAGCCTGTTGACGGTTGGTTCAATTAATGACGGGTCAACATCATCTTAGGGGTGGTGGGCCCGGGTGTTAAAGACCGAATTGGGAATGCAAGTTGGACTTGCAATGCGGAATGAGTTCCCACTTCTTTTTATCGGAGTCGTAAGTTCTCATATTATTGGGATGCGACAAAGATAGGAAAGGAGATCCCAGATCTTGCTAGAGATATAATGGTAAGAATATCTCTTACATTGAAAGTGATTAAGGGAATGAACTTTCAGTGTTGACAAGGCAAGACAACTTTGATATAAAAATTCCTAAATCAAAGTAAAATATGTATATATATTTTATATACCCTTATGCAAAAAATTTCTTATTTCAGATAATCCTTCATTAAACCCACTCAATGTTATACTCAATAATAACCAGTAAAAATATCTTGGATTGGACTCATGATCCAGATATTATACTTGCAATTGGACACATAATGTATGTGGTTGCAGTGTGCAAGTCCCCTCAACATAATGAGGAAGGGCAATTAAATAAGACAATAAGACATCGCCTTAGGGTTTGTATGTCTCTATAGTCTTGATCTTTCATCGAGTATACTTTGGAAGTGACATGTCGATGGTGATCGTAATTGTCAAATAATCCTTATAAAATAAAAGAAGATATTTTGGCATACATATGTGCTCTAGACATTAATCATGAATGACATGGTTCTCTGCATTATGCAGAATGGTAGCTCGAAAGAGATGATGTATTCAAAATGTTTGAATACCTACCTGAACCTAAGTCTTTAAGAGTTAAGATGTATGTAGATATGATGAGTGTCATCATTCTACTGTCTATATCTAGTCATTCATGAAGCTTCATATTAATCATTTTGAATGAATTTAATGAAGCATGTATAAATGTTGAAATGCTCTTGTATTGAAATCTTTGAATTCAACATAAGAGATTCTTTGTCTTGAACAATGGTTGTTTATAGATGGAGAGAGCGCAGTGGAAGCATGGGTCGGACCCGAGTAAGAAGGAAAGTCAAAGAGTTGACCTACTTCTGTAACTTCCATATGACATCCAAAGAGTTGGATGAATGCCAATACTGCAATATGTTGATGTGTTGATAGTATGACTATCAAGTCTGTCAAAAATCCTTAGTGAAGGACTCAGATAGAGCATCAGAATAATCTACATATAATCATTGACTCTGACTTTATTATTTCATAAGATAAAGTCTGATAATTGTATCCCAATCTTCTAATGACATTTGCAATTGGTTGCATATATATTAGAAGATTAGAAATTTGATCTTAAGGTTTAGTAGTCATCTACATGGATATTACTATAATTGTTGCAGCAATCACTATTGGATAGATAGACTTCATATTCTCAGTGGGAGAGCCCTTAGTCTTATAGAATGTCTCTATGACCTAGATATTAGAATACCCCATTGTTTGTTTCTAAATGTTGGAAATAAAAATGAATTCTGAGATAGAACTATCATAAAGAGTTATGATGGAAATATTTCAGATAGTAATCTAACATCTAGTGGACTCCACAAAATTAGAATATTAATGAATGGTTCATTAAGATTTCTAATACTGAAAGTCAAACCTTATAAGATCAATAGGAGGATGAAGATCATTTGACAATGATCTGGCATCAAGCCTTGGACATTTGTCTATTGATTTGATCAATAGACTAGTAAGATATGAAACTTCAGAATGTCTAAAATTTCAAATCTTACATACTTGTGAATATTGTATTCAAAGTAAAATGTCCAATACACCCTTCTCTGGGAATGGTGTTAGATGTCGAGGTATTCAAGATCTCATACATATTGATGCATGTAGATCATCTATATCATAGTAAACATTATGGATATGTGATATCTATTGATGATTATGTATGATATGAGATTTCTTCTCTTCACCTGAGAAACCTTTGAAATGTTCAAAGATTTCACAATTTTGGTTTAGAACCAAAGTTTGAAGAAAGATGAAATGAATTTGATCTAACCTAGGTATCTTGTACCTATTAGATAAAATTCAAAGAATACCTTATGGAGATATGAATATCATTTCTATCTCACTCCTCCTGATAAACCTGAACTCAATAGAGTTGTAGGGAGATACAATTGGATCATGTGTGACATGATTTGATCAATGATGAATTTTAGCATAATTATCCTCTTAGTTTCCTGGTATATATGTGTAGTAGAGACTACAATATATATCCTTAATAAGGTTCCATGGATGTAAGCTGGAATCTAGCACTTGAGAGTGCTACTTCATTAGGAAAATAAAGAATGGTATTGGATACCTGCTTTATGACCTTGAGATTCTTAAAAGATCTCATCCCTGAGAATGTGATTCTTGGAGGATGACTCTCTTGAGAATCAAGACAAAAATGAAGTGTGGGAACTCATTTGATCTTGAGAAGATCTTGAGGCTCCTGAAATCGGTTACTAAAAGGACAATTAAAGATGAAACATTAATACCTCTTCAAATGAGTTTGAGGATGTATTCCATGTGTCAGTTGAGTCTGACAATGATCGGACTTCATGTGATGAAGCTCCTGAGGATCGTGACATGGAAAGATGGATATTAGCAATAAAGTCTAAAGTAGACTTCATATACAAGTGTTGTATATGGACCCTAGAGGATCCACCTATAAGGGTTTGACCCATTAAGGTGTAAATGGATCTTCAAGAGAAGAGGGAACCTGATGAGAAGGTAGAGACCTTCAAAGCTCGGTTCGTAGCCATAAGCTACACACCGGAGGAGAAGACATTGCTTGCAATGAGACTTGCTCTTCGGTAACCATTCTTAAAATCATCAGAATATTGCTAACCTTAGCTACACAACTTGACTATTGCATCTTCAGGATGTAATTCAAGATTGCATTCCTCTAAGAATACCTCTCTGAGGATATTCACATGAAGTAGCCACAGGGCTTCATGGTTGAGGAAAGTAAGGTGTGAAAGCTAAAGAAATCCATCTGTGGACTCGAATAAGCTTATTGAAGTTGGAACATAAGATTTGATGAAATTATAAATGTTATGATTTCAAATAGAATCTTGATGTACCATGTGAAGCTTAGTGGGAGTGCCATTGTGTTCATCGAGCTAAATGTAGATAATATCCTAATCATTTGGAATGATATAAGGATGAGAATAAGTGTTTTATAGACTGGCTATTCCATACCTTGAGATATGATCTCAAGAAATACCTCTTAGATCTTAGTTCTGAAGTTGTTCAGAAGCAAAGAAGAGAGGGTATTGGGACTGTCACATTTGTAGTACACCTTGGACATATTCCATTCTTGGAAATTCCTAGAAAGGCTTCCTTCCCTTGAGATTTGGTACTGACCTATCAAAAGGGCTAGCACCTCAAAGAGTTGAGGAAGTGAATGCTAGAACTGCTTGCACTTGTGCATCAGTTACGAGAAGCTAAGTGTATACTAGATGTGTATAAAAGCCAGATATCTACCATTCAGTGGGAGTAGCAAAGTGTTGCTAATCCTACTATTGAGAGAAAACACTTGATTGCAGTAATAACAATATCTTCAAAGATGACAAGGCTTTAGAGATGGTGATCTCTAAGTCTTATCTTCAAGAGCTTAAGACTTTATAGATAGAGATCTAAAAGGTCTTAACTGCGGATACCTTGAGAGATAGTGATCTCCCGGAATAAGGGTATTCTGATAAGGATTATGGAAATACTGGTTATAATAGTCATTGAGCAATAGTGTCGAGGACACTGTAACTGCTTTGACTAGATTGAGTATTGGTTGCATTAGATGCAACATTCGCATTGGATGCGAACACTGTTACCTAGGGATATGCAAGTGCCGTAAAAGGACTTGGCATAGTCTTTTGGGAACAGAGTGACTGATCAGCTTACCTAGCTATTTCTAAATAGCCTATGATTGTCACATGAGTGTGAGTTTAAATGATTAGCCCATTAATGGCTCTTTGGGCTAGTGGGAGATTGTTGGACATGTGAGCCCACGGCGAGCCATTATGCAATAAATGTTATTGCACATATCATTCCCTGATCTGAAGTGAAGAATAAATAATTTGCATAAAAGGTCCCTTAGTACAATTAGGGTTATGTACCATGGCTATCTTAATGATCATACAGCTGTTGATTCAATTATTGAATCATAGAGGCTGGTGCTTGGATGAATATCTAAAGAGTTAGATTGAGGACTCATCAAGCACCGTTAAATGATTGTTAAGATGTGATCTCCAGCCTGAGTAGGAGATGGCAATCCTTTCTCACATAGGCTGATATCTGACCGACCTCTTGATGCAGGTCCTCTGCATAGGAATAGAGATTCGGAGGTGTCAGATTAGTTAGGTCAAAGAGTTGACTTAACGAGATCGAGATAACCAAAGTCCTATGTTGAATGCTGTCACAGAATAGGCACGCATCCTCTGACCGGAGACATATGTATTGCTATATGTCTGAGTATGTACATTTGACAGACCAATAGGTTGATGACCTAACCAAGGTCTATACACCGGCGCGTTGGTGTGCATATAAGGGTATATGAGTAATACGATCTCTCAAAGGAATCATACAGGTTCACTACCGAACCGGAAGACATGAGCTCACTCATGAGATATTGGGAGGAATCAAATTCCGTGCACGGTCGTCTCGCTTTGGAAGCTTGACTGAATTTGTAGGTTTGATATATACTTTTGGAAAGTATATGATCAAGACCTAGGTATGATATATGCTTTTGGAAAGCATATGATCGATACCAAATCCCAATGATAGATTGAGAAACTTAGTGATCAAACCCTGAAGAAGACAATGTAAAATAGATCTTGATCTTCGGGTTGACCATGGGTCTTCCAGTATGCAGGATGTACAGGTATTGGGAATACCTGAAGGGTGATATGATCATAAACGATTGTATATCCATGACGCTTCCATTCCGAGGGAGTGATGAAACAGGTCTGGATTTTAGTGACTCCTTTCAGTAGAGAAGCGATCCGATCTTAGTCCAAGTGTTGGACATTGGTCTGAATGAGATTCAGATTCAATGAGAAGATTGGATTTGCGGTCTTGATTTAATCAAGCATCTATGGGAGGTTCGTAAGATCTGGATTTGAGATAAGATCTCAACATCCAAGTCACTATACGTGGAATAATACAATCGCCCTGTCCTTATCTCCAAGTATCTGCGGAGAAAGCACATTATTCATGAAAGGGTTCAAGAATAATTATTTTGATGAAATATCCAAGCAAGGACTTGATGATTAAATGAGATTTAATTATCAAGCTTAAATATGAATATGATTCATATTGTGAAAATGATTATCTAAGATAATTAAATGGGATTTAATTATCAAGGATTAAGAGAATGTGGATAACACTATCCATGATATATGTGTGTTATAAATGTGATTTATAATATACATATATAAGAGAGAGAATTTCTGTAAATAGCATTTGTTAATTAATAACGTGGATTGGATTCACATTTATTAATTAATTGGAAATGCAATTTACTAATTAGTTTGGGTTGTGAATATGATTCACATAATATTCAATGGCGAGATTGAAATATTCACAGATTAATTTGGAATTAATTTGGTGAATATTTATTGTGATTAATTAAGGAATAATAAGATAAATAAAATGGAGCAAAATAAACCACCCTCCATAGGTGGCGTCACCCATGAATTGTTCATGGGTGACGCCCCCCATTTTTAGGGAGGTTGGTTGACTCCATTTAATTTATCACATTATCTCTTAATTAGTTATTGTTAAATTAAATTATGTTGATAATGTTGCAACATTTTTTTAATTTAAATTAATGTTGTTGGTTTTAACCAACAACAATCATAGCCATTGATTTAGCATGGACCAAGCATAGCCCTTGGATCCATGTGTCCCATGGATTGAGATCCATTGGATCCTAAACTAATATAAAAGGAGGGCTAGGGTAGCCTTCCATAGTACATGATTAAGAGTTGTACAAGGTGACAACTCTCTCCCTCTCTCTTTCTCATTCTCGCCCTCTCTCTCTTTCTCTTCTCCATTAAGTGGCCGTCCACTTTGTATTGAGAAAGGAGAGACTCTCGGCTTCTTCTTCGACGACTCGTGGATCTCCATCTTCTTTGGAGTTGCTTACTCTAAAGGAAGACGACGGATTTCGTTTGACGAAATCGGGGGAGCCATCGCTTGGATCTTCATCGAGGATTGCGGGAAGGAACATGACTCATCATCACGCCCGCAAGTGCGTTCTTCGTGGATCGGACTTAAGATAGGAGGATCTCTACTTTGGGATCTCGCGATCACAACCACGCTTCAAGAGGTATTCCTTATACTTGTGGTTAGATGAAACGATCCGAGAAGTGTTCTCGTGACCATGTGGTTTCATCTTTAGTTTTAAAAATTTTAATTTCCGCTGCATCTAGCAACTAGTGCGACTAGTTGCTCCGATTGCATACGATGCGATCGACACGCTTCCGTGATGCGCTTGAGGATACTCAATATCCTTCAAAAGCTTCATCTGGTGAATTATCATCTTCTGCATCAGCTGTGCCAACTGCAGTTCGGGTGAGGAAGAATAATAAGAAGGAGGAGCCATGCTAATTGTAAATAATAAAAAAATCAGAAAAATAAAAAAAAGAACAAAACGAAGATCACAGTCGAAGTGAAGCCGCGCCAGCCATGGAGGAGACATCACCAATAACCGATCCAATGCTAACCGACAGAGCGGAGACTGCCATTTTTACATGTCCACAACAACAACACCACCATTTATAGACTATACACCTTTTTGTAGTTTGGATGTATATAATATAGGTGACAAGAAATCTATTGTAAATACGAACAATGCTTTTGATTTCAATTATGTAAATATTCCTTTTCCTGATGCAATAGAAAAATCCAAAAAAGTTACAAAAAGAAAAATGCATTATCTGATCCATGTGTTGTGGTTATTCTGAAGAATTTGATGTCGAGCTACCAATGATGCAATGCATGGAATACATGCCCATTGTGAAGAAGGGCTTAAAGGGAGAATGTATTGACAAGCGTCGGTCAAATCACAATAACAAACAACAACAAGTAGAGAAGCACGTCCTTACAATGGCTACAATTGCATCCATCAACAACCTCCCTCAGAAGAAACCAGACAAAGGAGCGCCTTTAATCAGGTGCGATATTTTTAACCAAGTCTTTAAGAGAACTCTTCTTGACAGTGGTTCTTCCATTAACCTAGTGATCTCATCATTACTACAAGAATTCAGGCTGCATCAACTTAAGAAAACACATATGATCCTTTAGTTCATTGATCGATCCACCAAGCGAATGGTTTGTTGGAAGACACTATTGTAAAGGTGCATGACATGGAGTTCTTGTTGATTTTGTAGTCCTTGATATGGACTCCCCTACACCATTACTCTAGACCCCAATTATCCATGGATGACCATTTTTACGAACTACAGAGGTTGTGGTTGACTATGGTCTGGGAAGATCACGTTCAGCTCAACCAGGAACATAGTTACCATAGACATGGTTAGTGATCTAAAACTCGTATCTGATGAAAGTCATGCAACACCACCTGAAGGATACTATGCCTTTATTGCAGACATAAGAGATACAAAACTCTCTTTGAATGACACATGGACCCCCTTCATGAGGAGAACTAGGCAAGCACAGTCGACATAAGCTCCGATATCACTTGGGAGACATATTCCAATTTGCTGATGCATCTATTTGATTTAGAAGATTCATGCTAGTTCGAACATGATGACTTCATTGCAGATTTGTTCGGCACATTATTAGTTGAACCACAAGTCACTGAGGTGAGAAGTACCTCCAAATTTTTAGTAGATCATCCACCCACCATCATAGTTTCTAAAGTAACTGAGAAGCAGACCGCATCAGAACCCGAATTGAAGCCACTTTAAGTAGGCTCAAGTATGCCTTCCTTGCAGGTGTAAAAAATATGTATCTGGTTATCATCAGCAATAGGCTAACCCTGATCAAGAATCTTGACTTCTTAAGGTTTTAGAGAAAATTCGCAAGGCATTTGGTTGGCACGTATGATACCTCCGTGGGATAAATCCTGCCATGTACTCACACCATATTTACTTGGAAGAAGATGCCAAGTCATCCTGAGAGTTTCAAAGAAGACTGAACCCAAATATGCGAGACGTGGTCATGAAAGAAATCATGAAATGCTGTGACACAGGCTTCATTTATCCCATCTCTGATTCAAAATGGGTAAGCTCTCTTCATGTAGTTTCAAAGAAATTTGGGCTTACCATGGTTACAAATGAAAGCGGAGAGGAGATTTCTACTTGGGTATTGACATCGTAACACACATGTGTTGACTACTGTTGCCTCAATGCAGCAACAAAGATGGACCACTTCCCCTTTCCTTTTATTGATCAAGTACTGGAAAGATTGTCGGCAAGGAGTTCTTATGCTTTTTGGATGGGTACTCTGGGTACAACCAAGTGGCGGTCATTCCCGAAAATCAAGAGAAAACTATCTTCACTTACCCTCTCAGCACCCATGCTTTCAGGAGAATGCCCTTTTGTCCGTGAAATGCACCTGCCGCATTCTAGAGATGCATGCTTGCAGTTTTTGTTGCTATGGATGGCAGTTTTCTTGAGGAATTCATGGATGACTTCTCCGTTTATGGTGACAACTTTGATTCTTGTCTTCAACACCTAGACAGAGTACTTCAGAAATGTTGACAAGTCAATCTCATACTATCTCAAGAGAAAAGTCAATTCATGGTTACAGAGGGGATTATAATGGGTCATGTCATTCCAAACATGGTATGGAAGTCAACCTGGCAAAGGTGAATGTGATTGCCAATCTAGATCCACCTTAGACTATTAGAAATGTGAGGTCATTCCTGGGGCATGTGGTTTCTACTGGAGATTCATCGGAGATTTCAGCCGTATCGCCTGACCTCTCACAGAATTGCTGTGGAAGGAGATCGAGTTTAATGTTGATCAGCAGGTTCTCCTTTCATTTAATTAAGTAAAGGAGCTAATCACTCAAGCTCTAGTCCTACAACTGCCTGATTTGTCTCTTCCTTTTGACATCATGACAGATGTGTTAGACTTTGCAGTTGGGGCTGTTCTAGGATAAAGGAAAGACAAGATACCTTATGCCATTCACTATGCTAGCAAAACATTAGATGAAGCTCATAGAAATTACAATGTCACAGAAAAAGAATTGCTGGCTATGGTATTCACCCTTGAGAAGTTCAGATCCTATCTACTTGATCTAAAGTTACAATCTATACAGACAACTCGGCTATCCAGTACTTACAATAGAAGAATGATGCCAATCTTAGACTGATCAGGTGGATCCTTCTCCTCTAGGAGTTCGGTTTGGAGATTAAAGTCAAGCTTGGGGTTCAGAATGTGGTAGCAGATCACCTCCCTAGAATTTAACAACAACAAACTCCACTGAGCAGTGCACCCATCACAGACACCTTTCCTGATGACATTCTGGCTGTGGATTCACTCCCTTGGTATGTCGATATTGTGAACTACCTCATTTTCGATGTAGTCCTGCAAGATTGGACAAATATCAAGAAGGAAAAATTTCTATCCCGAATCTATTTATACCAATGGGAATATCCACTTCTATTAAGGGATGGAGCATATGGCATTTGGAGACGGTGTATCCCTCAAGAGGAGAATCATAGTGTCCTTGAGCATTGTCACTCGCTGGAATCTGGTGGACACCACTCTAGAGATATAATGCCATCAAAAGTACAATAGTGTGGCCTTTGGTGGCCGACACTATTTAAGGATGCTACAACATTTGTGATGAACTGCACTGTCTGTCAGAGATTGAGAGGCACCCTTACAGCTAAAGATTCAATACCCCTGATGTTCATTTATATTTCAGATGCATTCGATGCTTGGGGCATTGATTTCATGGGACCCTTTCCCAACCGTCAGGGATTTTGGAACATCCTTCTCGCCGTTGACTACATGAGTCGCTGGGTTAAAGCTATCCCCTCTTGAGATCGTGACAACTGTATAGTTTGTCAGAATCTGAGAGAGAACATCATTTCACGATTCGGGATTCCAAAGATTCTGATATCAGATGAGGGTAGTCACTTCATTAATAGAGATGTCACAAAATAAGCGGAAGAGTACGACATCGAGCACTGAGTCACATTTCCTTATCATCCTTATACCAATGGCATGACATAATTTTCAAATAGAGAAACCAAGACGATTTTGTAGAAGCTTGTGAAGCCCAGCAGAAAG
This sequence comes from Ottelia alismoides, assembly GCA_037367405.1. Taxonomy (NCBI): domain Eukaryota; kingdom Viridiplantae; phylum Streptophyta; class Magnoliopsida; order Alismatales; family Hydrocharitaceae; genus Ottelia; species Ottelia alismoides. The sequence continues at coordinate 332,227 of JAZKJV010000720.1, read as the reverse complement.
AATTGGTCCCAACTCTTGGACTCCGTATTTTGGGCATACAGAACCTCTAACAAGTCTCCCTTCATGTCGCCCTAACATCTCATGTATGGAAAGTCATGCCATCTGCTCATACCGATCCATAAATCATTATGGGCAATCAATATCTGCAACTTGAACTCACGAAAAGGTAGTCAGAAAAGAAAAGAGGATCTGAACAAGCTCATGGGATTCCGAGACTATGCTTATGATAACACATTGATGTACAAAGAGAAGGTTAAACACTTGCATGATCAACACATCAGATGAAAGACCATCAAGACTGGACAGAAAGTGTTTCTATTTGACTCAAAGTTGAAGATATACACCGGCAAATTAATGAGTAAATGGACGGGGCATTCATAGTGAAAGAATTGCAAGCCAACAGAAGCAACATGATATCATATTTGTCAGCTAACATACAACCATTCATCATCAACAGTCAGTTACTGAAGCCGTACCTTGAGCATGGTACTTTCTTGGTTGTTGCCGACTCAGTTCAAGTGATATGCAATGAAGAAGCCTCCACAACCTCAACAACATCGAAAGATTCATATAATGTTCCCAAAAAACATTTCCTCTAGTTTTCTTCTATTTGGTTGCATGTTCTATTTTCTGCTTTGTTTTCCTCACTCATCGCTTCTATACTTAGGATATGCTTCATCCTAACTATAGGTGGGATGAGCGATCATATATGTTCATTCTTTGATCTCCTCACATGTCTTCTCTCCTATTGATATTTTCTATCTATACTTAAGGATATCCTACCCTAAGTATAGGAGGAGGCATATCGAGTTGTTATTTGTTTATTTCCACCCTCGACCCTCCCTACCATGTGTACAATCTGCTATATTTAGGATTATTTGATCCCAAGTAAAGGGGGAACATTCAACTTTTTTTTGTTTATTATTCTTTAGTTGTTATAGTATAGGCTCTCTTATACTTAGTATGAGTTATGTCTTTTTTCTCTTCGATCTAAGAGGACATATCTCAACCTAAGTATAGCAATGTTATATATACAATGTGTATACTTTAGCCATAACTCGTACTTTCGTATTTTTAATAAGTATGGCTAAAATACAGTTAATTAAGTGTAAATAACATACTTGTATAAAATCCATTAAAACACTTTGCATATAGCGATTAATAAATCAGGAAAAAAGTTTTGAAAATATTTGAAAAATAGTTTGGAAAATTCTTTGAAAAATCTTTTAAAAACTGCTTGGAAATGTTTTGCAAAATGTTTTTAACATTTGTAAAATTGTTTTGTTTTTAAAAATTTATTTCTTTGTTTGAATTAAAAAGTTTTGAAAATCTATTTGAAATGTTTGAAATATGATTGCAAAAATATTTTGAGAAATCTTTATATACTTTTGAAAAAAATCTTTACAAAGTGATTTTCAAACTTTGTAAAATGATTTTAAAAGTTATTTGTCAAATTAGTTTGCAAAATAAATTTTTCATAATGTTTTCAGAAAATCTTTTCAAATTATTTGAGAACTATGTAAGTAATTTATACAAATAAAGATTCTTTACAAACCTTGTATAGACAATCCTGTAAATTCTGCTAACCCAACCCCTGTAAATAAAAGGATGTACACCTGTGTAAATAGCTGCACATGCTACCTCTTTGTTCCAAAAACCTTCTATTTTCGAAAAATCCCTAAAAATTTGCAAAATCGAAAATCCCAAAAACATTTGCAAAAAACTTTTCAAAAAATTGCATATTTCAAAAATTTGTAAAAAGTTGAAAATTAGAAAAATGCATCACAAAAATAATTTTCTTGCATATAGAATTCACATTTTTCATAATAAGTTAGAAAATTGAACATGTCCAAATATAGTGTGAAGATTAGAGCTTGGAATAGACTTCAATGCACTTAATTTCAGAGGAACCCATTGAAAACTAGAAGTGGATATGTTTCAGGCCACCATGACTTTTTTCTTTAGGTTCCATAAAACTATGTTCATGAGTCAATTAATGTGCTTAAATAGAACTCTTCATATCATCCGTAAGACTCTTGAGACTATGAATTAACTGAAAACCTCGCATCTAGCACTTATCTCAACTCAGATGGATTGTTGAAAAAACTTGGAGTCTAAGTCGGGATGATGCAAGGCTGCTTCGTCAAAGGTGGCTTAGGAACCATTCTCAGGGATTGCTGATGAAGGTACTAGAATTCACTTCTTTTGGTAACAATGGTATCTAAATGTTGGAGATGGATTGAGACAATGCTTTGGACGAGGAATGGTCTACCGACGCAACTTTTTCCAAGACCCCAAAAGATGGGTGGATCAAAAAAATGCTATATCCACTGGGGCACAAGAAAGAATGCAAAAGCTATACAAAGTCAACGAAAATATCCAAAGAATCCTATACAAAAAATTCTACAAAAATTTGAGCTTCAGAAAAAGCTTGCTTCTTGGTGAAGAATTGATATACTAACCGACTTCATAAGGGAATGAAAACTACACTAGTTCATTTCCACTTCTTTTTCCATTCTTATAACTTCTTCCCCATTTAGTTGTTAAGATCAAGAGCACCTAACCTTAGAAGGGAATATCTGTCTCCACGAGGACGAGTTACCATGAGAGCAGATGCCTTGATGGTTTAACGATTTTGTTTGGGAAGAGCTGAACAAATTCACACACATGGTTCTATCATTTCAAGGTAGGAAGAGTATGTGACTGAGAGGATGGTTCTGACCTGGCTATGAATTGAACTGAATGATAGAAGTATGGAACCTAAGGGCTATTATGTCACATTTCCTAACTTCCATGTGGTTCCGAACACTCCATTAATCCAAGCGCATTCTCTGAGACCCAAACTTTGTTTATTAAGACTATTTTAAAAGTCAACAATTATTCCAAGTCGTTTCTTTTTCTTTTTTTCTTTTAATTTTCTGCACTCATTGTGTAAGTGTTTTCTAGGGACTAGCAAAGGCAAGTGTAGGGGGTGATGAATCTCCATTTCATCACCTTTATTCTTTCATTTTGGCATATAAACCCTAGCTAAATACATGTAAATATCATTATTTTGCACAAATTAACATTCACTATTTATTGTAACGATTGTATAAATTACAATGTTTAAAGATAAAATAAAAGAAGAATGAAAGAAAAGAAAAACAATAAAATGCCAAAGGGATTTTATGACCCTATACCTCGAGACCAAGTGAAGAATTGAGTTGGTTGGAATAAATTAGGGGGAGATAAGGCCTAGAAGCACTTTAAAAGCCATATTATTTTATTCATTAACAATTCATTTTTGAGACCCATTTTATTCTCGATTATTTATACCTCAAATCAATAAAATTTGTACATGAAGGTTGTAGATAAAAATGTATAAAAAATACAAAATTTTCACACAAAAATAATACCCACTGTACATTTTATACTCAGAATAAAAAGATAAAACCCAAACTTCCTACACCATATCATCTCGATAAAAACTCAAAATGAATTAAAATCACCTTTAATTGTATGTAACTTTTAATAATCTATTTAATGAAGGTGGTTTCACTTAATTTGGAGTTAAGATGCAAAAGTTAGGTTTTTGGACCCCTATTGTACAATATACCCGAATAGAATATTCATTTTATCTATTCTTTATAATTTTTATAATTTTATAAATATTATTTAAAATACATGTACATATTTATAATTGAATAAAACACTAAAGAGGACACAAAAATAAAATAGTCCATATAAATACTTAGATAACATACCTATACTTATACCTATATAAAAATAATTATATTTATTTAGTTATAAAAATGACATCACAAAAATACAACTAAAATCTATTTATGTATATAAAAATAAGCTATAAATATATAAATTATGAGAATGAAATAATAAATCAAAAATACAAATCAAAAATAAAATATACATAATATAGGTAAACATACCTATAAATAAAACCCTAAAAGTAACCTATAATAAATGAACCCATAAAAATAAATAAAAAATGCATAAAAATACTATATAAAATAATAAGTATTTTTTATTTTATAACCTAAAATTAATAAATTTATTTATTAATTATTATTCATTTCACAAGGCATTTCTACCTAGCTTTTTTCTGGTTGGTCCACGTGGACCAACCATAGTCATTCTTTTGTTGACCCAGGTCAACATGCTCTTCCCCGCCTCTGATGTATGTTAGAGCCTCGAGACCCCCACATCCTCGAATTTTCTAGGCCACCCTGTGCCTCCATTTTCCTCGAGTACCTTATAGATTTTGATCACATCCCGATCGCCATCCTCGCCTACTCGTTAGATTCGCTTGAATTGCATTATGCCATGAATAAATCTCGATCAAAGATCAACTGAAACTTTATCTATAAATAAAGAACCCATTCATTCTTTCATTCCTTGACCCTCTCTGAGCTTTGTAGTGCTTCGAGACGATGCGTGTGAGTTTGCCAGTGAATGAGGCTGCTTCCTCGAGGCTTGAAGCATCGCAACAGGAGGAGAGGAGGTCCAGGGGGCGCTCTGGTGGCGTCCTACTCCTTGGCTTCTCGGACAGGTAAGATGTGCACATTTTCATTTCTCAGGTAGACTTTGGTGCACATTTTTATTTCTTAAGTAAAATTTCTTTTTGTCACTTCAATTTCGCATTTAGTTTTTTCATTATATCAATAGGGTAGGTAAATTTCGAATTAGTTTGATCGCCTAGAGATTGACTTTAGGCAGTGTTCCGCTATTAATCGCCTTGTTATCGACCTCTCTCCACACCATGTCACTCCCTATTCATTGCTTCATCGATCCGTCTCATTTCTCCCTTGAATCGAGCCTTTATTCGAGGAGATCGAAGCTCCATCTTTCATCCTCGTCAGAGCTGCACCCACCTCACCATTCATGAGGTTCCAGACATCCTTTTTTGGGCCAAGAGGAACCTCTCAAGTCACTGAATATTTTGTGCAGATCTAGCCTCCTAGAGAACCATCAGGAGCCTTGATTCGAGGCATTTTGAACCTCCCAGGCCGCCTAAAGCTCAACCTTCTTGTCCGGTCTCCGTCGATGAGACATGGATATTCTGGAATGGTTCAAGGAATCTACGTAGCCTTTTGGTGTGAACATTGGTGCCCGAAGTCGGGTGGAATCGGAGATCGAAGCTCAACCTCTCGGTTGTTCTTTGTATTCTTGCTAATGCTTCGGATACCGTCAGATCAGGAGGCCTCTCCAGTTCTAATCTCTGCCCTTGGATCTAGACCGAAGTGATGTGCAACCTCAGTCGTCCAATACGCTTTAGTGAAGATCCCCGACCACCGGATGGCACGGAAATATGATTAATTTGCACTGTACACCCCTCTATTTCCATTATTTTAATTTAGTACTTAAATATTCATATGGAGTGTAAATAATATTGTAAAATTTGCATATATCCCCCACACTTTCATGTATTTACCCATGTGTCAATTCCATCTCAGCTCACATGGCTTGCCACATGAGTTGGGTATTTTGCAGGCATGTCCTTCTTGTTTATATATTTCATTTTAATACATAAAATTGTATATTCAGTGTTAAAAGTTTTGCAAAAATTGTAGAAAGGACCCTAACTTGTATCTATTTACAAAAGGCCCTTCTTTGGCATTTTAATATATTTATTTTGTGAAAAAATGCATGTATGCCCTTGTATTTTGTAAAAGGTTATGGAAGGAATGAAATGTTTACTTTAATTGCATAGAGGTCCCTGCTAGTACGTTGAATTTTACTTTCTTGTTTATTTTTGTTAAAAATAGCCCTATTTGTATGTTATTTTGCAAAATTTCATGTAAATGCCATGAATGACATATTTTCATGCTCTAATTTTTAATTTACGTTTATTAGTTTTATGTATTTATTAAAATTCAAACAATGAGCATTAATTCCCTATTTTTTTTAAAAGTCCAAAAATCAAAATGCCTTTAAAAATTACAAAAATTCCAATATGCTTATTATTACTTACATTGACTCTAGACAAAAATCCTTAAAAATATAAAATAAAACAAATTTATTTGAAATCAAAACCTTTATAATTTCATCAAATTAGATGTTCCAACTACGAGAATCTTATTTGAGTCCATAGATGAAGTTCACCTTACGTTCTCCAACAATGAAGCCATGGGGCTACTTCATATGAATATCCTTGTTGAGATATTCATTGAGTAATGCAATATTGAATTCCATCTTCCTGATGTTATACTCAAGTTGTGTAGATACAATTAGAAATATTCTGATGGGTTTAAGCATGTTTATTAGAAAGCAGGTCTCGTCGCAAGCGATGTATCCTTTTTATGTGTAGCTCTTGGCTACGAGACATACTTTGAAGGTTTCTACCTTCTCATCAAGTTCCCTATTTCTCTTGAAGATCCATTTACACCCAACGGGTTTGATCCCTATAGGTGGATCCTAGAAGGCCCATACACAATACTGGTGTATGAAATATACTTTAGACTTTATTGCTAACATCCATCTTTGCATGTCATGATTTATAGAAGCTTCAACATATGAAGTTTGATCATTGTCTGATTTCTCTAGTACATGGAATTCGTACCCTCTAGGTTGTATTACCTCCCTCAAATTGATTTGAAGAGGTATGAGTATTTCATCTTTAATTGTCCTTTTAGTTTCTGATTCTAGGAGCTTCTTTATCCTCTCAAGATTCAATGAGTCCCATTACTTCATTCTTATTTTGATATGAAGAAAGACATTCTCTTAGAATCATATTTTTAGAGATGAAATTTTTTAAGAATCTCAAGGTCATAAAGTAGGTATATGATATCATCCGTTATTTTCCTAATGAAGTAGCACTCTCACATGCAAGATTCCAACTTTCTTGTGTCCATGTTATAGCATGGACAAAGCAACCTTTATATACTCTAGTGTATGACAATAATCTTGGTTCAAAACCATAGCTCACGAGAAGGTTTTGTGTTCATATTTGCATGGAATCTTATTAAGTATATATATATATATATTGTATCCTCTACTGCATATATACCTGGAAACAAAGAGGTAATTATGCTAAGTGTCATCATTGATCAGATCATGTCTAACATGATCCAATTGCATCTCTTTACAACTCCATTGAGTTAAGATGTATTTGGAAGGGTAAGAAAGGAATGATATTCCTTTCTCTATAGGGTATTCCTTGAATTCATCTAATAGGTACTGGATACCTAGGTTCGTTCAATTCTTTTTATCTTCCTTATGACTTTGTTCCTCAACAAAAATTACGAAATCTTTGAATATTTCAAAGTTTTATAATAGGTAAAGGTATAAATACCTTGGATATAACATATCATTAATGTTCATTATGATATAGAGGGTCCACATACATATGTATGAGATCTTGAATACGTTGGCATCTTACATTATTCCCATAGAAGGGTGCATCAGACATTTAACTTCTAATACAATATTCACAAGTATGTAAGATTTGAATTTTCAAACAATATAAAGTTCTATCTCTTAATAGTCTATTGATCTTATCAATAGACATATGTCCAAGGATTGATGCCAGATCATTGTCAAATGATCTTCATCCTCCTATTGATCTTTTGGGGTTTAATTTTTTAGTATTAGAAAGGTTAATGAACCATTCATTAATATTCTAATTTAGTAGAGTCCTCTAGATGTTATATTACTATCTTATATATATATATATATATCTATCATAACTCTTTATGATAGGTCTATTCAAAAATGTATGTCCATTTCTTATAAGTTTAGAAATAAACAATGAATGTATTCTATTTTTAGGTCATAAAGACATTCTCTAAGACTAATGGTTCTCCCACTGAAAATGTGCAGTGTTTCTATCTAATGGAGATTTTTGAAAAAATTGCATCAACTCCCATGTGGATGACTGTTAAACCTTAAGATCAAATTTTCCAGTCTTCTAAAACATATGCAACCAATTGCAAGTGTTATTAGAAGAAGGATATATACTTATTAGACTTCAAATCTTATCTAATAAGTAAGTCAATGATGATATGTAGATGTAGAATATCCTGATGCACCATCCGGGTCCTTCTCTAAGGATCTTAGAAAGTCTAGATAGTCACACTATCAATACATCAGCTGCAGTAATGACATTCATCCAACTCTTTGTATGACATATGTATGGAAGTCACAGAAGTACAATCAACTCTTTGATTCTCCTTCTTACATGGATTAGACCATGCTTCCATTGAGATTCCTTAACATTTAAACAACCATTGCCTAAGATAAACAATCTTATAAATTGAACATGTCCTCAAGGGACGATCTCATAAATTGAATATGTCCTCAAGGGACTTCAATATAAGAATATTTCAACATTTATATTACTTCATCATATTCATTCAATTTGAATAATATGACTTATAGACTTGAGTAGAGATTGCAGAATGATGGCATTCATCATATCCGCACTTATCCCAACACAAAAAAACTTAGGTTCAGACAACTACTCAAACATATTGAGTACATCAGCTCTTACCGAGTCACCATTCTGCATAGTGCAGCGAACCGTGTCATTCATGATTAAATGTTGAGAGCACATATGTTTGCCAAAACATCTTCTTCAATTTTAAGAATGATCTTTACAATTATGATCATCACCGACATGATACTTACAAAGCACACTCCATGAGAGATCAAAATTTTAGAGACACACAAACCATAGGTTGTTGTTTAAGGATATTGAGAATCCTCAAGCGCATCACGGAAGCGTGTCGATCGCATCGTATGCAATCGGAGGAACTAGTCATACTAGATGCTAGATGCAGCGGAAATTAAAAATTTTAACTTTAAAGATGAAACCACATGATCACGAGAACACTTCTCGGATCGTTTCATCAAACCACAAAGTACAAGGAATACCTCTTGAAGCGTGGTTGTGATCGCGAGATCCCAAAGTAGAGATCCTCCTATCTTAAGTCCGATCCACGAAGAACGCACTTGCGGGCGTGATGATGAGTCACGTTCCTTCCCGCAATCCTCGATGAAGATCCAAGCGTCGAAGAAGAAGCTGAGAGTCTCTCCTTTCTCAACACAAAGTGGACGTCCACTTGATGAAGAAGAGAAAGAGAGAGGGCGAGAATGAGAAAGAGAGAGAGAGAGTTGTAACTTTGCACAACTCTTAATGATGTACCATGGAAGGCTAACCTAGCCCTCTATTTATATTAGTTTAGGATCCAATGGATCTCAATCCATGGGACACATGGATCCAAAGGCTATGCTTGGTCCATGCTAAATCAATGGCTATGATTGTTGTTGGTTAAAACCAACAACATTAATTTAAATTAAAAAATGTTGCAACATTATCAACATAATTTAATTTAACATTAACTAATTAAGAGATAATGTGATAAATAAAAATGGAGTCAACCAACCTCCCTAAAATTGGGGGGCGTCACCCATGAACAATTCATGGGTGACGCCACCTATGGAGGGTGGTCAATTTTGGCTCCTTTTTATTTATCTTATTATTCCTTAATTAATTTTGTATTCACAAAAATATTCACCAAATTAATTCCCAATTAATTTGTGAATATTTCAATCATGCCATTGAATATTATGTGAATCATATTCACAACCCAAACTAATTAGTAAATTGCATTTCCAATTAATTAATAAATGTGAATCCAATCCACATTATTAATTAACAAATGCTATTTACATAAATTCTCTCTCTTATATATGTATATTATAAATCATATTTATAAAACACATATATCATGGATAGTGTTATCCACATTCTCTTAATCCTTGATAATTAAATCCCATTTAATTATCTTAGATAATCATTTTCACAATATGAATCACATTCATATTTAAGCTTGATAATTAAATCTCATTTAATCATCAAGTTTTTCTTGCTTGGATATGAAGTTCATCAAATGAATTATTCTTGAATCCCTTCAAGAATAATGTGCTTTCTCCGCGGATACTTGGAGATAAGGACAGGGCGATTGTATTATTCCACGTATAGTGACTTGGATATTGAGATCTTATCTCAAATCCAGATCTTACGAACCTCCCACAGATGCTTGATTAAATCAAGACCGCAAATCCAATCTTCTCATTGAATCTGAATCTCATTCAGACCAATGTCCAACACTTGGACTAAGATCAGATCGCTTCTCTACTGAAAGGAGTCACTAAAATCCAGACCTGTTTCATCACTCCCTCGGAATGGAAGCGTCATGGATATACAATCGTTTATGATCACATCACCCTTCAGGTATTCCCAATACCTGTACATCCTGCATACTGGAAGACCCAAGGTCAACCCGAAGATCAAGATCAATTTTACACTGTCTTCTTCAGGGTTTGATCACTAAGTTTCTCATTTGATCATTGGGATTTGGTATCGATCATATACTTTCCAAAAGCATATATCATACCTAGGTCTTGATCATATACTTTCCAAATGTATATATCAAACCTACAAATTCAGTCAAGCTTCCAAAGCGAGACGACCGTGCACGGAATTTGATTCCTCCCAATATCTCATGAGTGAGCTCATGTCTTCCGGTTCAGTAGTGAACCTGTATGATCCCTTTGAGAGATCGTATTACTCATATGCCCTTATATGTACACCAGCGCGCCGGTGTATAGACCTTGGTTAGGTCATCAACCTATTGGTCTGCCAAATGTACATACTCAGACATATAGCAATACATCTGTCTCCGGTCAGAGGATGCGTGCCTATGCTGTGACAGCATTCAACATAGTACTTTGGTTATCTCGATCTCGTTAAGTCAACTCTTTGACCTAACTAATCTGACACCTCCGAATCTCTATTCCTATGCAGAGGACCTGCATCAAGAGGTCGGTCAGATATCAGCCTATGTGAGAAAAGGATTGCCATCTCCTACTCAGGCTGGAGATCACATCTTAACAATCATTTGACGGTGCTTGATGAGTCCTCAATCTAACCCTTTAGATATTCATCCAAGCACCAGCCTCTATAATTTAATAATTGAATCAACAGCTGTATGATCATTAAGATAGCCATGGTACATAACCCTAATTGTACAGAGGGACCTATTATGCAAATTATTTATTCTTCATTTCAGATCAGGGAATGATATTCGCAATAACATTTATTGCATAATGGCTCGCCGTGGGCTCTTATGTCTAACAGTTGTCCTATTGTCTATTTAATTGCCAATCCTCATAGTCATTAGGAAAATTGCACAGTGCAACAACATACACTGTCCAACTACAACTACTACACCTTAATCATGGATCCAATCCATGATATTATATTGGTTATGATTGAGTATAGTTTTGAGTGTATTTAATGAAGGTTATATAAAATAAGAAAATTTACATAAATAAATTCTTTGATTATTGTTATTAATGTTTTAAATCAAAGTTGTATTGCCTTTTAAACTCTAAAAGTTCATTCCTTTATTCACCTTTCGAGCAAGAGATATATTTGCTGATATATCTCTAGCAAGATCCAGGATATCCTTTTTACCTTTGTTACATCCCAATAATATGAGAAACTCTAACTCAGATAAAGCAGAACTCATTCTGCCTTATAAGTGTAACTTGCATTTCCCAATTCGATCTGTAACACCCAGACCCACCACCCCTAAGAAGATGTTGGCCTATTATTTATTGAATCAACTACCAATAGGAATAGAACTCGCTATGCACAATCGAATATCACCTCAATAATATATGGGGAACCAATATTGGGGTCACTACATATACGACCTTACTCTTTCGAGAAACAAAGAGCTCCATCCATTCATGCTTGTATGTAGGAGCTGTCACTTCGGACAAGCGTCTCCAACATACAATCCATGGAGGCCGGAACCTTTCTCCTTGACGAGAGTCCAGGGATGTCATTTATATGATACTCCATATACCAATCAAATTTAATTAATCATTATTAATTACATTCATTATGAATAACAACTCTTTTCATAATAGACTATTTATTTTAACTGAATCTAATTACTTTAATCATACTAAATCAATTATCAATCTAATTCAACCAACAAACAATTAGGGTTTGCTTGATATTACTATAGTATACACAACCACAAGTACGTATTATTTTGTATTTTAATAATTAGAATACATCTTGACTTACTCATATTATTCTTTCCTAAAAAATGGATCCGGCTAGTACACTCGAGTTATGACGGGAGGGAACATTACTTGACATGCAAGGAACTAACTAAGAAACCAAGCTAGCATACCTGGACTAGACATTTTCACCATTCCGATTGAGAACAACACAAAATAATGTCAATGTACATGCAGTTTTATTGATCAACTTTGATGATCAACATGTTACTATACTGTAATCACTCAGAAATATTAGACATCTTAAAACATTTTTGAGATCCTAAATTTCTAACCATATCAAGAAAACATGTTCTTTATTTTGCATGTAAAAGTTGTCATGCAACTATTGTAGGATAAACTAGGGTTTTTGCCAAGAAACATACATTCAATGGCCATTAATGTCTAATCAATTATTTTCATAAATATTAAGCATCAATTTAATCAAGGCATATTCATACTTTCCATTTTCATTGAATGACAAACTCATTAAGCAAGGAAACTTGATGATCCAATCATCACCCAACCCATCTCCACTAAATATGGAATATCTAGAGCAAACAGAGTCGGAATCACGCGAAATAAATTCAAGAATTTTGATGGTTTGATTCTATAATTAATTAGACTCTTTATTTTAAATTTTATGATAGGTAAATAGTTACATGCAATATCAATTTCGTACGAACTCTTCGAATTTTTATTCATGCACTATGGTGCCAACAATTGGCTAATGTATTGGAGACATATTTAGACATTCTAAATATATTTTTTAACCAAAAAACATGTCTTAATAATTCATAAACAATGGATTTTTTAACAAAAAATTCAAAACTTGCATCTCATGAAAAAGAATAAGTCCCCACACATTCAATATACAAAACCTCGTCCACCTAGGATTTTGGATCACATCCAAGACTTTGAGGAAGGCTTTTATAAAACTTTAAGGCTAAGGTTTAGGCCTTAGTACATCACAGAAGCATGAAGATTGCATCATATGCGATCAAGAGCGAATAGTCATACTAGTTGCTCGAGGTAATGTAAATATAAAAAATAAAGATATGAAACCACATGATACAAGAACACTTCTCGAATTGTTTCATCAAGACCACATGAGATCAGGCTTACCTCTTGAAGAGTGATTATGATCCTTATAGCTTCTAAGGGAAAAATTCTCCTAACTAAAGTCTGATCCGATGAGAGTGCACTTACATGTGCGATGATGAGTCACTCGCTTTCCGCAATCTCGACCAACGATCCAAGCAAAGAACCTCCTGATTTTAACACAAAAAAATCATTTTCTTCTTCACAGGCATGTGGCATAGACCGAGTTTCTCGAGTGATTAGTTTGACATCACAACATTGAGATGACAACAATCGCGATCTCCACTAAGGTTGGAGAGAGGGAGTGGACGTAGAGAGAGAGAGAGAGTTTTGTTAATGCAACCATTGCATGAAACTTATGTAAAGAGGGCTAGGGCTAGCATCTCTTTTATACTATTTTGGAATTCCATGGATCCCAATCCATGTGCTCACACTAATCAATGGTTTAGATTGATTTGTGTTACTTTGCATGGATCTCAATCCATGTGCTCTCACTGATAAATGGTTAAAGTTTATTTATTTGTGTTTCCTTTTAGTTTACAATAAACACAAAAAAATGCAAAGAGATAATTGGAAAATAATTTCCAAATCATCTCAATTAAAATAATAAATCAATAAATGGAAGATAATTAAGAGAGCTCATCCATATACTAAAAATCGGCTGAACATCCACCATGGGTGAAACAACCCATGGACATTCACTCTAAGGTGGAATGAGTCAAAAAATTAATTATACAATATATTATTAAATTGAATAATTGAATTATCACCAAATAGTTTCAAATTGTTTATGATAAATGCAATTATAACATTGATCATTGAGAATTATTTTCTTCCAACTAATACTTAATGTATATCATATTTATATTAAATTCTGTAATGTGAATCCAATCCCCATTAACATATAAATTGCGAACCTCATTCACAAATTACTCTTTCCAAGATATTATGGATCATATCCACATTATACATGATTATTGTGTATAGTGTTATCCACATTAATAATATCCATGATAATTAAATCCAATATATCTCCATCCACACATTAATTGTGATAATTAAACTCTATTTAATTATTCAATTTTCCAGTGCTCAGATAAAATTTCTAATGGAACAATTCTCAAACTCTTTCAAGAATTGTTTGCCTTCTCCTCAGATACTTGGAGATAAGGTTAGGGTGATTATACAATCCATGTATAGTGACTTGTATGTTGAGTTCATATCTCAAATCCAAATCTTGGAAACATATAATATATATTTTATTAAATCAAAATAATAAATTTAATCTTCTCATTATATCTTAATCGTATTAGATATATGTCCAACATTTGGACTAAGATTATATTACTTCTCTACTGAGAGGAGTCACGAAAATCCAAACCCGTTTGATCACTCCATCGGAATGGAAACATCATAGTTGTATAATCTTTTATGATAACATCACCCTCGGGTTTACCTAATACTCATATGTTCTACATACTGGATGACCTAGAATAGATCGTAAGTTTTAGATCACTTTTAGACTATCTACATCAGAGTTTTATGATTAAGTTTCTCAATTGATCATTGGGTGTTGATATTTATCATATACTTTCCAATCCAACATCTTCAAAACAAAAGGAAAGATGCAAGAACACGGTAGTGAAAACAAGAAAAAAATAAAAAATGCACGAAGTGCATTGAGGGATCTTTATTCTAGGTAAAAAACACAAACCAACCCTCGATTCACCAACTAAGCACAATGTGAGGATTGCAAGAGTTCGATATTTTATGTTTTAATTTTAGTTTATTGAAAGTAAATCAATTACTTAACAATAGACACACATGGTGATGTTGCCCTATCACCCAACGTATTGATTAAATACTTTCCAATCTGACATCTTCAAAACAAAAGGAAAGATGCAAGAACACGATAGTGAAAATGGGAAGAAAAAAATAAAAAAATGCATGAAGTGCACGGAGGGATATTTATTCTTAGTAAAAAAAACACAAACCAATCCTTGATTCACCAACTGAGCATAATGTGAGGACCGCAAGAGTTTGTTGTTTTATCTTTTAATTTTAGTTTAGTGAATGTCAATCAATTACTTAAAAACAGACACACAGGGTGATGCCACCCCATCGCCCAATGTACGTCCTCAAATCTCCCCAAACAGTGGTACCATCTGCCCAGAATGCTAGGTTATATTAGGCCCAAAGGGAGATAAGAGGTAGAGCACACCAAAATGATTTTTTTAAGTTCGGAGGCAAAGTTCTTATAGATATGACCATGTACCGAAAGAGTGATACACCAGTGCTTTGGGAACAAGTCCAGGCATTTATGCTCTATCCTTAGGACTACGTCCTCACCCACTCCATCTAGAGAAAGTACCTGCAACATGAAGGGGTTATTCTCACCGAAACAATTATGAATAGTTATGTTTAATTTTAACGTCGAGCATTGTTGTAAAAATCGGCTGATTAGGTCGATTAGTCCGCCCGACTAGCCAAGTCGGGGGGGGGGGGGGTGGGGTGGATAACCGACTCGACTAGGCTTAATCGACCATTAGTCGGTCAACCCGACTGATTAAGTTGACCAAAATACAGACTTTTACATAGATATTTTTTTAGTTTGATTTTTTAAAAGCAAACTTATTCTAATATACTTAATGTTATATTTAAATTCAATTATTTCTTTTATTTCATTATTATTGTTTAGAAAACGTATGAATAAATGTAAATATATAAGAATATATGTATACAAAATGATTTATAAATTTAAAATAATTAAAAAAATTCAAAACTGACTAATGGATAACTAAATCCGATTAGTCGCCCAATTATCGATTAATCCTTAGTCAACGACCCCGCCGACCTAGTACCGACTACCGTTTTCTACAACCTTGGGGTCGAGTTATTTTAGCAATCCCAATTTTATTTTATTGTCAATTTTTTGGAGTATTTTCAAATAGAAACCTAATGAATTCTCCAATTTCCTTTTTTAACCTTAGTTAGAGAAAACATGGAAGGAATTCGAAAAAGCCAATACAACAAAATCACATGGTAGAAATTGCATACCTGTTGCCAACAATCTACATGCATTATAATATGCACATATAAAAATAAATATAAGATAAATGATGCACAAGAACCGTTCGAGCAAAAACTTTTATTATAGGGAAGAACCAGTTATTTGTCTAAGTTCAATCTACAGACTACTTTATAGGAACAATAATTTTATTAGAGGATTTAGATCTATTATTTACCCGACTCAACTGAGATAATAATAATCTATACTAATGGGTTCAAGTACAAAAAATACGTGAAACAAATAAACATAAAGGCGATAAAGGAAAATCAATGAGGTCCTCCAAGTGTAGGGCACTTGGTGAAACATACCCCAGACTCACAAGGGTTATAATGGTCTAGAAAATTGAAAAAGGCAAATGCCAATCGAAATTATTACAAGTTATTTATATAATAATGGAATAGAAATGACTAAATATAAAACAAAATATGAATACGAAAAAGAAATGTTGGTGATCTTCCACACCTACTACTCCTACTTTCCTATGCTCTCCTGTTGGTCAATGAAGAAACTACCAACCTCCGCTTCGCTTGGGTGCGTCGGTGCTCCTAAGAACTCCTCCCTTGCTCATCGGACCCTTGCAAAATAGAGGAAACAAAAGACGTGTCAGAAATAATTTATGGAAAATATGTGAAAAATAAAATGAAGCGGAATAACAGAGTGAAAATTAATGACAAGTGGAGAAGAAATAAATGAAATAACATATATAAAAACACCAAAAGTAGAAGGAAGAAGATAACCTAACTACCCTCACTTTGCCTCCCCAGCAACGGTGCCATTTGATTATTTGAGAACTTTAAGAGTTTAATTTATTAACAAAAATAATGCAATAATAGTGTCATTGTAATCTTAATTTTCTCTAATAAAAAGTATTGTTTAATTCTGAATAAAAAAATCAAATAAAGAAAATGCTATAAGAGAAATAAAAGTGCTACTTATTTTAACGGTATAGACTATATGATCGAACTAAGGGACTACAATACACAAGGGTTATTAATTATTAAAAATTAATGAAGTTTTTTTTCTCTTTCAATATTTTTATGTATTTTTAGTGCTTTTTATATTCTTATGGATTTTTAATTTTTATAAATATTTCTATATTCCTATTTTTTTCTTTTGTGATTTTTAGTTTTAATTTTTTTATATTTTTAAAATTGAAAAACAGAATAAAATAAAGAAAATGGAAAAAATAAAAGGATAAATGTCTATTTTCTGTATTTTTCAAAAATTAAAAAACAGTAAGAAAATTCAACCAAAAATCTTTTTGTATTTTAGATATTTTTTTACTATTTTTGTGTTTTCAGAGATTTTTAGATTTTTAAATAATTAAAATTAGAAAAAATACACAAATTAAAATAAGCAAATGTTTTTGGATTTTTAAGATAGAAAACAAAATTAAAAATACTAGAAATATACATAAACTAAAAGCAAAATTTTCAAGATTTAAATAAATCTATTTTATGAATTTTTAATGATTTTATATTAGTTTTTTAGTTTTTCTATATTCTATAATTTTTAGGAGTTTTATAAAGAACTTTGAAGTCAAATTTGTATAAAAAAATTAAATGTCAAAACACACATTGGTATTTTTGGAAAATTTTAAAATAATTTTAAAATTTTATGTATTTTCCAAAAAAGATGATAATTTTTTAGATATTTTTTTTAAAAATAACAAGTCAAATTATTTTTTAAACCAAAAATTAGATATGATGAATCTGATTAGCGTGAACTTATTATGAAATTTATGGAATTTTTGGAGGCAATAACAAATTATTAAATACAATTAAGAAATGAATAATTAATCTGGAATTGAGGGTCTGATCTGTAAATAATTTTATTCTATGAAATAAATATATAACAAAATAAAGAAACATAACGATAAACTTTATTCACCACAATGTTTTGTGCCAGCACACATGAGTCACACTAATACTGATCTAAATTTAATAAATTTATTTCTAAGGGCCAAATGATAACATAGAAGCTCAAACAAAATAATGCAAAATCTCTAATAAGTCACGTGAACAATCATGTGCTACTATTCAAACCGGATATAGATGCAATTATTCACAAAAGATGCCTGCCACGCATCACTTTAAGGAATATTTATGAATAATAAAACATGCAGGGGTATTGGTGCAAAAATCTCCAAGTATTGTGTAGGGCACATGATGATATGATGACTTAGATTATATCTGGAGGCTTTGATCATGTGTCTGACCTTTGGGGCAAAGTGAACGGATGGGATGTGATCTGACATGTATGTTCCTGATCTGACGATGGAAAGAGTCGCTGGAAGAACACTGATGAAGGAAGGAGACGATGAACTTCGATCGATCGTAGCTCAACTGATCTTTGTTCAAATCACCTTTTGACAGTCACTGAAGATCACATGTGCTCCTCTGCATCAATCTTATATGGTCATGAGGTCCGAGGGTGTCCTATATATAGTCTAGTGTTCCAGATGGCTATACTTGAAAACTCGAGTTCCATATCTTGATCAATGCTCTAGTAGTAGCCCTACTCTCCTGCAAATGGTTCACTTCTCAAAGATGAATCACCATATTGCTTTATTAACTGAAACTAAGGAGAACTGGGGCGAATGGGAGACCTGCGGTGGAGATGGTCGGGAAGGAATTCGAGATCAAGATCCAGATCTAGAGCGGATCTGGGTGATATAGGGTGATAGGAGTATGGAGAAGCGAATGGCAGATGTGATGGGCTGAGCAGGGTGAAGTAGAATCCAATGGATGGTCTCAGATCACGAAGATCAGAGGTTGATCAATGATAATTGAACTATGCTAAAAATGAAATTAAATTGCAAAGTTAAGTGATCGAAATCAAACTAAACTAAACTAATATTAACCTACAATGGATTTGAAGGTATTACCACCTCAATTCAATGCGATAATTTAAGAATTTGAACTCCAGGAAGAGCTCTGACGACGTGACCGGATCTCGCATCCCATGCCAAATCAAGCTCTCCGTCTGTAAAGAAGAAACACTGTCAACACAGCTTCATCCAAGGATCAACCTCAAGTAGAATTAGGGATGGAAAATAGATGAAGGATCGAGGTTTAGGTATGTAGAGGTATATAGAATAGGAGCTTTAGGGTAATTTTGAAATCGAGGAAGCACACGAACCGAGGAACGAGAGGTGAAATTTTTATTCATGCGAAGGAGTCTATTAAACATGCGAGAAAATTGAAGAAGAGATCGGTGGAAAACATAGTTGGATTGATTTGGCTAATTCAGAGAAGAGAGGCATCCAACAATTTACTCAAGTTTTGGATAAAGGGTAGGAATTTGACCCAGGTCAAGAAACCTGGGTCTGATCAATCAAGAGCAGGATCCACTAGAGTCCTAACAGATAAGGACAAATAATAAATAGAAATTGAAGATAAATAGAAAAAATAAAAAAAACAAATTTAAGTTAAAAAGTTCTCTAAATAAAAATGTTGATAAATAAATAAACTAATATTAGGTGATTTTTAATAAATTAAATAAATTTATAAAAAGATGAAAATACATAAAAACCTTTATTCATTGGTAACAATACTATATATACAATAATTTGTTTTTTAAACAATTGTTTTACAAATAATTATATAATTTATTAATTGACAAAATTATTTAAGGATTTTAAACATATTTTATTTTATTTTTATTAGTTAATTTATTGAGTTAATTAAATAGAGCTATGTACAACATAGGTATGTGATGCCTATGTTATAAGTACATGATTTTATTTTTATTTATTTTTGATTTGGCAAAGGTTTTATTTTTATATACATCAAATATGATATATACAAATTATCAAAATGAAATAAATAAAAAATACAATAGAATAAATAAATATAATAACAATATACGACATATGCAAACTATACAATATCACTCCAAAAAGCCACTTTTCTCATCTTAACTCTGATTTAAATAAAAAACTTTCATTTTAAAGCTTATTTAATTTCAAACACAATGAAAGTAGGTTTAGTTTATTTTTGATTTTTATCGAGAAGATATTGATCTAGCAATATTCACTTTGCAACTTTTTCAAAATGATGTTATTCTTAATATGTACAATGATTCTTCTTGCAATTATTTTTAGTATTTACACCTTATTTTTATGTACATGTTCCAAGAAGAAAAAATTTAATTTGAGATGATTTTGGTGTTAAATAAATTAGTAGAAGAAAATATACATGCTATGCAATATGCGCGTTAATTTACATGAGTGATAATTGGTTTTCTTGATTTTTTCACAACAGGTCTTATCTCCCCCTACTTTATTCCTTGTCATTAGGTCAACTCTTGACCTACTCTCAGGGTTATGATCAACACGTATTTATTTCACATATATAGTATTTTCCTTTTTCTTTTTTCTTTTATTTATTTATTTATTTTAGGTCAAAGGAATAATAAATATATAGTATTTACAGAAGAATAAAGATTCATTAAAAAGAGAGATTTATTGATATTTACAGGTGTTTTATATTGGATTTAAGCTAAAATAAATGAATAAAGATGATGAGTTGGTGATTCATCATCTTCCTATACTTTACCTTTACTAGTCACTTAGCAAACACCTATTTGAAGAATAAGTGACAAAAAAGAAAAAGAAGAAAGTAAAAATAAAGGACTTGGAATAATTTTGATTTTTAAACTAATCTTCATAAAATCAAAGTATGGAACTCAGTTAGACCTTTGGATTATTAGTTTTACGGAACCTTATTGAGAAAAAGATTTAAGACTCAACAACCTTTAAGTTCCACAAGTCTCTATTCACGTGCCTCAATAGTCAGGTCACAATAATTCCTCATACGTAAATTCTGATGACTATGAATCTACTTGTACTGTGTAAGTGAAATACAAATCTCCACATTAGAAGTGACAAAGAACAACATTCTCTTAGCAAGGTGAACTTCCCAGTCTAGCTACTCTTTCCTCGAAGAGAGAGGTATTTCATTCTAAGTTCAGGTATGTGATGTGTCCATAATCAAAGAGGGGAGAAGATAGAATAATAAGAAAAGAGCTAGAGTATGACCAGTGCGGACATATCTCCTTGTGAATCTAGCCAGTGTAGCCAAGTCTGCACTAAGATATGTAGTCTCTGAAGCTGGACCAATGTGGTCATTATTTTTTATTTAATGTATTATTAGCTTCTATTTGGTAGAAAGAATTGTTGCACCAAATTGATATTATTGTGCCCTAACAAATATAGAATCCTTTTTTTTCTGCTCATGTTTTGGGATCTGAGAAAAAATTGTGCCAGCAGACCATCCCTCATCCGAAGCTTTATTTCAACCCATAGCTCACGTCTTTAGACATCCATGCCACTAGACTAGGTTGGGGAGCACTGACCACTCAAGGTGATTGCGTATGTTTCCATTTGTGTGCATCTTTTGCAGAGGATTCTACCCTCTCTACTTCATCGATAAAGAGCTACGTGCAAGGTTCTTGTCTAAGTTTGGTCACTATCTTAAAGAATTATATGTGTGCATGAAATATTCAACTTAGACCAATCACGATGACATGTGAACATAGTCTTGTGGACTCAAAGAATTAAGTCGATATGACCTAAAAGTCTCAACTCCAGTTCCTATAAGATTCCTCTCAAATTAAGTGGTTTAAGGTCTTAACCAAGCTCTGTTCTTCAGACTTTATTCCAGACTAGTTCAAGCATCAATATCATTATGAAAAAATGCAAACACAAATGCAAGAATTTTTTTTAAAGAAAAGAAAAGAATAAACTTTTTAAAGATGTTTTCAGAAAGCTTTGGCAAATTTTTATGGATTTTATTTTTTTTCAATTTTTATGGAATTTTTAGCAGAGTTTTATACATATTTATAAGAATTTACAAGGATTTCATATAAAAGTATATACAAAGATTTTTTCCCAAAACTATATACAAGATTATAAAAGTTTTATACAAGATTTTACAAAAAGAATTTTCATTTACAAGTTTTATGTACAAATTTTACAATGGATTTTATCTACAAAAGAATTTTATAAATATATTTTATTAAAGCATTTTACGTACAAGTTTTAATTACAAATTTTATATAACGAGTTTTATTAACAAAAGAAGATATTTATTCACATATTGTATAAGGTTTACTACAAGGTGTATTTACGAACGTTTTTACAATAAAGTACATACACATATTTACAAAAACGTTATTTGTATACAATGTAAGAAAATAATTTTACAAACTAGTTTTATAAGAATTTTTTCAAACACATTACAAAACTTTTACAAAATATTTTACAAAAATATTTTATAAAATATTTTAGAAAATTTTATAAAAATTTTACAACCATTTTATTTTAAACATTTACACAATATTTTTACAATATAAATAATTTTGATACAAAATAATTTACAATATATTTTACAAAAAAATATTTTACAAAAAAGTCTAAAAATAATTTTATAAAAAATACAATTATTTTACAAAAATTTTTACAAAAACATTTACAAAAGAATTTTTACAAAACTTTTACAAAAAAAATTTATTCCAGTTTTATTAGCCATATTATCAGACAAACAGACATACGAGTTATAGCTAATATATATATATATATTATATAAGCAACACCCCTTATACTTAGCTCAAACTATGTGCTCACAGTGACCAAGAAACAACAAAGGAAGACATAACTCATGCTAAATATATAAAAGTGAATATAATCCTATACAAAAATGACTCAAAGAATAAAGAATGCAATGCATAGAGGTCAGTGATCCCCCTATACTTAGTATCAAATACTTTTAAATATAGAAGACTGCATAAACATGGAAAACCGAGGAAAAGAATGTACAAACTCAACGACTCAAGTTGTACTCCCTTATACTTAGGGGAAAATATCCCTAAATATAGAAAATAGTATCAATAAGTTGAAGGACAAGCGAGAGAACATAAGAGATACAATGAAACAAAATATAGAAAAATGAAATGAACGACATCACTCCCCATATGCTTAGGGTAAAGGATCCCTAAGTATAAGTAACAACATGAGTGGTGAAACATAATGAAAATGGAACAACTCAAGTCATTCACCTCCCCTATACTTAGGATAGAGTACATTCTAAGTATAACACACAAACACAAGGAAAATAGGTGAATGATAAAATAGAAGAAAGAATATCTACTCAGTATTAGACAAAGAAGATGTCAAAGAATCATCATCCAATACCACATGAATGTAATCAACTATGGACAGTAATGTATCATGATCTAGATATGGCTTCAGCAATTGTCCATTCACTACAAATGGTTGTGCGTCAAATGACAACCCAGAAATGACAATACTACCATTGTCACGCACAACTATAAATATGAATAGTCCAAACCATTTGCTTTTGAGTTTTCTTGGAACAACATCAATTTTTCATCAAACACTCACACCTTTTGATTAGACTCTGGATTCTTTCTCCTAATATCTTTTGACTTTCTCCTATACATCAATTTGTTCTATTATGACAAATCTCAGAATTCCAACAATCTTTTCAGATCCACTTTCCTAATCTATCCCACTCTCTCATAATCCAAATCGCAAACACATATTGCCCATAATGATTTGTGAATCAACTCAACTGGCTACGGCAAGCCTTTTCATAAACCAATATGTAGGGAGACATACCCAATGAAGACTTGTACATCGTCTGATAAGCCCATAGAATTGAGTCAAGCATCTACGACCAGTCTTCCTATCTAGAAGTACAAGTTTCTGAAGAATAGTCTTGATCTCCCTTATTCAAAATCTCATTCAAGATATTAGCTTGTGAGTGGTAAGGAGAAGCAACACGATGCTCAATGTCGCACTCCTTAATTAATTGTTTGACCTTTTTTTTATAAAATGACTTCCTCCATCTGAAATGAGAATCTTTAGAATCTCGAACCGCACAATAATGTTGTCCTTGAGAAATTATCAAATCATAGACTATCAGCAACTAGGGAGGGGTTATCCTCCACCCAACGACTAACATAATTCACAACAAGAAGTACTGAAATCCCTAACTAGTGAGGGATGGACCCACCAAGTCAATGTCCCAAGTATAAAAAACATCTGGAATCATAATATATCTCTGGGGCATTGTATATTTGGAACCCGATGGTTCCTTCCATCCTCAGGCAATCAGTTAAGTGCTTCATATAATCTATAGCATCCCTAAATGAAGTTGGCCACCATAGGTTGCATCGTAGAACCTTTGTTTCCATGCGCTTCCCTCAATGATGCTCGACAACCTCTAATCTATGACAATGCTCAAGCACACTAGTGTATTCCTCCTGAGGAATGCACCTCCTCCGGATACAATCCGCACCCTCATGAAATATGCATGGATCCTACTGCTAGTAAAATAAATATCTAAAAGAGATTTATCTACCTTCAGCTTTGGACAATCTTGCAGAGCTTTCTTAGAGACACAATATTTTATAATACCAACGTACCATAGGAGTAAGGCAATAGACAAGATCACCTCATCTGGAAAGGTTTCTGTAATGGGAAGTCATAGCTACTCAAGGGACTCTGCATCTCTGCTATGAGAAAGTTGATCTGCCAAAACATTTTTCCCTCCAGGTTTATGTCAAATCTCTAAATCAAACTATTGGAGAAGAAGGATCCATCTAATGGCATGGTTTGGCATCCTTCTTTGCATGTAAGTATCGTATGACAATGTGATATTTGTAGATAATAACTCTAGAACCAAGTAGGTGTGATCAAAACTTCTCTAAAGAAAACACCACTGTTAGCATCTCCTTCTCTGTAGCTGTTTAGTTCCTTTGTGCCTCATCCAAAGTCTTACTAGTATAGGTTATGGTAATGGTACTACATCCTTTATCTACCCTAAAATAACTCCAAGTACTTAATCTGAGGCATCTGTCATGATCTTAAAGGGAGAGACCAATCGGGTGGTTGTAGGATAGGACCTCTAGTAAATATGCTTTTCATCTGATGAAATGCAAGGACTTTTTCATCAACAATAAACTTACTCCCCTTGCACAAAAGCTCACTCAAAGGACTGGCTATCTTGCTGAAATCCTTAATGAATCTCCTATAGATACTAATGTGACCAAGAAATAACCTCAACTATTTCAAATTTGTCAATGACTCTAGTTTGGAGATCACATCAATCTTAGCCAGGTCAACCTCCATACCATGTTTGAATATGAGGTGGCCCAATACAATCTCATAGTCACCATAAAGTGACTCTTCTCCCACGAGAGCACTAAGTTTACCGCATAACAATGCTGAAGTACTCGGTCTAAATAAGTAAGACATGTTCAAAACTATCCTCGTAGACCGAGAAATTGTCCATGAAAACCTCTAGAAAACTAACTACCATGTTGACAAAAATGACAATATACACCTATAAAATGTAGAAGTGACATTACACAATCGAAAGAACATCCATCTAAAGGCATAAGTACCAAAGAGATAAATAAAGTAGTCTTCTCCCGATCCTCGTGAGCGATTACAAACTGGTTATATCCTGAGTACCCATCCAAGAAATAACAGAACTCATTCCCTGCCAGTCTCCCAACAATCTGATCAACAAAGGGTAGTAGAAAGTGATCTTTCTTGGTCGTAGAGTTTAAGCACCAATAATCTATGCAGACACACCATGAAGTATGTACCTGGGTCAGAATCTCCTTACCATGGTCACTCGTCACAATTATAATCTCGAATTTCTTTGGGACCACATGTGATGGGATGACCCACTTAGAATCTGAAATGAGATAAATAAAGCCAATATTACACCATTCCATGATCTCTTTCATGACAACATCACAGAGATTAGGATTTAGATGACACACAAAATCACAGGTCAGCTTGCTGTCATCCTCTAAGTTGATATTATGTGAGCACAATGCTAGATTGATCTCACGGAGATCCGAAATATTCCAACCTATGGCCTTGCAGTTTCTCTTAAGAATCTCTAGCAAATAAGATTCTTGTTCGTCAGTCAACTACAAATTGATGATAACCGGAAATATTTGGGGGGCACCTGCAAAGAAGGTATACTTCAGTGTTGATGGTAAAACTTTGATCTTAGGTGGAGCATGAATTTGCTCTACAATAACCTCAACAACTGCACTAGTAGAAGGTATATGATCTGCAATATGTGAAGTGTCCATTACATCTACAGTAGGCTCAGCATGTAGTGTCTCAAAAATATCTGCAATGAAATCTCTATGCTCAGAATAGGATGGGCAATTATATATCTCAAAAATCTATGTATACTCATCAGAATCTATCACATAAAACAACTCGGAAAATCCATCATCAAACAACTCTGAATTATCAATAGTGGAATGGATGTCGGCTGTGCTTTCCAGTCCTTTCTTTCGAGAAAGGAGTTCCTAGGTATCCATGAAATATGTGAAAAAGTCAGTATATCTAATCTCTGTAAGAAAATCATAGTTCTTAGAATCCAGTGTACTGGCTATCTCATATACTGCTGGCGGTGACAACATTGGATCATGGATTGTCTCTATCTTAACCTTATCACCGTAGGAGTAGGTTATCTCTCCAAAACCATAATCTACTACCGCTTCAACATTTCATAGGAATGACCATCCAAATATGATCACGGTATGGAGTAATGGTACTGAGTCGTCCATGTCTAGGACAATGAAGTCCACTAGCAATTGTATTACTTGCATCGTTCGAAAATGCCCCTCAGACTCTTGATCGATTTATTAGCAAACAGAAGGATCATATTAGTGGATTTAAGAGGTCCCAACCCAAACTCAGTGAGTAGTGAGGACTGCATGATATTGATGGATGATCCGCCTATCGAATAGAGTACGATCAAACTTCTGATCAAATATCTAGCAACAGATGTGAGGTGCTCCCTGTCTTTCTTTTTGGGCAGGAGGTTGTTGATGGCATGAACTTTAGCCATGATCAAGATATGCTTCTCTGTTCTATTGCGTCGCTTTTGCTTGGGATGACACTTCCTAGATCCTTCTTTCATTCCCTTTTTAATTGCAGGCATGTACTCCATGGCCTTTTGGAGTGGCATCTCTAAAAAGATTTTCTGAAGTATGTCTACCACTCTAGAATCATATAGCGTTGTTTTTAATTTTTTTTTGATATTTTTGCTTTTATTCAATGCATAGGAGAAGGAACAAAAGTAGAAACAAAAACGAACTTTTCATTCCTTTTATTTTCTATATGAATCAACATGTAATATGGATGATCATAATCAATCTTAACTTCCATAATGAGTACAGAAGAAGAAGAAAAAACAAAATGGGTTGCTCTGTCTGCTGGTGCTGAAGAAGACTCCATGACGGGTATGTCTTCTCCGAAGCTGACTCGGCACTGCATCTTCTTTTATTCTATTTTTGGGATTGTCTGGAAGGTGGTGGTGGTAATGGTGGTAATCCTCCATGGACTACAACACCGGTCCTCTACTCATGTGATGAAGAAGATGAAGAATGATATGAATCTCAATCCATGACTTGAAGGATATGGAAAGATCCTAAGGCGCATCACGGAAGCGTAAAGATCACATCATATGTAATAGGAGTGACTAATCACACTAGTTGCTCGATGTGGTGGAATTTAAAAATTTTAAATTATGAAACCGCATGATCCAAGAACATTTCTTCGATCGTTTCCTCAAACCACATATAAGAATAAGGATTATCGCTTGAAGCATGGTTGTGATCGTAGGCTCTAACGTAAGAGACCACCTATCTCAAATCCGACTTGACTGGAGAGATGCTTGCGAGCATAGGGATGAACCACATGCTTCTTGCAATCCAAAGTGTTGATCCAAGGGGCAGATCTGATGATCTCCTCTCACAAGATCCAACATCTTCTTCACGACACACCTAAGGATATGGAGATTCATGAGTGGTCGAGGTGGCGGCACAATGGCATAGTGACGACGTCGATCTCTCAAGGGTTTCCAAAGGTGGCTCCATACATGGAAGGCGGCTCCATGTTTCCTTTTTCATGGAATCTGGTATTCAATGAATATCTCCAAATATTCACAACAACTTTTGTTGTAAATTATTTCACAAAATACATATAATTAGTTTTTGTGAACATCGTAATCATGCCATTGGAAATTTGTGAATCATATTCACAACCCAAAATAAAATGTAAATTACATTTTCAATTAGTTGTTCAATTCGAATCCAATTCATATCAACATTTAATTTGTAAATGTTATTTATAAATAACTCTCTCTTTTATATTATAAATCACATTTATAATATATATGAATAATATGGATAATGCTATCCACATTATTCTTATATTAGATCATCATTCTCATGCATTCAAATAATATTATAACCAGATTATTCATGATAATAAAATCACATTTAATTATCCATTTATTAAAACTTGTATATAATCTAACAATGGAATTATTCTTGAACTCTTTTAAGAACAATGGACTTTCTCCACGGATACTTAGAGATAAGGACATAGCGATTGTACGCTCCTTGTGTAGTGACAAGGATATTGAGATTACATCTCAAATCCATATCTCGAGGACCTCTCATAGATGCTTGATTAAATCAAGACCATAAATCTAATCTTCTCATTGCATCTGAATTACATTTAGATCACCGCCCAACATCTGGACCAAGATTAAATTACTTCTCTACTAAGAGGAGTCACTAAAATCCAGAATTATTTCATCACTCCCTCGGAATGGAAATATCTTTTTTTACATAATCATTTATGATCACATCACCCTCAAGTATTCCTAATACATGTACATCATATATACTGTAAGACTTAGAACAAACCCATAGACAAAGATCAATTTGCATTGTCATCTTTAGAGTTTTATCATTAACTTTCTAATTTGGACATTGGGAGTTGGTATCTATCACATGCTTTACAAAATCATATATCATACCTATAAATTCTTGTCATTCTTCCGAAGAAATATGATCATGAATGGAATTTGATCGATCCCAACACCTCGTGAATGATCTTATGTCTTCCGATTCATAAGCGAATCTTTATGATCCCTTTGAGAGATCTTATTACTCATATGCCCTTGTATGTACACCGACTCGTCGGTGGATTAGGCCATCAACCTAGTGGTCTGCCTACTCAGACATATAACAATACATTTGTCTCCATTCAGAGGATGCATACCTATAACATGACATTATACAACATAGGACTTGGTTATCCCGATCTCGTTAAGTCAATTCTTTGACCTAAATAATCTGACACTTCCTAATCTCTATTCCTATGCCGAGGACCTACATAAATAGGTCAATTAGATATCAGCTAAAATAGAAAAGATTGCCATCTCCTACTCAGGATGGACATCATCTCTTAATAATCATTCGACAGTACTTGATGAGTCCTCAACCTAACTCTTTAGATATTCATCCAAGAACCAGGCTCTATGATTAAGTAGTTGAATCAATAGCTCTATGAGCATCAAGATGGCCATGGTACATAACCCTAATTGTACTAAGGGACCTTATACTGCATTCATTCATTTAATCTCAGATGAGGAGTAAAATAAAACAATAAGTTTTATTGATAAATCAAACATTACAATAACATTTATCGTAGAAATGGTTTGCCTTGGGCTCACATGGCTAACAATCTTCCACTAGCCCTCAAAACCATTAAGGTACAATCCTTAAGCCCGTGCTCATTACATGCTAGTCGAAAACCTTCTGTGTTAAAGTTTTGGTAATCGGATCAACAACATTGTCAGCAGAGGCCACCTTTGTGATGAGGATGTCGCTGTGCTTTTGCATCTCTTGAATGATGTGGTATTTCCTTTCCACACTCTTCTCTTTTGATGCCATCTGGGTTCCTTCGCCTGAGGTGTGGCTCCTATGTAGGATGAGAGTATTAGAGGAAACTACACCAAGCTCCACGATGAACTTGCGTAGCCACACCACCTCCTTTGCAGCATCTGCTGTGATAATGTATTCAGCTTCTATTGTTGAATCAACCAGAGTTTTCTGCTTCTTGCTTCTCCAGCTCGTAGCATCACCGTTCAACAAGAACACAAACCCCGACGTCGACATTCAATCATCAACAATCATCAATATCTGACTGGAAGTCTGAATCTGTGCATCCTAAGACTTGGAGATCACCAGCTTCATAGACCAAAATGTAATCTTGCGTCCATCTTAGGTACTTGAAGATGTTCTTCACTACATCCCAGTGTTGCTCTCCATAGAAGGATTGGTAACGACTTACCACTCCCATTGCATGGCAGATATCTAGTCTTGCACACATCATGGCGTACATTAAGCTTCCTACAACTGATGCGTAGGGGCATCTAACCATGGATTTCTTTTCTTCAACAACTTTGAGGAGCCAACCCTTTAGATAGGTGGATACCATGTCATAAGGGAAGTAAGCCTTTCTTGGAGTTCTTCATATGGAAACGCTTCAAGATCTTCTTAACGTACCCATGTTGTGATAATCCCAAGATCCTCTTTTCTCGATTTCTGAACAGCTTCAGGCCCAAGATGTAAGAGGTTTATCCAAGATATTTCATCTTGAGGGTATGAGATAACCTAATCTTAACACTGCTCATCATCCCTGTATCATTCCCAATGATAAGGATGTCATATACGTAAAGTACGATGAATACAATGGTGCTCCCATTGAGCTTCTTGTGCACACACGGTTCATCAGGATTCTACACAAAATCATAACTCTTTATGGTTCATCGAATCTGATGTTCCATCTACGAGAATTTGTTTGAGCCCATAGATGGATTTCTTCAGCTTTCATACTTTGCCTTCCTCAGTTATGAAGCCTTGGGGCTGCTCCATATAGATATTCTCTTCGAGATATCCATTGAGGAAAGTCGTCTTGACGTACATCTACTAGATGTTATAGTTATGATATGCATCTATAGCTAGCAGTCCCCTGATGGACTTAGGCATAGACATATGAGGGAATGTATCATCATAATCGATACCTTCTCTCTATGTGTAGCCTTTGGCCATGAGCCGTGCCTTGAAAGTCTCTACTTTCCCATCAGGTCCCCTCTTTCTTTTGAAGATCCATTTACACCCAATGTGTTTTACCCCTTCAGGTGGATCCTCTAGGATCCATACACCATTCTTTTGTACAAAGTCAATTTCTGACTTTATTGCTAGCGCCCATCTATCCATGTCATGATCCGTGAGTGCTTCATCAAATGAAGTTGGATCATTGTCAGTTTCACCTGACTCATGGAATCCGTACCTTTTAGATGGTACAACCACCCTAGAACTTCTTCGAAGAGGTATGGATGTTTCATCTTTATTTACTTCACCAGTTTCTAGTTCAGGAAGCTCGGAATCCTCAGAGGTTTCAATGATCTCCTTCACTTTATTTTTGTCTTAACTCTTAAGGAAGTCATCCTTCAGAAATTTTACGTCTCTAGAGATGAATAGCTTGTGAGTCTCAAGGTCATAAAGTCGGTGTCCAATACCATCCTTAACATACCCAATGAAGTAGCACTCACGAATACGAGATTCTAGCTTACTTGCGTCCATGTTCTTCGCATGGATCAAGAAACCCCAAACTCTCAAGTGTTTAACATTGGATTTGGTTCCATACCAAATCTAATGAGGATTTTTAGGTACAGACTTACTAGGAATCTTATTTAGGATATATATTGCAATCTCTACTACATATCCCCAGAAACTAAGTGGTAAATGTGATTTACTTATCATTGAATGGACACTGTCCATAATGGTCTTGTTGCATCTTTCAACAACACCATTAAGTTGGGGACTTCTAAGAGGAGTGAGATTGGAGACAATTCCTTTCTCTTTAAGATATTCCTTGAATTCATCTTAGAGGTACTACTTACCTCGGTCAGATCGAATTTGTTCAATATTCATATCGATTTGGTTCTCAACCAAAGCCATGAACTCTTTTAACTTTTCAAAGGTTTAATATTTATGACGTAATAGGAAGATAAACCCGTATCGTGAGTGATCATTAATAAATGTCATATAATATTGATATCTATTTTGGGTCGTGGTACTAAAGGGACACATACATCAGTATGTATTAGGTCAAGAATACCTTTCCATTTTGTAACCTTGTTATGTAAAGGTGTCCTAGTCATTCTACCTCAAATACAATGTTCACAGGTTGGAAAGATTGAACTTGTAGAAATTCTAAGGGTCCATCCTTTATCAATCTATTGATCCTATCAACTGATAAATGACCAAGCTTTTGATGCCAAATCATATTTTAATGATTTCCATCCTCCTTGGTTCTTTTAGGGTTTTTATTTGTGGTAATAACATTCATGACATTTTCATTAATGCACAATTCATATTGTCCACTAGAAGTCAAAACACCATCCATAATATATTTATCATAACAGTTTATGACAAGTTTATTATAAAATAGAAATGAAAATCCACTCTAATTTATTTAGATACATATATTAAGTTTATTATGACATCTGGAACATAAAGACATTCTTTAAGTAGTAAGATTCTTCCAATAGATAATGATAGTCTGCAAGACTCAAGACGACAACTGAAATAGTTGCGTCAGATCCCACCTGGATGATTATCTCCCCTTAATTAAGATTCCTAATTTCCTGAAACTGAATGCAAAAAATTACATACATGAACAGAAGCACCCGATTCGATGACCCAACTACCTTCTTGTCCTACGAGAAAATTTGTTTCAATGATGAAAGTAGAATTCATACATGCTGGGGCTTTACATTTGTCAGCAGACTTTAGGCAATATGGGCAGTTATGTTTCCAGTACCCTGACTTCTTGCTGTTATGATACACATCAATCTTCTGTTATATCACCAATGCAGAAGTCGTAGAAGATGAGCCAACACCTCTCATCTTCTTTCTCTTACAGGCTGGGCCCTTCCGAGATCCTTGCTTCCGACTGTACTTCCCTTTGACCTATGCAACCATTGAGCTGAAAGTGGAATCCGCTTTCTTCATTACATCTTCTGCAGACTTTAATGAATCCATGAGTTCAACGTTAGTTAATTCCAATTTATTCATGTGGTACGTTACCACAAAGTTATTGAAAGACTTGGGTAGTGATAATAGTATGCATTCAGACTGCAAATCTACATCCATCTCCACCCCGAGAGTTTCCAGCTCAAACAATTACCCAAACATTTTGAATACATACTCACGAACCAAAATCCCCTCCTGTATCTTACAACAAATATTATTTTTCATAACCTTATAATGTTAAGTGTAGTTGACATCACTGAACATCTCCATGAGATTCAACATTATATCCTGGAAGTTCTCCATCTCCAAATGTTGGTTCTCAAGCACATTGGAGAGAGATCCCAAAATATAACACCAAGCTAATGTATGATCTTCATCATATTTTCATTGAACTTTAATTCTTCTGGTGTTTTAGGGTTTGTGTACTTGTTCTTGGATAGCACATAAGAGATGCGATTTATAGATAAAGCAAGATCCAAATTACTGATCTAATTCGAGTAATTGGTCCAATCAACTTATTGACCTCCAATAGACTACTAAGTAGGTTCATGGACTTCATTGTCTAAAATTAAGAATGAACTATATTAGAACATATAAATAGTTATATATTCAATTTAAATTATTTGATTAAGGATTTTTAATCAAATTAGTCTTGCCTTTTAAACTCTAAAAGTTCATTCCCTATATCACTTTCAGAGCAAGAGATACACTTACCGCTGTATCTCTAATAAGAACTGGGATCTCCTTTTCTACTTTGTTACATCCCAATAATATGAGAACTTGTAACTTGGATAAAAAGAAGCAGGAACACATTTTCCTTGCAATTCCAACTTGCATTTCCTAATTCGATCTTTAACACCCAGGCCCACCACCCCTAAGGTAATGTTGACCCATTGTTAATTGAACCAACCATCAACAAGATTAGAAATCTCTATACACAATCCAATATCGCCCCAATAATATGAGGAATTGGTATTGGGGTCACTAGGTATGCGACCTAACTCTTTATAGAAGCAAAGAGCTCGATCCATATGCGCTTATATGTAGGAGATGCCACTTCAGAAAGGTGTCTCCTACATACAATCCATGACGATGAAACCATTCGCTTGATGGAGACCATGTATGTCGCTTATGTGATCCTCCATATCGTATTCAAATTTTAATTAATTATTATTAATCATATTCACATAATTAATTCTTCCATGGTAAATACAACCTTATTCATAATAGAGTATTTAATTGGATATAGTTAATTTAATTATATTAAATCAATTATTAATCCAATTTAATCAACCAATAATAATTTTGATTGTTATTTGAAAGGATGGTATAATCTCAAAAATACATCTTATTCAAAGTTTAATAATTATAAAAATACACCATGATCGCTTCAAGCATTATTCTTTCCTTACCCGTTATCATGGCCAATACGCACAGGATGTGAGACAGACCACTCGAGGAGCAATCTACTACCCCAACGATTCCCGGCTAGACACCATATCTGCCTTAGATCAGGATAATGTGATTTGATCATATTGCATTTGATATTTTATTCGATATCATAATCAAAGTTATACCATATGATATTTATCAAAACCCTTTTGAATAATATTATAAGTAGATTTTCTAAACAAATCCTTAATTCTATTTAAGTAACAATGTTTTGCATGTAAAGATTGTCCTACAACTATTGTAGGATAAACTAGGATTTTTATGAAATGTTCATTCAATGGCCTATGATGATTAATAAATTATTTTCATAATTTTTAGGCATCATATCAAATAAAAGAAAATTCATAATTTCCATGATTTCCTTTTAATTATAAACGCATTAAGTAAAGAGGTTTGATGATGTAATCATCTTCCAACCCTATCTAGGGCAAACAAAGTCAGAATCACGTGAAATATATTTGAGAGGTTTGCTGGTTTAATTCTCTACTTAATCCAAATGTCTATTTCACATTTCATGATGGGAAAATAGTAAGTAAAATTAAATTTCTTACAGATATGTGAAAAACATGCAAAATAATTTTTTATGATGGGAACTATTCGAATCACTTTCATGTACTTTTGATACGAATTAAAGGTTAATATTTTTGGGACATATTTATACATTCTAATTATATTTATTAATATAAAATACGTCCAAATGATGAAAAAAAGAGTAGGTTTTTAATTTAATGAAAAACTGATTCGAATCTTGCATCCAATGTGAAAATAATGTTTCCAGTCCAAAAATATGAAGCATGATCACCTAGGGTATTGGATCATATCCAAGACCTAGACCAAGGATCTAATACCACTTGAAGTATATGAAAACATCCTTAAGTGCATCACAGAAGTGTGAAGGTCACATCATATGTGATCAGACCTACTAGTCGCACTAATTGCTAGGTGTAGCGGAAATTAAAAAAAATAAAATGACAACTACATGGTACAAGAAAATTTATTGGATCCGTTCATCAAACCGCAGAAAAAAATAAGGATTACATATTGAATCATGATTGAGATCATAGTCTCTAATGTAAGAGACCTCCTGTTTGAAGTCTGATCCGATTGGAGAGATGCTTGCGAGCATGGGGATGAACTACAAGCTTCTCACAATCCAAAATATTGATCCAAGCGGCAGATATACTTATATCATCCTACAAGATCCATTGTCTTATTCACATGAAAGTCACACCAAAGGAGACCAAGATCCACGAGTAATCAAGATGACATCACAATGGCATAGCAATGACAACGGTCTCTCTAGGGTTTCTAGGTGGACGACCTCTTAGAGAGTGAGATGGCATGAGAGATGAGTGAGAGAGAGAGAGAGATTTCAATGCTTATGTGTGTAAATAAGATCTAGGGTTGCCTCTCCTCATATAATATTTTGGGAGTTCATGGACCTAAATCCATTGACAACATAATCCAATGCTTCTCATTGCTTTGTGTTTCTTTCAATGGCCATGATTTGTCGTAAAAAACAACATTAACTAAATAAATTAATTTAAAAATATTGAAGTATAATCAATATAAATTAGTTTCAATTAAATCAATCCATCTTGGAGAAATAGGAAGGAGGCAAGCCTCCTTCCATAAAGAGAGTGGATGGCCACCAATTTCCATAAAGAATTGTGGCCATCCACCCCTTATACATGGAAGGTGGCTTCATCTTTCCTATTTCCTGGAATCTTGTATTCCATGAATATCTTCAAATATTCACAACAAATTTTGTTGTAAATTATTTCACAAAAATAAATCCAATTTATTTTATGAACATTGCAATCATGCCATTGGAGAATCGTGAATCACATCCACAACCCAAAATAAAGTAAATTAAATTTAAAATTAATTATTCAATGTGAATCCAATTCACATCAACATTTAATCAAAATGTTATTTATAAATAGATCTCTCTTATATAAATCAAATTTATAATATATATATATATATGAATAATATGGATATTGCTATTCGCATTATTCTTATCCATAATAATTAAATCACATTTGATTATATTGGATCATCTTTCTCATGCATGTAAATAATATGAATCAAATTCACATTATTCCAGATTATTAAATCACATTTATTTATCCATATCTTAAAACTTGGATATAGTTTAACAATGGAATTAGTCTTGAACTCATTAAAAAATAATACGCTTCCTCCGTGGATACTTGGATATAAGGACATGGCGATTGTACGTTCCACGCATAGTTATTGGATATTGAGATCACATCTCAAATCTAGATCTCAGGGACCTCTCGTAGATGCTTGATTAAATCAAGACCGTAAATCTAATATTCGCATTGCATCTGAATTACATTCAAATCACTGCCGAGCATTTGAACCGAGATTAAATTACTTCTCCATTGAGAGGAGTCACTAAAATCCAGATATGTTTCATTACTCCCTCTAAATGGAAGCGTCATGGTTATACAATCATTTATGATCACATTACCCTCATGTATTCCTAATACATGTACATCCGACATACTGGAAGACCTAGAATAAACCCAAATACAAATATCAATTTGCACTATCATCTTTAGGGTTTTATCATGAAGTTTATCATTTGATCATTAGGAGCTGGTATCGATCATATGCTTTCCAAAAGTACATATCATGCCTACGAATTCCTGTCATGCTTCCAAATCAAGACGATCATGTAGGGAATTTGATTGATCCTAACTCCTCACGAGTGATTTCATGCCTTCCAATTCATAAGTCAATCTATATGATCTCTTTAAAGATCACACTACTCATATTCCTTTATATACACCAATGCACCGGAGTATATACTTTAATTAGGCCATCAACCTATCGATCTGCCATATGTACATACTCATACATATATCAATACATCTGTCTCCGATCAGAGGATGCATGCCTATATCATGAGAGTATACAACATAGGACTTGGTTATCTCAATCTTATAAAGTCAACTCTTTGACCTAACTAATTTGCCACCTTCATATCTCTATTCCTATGTAGAGGACCTGCATCAAGAAGTCGGTCAGATATTAGTCAAAAGAGAAAGGATTGCCATCTCCTACTCAGGCTGGAGATCATCTCTTAATAATGCATTGGCGTGCTTGATGAGTCCTCAATCTAACTCTTTTGATATTCATCCAAGCACCAACCTATATGATTCAACAATTGAATCAATAGTTGTATGGTCATCAAGATGGTCATGGTAATAACCCTAATTGTACTAAGGGACCTTATGGTGCATTCATTTATTTAATCTTAGATAGGGAGAAATAAACCAATAACTTTTATTGATAAATAAAACATTACAATAACTTTTATTGTAGGAGTGGTTCACCTCAGGCTCACTTGGCTAAAACGACTTTCCCCAATCCCAACTCTGCTAGTGGTTGCAATCTCCTATCGCTCCTAAGAGTAATGGAATTGGATAAACATGTAAAATCACAAGCCATACTTGTCTCAGGGGTGGATGGATCATGGGATACCGGCTCCTTGTTGCATCTAAAGTTGTCAGGATTAACGTTTATCTGGGCTGGAATGAGTGTCTTAAAGGCAGTCAGGTAGTCAAGCCTCTAGTTCAGATCATTCGTGTTCTTCATCAATAGAGCAAGATGATCAAGTGTTGGGTTCACCAAAGGTTCTAGATGTTCAACAAAGGGTGGTGGCTGAGAATGGTAGTGTGGAGGCTGTTGGTGCCCACAATAAGCAGACTATGGATGATATGAATAATGAGGAGGAGAAGGAGGATGTGAATATTATGCATGTTGCTACTGATAATAAGGATGATACATATAAACATGCCGCGTCTACTAATGTCCATGTGTCCAAGTCTAAAAGTGTGGTGGAGATGAATAATGAGGCTGTCGTTGTTGGTGCTGGAACTGGTGTAGCCTACCACACTGAAACTGGTGAACTGGACTCTATCTGGCATAAGAACACAATTATCCCTGCCTTGGTGGATGGGTCTGGCTGTGCTCGGGGCCACTCCAAATACCGTTCACCTCTTGAATGTAAGGTAGATGTGGACACTGCTGCTAAGGATACTCATAGTAGTATGGCACAATGCATGCTGGAGGTGATTGCTGCTGGCCCTAGTCCAGAATCTGCATGTAGTAGATGTGCTGAACTACAGGGGGTGCTCCAATACTCTACTGTGTTGCAATAGTGGAAGAAGATGTCTCTGGGGTAGAAGTATCAGTTGCGGTACTCACACTATGACATGAATTGATATTACTTACTAGAAGCTTCAGATGCTTCGTAGTCTCATTCAAGTTATCCAGTTGCTTTGTCCTCTGCTCAATCACATGTAATTTCTCAAGCTTTTGTGATCATTTCTCTATAATATCAACTTTGTATAGGTGATTTTCTATGATGGTTATATCAGAACTATCCACCCTATCTACATCATGAGATGCCATCATGTTGACAACCTTGTGGGGTGCAGAAAAGGAAGAGGATGCTTTTGAAATATGCATGAAGAAGATAGGGATGTTGAGCTCTCAGGTATTTCCTTGAAAATATGCCATAGTACATCCTCATCTTTATTGAAATGGGACCTCCGTTGAGAATCGAAATGTTTATATATGAAGGATCCTAGCGTCCAATCATTGAGGGAATGCAGTGTCCGACAAGTTGGATCCTACAATCACTGTATCAATACCTCGCTCAGCTCTTGGATGTCAATCAACCAAATTGATTCAACAATGATCACAACCCATTGATGTATGTGTAAAGATATCATGTAGTGCGTAAGTGATGAAATTTATTTAGCACTACATGAAATGTGTATAAAGCAATGATGAATACATGATTATTAACATTCTTTCTACAATTTATCTTAAACCCTTTATAAATACATGCAAATATTCATTAATTTCCATCTTCTATCAAAAGCCCATTCAACAATAAAAATGCACTTTTATGCATCCAAAACATGTAAATAAATAAAAATTAAAATAAAGAAAATAATGAAGATTCTAGATATGTATATATGTACAATATGACTTATAAAAAATAAATATAACTGTAAGATATATTTATATAACCTAACCCCTGAGATCAAGTCAGTAGGGACTGGTCGACAAACAAACAAGTATGGAGA
The DNA here is from genome assembly GCA_037367405.1 of Ottelia alismoides. NCBI lineage: Eukaryota > Viridiplantae > Streptophyta > Magnoliopsida > Alismatales > Hydrocharitaceae > Ottelia > Ottelia alismoides. The sequence goes on along the minus strand of JAZKJV010000720.1, from coordinate 292,438 downwards.
GATCAGGAAAGAAAACCCCAAAAATAATTAATTATAAATTCTACACATTATTCATTATTTATCAAATAATTATAAAATCTTCATTGATTTCTAATTACTTCATATTACCAAACTCTTTTCATAATTATTTCTAGAAATGTACAGAAAAATATAAAAATAAGTTAAAAATATTATCTTGTACATATGCCATGAAATCCAACTTTTAAATTGTCAATTTCTCAACTTCCGAACATCATAGTTTTCTTAAACGAACTCCAAATTCACTCTACTCACCTTTAAAGTTCATAAAATAATATTCTCTAATTAGTGGAGGTGATTTCCCTAAAACCAGAGTCCGTTTATAAAAAGTCGATTTTGGGATCTGATGACAATGGGGTTTTGATGAATATGTGATTAATCACTCTAAAAGCTGAAAATAGAGCTTTGTTCCTGAGTAATTAGCTGCTTTTCATCACTTATATTGCATAATTATTATTCATGCACTTGTAAATAATATATGCATTTTAGCATTCATATTTGCATTAAATAAGGAGCCAAATTCACTTGTAAAAATTATCTAAAAATAACTATTTGTATATATTTTATACTAACTCTAGATTCAATGAAAATGACTCTATAGTGTATATATTACTAACATTAATAAAGGAAAATTATCAAAAAATATGAAATTGTAAATTTGTCCAATAAAATCCAAATCCAAGTTTAAAACTATGAACCTTAAAACACACATATCTCTCTCATACAGTGTTCGATTTAAGTCTACTCACTTTTAAAGTAATATAAATTCAAAGACCTTCAAAAGAAGGCCAATTTCATTAAAATCGGAGATCGTATATGAAACTTGGGTTTTGGGCCCCTATTGTATATTGTACATATTGATCGTTTTGCCCTTGTATTTTATCCTTTGATTTTCTTAATTATTAAGAATACAAAATTAGATTAAATTGTAAATACTCCTATCATATTTTCTCTATTTTTATTTCAATTTTTCTCTTTTTTTAAAAATGACAAAAAATGCAAAAGACAAAAATGTGGTATTTTATACTTATGAGGAACCACCCAAAAATACACTTTGTACAGATGATTTCATTTGATTTTCGACCCTTCACCAAAGTTGTAGATCTCGTCAAGATGAGCAACTTTCATGTTGACCACTTTTGATTTAACACCTTTTGTAATTTCTATTTGATTTTTCTTAATATTTAATTTTTGAATTCTCTAGGAGCGACACGTGGCAGCTCCTGGAGCCGACACATGTCTCCCTATTTTTTATTTTCATATTATTATTATTATTATTTTATTATTAATATTTTAATTATTTATATTATATTGTTATTTTTAGTAGCTTACTTGTTTGACTTATATTATATTATATTTTTATTTTATTTTTTCTCTCCCTTTTACTTCTTCTTTACTTGTTCCCCACTCCAAGTCTCCACTTTCTCCACCATTCCTTCATCTTCTCCACCTATTTTCCAACTCCCTCCTCCTCTTTATATTCCCATCTCCTCCTCCATTTTTCATCATCCTCCATTCTACGAAAGAGAGGTTCGAGCCCCGTTTAAGCCGTGAGGTGACAACTCCTCCTTAGACGTTGAGCGACGACGACGAGACGGCGAGATCCGTGGGTCTTTACCCACGTCGCAACCATCCCTCACAGGAAGCTGCTTCAGCTTCGAAGGACTCCGCCATGCAGTGCAGCTCTGTCCTCTGGCGAAATTCCAGGTAATTATCTCTCTCTCTCTCTCTCTCTTTTCCTTTATTATTTTGTTTTATCTAAACAATTTTTTTGTCTCAATTTCATCGCATCATCAAATCCACCAAACCAATCATCACATAATCACCATTATTATCATCATTCACCACTTTTTTTATTTTATTTCTACATTTTTTGCTGTTAAAAAAACAAAAAAACATTTTAAAAAATCAAAAAAAGGAAAGAGGTTTTGTGCGCCCCCTCCGACCGTCCATCGACGGTGAAGCCCTCGAATACATCTCCCTTGTCGGCCATACAACCACACCTCGCTCCACCACGTGGCTACTCCATCGCCGCCAACATACGTCTGTCGCCGCGCTCGGCTGCCATCTCCTCCAGCCCCGACCCGCGCAAGACCGCCGCCGCCACTTGCGAGCTCCCCTCGTCTGCCCCTCGCCCTCCTGCCGCCCAACTCCGCCAGCCAGGCAACCACACGCCCGCCAACAACCGTCCGCGACCCCCCGGCCTTTACCTGCACCTACCATTGTCCGCACATGCGCATAGCCAGCTGCCTCCGTAGGAGCGCGTGCTCCTCCATGCGTGACCGCCGTCGGCCAGCCATGCCACCACACTCCACTATCTACCCTTACATGAGAGACCCTTGAGCTCTTCTCCTCCTATCTGTAACATAGATAAGGCCTGAATTCGAGCGAAGACAACGGTTCTTCTATGGCGAGATCCATGGTGAGTTTCTCCGTTTAACAAATCCTCCATCGAGCTATGCGAGCTCAGGCTCCTACCAACCCACGAGCGAAGACCGACGACTCCATTTTGAGCGCCAATTCCCAAGTAGATCCCCCATATTCTTCTCCGATCTTCATCTTCTCCCCTATTTGATTTTCTCGTATTTTTCTCAACCTCCTCGCTCGACATCACCTTCCACCGACCATTAATCGAGCTCCACCTTGGAGCTACCATCTTCGTGCAACATTCCATTCGCCCCCACGACCCTTTGAACCATATCTGATCGTTGCTCCGCCCCTCATGGTGGAGGATCCCCTCAGCTCGTTTACCCACTTCGCCCCACAGGCCTCCAGTCACTTACTGCACCCATGCAAGCACGGGACCATTCTCTTTGGCTTTAATAACGTTGCAGGACCACCATCGTCACCGGTCGAAACCTTGTTAGAGCTATTTTGAGATCCTTCCTCTACGTCAAGCAGACCATCCCCACCTCTTCCAGAACCTTTGGCCACTCTGATGCACCTCCACGATCACTCCCAGCCACTCAGGAGCCTTCCAACATCATCACCAAGCAAGGAAGAGGGCAGCGAAGCTATGGACCCTTCGTTGGAGCTCTGAAGTCGCTGCGACCGCAGCGACAGAGGAGGAAGAACCCAGGCTACAACTGCCGTTGGATTAACCCCTCGGTGATCATCCAACGACCATCATTCATCCACATCACTCTCATCGGGAACTCCAGATACCATCGGATCATTTGCCATCTGACGGTCTGCATTGTGCCATGTCTCCAGCTTCAGCAACCGTTTGATCATCTCGATCTAACGGTCCATATCACGCCACATCGTTTCCTCCGAGCCTCTTCCCCGCCCCGTAGGCTCGGAGCTCCCGAGCTTCATAAGAAGCACATCCAAGCTTACAGAAGACCCGAGCCACTGTCCGAGCCTCCATCGCCGTCCGAGCCTAGAACCTCACATGGTCTTCACGTGGTCTAGGTAATTTACATCGAGGCCACTACTAATTTCCAGAATTGCTTTTCAGTCCATGTCAGACTATGTCAAATGAAATGTTTGTGTTCCGTGGATAATTTGCATGCATACCCTCTCCATTATATGTAATTGCATTTTAGTTCTGTATGCATGTTCTGAATTAAACAATTTTTATTCTTGTTTGCATTTTGGTCCCTGTGTTTGCATGTTTATTTAGGCACTCATTTAGCTTCATTTTATATTTCAAAAAATTGCATATTGTAGAGAAACTTGTGCTTTATCATCGTGGACCCTTATTGTATTTTTTTGAGCTTTGAGGAATTTTAATGTAATTATTTTTGTGGAAATTTACATAATTTTGCCACTGTGTGTCTTTAATTCCATATCAAATTATTTATTACTTCAAAAATCACAAAAAATCACAATAGGTCTAGTTTAAGTAGTTCTATACTATGCCCAAAAATCACATCATTTGCACGCATAACGGGACCTAAATAAATTAATTAGTATTTTGCTTAATTGATTTTTAACGGTCCAAATTTGATCATTTTTGAGGGTTACTAATTTTCATGGATTCGTCTTACGTAGAAGTATCTAGGGTAATTTTTGTATCTAAAAATTATTTAATTTAGTATTTATTAAAATTTATTTTGCAAAAACTATCCTGTATCGATTTTTTAATTCATATTTAATTCATTCATAGTCGAAAAATTCTAAAAATTGCAGTAGCTTAATTTCATTACATGTTATATACTGGCCAAGTTTCATCATTTTTAGATTTCATTTGACTATACCTTGTGTTTTAACCTTCGAAATTGGTCCAAATTGCATTACATTTTCTTAATTGCATAAAAAATACAAAAAATATTCTCCTGAAAATCTGACATCGAAATTGACTTTAAATTAATCTATGGAAAAAGCCACCTCCTTGAGTTCGAACTTGGGATATCCTAAGAAAAAAATTGCCGCTTGCGTTTAATTTGACATTAATCTAAGTGGTTTTGATCAATCTTGATTTACCTGACTATAACGAATGCACATTAAATTTAATTGATAATCCGGTTGCGTTAAGTAGGGTAGACCGAGGCTCGTCAGATGGTGCTGTTGTCGGGGAGGAAGACGACTTAGGATCACTTTAGAAAATTAGATTTGCATTTTCCATTCATTCGGGTAGTCTGACCTTCGAACCCATTTGTAATTATTCCATTTTCCAATTATTTCTCTTCTTCTTGTTTTCTATTTCTATCTCTCTGACATAAAATTCCATCTTTTTGTGCGAGGTCCTGGTGAACTTTGAGCGACTTTCTTGAAGTCGACACATCTCGAAGAGCATTGGAGGTCGACGATTTGTGGATCGAATCGGCTGTTGAGATGCCAAGAAGATATTTGAAGAGAGGTTTTTATTAACTTGTAATTGCGTATTTAACGCGGTTCCCATTTGGGTTCTCGTGCGTGTAAGTAATAATAAAAAGAGCCTCCGTGTGTTGTGTGGTTGCTTGACGTAGGATAGGACCTGCACTTGCGGCTCTTAGAGCTTTCTTAGGACTGTTTGTGCTCGTAATATTTAGGACCACACTTCACCAGTAAAATACGCACTTAGACCGCATGACTTAGCCGAATTTAATTTCATTCTTCACTCGCTATCAGAACTTCCTGTCTAGGAGCGTCTTTTCATCGATTGCATTTCATATAGTGTAAAATTTCAAATCAGTATTGCATCATGCATTGTGAGAGCTGGAGGCACTGTAAGTCTTCTTTCTCAAGCATTCATCATCATTTCTCTCGATTGCATCAGCCTTTTCCGATTCTCTCTCTCTTGATTTTTCTAACCTACGAAAAAGGAATTGGGACTGGATGGTAGATGTGATTGCTTGTGTGGATTAATTATAGTAACAACTAATCTCTAAAATCAGGACTGCTAATTGAATCCGACCAAAATTTTTTGACTAAAATTAACCCTTGTTTGCGGGAGAGTAACCCTCAGGATGAGTGAGGGTACAGAGTGTGTGTCCACACCCTAAGGCAGAGCCAAAATCCTCGCCTTCCATATTATGTACCCCGATCCTAGCAAATATCACAAGCTGAATTCTTTATGTTCACTGACTAGCACCAAGTAGCCTTCTCCTATTCCGGCAGGTAGATAGGGGAAACCAGCGGTGCTCCACGACAAGTTGCTAGTAACCCTTCGGGGTGAAGTATCAGCCTTGTCAGCCTCTGCCTACTTCAGTATGTAGATAGGGGTAGGTCTTTGAACTCCTCAGCTAGGGTTAGGAGCGAAGAAAGGAAGGGCACCGGTATCTTAGGGGACTGGTTAAATAGGGAATATGCATACGACTTTGAGCCAACTTCCCTATAGGTCGCGTAATCCTTGCTATTTGTCTGAAAAATGACACTTAAAATCAAGCAGACTAATCAGACTTGGTTTCGGGTTCTTCATCATGTTGAGTGTGAACTCGGGGTTTTCTCTTGCATTTGTCTTTGTGTCATGTCAGTGCGTGTTATCCTGTGTAATTGCACGTTTTCTCTCTTGATTTGCATGCATTCATCCTTTCCTCCTCAAGATGTCGGGATATTGGTCCCCGTACCCTGAGACCTCTGGTCATTCCTCCTCGACCATATACCGTTCATCTTTGCCTTCTCTTTCTTCCATTTATCCTTCGTCATCCACGAGAGACCCTTACCCGTGGTCGGTTCCACCTCGTCCCGATTATGAAGTCAGAATTTCGAATGACTTATCCACCTCTTCGCACTTCGCACCTACTCCGTATTCTAACACTCCGGATCCGCTTCCATCTTGGGCTGACTGTCCTTATTCTCGAGAGATTGTTGGAATCAATGAACCATACGAAGAGCAAGCCACTGCTAAGACAGACGACTGGCAGAATTACTTGGTTGATAGAACATATCGAATAGAGAGGCGTGCACCTGATGATCTTCCTGACTAGATTGGCCCTAATAATCAAGCCTACATTGACCAACCTTCATATCACACATTTAGAGATCCTATACATTCACATGATTGGACTCATGGTGTCAATATAAGAACCCCCTCTTTATTGACTCCATCACATGAGGTTCTGACCAATGTCTGCCATTCAGATGGTCCATACTCAACCCAACATTACATACCAGAGTTTAGTTATGTTGAGTATGAGATCCCAATATCTCAGTAGTATCCTCCAATTGAGCATAACTCTCCCATGATTTGCCATGAGAATTTTGTGCAGGATGGCATCTCTAGACTTATTGAGAAAAATGAATCATTTGGTAACAAGTTGAGAGATGTCATGGAAATATTGCATTCAATTTCTTCCAGCCTGGGTATAAAAGTGGAAAAGGAAGTAAGTAGATTCGATGTTGAAAATTGAGCGAGCATTAGGGAACCCATAGATTTTGTACAGCTAGAGTCTATTGTACATTCCTCTTCTTCTTACCACCTACCCTCCAATCCAGAGTATGACCATTCATCCATCAAAAATACCAAAAAATTGAAAATCTCAAAAAGACCATAAAAATAGAAAATTAGAAAGACTTAAAAAAAATGGATCCTGCCCTAAGAAAAGCACTTGATGAAGAACTAATTTTTAATCTTACCTTAATAAAGGACATAGATAACTTCCCCGACCTTAAGAGATTTGTAAAGAGTAAATTGATGCCCAAGAGGTTGGGTAATAAGAGAACAAGGACTGAGAGACACATAGTGTCTATGGCCACCTCCTTGGTGATGGGGAGAAAGATCAAAATCCACAGAGTGAAGCGGTTGCCTAGGGTTGAATGTGAATTCAAAGACACTACCTTTACCCATGCAAGAATAGATGATGACTCTCCGATAAATATCCTCCCAACCTCTGTGTTTGACAAGCTCTGACTCGGGCCAATCAGAAAGTCGAGAGAGATCATTCGGCTGCCTGATCAATCTATCAAACGGTCTGGAGGAAATATTTCAGTCATCGTTACTTTCCAAGGTACTCTACTCCAGGTAGACTTCACAGTCATTGACATTGAGCACCGAGGAGAGTTCACCTAGTCTCTTATTATTCTTGGGAAATCATTCTTAGCCTCAGTTAAGGCGACTATAGCTTGTGAGACTCGAGAAATCTATTTTACAACATTGGGAGCACTTCGACCTCATCCATTATTTGATACACTTTACTCTAAAGTTACCCACATTACCGCAGACAGTAGTTACCACTAAGAAATAGATGAGTCTCGTCTCTTTATTACACTAAGATATCGATTGTCCGAACGACTTTTGGTCCAGAGACTCCCCACACCTCCACTTCACCAACTGCTTGCACCACCACCGTGACAACTTCTAAGGAGGACTCACGACCCGAAGCTATCATTGAGTCGGACATGAATTTTGCTGATTGCCTTGATCATTTTGATGATCCGACACAAGAGCCCACTATTCAAGCCAACTGAGATCACTAGCACCTCTTTGAGATGTGTGCTGACCCTTTAGGAATATTACAATCTATATGGTGACTTGTTTGATGAGGAAACCATGGTCAGCATCGCACCACATCCCAGACCTTTGAAGGAACAACCATGACTGAATAGACCCAACCCAAAACCATGGTTGCTCCTTCTTTTAGTCGGTTTTATAGTGAGAGGAAGTCGAGAAATGATTCCTCGAGGTGTTCCCCCGAACCCCTCAAGATGCATCATTCTCCTCTACCTCTTAATGATTCAGGTTCTAGAAAACCGACTAAGAAGGTTTCCTTCAACATACCAGAGAAGGAATTTTTGGAGGAATCCTCATTGGGTCCGGATGAGGTAATTTATATGAGTGAGCTCAGTTCGGTTGTTCTTAAGCCATATCTGAGCAAGTAGCCATGTGCCGACCCTTGTTAGATGATCCCTACACCTCACTATTATTCATCTGAGGATGATTCTGACAGTGACACATATGTATATTATCAACCTCCTCACATTTGCAAGAAGGTTCGTTACAAACCTTCTTAATCCTTGTATATTCTCATTCTTTCTTGTATATAATTTCTCTCCCTCCCTCCCCAGTGATTCGAACCACTCGCCCTGGCTCCATATCATTTCATTTTATGGCTATACTTAGGATGGCCAGATCCTAAGTATAGGGAGAGAGTGACCCGAATCTATTCACCATTCGTTATACATCCTCTAGATCCCATCGATTCTCATATCCACTCCGGTCCTATACTTAGGCTGACCAAAGCCTAAGTATAGGGAGGGACTGATGCCCATCATGTATATACTCATCCATTTCCCATCTTGACCTCGTCCTCCCCATTTTTAATCTTCTTCTACACTTAGGCTGCCATAGCCTAAGTATAGGGGGGCGGAACGACTTCTATACATTTTTGCTATTTTAGCTCTCATACGCTTAGCACGAGCTATGTCCTTTTCTCGCTTTTCATGCTTTGAGGACATAACATATGCTATGTATAGGGGGGCGTGTATATATTACATATATACTTTACCCATATCTCGTACTTTCGTGTATTTTCACGTATTTTTGTATATATTATGCAATAATTATGAGGTGGGTAAAAATTGATTTTTTTAAATACATGTATTCTTGTATAATATGTATAATACTTGTATAAAAAAGTTATACAATTCTTGTAAATAATACTTTTGTAAATGTTATTGTAAAATAGGATTATACCAAAAAACAAATTCCATGTATACTTGTATACTATGTATATTATGTACAAGTTGTATAAACTAAAAATTGTTGTAAATAATATTCTTGTAAAAATTGTTGTATGCCACAAAATAAATCAAAAATGTTGAAAATAAAGGCTTCTTATTTACTCTTGCATATGATCATTGCATTTAAAAAAAAGTCTTGCATTTCATTCATCTCTGTAGCATGTCATCTACATCTCATATGCATATCATGCATATGCAAAGTGGAAAGCTAGTGGGTTCTGAACCAAGTTATGAATAGATGTTGAGGATGTATTTGATTTGACCTTAATCTACCTAATTTCAGAGGAACTTTATAGGAACTGGAGTTAAGATTTTCAGGTCAAGTGACTTAATTGTTTGAGTCTGCAAGTCTATGTTCACATGTCATCTTAATTAGTCTAAGTAGAATATCTCGTGCGCGTGCACACACACACATACACACATACACACGATTCTTTTAGATAGTGACCTAACTTCGGAAAGCACCATGTATGTAGCTCTACATTGATGAGGTGGTGAGGACGTAGAATCCTTTAGCTTGGAGTAGCATACGGATGGAAACATACGTCCTCCTCTAGGGAGGGTAATGCATCTCAACCTAGTCTAGTGGTGTTGATGTCTAAGGACGGGATGTTGTGGGTTGTAATATCCTTCAAAAGAGGAATAGTCTACTGGCTTAAGGAGAAAAACTCCTTATGTACATGCTACATGTATATATGTCAAAAAAAAGAAAGAAAAAAAGAGGAAAAAAAAGAAGAAAAAAAGAACTAAAAAAAAGACAGGCCTGATTTAAAATAAAATGCCTATCGGAGTTTGTATATTTCCATGGCATATGCTTCAAAGCCTCATACCATAGAAGCATGCAACCAGATGACTTGTCTACACTGGTCAAGCATCCTAGGATAGGTAGTTACATTGACTACCATCCATTCTTCTCTCCACCCCCTCTTCTTGAGCTGGTTGCAATTGAACTTAGAAGGGAATGACCCACTCCTCGAGGAAAGAGTTACGGGATGGGGGAATTAGAGTTACCTTGTTAGAGGAGGCTGGTTCTTTGCCATTTCTGATGTAGAGAGTTGTATTTCACTTACATAGTATAAGTAAGATTCATGGTCATCAGAATTTGCGTATGAGGATTTGTTCTGACCTGACTGTCGAGGCATCTTGAATAGAAGACTTGTGGAACTTAAAGGCTGTTAGGTCTAAAATTCAGTTCCCAATAAGGTTTCTCCATACAATTAATCCAAGGATTGAGTCAAGCTCCATTTTCACCTTTTATTTATGACCTTGGTATGGAACCCACAATCATTTCACTCTTGCATTTCATTTTAGTTGCTCGGGACGAGCTAGGTTTAAGTATAGGGGCTTGATGAATCTGTGATTCATCACTCTAAAAGTTGAAAATAGAGCTTTGTTCTCGAGTAATTAGCTGCATTTCATCACTTATATTACATAATTATCATTCACGCACTTGTAAATAATATCTGCATTTTAGCATTCATATTTTCATTAAAAAAGGAGCCAAATTCAGTTGTAAAAATTATCTAAAAATACCTATTTGTACATTTTTTATACTAACTCCAGATTGAATAAAACCGACTCTGTAGTGTATACACTAATAAAGAAAAATTATCAAAAAATACTAACTTGTAAAATTATCCAATAAAACCCAAATCCAAGTTTAAAATTATGAACCTTAAAACATGCATATCTCTCTCACACAATATCTGATTTAGGTCTACTCACTTTAAAGTAATATACATTCAAAGACCTTCAAAACAAGATCAATTTCATTAAAATCAGAGATCGTATGTGGAACTTGGGTTTTGGGCCCCTATTGTATATTATACATATTGATCGTTTTGCCCTATTATTTTATCCTTTGATTTTTCTTAATTAATAAAAATAAAAAAATTAGATTAAATTGTAAATACTCCTTCATATTTTCTCTATTTTATTTTAATTTTTCTCTTATTTAAAAAACGATAAAAATGCAAAAGATAAAAATGTGGTATTTTATACCTATGAGGTACCACCCAAAAATACACTTTGTACGGATGATTTAATTTGATTTTTGACCCTTCATGAAAGTTGCAGATCTCATCGATACAAGCAACGTTTGTGTTGACCACTTTTTGATTTAACCTCTTTTGTTATTTCTTTTTGATTTTTCTTTACATTTAATTTTTGAATTCTCTGGGAGCAATACGTGGCAGCTCCTGGAGCCGCCATATGTCACCCCAGTTTTTATTATTTTCGGATTTTTTACTATTAATTTATTATTAATATTTTAATTATTTATATTATATTGTTATTTTTAGTAGCCTACTTGTTTTAATTATATGGTATTATATTTTTATTTTATTTTTCTCTCTCCCTTTTACTTCTTCTTTACTTGTTCCCTATTCCAAATCACCACTTCCTCCACCATTCCTCCATCTTCTCCACCTCTTTTATAACTCCCTCCTCCTCTTTATATTCCCATCTCCTCTTCCATTTTTCATCATCCACCATTCTACAAAAGGAAGGTTCGAGCCCCGTTTAAGCTGTGAGGTGACAACTCCTCCTTAGACGTTGAGCGACGATAACCAGCCGGTGAGATCCATAGGTCTTTACCTACGTCGCAGCAATCCCTCGCAGGAAGCTGCTTCAGCTTCGAAGGACTCCACCATTCTTCGTTACGCCAAAACAGGAGCCCCGCACCGCAGCTCCACCCTCTGGCAAAATCCCAGGTAAGTATCTTTCTCTCTTTTCCTTCATTATTTTATTTAATCTAAACAATTTTTTGTCTCATTTTCATCATATCATCAAAACTGCCAAACCAATCATCACACAACCACCATTATTATCATCATTCACCACTTTTTTATTATATTACTACATTTTTTTGCTGTTAAAAACAACAAAAAAATTAAAAAGGAAACAGGTTCTATGCTCCCACTCCACCCGTCCAGCGATGGTGGCACCCTCGACCACATCTGCCTTGTCGGCTACACCGCCATACCCTGCTCCACCGCGCGGATACTCAATCACCGCCAACACGCGTCCGTCGTCATGTACTGCTGCCAGCTCCTCCAGCCCCGATCGGACGAGACCGCCACCGCCACTCGTGAGCTCCCCTCGTCCACCCTTCGCCCTCCTACCGCCCAACTCCGCTAGCCAGGAGGCCGCATACCCGCTAGCAACCCTCCGCGACCCCGCAGTCTTGACCTGCACCTCCTGCCGTCTGTACGTGCGTACAACCAGCCGCCTCCTTAAGAGTGCGTGGCCCTCCGCGCGTGACCGCCGTCTGCCAGCCAGGCCGTCGCACGACACTATACGCTATTGCACGAGAGAACCTTGAGCTCTTCTCAACCTATCTGTGACAGAGATAAGGCATAAATCTGAGTGAAGACAGTAGTTCTTCTCTAGCGAGATCCACAAGCTTCACCGTGCAACAACTCCTCCATCGAGCTACGTGAGCTCGGGCTCCTATCGGCCCTCGAGTGAAGACCGATGACTCCATTTTAAGCGCCAATTCCTAGGTATATCCCCCATCTTCTTCTCCGATCTTCATCTTCTCCCCCTTCGATTTTCTTGTATTTTTCCCGACCTCCTCGCTCGACATCACCTTCCATCGACCATCGATCGAGCTCCGCCTTGGAGCTCCCATCTTCACGCAATATTCTGTTCGCCCCCACGACCCTTTGAACCATCTCTGATCAATGCTCCGCCCCTCACGGCGGAGGAACCCCTCGGTCCGTTCACCCACATTGCCCCATAGGCCTCTAGTTTCTCACTGCACCGACGCGAGCACGAGCACCATTCTCTTTGGCTTCACAAACATTGCAGGACCACCATCATCACTGGTCGGAACCTCGCCGGAGCTGTTCTGAGATCCTTCGTCTCCGGCGTGCAGACCATCCCCGCCTCTTCCAGAACCTCCGGCCGCTCTGCTGCACCTCCACGATCACTCCCAGCCACTCGAGAGACTTCTAGCGTCTTCACAGTGGAAGGAAGAGGGCGGGGGAGCTGCGGACCCTTCGCTAGAGCTCTGAAGTTGCCGCCACCACAACGGCAGAGGAGGAAGAACCCATGCTACATCTACCGTTGGATTCACCCCATGATGATCATCCAACATCCATCATTCGTCTACGTTGCTCTCGCTAGGATATCCAGATACCGTCGGATTGATTGCCATCTGACGGTCCGCATTGCACCATGTCTCTAGCTTTAGAAACCATTTGATCGTCTCAATCGAACGGTCCATATCGCGCCACGTCGTTCCCTCCGAGCCTCTTCCCTGCCCCTTAGGCTCGGAGCTCCCGAGCCTCAAACGAAGCACGTTCGAGCCTGCAGAAGACCCGAGCTACCATCCAAGCCTCCATCACCGTCCGATCCTAGATCTCACGTGGTCTTCATGTGCAGTTTGGTAAATTTACATCGAGGCCCCTGCTAGTTACCAGAATTGCATTTCATTTTACCAAGATACGTCACATGAAGCGCACATGTTTCATGGACAATTTACATGCACGCCCTCTACATTATAGGTAATTTCATTTTAGTCCATGTATGCATGTTTCTGAATTAAACAATTTTTATTCCTATTTGTATTTTTGTCCCTGTGTTTGCATGCTTATTTAGACACTCTTTTACCTTCATTTTATAATTCCAAAAATTGCATATTGTAGAGAAACTTGTGCTTTATCATTGGACCCTTACTGCATTCTTTGAGTTTCGAGAGATTTTAATGTAATTGTTTTTGTGGAAATTTACATAGTTTTGCCAATGTGTGCCTTTAATTCCATATTAAATTATTTGATGTTCCAAAAATCGTAAAAAAATCACAATAGGTCTAGTTTAAGTAGTTCTACACTGTGCCAAAAAATCATATCATTTGCATGCATAACTAGGCCTAAATAAATTGATTAGTATTTTACTTAATTGATTTTTATTAGGTCCAAAATTGATTATTTTTGAGTGTTAATAATTTTCCTGGACATCTCACATAGAAGTATCTAGAGTAATTTTTGTATCTGAAAATGATTTAATCTAGTATTTATTAAAATTAATTTTGTAAAAACTATACTACCTGCATTTTTTAATCTATATTTAAGTCATTCAGAGTCGAAAAATTCCAAAAAATTGCAGTAGCTTAATTTCGTTGCATTTCATATTCTTGCCAAGTTTCAACATTTTTGGATTTCATTTGACTATACTTTGTATTTAAACCGTCGAAGTTGGTCCAGATTGCATTACAATTTCTTAGTTGCATAAAAAATACAAAAAGATATTCTCCTGATAATCTGACATCGAAATTGACTTTAAATTAATCTAAGGAAAAAGCCGCCTCCCTAAGTTCGACCTTGGGCTTGCCCAAGTGAACAAAAATTGCCGCTTGCATTTAATTTGACATTAATCTAAGTGGTTTTGAACAGTCTTGATTTACCTGACTACAACGAATGCACATTAAATTTAATCGATACTCCGGTTGAATTAAGTAGGGTATACCGAGGCTCGTGAGGTTTCTAGGCTATTTATTTTATATAGAACATATTATTTATAGGTTTAACGATTTTATAATTTTTAATTATTTTATTGATATTGTATTTTAACCGTGATTTATTTCAGAATTTTCTGACACTATTTATTATTTTAAATAAATCAAAAACAATAATTTATAGATGAAATTGAACTGTGTAATTTATACATGTATTTATTTATATACTTAAATCAATTTATTAAAATCTAGAAAAATTTACAAAGTCTTTATTTATTATTCTAATATTTAATAAAATATAAAATAAAGTATTATTTTTTAATTTATTAAATTTAAAATCAAATACATGTTTATCAAGTATTATTTATACCTATTTATTAATATAATATTTGCATTACATAAATTACTTATGATTTTATAAAAACTAATTATTTCATAATTTAGATAAATTGATTGTTTGTATTTTTCATTCTGTACCTTTAAAATAATGGCATTTATTATTTATTACATAGTTTATAATCATTTATATCATCTGGCCAACCAGGTGCTGACACATGTCTGCCCCTGGTTCATCTTCCTCAAGAACTGAGTTTATAGAAAACTGTTGCAATCAACCATCTTCACCTAATTTCCCCACTTCCACCTTTCATCTTAACTTCCATCCTAACCCTCCATTACCTAATCCTAACAACACTCATCCATGCCAACCATTGATTTACCCTAAACCCTTTGCCAATCTTCTTATATAATGATTCGAACTTGCCACTTCTCTAACTTCCAAGAATGACTGACCGATTAGACAATTCCCTCCATCATTTTCAGCTGAATTTGGTGGTGACAACACCCAAGGAGGATTCAACGTGGACTAGGGTAGATCAATAGAGAGTTCCAAGGTCGGAGCACCGCCTTGCAGCACCGGTATCGCGTGTGGAGCGACGAGCGACAACTGGAGGTTCGTACCTCTATTCCCAGGTGCATTATTATCCATTTCCCTTTCTGATTTGCATTGATTATCGAGCCTAATTAGCATAGTTCATTATCCCATTAGATAGGATAATTACCCATCTTTGAAATGCATCCAAAATTCATTTCAATTCCTACTCGATTTAACCCAATTCGCATTTTATTTCCGTCTAACATTTTTTGTTTCTAGATGCACTATTATAACCTGCAAAGAACCATCAATCTTTTGGTATGATTCCATAGTGGATCGAGAAAAACACTCTCAATTGCAGGTCTATCCAAACATCTGGAGCATCATTCTTTACATCTAGATTCGTAATCTTCATCGAATTTCATTCAGAGAACATCACTTGCCTCGTCAACTCCACAATCACGCTGCAGCTCACGAGCTAGGGTTTGACACCATAGAATATCAGTCATCTTCGCAGCCTTCTCTGCCCTTCCTTCTCACCTTAGGTGAGATCGAAGGGGGAGGAGCCCCCCTTCTTGCCTTACTGGAGAGCCGCATCACCATCCCGTCATCAGAGAGTCGACCAGAGATCAAAAATCCCTGTCACCGCTTCTGATATGGGAGCGAACATCTAAGAATAGGCATCATACAGTTTGTTGAGGCATGTCCAAAGCCAACGATCAGATTGCAACTCATCAACTGATCCAGGCCGCCCAATGTGAAATAGTGGAAAATTTGCATCATTAACCCTACTGCTTTCTAGATATTTCGGTCACACCCCATAGAATTTCCAGATATTACATTTAGGTCCCCGTACATGGACTTAAATGTAATAAATTTTGTTTTCTTTTCATTCTCAGCCTTGCCAAGGACCAAACTACAAACTGATTTTCTTTTATTTGTTTACAATTCCACCCCTAAACTATGCAGACAATTCAGACACTTGTTTGATGTCATTTTTCCTTGATTTTTCTAGGGTAGTTACACAACTACCCTAGCAAGGTTTTATTCCATTTTGGAGTTTTTCATCGTATACTTCGTTTGATTTGATTTTTCGAACATCACGATCATTTTGTGTTTTATTTGAGTTTCTTTTTTGAGCACATTGCTCGAACGACTTTTATCTATTATATAGTATCATATGTATATTATATTCTCCACATACTATATTGTAGATAAATCTGTCTTAAAATATATCACGTTGAAAACTAAATATAAATTGGAAAAGATAAAAAAATTCAAAATAAAAAATCAATAAAAAAATATTTTCCCGGCTTTTCTTTCTTTCTTCAAGAAGAGATAAATAAAAAAATAACTATTTCTTTCAAAAACCCTAGTATCACTATTCTACCTCCTTATGTTTGACCCAAGGAAACTTTCCTCGATCAATAATTAGTTTAAGACAAATTAGGAGACAAATCTATTCATTCATTCTCTTTCTCTCTCATATTTTATTGATCTTTATTTGGTTAATCATGGATTTATCTGGAGCGATTCTTCTACACTGACATTGACATTAACATTTTATCGCTCGCAAAACCCCAGTTATCAAAATGGTGTCGTTGCTAGGGAGGCATTAGCCATACTTTAGTTTTTGATTTTTTAATTTGTGAGCTTTCTTTCTTCTTATTTTTCTGAGTTTCTTCGGTGTTTTTGAGTTGTTTTACAATTTTTACGGCTTTTTATGACTTTCTTCAATTTTCTTGATTTTTACAATTTTTGTATGTGTTGCTAACAAGTTTTAGAGGGCCTACAGGATCACCCGGCTTCTTGCGAAACCAAACTAGTTGAGGGTATAAAGATTGGCTCTTTCTCTATGAGTCGGTTGTAGAGGAGCAGAGCGAGTTGGCCGATTTTTGTGTGCTTATATCATTTGTTTTTGTATTTTGTGTGAGAGGAAGGGACACTTGCTTGTTTTTATTTTTATAGAAGGGGTCCCCTAAGCACATCCCTACTTGTACCCTGACTTGAACACTTTTTCAGGGTCAGTTTCGCTAGGTGCTCGTGCACTTGGGGGACCTCATCGCAGGTTTTAGTTTTCATTGATTTTTCTTTGTTTCACATGATTTCATGGAGCCTAGTTGTACATGCTTGATTTACTAGATGACTAGAGTAAAACCCATATCCCTAATCCACACTTAGGCATAATTCATTGATTTGAAATTAATTCATTCTTATGCTAGAGCTGCTGATTTAGGATACGATTTTTATCGCTTTTTGCATGCATTAGCTTAGGTTTTAAACTTCTGCGTAGATCACTTGCATGTAGATTGCTGGCGTCAGGTGTGATCGCTATCTCTACATGCATCATAGTTTTTCCCTACATTCCATAATTCTCCCTCTGTGAGACACATTTTTAAAAATAAAAAAGAACTAACCTCCCTTTAGATATTTCTTGAAAATATCCAAACAAAGTCAAAATTATAAAAATAAAGAATTAAGAAAAACTTGACCAAAAAATAAAAAATCTGGACTCAAACATTTGTATTGGGAGATCAATCCCCTCATTGTTTGCAGGTACTCTCCATACAGAGAGAGACACACACACTTAAGGAATAGAGCCTAAATCCCTAAACTTGTGCCCTAAGCGCTTGGACTCACTCTTGGGTCCTGTTACTTGCTACAAGTGCTTGTCTCAGATGTTAGTAGTAGTAGTATTATTTAAGTCGGTGCGTACTGTCGACTTAAACACGAACTACCCCAGGAGACTACACCTGTGAGCTTGATATAATGACTGCTTCGTCACCAAACTTTAAAATCGAAAAGATAAAAGACCGAACTTTTATGGTCATCATTGTGTGAAGTTGGTGAACTTGGGGTTGCATTGTGTTTGCAAGCGAGGTGTGCGTTGTGCCGCGTCTCATACACCTTCACACTCGTGTTTTTGACTTGACTTCGTGCTCTCTCCCGTATATTCTTTTGACATCGAAGATGATGAACATATGGATTTTGTGCTCAGACTCCGTGAGCTTTAGATGATCCACCATACGTCATATGTTTTCATAGACTCGGGATGACCTTCTTCCCGAGTTGATCCCATCTAGTTACGAGGAGAGTCAGACCTAGACTCCCTCTCCTCCCAGCCCTTCTTGTTGAGGTAGTCCCCCGCCTCAAATTTTCTCCTATTTCTCCAACATATTTTTCATGGAGTTCTTATGAGACTTTTTCCTTCCCAAAGGATTTGAAGATCATGGGTAGATGGAAGGGACCAGTTGAGGACAGAGCTACTGAGGATAGAATGATCAGGGAGAGGCAAATAGATGAGAGTCCCGACCCAACATCAGATACTACTACGGGGATTCTTGACACACAACAACAGATGAATTTACAGATCCAAGATCAGTGTAGAGTCCAGGATGAGCTAATAGCTGAGATCACTACACTGAGAGCATGAGCCTGGAACCCACCACCGCCTACCGTGGTTCCCGTTACTTTGAAAGATGAGTTTGACCTAGGAGCCAGGACGCTACACCATTGGATTCGATTACCACCAAATCAAGTGTCATACGAGTTGAGAATGCACTTCATTTCTTCACTTCCCAAGTACTATGGGAACACTTTAGAGAAGCCGTTTACCATTTTGTAGCAATTTGAGATGATTTGTGGTACAACTAGTTATCCAGGAGTTACACAAGAGATTATTTGTCTCAAGGCCTACCCCTTTGCCTTAGCAGATAAGGCGCTCTATTGGTTGAGTCACTTATGGAGGGAGATCTATACATTGGACGATCTGAAGTCCACATTCCTGTGTAAATATTTTCCTCTAGGACAGATGAACATGATGAGGAGTTAGATCTCAATTTTACACAATTACCGCGTGAATCATTACATGAGGCATGGGATTGATTCAAGTATTTGATAGAGGGATGCCTGCATTACTAGATACCTATAGAATTATTTTGGAGGGCTCTAGCCAAATGTACAGAGCCTAGTGAGCACTGCATGGGATGACAACTATTTAAAAAGGGATGCAGAGTTATTTTGGTCCATCTTTGAGGGGATTCCATAGAATTCATGAGTTATTGATTCCGCTAGGGCATTATAGAAGGGCCCACAACCACCACACCACAGAGCATCAGAAGGTGGCACATGTTTCAGAGTTTGAGTCATGATCTGACATGGGATTCATTAGTGAGAAGCTTACATTAGTCGATATGATTTAGAAGCAAGTTCAAGATTTACAACTGCTACGAGAGTTGGAGAAACTCTCATCACTTTCTCAATAGTTGAGTGATCTGACAAAGAAGGTGACCGAGTGACGAGTCGCTAAATACGGTAATTAATTTGGTCACGTTGTAGCACGTGTACTTAGCGAGTCGGTCAGAACCGAGAGAAGAATCTCCGTGAAGAGTGTCTCGGCTTAATTTATATCCCGGGCAAGTCCGGGGTCGAACTCAGGGAGGCAAAGGAACAACTTAGGTTTTAATTCAAGAAATTAGGTTTAGATTTCAGTGCGGTATTTTTTTCAGATTTTTTTAATGCAAGAACAAAAGCAAATGCAAAATGCGGTGAAATTAAGACACTAAGAAAACACACAACAAGGCCAAATTAATTTTAATGGAAAAGAAGTCCAAATTAGCCAATTCGTATTTTTCCTAGAGTCCTAATCCAGAGATGAACACAAAACACCTTTTTTTTAATTTTTGGGGTTAAAATGCAATAAATAAAAATACACACTTTTTATGGGTTTTTTCGCAATTTCTCACACAAACAGTAAGTAAAAGTTATGAAAAATTTACTGAAATGAAAACATGATGCAAGAAGACTACAATAATATTTTTGGAATTTTTTGACAAAGTATGAATTTTTTATGAATTTTTTAGTGAAAATAGAGTGACAGTGAGTAAATAATTCCTAATTAATCCACGTTATCAAATTAATCAGAGTGTGATTTATATCTAGTAGATATTTAGATGAGCAATCTAGGAGACTTGAAATTTCGTGAAAAGGATGTCTGTGGATTTAATTAAAAATCAAATACGAAAATCACTCAATAATTTATTATAGGCACAAGACAACTCCAATTTGGTTGAAATTTGGACAGTAAGTTTATCACATTTCAAGGCATCAATTCTAATTTTTGTGGATTTTTTTGGAGCAACCGTGTGTGAGGTATAATTTTATAAGTCCAGATTGGGTAAAATATGAAGACTTTCAGTTTGATAATTTTAATTAATTCACAATAACTCACAAAAATAGAAATAAATGTGCACAATGTAGAGAATTAGTTGCTCAACTTGAAAATATTTTTCATTGCATAAAATGATGCATAAACGAGGTCCAAATTAAAGTGCAAACATAGGGGTGCCTATGCAAAGCAGAAATGAGCTTAAACAAGACAAACTATGTACAAGGGCTTGATTGTAATTACAGAAACTTTGCGAGAAATGTATGCAATTTTTACATTAAAATAATAAAAAAATATGAACCTTTCCTCTTCCTTCTTCGTAGACGCAGGAGGAGAAGAACCCAACGGCAGGGAGGCTTCGACGGACGGCGGGCGGCGCCGATCGCGACCGCGGAGGAGGTGGAGGGCGCGGCCGCGCGCTGGGAAGAGTGGCGGGGCCGCGCGACACCGGTGGCGACGAGGGGGGACGACGTAGAGGCGAGGTGGAGTAGGCGGCACCTGCGGGTGGCCGCTGGGAGCGGCGGCCGGCGCCACGCGCGGCCGCCCGCTGCTGAGGGGGCGGCGGTGAGGAAGGGGCGGTGGCGAGGAAGGGGCGGCGGCCGGGGCGCCGAGCGGACGGCGCGGTGGAGAAGAGGGAGGGGCGGCGGAGCCGCTGCCCTTGGGGAAGGGGGCGGCGGTTCTGCTGCTCCGTCTTTTTTTTTGATTTCTTTTTATTTTTTTTGATTTCTATTTTTTTCTGCTGTAATGCAAACTAATTTTTTTTATTTTTTTGTTTTGTTTAAAAAGAAAATGATCAAATGCAAAATGAACAAATGTTTTTTTTTAATTTTTTTTGTTTAAATAAAAAGATGAACAAATGCAAAATGAACAAATGCTTTTAATTTTTTTTTAAATAAAAAAGATGAAGAAATGCAAAATGATAAATATGAACAAATGCAAATATGAGGGCGGGATTGATCGTGATGATATGAAAATAAAAATGATATGGGGTTATGATGGATAAAAAAATGATGGTGATCTAAACGACAAGGAAACAAGATATTAGATAAAATAAAATAACAAGAGAAACGAGGAGGAATAACTTACCTGATGTTCGCCGGATGTGCGGAGCAGCTACGCTGGACTCCTGTTGTCGCCTCGATCCGATTGGCGAAATAAAAATCGGAGAAGCTACGCGAGCTCGACGGGGAACTCGTGACGCGGAGTGGAGCTCCGCGGATCTCACCTGAAGGAGGTCGTCGCTTAAGGACGATGCTTCGCCGCTGTCACCAACAAAACACTCCAAGCTCTCTCCTTATTCTATAAGAATGGTGGATGGGGAAAAAATGTGGATGTGGAGATGATTATAAAGAGATGAGTAATGGGAGTTAGAGAGGTGGTGGTGTTGAATGAGAAGTTAGATTATTGGTGGAGTTGAATGGGAGGTTATATGAAGAATATGGAGTGGAATGGAGGTTGAAAGAAGACTTGGAGGATAATGGAGAAAGGGAAGTTATTGTAGAGAATGTTATGTTATTAAATAAATAAATGAAAAATTAAATGAAATAAAGTAGGCTACTAAAAAGAGAAAATAAAATAAAGAGAAGAAAAAGAGTGGGGAATTTACAAAAAGAAGATATACAACATGTACATTTTTTGTTTGCTTTTCTTTTTATATTTTTTTGTCTTTTTAATAGTAGCTATGTACAATAGGAAAATACAATAAAATAGTACAATCAAAATACAAGATCACAATGATTTTTTTTGGATTTTTAGTAATTAAGAAAGATAAAATAAAAAATGAAGAAAGAAAGAATATATACATAATATACAATGTACATCTAGGTCCCAAAACCCAACTTTTGCAAACGAGCTCCGATTTTAATGAAACCACTTCCGTTGGATAGATAATTTTCTAACTTGAACTTTAAAAGTGAGTTTGGTGAATTTGGAGTTCATACGGAGCGGGAATTTAGCTTGGAAGTTGGTCTTTACGGCTTTTTCCCATTGGGATCTAGGAGCATTTATTTGAGATATAATTTGTTTTGTATTTTTGTATTTTTATGTACATTATTATGAACAAGTTGGAGAAAGAATTAGCCAAAAAGGAGTTGATATGAAATTATTAAAAATACATGAAGTTTTGAGCTATTTACACGTGAAAAACTCCCTTGATTTTGCGGCTTTTTTGTTATTTTTATTTTATACAATCTAATACATAATAATTAGTGTGTTTTATTTACAAGAGTCATTTTGTTAATTTATTGATTTTATGGACATTTTTATGGGATTTTACTCGGGGATTTTGCTAAGATCAAGATATTGCGATGATGAATCGTGGATTCATCACCCCCCTATACTTAAACTTTGCTAGTCCTCGAGCAAATAAAGAATGAATAAGTTGGATTAACCCCTGACTGTGCATGTGAATACAAGACTTGATCCGTCCAAGAACTCTCGATTTTAGAGATCCTAAAATTCTAAGCTGAACCAAGCTCTAGTCAAAAGGTACCCAATTTCCCTAATCATCAGACTCTCTTTATATACATATATATAAGGGATATGACTTTAAGTGTTGACCGCAGTTACAAGAGTAGAGTCACAACGTCACCCAAGATTCCAGTCCAAGAGACTCTCCTAAGGACCCGATCCTCAACACTAGGGAATAAATCATTTCTTGCATACAATCCACCGTCTCTTTAGTTGTCAGACTTGAAAGTGTAGATGGAAGGCCAGTTGATGGAGGGCATAGGATTGTGTCATTTCTTCTCTCCCTCTCATTGGAACAAGGATCCTCTCGAGTGCCTTATTACTCAACGCATTTTTTTGGTGTTGATCAGTGTGTCCGTCAAGAGAAGTTGGAGCCGTCTGCACTTGTTTTCCTGGGAGTACACTGGGGTGTGTCTTTTTTGAGTATCTATTATACCTTCTACACCCAGACTTGTAGCATTTACGATGCAGAGACCTTTTTTGGTGCAAGCCCGACTCCTGGTCCTAATAGCGGTGGTCCAAGTGGACACTTTTGAAATGGTTGGGAGCGCTCGCCTTTGGTGGAAGCTCTTTGATATTTGACTTTGTATGGAATGAGAGCTTTTCTTTGACATTTCATTGATTTGTAGTATTTTTGGCTAGCTCCACTGCTTTTACCAAGAGTTGGCGCACACTGATCAACAATTTTTTATTTTATCACACCCTGGCACATAGGTAAATGTCAAGAGATAGTACAAGAACCATGTTCTCATACTGGCTAAAGATGCTGACACTCAGGTTTCATGAAACCTTCATTGATTTTATCCCATCCTCGAGCATCATTAAATCAAGTCCAAACTCAAATCCCCCATCCCAGCTCCTCTGGTGAAATTTCAACTCATCTCATCATAACTGCAGTCGTGTATGTGAGGTGCTGATCATATTCTTAAGGTAGAGACTAAGCATGCAATATAGCATACAAATCTTTCAAACTAGGGAAATGTGAATAATTAAGTCAAGGACCCTAATGACTAAGGCTGGTTAACTCAAAATATCAAGACCTCATAAACCAAGTGTTCTTGAACATCACTAGTCTTGTGTGAAAGTGAATGTGTCAGGGGTTAAACCAACTTATTAGTTAGTTTTTTTAGTATTTTTTTTATGATTTTTTTATTTTTTTTAAGTTTTACAAAAAAGGTTTTTTTCAAAAAGTTTTTTTTTGACAAACAAAGGCAAAGAAGTTTTTTTTGTTAGAAAAGTTTTGCTCTCTTTTTCTTTTTTTTCAAGAGTTTTTTTTGAAAGATAGGTACATAAGAAAGGATTTTTTTAAAGAAAAAATTTTTTTTTGAAAAGTTTTTTTATATGTTTTTTTTGAAAAATATAGATAAATAAGAAAGGACACATTTTTTTTGAACAGATTTTTTAAGAGCAAATAAGAAAAGAGAACAAAAAACATTTTTTTTTTGAAAAGTTTTTTTAAGAGTTATTGAAAAGGTTTTTTTACCCACCTCATAATTATTGTATAATATATACAAAAATACGTGAAAGTACGAGCTATGGGTAAAGTATATATATATAATGTATACACGCCCCCCTATACTTAGCATGTGCTATGTCCTCATGGCACAAGAAGCGAGAAAAAGATATAGCTCGTGCTAAGCGTAGATGGCTAAAATAATAAATAGTATAGAAGTTGATCCGCCCCCCCTATACGTAGGCTCTGGACAGCCTAAGTGTAGAAGAAGAGCAAAAATGGGGTGGACGAGGACAAGAGGAGAAATGGACGAGTATGTACACATATGGCGGGCATCGGCTCCCCCTATACTTAGGCTCTTGGTAAGCCTAAGTATAGGACAAGAGTAAGTGTGAGAACCGATGTGATCTGGAGAATATACAAAGAGGGGAGAATGTACAAGAGTGATTGAATCTGTACAGGGATCAAGAAGGTTTGTGACGGACCTTCTTGCGGGAGCGAGGGGGTGGGTAGTATACATATGTGTCGCTGTCAGAATCGTTCGTAGAGGAATAATAGTGAGGTGTGGGGAACGTCCAACGAGGGTCGACACAAGGCTGCTTGCTCAAATATGGCTTCAGAACAACTGAACTGAGCTCACTCATATAGATCACCTCATCCGGACCTGATGAGGACTCCTCAGAAAGTTCCTTCTCTGGTAAGTCGAAGGCAACTTTCTTAATCGGTTTTCTAGAACCTGAAGCATGAAGAGGAAGAGGAGAGTGACAAGTCTTGAGGGGTTCGGGGGAACACCTCGAGGAATCAATACTCTTCTTCTTCTTACCAGATGACCGACTAGAGGATGGAGCAATCGATTTATCAAGATTGGTCAATTTGGTCCCAGTTGTCTCCTTTGGTGTATGTCTTGGATGTGGTGTGTGTGAGGTTCTGACCAGAGGTTCATCATCAGATGAGTCACCATATGCATTGTAATACTCCTGCAAGGTCAGCACACGTCTCTGATAAGGCACAGTGTTCTCAGTTGGCTTGACATTGTTGGGTTCTTGTGTCGGATCATCAAAATGATCAAGGCAATCCACAAAGGTCATGTCCGACACGATGATAGCTTCTGGTCGTGAGTCCTCTCTAGAAGCTGTCGTGGTGGTGGTGCAAGCAGTAGGCGGTGTGTGGTTGTAGGGAGTCTCTAAACCAATGGTCGTCTGGACAGTCGGTATCTCAGGTGTAGTAGAGAGACGGGACTCAACTGTCTCTCGAAGGTCACGATTGTCTGCAACTTTATGGGTTACCTTGGAATATCATGT
This sequence comes from Ottelia alismoides, assembly GCA_037367405.1. Classification (NCBI taxonomy): domain Eukaryota; kingdom Viridiplantae; phylum Streptophyta; class Magnoliopsida; order Alismatales; family Hydrocharitaceae; genus Ottelia; species Ottelia alismoides. The sequence continues at coordinate 266,593 of JAZKJV010000720.1, read as the reverse complement.
GTCCTCAAAGATCGGGTGAGGTCGGAGTTCTCCCAATGCAGAGAAATCGATCTCCCGAGTCTCACAATCTATAGTTGCCTTAGCCAAGGCTAAGAACGGCTTCCCAAGAATGATCGGAGACTGGGTGAACTCTCCTCGGTGCTCAATATCAATGATCGTGAAATCCACCTGTAATAGAGCACCTTGGAAAGTAACGATGACTGAAATGGTTCCTCTCGACCGTTTAACAGACCGATCCGCCAACTGAATGATCTCTCTTGACTTCTTGGCAGATCCGAGTTTGAGCTTGGCGAACACGGAGGTCGGGAGGATATTAATTGGTAAGTCATCATCGATTCTTGCATGGGTGAATGTGGTATCTTTGATTTCACAATCAAACCTAGGCAACCGCTTTACTCTGCGGCTCTTGGTTTTTCTCCCTATCATCAAAGATGTGGCCACAGACACTATATGTATCTCAGTCCTTGTTCTCTTATTGCCCGACCTTTTAGGCATCAATTTACTTCTCACAAATCTTTTAAGGTCGGGAAAGTGCTCAATGGCCATTATTAAGGGAAGCTCAAAAATCAACTTTCTATCCAATGCATCCCTAACCGCAGGATCCAATTTTTTTAGATCTTTTCCTTTTTCAATTTTTATGGTATTTTCTGAGTTTTCAATTTTTTTGGTCTTTCTGGTAGGTGAAGGAGGACTAGGAGAATGTACAGACTCTGATTTGGAGAGAAAGTGGTTAGTAGAAGAGGGAGGTAGAAGGTACTCCAGCTGTACATGACGTGTGGTCAATCCAGTGTCTTCCAGGTTTTCAAGATTCAATCCGCGAAATCCATGATCCACATTCCTACCTGGACTCTTGATCGGTCTACAAATGTCATCCTCCAATAAGTTCTCATTACACCTCATGAGAGAAGTCTGTGTAATTGGAGGATACTGCTGAGAATTCGGGCTCTTATACTCAACACACCTTGACTCAGGCGTGTAATACTGGGTTGAGTATGACCCTTCTGTATGGCAGAATTTGGTCGGAGCCTCATTAGGCGGAGTTAGTAGACAGAGGTTCTGTAAATCAGTCGCATGAATCCAATCCCCTGTATATGTCGGCTCTCCGAATGGGTGATATGAAGGTTGGTCAATGTGGTCTCTATCACTCAGGTCAATCAAGTCAGGAAGATCGTACGGTGCAGGCCTCTCCATTCGGTTTGTCTGATCGACCATGTTGTACCCTAAGGTTAAGTCAGGATGTGTATATAACAATTGTTGTTCTGTCCCAACTCGAGATGAAAATGAGGTATGTGGGGTCAACTGATTATGCCAACCATTCGTTTCAACAGTCGCTTGCTCTTCGATTGGTTCCTTGATTCCAGCAAGCATACAAGAATATGGTGAGTCAATACAGAGTGGTTGTGGGTCATGGGTGTAAAAATGTGGGGGTGGAGATGATCGAAATATGGTCGAAGAAGAATGACGTGGATATGATGACCAATATTCTGACATCTTGGAGGGAAAATGGGAGAATGAAGCGGATCGAGGAAGAAAGCGTGCAAGTACATCGAATAACACACAAAACAAACAAACACAGGAGCAAACCCTGAGTTCACCTACTCAACACAGTGATGGTCGCAAAAGTCCGACCGTTTATCTTTTCAATTTTAATTAGGTGATAAATCAAGATATCAATCCAATTACGCAAGGCTCAAAAGTAGGTTTTGGGCACTATCCTAGGGATGCGTCCTCACCTCTCAACAATCACAATTAGCCAAGCATACAATGAGGGTTTTGCTCTCCCAAAACAAGTGTTAGTTTTAATCAATTTTTTTGTCAACTCTGATTAGCAGTCCCGATTTTAATTTGGTTATCACTTGATTAGTTCACCAAACAAAGCACGCCTAACGATCAGTCCCGATTTCCTTTTAACCTAAGTTTCAAAAACTAAGGGAAGGGAGTCGAGAAAAACCGATGCAAATAATGAAATCAATGATGCATGCCCAGTTCAGAAGACTTACAGTGATCCTCGCGCTCTACATGCGGGATGCAAGGCAGAATTGAAATTTTATACTAAATGAATGCAAACGAGAAAACCGTTCCTAGACAGGCAGTTCTATTAGCGAGTGATGAAAAAGTTTAATTTGACTAGTAGCCCAGCGGTCTAAGTGCGTCTCGTTAAATGTGATGTGTGGTCCTAAAAGTTACGAGCACCAGCAATAAAGATATTCTAATAAAATGCTCTAAGAGCTGCGAGTGCAAGTCCTATTCTACGTCAATCAACCACACGACCACGAGCGGGTCCAAAGTCCAGTCCGGATACAAACGCGAGCTCTCAAACAAGAGCCGCTGGAAAGAGCGAATTACCTAAGTTATTACAACACAATAATTACAAAAATTTATAAAAAATTCTCTCGAAGATAAATTGATTCTCCAAGCTCTTCAGCAGTCGGTGCGCGTCGCGTCCGTCGACCTCCGATGCACTCCAAGTCCACCGGGCCCTCGCAAGGAAAAAGAGATTTATATTAGAGAGATAAACAACAAAATATATACAAGAATATGAAGACAAATAATTAAAAGAAAAATGGAATAAATACAAGTGGGCTCGGGGGTCAGACTACCCGAGTAAATGAAAATCTAAATCCAAATATTTAAACTAATCCCTAAGCCGTTTGCCTCCCCGGCAACGGCGCCATCTGACGAGTCGCTAAATACGGTAATTAATTTGGTCACGTTGTAGCACGTGTACTTAGCGAGTCGGTCAGAACCGAGAGAAGAATCTCCGTGAAGAGTGTCTCGGCTTAATTTATATCCCGGGCAAGTCCGGGGTCGAACTCAGGGAGGCAAAGGAACAACTTAGGTTTTAATTCAAGAAATTAGGTTTAGATTTCAGTGCGGTATTTTTTTCAGATTTTTTTAATGCAAGAACAAAAGCAAATGCAAAATGCGGTGAAATTAAGACACTAAGAAAACACACAACAAGGCCAAATTAATTTTAATGGAAAAGAAGTCCAAATTAGCCAATTCGTATTTTTCCTAGAGTCCTAATCCAGAGATGAACACAAAACACCTTTTTTTTAATTTTTGGGGTTAAAATGCAATAAATAAAAATACACACTTTTTATGGGTTTTTTCGCAATTTCTCACACAAACAGTAAGTAAAAATTATGAAAAATTTACTGAAATGAAAACATGATGCAAGAAGACTACAGTAATATTTTTGGAATTTTTTGACAAAATATGAATTTTTTATGAATTTTTTAGTGAAAATAGAGTGACAGTGAGTAAATAATTCCTAATTAATCCACGTTATCAAATTAATCAGAGTGTGATTTATATCTAGTAGATATTTAGATGAGCAATCTAGGAGACTTGAAATTTCGTGAAAAGGATGTCTGTGGATTTAATTAAAAATCAAATACGAAAATCACTCAATAATTTATTATAGGCACAAGACAACTCCAATTTGGTTGAAATTTGGACAGTAAGTTTATCACATTTCAAGGCATCAACTCTAATTTTTGTGGATTTTTTTGGAGCAACCGTGTGTGAGGTATAATTTTATAAGTCCAGATTGGGTAAAATATGAAGACTTTCAGTTTTATAATTTTAATTAATTCACAATAACTCACAAAAATAGAAATAAATGTGCATAATGTAGAGAATTAGTTGCTCAACTTGAAAATATTTTTCATTGCATAAAATGATGCATAAACGAGGTCCAAATTAAAGTGCAAACATAGGGGTGCCTATGCAAAGCAGAAATGAGCTTAAACAAGACAAACTATGTACAAGGGCTTGATTGTAATTACAGAAACTTTGCGAGAAATGTATGCAATTTTTACATTAAAATAATAAAAAAATATGAACCTTTCCTCTTCCTTCTTCGTAGACGCAGGAGGAGAAGAACCCAACGGCAGGGAGGCTTCGACGGACGGCGGGCGGCGCCGATCGCGACCGCGGAGGCGGTGGAGGGCGCGACCGCGCGCTGGGCAGAGTGGCGGGGCCGCGCGACACCGGTGGCGACGAGGGGGGACGACGTAGAGGCGAGGTGGAGTAGGCGGCACCTGCGGGTGGCCGCTGGGAGCGGCGGCCGGCGCCACGCGCGGCCGCCCGCTGCTGAGGGGGCGGCGGTGAGGAAGGGGCGGTGGCGAGGAAGGGGCGGCGGCCGGGGCGCCGAGCGGACGGCGCGGTGGAGAAGAGGGAGGGGCGGCGGAGCCGCTGCCCTTGGGGAAGGGGGCGGCGGTTCTGCTGCTCCGTCTTTTTTTTTTTATTTTTTTTATTTTTTTTGATTTCTTTTTTTTCTGCTGTAATGCAAACTAATTTTTTTTATTTTTTTGTTTTGTTTAAAAAGAAAATGATCAAATGCAAAATGAACAAATGTTTTTTTTAATTTTTTTTGTTTAAATAAAAAGATGAACAAATGCAAAATGAACAAATGCTTTTAATTTTTTTTAAATAAAAAAGATGAAGAAATGCAAAATGATAAATATGAACAAATGCAAATATGAGGGCGGGATTGATCGTGATGATATGAAAATAAAAATGATATGGGGTTATGATGGATAAAAAATGATGGTGATCTAAACGACAAGGAAACAAGATATTAGATAAAATAAAATAACAAGAGAAACGAGGAGGAATAACTTACCTGATGTTCGCCGGATGTGCGGAGCAGCTACGCTGGACTCCTGTTGTCGCCTCGATCCGATTGGCGAAATAAAAATCGGAGAAGCTACGCGAGCTCGACGGGGAACTCGTGACGCGGAGTGGAGCTCCGCGGATCTCACCTGAAGGAGGTCGTCGCTTAAGGACGATGCTTCGCCGCTGTCACCAACAAAACACTCCAAGCTCTCTCCTTATTCTATAAGAATGGTGGATGGGGAAAAAAATGTGGATGTGGAGATGATTATAAAGAGATGAGTAATGGGAGTTAGAGAGGTGGTGGTGTTGAATGAGAAGTTAGATTATTGGTGGAGTTGAATGGGAGGTTATATGAAGAATATGGAGTGGAATGGAGGTTGAAAGAAGACTTGGAGGATAATGGAGAAAGGGAAGTTATTGTAGAGAATGTTATGTTATTAAATAAATAAATGAAAAATTAAATGAAATAAAGTAGGCTACTAAAAAGAGAAAATAAAATAAAGAGAAGAAAAAGAGTGGGGAATTTACAAAAAGAAGATATACAACATGTACATTTTTTGTTTGCTTTTCTTTTTATATTTTTTTGTCTTTTTAATAGTAGCTATGTACAATAGGAAAATACAATAAAATAGTACAATCAAAATACAAGATCACAATGATTTTTTTTGGATTTTTAGTAATTAAGAAAGATAAAATAAAAAATGAAGAAAGAAAGAATATATACATAATATACAATGTACATCTAGGTCCCAAAACCCAACTTTTGCAAACGAGCTCCGATTTTAATGAAACCACTTCCGTTGGATAGATAATTTTCTAACTTGAACTTTAAAAGTGAGTTTGGTGAATTTGGAGTTCATACGGAGCGGGAATTTAGCTTGGAAGTTGGTCTTTACGGCTTTTTCCCATTGGGATCTAGGAGCATTTATTTGAGATATAATTTGTTTTGTATTTTTGTATTTTTATGTACATTATTATGAACAAGTTGGAGAAAGAATTAGCCAAAAAGGAGTTGATATGAAATTATTAAAAATACATGAAGTTTTGAGCTATTTACACGTGAAAAACTCCCTTGATTTTGCGGCTTTTTTTGTTATTTTTATTTTATACAATCTAATACATAATAATTAGTGTGTTTTATTTACAAGAGTCATTTTGTTAATTTATTGATTTTATGGACATTTTTATGGGATTTTACTCGGGGATTTTGCTAAGATCAAGATATTGCGATGATGAATCGTGGATTCATCACCCCCCTATACTTAAACTTTGCTAGTCCTCGAGCAAATAAAGAATGAATAAGTTGGATTAACCCCTGACTGTGCATGTGAATACAAGACTTGATCCGTCCAAGAACTCTCGATTTTAGAGATCCTAAAATTCTAAGCTGAACCAAGCTCTAGTCAAAAGGTACCCAATTTCCCTAATCATCAGACTCTCTTTATATACATATATATAAGGGATATGACTTTAAGTGTTGACCGCAGTTACAAGAGTAGAGTCACAACGTCACCCAAGATTCCAGTCCAAGAGACTCTCCTAAGGACCCGATCCTCAACACTAGGGAATAAATCATTTCTTGCATACAATCCACCGTCTCTTTAGTTGTCAGACTTGAAAGTGTAGATGGAAGGCCAGTTGATGGAGGGCATAGGATTGTGTCATTTCTTCTCTCCCTCTCATTGGAACAAGGATCCTCTCGAGTGCCTTATTACTCAACGCATTTTTTTGGTGTTGATCAGTGTGTCCGTCAAGAGAAGTTGGAGCCGTCTGCACTTGTTTTCCTGGGAGTACACCGGGGTGTGTCTTTTTTGAGTATCTATTATACCTTCTACACCCAGACTTGTAGCATTTACGATGCAGAGACCTTTTTTGGTGCAAGCCCGACTCCTGGTCCTAATAGCGGTGGTCCAAGTGGACACTTTTGAAATGGTTGGGAGCGCTCGCCTTTGGTGGAAGCTCTTTGATATTTGACTTTGTATGGAATGAGAGCTTTTCTTTGACATTTCATTGATTTGTAGTATTTTTGGCTAGCTCCACTGCTTTTACCAAGAGTTGGCGCACACTGATCAACAATTTTTTATTTTATCACACCCTGGCACATAGGTAAATGTCAAGAGATAGTACAAGAACCATGTTCTCATACTGGCTAAAGATGCTGACACTCAGGTTTCATGAAACCTTCATTGATTTTATCCCATCCTCGAGCATCATTAAATCAAGTCCAAACTCAAATCCCCCATCCCAGCTCCTCTGGTGAAATTTCAACTCATCTCATCATAACTGCAGTCGTGTATGTGAGGTGCTGATCATATTCTTAAGGTAGAGACTAAGCATGCAATATAGCATACAAATCTTTCAAACTAGGGAAATGTGAATAATTAAGTCAAGGACCCTAATGACTAAGGCTGGTTAACTCAAAATATCAAGACCTCATAAACCAAGTGTTCTTGAACATCACTAGTCTTGTGTGAAAGTGAATGTGTCAGGGGTTAAACCAACTTATTAGTTAGTTTTTTTAGTATTTTTTTTATGATTTTTTTATTTTTTTTAAGTTTTACAAAAAAGGTTTTTTTCAAAAAGTTTTTTTTTGACAAACAAAGGCAAAGAAGTTTTTTTTGTTAGAAAAGTTTTGCTCTCTTTTTCTTTTTTTTCAAGAGTTTTTTTTGAAAGATAGGTACATAAGAAAGGATTTTTTTAAAGAAAAATTTTTTTTTGAAAAGTTTTTTTATATGTTTTTTTGAAAAATATAGATAAATAAGAAAGGACACATTTTTTTTTGAACAGATTTTTTAAGAGCAAATAAGAAAAGAGAACAAAAAACATTTTTTTTTTGAAAAGTTTTTTTAAGAGTTATTGAAAAGGTTTTTTTTACCCACCTCATAATTATTGTATAATATATACAAAAATACGTGAAAGTACGAGCTATGGGTAAAGTATATATATATAATGTATACACGCCCCCCTATACTTAGCATGTGCTATGTCCTCATGGCACAAGAAGCGAGAAAAAGATATAGCTCGTGCTAAGCGTAGATGGCTAAAATAATAAATAGTATAGAAGTTGATCCGCCCCCCCTATACGTAGGCTCTGGACAGCCTAAGTGTAGAAGAAGAGCAAAAATGGGGCGGACGAGGACAAGAGGAGAAATGGACGAGTATGTACACATATGGCGGGCATCGGCTCCCCCTATACTTAGGCTCTTGGTAAGCCTAAGTATAGGACAAGAGTAAGTGTGAGAACCGATGTGATCTGGAGAATATACAAAGAGGGGAGAATGTACAAGAGTGATTGAATCTGTACAGGGATCAAGAAGGTTTGTGACGGACCTTCTTGCGGGAGCGAGGGGGTGGGTAGTATACATATGTGTCGCTGTCAGAATCGTTCGTAGAGGAATAATAGTGAGGTGTGGGGAACGTCCAACGAGGGTCGACACAAGGCTGCTTGCTCAAATATGGCTTCAGAACAACTGAACTGAGCTCACTCATATAGATCACCTCATCCGGACCTGATGAGGACTCCTCAGAAAGTTCCTTCTCTGGTAAGTCGAAGGCAACTTTCTTAATCGGTTTTCTAGAACCTGAAGCATGAAGAGGAAGAGGAGAGTGACAAGTCTTGAGGGGTTCGGGGGAACACCTCGAGGAATCAATACTCTTCTTCTTCTTACCAGATGACCGACTAGAGGATGGAGCAATCGATTTATCAAGATTGGTCAATTTGGTCCCAGTTGTCTCCTTTGGTGTATGTCTTGGATGTGGTGTGTGTGAGGTTCTGACCAGAGGTTCATCATCAGATGAGTCACCATATGCATTGTAATACTCCTGCAAGGTCAGCACACGTCTCTGATAAGGCACAGTGTTCTCAGTTGGCTTGACATTGTTGGGTTCTTGTGTCGGATCATCAAAATGATCAAGGCAATCCACAAAGGTCATGTCCGACACGATGATAGCTTCTGGTCGTGAGTCCTCTCTAGAAGCTGTCGTGGTGGTGGTGCAAGCAGTAGGCGGTGTGTGGTTGTAGGGAGTCTCTAAACCAATGGTCGTCTGGACAGTCGGTATCTCAGGTGTAGTAGAGAGACGGGACTCAACTGTCTCTCGAAGGTCACGATTGTCTGCAACTTTATGGGTTACCTTGGAATATCATGTGTCCTCAAAGATCGGGTGAGGTCGGAGTTCTCCCAATGCAGAGAAATCGATCTCCCGAGTCTCACAATCTATAGTTGCCTTAGCCAAGGCTAAGAACGGCTTCCCAAGAATGATCGGAGACTGGGTGAACTCTCCTCGGTGCTCAATATCAATGATCGTGAAATCCACCTGTAATAGAGCACCTTGGAAAGTAACGATGACTGAAATGGTTCCTCTCGACCGTTTAACAGACCGATCCGCCAACTGAATGATCTCTCTTGACTTCTTGGCAGATCCGAGTTTGAGCTTGGCAAACACGGAGGTCGGGAGGATATTAATTGGTAAGTCATCATCGATTCTTGCATGGGTGAATGTGGTATCTTTGATTTCACAATCAAACCTAGGCAACCGCTTTACTCTGCAGCTCTTGGTTTTTCTCCCTATCATCAAAGATGTGGCCACAGACACTATATGTATCTCAGTCCTTGTTATCTTATTGCCCGACCTTTTAGGCATCAATTTACTTCTCACAAATCTTTTAAGGTCGGGAAAGTGCTCAATGGCCATTATTAAGGGAAGCTCAAAAATCAACTTTCTATCCAATGCATCCCTAACCGCAGGATCCAATTTTTTTAGATCTTTTCCTTTTTCAATTTTTATGGTATTTTCTGAGTTTTCAATTTTTTTGGTCTTTCTGGTAGGTGAAGGAGGACTAGGAGAATGTACAGACTCTGATTTGGAGAGAAAGTGGTTAGTAGAAGAGGGAGGTAGAAGGTACTCCAGCTGTACATGACGTGTGGTCAATCCAGTGTCTTCTAGGTTTTCAAGATTCAATCCGCGAAATCCATGATCCACATTCCTACCTGGACTCTTGATCGGTCTACAAATGTCATCCTCCAATAAGTTCTCATTACACCTCATGAGAGAAGTCTGTGTAATTGGAGGATACTGCTGAGAATTCGGGCTCTTATACTCAACACACCTTGACTCAGGCGTGTAATACTGGGTTGAGTATGACCCTTCTGTATGGCAGAATTTGGTCAGAGCCTCATTAGGCGGAGTTAGTAGACAGGGGTTCTGTAAATCAGTCGCATGAATCCAATCCCCTGTATATGTCGGCTCTCCGAATGGGTGATATGAAGGTTGGTCAATGTGGTCTCTATCACTCAGGTCAATCAAGTCAGGAAGATCGTACGGTGCAGGCCTCTCCATTCGGTTTGTCTGATCGACCATGTTGTACCCTAAGGTTAAGTCAGGATGTGTATATAACAATTGTTGTTCTGTCCCAACTCGAGATGAAAATGAGGTATGTGGGGTCAACTGATTATGCCAACCATTCGTTTCAACAGTCGCTTGCTCTTCGATTGGTTCCTTGATTCCAGCAAGCATACAAGAATATGGTGAGTCAATACAGAGTGGTTGTGGGTCATGGGTGTAAAAATGTGGGGGTGGAGATGATCGAAATATGGTCGAAGAAGAATGACGTGGATATGATGACCAATATTCTGACATCTTGGAGGGAAAATGGGAGAATGAAGCGGATCGAGGAAGAAAGCGTGCAAGTACATCGAATAACACACAAAACAAACAAACACAGGAGCAAACCCTGAGTTCACCTACTCAACACAGTGATGGTCGCAAAAGTCCGACCATTTATCTTTTCAATTTTAATTAGGTGATAAATCAAGATATCAATCCAATTACGCAAGGCTCAAAAGTAGGTTTTGGGCACTATCCTAGGGATGCGTCCTCACCTCTCAACAATCACAATTAGCCAAGCATACAATGAGGGTTTTGCTCTCCCAAAACAAGTGTTAGTTTTAATCAATTTTTTTGTCAACTCTGATTAGCAGTCCCGATTTTAATTTGGTTATCACTTGATTAGTTCACCAAACAAAGCACGCCTAACGATCAGTCCCGATTTCCTTTTAACCTAAGTTTCAAAAACTAAGGGAAGGGAGTCGAGAAAAACCGATGCAAATAATGAAATCAATGATGCATGCCCAGTTCAGAAGACTTACAGTGATCCTCGCGCTCTACATGCGGGATGCAAGGCAGAATTGAAATTTTATACTAAATGAATGCAAACGAGAAAACCGTTCCTAGACAGGCAGTTCTATTAGCGAGTGATGAAAAAGTTTAATTTGACTAGTAGCCCAGCGGTCTAAGTGCGTCTCGTTAAATGTGATGTGTGGTCCTAAAAGTTACGAGCACCAGCAATAAAGATATTCTAATAAAATGCTCTAAGAGCTGCGAGTGCAAGTCCTATTCTACGTCAATCAACCACACGACCACGAGCGGGTCCAAAGTCCAGTCCGGATACAAACGCGAGCTCTCAAACAAGAGCCGCTGGAAAGAGCGAATTACCTAAGTTATTACAACACAATAATTACAAAAATTTATAAAAAATTCTCTCGAAGATAAATTGATTCTCCAAGCTCTTCAGCAGTCGGTGCGCGTCGCGTCCGTCGACCTCCGATGCACTCCAAGTCTACCGGGCCCTCGCAAGGAAAAAGAGATTTATATTAGAGAGATAAACAACAAAATATATACAAGAATATGAAGACAAATAATTAAAAGAAAAATGGAATAAATACAAGTGGGCTCGGGGGTCAGACTACCCGAGTAAATGAAAATCTAAATCCAAATATTTAAACTAATCCCTAAGCCGTTTGCCTCCCCGGCAACGGCGCCATCTGACGAGTCGCTAAATACGGTAATTAATTTGGTCACGTTGTAGCACGTGTACTTAGCGAGTCGGTCAGAACCGAGAGAAGAATCTCCGTGAAGAGTGTCTCGGCTTAATTTATATCCCGGGCAAGTCTGGGGTCGAACTCAGGGAGGCAAAGGAACAACTTAGGTTTTAATTCAAGAAATTAGGTTTAGATTTCAGTGCGGTATTTTTTTCAGATTTTTTTAATGCAAGAACAAAAGCAAATGCAAAATGCGGTGAAATTAAGACACTAAGAAAACACACAACAAGGCCAAATTAATTTTAATGGAAAAGAAGTCCAAATTAGCCAATTCGTATTTTTCCTAGAGTCCTAATCCAGAGATGAACACAAAACACCTTTTTTTTAATTTTTGGGGTTAAAATGCAATAAATAAAAATGCACACTTTTTATGGGTTTTTTCGCAATTTCTCACACAAACAGTAAGTAAAAATTATGAAAAATTTACTGAAATGAAAACATGATGCAAGAAGACTACAGTAATATTTTTGGAATTTTTTGACAAAATATGAATTTTTTATGAATTTTTTAGTGAAAATAGAGTGACAGTGAGTAAATAATTCCTAATTAATCCACGTTATCAAATTAATCAGAGTGTGATTTATATCTAGTAGATATTTAGATGAGCAATCTTGGAGACTTGAAATTTCGTGAAAAGGATGTCTGTGGATTTAATTAAAAATCAAATACGAAAATCACTCAATAATTTATTATAGGCACAAGACAACTCCAATTTGGTTGAAATTTGGACAGTAAGTTTATCACATTTCAAGGCATCAACTCTAATTTTTGTGGATTTTTTTTGGAGCAACCGTGTGTGAGGTATAATTTTATAAGTCCAGATTGGGTAAAATATGAAGACTTTCAGTTTGATAATTTTAATTAATTCACAATAACTCACAAAAATAGAAATAAATGTGCATAATGTAGAGAATTAGTTGCTCAACTTGAAAATATTTTTCATTGCATAAAATGATGCATAAACGAGGTCCAAATTAAAGTGCAAACATAGGGGTGCCTATGCAAAGCAGAAATGAGCTTAAACAAGACAAACTATGTACAAGGGCTTGATTGTAATTACAGAAACTTTGCGAGAAATGTATGCAATTTTTACATTAAAATAATAAAAAAATATGAACCTTTCCTCTTCCTTCTTCGTAGACGCAGGAGGAGAAGAACCCAACGGCAGGGAGGCTTCGACGGACGGCGGGCGGCGCCGATCGCGACCGCGGAGGCGGTGGAGGGCGCGGCCGCGCGCTGGGCAGAGTGGCGGGGCCGCGCGACACCGGTGGCGACGAGGGGGGACGACGTAGAGGCGAGGTGGAGTAGGCGGCACCTGCGGGTGGCCGCTGGGAGCGGCGGCCGGCGCCACGCGCGGCCGCCCGCTGCTGAGGGGGCGGCGGTGAGGAAGGGGCGGTGGCGAGGAAGGGGCGGCGGCCGGGGCGCCGAGCGGACGGCGCGGTGGAGAAGAGGGAGGGGCGGCGGAGCCGCTGCCCTTGGGGAAGGGGGCGGCGGTTCTGCTGCTCCGTCTTTTTTTTTTTATTTTTTTTATTTTTTTTGATTTCTTTTTTTTCTGCTGTAATGCAAACTAATTTTTTTTATTTTTTTGTTTTGTTTAAAAAGAAAATGATCAAATGCAAAATGAACAAATGTTTTTTTTAATTTTTTTTGTTTAAATAAAAAGATGAACAAATGCAAAATGAACAAATGCTTTTAATTTTTTTTAAATAAAAAAGATGAAGAAATGCAAAGTGATAAATATGAACAAATGCAAATATGAGGGCGGGATTGATCGTGATGATATGAAAATAAAAATGATATGGGGTTATGATGGATAAAAAAATGATGGTGATCTAAACGACAAGGAAACAAGATATTAGATAAAATAAAATAACAAGAGAAACGAGGAGGAATAACTTACCTGATGTTCGCCGGATGTGCGGAGCAGCTACGCTGGACTCCTGTTGTCGCCTCGATCCGATTGGCGAAATAAAAATCGGAGAAGCTACGCGAGCTCGACGGGGAACTCGTGACGCGGAGTGGAGCTCCGCGGATCTCACCTGAAGGAGGTCGTCGCTTAAGGACGATGCTTCGCCGCTGTCACCAACAAAACACTCCAAGCTCTCTCCTTATTCTATAAGAATGGTGGATGGGGAAAAAAATGTGGATGTGGAGATGATTATAAAGAGATGAGTAATGGGAGTTAGAGAGGTGGTGGTGTTGAATGAGAAGTTAGATTATTGGTGGAGTTGAATGGGAGGTTATATGAAGAATATGGAGTGGAATGGAGGTTGAAAGAAGACTTGGAGGATAATGGAGAAAGGGAAGTTATTGTAGAGAATGTTATGTTATTAAATAAATAAATGAAAAATTAAATGAAATAAAGTAGGCTACTAAAAAGAGAAAATAAAATAAAGAGAAGAAAAAGAGTGGGGAATTTACAAAAAGAAGATATACAACATGTACATTTTTTGTTTGCTTTTCTTTTTATATTTTTTTGTCTTTTTAATAGTAGCTATGTACAATAGGAAAATACAATAAAATAGTACAATCAAAATACAAGATCACAATGATTTTTTTTGGATTTTTAGTAATTAAGAAAGATAAAATAAAAAATGAAGAAAGAAAGAATATATACATAATATACAATGTACATCTAGGTCCCAAAACCCAACTTTTGCAAACGAGCTCCGATTTTAATGAAACCACTTCCGTTGGATAGATAATTTTCTAACTTGAACTTTAAAAGTGAGTTTGGTGAATTTGGAGTTCATACGGAGCGGGAATTTAGCTTGGAAGTTGGTCTTTACGGCTTTTTCCCATTGGGATCTAGGAGCATTTATTTGAGATATAATTTGTTTTGTATTTTTGTATTTTTATGTACATTATTATGAACAAGTTGGAGAAAGAATTAGCCAAAAAGGAGTTGATATGAAATTATTAAAAATACATGAAGTTTTGAGCTATTTACACGTGAAAAACTCCCTTGATTTTGCGGCTTTTTTTGTTATTTTTATTTTATACAATCTAATACATAATAATTAGTGTGTTTTATTTACAAGAGTCATTTTGTTAATTTATTGATTTTATGGACATTTTTATGGGATTTTACTCGGGGATTTTGCTAAGATCAAGATATTGCGATGATGAATCGTGGATTCATCACCCCCCTATACTTAAACTTTGCTAGTCCTCGAGCAAATAAAGAATGAATAAGTTGGATTAACCCCTGACTGTGCATGTGAATACAAGACTTGATCCGTCCAAGAACTCTCGATTTTAGAGATCCTAAAATTCTAAGCTGAACCAAGCTCTAGTCAAAAGGTACCCAATTTCCCTAATCATCAGACTCTCTTTATATACATATATATAAGGGATATGACTTTAAGTGTTGACCGCAGTTACAAGAGTAGAGTCACAACGTCACCCAAGATTCTAGTCCAAGAGACTCTCCTAAGGACCCGATCCTCAACACTAGGGAATAAATCATTTCTTGCATACAATCCACCGTCTCTTTAGTTGTCAGACTTGAAAGTGTAGATGGAAGGCCAGTTGATGGAGGGCATAGGATTGTGTCATTTCTTCTCTCCCTCTCATTGGAACAAGGATCCTCTCGAGTGCCTTATTACTCAACGCATTTTTTTGGTGTTGATCAGTGTGTCCGTCAAGAGAAGTTGGAGCCGTCTGCACTTGTTTTCCTGGGAGTACACCGGGGTGTGTCTTTTTTGAGTATCTATTATACCTTCTACACCCAGACTTGTAGCATTTACGATGCAGAGACCTTTTTTGGTGCAAGCCCGACTCCTGGTCCTAATAGCGGTGGTCCAAGTGGACACTTTTGAAATGGTTGGGAGCGCTCGCCTTTGGTGGAAGCTCTTTGATATTTGACTTTGTATGGAATGAGAGCTTTTCTTTGACATTTCATTGATTTGTAGTATTTTTGGCTAGCTCCACTGCTTTTACCAAGAGTTGGCGCACACTGATCAACAATTTTTTATTTTATCACACCCTGGCACATAGGTAAATGTCAAGAGATAGTACAAGAACCATGTTCTCATACTGGCTAAAGATGCTGACACTCAGGTTTCATGAAACCTTCATTGATTTTATCCCATCCTCGAGCATCATTAAATCAAGTCCAAACTCAAATCCCCCATCCCAGCTCCTCTGGTGAAATTTCAACTCATCTCATCATAACTGCAGTCGTGTATGTGAGGTGCTGATCATATTCTTAAGGTAGAGACTAAGCATGCAATATAGCATACAAATCTTTCAAACTAGGGAAATGTGAATAATTAAGTCAAGGACCCTAATGACTAAGGCTGGTTAACTCAAAATATCAAGGCCTCATAAACCAAGTGTTCTTGAACATCACTAGTCTTGTGTGAAAGTGAATGTGTCAGGGGTTAAACCAACTTATTAGTTAGTTTTTTTAGTATTTTTTTTATGATTTTTTTATTTTTTTTAAGTTTTACAAAAAAGGTTTTTTTCAAAAAGTTTTTTTTGACAAACAAAGGCAAAGAAGTTTTTTTTGTTAGAAAAGTTTTGCTCTCTTTTTCTTTTTTTTCAAGAGTTTTTTTTGAAAGATAGGTACATAAGAAAGGATTTTTTTAAAGAAAAATTTTTTTTTGAAAAGTTTTTTTATATGTTTTTTTTGAAAAATATAGATAAATAAGAAAGGACACATTTTTTTTTGAACAGATTTTTTAAGAGCAAATAAGAAAAGAGAACAAAAAACATTTTTTTTTGAAAAGTTTTTTTAAGAGTTATTGAAAAGGTTTTTTTTACCCACCTCATAATTATTGTATAATATATACAAAAATACGTGAAAGTACGAGCTATGGGTAAAGTATATATATATAATGTATACACGCCCCCCTATACTTAGCATGTGCTATGTCCTCATGGCACAAGAAGCGAGAAAAAGATATAGCTCGTGCTAAGCGTAGATGGCTAAAATAATAAATAGTATAGAAGTTGATCCGCCCCCCCTATACGTAGGCTCTGGACAGCCTAAGTGTAGAAGAAGAGCAAAAATGGGGCGGACGAGGACAAGAGGAGAAATGGACGAGTATGTACACATATGGCGGGCATCGGCTCCCCCTATACTTAGGCTCTTGGTAAGCCTAAGTATAGGACAAGAGTAAGTGTGAGAACCGATGTGATCTGGAGAATATACAAAGAGGGGAGAATGTACAAGAGTGATTGAATCTGTACAGGGATCAAGAAGGTTTGTGACGGACCTTCTTGCGGGAGCGAGGGGGTGGGTAGTATACATATGTGTCGCTGTCAGAATCGTTCGTAGAGGAATAATAGTGAGGTGTGGGGAACGTCCAACGAGGGTCGACACAAGGCTGCTTGCTCAAATATGGCTTCAGAACAACTGAACTGAGCTCACTCATATAGATCACCTCATCCGGACCTGATGAGGACTCCTCAGAAAGTTCCTTCTCTGGTAAGTCGAAGGCAACTTTCTTAATCGGTTTTCTAGAACCTGAAGCATGAAGAGGAAGAGGAGAGTGACAAGTCTTGAGGGGTTCGGGGGAACACCTCGAGGAATCAATACTCTTCTTCTTCTTACCAGATGACCGACTAGAGGATGGAGCAATCGATTTATCAAGATTGGTCAATTTGGTCCCAGTTGTCTCCTTTGGTGTATGTCTTGGATGTGGTGTGTGTGAGGTTCTGACCAGAGGTTCATCATCAGATGAGTCACCATATGCATTGTAATACTCCTGCAAGGTCAGCACACGTCTCTGATAAGGCACAGTGTTCTCAGTTGGCTTGACATTGTTGGGTTCTTGTGTCGGATCATCAAAATGATCAAGGCAATCCACAAAGGTCATGTCCGACACGATGATAGCTTCTGGTCGTGAGTCCTCTCTAGAAGCTGTCGTGGTGGTGGTGCAAGCAGTAGGCGGTGTGTGGTTGTAGGGAGTCTCTAAACCAATGGTCGTCTGGACAGTCGGTATCTCAGGTGTAGTAGAGAGACGGGACTCAACTGTCTCTCGAAGGTCACGATTGTCTGCAACTTTATGGGTTACCTTGGAATATCATGTGTCCTCAAAGATCGGGTGAGGTCGGAGTTCTCCCAATGCAGAGAAATCGATCTCCCGAGTCTCACAATCTATAGTTGCCTTAGCCAAGGCTAAGAACGGCTTCCCAAGAATGATCGGAGACTGGGTGAACTCTCCTCGGTGCTCAATATCAATGATCGTGAAATCCACCTGTAATAGAGCACCTTGGAAAGTAACGATGACTGAAATGGTTCTCTCGACCGTTTAACAGACCGATCCGCCAACTGAATGATCTCTCTTGACTTCTTGGCAGATCCGAGTTTGAGCTTGGCAAACACGGAGGTCGGGAGGATATTAATTGGTAAGTCATCATCGATTCTTGCATGGGTGAATGTGGTATCTTTGATTTCACAATCAAACCTAGGCAACCGCTTTACTCTGCGGCTCTTGGTTTTTCTCCCTATCATCAAAGATGTGGCCACAGACACTATATGTATCTCAGTCCTTGTTCTCTTATTGCCCGACCTTTTAGGCATCAATTTACTTCTCACAAATCTTTTAAGGTCGGGAAAGTGCTCAATGGCCATTATTAAGGGAAGCTCAAAAATCAACTTTCTATCCAATGCATCCCTAACCGCAGGATCCAATTTTTTTAGATCTTTTCCTTTTTCAATTTTTATGGTATTTTCTGAGTTTTCAATTTTTTTGGTCTTTCTGGTAGGTGAAGGAGGACTAGGAGAATGTACAGACTCTGATTTGGAGAGAAAGTGGTTAGTAGAAGAGGGAGGTAGAAGGTACTCCAGCTGTACATGACGTGTGGTCAATCCAGTGTCTTCCAGGTTTTCAAGATTCAATCCGCGAAATCCATGATCCACATTCCTACCTGGACTCTTGATCGGTCTACAAATGTCATCCTCCAATAAGTTCTCATTACACCTCATGAGAGAAGTCTGTGTAATCGGAGGATACTGCTGAGAATTCGGGCTCTTATACTCAACACACCTTGACTCAGGCGTGTAATACTGGGTTGAGTATGACCCTTCTGTATGGCAGAATTTGGTCGGAGCCTCATTAGGCGGAGTTAGTAGACAGGGGTTCTGTAAATCAGTCGCATGAATCCAATCCCCTGTATATGTCGGCTCTCCGAATGGGTGATATGAAGGTTGGTCAATGTGGTCTCTATCACTCAGGTCAATCAAGTCAGGAAGATCGTACGGTGCAGGCCTCTCCATTCGGTTTGTCTGATCGACCATGTTGTACCCTAAGGTTAAGTCAGGATGTGTATATAACAATTGTTGTTCTGTCCCAACTCGAGATGAAAATGAGGTATGTGGGGTCAACTGATTATGCCAACCATTCGTTTCAACAGTCGCTTGCTCTTCGATTGGTTCCTTGATTCCAGCAAGCATACAAGAATATGGTGAGTCAATACAGAGTGGTTGTGGGTCATGGGTGTAAAAATGTGGGGGTGGAGATGATCGAAATATGGTCGAAGAAGAATGACGTGGATATGATGACCAATATTCTGACATCTTGGAGGGAAAATGGGAGAATGAAGCGGATCGAGGAAGAAAGCGTGCAAGTACATCGAATAACACACAAAACAAACAAACACAGGAGCAAACCCTGAGTTCACCTACTCAACACAGTGATGGTCGCAAAAGTCCGACCGTTTATCTTTTCAATTTTAATTAGGTGATAAATCAAGATATCAATCCAATTACGCAAGGCTCAAAAGTAGGTTTTGGGCACTATCCTAGGGATGCGTCCTCACCTCTCAACAATCACAATTAGCCAAGCATACAATGAGGGTTTTGCTCTCCCAAAACAAGTGTTAGTTTTAATCAATTTTTTTGTCAACTCTGATTAGCAGTCCCGATTTTAATTTGGTTATCACTTGATTAGTTCACCAAACAAAGCACGCCTAACGATCAGTCCCGATTTCCTTTTAACCTAAGTTTCAAAAACTAAGGGAAGGGAGTCGAGAAAAACCGATGCAAATAATGAAATCAATGATGCATGCCCAGTTCAGAAGACTTACAGTGATCCTCGCGCTCTACATGCGGGATGCAAGGCAGAATTGAAATTTTATACTAAATGAATGCAAACGAGAAAACCGTTCCTAGACAGGCAGTTCTATTAGCGAGTGATGAAAAAGTTTAATTTGACTAGTAGCCCAGCGGTCTAAGTGCGTCTCGTTAAATGTGATGTGTGGTCCTAAAAGTTACGAGCACCAGCAATAAAGATATTCTAATAAAATGCTCTAAGAGCTGCGAGTGCAAGTCCTATTCTACGTCAATCAACCACACGACCACGAGCGGGTCCAAAGTCCAGTCCGGATACAAACGCGAGCTCTCAAACAAGAGCCGCTGGAAAGAGCGAATTACCTAAGTTATTACAACACAATAATTACAAAAATTTATAAAAAATTCTCTCGAAGATAAATTGATTCTCCAAGCTCTTCAGCAGTCGGTGCGCGTCGCGTCCGTCGACCTCCGATGCACTCCAAGTCCACCGGGCCCTCGCAAGGAAAAAGAGATTTATATTAGAGAGATAAACAACAAAATATATACAAGAATATGAAGACAAATAATTAAAAGAAAAATGGAATAAATACAAGTGGGCTCGGGGGTCAGACTACCCGAGTAAATGAAAATCTAAATCCAAATATTTAAACTAATCCCTAAGCCGTTTGCCTCCCCGGCAACGGCGCCATCTGACGAGTCGCTAAATACGGTAATTAATTTGGTCACGTTGTAGCACGTGTACTTAGCGAGTCGGTCAGAACCGAGAGAAGAATCTCCGTGAAGAGTGTCTCGGCTTAATTTATATCCCGGGCAAGTCCGGGGTCGAACTCAGGGAGGCAAAGGAACAACTTAGGTTTTAATTCAAGAAATTAGGTTTAGATTTCAGTGCGGTATTTTTTTCAGATTTTTTTAATGCAAGAACAAAAGCAAATGCAAAATGCGGTGAAATTAAGACACTAAGAAAACACACAACAAGGCCAAATTAATTTTAATGGAAAAGAAGTCCAAATTAGCCAATTCGTATTTTTCCTAGAGTCCTAATCCAGAGATGAACACAAAACACCTTTTTTTTAATTTTTGGGGTTAAAATGCAATAAATAAAAATACACACTTTTTATGGGTTTTTTCGCAATTTCTCACACAAACAGTAAGTAAAAATTATGAAAAATTTACTGAAATGAAAACATGATGCAAGAAGACTACAGTAATATTTTTGGAATTTTTTGACAAAATATGAATTTTTTATGAATTTTTTAGTGAAAATAGAGTGACAGTGAGTAAATAATTCCTAATTAATCCACGTTATCAAATTAATCAGAGTGTGATTTATATCTAGTAGATATTTAGATGAGCAATCTAGGAGACTTGAAATTTCGTGAAAAGGATGTCTGTGGATTTAATTAAAAATCAAATACGAAAATCACTCAATAATTTATTATAGGCACAAGACAACTCCAATTTGGTTGAAATTTGGACAGTAAGTTTATCACATTTCAAGGCATCAACTCTAATTTTTGTGGATTTTTTTTGGAGCAACCGTGTGTGAGGTATAATTTTATAAGTCCAGATTGGGTAAAATATGAAGACTTTCAGTTTGATAATTTTAATTAATTCACAATAACTCACAAAAATAGAAATAAATGTGCATAATGTAGAGAATTAGTTGCTCAACTTGAAAATATTTTTCATTGCATAAAATGATGCATAAACGAGGTCCAAATTAAAGTGCAAACATAGGGGTGCCTATGCAAAGCAGAAATGAGCTTAAACAAGACAAACTATGTACAAGGGCTTGATTGTAATTACAGAAACTTTGCGAGAAATGTATGCAATTTTTACATTAAAATAATAAAAAAATATGAACCTTTCCTCTTCCTTCTTCGTAGACGCAGGAGGAGAAGAACCCAACGGCAGGGAGGCTTCGACGGACGGCGGGCGGCGCCGATCGCGACCGCGGAGGCGGTGGAGGGCGCGGCCGCGCGCTGGGCAGAGTGGCGGGGCCGCGCGACACCGGTGGCGACGAGGGGGGACGACGTAGAGGCGAGGTGGAGTAGGCGGCACCTGCGGGTGGCCGCTGGGAGCGGCGGCCGGCGCCACGCGCGGCCGCCCGCTGCTGAGGGGGCGGCGGTGAGGAAGGGGCGGTGGCGAGGAAGGGGCGGCGGCCGGGGCGCCGAGCGGACGGCGCGGTGGAGAAGAGGGAGGGGCGGCGGAGCCGCTGCCCTTGGGGAAGGGGGCGGCGGTTCTGCTGCTCCGTCTTTTTTTTTATTTTTTTTATTTTTTTTGATTTCTTTTTTTTCTGCTGTAATGCAAACTAATTTTTTTTATTTTTTTGTTTTGTTTAAAAAGAAAATGATCAAATGCAAAATGAACAAATGTTTTTTTTAATTTTTTTTGTTTAAATAAAAAGATGAACAAATGCAAAATGAACAAATGCTTTTAATTTTTTTAAATAAAAAAGATGAAGAAATGCAAAGTGATAAATATGAACAAATGCAAATATGAGGGCGGGATTGATCGTGATGATATGAAAATAAAAATGATATGGGGTTATGATGGATAAAAAAATGATGGTGATCTAAACGACAAGGAAACAAGATATTAGATAAAATAAAATAACAAGAGAAACGAGGAGGAATAACTTACCTGATGTTCGCCGGATGTGCGGAGCAGCTACGCTGGACTCCTGTTGTCGCCTCGATCCGATTGGCGAAATAAAAATCGGAGAAGCTACGCGAGCTCGACGGGGAACTCGTGACGCGGAGTGGAGCTCCGCGGATCTCACCTGAAGGAGGTCGTCGCTTAAGGACGATGCTTCGCCGCTGTCACCAACAAAACACTCCAAGCTCTCTCCTTATTCTATAAGAATGGTGGATGGGGAAAAAATGTGGATGTGGAGATGATTATAAAGAGATGAGTAATGGGAGTTAGAGAGGTGGTGGTGTTGAATGAGAAGTTAGATTATTGGTGGAGTTGAATGGGAGGTTATATGAAGAATATGGAGTGGAATGGAGGTTGAAAGAAGACTTGGAGGATAATGGAGAAAGGGAAGTTATTGTAGAGAATGTTATGTTATTAAATAAATAAATGAAAAATTAAATGAAATAAAGTAGGCTACTAAAAAGAGAAAATAAAATAAAGAGAAGAAAAAGAGTGGGGAATTTACAAAAAGAAGATATACAACATGTACATTTTTTGTTTGCTTTTCTTTTTATATTTTTTTGTCTTTTTAATAGTAGCTATGTACAATAGGAAAATACAATAAAATAGTACAATCAAAATACAAGATCACAATGATTTTTTTGGATTTTTAGTAATTAAGAAAGATAAAATAAAAAATGAAGAAAGAAAGAATATATACATAATATACAATGTACATCTAGGTCCCAAAACCCAACTT
Source organism: Ottelia alismoides (assembly GCA_037367405.1). Lineage (NCBI taxonomy): Eukaryota > Viridiplantae > Streptophyta > Magnoliopsida > Alismatales > Hydrocharitaceae > Ottelia > Ottelia alismoides. Next base: position 243,672 of record JAZKJV010000720.1, on the reverse strand, counting down.
TTGCAAACGAGCTCCGATTTTAATGAAACCACTTCCGTTGGATAGATAATTTTCTAACTTGAACTTTAAAAGTGAGTTTGGTGAATTTGGAGTTCATACGGAGCGGGAATTTAGCTTGGAAGTTGGTCTTTACGGCTTTTTCCCATTGGGATCTAGGAGCATTTATTTGAGATATAATTTGTTTTGTATTTTTGTATTTTTATGTACATTATTATGAACAAGTTGGAGAAAGAATTAGCCAAAAAGGAGTTGATATGAAATTATTAAAAATACATGAAGTTTTGAGCTATTTACACGTGAAAAACTCCCTTGATTTTGCGGCTTTTTTTGTTATTTTTATTTTATACAATCTAATACATAATAATTAGTGTGTTTTATTTACAAGAGTCATTTTGTTAATTTATTGATTTTATGGACATTTTTATGGGATTTTACTCGGGGATTTTGCTAAGATCAAGATATTGCGATGATGAATCGTGGATTCATCACCGAGTTGTAGCTTCAGTACCAACAGTCACACACCCCTTCTTCGACTTCTCAGCCTGTTCAGAGATCTTTACCTACTCCTCCCACCCGTTAAATACAGTTTGTTCAGTGCGAGCCGATTCAACCTATTGAGACTCCACAGATTGATTGACATGAGGATCCACCCAATATTAACCCGATTCAAATCACTAGCTCTGGAGATGCTGACGTTGATTCTCATGCCACTCTTGAGATCAACGGGATATGGTACACTCCTATTCAACCTTCACCACACTTTACTCCTCAGAGCGTACACCACCACCACTAGCAACAGTATAGTCATCTACAACATGGACGCCCACATTTCCAGCACCCGCAACACTACACGCAACAATGGTCTCACCAGCATGAATATCAGAGACCACATTCTTTTAAGTATCTAGCTCTTCATTAGTATACACATCAATACCAGCAACAACAACAGTCTTCTTTCACACCACATAGATCTCCTCATCCATATATACCGCAACAACACACTCCTAAGCATGAGGGAGTAGATAGTCAGGGTCACCACACTAAGTCTGAGATGTCTTCATATGCCATATCACTTAACCAGATCATGGATATGCTTAGCACACTCCAGACAATGGACATGACAAAGATGGCGCGGGTTAACCATCGTTTAGATGATTTAACCGTGCCCAAGACCACTCTCCCAACCCAGCCTCAGATGAACCCGAACAACAAGAGGAGGTATTCAGATCAGGAGATACCACTAAAGTTACTATCTCTTTTCCAGAATTTTTATCTAATTTCATTCGTCCTAGGAGCGGTAGATCACCACAAGCACTTGATCGAGAGGAGGAGAGGACACATGAGGAGCGAGAACCGATCCATGATGATACATAGTTTGATGTTGAGGAGGAGGACTACCATTATGATGAGGACTAGCGTGATGTCCAGTTTGATGATCAGAGAGAGGGGAGCGATGCTGAGACAATAAACATGGACATAGGCAACTCCAACGATGATATCACACCAGAGAATGCAGACACTCCTGATACAGATTTTTCTTCCCCTATTTTAGAGAATTTTATACATACTTATGAGACTCTTGATGTACATGCTGATTTTATTTCTGATGATTGAATAAAGATGTTGAGTTTATTGTTCTTGAGTTTGTTCCTTTTCTCGATGCCTTATATGGAAAATGGAAAGAAAAATGCCAAAAAGAATGTTGTTACTTCAGAGACTAAGTTCTTATTGAAAGATCACATCTTTTTGAAGATTCCCCTCCATGATGCCTTGGATCATTTTCCACATTCAAGAATAAGTTGAGGAATAGATGTACCATGTGTAGGAAAAAGAGATCACATGCAGAGAAGCATGTTTTTATCAAGGCCACAATCTACGCTATTTCAGAATAGATTACCCAAGAAGAAGTATTCAGGAGCACATTATGTCAGATGCGAGATTTCCCATGCAGCATTCGATCACACTCTATTAGATAACAATTCCTCGATCACACTCTATGCAGTATTCGATTTGTTACCATCTTGTTTACTCGACATGCTCAAGTTAGGTCCTTTTTAAAAATCGCATGCAATCCTTTAGTTTGCTCATAGATCTGTAAACAGACCTAGGGGCACTTTAAGAAACGTCATCATGACATTGTAGGGCCTGCAGTTCCTACTGGACTTTACTATCCTGGACATGGATTGCCCTACACAGTTTAACCTTACCCCGATCATTCTTGGGAGGACTTTCATGGAGAACATGAATGCCCTCTTCGATTATGATACATGGAAGGTATCTTTTTATGCCAAGGGAAAGAATGTACATATAGAGATGGCGAGAGAGTCACATGCGTCCAGTACAACATCTACATCCAGTTCATATGCTTTGAGTTCCTTAGCCACCTATGATTACATGGATGAGGTTTGCCTTGACGACTTGAGAGGTATCGAGTAGAGACCCAATATATCCTAGAAAAGGATGGGTTCGAGACTACAATTGGTAGTTCTTCTCATGATACACTATATTTTAGCATGGATGATGATGAGTAGATGGAGCAGATACATGATGATTTGATTGCAGATATTGCAGATTATGAGAGTTCACTTGATTCCTCAACTTTAGATGATTTATAGAGTAATTTTCATTTATCTGAGTTATTTTCCTCTAGTCATTTTGAGGATGAGCACAATGGCAAGTCAGAGGTGTTTTAGACATCTTTTGTAGTCCGACTGTGGAGCATTAGATGGTGTATAACAATATTGCAGACACATCTAGCACCAGCACACATTATAGTACACAAATAGATGAGGGTATAATAGAGACAGATTCTACCTTTCCAGAACTGAAGACATTGCCACCATATATGAAGTATGCTTTCCTTACAGGTCCACATCGATATTTTTCAATCATTATCGGCTCGTCTTTGACCGAAGATCAAGAATCTGCTCTGATGGAGATTCTTGAAAGAAACCGCAAGGCTATTGGGTGGAGTGTATCCAATCTCTGTGGAATAAATCCTACTTTGTGTTCTCATGATGAATTACTGAACACATGTATTAATAAGGTTCTATTATATCATGGGTACTTAGCTTATACAGAACCGGGAGAAATCTCAGTGACGAGGTTCTTGGCTTTAATTTATAACCAGGGAAGTCCTGGCTCGAACATAAGGACACAAGCCATAATACGATTATTTAGACATTAAAATATCTAGGTTAAGAGACTGATAAATTAATTAAGGTCAAAACATACAAATAATATATGCAAGCATTGCAAGGTAAATGCGCATCACAAATGCATGTATAAGATGGAATGCGTTTTTTAAACAATTAATGCATATTCAAATAAGCATGGATGCATAATATAGACTCTCATAAATTAATCCTTCATTTATTATCTAATCAGAAAATAAATCATATTAGACTAAAGATAATTAAATGAGGATCAAAATTCCACTAAAATCATTGAATTTGGATAAAAGATGCTCGAGTTATTCCACATAGAATCTAGGGGTATAAATGCGATAAAACATGACAAACAAGTCCCTAGAAGGACTAAAATGCTAATAACATAATTCGATAGTGAAATTCATGAAATAACCCTTGCATGGGGGTATTGTTGTAAAAAGGGAAACCAATAGGGTAAAGATGCAATTTACCCAAGCCCACACACATTGGGTCAAACGACTGATAATGGCTCAGGCCACGTGGAGGCATCTGATGCTTCAACGCATGGCTTGTATCGCTCCAATGATGTAGGTTTGGTGTCAATGACGTGGATGAAATTGCACTAGCATATCATCTCCAAAATGGGTTTATCTAATGGTACATGTGCCTCCTCCTAGAATCAACTCCACCCAGCAAGGCTACAAAAGGGGAGAGGCTCCAACAAGAGCCCCATTCCTCCTATACCATCCTAAATCCCCTTTGAGTGTCGATGTGAACCTCTAGCTATCCCACGAACATGGAATGAAGTAGACGAAGATGCACGAGCAACTGGAAGGTGGAGACACTGATCATCCATCAGAGAAGAAGGTCAAGACTGGTGCCGCATTAGTTATTCCGGCCATTGAAGGCCTCATTAGCTACAGTGTTAGAAAGAGAAAGGCAAAGCAATCCAAATATGCGGGCATAGGTGAAAGGGAATGGGAGTGCCTATAGGGTATGTAGAAGGTAGAGGTCCATTATGGGTTCTTCTCCAGGAAGGAAAAGAAGATGAGTCGAGATGATTAGGTTCTGAAGGAACTGAGAACACATAGGACAAAACCTTCCGTGTGAACCAGTGATTCACGGTGAAGATCTGAACCATGTCAGATAAGGGACGTTGATCAAAGACATGGCTAAACAAATTGAAGAAATAAAGAAATAAACCTAATTAGATAACCTGTACATGAAAAGTATTATATTGCAGAGGTGTTTTGGCTTGGGATAAGGTCATCATGGACCTCGGGTCTTTGCTGAAACTCCCCCATCCATGGGGAGCAACTCATACGGCCGGAGATGGCCGTAACTTGGCAAGGTGGCCAAGGGTCAACCAAATCATAACTCTATTATCACTGTTTGGATCGTTTTAATCCCTATCATGAAGTGAAGATGGTTCTAGGAGGATGCTCCTTCAAGGGTTGGACAACCGCCATTAACGACGATGAGGGAGCTTTTAAATAGGCAGAAGTTACTGTCTCCATGTGGTGGTATCAACCACACCTCCTTGTATGGAAGTTAGGATTAGGGATAATGGGAGGTTAGCATGGATGCATCGATAGGAGAATGCAAGGGTGGTGGTGGTTGATTGGGGAGTTATTCGAGATGGCTGGGAAAATAGGGAGAAGATGGTTTAGACGAGGGGGAAAGAACTGCTAGGGTTAGGGATGACTTCTGAAATGTTGGATCATATGATCCAACGGTTAGGCTTTACACAAAAAGGGACAAATAAGATAAAATAGAGAAGAGTCGATCGCACGGCTCACGATGACGCACAAATCAACGGTTGGATGAAGCTCATCTAAGAAGATCCAACGGTTGAATAAAATGGCACTAAAGAAAGGTCATATTCTCCTGATGAAGATAAATCAGGCAGCTCAGATCAAGGCAGGTGGAAGAACATGAATGTGCCACATGGTCGGCTATGGAGGCACGACATGGCCCAATCAGAATTGAAGAAAATAAAAATATTATAGTAAAATAAAAAAAGTTAGAGGAGAATTAGGAAAAGTGGTGAACATGAATGTTGTAGATCTCAATGAAATATACAACTTTCATGTAGAAGTCAAAGAGATCAGAGGTCATCTATACATAGTTAAAAACTAAATACTAATGAAAACCATATATAACAATTTTCTTTCTTTCTTTATTATTATTTTTTGTATTTTTATTTTGTTTTATGTTAATTTATTTATACACAAATTTGCTCTGATTTTTATTTGATTTTTACACCATAATAGAGATATAAAATATATAATAATTAGTGTCAATTTTATACAACACAGAAATTAGCAATTAGTGTTAATTATTATTGAATCTTTGTGAATAACTTAAGTAAGAGAGTTAATAATGGAGATTAATGATGATAAATCTGGGATTTATCATCCCCCTATACTTAAGCTAAGCTCGTCCTCGAGCTAATAAAAAAAGAATAGGGTAGAGAAAGTTAGTTTAATTTGTGAATTCCTGACAAATGTAAGTGAGTATACAAGGCTTAATTTGATCTAGAATACCAGGTTTTAGGATACCTAAACTCTAAGTTCATACAAGTATTAATCGAAAGGAATTCATCTCCTCTAATTACCAGACTCTCAATCGATACATAAATATAAGGAATATGACTTAATGTTGACTGCAACATGAGAGTAGAATCAAGACATCATCGAAAATTCCAATCTTAGAAGCTCTCATAAGGGCCCAACCCTCAACTCTAGGGAATAAATCCAGTCTTGACTCAATGCACCTTCTCTTTAGTTTGTCAGAGTTTAAGATCATATGATGGAGGTTGTAGGATTGTGTCCTTATTTTCTCTTCCTGTCATTAGAACAGGGTTCTCTCAAGTGTCAATACTCAACACAAATTTTATTTTGATTTTTGGCCGATCGGTGTGTCTGTCAAGAGATGTTGGTGTCACATGTACTTGTTTTCCTAGGAGTACACTGGGGTGTGCCTTTTTTGATTATATAATTTACCTTCTACACCCATACTTGTAGCATTTACGATGTAGAGCTCTTTTTGGGTGCTAGCCTGACTCTTAGTCCTATTATTTGTGGTCCAAGTGGATACTTTGAAATGGTTTGGAAGGCTTGCGTTTGGTGGTAGCTCTTTGATATTTGACTTTGTATGGTGAGAGATTTTCTTTCATCATTTCTTTCTTTTCTTTGTTTTTGGCTAGCTCAACTACTTTTACCAAAAGATTAGCACACGATGATCAACTTATTAATTAACGTCATCACACACTGGTACTTTACATCAAGAGGTAGCATGAGAACATATCCCATACTGGCTAATATGCTGACACCCAGGTTTCATGAGGCCATCATTAATTTTATCTCATCCTCGAGCATCATGGAAATCAAGTCCAAACTCAAACTTCAAATCCCAGTTTCCTTAGTGATACCTTGACTCATCTCAATCATGAATGCAGTCGTGCATGCGAGTGAAAGTCAAATTCTTTTAAGGGATATTAAGCATGACATATAACATGCATATCTTTGAACTAGGAGAGTGTGAATTTTGAAGTTCAAGACCTTAATAATTAATACATGATAACTATAAGTCTAGGAACTCCTTAAACCAAGTATTAAAGATCATCTCAAGCCTCGAGTGCATAGTGAAATATGTCAGAGAAGAATCACTAATTAGTAAGTTAATCTTACTGTGATTTTTATTTTTCCTTTTTTTAAGTTAGAGGGTTAATTGATTACACTCATTTAAACCCTTAGCTTTGAAAACTCTCTCTCTCTCATTTTCTTCTTACATGCCAACTCTCTCTCCCTCTTCTTGGTGGCCGTCCACCAAACCCTAGAGGAGAGATTCGTCGTCACCTTCGCCACCGCGCCGCCGCTTCGACGTTCTTTGGTTCTCCATCTTCTTGGAGTGCTACGCTCGTAAAGATGACGTTCGATCTCGTACGACGAGATCAGGAGCCAACCGTGCTTGGATCATCTTGTTGGATTGCGAGGATCATGAGATTCATCCCCGCGCTCGCAAGCGAACTCTCCGACGATCGGACTTGAGACATGAGGTCTCTTCTCTTATAGACTCGATCAACCACGCTTCAAGAAGTATTCCTTATACTTGTTGTGGTTATAGATGAAACGATCCGAGAACCGTTCTTGGATCATGTGGTTTCATCGCATGAAAATTTTTTAAATTCCGCTGCACAAAATAACTAGTACGACTAGTCGTTCTACGTAGTATTCGATACGACGATGACTCTTCCTTGATGCGCTTGAGGATAATACCATATCCTTCACGTCGCGACATAGTCGTTATGCTACCGGAGTATTTGCTCATGGATCTTGATCTCCTTCGGTGCACCTCGCTCGTGAAGAAGACGTTAGATCTCATGCGACAAGATCAGGAGATTCACCACTTGGATCCCATAGAAACTAGTGCGACTAGTCGCTCCCGATCGCATTCGATGCAATCCTCACGCTTCCGTGATGCGCTTAAGGATATCTTTCCATATCCTTCAGGAAGATCCACCTTCCTGTAGCATGGAACTAGATTAATATATGGTGAAGCCTGATTTTCTATATGGTACTTCATTTCCATAGCTTAAGCCATTATCTCTTACACATAAGTACATCTTTCTTGAAGGACCTGAGAATAGATATCCTACCATTATTAGCTCTTAGTTAATTTGCAGAACACAAGTCTAGGTTGCTAAAGGTCTTGGAAAAGACCCGCAAGGCAATAGGCTTGAGAGTGTCAGATCTTATTGGTATTGACCATGCTCTTTGTTCACGCCACATTTATCTTGAAAATGATGTTAGACCTTCCTATGAATTTCAAATGAGATTGAATCCAAATCAAAGGGAAGTTGTTAAAAAATAAATTGAGAAATGGTGTGGAGCATGTTTCATTTATCACGTTTCAAACTCCAAATGGGTGTCCCCTTTACATGTGGTCCTGAAGAAGTCGGAATATCATATGGTCACAATGGAGAGGTAAAAGAGATTGTAACACGAGTACCTACGTCATGGCATGCATATGTCGATTACAAACACCTAAATATGGTGACCTACAAACACCTAAATATGGCGACCAAGAAATATCATTTTCCCTTGACCTTTATTGATCAGGTTTTGAAAAGATTAGCCGGGAAAGAGTTCTTTTATTTTCTTGATGGTTACTCAGGCTACAATTACGTATCCATAGCTCATGAGAACCAATAAAAGACCATCTTTACATGTCCATTTGATGAATATGCATTCAAGCATGTGTCTTTCAAGCTATGTAATGCCTCATGCACTTTTCAGCGATGCATGATTACTATGTTATCGAGATGGTAGAAGATTTCCTGAAAGTATCCATACAAGATTTCTCGGTTCATGGTGATTCCTTTAGTACATGTCTTGGACATTTAGACCGAGCACTTCAAAGAGGCATGGAGGCTAATCTAGTGATCTCCTGGGAGAAGAGTCATTTCATGGTACAAGAGGGTATCGTGTTGGAGTGCATCATATCCAAAAAGGGAATGGAGGTTGACCTTGCTAAGGTAGATGCGATCAAGAAGCTTGATCCACCAATAAATGTCGAGTTAGTGTGTTCTTTCTTAGGGAATGTTGGATTTTATAGTATATTTATTAAATACATTGCAAAGAATGCCTGGCCACTTTTCGAGCTCTTAGGATAAGATATTGTTTATTGTAGATCATATGTGTCTAGAGACATCTGAGCTATTGAAAAGAATATAATAGATTTTCCTGTTTTATAAACTCCTGACTGATCTCTTCCCTTCGAGATCATGACTTATGCTTTGGATTTTACTATGGGAGCTGTGTTAGGACAAAGAAGATATGGGACGCCGTTTACAATTCACTATGTGAGTAAAGTTTTAGATCCTGCATAAAAGAATTATACTGTGACTAAAAAGAAAATGCTTGTAGTAGGTTGGGCCTTAGAGAAGTTCAGATCATATCTTTTAGGTTCTAAGGTGATTGTTTACACTGATCGCACAACCATTCCATACTTAATGGAAAATAAGGATGTGAAGGCACGTCTTCTTAAGTAGATTTTGCTACTCCGTGAGTTTGATTTGGAGATTAAGAATAAACACGGGGTTAAGAATGTTTTAGTTGATCACTTATCTTGACTTGAGTTAAAGGATTCCCTTGATTCTGAATCTATTAAAGAGACTTTCCCTGACAAGTCAATTTGTGTTATTGACTCACTTCCATGGTATGCCAACATGAAAAACTTTCTTGTCTCCAAGCAAGTTTCCTAAGGTTGGACTAGGAACAACATTAAACGGTTGAAGTTGAATTCGAAGAAGTACCATTGGGAGGATACATTCCTTTTCTTCGAAGGACCTGATTGACCGCCACCTCCACTTTTGTCGTGGGGAGCACGCCTTTGTACACCTTGCCGAAGCCGCCTGGCCCGACGGCGTGGTCATCCTGGAAGCCAACCGTTGCTCGGTAGAGGTGACGATAGGAGAACCTGTGGGGGCCATACTGCTCCTCCCATTCCTCCACCACTTCCGCGAACTTCCTCTGCCATCTCCACACCATAATCTGCCGGCGATGAGGACGAGCACGACGAGAACTGCACACAACAGGAGCGAGATGACTAGGAGCACAGATGCCTTCTTGCGAGGGATCGACAGATGAGGGAGATGTCGAAGTTCGAGAGGTGGTGCCCGACTGTCCAAGGAGAAGCTCCAGCCGAGTATGAAGTGGATCCCGGTGCCGGCTCCGTTCGTTGCCGTGAAACCGACGAATGTCTCCTTGGTCAACACAGACCTAAGGTTCACGGAGGTGGAGAGGAGGGTGGTTTGCGGTTGAGGCATGTCTACTGGCCATATGTCACCTCCATCTGCTTCTTCCAGCCATCGTACTCTAAAAGAACTTGGATAGCTTGAGAGATGGCAAGGGTCATGTTTTGTTTCTTAGAATTCTGGTCGATATAGGAAGCGGTCTCCGATACGTTCTATCGGAGATCGTTGATGTCGATCCCAACGTGGTTGCCGTCAATGTCGCGGAACTCGATGGTTTGGACCGTGTCGAACTCGACGGCGACGATGCGGCTGGTGGCTTTGCCCAGAATTGCTGAAGAGCCCAAGATGCTGGCTCGGCTGGCTTCCTGGGAGCGGGACAACAAGAACAGCAGAAGCATCGTTATTTCTTCTATTTTTATTTGAAAAATATTGCATCTGATTTTATACTCTATCACGTGGAAGTGTGTCGGATGGTGCGAGAGCGAAGGTGATGCCGTGGCCACTGTTGTCCTCGTACTTGGGTATTATTCCGATGATGAAGGAGGTGGAGAAGAAGGAAGTGATGTTGAAAGGTAAGCGAAAGAAGGCATGATGCAGAGCTTCCTTGGTGGTATCTGTAAGCTGCAAGACATCGGTGATCTTGGCGATGCCGGAGAGGACCAAGTTGGAGCTGCCAAAGCCATTGAAGAGGGAAGAAGAAGGCATGATGGGAGAACAAGAGATGAGTTGCTGGGGAGGGGAGGGAGATGAAAAGAGGAATAAAAGTCAATCGTTGGATTTCACGTGGTGGTTTGATTAACTCATTTTTAACCCAAGCAGGTTAACTTATGATGGTTCGATTTAACGGCAGGGTTCGAGGGGTAAGACGGAGCAAGTTTACAGGGTCGAGGGAGGAATTAGGTTGTTTCAAAGGTCGTGGAGGTAATTGACAAATATTATAAGGTCTGCCGGGTAAAAATCCCTAATATATAACTTTGAATAAGTTATTTAATGAAAGTGGTTTTACTTAATTTATATTTAAGATGCAAAAGCTAGGTTTTGGACTTTATTATCCAATATACTTGAATAAAATATTCATTTTATCTATTCTTTATAATTTTTATAATTTTATATTTTTATAATTTTGTAAATATTATTTAAAATATATGTACATAATTAGAATAGAATAAAATGTTGAAGAAAACACAAAAAATAAAAGAGTCTATATAAATACATAGATAAAATACCTATACTTATACTTATATAAAATATACATCTACTTATTTAAGTGTACAAATAACATCATAAAAGACAACAAAAATCTATTTATGTTATTAAAAACAAGTCATAAATATATAAATTACGAGAATAAAAGAATAAAAATACAAAATAAAAATAAAATAAACGTCATATAGGTAAATATACCTATAAATGAAACCCCAAAAAGTAACCTATAATAAATGGACCCATAAAAATAAATAAAAATTAGATTAAAATACTACATAAAAAATAATAAGAATTTTTTATTTTATAACCTAAGACTAATAAATTCATTTGATATTTATTATCCATTTAATAAGATATTTATGCCTTGCGTTTTTCTAGTTGGCCTACGTGGACCAACCAGGGTCATTCTTTTGTTGACCCAAGTCAGCCTATCCTTCCCTGACTTTGACGTCTGTCAGAGCCTCGAGACCCCAACTTCCTCGAATTTTCCAAGACGTACCATGCCTCCATTTACCTCGAGTCCTTCATAGATTTTGTTCAGATCATGATCACCATACTTTCCTACTTGTTAGATTTGCCTAATCAGCATTGAGCCACGAATAAATATCGATCAAATATTGAACAAACCTCTGTATATAAATAAATGACCCATTCATTCTTTCATTCCTTGATCCCTCTTTGAGCTCTGTAGTGCCTCCACCTGGTGCGTGTGAGTTTGCTGGTGACAAAGGCAGCTTCCCTGAGACTTGAAGCATCGCAGGAGGAGAGGAGGTCCAGGAAGTGCTCTGGAGATGTCCTGCTCTTTGGCATCCCGGCCATGTAAGAGCTGCAAATTTTTATTTCTTAGGTAGACTTTCTTTCTGTCATTTCAATTCCGTATTTAGTTTTATCATTAGATCAATAGGCTAGGTAAATTTTGAATTGGTTCGATCACCTGGAGTTCAACTCTAGGCCGTGGTCTGCCAATAATCACCTAGTTATCGACTCTCTCTCTCCACACCATTTCACTCCTTGGTCATGTCTCCATCGTTCCGCCTCATTTCCCCCCTTGAATCGAGCCTTGCTACGAGGAGATCGAAGCTCCATATTTCATCCTCATCGGAGTGCACCTACCTCGCCGTTCATGAGGTTTCAAACCTCCTTTTTTTGGCCAAGAGGACCCTCTTGATCCACCGAATCTTTTGTGCAGATCCAACCTCCCAGAGAACCACCAGGAGCCTCGATTTGAGGCATTTTGCACCTCCCAAGTCGCCTGAATCTCTAGCAACTCGCAAGTCTCCACCGATGAGATCTGGATCTTCTGGAGGTCCCTACTGATGCAGAATGGTCCAAGGAATCTATAGAGCCTTTTGGTGTGAAGATTGGTGCCCGGAATTACGTGGAATCGGAGATCGAGGCTCAGCCTCTCGGATGTTCTTCGTGTTCTTGCTGATGATCCATATGCTGTCAGATCAGGAGGCCTCTCTAGTTCTAATCTCCACCTTTGGTTCAAGACTGAAGCGACATGCAACCTCAGCAATTCGATGCGCTTTAGTAAAGATCATCAACCGTCAGATGGAGCGCAACTACAAGTAGTTTGCACCGTACACCCTCTATTTCTTTTATTTATTTTAGTACCTAAATATTCATCTAGAGTGTAAATAGTCTTGTAAAATTTGCATATAGCCTCCCTTGCTTTTGTGTATTTACGCACATATCCATTCCAGCTCAACTTACGTGGGTTGCCTTGTGAGTTGGGTATTTTGCGCTACATTTCATTTTAATACATAAAATTATATATTCAATGCTAGAAGTTTTGGAAAAATTGTAGAAAGGACCCGATTTGTATGTATTTACAAAAATGCCCTTCTAGGGCATTTTAATATATTTATTTTACATAAAAATTATATGTATGCCCTTGGATTTTGTAAAGGGGTCCTAGAATGAATGATATGTTTACTTTAATTATAAATAGGTCCTTGCTAGTACCTTGAATTTTATTTTCTTGTTTATTTTGTTAAACATATTACCTATTTGTATTTTATTTTGTAAAATTACACTTAATTGCCATGAATAACATATTTTCATGCTATGGTTTTTAATTTGCATTTATTGTATTTTGTATATTTATTAAAATTCAAACAATGAGCATTAATTCCCTGTTTAGATTTAAAAATACCATGCACTATCTATGTGTATACATATTCATATATATTATCTATATGCGTATATTATGTGCTAATATATTTATATGAATATATATTTTTATTTATTTTTAAAAAATAAAAAATAAAATAAAAATTTTCAAAATTTAAAATGTAAAAATTTAAAATAAAAATATAATATATAAACTTTTTGCTTTTTATTGTTTTTCTTTTTTATCTCCCTACCTATATGTATATATATACTAATATATATCTCTCTCTTAATAATAATATTATTAAATTACTTGTTTACATTTATGCACTATTACTTTGATTGAAAAAATATTTAAATCCTAAAACCCACATAAAAATTCTTAAAAGGAAAGTATGTACATAACTCACATTGATTGGAAATAATCATAGGCTACCTAGTTTTCTCTCTATTGTTAGATCTCTACATGCTTCCATGCTATACATTTTTGTTTGTAGAGTATAATAAATTGTGCTTCACATTTTTGGATTTTCATTGCTTATTTTTACATTGAGGGTACTTGTTGATTTGATGATTTGAGTGCTCGACGCTTAACGACTGTGGTCCTGCCTTGTGTGGACCACAAGACCAGTACAAAAGACGATCTCATCAAATGACACCATTGCTGGGAAGCAACGTGTGTATCCTAATTTGCATATATTTTTCTTTTTTATTTATCAATTCATTTATTCATTCATTTTCTTGTAAAAAATTTCTTTCTCTTTCTTACTTGTATATATTTCATTGCTTATTTAGATTATTTGATTAATTGTTCTAATGCACCAATTTTCTTGTATTTTTTTGTGAGGGCTTGCTATGAGAGGACGATATCTTAGGAGGACAATGTAGAAGAATAAGGTAGATACCGATCTTCCTCTCACGACCAGTTGGAGAGGCAAAAAGTATGGCAAGGAGACCAATTAGCCTAGATTTTTAGTTTAAAATTTTATTTTACTTTGATGAGATAGAGAGTGATTCATATATTCATTATTTATTATAATAATTATGGACTTGGACACTACTCTACACAATGAGGCCTAGGGCCCGGGTGATTGTTCACATGGGGGCCTCGTCGTGGTTTTCTCATGTTTTCACCTCTTTGTTTTATTTATTTCCCTACGATTTGAGTTTTCCGCCTTTCTTTTTATTTGTTTTATGTGCATGGAGCGCCTAGACTTTAGGTTTTCTTGTATTGGTAATTAGGTCCAAATCCTAACAAGAATTATGTGCATATAGTCTCTTACATTTGGATCCAGTCAAATGAATAATCGTTAGTTATTTGGACATAAATCCATGCGTCGAAAAATGCCTCATTCAACACTAGCAGGACTCGTTGTGGCAGGAACTAAGAAGTCTCCAAGACCAGAAGCTAGGATTTATTTCTGAATAATTATCATCTGGTTCTTCACGACTAATATTATCTACCATTGATTATGTTGATTGCACACCATCATGTAGATAGGTTTAAAAATTCTGTTTTGCATACCGCATGGAGAGAGCTGGGAAGCACTGTTAGTATTTCAACTATACATGCTCATTAAATTCAATGATGAGATTTCCATCATCGAATCGACTTGCATGATTTTTTCGTCATCTTCCTCTGATTTTGAGAACTTAAGAATTAAACGAAAACCTACGAAATTGTTAGATGCTTGTATGTAAAATATCAAAAAAAGGAAAAAAAATCCAAAAATCTAAAACAAGGGGACTGCTAAATAAACTTGAATCTTAATTAAAATTTGTAATGGAGTTCATTGCTTTGGGTTCATAAATCCTTCATTGTCTTCAGGTACCTTAGGAGGGGACCAAAACACCTCCCATGAGTGAGGTGCGACCCAATAAGGATTAGAACCCAAAACCTAGTTTGTTAGTGTCTTGTGTATCTCTTGAATTTTCAAAGTATTGGTGCTTCTATTGTACATGACCAAGCAGGGCACTATTAGCGATGGAGTTCCCGCCTTGTGTGGAACATCGACTTGGTCTGAAGTACTGAGCATAGGCCGTGCTATCACAGGTGTGTCTGTCTCATCGGTTTATTTTCGAGTAGGTTCTTGCATGCTCACAGGTGATTCTTGCAAGCGAGGTCTGAAGTAGTGGTTTCGCCTATCGGTTTCCTCGCTCTTATTCTTTGGCTGAGTAGGGACCCATGAAGGGTTACAAGGACCTCAAAAAGTGCATACCACATGTTACAAAGGAGGAGGTACTTTTCCGACAATACTCTCACTCCTACAGGGTTGGCGTACTAAGGACTTGTTAAAAGATATGACTAAAATAACAAATCTAAAAATGAAAGATAAAAATAGCAGATTCTTTACGGATTCACATTGTGTTGAGTTGGTGAACCCAATTTTTTATTGTGTTTGTATGGATCTAGATTAAGGTCCATAGATCAAATCCCGTGTACCTACGCAAATTTCGTTATATTTGTATCCTCTTTGATCCCCTGCTCGTTTTCGAGCCTTTCTACTATGTTACACTCCTTTTTATTCTTTGTTGACCATCATATCCTTATTCTTACATCGATCCTCTTTTGCTTCATGATGTCGATCCATGGAAGGTTTAGTCAGGATTTTGATGATACCTTCATTGATTTCATGGACTCGGCGTCGTCAATAATTCAAGGCAATTCCTGAGAACCTGATTCGGACCTTGCAAACTGATATCTAGAGTCCTCATCCTTTTTTCACTTTCCTTTATCTCCAAATAAACTATGACTATTCTTGTCCCAATTATGCCCATTGTGAATGGAGGTCGATTTCAGTCTACATATTTTACTCAGTTCACAACCATATGGGATTGACCCTAATCTCAGACTCATAACGACAACTAGCATTCAATTTCAAGTTGTCTGATTGGAATTCTCTTACATTGCAGATAGAAGCCAATCCCAGTCCTGGATCCTAATATGGAATTCATCTCTTCAGATTCAAAACCTCAAGATGGCTCCTCAAGGAAAGGGCAAAGCGTAGCAGCTGCCCCAGCCAGAGAAGGGTCAAGTGCCCGACCAGAACCAGGTGAACTCTCAGTTGCTGGATTCCATCCAAGCCATCCAACAACAACTAACAGAAGAATCCCTGGTCCATACTGCATTTCAAGATATGCAAAATAACTTAAGGAATAGACCTAGGTGAGGAGGAGGAAGAAATGAGGATTCACCCCATAACAATTCATATTAGGAAGAAGAAGAGCCAAGGAATGAGAACCCCAAACTAATGCTGAAAGAAACATATAATCTTGGGGACAACCAGATGACCGATTGGATTCACATCCCATATGTGCACACTCACTTTGAGATGAAGCCTCATTTCCTTGCTCTTTTATCCCCATTCCATGGGAATACCAATGATGAACCATACATTTACCTGCAACAGTTCTCTCGCATCTATAGAACTACCCACTACCCTGACATTCTATTAGGTGTAGTGAAGATGACTGCTTTCCCCTTCAGTCTATAGGACAAGGCCCAGTACTAGGTCAATCATATGGGAAAGGTCGAGATGATATTAGAGGAACTCAAGTCTTCTTTCACAGGTTCTACCTCTCGGTCGACTCAACTAGATGCGAGCCAGGATTAGTAACTTTTCTCAGGAAGCTCACGAGTCCATTTATGAAGCATGGGAATGATTCACTGATCTACAAGAAAAGTGCCCCCCCCATGACATACCGAGGACCAACTTGGTCCAACACTTCTTCATGGTCCTGAATGTCCCTCTGGTAGAATCCCCCTTTCTGATAAGCAAGAGGTGAAATTCCTTACCTTTTCGGCCTTTCCGGGCCTTTTTTCCATTCTCTAAGCTTCTTATGATAGAATATCTTCTCCTTGATTTCCTTGCCCATCTTGAATAACTTAGCCACGTACGGTTTCACAAGGGGCCTATTCTCTTCACTAATTCGCTTTCTAAACCAATGGGCAAGGAAGGGAGCAATTCGGTCTCGAGATAAAGACAATTGATGCTGCCTGTAGGGGATCCCACTTTAACATGGATGAAGATGTAGCCTGACAGATTTTTGAAGAAATGAACAAAGGAGGGTCTGCCCTCTCTTCATCCTGTGCTTATCAGAGACAATCTCAGGTCCTCCACAAGCTAGAACATGTGGCAACATCCCGCAAGGTAGAGAGAGATGAGAGCTCCAACCTCAGCATCATTTGGGGCCATCTCTCTAAGGTTGACATTATCGAGAAGCGATCACAAGATCTTGAGAAGCCTGTTGTGATCGAACAGAGGATGCAATACTTGGATAAGGTGGACTAAATCACCAAGCAGTTGGAGCTGCTTATGAGCACCATCATCTCATGCCAGTCGGTGACACCATCATTAGAGATTCTTGATTAGAAAAAAGAATAGACATCACCTCTATAGTAGCCTCAACATAGTCCATAGTAGCTGATGATCCAACATGTGTATTATGTGCAAGCGCCAGAGCAGGCCCCGCTGCATCAACAGATAGTAGTCTACCAACCATACTACCTACCATCTTCTGATCTAGCATTCTCGTCGCCACCCCTGATCCGAGAAATCAATGGTGTCTGGAGAAATGATGCATAACTTGCCTGTCCTATTGTATAACCCCAAGGCCAGCCACTAGACAATCAGTCGTACCACCAACCTTAGGGTGGTGGCTTTGTACAATCCTATCATCCTCCACCTTAGTATCAACATCACATGTCTCCTCAATACCACAATAATAGGAAACAATCATAGTAGTATCCGCAGCCACCGTACCATCCGCACCAACCATACCACCAATACGCGTTTGCACCTCAGCAACAGTATCCTCCTCCTCCATATCAACATCGATATCAACTCCCTCCTTCTCAGAAATATTACCAACAACAATAGTCTCATGATCCATATCCGCTACCCAGCATGAGAAGCACGCTGGACCTTCCGAGGTGGTTCCCATGAACTCGAGCCTTGATTGCTTGGCCTAACTGGTAAAGGGTATAGCAGAAATGACAAATAAGCTGGACGACCTGATGACCACTAAAACTTCAATTCTGGTCTAAGTCAAAGTAAACCAAATAATTTTAAGAGAAATAATCAGGTAGAATGTGATGTCTCGTTTGTGTTCGTAGGTCCCACAAAAGGAGTTATGTACAATTTATGATTATTAAAAAAAATTAAGACTATTCTGTTTTAAGCAAGTTATTTTAGTTGCATAAGTGAATGGTATTTATTCTATGTGCTTATGTTAGAATATAATCAATACATTTCTCATTAAGTATGAACATGCCTGTAATATATTATGCACTCAACTTAGAACTCTGTTTCTGTCAGAATGGATAATATTTATAGTTTAGAATATAGAACAAGGATAAATGATGCATATGCATACATTTGGATAAAATTATAAAAAATGATACAACCAATCAGAAAATCATATATTATATGAAGCTATAGGAGAAGATATGACATGTGAGAGGTGAGGGAAACCATACAAGCATGATCTTTCCAATATAGTATTTCAATGATAAAAAGAACAGTAATCAAATCAAAAGTAATACAGAGCAGTGGTACCCCGATACACATATTCACAGTATTTCAATTCCGATCGCATTAAGTTCCCGGATAGCGGCATTCTTCCGACTTGTCGTGAGTCCGAGAAGAGAAATATGACATTCAGATTCAATCACCACAGATGTCACCAATTTCATTAATTTTCATATTATATCCCAAGAAGAGAAAAAGCATATATCATATTATGTATGAACAATAAATTTTTATGACTAAAATTGGTTCTCATACAGAGCCATGGCATCCCGACCAGACCAGGAGGACTGACCAACTAGCACACATACTGACTACTCTTATCGAGCTTTCCATGTTCTATTTGATTCTGGTGCGATGCATTCTTTTCTTGTTCCAAGGCTACAAGCTTCTTTAGGTAGAGTCGCAGAGACTCTCTATTCTCCATTTCACATCCGAGGGCCAGGTGGCCAATTGTTTATCATTTCCCTGATAGTCTGGCACTTGCCAGTATTAATTGGCGGTGACAAGATGATCGCAAATTGTCTACTCCTACAGCTTGATGAGTTCGACTTGATTTTGGGTATGGATTGGTTATATGATTATCATGCACTTGTTGGTTGCTTTAGGAAGACAATTGTCTTCAGGATTCCAGATTTACCTGAGTTCATTTTTGAGGGTACTTTACATGACTCCAAAATTGGGTACATTTCTGTGTTCAGAGCTCAACGACTTGTTGATCAGGGTTGTGATTCATACCTTGCATTTGTTCGGAAGGTATTTCATCAGGAGCCGATGATACAAGACATCCGAGTAGTATCAGAACACCTAGATGTGTTTCCAGATGAGCTACTAGGATTGCCTCATGAGAGGGGGATCGAGTTCGAGATCACATTGCTACCAAATACACAACCGATCTCTATGGCACCATATCGCATGGCACCAGCTGAATTGAGGGAGCTGAAGGTGCAGTTACAGGAGTTACTTTTTGGGATTCGTGAGACCGAGCACTTCACCTTGGGGTGCTCCGGTTCTATTTGTCAAGAAGAAGGATGGATCCATGAGGTTATGCATTGATTACATGAAGCTGAATAAGTCGGTAAAGAACCTTTATCCTTTGCCACACATCGATGATTTATTCGATCAGCTCCAGGGATCTTCCATTTTCTCGAAGATCGATCTTCGCTCAGGCTACCATTAGCTGAGAATTAGAGAGTCTGATATTTCAAAGACTGCTTTCAGGGCTCGCTATGGACACTACGAGTTTGTGGTGATGCCATTTGGGCTCACCAATGCACCTGCAACTTTCATGGATATGATGAACATGATCTTCCGTCCATATTTGGACAAATTTATGGTGGTGTTCATTGATGATGTGCTCATATATTCTCGATGATCTACGGATTGTCTTCGATACATTATGGGAGCACAAGCTATATGCCAAGTTGAGCAAGTGTGAGTTCTGATTATCCCAGGTCTCATTTCTGGGGCATGTCATTTCTGGAGCAGGCATCGCAGTTGATCCTACAAAGATTGAGGCAGTTATGTCTTGGGAGCAGCCCAAAACAGTTACACAGATTTGGAGCTTCCCCGGGCTAGCATGCTATTACAGACACTTCGTCAACGGATTTTCACGCATTGCTCGCCCTTTGATACGATTGACACAGAAGGGAGATCCATTCATTTGGGACGATTCATGCGAGCAGGCCTTTAGTACACTGAAGGAGCAATTGACTGCAACACCTATTCTTTCTCTTCCTTCAGGCATTCAGGATTATGCAGCCTATACATATGCATCTGGAGAAGGTCTAGGAGCAGTACTGGTGCAGCGAGGCCAAGTGATTGCGTACGCATCATGACAGTTGAGACCGCATGAGTGGAATTATCCCACCCATGATTTGGAATCGACGGCAGTTGTCTTCACTCCGAAGATCTAGCGACATTATTTATATGGAGTGAATTTCGAGATTTTTACTGATCACAAGAGCCTAAAGTATATCTTTGGTCAAAAGGAGCTGAACATGAGACAACGCAGATGGCTCGAGCTACTAAAGGATTATGATTGCACGATCTCTTACCATCCCGGTAAGGGAAATGTGGTGGCTGATGCACGTAGCAAGAGAGCTCATGCTGAGGGTACGACAAACTGGCTATATACATGGGAGATGCTTGCAGCTTTGACTGATTGGCATCCTTAGGAGAGCGCATCCATTTCTACAGTCGTACCTCCACGATTCAACAGCTTGTTGGATCGCATTGTCGAAGGCCAGAAGAAAGATCCTTGGATTCGAGATCGTTATATTTGCGCCATCAAGGATGAGGTTGATGATTTTGTGGTGACAGAGTCCATTTTATGGAAGGCGGGATGGGTCATTGTGCCCAATGACGACCAGTTACGCAGAGACATACTTGATGAGGCACACAGTTCACGGTTATCTATCCATCCAGGTAGCACGAAGATGTACCGTGATCTGTGTCGACATTTCTGGTGGGATGGAATGAAGTGCGAAGTGGCGCAACATGTCAGCAGATGCATGACCTGTCAAATGGTCAAGGCTGAGCACAGGAGACCACTAGGATTTCTGCGGCCTCTCCCCATTCCCGAGTGGAAATGGGAGAGCATTTCTATGGATTTTGTCATGGGATTGCCGAAGACACCGGATGGCCATAATTCCATTTGGGTCATTGTTGATAGGTTGACCAAATCAACCCATTTCATACCTGTCAACACGACTTACACTCCATCCAGATTAGCCAAACTCTATGTGTAGAATATCATTAGGCTACATGGTATACCACGAGAGGTGGTGTCTGACAGGGATTCGAGATTTACATTGCATTATTGGCATCAGTTCATGTCAGCACTACAGACAGAGCTGAAGATGAGTTCTGCTTATCATCTGCAGACAGATGGACAGAGTGAGCGCACCATACAGACATTAGAGGATTTGCTTCGCGCATGCTCTTTGGAGTGGAAAGGGTCCTGGAAGGACCATCTACCATTGGTGGAATTCATATACAACAATAGTTATCATTCCAGTATCGGCATGGCACCATTCGAAGCCCTATACGGGTGGAGATGACTCACACCTCTCAGTTGGCGTAAAGTAGGTGATCATGCTCTCTATTCCGTAGAACTCTTGGAGGATACTGCGAGAGCTGTTGATCTTGTGAGACGGAGGCTTCTAATGGCACAAAGATGCCAGAAGAGTTATGCGGACCGTCGGAGAAGAGATTTGGAGTTTCAGGTATCCAATACTTTCCTCTTGCTCCTTTTGCAAATTTAAATAGACCTCATACTAATAACATCCCTATAAATTACAGGTGGGAGATTAAGTATTTCTCCGTGTATCTCCCATGAAGGGAATTCAGAGATTTGGTGTTCGTAGCAAGTTGGCGTCGCGATATGTTGGACCTTTTGAGATTCTTGCTAGACTGAGGAAGGTGGCATACTGAGTAACACTCCCTCCACATCGTTTAGCTATCCATGATATATTCCATGTACCCAACTTGAGGAAATATGTCCATGACCCTCGACATATCATCAGTTACAAGAATCTAGACATGGAGCCTGATTTGACATACGAGGAGAAGCCAGTATAGATACTTGACCGTGCTGTGAAGAAGCTTCGCAACAAGGAGAATCCATTGGTCAAGGTGTTGTGGCACCGACATGGCGTTGGTTGCTTTGTCTAATGCTGTTAATTTCAAGAGCAGTAGGACCTTTCCTCCGTTTGCCCCAATCAAGGGAAGGAATAAAGCTTCATCTGGTGAATTATCATCTTCTGCATCAGCTGTGCCAACTGTAGTTCGAGTGAGGAAGAATAATAAGAAGGAGGAGCCATGCTAATTGTCAGTCACCACTATCTTTGTCAGTAGAAATAATAAAAAAATCAGAAAAATAAAAAAAGAACAAAATGAAGATCACAGTCGAAGTGAAGCCGCGCCAGCCATGGAGGAGACATCACCAATAACCAATCCAATGCTAACCGACAGAGCGGAGACTGCCATTTTTACATGTCCACCAACAACAACACCACCATTTATAGACTATACACCTTTTTGTAGTTTGGATGTATATAATATAGGTGACAAGAAATCTATTGTAAATACGAACAATGCTTTTGATTTCAATTATGTAAATATTCCTTTTCCTGATGCAATAGAAAAATCCAAAAAAGTTACAAAAAGAAAAAGTGCATTATCTGATCCATGTGTTGTGGTTATTCTGAAGAATTTGATGTCGAGCTACCAACGATGCAATCCATGGAATACATGCCCATTCTGAAGAAGGGCTTAAAGGGAGAATGTACTGACAAGCGTCGGTCAAATCACAATAACAAACAACAACAAGTAGAGAAGCACGTCCTTACAATGGCTACAATTGCATCCATCAACAACCTCCCACAGAAGAAACCAGACAAAGGAGCGCCTTTAATCAGGTGCGATATTTTTAACCAAGTCTTCAAGCGAACTCTTCTTGATAGTGGTTCTTCCATTAACCTAGTGATCTCATCATTACTACAAGAATTCATGTTGCATCAACTTAAGAAAACACATATGATCCTTTAGTTCATTGATCGATCCACCAAGCGAATGGTTTGTTGGAAGACACTATTATAAAGGTGCATGACATGGAGTTCTTATTGATTTTGTAGTCCTTGATATGGACTCCCCTACACCATTACTCTAGACCCCAATTATCCTTGGATGACCATTTTTACGAACTACAGAGGTTGTGGTTGACTATGGTCTGGGAAGATCACGTTCAGCTCAACCAGGAACATAGTTACCATAAACATGGTTAGTGATCTAAAAGTCGTATCTGATGAAAGTCATGCAACACCACCTGAAGGATACTATGCCTTTATTGCAGACATAAGAGATACAAAACTCTCTTTGAATGACACATGGACCCCCCTCATGAGGAGAACTAGGCAAGCACAGTCGACATAAGCTTCGATATCACTTGGGAGACATATTCCAATTTGCTGATGCATCTATTTGATTTAGAAGATTCATGCTAGTTCGAACATGATGACTTCATTGCAGATTTGTTCGGCACATTATCAGTTGAACCACAAGTCACTAAGGTGAGAAGTACCTCCAAATTTTTAGTAGATCATCCACCCACCATCATAGTTTCTAAAGTAACTGAGAAGCAGACCGCATCAGAACCCGAATTGAAGCCACTTTAAGTAGGCTCAAGTATGCCTTCCTTGCAGGTGTAAAAAATATGTATCTGGTTATCATCAGCAATAGGCTAACCCTGATCAAGAATCTTGACTTCTTAAGGTTTTAGAGAAAAATCGCAAGGCATTTGGTTGGCACGTATGATACCTCCGTGGGGTAAATCCTGCCATGTACTCACACCATATTTACTTGGAAGAAGATGCCAAGTCATCCTGAGAGTTTCAAAGAAGACTGAACCCAAATATGCGAGACGTGGTCATGAAAGAAATCATGAAATGTTGTGACACAGGCTTCATTTATCCCATCTCTGATTCAAAATGGGTAAGCTCTCTTCATGTAGTTCCAAAGAAATTTGGGCTTACCATGGTTACAAATGAAAGCGGAGAGGAGATTTCTACTTGGGTATTGACATCGTAACGCACATGTGTTGACTACCGTTGCCTCAATGCAGCAACAAAGATGGACCACTTCCCCTTTCCTTTTATTGATCAAGTACTGGAAAGATTGTCGGCAAGGAGTTCTTATGCTTTTTGGATGGGTACTCCGGGTACAACCAAGTGGCAGTCATTCCCGAAAATCAAGAGAAAACTATCTTCACTTGCCCTCTCAGCACCTATGCTTTCAGGAGAATGCCCTTTTGTCCGTGAAATGCACCTGCCGCATTCTAGAGATGCATGCTTGCAGTTTTTGTTGCTATGGATGGCAGTTTTCTTGAGGAATTCATGGATGACTTCTCCGTTTATGGTGACAACTTTGATTCTTGTCTTCAACACCTAGACAAAGTACTTTAGAAATGTTGACAAGTCAATCTCATACTATCTCAAGAGAAAAGTCAATTCATGGTTACAGAGGGGATTATAATGGGTCATGTCATTCCAAACATGGTATGGAAGTCAACCTGGCAAAGGTGAATGTGATTGCCAATCTAGATCCACCTTAGACTTAGAAATGTGAGGTCATTCCTGGGGCATGTGGTTTCTACTAGAGATTCATCGGAGATTTCAGCTGTATCACCTGACCTCTCACAGAATTGCTGTGGAAGGAGATCGAGTTTAATGTTGATCAGCAGGTTCTCCTTTCATTCAATTAAGTAAAGGAGCTAATCACTCAAGCTCTAGTCCTACAACTGCCTGATTTGTTTCTTCCTTTTGACATCATGACAGATGTGTTAGACTTTGCAGTTGGGGCTGTTCTAGGATAAAGGAAAGACAAGATACCTTATGCCATTCACTATGCTAGCAAAACATTAGATTAAGCTCATAGAAATTACACTGTCACAGAAAAAGAATTGCTGGCTATGGTATTCACCCTTGAGAAGTTCAGATCCTATCTACTTGATCTAAAGTTACCATCTATACATACAACTCTGCTATCCAGTACTTACAACAGAAGAATGATGCCAATCTTAGACTGATCAGGTGGATCCTTCTCCTCTAGGAGTTCGGTTTGGAGATTAAAGTCAAGCTTGGGGTTCAGAATGTGGTAGCAGATCACCTCTCTAGAATTTAACAACAACAAACTCCACTGAGCAGTGCACCCATCACAAACACCTTTCCTGATGACATTCTGGCTGTAGATTCACTCCCTTGATATGTCGATATTGTGAACTACCTCATTTCCGATGTAGTCCTGCAAGATTGGACAAATATCAAGAAGGAAAAATTTCTATCCCGAATCTATTTATACCAATGGGAATATCCACTTCTATTAAGGGATGGAGCATATGGCATTTGGAGACGGTGTATCCCTCAAGAGGAGAATCATAGTGTCCTTGAGCATTGTCACTCGCTGGAATCTAGTGGACACCACTCTAGAGATATAATGCCATCAAAAGTACAATAGTGTGGCCTTTGGTGGCCGACACTATTTAAGGATGCTACAACATTTGTGATGAACTGCACTGTCTGTCAGAGATTGAGAGGCACCCTTACAGCTAAAGATTCAATACCCCTGATGTTAATTTAGATTTCAGATGCATTCTATGCTTGGGGCATTGATTTCATGGGACCCTTTCCCAACCGTCAGGGATTTTGGAACATCCTTCTCGCCGTTGACTACATGAGTCACTGGGTTAAAGCTATCCCCTCTTGAGACCGTGACAACTGTATAGTTTGTCAGAATCCGAGAGAGAACATCATTTCACGATTCGGGATTCCAAAGATTCTGATATCAGATGAGGGTAGTCACTTCATTAATAGAGAGGTCAGAAAATAAGCGGAAGAGTACGACATCGAGCACTGAGTCACATTTCCTTATCATCCTTATACCAATGGCATGACATAATTTTCAAATAGAGAAACCAAGACGATTTTGTAGAAGCTAGTGAAGCCCAGCAGAAAGAATTGGTCCCAACTCTTGGACTCCGTATTTTGGGCATACAGAACCTCTAACAAGTCTCCCTTCATGTCGCCCTAACATCTCATGTATGGAAAGTCATGCCATCTGCTCATACCGATCCATAAATCATTATGGGCAATCAATATCTGCAACTTGGACTCACGAAAAGGTAGTCAGAAAAGAAAAGAGGATCTGAACAAGCTCATGGGATTCCGAGACTATGCTTATGATAACACA
The DNA here is from genome assembly GCA_037367405.1 of Ottelia alismoides. NCBI lineage: Eukaryota > Viridiplantae > Streptophyta > Magnoliopsida > Alismatales > Hydrocharitaceae > Ottelia > Ottelia alismoides. The sequence goes on along the minus strand of JAZKJV010000720.1, from coordinate 217,168 downwards.
TTGATGTACAAAGAGAAGGTTAAACACTTGCATGATCAACACATCAGATGAAAGACCATCAAGACTGGACAGAAAGTGTTGCTATTTGACAAAAAGTTGAAGATATACTCCGGCAAATTAATGAGTAAATGGACGGGGCATTCATAGTGAAAGAATTGCAAGCCAACGGAAGCAACATGATATCATATTTGTCAGCTAACACACAACCATTCATCATCAACGGTCAGTTACTGAAGCCGTACCTTGAGCATGGTACTTTCTTGGTTATTGCCGACTCAGTTCAAGTGATATGCAATGAAGAAGCCTCCACAATTTCAACAACATCGAAAGATTCATATAACGTTCCCAAAAAACATTTCCTCTAGTTTTCTTCTATTTGGTTGCATGTTCTATTTTCTGCTTTGTTTTCCTCACTCATCGCTTCTATACTTAGGATATGCTTCATCCTAACTATAGGTGGGATGAGCGATCATATATGTTCATTCTTTGATCTCCTCACATGTCTTCTCTCCTATTGATATTTTCTATCTATACTTAAGGATATCCTACCCTAAGTATAGGAGGAGGCATATCGAGTTGTTATTTGTTTATTTCCACCCTCGACCCTCCCTACCATGTGTACAATCTGCTATATTTAGGATTATTTGATCCTAAGTATAGGGGGAACATTCAACTTTTTTGTTGTTTATTATTCTTTAGTTGTTGTAGTACAGGATCTCTTATACTTAGTATGAGTTATGTCTTTTTTCTCTTCGATCTAAGAGGACATATCTCAACCTAAGTATAGCAATGTTATATATACAATGTGTATACTTTAGCCATAACTCGTACTTTCGTATTTTTAATAACCATGGCTAAAATACAGTTAATTAAGTGTAAATAACATACTTGTATAAAATCCATTAAAACACTTTGCATATAGCGATTAATAAATCAGGAAAAAGTTTTGAAAATATTTGAAAAATAGTTTGGAAAATTCTTTGAAAAAGCTTTTAAAAACTGCTTGGAAATGTTTTGCAAAATGTTTTTAACATTTGTAAAATTGTTTTGTTTTTAAAAATTTATTTCTTTGTTTGAATTAAAAAGTTTTGAAAATCTATTTGAAATGTTTGAAAAATGGTTGCAAAAATATTTTGAGAAATCTTTATATACTTTTGAAAAAAATCTTTACAAAGTGATTTTCAAACTTTGTAAAATGATTTTAAAAGTTATTTGTCAAATTAGTTTGCAAAATAATTTTTTCATAATGTTTTCAGAAAATCTTTTCAAATTATTTGAGAACTATGTAAGTAATTTATACAAATAAAGATTCTTTACAAACCTTGTATAGACAATCCTGTAAATTCTGCTAACCCAACCCCTGTAAATAAAAGGATGTACACCTGTGTAAATAGCTGCACATGCTACCTCTTTGTTCCTAAAACCTTCTATTTTCGAAAAATCCCTAAAAATTTGCAAAATCGAAAATCCCAAAAACATTTGCAAAAAACTTTTCAAAAAATTGCATATTTCAAAAATTTGTAAAAAGTTGAAAATTAGAAAAATGCATCACAAAAATATTTTTCTTGCATATAGAATTCACATTTTTCATAATAAGTTAGAAAATTGAACATGTCCAAATATAGTGTGAAGATTAGAGCTTGGAATAGACCTCAATGCACTTAATTTCAGAGGAACCCATTGAAAACTAGAAGTGGATATGTTTCAGGCCACCATGATTTTTTTCTTTAGGTTCCATAAAACTATGTTCATGAGTCAATTAATGTGCTTAAATAGAACTCTTCATATCATCCGTAAGACTCTTGAAACTATGAATTAACTGAAAACCTCGCATCTAGCACTTAGCTCAACTCAGATGGATTGTTGAAAAAACTTGGAGTCTAAGTCGGGATGATGCAAGGCTGCTTCCTCAAGGGTGGCTTAGGAACCATTCTCAGGGATTGCTGATGAAGGTACTACAATCCACTTCTTTTGGTAACAATGGTATCTAAATGTTGGAGATGGATTGAGACAATGCTTTGGACGAGGAATGGTCTACCGACGCAACTTTTTCCAAGACCCCAAAAGATGGGTGGAACAAAAATATGCTATATCCACTGGGGCACAAGAAAGAATGCAAAAGCTATACAAAGTCAACGAAAATATCCAAAGAATCCTATACAAAAAATTCTACAAAAATTTGAGCTTCAGAAAAAGCTTGCTTCTTGGTGAAGAATTGATATACTAACCGACTTCATAAGGGAATGAAAACTACACTAGTTCATTTACACTTCTTTTTCCATTCTTATAACTTCTTCCCCATTTAGTTGTTAAGATCGAGAGCACCTAACCTTAGAAGGGAATATCTGTCTCCACGAGGACGAGTTACCATGAGAGCAGATGCCTTGATGGTTCAACGATTTTGTTTGGGAAGAGCTGAACAAATTCACACACATGGTTCTATCATTTCAAGGTAGGAAGAGTATGTGACTGAGAGGATGGTTCTGACCTGGCTATGAATTGAACTGAATGATAGAAGTATGGAACCTAAGGGCTATTATGTCACATTTCCTAACGTCCATGTGGTTCCGAACACTCCATTAATCCAAGCGCATTCTCTGAGACCCAAACTTTGTTTATTAAGACTATTTTAAAAGTCAACAATTATTCCAAGTCGTTTCTTTTTCTTTTTTTCTTTTAATTTTCTGCACTCATTGTGTAAGTGTTTTCTAGGGACTAGCAAAGGCAAGTGTAGGGGGTGATGAATCTCCATTTCATCACCTTTATTCTTTCATTTTGGCATATAAACCCTAGCTAAATACATGTAAATATCATTATTTTGCACAAATTAACATTCACTATTTATTGTAGCGATTGTATAAATTATAATGTTTAAAGCTAAAATAAAGGAAGAATGAAAGAAAAGAAAAACAATAAAATGCCAAAGGGATTTTATGACCCTACACCTCGAGACCAAGTGAAGAATTGAGTTGGTTGGAATAAATTAGGGGGAGATAAGGCCTAGAAGCACTTTAAAAACCATATTATTTTATTCATTAACAATTCATTTTTGAGACCCATTTTATTCTCGATTATTTATACCTCAAATAAATAAAATTTGTACATGAAGGTTGTATAAAAAATTGTATAAAAAATACAAAATTTACTTCACACAAAAATAATACCCACTGTACATTTTATACTCATAATAAAAAGATAAAACCCAAACTTCCCACACCATATCATCTCGATAAAAACTCAAAATGAATTAAAATCACCTTTAACTGTATGTAACTTTTAATAAGCTATTTAATGAAGGTGGTTTCACTTAATTTGGAGTTAAGATGCAAAAGTTAGGTTTTTGGACCCCTACTGTACAATATACCCGAATAGAATATTCATTTTATCTATTCTTTATAATTTTTATAATTTTATAAATATTATTTAAAATACATGTACATATTTATAATTGAATAAAACACTAAAGAGGACACAAAAATAAAATAGTCCATATAAATACTTAGATAACATACCTATACTTATACCTATATAAAAATAATTATATTTATTTAGTTATAAAAATGACATCACAAAAATACAACTAAAATCTATTTATGTATATAAAAATAAGCTATAAATATATAAATTATGAGAATGAAATAATAAATCAAAAATACAAATAAAAAATAAAATATACATAATATAGGTAAACATACCTATAAATAAAACCCTAAAAGTAACCTATAATAAATGAACCCATAAAAATAAATAAAAATGCATAAAAATACTATATAAAATAATAAGTATTTTTTATTTTATAATCTAAAATTAATAAATTTATTTATTAATTATTATTCATTTCACAAGGCATTTCTACCTAGCTTTTTTCTGGTTGGTTCACGTGGACCAACCATAGTCATTCTTTTGTTGACCTAGGTCAACATGCCTTCCCCGCCTCTGATGTATGTTAGAGCCTCGAGACCCCCACATCCTCGAATTTTCTAGGCCACCCTGTGCCTCCATTTTCCTCGAGTACTTTATAGATTTTGATCACATCCCGATCGCCATCCTCGCCTACTCGTTAGATTCGCTTGAATTGCATTATGCCATGAATAAATCTCGATCAAAGATCAACTGAAACTTTATCTATAAATAAAGAACCCATTCATTCTTTCATTCCTTGACCCTCTCTGAGCTTTGTAGTGCTTCGAGACAGTGCGTGTGAGTTTGCCAGTGAATGAGGCTGCTTCCTCGAGGCTTGAAGCATCGCAACAAGAGGAGAGGAGGTCCAGGGGGCGCTCTGGTAGCGTCCTACTCCTTGGCTTCTCGGACAGGTAAGATGTGCACATTTTCATGTCTCAGATAGACTTTGGTGCACATTTTTATTTCTTAAGTAAAATTTCTTTTTGTCACTTCAATTCCGCATTTAGTTTTTTCATTATATCAATAGGGTAGGTAAATTTCGAATTAGTTTGATCGCCTGGAGATTGACTTTAGGCAGTGTTCCGCTAGTAATCGCCTTGTTATCAACCTCTCTCCACACCATGTCACTCCCTATTCATTGCTTCATCGATCCGTCTCATTTCTCCCTTGAATCGAGCCTTTATTCGAGGAGATCGAAGCTCCATCTTTCATCCTCGTCAGAGCTGCACCCACCTCACCGTTCATGAGGTTCCAGACATCCTTTTTTGGGCCAAGAGGAACCTCTCAAGTCACTGAATATTTTGTGCAGATCTAGCCTCCTAGAGAACCACCAGGAGACTTGATTCGAGGCATTTTGAACCTCCCAGGACGCCTAAAGCTCAACCTTCTTGTCCGGTCTCCACCGATGAGACATGGATATTCTGGAATGGTTCAAGGAATCTACGTAGCCTTTTGGTGTGAACATTGGTGCCCGAAGTCGGGTGGAATCGGAGATCGAAGCTCAACCTCTCGGTTGTTCTTTGTATTCTTGCTAATGCTTCGGATACCGTCAGATCAGGAGGCCTCTCCAGTTCTAATCTCTGCCCTTGGATCTAGACCGAAGTGATGTGCAACCTCAGTCTTCCAATACGCTTTAGTGAAGATCCCCGACCACCGGATGGCACGGAAATATGGTTAATTTGCACCGTACACCCCTCTATTTCCATTATTTTAATTTAGTACTTAAATATTCATATGGAGTGTAAATAGTATTGTAAAATTTGCATATATCCCCCACACTTTCATGTATTCTCAGCTCACATGGCTTGCCACATGATTTGGGTATTTTGTAGGCATGTCCTTCTTGTTTATATATTTCATTTTAATACATAAAATTGTATATTCAGTGTTAAAAGTTTTGCAAAAATTGTAGAAAGAACCCTAACTTGTATCTATTTACAAAAAGGCCCTTCTATGACATTTTTAATATATTTATTTTGTGAAAAATTCATGTATGACCTTGTATTTTGTAAAAGGTTATGGAAGGAATGAAATGTTTACTTTAATTGCATAGAGGTCCCTGCTAGTACGTTGAACTTTACTTTCTTGTTTATTTTTGTTAAAAATAGCCCTGTTTGTATGTTATTTTGCAAAATTTCATGTAAATGCCATCAATGACATATTTTCATGCTTAATTTTTAATTTACGTTTATTAGTTTTATGTATTTATTAAAATTCAAACAATGAGCATTAATTCCCTATTTTTTTTAAAAGTCCAAAAAAAAATCAAAACGCCTTTAAAAATTACAAAAATTCCAATATGCTTATTATTACTTACATTGAGTCTAGACAAAAAGTCCCTAAAAATAGAAAATAAAACAAATTTAAAATCTTGAAAATTTAGTAAAAAATGGAAAAATCATGAAAATTTCCAAAAATTTTGCTATTTTTAACCTTCAAATCAATTTGACCTATTTATTTAATCCTTATTTGAAATGTTTTTATTTTAAAAATACCTAAAAATTTGCAAAAATTCTTGAAAAATCACAAAAAACTTTTGGAAATAAAAGAAACCAAAAACCAAAGTTGATTCGAATATTTTTTTGACACTTTTTCTATTTTTAAACTTCAAATAAATTTAACCTATTTATTTAATCCTTATTTGAAATGTTTTTATTTTAAAAATACCTAAAAATTTGCACAAATTCTTGAAAAATCATAAAAAAACATTTGAAAAATAAAAAAAACCAAAAAACTATTTTCATGTATTTGTGGATATGTATAGATATATATGCCATATACTATCTATGTGTGTACATATACATATACATTATCTATATATTTATATTATGTTTGAATATACTCTATATGAATATATTTTCATTTTATTTTTAAAAATAAAAAGAAATAAAAAATGTGTAAAACTAGAAACCTAAATAAAATAAAATAAAAATATAATATATAAACTTTTTTTGCATTTGATTGTCTTTCTTTCTTTTATCTCCCTACATATATGTATATATATAATAATATATCTCTCTTATTATTACTAAATTAGCTATATATATATATATATGCACTATTAATTTGATTAAAAATTAAAAAGAATATTTCAAGCAAAAAGCCCATATAAAAAGGATTAAAAGACAAGTATGTACGTAACTCACATTGATTAACAATAATCATAGGCTACCTAGTTGGCTATCTGTGGTTTGACCTCTAAATGATTGAATGCTATACATTTTTGTTTATAGAATATAATAATTGTGCCTCACATCTGCTATTCGATGCTTATTTTTACATTGTGGTTACTTGTTGATTTGATCGCTTGAGTGATCGGTCGCTTGACGACTATGGTGCCGCCTTGTGTGGACCACAAGACCGGTGCAAAAGGCGAATTTATCAAGGAGTCACTAAAATACAAACCTTTTCATCACTCTCTCGGAATGGAAGTGTCATGGTTATATAATCATTTATGATCACAACCTCGAGTATTCCTAATACTTGTACATCCTTCATACTGGAAGACCTAGAATAAACTCGAAGTTTTAGATCCCTTTTAGACTGTCTTCTTCAGGGTTTTATCATTTAGTTTCTTATTTGATCATTGGGAATTGGTATTGATCATATACTTTCCAAAAGCATATATCATACCTATGTGTTCATCATATAATTTCCAAAAGCATATATCATACCTACAAATTTAGTCAAGCTTCCAAAGTGAGATGACCGTGCATGGAATTTGATCCCAATATCTCATGAGTGAGCTCATATATTTCTGTTCACTAATGAACCTAGATGATCCATTTGATATTGTATTACTTGTATGCCCTTGTATGCACACCATCTCACCATTGTATAGACCTTGAATAGGTCATCAACCTATTAGTCTGCCAATTGTACATACTCAGACATATGTAACACATGTGTCTCCATTTAGAGGATGTGTGATTATATCGTGAGTATACAATATATGTCTTGGTTATCTCAATCTCGTTAAGTGATCTCTTTGACCTAACTAATCTAACACCTTTAAATCTCTATTTTTATGAAGAGGACCTCCATCAAGATGTTGGTCAGATATCTGCCTTTAGAGAAGGACTCCCTTTTCCTTCTCAGGTTGGAGATCCTTTCTTAACAATTATTTGATGGTTCTTAATGAGTCCTCAATCAAACTCTTTATATATCATCCAAGCACCAGCCTCTGTGATTGAACATTTGAATCAACAGTTGCATCATCACTAAGATGGGCATGGTACATAACCATAACTGTACTAAGGGACCTATTATGTAAATTATTTATTCTTTATTTCACATTAATGAACGATATATGAAAATATTTATTTCATAATTGCTTGTTATGGGCTCACGTGTCCAAAATCTCCACTAACCCATAGAGCCATTAATGGCCTAATATTAAATCCACACTTATGTGCTAAACTTAACTTGTTTAGATAAATAACTTTGTATGCTGACTAGTCACTCTGTTCTCGAAAGATTATGCCAAGTCCTTTTACAAATTGCATATCCCCCAGTAATAGTGCTCACATCCAATGTGTATGCTGCATCTTACGTAACCAATACTCAATCTTGTCAAAATAGTTATTGCACCTTTGTTACTATAACTTGATAATTATTATAACTAGTAAGTGCTACACGTATGCCTGGAGATCTCTATCTCCTTGATTAAGACATAGTCTTAGTAAGGTATCTGTCGGTAAGATATTTAAATTACTATCTATAATGTCTTAATTTCTTAAAGACAAGACTTTGAGATTACTTTATCAATAATTTGTGATTTTAAAGGTGTTGATTTTACTGCACTTTAGTGTTTTATCTCCATAGTAGGACTGGTAACATTTTACTACTCATACTGCATGGCAGACATCTGGTCTTTTATACATATCTAGCATACACCAAGCTTCCCATAGATGATGCACTAGGGCTTGTAGCATTGTATTCATATCCTTAACTCTTTGAGCTTCTATCCCTTAAGACAGTCAGTACCATATCATAAGGGAAAGAAGCTTTCCTTGAAGTTTTACCAAAAATGGAATACATACAAGGTGCACCACTAACGTGATGGTCTCAATGCCCTCTCCTCTTTGCTTCTGAACAACTTTAGAACTAAGATACAAGAGGCATCCTTGATGTAATATCACAAGGATAGAAAATTCAGATCATAAACACTTATCATCATCCTTATATCATTCCAAATGATTAGGATTTTATCTACATTTAGCACGATGAACACAATGACACTTCCACTAAGCTTCACATGGTTCATCAAAATTTTATTTGAAATCAAAACCTTTATAATTTCATCAAATTAGATGTTCCAACTACGAGAATCTTATTTGAGTCCATAGATGAAGTTCACCTTACGTTCTCCAACAATGAAGCCATGGGGCTACTTCATATGAATATCCTTGTTGAGATATTCATTGAGTAATGCAATATTGAATTCCATCTTCATGATGTTATACTCAAGTTGTGTAGATACAATTAGAAATATTCTGATGGGTTTAAGCATGGTTATTAGAAAGCAGGTCTCGTCGCAAGCGATGTATCCTTTTTATGTGTAGCTCTTGGCTACGAGACATACTTTGAAGGTTTCTACCTTCTCATCAAGTTCCCTATTTCTCTTGAAGATCCATTTACACCCAATGGGTTTGATCCCTATAGGTGGATCCTAGAAGGCCCATACACAACACTGGTGTATGAAATATACTTTAGACTTTATTGCTAACATCCATCTTTGCATGTCATGATTTATAGAAGCTTCAACATATGAAGTTTGATCATTGTCTGATTTCTCTAGTACATGGAATTCGTACCCTCTAGGTTGTATTACCTCCCTCAAATTGATTTGAAGAGGTATGAGTATTTCATCTTTAATTGTCCTTTTAGTTTCTGATTCTAGGAGCTTCATTATCCTCTCAAGATTCAATGAGTCCCATTACTTCATTATTATTTTGATTCTCAAGAAAGCCATTCTCTTAGAATCATATTTTTAGAGATGAAATTTTTTAAGAATCTCAAGGTCATGAAGTAGGTATATGATATCATCCGTTATTTTCCTAATGAAGTAGCACTCTCACATGCAAGATTCCAACTTTCTTGTGTCCATGTTATAGCATGGACAAAGCAACCTTTAAATACTCTAGTGTATGACAATAATCTTGGTTCAAAACCATAGCTCACGAGAAGGTTTTGTGTTCATATTTGCATGGAATCTTATTAAGTGTATATATATATATATATTGTATCCTCTACTGCATATATACCTGGAAACAAAGAGGTAATTATGCTAAGTGTCATCATTGATCAGATCATGTCTAACATGATCCTTTACAACTCCATTGAGTTAAGATGTATTTGGAAGGGTAAGAAAGTAATGATATTCCTTTCTCTATAGGGTATTCCTTGAATTCATCTAATAGGTAGTGGATACCTAGGTTCGTTCAATTCTTTTTATCTTCCTTATGACTTTGTTCCTCAACAAAAATTATGAAATCTTTGAATATTTCAAAGTTTTCTAATAGGTAAAGGTAGAAATACCTTGGATATAACATATCATTAATGTTCACTATGATATAGAGGGTCCACATACATATGTATGAGATCTTGAATACGTTGGCATCTTACATTATTCCCATAGAAGGGTGCATCAGACATTTAACTTCTAATATAATATTCACAAGTATGTAAGATTTGAATTTTCAAACAATATAAAGTTCTATCTCTTAATAGTCTATTGATCTTATCAATAGACATATGTCCAAGGATTGATGCCAGATCATTGTCAAATGATCTTCATCCTCCTATTGATCTTTTGGGGTTTAAATTTTTAGTATTAGAAAGGTTAATGAACCATTCATTAATATTCTAATTTAGTAGAGTCCTCTAGATGTTATATTACTATCTAATATATATATATATATATATATATATCATAACTCTTTATGATAGGTCTATTCAAAAATGTATGTCCATTTCTTATAAGTTTAGAAATAAACAATGAATGTATTCTATTTTTAGGTCATAAAGACATTCTCTAAGACTAATGGTTCTCCCATTAAAAATGTGCAGTGTTTCTATCTAATGGAGATTTTTGAAAAAATTGCATCAACTCCCATGTGGATGACTGTTAAACCTTAAGATCAAATTTTCCAATCTTCTAAAACATATGCAACCAATTGCAAGTGTTATTAGAAGAAGGATATATACTTATTAGACTTCAAATCTTATCTAATAAGTAAGTCAATGATGATATGTAGATGTAGAATATCCTGATGCACCATCCGGGTCCTTCTCTAGGGATCTTAGAAAGTCTAGATAGTCACACTATCAATACATCAGCTGCAGTAATGACATTCATCCAACTCTTTGTATGCCATATGTATGGAAGTCACAGAAGTACAATCAACTCTTTGATTCTCCTTCTTACATGGATTAGACCATGCTTCCATTGCGATTCCTTAACATTTAAACAACCATTGCCTAAGATAAACAATCTCATAAATTGAACATGTCCTCAAGGGACGATCTCATAAATTGAATATGTCCTCAAGGGACTTCAATATAAGAATATTTCAACATTTATATTACTTCATCATATTCATTCAATTTGAATAATATGACTTATAGACTTGAGTAGAGATTGCAGAATGATGGCATTCATCATATCCGCACTTATCCCAACACAAAAAAAACTTAGGTTCAGACAACTACTCAAACATATTGAGTACATCAGCTCTTACCGAGTCACCATTCTGCATAGTGCAGCGAACCGTGTCATTCATGATTAAATGTTGAGAGCACATATGTTTGCCAAAACATCTTCTTCAATTTTAAGAATGATCTTTACAATTATGATCATCACCGACATGATACTTACAAAGCACACTCCATGAGAGATCAAAATTTTAGAGACACACAAACCATAGGTTCTTGTCCTATTGTCTATTTAATTGCTAATCCTCATAGTCATTAGGAAAATTGCACAGTGCAACAACATACACTGTCCAACTACAACTACTACACCTTAATCATGGATCCAATCCATGATATTATATTGGTTATGATTGAGTATAGTTTTGAGTGTATTTAATGAAGGTTATATAAAATAAGAAAATTTACATAAATAAATTCTTTGATTATTGTTATTAATGTTTTAATCAAAGTTGTATTGCCTTTTAAACTCTAAAAGTTCATTCCTTTATTCACCTTCCGAGCAAGAGATATATTTGCTGATATATCTCTAGCAAGATCCGGGATATCCTTTTTACCTTTGTTACATCCCAATAATATGAGAAACTCTAACTCAGATAAAAAGAAGCAGAACTCATTCTGCCTTATAAGTGTAACTTGCATTTCCCAATTCGATCTGTAACACCCAGACCCACCACCCCTAAGAAGATGTTGACCTATTATTGATTGAATCAACTACCAATAGGAATAGAACTCGCTATGCACAATCGAATATCACCTCAATAATATATGTGGAACCAATATTGGGGGTCACTACATATACGACCTTACTCTTTCGAGAAACAAAGAGCTCCATCCATTCATGCTTGTATGTAGGAGCTGTCACTTCGGACAAGCGTCTCCAACATACAATCCATGGAGGCCGGAACCTTTCTCCTTGACGAGAGACCAGGGATGTCATTTATATGATACTCCATATACTAATCAAATTTAATTAATCATTATTAATTACATTCATTATGAATAACAACTCTATTCATAATAGACTATTTATTTTAATTGAATCTAATTACTTTAATCATACTAAATCAATTATCAATCTAATTCAACCAACAAACAATTAGGGTTTGCTTGATATTACTATAGTATACACAACCACAAGTACGTATTATTTTGTATTTTAATAATTAGAATACATCTTGACTTACTCATATTATTCTTTCCTAAAAAATGGATCCGGCTAGTACAATCGAGTTATGACGGAGGGAACATTACTTGACATTCAAGGAACTAACTAAGAAACCAAGCTAGCATACCTGGACTAGACATTTTCACCATTCCGATTGAGAACAACACAAAATAATGTCAATGTACATGTAGTTTTATTGATCAAATTTGATGATCAACATGTTACTATACTGTAATCACTCAGAAATATTAGACATCTTAAAACATTTTTGAGATCCTAAATTTCTAACCATATCAAGAAAACATGTTCTTTATTTTGCATGTAAAAGTTGTCATACAACTATTGTAGGATAAACTAGGGTTTTTGCCAAGAAACATACATTCAATGGCCATTAATGTCTAATCAATTATTTTCATAAATATTAAGCATCAATTTAATCAAGGCATATTCATACTTTCCCTTTTCATTGAATGACAAACTCATTAAGCAAGGAAACTTGATGATCCAATCATCACCCGACTCATCTCCACTAAATATGGAATATCTAGAGCAAACCGAGTCGGAATCACGTGAAATAAATTCAAGAATTTTGATGGTTTGATTCTATAATTAATTAGACTATTTATTTTAAATTTTATGATAGGTAAATAGTTACATGCAAAATCAATTTTGTACGAACTCTTCGAATTTTTATTCATGCACTATGGTGCCAACAATTGGCTAATGTATTGGAGACATATTTAGACATTCTAAATATATTTTTTAACCAAAATGTCTAAATAATTCATAAACAATGGATTTTTTAACAAAAAAATTCGAAACTTGCATCTCATGAAAAAGAATAAGTCCCCACACATTCAATATACAAAACCTCGTCCACCTAGGATTTTGGATCACATCCAAGACTTTGAGGAAGGCTTTTATAAAACTTTAAGGCTAAGGTTTAGGCCTTAGTACATCACAGAAGCATGAAGGTTGCATCATATGTGATCAAGAGCGAATAGTCATACTAGTTGCTCGAGGTAATGGAAATATAAAAAATAAAGATATGAAACCACATGATACAAGAACACTTCTCGAATTGTTTCATCAAGACCACATGAGATCAGGCTTACCTCTTGAAGAGTGATTATGATCCTTATAGCTTCTAAGGGAAAAATTCTCCTAACTAAAGTCTGATCCGATGAGAGTGCACTTACATGTGCGATGATGAGTCACTCGCTTTCCGCAATCCCGACCAACGATCCAAGCAAAGAACCTCCTGATTTTAACACAAAAAAATCATTTTCTTCTTCACGGGCATGTGGCATAGACCGAGTTTCTCGAGTGATTAGTTTGACATCACAACATTGAGATGACAACAATCGCGATCTCCACTAAGGTTGGAGAGAGGGAGTGGACGTAGAGAGAGAGAGAGAGAGAGAGAGTTTTGTTAATGCAACCATTGCATGAAACTTATGTAAAGAGGGCTAGGGCTAGCATCTCTTTTATACTATTTTGGAATTCCATGGATCCCAATCCATGTGCTCACACTAATCAATGGTTTAGATTGATTTGTGTTACTTTGCATGGATCTCAATCCATGTGCTCTCACTGATAAATGGTTAAAGTTTATTTATTTGTGTTTCCTTTTAGTTTACAATAAACACAAAAAAATGCAAAGAGATAATTGGAAAATAATTTCCAAATCATCTCAATTAAAATAATAAATCAATAAATGGAAGATAATTAAGAGAGCTCATCCATATACTAAAAATCGGTTGAACATCCACCATGGGTGAAACAACCCATGGACATTCACTCTAAGGTGGAATGAGTCAAAAAATTAATTATACAATATATTATTAATTTGAATAATTGAATTATCACCAAATAGTTTCAAATTGTTTATGATAAATGCAATTATAACATTGATCATTGAGAATTAATTTCTTCCAACTAATACTTAATGTATATCATATTTATATTAAATTCTGTAATGTGAATCCAATCCCCATTAACATATAAATTGCGAACCTCATTCACAAATAACTCTCTCCAAGATATTATGGATCATATCCACATTATACATGATTATTGTGTATAGTGTTATCCACATTAATAATATCCATGATAATTAAATCCAATATATCTCCATCCACACATTAATTGTGATAATTAAACTCTATTTAATTATTCGCTCAGATAAAATTTCTCATGGAACAATTCTCAAACTCTTTCAAGAATTGTTTGCCTTCTCCTCAGATACTTGGAGATAAGGTTAGGGTGATTATACAATCCATGTATAGTGACTTGTATGTTGAGTTCATATCTCAAATCCAAATCTTGGAAACATATAATATATATTTTATTAAATCAAAATAATAAATTTAATCTTCTCATTATATCTTAATCGTAGTAGATATATGTCCAACATTTGGACTAAGATTATATTACTTCTCTACTGAGAGGAGTCACTAAAATCTAAACCCGTTTGATCATTCCATCGGAATGGAAACATCATAGTTGTATAATCTTTTATGATAACATCACCCTCGAGTTTACCTAATACTCATATGTTCTACATACTGGATGACCTAGAATAAATCGTAAGTTTTAGATCACTTTTAGACTGTCTCAGGGTTTTATGATTAAGTTTCTCAATTGATCATTGGGTGTTGATATTTATCATATACTTTCCAATACGACATCTTCAAAATGAAAGGAAAGATGCAAGAACACAGTAGTGAAAACAAGAAAAAAAATAAAAAATGCACGAAGTGCATTGAGGGATCTTTATTCTAGGTAAAAAACACAAACCAACCCTCGATTCACCAACTAAGCACAATGTGAGGATTGCAAGAGTTCGATATTTTATGTTTTAATTTTATTTTATTGAAAGTAAATGAATTACTTAACAATAGATACACATGGTGATGTTGCCCTATCACCCAACGTATTGATTAAATACTTTCCAATCTGACATCTTCAAAACAAAAGGAAAGATGCAAGAACACGATAGTGAAAATGGGAAGAAAAAAATAAAAATGCATGAAGTGCACGGAGGGATATTTATTCTAAGTAAAAAAAACACAAACCAATCCTTGATTCACCAACTTAGCATAATGTGAGGACCGCAAGAGTTTGTTGTTTTATCTTTTAATTTTAGTTTAGTGAATGTCAATCAATTACTTAAAAACAGACACACAGGGTGATGCCACCCTATCGCCCAATGTACGTCCTCAAACCTCCCCAAACAGTGGTACCATCTGCCCAGAATGCTAGGTTATATTAGGCCCAAAGGGAGATAAGAGGTAGAGCACACCAAAATGATTTTTTTAAGTTCGGAGGCAAAGTTCTTGTAGATATGACCATGTACCGAAAGAGTGATACACCAGTGCTTTGGGAACAAGTCCAAGCATTTATGCTCTATCCTTAGGACTACGTCCTCACCCAGTCCATCTAGAGAAAGTACCTGCAACATGAAGGGGTTATTCTCACCGAAACAATTATAAATAGTTATGTTTAATTTTAACGTCGAGCATTGTTGTAAAAATCGGCTGATTAGGTCGATTAGTCCGCACGACTAGCCAAGTCGGGGGGGGGGGGGTGGATAACCGACTCGACTAGGCTTAATCGACCATTAGTCGGTCAACCCGACTGATTAAGTTGACTAAAATACCGACTTTTACATAGATATTTTTTTAGTTTGATTTTTTAAAAGCAAAATTATTCTAATATACTTAATGTTATATTTAAATTAAATTATTTCTTTTATTTCATTATTATTGTTTAGAAAACGTATGAATAAATGTAAATATATAAGAATATATGTATACAGAATGATTTATAAATTTAAAATAATTAAAAAAAATTCAAAACTGACTAATGGATAACTAAATCCGATTAGTCGCCCAATTATCGATTAATCCTTAGTCAACGACCCCGCCGACCTAGTACCGACTACCGTTTTCTACAACCTTGGGGTCGAGTTATTTTAGCAAACCCAATTTTATTTTATTGTCAATTTTTTGGAGTATTTTCAAATAGAAACCTAATGAATTCTCCAATTTCCTTTTTTATCCTAAGTTAGAGAAAACATGGAAGGAATTCGAAAAAGCCAATACAACAAAATCACATGGTAGAAATTGCATACCTGTTGCCAACAATCTACATGCATTATAATATGCACATATAAAAATAAATATAATATAAATGATGCACAAGAACCGTTCGAGCAAAAACTTTTATTATAGGGAAGAACCAATTATTTGTCTAAGTTCAATCTACAGACTACTCTATAGGAACAATAATTTTATTAGAGGATTTAGATCTATTATTTACCCGACTCAACTGAGATAATAATAATCTATACTAATGGGTTCAAGTACAAAAAATACGTGAAACAAATAAACATAAAGGCGATAAAGGAAAATCAATGAGGTACTCCAAGTGTAGGGCACTTGGTGAAACATACCCCAGACTCACAAGGGTTATAATGGTCTAGAAAATTGAAAAAGGCAAATGCCAATCGAAATTATTACAATTTATTTATATAATAATGGAATAAAAATGACTAAATATAAAACAAAATATGAATACGAAAAAGAAATGTTGGTGATCTTCCACACCTACTACTCCTACTTTCCTATGCTCTCCTGTTGGTCAATGAAGAAACTACCAACCTCCACTTCGCTTGGGTGCGTCGGTGCCCCTAGGAACTCCTCCCTTGCTCATCGGACCCTTGCAAAATAGAGGAAACAAAAGACGTGTCAGAAATAATTTATGGAAAATATGTGAAAAAATAAAATGAAGCGGAATTACAGAGTGAAAATAAATGACAAGTGGAGAAGAAATAAATGAAATAACATATATAAAAACACCAAAAGTAGAAGGAAGAAGATAACCTAACAACCCTCACTATGCCTCCCCAGCAACGGTGCCATTTGATTATTTGAGAAATTTAAGAGTTTAATTTATTAACAAAAATAATGCAATAATAGTGTCATTGTAATCTTAATTTTCTCCAATAAAAAATATTGTTTAGTTCTGAATAAAAAAATCAAATAAAGAAAATGCTAGAAGAGAAATAAAAGTGCTACTTATTTTAACGGTATAGACTATATGATCGAACTAAGGGACTACAATACACAAGGGTTATGAATTATTAAAAATTAATGTTCTTTTTTTCTCTTTCGATGTTTTTATGTATTTTTAGTGCTTTTTATATTCTTATGGATTTTTAATTTTTATAAATATTTCTATATTCCTATTTTTTTCTTTTGTGATTTTTAGTTTTAATTTTTTTATATTTTTAAAATTGAAAAACAGAATAAAATAAAGAAAATGGAAAAAAGGATAAATGTCTATTTTCTATATTTTTCAAAAATTTAAAAACAGTAAGAAAATTCAACCAAAAATCTTTTTGTATTTTAGATATTTTTTTACTATTTTTGTGTTTTTAGAGATTTTTAGATTTTTAAATGATTAAAATTAGAAAAAAATACACAAATTAAAGTAAGCAAATGTTTTTGGATTTTTAAGATAGAAAACAAAATTAAAATACTAGAAATATACATAAACTAAAAGCAAAATTTTCAAGATTTAAATAAATCTATTTTATGTATTTTTATGATTTTATATTAGTTTTTTAGTTTTTCTATATTCTATAATTTTTAGGAGTTTTATAAAGAACTTTGAAGTCAAATTTGTATAAAAAAATTAAATGTCAAAACACACATTGGTATTTTTGGAAAATTTTAAAATAATTTTAAAATTTTGTGTAGTTTCCAAAAAACATGATAATTTTTTAGATATTTTTATATTTTTAAAAATAACAAGTCAAATTATTTTTTAAACCAAAAATTAGATATGACGAATCTGATTAGCGTGAACTTATTATGAAATTTATGGAATTTTTGGAGGCAATAACAAATTATCAAATACAATTAAGCAATGAATAATTAATCTGGAATTGAGGGACTGATCTGTAATTATTTTATTCTATGAAATAAATATATAACAAAATAAAGAAACATAACGATAAACTTTATTCACCACAATGTTTTGTGCCAGCACACATGAGTCACACTAATACTGATCTAAATTTAATAAATTTTTTTCTAAGGGCCAAATGATAACATAGAAGCTCAAACAAAATAATGCAAAATCTCTACTAAGTCACGTGAACAAGCATGTGCTACTATTCAAATCGGATATAGATGCAATTATTCACAAAAGATGCCTGCCACGTATCGCTTTAAGGAATATTTACGAATAATAAAACATGCAGGGGTATTGGTGCAAAAATCTCCAAGTATTGTGTAGGGCACATGATGATATGATGACTTAGATTATATCTGGAGGCTTTGATCATGTGTCTGACCTTTGGGGCAAAGTGAACGGTTGGGATGTGATCTGACACATATGTTCCTGATCTGACGATGGAAAGAGTCGCTGGAAGAACACTGATGCAGGAAGGAGACGATGAACTTCGATCGATCGTAGCTCAGCTGATCTTTGTTCAAATCACCTTTTGACAGTCGCTGAAGATCACAGGTGCTCCTCTGCATCAATCTAATATGGTCATGAGGTCCGAGGGTGTCCTATATATAGTCTGGTGTTCCAGATGGCTATACTTGAAAACCCGAGTTCCATATCTTGATCAATGCTCTAGTAGTAGCCCTACTCTCCTGCAAATGGTTCACTTCTCAAAGATGAATCACAATATTGCTTTATTAACTGAAACTAAGGAGAACTGGGGCGAATGGGAGACCTGCGGTGGAGATGGTCGGGAAGGAATTCGAGATCAAGATCCAGATCTAGAGCGGATCTGGGTGATATAGGATGATAGGAGTATGGAGAAGCGAATGGCAGATGTGATGGGCTGAGCAAGGTGAAGTAGAATCCAATGGATGGTCTCGGATCACGAAGATCAGAGGTTGATCAATGATAATTGAACTATGCTAAAAATGAAATTAAATTGCAAAGTTAAGTGATCGAAATCAAACTAAACTAAACTAATATTAACCTACAACGGATTTGAAGGTATTATCACCTCAATTCGATGCGATAATTTAAGAATTTGAACTGCAGGAAGAGCTCTGACGACGTGACCGGATCTCACATCCCATGCCAAATCAAGCTCTCTGTCTGTAAAGAAGAAACACTGTCAACACAGCTTCATCCAAGGATCAACCTCAAGTAGAATTAGTGATGGAAAATAGATCAAGGATCGAGGTTTAGGTATGTAGAGGTATATAGAATAGGAGCTTTAGGGGAATTTTGAAATCGAGGAAGCACACGAACCGAGGAACGAGAGGTGAAATTTTTATTCATGCGTAGGAGTCTATTAAACATGCGAGAAAATTGAAGAAGAGATCGGTGGAAAACGTAGTTGGATTGATTTGGCTAATTCAGAGAAGAGAGGCATCCAACAATTTACTCAAGTTTTGGATAAAGGGTAGGAATTTGACCCAGGACAAGAAACCTAGGTCTGATCAATCAAGAGCAGGATCTACTAGAGTCCTAACAGATAAGGACAAATAATAAATAGAAATTGAAGATAAATAGAAAAAAATAAAAAAAACAAATTTAAGTTAAAAAGTTCTCCAAATAAAAATGTTGATAAATAAATAAACTAAATTTAGGTGATTTTTAATAAATTAAATAAATTTATAAAAAGATGAAAATACATAAAAACCTTTATTCATTGGTAACAATACTATATATACAATAATTTGTTTTTTAAACAATTGTTTTACAAATAATTATATAATTTATTAATTGACAAAATTATTTAAGGATTTTAAACATATTTTATTTTATTTTTATTAGTTAATTTATTGAGTTAATTAAATAGAGCTATGTATAACATAGGTATGTGATGCCTATGTTATAAGTACATGATTTTATTTTTATTTATTTTTGATTTGGCGAAGGTTTTATTTTTATATACATCAAATACGATATATACAAATTATCAAAATGAAATAAATCAAAAATACAATAGAATAAATAAATATAATAAATAATACAATATACGACATATGCAAACTGTACAATATCACTCCAAAAAGCCACTTTTCTCATCTTAACTCTGATTTAAATAAAAACCTTAAATTTTAAAGCTTATTTAATTTCAAACACAATGAAAGTGAGTTTAGTTTATTTTTAATTTTTATCGAGAAGATATTGATCTAACAATATTCACTTTACAACTTTTTCAAAATGATGTTATTCTTAATATGTACAATGATTCTTCTTGAAATTATTTTTAATATTTACACCTTATTTTTATGTACATGTTCCAAGAAGAAAAAAAATTTAATTTGAGATGATTTTGGTGTTAAATAAATTAGTAGAAGAAAATATACATGCTATGCAGTATGCGTGTTAATTTACATGAGTGATAATTGGTTTTCTTGATTTTTTCACAACAGGTCTTATCTCCCCCTACTTTATTCCTTGTCATTAGGTCAAGTCTTGACCTACTCTCGGGGTTATGATCAACACGTATTTATTTCACATATATAGTATTTTCCTTTTTCTTTTTTCTTTTATTTATTTATTTATTTATGGTCAAAGTAATAATAAATATATAGTATTTACAGAAGAATAAAGATTCATTAAAAAGAGAGATTTATTGATATTTACAGGTGTTTTATATTGGATTTAAGCTAAAATAAATGAATAAAGATGATGAGTTGGTGATTCATCATCATCCTATACTTTACCTTTACTAGTCACTTAGCAAACACCTATTTGAAGAATAAGTGACAAAAAAGAAAAAGAAGAAAGTAAAAATAAAGGACTTTGAAAAATTTTGATTTTTAAACTAATCTTCATAAAATCAAAGTATGGAACTCAGTTAGACCTTTGGATTATTAGTTTTACGGAACCTTATTGAGAATAAGATTTAAGACTCAACAACCTTTAAGTTCCACAAGTCTCTATTCATGTGCCTCAATAGTCAGGTCACAATAATTCCTCATACGTAAATTCTGATGACTATGAATCTACTTGTACTGTGTAAGTGAAATACAAATCTCCACATTAGAAGTGACAAAGAACAACATTCTCTTAGCAAGGTAAACTTCCCAGTCTAGCTACTCTTTCCTCGAAGAGAGAGGTATTTCATTCTAAGTTCAGGTATGTGATGTGTCCATAATCAAAGAGTGGAGAAGATAGAAGAATAAGAAAAGAACTAGAGTATGACCAGTGCGGACATATCTCCTTGTGAATCTAGCCAGTGTAGCCAAGTCTGCACTAAGATATGTAGTCTCTGAAGCTGGACCAATGTGGTCATTATTTTTTATTTAATGTATTATTAGCTTCTATTTGGTAGAAAGAATTGTTGCACCAAATTGATATTATTGTGCCCTAACAAATATAGAATCCTTTTTTTCTGCTCATGTTTTGGGATCTGAGAAAAAATTGTGCCAGCAGACCATCCCTCATCCGAAGCTTTATTTCAACCCATAGCTCACGTCTTTAGACATCCATGCCACTAGACTAGGTTGGGGAGCCCTGACCACTCAAGGTGATTGCGTATGTTTCCATTTGTGTGCGTCTTTTGCAGAGGATTCTACCCTCTCTACTTCATCGATAAAGAGCTACATGCAAGGTTCTTGTCTAAGTTTGGTCACTATCTTAAAGAATTATACGTATGCATGAAATATTCAACTTAGACCAATCACGATGACATGTGAACATAGTCTTGTGGACTCAAAGAATTAAGTCGATATGACCTAAAAAGTCTCAACTCCAGTTCCTATAAGATTCCTCTCAAATTAAGTGGTTTAAGGTCTTAACCAAGCTCTGTTCTTCAGACTTTATTCCAGACTAGTTCAGGCATCAATATCATTATGAAAAAATGCAAACACAAATGCAAGAATTTTTTTAAAGAAAAGAAAAGAATAAACTTTTTAAAGATGTTTTCAGAAAGCTTTGGCAAATTTTTATGGATTTTATCTTTTTCGATTTTTATGGAATTTTTAGCAGAGTTTTATACATATTTATAAGAATTTACAAGGATTTCATATAAAAGTATATACAAAGAATTTTTCCCAAAACTATATACAAGATTATACAAGTTTTATACAAGATTTTACAAAAAGAATTTTCATTTACAAGTTATATGTACAAATTTTACAATGGATTTTATCTACAAAAGAATTTTATAAATATATTTTATTAAAGCATTTTACGTACAAGTTTTAACTACAAATTTTATACAACGAGTTTTATTAACAAAAGAAGATATTTATTCACATATTGTATAAGGTTTACTACAAGGTGTATTTACGAAAGTTTTTACAATAAAGTACATACACATATTTACAAAAACGTTATTTGTATACAATGTAAGAAAATAATTTTACAAACTAGTTTTATAAGAATTTTTTCAAACACATTACAAAACTTTTACAAAATATTTTACAAAAATATTTTATAAAATATTTTAGAAAATTTTATAAAAAATTTACAACCATTTTATTTTAAACATTTACACAATATTTTTACAATATAAATAATTTTGATACAAAATAATTTACAATATATTTAAAAAAAAATATTTTACAAAAAAGTCCAAAAATAATTTTATAAAAAATTACAATTATTTTACAAAAATTTTTTACAAAAACATTTACAAAAGAATTTTTACAAAACTTTTACAAAAAAATTTATTCCAGTTTTATTAGCCATATTATCAGACAAACAGAAGTACGAGTTATGGCTAATATATATATATATATATATATATATATATATTATATAAGCAACACCCCTTATACTTAGCTCAAACTATGTGTTCACAGTGACCAAGAAACAACAAAGGAAGACATAACTCATGCTAAATATATAAAGGTGAATATAATCCTATACAAAAATGACTCAAAGAATAAAGAATGCAATGCATAGAGGTCAGTGATCCCCCTATACTTAGTATCAAATACTTTTAAATATAGAAGACTGCATAAACATGGAAAACCGAGGAAAAGAATGTACAAACTCAACGACTCAAGTTGTACTCCCTTATACTTAGGGGAAAATATCCCTAAATATAGAAAATAGTATCAATAAGTTGAAGGACAAGCGAGAGAACATAAGAGATACAATGAAACAAAATATAGAAAAATGAAATGAACGACATCACTCCCCATATACTTAGGGTAAAGGATCCCTAAGTATAAGTAACAACATGAGTGGTGAAACATAATGAAAATGAAACAACTCAAGTCATTCACCTCCCCTATACTTAGGATAGAGTACATTCTAAGTATAACACACAAACACAAGGAAAATAGGTGAATGATAAAATAGAAGAAAGAATATCTACTCAGTATTAGACAAAGAAGATGTCAAAGAATCATCATCCAATACCACATGAATGTAATCAACTATGGACAGTAATGTATCATGATCTAGATATGGCTTCAGCAATTGTCCATTCACTACAAATGGTTGTGCGTCAAATGACAACCCAGAAATGACAATACTACCATTGTCACGCACAACTATAAATATGAATAGTCCAAACCATTTGCTTTTGAGTTTTCCTGGAACAACATCAATTTTTCATGAAACACTCACATCTTCTGATTAGACTCTGGATTCTTTCTCCTAATATGTCTATCATGCCATCTTTTGACTTTCTCCTATACATCAATTTGTTCTATTAAGACAAATCTCAAAATTCCAACAATCTTTTCAGATCCACTTTCCTAATCTATCCCACTCTCTCATAATCCAAATCGCAAACACATATTGCCCATAATGATTTGTGAATCAACTCAACTGGCTATGGCAAGCCTTTTCATAAACCAATATGTAGGGAGACATACCCAATGAAGACATGTACATCGTTTGATAAGCCCATAGAATTGAGTCAAGCATCTGCGACCAGTCTTCCTATCTAGAAGTACAAGTTTCTGAAGAATAGTCTTGATCTCCCTTATTCAAAATCTCATTCAAGACATTAACTTGTGAGTGGTAAGGAGAAGCAACACGATGCTCAATGTCGTACTCCTTAATTAATTTTTTGACCTTTTTTTTTATAAAATGACTTCCTCCATCTGAAATGAGAATCTTTAGAATCTCGAACCGCACAATAATGTTGTCCTTGAGAAATTATCAAATCATAGACTATCAGCAACTAGGGAGGGTTTATCCTCCACCCAACGACTAACATAATTCACAACAAGAAGGAAGTACTGAAATCCCTAACTAGCGAGGGATGGACCTACCAAGTCAATGTACCAAGTATAAAAAACATCTGGAATCATAATATATCTCTGGGGCATTGTATATTTGGAACCGATGGTTCCTTCCATCCTCAGGCAATCAGTTAAATGCTTCATATAATCTATAGCATCCCTAAATGAAGTTGGCCACCATAGGTTGCATTGTAGAACCTTTGTTTCCATGCGCTTCCCTCAATGATGCTCGACAACCTCTAATCTATGACAATGCTCAAGCACACTGGTGTATTCCTCCTGAGGAATGCACCTCCTCCAGATACAATCCGCACCCTCATGAAATATGCATGGATCCTACTGCTAGTAAAATAAATATCTAAAAGAGATTTATCTACCTTCAGCTTTGGACAATCTTGCAGAGCTTTCTTAGAGACACGATATTTTATAATACCAACGTACCATAGGAGTAAGGCAATAGACAAGATCACCTCATCTGGAAAGGTTTCTGTAATGGGAAGTCATAGCTACTCAAGGGACTCTGCATCTCTGCTATGAGAAAGTTGATCTGCCAAAACATTTTTCACTCCAGGTTTATGTCAAATCTCTAAATCAAACTATTGGAGAAGAAGGATCCATCTAATAAGGCATGGTTTGGCATCCTTCTTTGCATGTAAGTATCGTATGACAGTGTGATATTTGTAGATAATAACTCTAGAACCAAGTAGGTGTGATCAAAACTTCTCTAAAGAAAACACCACTGCTACCATCTCCTTCTCTGTAACTGTTTAGTTCCTTTGTGCCTCATCCAAAGTCTTACTAGTATAGGTTATGGTAAATGGTACTACATCCTTTATCTACCCTAAAATAACTCCAAGTACTTAATCTGAGGCATCTGTCATGATCTCAAAGGGAGAGACCAATCGGGTGGTTGTAGGATAGGACCTCTAGTAAATATGCTTTTCATCTGATGAAATGCAAGGACTTTTTCATCAACAATAAACTTACTCCCCTTGCACAAAAGCTCACTCAAAGGACTGGCTATCTTGCTGAAATCCTTAATGAATCTCCTATAGATACTAATGTGACCAAGAAATAACCTCAACTATTTCAAATTTGTCAATGACTCTAGTTTGGAGATCACATCAATCTTAGCCAGGTCAACCTCCATACCATGTTTGAATATGAGGTCGCCCAATACAATCTCATAGTCACCATAAAGTGACTCTTCTCCCACAAGAGCACTAAGTTTACCGCATAACAATGCTGAAGTACTCGGTCTAAATAAGTAAGACATGTTCAAAACTATCCTCGTAGACCGAGAAAATGTCCATGAAAACCTCTAGAAAACTAACTACCATGTTGACAAAAATGACAATATACACCTATAAAATGTAGAAGTGACATTATACAATCCAAAGAGCATCCATCTAAAGGCATAAGTACCAAATAGATAAATAAAAGTAGTCTTCTCCTGATCCTCGTGAGCGATTACAAACTGGTTATATCCTGAGTACCCATCCAAGAAATAACAGAACTCATTCCCTGCCAGTCTCCCAACAATCTGATCAACAAAGGGTAGTAGAAAGTGATCTTTCTTGGTCGTAGAGTTTAAGCACCAATAATCTATGCAGACACACCATGAAGTATGTACCTGGGTCAGAATCTCCTTACCATGGTCACTCGTCACAATTGTAATCTCGAATTTCTTTGGGACCACATGTAATGGGATGACCCACTTAGAATCTGAAATGAGATAAATAAAGCCAATATTACACCATTTCATGATCTCTTTCATGACAACATCACATAGATTAGGATTTAGATGACACACAAAATCACAGGTCAGCTTGCTGTCATCCTCTAAGTTGATATTATGTGAGCACAATGCTAGATTGATCTCACGGAGATCCGAAATAGTCCAACGTATGGCCTTGCAGTTTCTCTTAAGAATCTCTAGCAAATAAGATTCTTGTTCGTCAGTCAACTACAAATTGATGATAACCGGAAATATTTGGGGGGCACCTGCAAAGAAGGTATACTTCAGTGTTGATGGTAAAACTTTGATCTTAGGTGGAGCATGAATTTGCTCTACAATAACCTCAACAACTGCACTAGTAGAAGGTATATGATCTGCAATATGTGAAGTGTCCATTACATCTACAGTAGGCTCATCATGTAGTGTCTCAAAAATATCTGCAATGAAATCTCTATGCTCAGAATAGGATGGGCAATTATATATCTCAAAAATCTATGTATACTCATCAGAATCTCACATAAAACAACTCGGAAAATCCATCATCAAACAACTCTGAATTATCAATAGTGGAATGGATGTCGGCTGTGCTTTCCAGTCCTTTCTTTCGAGAAAGGAATTCCTAGGTATCCATGAAATATGTGAAAAAGTCAGTATATCTAATCTCTGTAAGAAAATCATAGTTCTTAGAATCCAGTGTACTGGCTATCTCATATACTGCTGGCGGTGACAACTTTGGATCATGGATTGTCTCTATCTTAACCTTATCACCGTAGGAGTAGGTTATCTCTCCAAAACCATAATCTACTACCGCTTCAACATTTCATAGGAATGACCAACCAAATATGATCACAGTATGGAGTAATGGTACTGAGTCGTCCATGTCTAGGACAATGAAGTCCACTAGCAATTGTATTACTTGCATCGTTCGAAAATGCCCCTCAGACTCTTGATCGATTTATTAGCAAATAGAAGGATCATCTTAGTGGATTTAAGAGGTCCCAACCCAAAATCAGTGAGTAGTGAGGATGGCATGATATTGATGGATGATCCGCCTATCGAATAGAGTACGATCAAACTTCTGATCAAATATCTAGCAACAGATGTGAGGTGCTCCCTGTCTTTCTTTTTGGGCAGGAGGTTGTTGATGGCATGAACTTTAGCCATGATCAAGATATGCTTCTCTGTTCTATTGCATCGCTTTTGCTTGGGATGACACTTCCTAGATCCTTCTTTCATTCCCTTTTTAATTGCAGGCATGTACTCCATGGCCTTTTGGAGTGGCATCTCTAAAAAGATTTTCTGAAGTATGTCTACCACTCTAGAATAATATAGCGTTGTTTTTAATTTTTTTGATATTTTTGCTTTTATTCAATGCATCAGGAGAAGGAACAAAAGTAGAAACAAAAACGAACTTTTCATTCCTTTTATTTTCTATATGAATCAACATGTAATATGGATGATCATAATCAATCTTAACTTCCATAATGAGTACAGAAGAAGAAGAAAAAACAAAATCGGTTGCTCTATCTGCTGGTGCTGAAGAAGACTCCATGACGGGTATGTCTTCTCTGAAGCTGACTCGGCACTGCATCTTCTTTTATTCTATTTTTGGGATTGTCTGGAAGGTGGTGGTGGTAATGGTGGTAATCCTCCATGGACTACAACACCGGTCCTCTACTCATGTGATGAAGAAGATGAAGAATGATATGAATCTCAATCCATGACTTGAAGGATATGGAAAGATCCTAAGGCGCATCACGGAAGCGTAAAGATCACATCATATGTAATAGGAGTGACTAATCACACTAGTTGCTCGATGTGGTGGAATTTAAAAATTTTAAATTATGAAACCGCATGATCCAAGAACATTTCTTCGATCGTTTCATCAAACCACATATAAGAATAAGGATTATCGCTTGAAGCATGGTTGTGATCGTAGGCTCTAACGTAAGAGACCACCTATCTCAAATCCGACTTGACTAGAGAGATGCTTGCGAGCATAGGGATGAACCACATGCTTCTTGCAATCCAAAGTGTTGATCCAAGGGGCAGATCTGATAATCTCCTCTCACAAGATCCAACATCTTCTTCACGACACACCTAAGGATATGGAGATCCATGAGTGGTCGAGGTGGCGGCACAATGGCATAGTGATGACGTCGATCTCTCAAGGGTTTCCAAAGGTGGCTCCATACATGGAAGGTGGCTCCGTGTTTCCTTTTTCATGGAATCTGGTATTCAATGAATATCTCCAAATATTCACAACAACTTTTGTTGTAAATTATTTCACAAAATACATATAATTAGTTTTTGTGAACATCGTAATCATGCCATTGGAAATTTGTGAATCATATTCACAACCCAAAATAAAATGTAAATTACATTTTCAATTAGTTGTTCAATTCGAATCCAATTCATATCAACATTTAATTTGTAAATGTTATTTATAAATAACTCTCTCTTATATATTATAAATCACATTTATAATATATATGAATAATATGGATAATGCTATCCACATTATTCTTATATTAGATCATCATTCTCATGCATTCAAATAATATTATAATCAGATTATTCATGATAATAAAATCACATTTAATTATCCATTTATTAAAACTTGTATATAATCTAACAATGGAATTATTCTTGAACTCTTTTAAGAACAATGGACTTTCTCCACGGATACTTAGAGATAAGGACATAGCGATTGTACGCTCCTTGTGTAGTGACAAGGATATTGAGATTACATCTCAAATCCATATCTCGAGGACCTCTCATAGATGCTTGATTAAATCAAGACCGTAAATCTAATCTTCTCATTGCATCTGAATTACATTTAGATCACCGCCCAACATCTGGACCAAGATTAAATTACTTCTCTACTAAGAGGAGTCACTAAAATCCAGAATTATTTCATCACTCCCTCGGAATGGAAATATCTTTGTTACATAATCATTTATGATCACATCACCCTCAAGTATTCCTAATACATGTACATCATATATACTGTAAGACTTAGAACAAACCCATAGACAAAGATCAATTTGCATTGTCATCTTTAGAGTTTTATCATTAACTTTCTAATTTGGACATTGGGAGTTGGTATCTATCACATGCTTTACAAAAGCATATATCATACCTACAAATTCTTGTCATTCTTCCGAAGAAATATGATCATGAATGGAATTTGATCGATCCCAACACCTCGTGAATGATCTTATGTCTTCCGATTCATAAGCGAATCTTTATGATCCCTTTGAGAGATCTTATTACTCATATGCCCTTGTATGTACACTGGCTCGTCGATGGATTAGGCCATCAACCTAGTGGTCTGCCAATGTACATACTCAGACATATAACAATACATTTGTCTCCATTCAGAGGATGCATACCTATAACATGACATTATACAACATAGGACTTGGTTATCCCGATCTCGTTAAGTCAACTCTTTGACCTAAATAATCTGACACTTCCTAATCTCTATTCCTATGCCGAGGACCTACATCAATAGGTCAGTTAGATATCAGCTAAAATAGAAAAGATTGCCATCTCCTACTCAGGATGGACATCATCTCTTAATAATCATTTGACGGTACTTGATGAGTCCTCAACCTTACTCTTTAGATATTCATCCAAGAACCAGGCTCTATGATTAAGTAGTTGAATCAATAGCTCTATGAGCATCAAGATGGCCATGGTACATAACCCTAATTGTACTAAGGGACCTTATACTGCATTCATTCATTTAATCTCAGACGAGGAGTAAAATAAAACAATAAGTTTTATTGATAAATCAAACATTACAATAACATTTATCGTAGAAATGGTTTGCCTTGGGCTCACATGGCTAACAATCTTCCACTAGCCCTCAAAACCATTAAGGTACAATCCTTAAGCCCGTGCTCATTACATGATAGTCGAAAACCTTCTGTGTTAAAGTTTTGGTAATCGGATCAACAACATTGTCAGCAGAGGCCACCTTTGTGATGAGGATGTCGCCGTGCTTTTGCATCTCTTGAAAGATGTGGTATTTCCTTTCCACACTCTTCTCTTTTGATGCCATCTGGGTTCCTTCGCCTGAGCTGTGGCTCCTATGTAGGATGAGAGTATTAGAGGAAACTACACCAAGCTCCACGATGAACTTGCGCAGCCACACCACCTCCTTTGCAGCATCTGCTGTGATAATGTATTCAACTTCTATTGTTGAATCAACCAGAGTTTTCTGCTTCTTGCTTCTCCAGCTCGTAGCATCAACGTTCAACAAGAACACAAACCCTGACGTCGACATTCAATCATCAACAATCATCACTATCTGACTGGAAGTCTGAATCTGTGCATCCTAAGACTTGGAGATCACCAGCTTCATAGACCAAAATGTAATCTTGCGTCCATCTTAGGTACTTGAAGATGTTCTTCACTACATCCCAGTGTTGCTCTCCATAGAAGGATTGGTAACGACTTACCACTCCCATTGCATGGCAGATATCTAGTATTGCGCACATCATGGCGTACATTAAGCTTCCTACAACTGATGCATAGGGGCATCTAACCATGGATTTCTTTTCTTCAACAACTTTGAGGAGCCACCCCTTTAGATAGGTGGATACCATGTCATAAGGGAAGTAAGCCTTTCTTGGAGTTCTTCATATGGAAACGCTTCAAGATCTTCTTAACGTACCCATGTTGTGATAATCCCAAGATCCTCTTTTCTCGATTTTTGAACAGCTTCAGGCCCAAGATGTAAGAGGTTTATCCAAGATATTTCATCTTGAGGGTATGAGATAACCTAATCTTAACACTGCTCATCATCCCTGTATCATTCCCAATGATAAGGATGTCATATACGTAAAGTACGATGAATACAATGGTGCTCCCATTGAGCTTCTTGTGCACACATGGTTCATCAGGATTCTACACAAAATCATAACTCTTTATGGTTCATCGAATCTGATGTTCCATCTACGAGAATTTGTTTGAGCCCATAGATGGATTTCTTCAGCTTTCATACTTTGCCTTCCTCAGTTATGAAGCCTTGGGGCTGCTCCATATAGATATTCTCTTCGAGATATCCATTGAGGAAAGTCGTCTTGACGTACATCTACCAGATGTTATAGTTATGATATGCATCTATAGCTAGCAGTCCCCTGATGGACTTAGGCATAGACATATGAGGGAATGTATCATCATAATCGATACCTTCTCTCTATGTGTAGCCTTTGGCCATGAGCTGTGCCTTGAAAGTCTCTACTTTCCCATCAGGTCCCCTCTTTCTTTTGAAGATCCATTTACACCCAATGTGTTTTACCCCTTTAGGTAGATCCTCTAGGATCCATACACCATTCTTTTGTACAAAGTCAATTTCTGACTTTATTGCTAGCGCCCATCTATCCATGTCATGATCCGTGAGTGCTTCATCAAATGAAGTTGGATCATTGTCAGTTTCACCTGACTCATGGAATCCGTACCTTTTAGATGGTACAACCACCCTAGAACTTCTTCGAAGAGGTATGGATGTTTCATCTTTATTTACTTCACCAGTTTCTAGTTCAGGAAGCTCGGAATCCTCAGAGGTTTCAATGATCTCCTTCACTTCATTTTTGTCTTGACTCTTAAGGAAGTCATCCTTCAGAAATTTTACATCTCTAGAGATGAATAGCTTATGAGTCTCAAGGTCATAAAGTCGGTGTCCAATACCATCCTTAACATACCCAATGAAGTAGCACTCACGACTACGAGATTCTAGCTTACTTGCGTCCATGTTCTTCGCATGGATCAAGAAACCCCAAACTCTCAAGTGTTTAACATTGGATTTGGTTCCATACCAAATCTAATGAGGAGTTTTAGGTACATACTTACTAGGAATCTTATTTAGGATATATATTGCAATCTCTACTACATATCCCCAGAAACTAAGTGGTAAATGTGCTTTACTTATCATTGAATGAACAACGTCCATAATGGTCTTGTTGCATCTTTCAACAACACTATTAAGTTGGGGACTTCTAAGAGGAGTGAGATTGGAGACAATTCCTTTCTCTTTAAGATATTCCTTGAATTCATCTTAGAGGTACTAGTTACCTCGGTCAGATCGAATTCGTTCGATATTCATATCGATTTGGTTCTCAACCAAAGCCATGAACTCTTTTAACTTTTCAAAGGTTTAATATTTATGACGTAATAGGAAGATAAACCCGTATCGTGAGTGATCATTAATAAATGTCATATAATATTGATATCTATTTTGGGTCGTGGTACTAAAGGGACACATACATCAGTATGTATTAGGTCAAGAATACCTTTCCATCTTGTAACCTTGTTATGTAAAGGTGTCCTAGTCATTCTACCTCAAATACAATGTTCACAGGTTGGAAATATTGAACCTGTAGAAATTCTAAGGGTCCATCCTTTATCAATCTATTGATCCTATCAACTGATAAATGACCAAGCTTTTGATGCCAAATCATATTTTAATGATTTCCATCCTCCTTGGTTCTTTTAGGGTTTTTATTTGTGGTAATAACATTCATGACATTTTCATTAATGCACAATTCATAGTGTCCACTAGAAGTCAAAACACCATCCATAATATATTTATCATAACAGTTTATGACAAGTTTATTATAAAATAGAAATGAAAATCCACTCTAACTAATTTAGATACATATATTAAGTTTATTATGACATCTGGAACATAAAGACATTCTTTAAGTAGTAAGATTCTTCCAATAGATAATGATAGTCTGCAAGACTCAAGACGACAACTGCAATAGTTGCGTCAGATCCCACCTGGATGATTATCTCCCCTTAATTAAGATTCCTAATTTCCTGAAACTGAATGCAAAAAATTACATACATGAACAGAAGCACCCGAATCGATGACCCAACTACCTTCTTGTCCTACGAGAAAATTTGTTTCAATGATGAAAGTAGAATTCATACATGCTGGGGCTTTACATTTGTCAGCAGACTTTAGGCAATATGGGCAGTTATGTTTCCAGTACCCTGACTTCTTGCTGTTATGATACACATCAATCTTCTGTTATATCACCAATGCAGAAGTCGTAGAAGATGAGCCAACACCTCTCATCTTCTTTCTCTTACAGGCTGGGCCCTTCCGAGATCCTTGCTTCCGACTGTACTTCCCTTTGACCTATGCAACCATTGAGCTGAAAGTGGAATCCGCTTTCTTCATTACATCTTCTGCAGACTTTAATGAATCCATGAGTTCAACGTTAGTTAATTCCAATTTATTCATGTGGTACGTTACCACAAAGTTATTGAAAGACTTGGGTAGTGATAATAGTATGCATTCAGACTGCAAATCTACATCCATCTCCACCCCGAGAGTTTCCAGCTCAAACAATTACCCAAACATTTTGAATACATACTCACGAACCGAAATCCCCTCCTGTATCTTACAACAAATATTCTTTTTCATAACCTTATAATGTTAAGTGTAGTTGACATCACTGAACATCTCCATGAGATTCAACATTATATCCTGGTAGTTCTCCATCTCCAAATGTTGGTTCTCAAGCACATTGGAGAGAGATCCCAAAATATAACACGAAGCTAATGTATGATCTTCATCATATTTTCATTGAACTTTAATTCTTCTTGTGTTTTAGGGTTTGTGTACTTGTTCTTGGATAGCACATAAGAGATGCGATTTATAGATAGACCAAGATCCAAATTACTGATCTAATTCGAGTAATTGGTCCGATCAACTTATTGACCTCCAATAGACTACTAAGTAGGTTCATGGACTTCATTGTCTAAAATTAAGAATGCACTATATTAGAACATATAAATAGTTATATATTCAATTTAAATTATTTGATTAAGGATTTTTATCAAATTAGTCTTGCCTTTTAAACTCTAAAGTTCATTCCCTATATCACTTTCAGAGAAAGAGATACACTTACCGCTGTATCTCTAATAAGAACTGGGATCTCCTTTTCTACTTTGTTACATCCCAATAATATGAGAACTTGTAACTTGGATAAAAAGAAGCGGGAACACATTTTCCTTGCAATTCCAACTTGCATTTCCTAATTCAATCTTTAACACCCAGGCCCACCACCCCTAAGGTAATGTTGACCCGTTGTTAATTGAACCAACCATCAACAAGATTAGAAATCTCTATACACAATCCAATATCGCCCCAATAATATGAGGAATTGGTATTGGGGTCACTAGGTATGCGACCTAACTCTTTATAGAAGCAAAGAGCTCGATCCATATACGCTTATATGTAGGAGATGCCACTTCAGAAAGGTGTCTCCTACATACAATCCATGACGATGAAACCATTCGCTTGATGGAGACCATGGATGTCGCTTATGTGATCCTCCATATCGTATTCAAATTTTAATTAATTATTATTAATCATATTCACATAATTAATTCTTCCATGGTAAATACAACCTTATTCATAATAGAGTATTTAATTGGATATAGTTAATTTAATTATATTAAATCAATTATTAATCCAATTTAATCAACCAATAAATAATTTTGATTGTTATTTGAAAGGATGGTATAATCTCAAAAATACATCTTATTCAAAGTTTAATAATTATAAAAATACACCATGATCGCTTCAAGCATTATTCTTTCCTTACCCGTTATCATGGCCAATATGCACAGGATGTGAGACAGGCCGCTCGAGGAGCAATCTACTACCCCAATGATTCCCGGCTAGACACCATATCTGCCTTAGATCATGGTAATGTGATTTGATCATATTGCATTTGATATTTTATTCGATATCATAATCAAAGTTATACCATATGATATTTATCAAAACCCTTTTGAATAATATTATAAGTAGATTTTCTAAACAAATCCTTAATTCTATTCAAGTAACAATGTTTTGCATGTAAAGATTGTCCTACAACTATTGTAGGATAAACTAGGATTTTCATGAAATGTTCATTCAATGACCTATGATGATTAATAAATTATTTTCATAATTTTTAGGCATCATATCAAATAAAAGAAAATTCATAATTTCCATGATTTCCTTTTAATTATAAACGCATTAAGTAAAGAGGTTTGATGATGTAATCATCTTCCAACCCTATCTAGGGCAAACAAAGTCAGAATCGCGTGAAATATATTTGAGAGGTTTGCTGGTTTAATTCTCTACTTAATCCAAATTTCTATTTCACATTTCATGATGGGAAAATAGTAAGTACAATTAAATTTCTTACAGATATGTGAAAAACATGCAAAATAATTTTCCATGATGGGAACTATTCGAATCACTTTCATGTACTTTTGATACGAGTTAAAGGTTAATATTTTTGGGACATATTTATACATTCTAATTATATTTATTAATATAAAATACGTCCAAATGATGAAAAATAGTAGTTTTTCAATTTAATGAAAAACTGATTCGAATCTTGCATCCAATGTGAAAATAATGTTTCCAGTCCAAAAATATGAAGCATGATCACCTAGGGTATTGGATCATATCCAAGACCTAGACCAAGGATCTAATACCACTTGAAGTATATGAAAACATCCTTAAGTGCATCACAGAAGTGTGAAGGTCGCATCATATGTGATCAGAGCTACTAGTCGCACTAATTGCTAGGTGTAGCGGAAATTAAAAAAAATTAAATGACAACTACATGGTACAAGAAAATTTATTGGATCCGTTCATCAAACCGCAGAAAAAAATAAGGATTACATATTGAATCATGATTGAGATCATAGTCTCTAATGTAAGAGACCTCCTGTCTGAAGTCTGATCCGATTGGAGAGACGCTTGCGAGCATGGGGATGAACCACAAGCTTCTCACAATCCAAAATATTGATCCAAGCGGCAGATATACTTATATCATCCTACAAGATCCAATGTCTTATTCACATGAAAGTCACACCAAAGGAGACCAAGATCCACGAGTAATCAAGATGACATCACAATGGCATAGCAATGACAACGGTCTCTCTAGGGCTTCTAGGTGGACGACCTCTTAGAGAGTGAGATGGCATGAGAGATGAGTGAGAGAGAGAGAGATTTCAATGCTTATGTGTGTAAATAAGATCTAGGGTTGCCTCTCCTCATATAATATTTTGGGAGTTCATGGACCTAAATCCATTGACAACATAATCCAATGCTACTCATTGCTTTGTGTTTCTTTCAATGGCCATGATTTGTCGTAAAAAACAACATTGAAGAATAATCAATATAAATTAGTTTCAATTAAATCAATCCATCTTTGAGAAATAGGAAGGAGGCATGCCTCCTTCCATAAAGAGAGTGGATGGCCACCAATTTCCATAAAGAATTGTGGCCATCCACCCCTTATACATGGAAGGTGGCTTCATCTTTCCTATTTCCTGGAATCTTGTATTCCATGAATATCTTCAAATATTCACAACAAATTTTGTTGTAAATTATTTCACAAAAATAAATCCAATTTATTTTATGAACATTGCAATCATGCCTTTGGAGATTCGTGAATCACATCCACAACCAAAATAAAATGTAAATTAAATTTAAAATTAATTATTCAATGTGAATCCAATTCACATCAACATTTAATCAAAATGTTATTTATAAATAGATCTCTCTTATATAAATCAAATTTATAATATATATATATATATGAATAATATGGATATTGCTATTCGCATTATTCTTATCCATAATAATTAAATCACATTTGATTATATTGGATCATCTTTCTCATGCATGTAAATAATATGAATCAAATTCACATTATTCCAGATTATTAAATCACATTTATTTATCCATATCTTAAAACTTGGATATAGTTTAACAATGGAATTAGTCTTGAACTCATTCAAAAATAATACGCTTCCTCCGTGGATACTTGGATATAAGGACATGGCGATTGTATGTTCCACGCATAGTTACTTGGATATTGAGATCACATCTCAAATCTAGATCTCAGGGGCCTCTTGTAGATGCTTGATTAAATCAAGACCGTAAATCTAATATTCGCATTGCATCTGAATTACATTCAACTCACTGCCGTGCATTTGAACCGAGATTAAATTACTTCTCCATTGAGAGGAGTCGCTAAAATCCAGATCTGTTTCATTACTCCCTCTAAATGGAAGCGTCATGGTTATACAATCATTTATGATCACATCACCCTCATGTATTCCTAATACATGTACATCCGACATACTGGAAGACCTAGAATAAACCCAAATACAAATATCAATTTGCACTATCATCTTTAGGGTTTTATCATGAAGTTTATCATTTGATCATTAGGAGCTGGTATCGATCATAATGCTTTCCAAAAGTACATATCATGCCTACGAATTCTTGTCATGCTTCCAAATCAAGACGATCATGTAGGGAATTTGATTGATCCTAACTCCTCACGAGTGATTTCATGCCTTCCAATTCATAAGTCAATCTATATGATCTCTTTAAAGATCACACTACTCATATTCCTTTATATACACCAATGCACTGGAGTATATACTTTAATTAGGCCATCAACCTATCGATTTGCCATATGTACATACTCATACATATATCAATACATCTGTCTCCGATCAGAGGATGCATGCCTATATCATGAGAGTATACAACATAGGACTTGGCTATCTCAATCTTATAAAGTCAACTCTTTGACCTAAAACTAATTTGCCACCTTCATATCTCTATTCCTATGTAGAGGACCTGCATCAAGAAGTCGGTCATATATTAGTCAAAAGAGAAAGGATTGCCATCTCCTACTCAGGCTGGAGATCATCTCTTAATAATGCATTGGCGTGCTTGATGAGTCCTCAATCTAACTCTTTTGATATTCATCCAAGCACCAACCTCTATGATTCAACAATTGAATCAATAGTTGTATGGTCATCAAGATGGTCATGGTAATAACCCTAATTGTACTAAGGGACCTTATGGTGCATTCATTTATTTAATCTTAGATAGGGAGAAATAAACCAATAACTTTTATTGATAAATAAAACATTACAATAACTTTTATTGTAGGAGTGGTTCACCTCAGGCTCACTTGGCTAAAACGACTTTCCCCAATCCCAACTCTGCTAGTGGTTGCAATCTCCTATCGCTCCTAAGAGTAATGGAATTGGATAAACATGTAAAATCACAAGCCATACCTGTCTCAGGGGTGGATGGATCATGGGATACCGGCTCCTTGTTGCATCTAAATTTGTCAGGATTAACTTTTATCTGGGCTGGAATGAGTGTCTTAATGGCAGTCAGGTAGTCAAGCCTCTAGTTCAGATCATTCATGTTCTTCGTCAATAGAGCAAGATGATCAAGTGTTGGGTTCACCAAAGGTTCTAGATGTTCAACAAAGGGTGGTGGCTGAGAATGGTAGTGTGGAGGCTGTTGGTGCCCACAATAAGCAGACTATGGATGATATGAATAGTGAGGAGGAGAAGGAGGATGTGAATATTATGCATGTTGCTACTGATAATAAGGATGATACAGATAAACATGCCGCGTCTACTAATGTCCATGTATCCAAGTCTAAAAGTGTGGTGGAGATGAATAATGAGGCTGTCGTTGTTGGTGCTGGAACTGGTGTAGCCTACCACACTGAAACTGGTGAACTGGACTCTATCTGGCATAAGAACACAATTATCCCTGCCTTGGTGGATGGGTCTGGCTGTGCTTGGGGCCACTCCAAATACCGTTCACCTCTTGAATGTAAGGTAGATGTGGACACTGCTGCTAAGGATACTCATAGTAGTATGGCACAATGCATGCTGGAGATGATTGCTGCTGGCCCTAGTCCAGAGTCTGCATGTAGTAGATGTGCTGAACTACAGGGGGTGCTCCAATACTCCACTGTGTTGCAATAGTGGAAGAAGATGTCTCTGGGGTAGAAGTATCAGTTGCGGTACTCACACTATGACATGAATTGATATTACTTACTAGAAGCTTCAGATGCTTCGTAGTCTCATTCAAGTTATCCAGCTGCTTCGTCCTCTGCTCAATCACATGTAATTTCTCAAGCTTTTGTGATCATTTCTCTATAATATCAACTTTGTATAGGTGATTTTCTATGATGGTTATATCAGAACTATCCACCCTATCTACATCATGAGATGCCATCATGTTGACAACCTTCTGGGGTGCAGAAAAGGAAGAGGATGCGTTTGAAATATGCATGAAGAAGATAGGGATGTTGATCTCTCAGGTATTTCCTTGAAAATATGCCATAGTACATCCTCATCTTTATTGAAATGGGACCTCCGTTGAGAATTGAAATGTTTATATATGAAGGATCCTAGCGTCCAATCATTGAGGGAATGCAGTGTCCGACAAGTTGGATCTACAATCACTGTATCAATACCTCGCTCAGCTCTTGGATGCCAATCAACCAAATTGATTCAACAATGATCACAACCCATTGATGTATGTGTAAAGATATCATGTAGTGCGTAAGTGATGAAATTTATTTAGCACTACATGAAATGTATATAAGGCAATGATGAATACATGATTATTAACATTCTTTCTACAATTTATCTTAAAACCCTTTATAAATACATGCAAATATTCATTAATTTCCATCTTCTATCAAAAGCCCATTCAACACTAAAAATGCACTTTTATGCATCCAAAACATGTAAATAAATAAAAATTAAAATAAAGAAAATAATGAAGATTCTAGATATGTATATATGTACAATATGACTTATAAAAAATAAATATAACTGTAAGATATATTTATATAACCTAACCCCCGAGATCAAGTCAGTAGGGACTGGTCGACAAACAAACAAGTATGGAGAGATCAGGAAAGAAAATCCCAAAAATAATTAATTATAAATTTTACACATTATTCATTATTTATCAAATAATTATAAAATCTTCATTGATTTCTAATTACTTCATATTACCAAACTCTTTTCATAATTATTTCTAGAAATGTACAGAAAAATATAAAATAAGTTAAAAATATTATCTTGTACATATGCCATGAAATCCAACTTTTAAATTGTCAATTTCTCAACTTCCGAACATCATAGCTTTCTTAAACGAACTCCAAATTCACTCTACTCACCTTTAAAGTTCATAAAATAATATTCTCTAATTAGTGGAGGTGATTTCACTAAAACCAGAGTCCGTTTATAAAAAGTCAATTTTGGGATCTGATGACAATGGGGTTTTGATGAATATGTGATTAATCACTCTAAAAGTTGAAAATAGATCTTTGTTCCCAAGTAATTAGCTGCTTTTCATCACTTATATTGCATAATTATTATTCATGCACTTGTAAATAATATCTGCATTTTAGCATTCATATTTGCATTAAAGAAGGAGCCAAATTCACTTGTAAAAATTATCTAAAAATACCTATTTGTATATATTTTACACTAACTCTAGATTCAATGAAAATGACTCTATAGTGTATATATTACTAACATTAATAAAGGAAAATTATCAAAAAAATACGAACTTGTAAATTTGTCCAATAAAATCCAAATCCAAGGTTAAAACTATGAACCTTAAAACACACATATCTCTCTCATACAGTGTCCGATTTAAGTCCAACTACTTTTAAAGTAATATAAATTCAAAGACCTTCAAAACAAGACCAATTTCATTAAAATCGGAGATCGTATATGAAACTTGGGTTTTGGGCCCCTATTGTATATTGTACATATTGATCGTTTTGCCCTTGTATTTTATCCTTTGATTTTCTTAATTATTAGGAATACAAAATTAGATTAAATTGTAAATACTCCTTTCATATTTTCTCTATTTTT
The DNA here is from genome assembly GCA_037367405.1 of Ottelia alismoides. Lineage (NCBI taxonomy): Eukaryota > Viridiplantae > Streptophyta > Magnoliopsida > Alismatales > Hydrocharitaceae > Ottelia > Ottelia alismoides. Next base: position 176,196 of record JAZKJV010000720.1, on the reverse strand, counting down.
ATTTCAATTTTTCTCTTATTCAAAAAAATGACAAAAAAATGCAAAAGACAAAAATGTGGTATTTTATACTTATGAGGAACCACCCAAAAATACACTTTGTACAGATGATTTCATTTGATTTTCGACCCTTCTCCAAAGTTGTAGATCTCGTCAAGATGAGCAACTTTCATGTTGACCACTTTTGATTTAACCCCTTTTGTAATTTCTTTTTGATTTTTCTTAATATTTAATTTTTGAATTCTCTAGGAGCGACATGTGGCAGCTCCTGGAGCCGACACATGTCACCCTATTTTTTTATTTTCATATTATTATTATTATTATTATTATTATTATTTTATTAATATTTTAATTATTTATATTATATTGTAAATATTGTATTTGTACCATCTTCTATATACTGTATATATCTAATTATTTAATCCTCTAAGTTAATTCCTAAAAATCAAATAAAAATTTCACTAAAACCCTTTTAAAATATTGTAAATTAATAAAATATAAAATTATGTTTATATTGTATAAATAATTAATAAAAAATCGAAGCCTTGTATATATAGGTATACATACCTATGAATGATACATTTTATTTATTTAAACCTTTGTATATACCTTAGTTAATTACTTAAAAATAACCTAAATTAACATTATTTTATCCTTAACCTTTTTTAGTTACATTATTAACTTATCTAAATTCATTTTTGATTTTTAAATCATTTATTTAACAATTTTATTGAATTTTGTCATTTTCCTTGTTTTGTCTTTTCCTCCATGCCTTTTGATTAGCCGTCCCGGGTTCATTGACCTAGGTCAACTGCCTGGTCTACCCTTGATTCCTGCATATCTCATCTCGACCACTCGTCTCCTGATTTTCCCATGCACCACAATTACTAACAACCACCATGTTCTCCTCCAATCTTTTATTCCATTCATTCTTCTCCATCGCAAACCCTTCATATCCACCTTTCGTGCCTTGATCCACTTGTGCTTCGAATTTCAAAACTCGCTAACATTACACCTATAAATATTTTCTAACCTTCCCCCACCGACAATTTGATTCATTTCTCTTACAATTTCAAGTCTAAAGTTGGCCCTTGGATGATGGCTAGGTGACAACGACCCATCTTTTGAACTGGGAGAGCTCGAGAGAGCTTGAGATTTTGTGTTCCATCACGTGTCAGAGTCCTCCGCTATGCGTCCTAATTTTCTACCAGCCACAACAGATTGAGGCCGATTCCATCCCAATTATTCACCGTAGTTATTCCATAGGTAGTAATTTTTAATTCTACGATTTCAATTTTGTCATTTTAATTCTATATTAGCTTAAATCTATCAACCCTCAATTCCCATCGATGTCCATGATCAGAGGTGTTCCAACCACCTTCATAAAACCTCAACCTAACAAACACCTTCGCCTGACCCTTCTCCATCTCTTCCACCATCTGACCCCCTCAAATTAGCCTAGATTTATGGTTCGACTCCTACTTCGACCACCATTATTGGAGTCCCCATTCATTCCCCCTTCTTACATGCTTTTGATCTAAAATCTTGGTCAGAGACCCCTTTGAGAACGAGCTTTAAGTTGCAGGTCAAAGAATGTACTTTAGAGCAAAGGAGTGCAACCTGGAAGTTCACCTAGAGCTTCCAAGCCTCTCGACCTCAGATTTGTCACCAATCCTCGTCGAGACCTCTTTTCATCATCGATCAATGTGGTGTATGTGCATGAGAGTTATTGACCATTCAAAAGGGAAAATCAGTGTATGACTTACGAGAATCAAGCGATCAAACTTTAACAGAGCATACCTGCTTCCCAATATTTCAAACGTGACCCTCCAATCAAGAACAAGGCGTCCAAATTAGATATCAGTCATTCAATTTTACCCAATTCCACACTGTTGATCATAGTCTCGAGAGTAGATCCACACAATCCATGCACTCGTCAACTTCAACCGTTGGATCAGAACCACATAGCATCACACCCGTTCAAGGCACCATGTATTTTAAGGGTACAATTTCACCCGAGCCCTTGCATTTATGTCTTTTGCAAATAACTCCTTGTAGACACGTGTATGCATTCTGTATATTGAACAATTACACTATTTACCATGGTTATTATTTTATTTGCTTTATAGTCCTATTTGAACTACAAGACGTGCACCACACAAGACGTTTGGGTTTTTTTACAATTATAGCCTACAATTTTATGTTACTGTCTGGATCTTGAAAATAAAATAATTTCATTTTGGTCCATTGTAATGAGGCTCACACACCAACGCATGTGGATTTTTGGAATTTTTGCTCATTTCACCACATAGTTTTTAGTTGTGTTATCATTTAGTCTGCAAACTATAAATATTTGCATATATATCCTTGCGAACCTGCATATTATTTGGCATGCTAAAAATCAAATAAAAAATTAGAAGAACAACTTACAAATTTTACAAAAATCATGGTTACCTTTTATAAAGTACATCTTTCATCCATAATTTTTATTTCACATTTTCATAATTTTTATTATTTTTAATAATTCAAAAAATCTGTAAAAATTCCCTGTTTACATTTAAAAATCAATAAAAAATATAAAACTTTTGCAAAAAAATTCAAAAAAAATTCGTGATTGTTAAATTTCATCACTTTTATTTTTTACCATTTTCACGTTTTATTTTTTCATAAAAACAAAAAATAGAAAAAACCCAAAACATTAAAAAATCATAACAAATCCAAAAAAATTATAAAATACCTTTCTGTTAAATATAAAACTTTAACTTTAAGTGTTTTCATATTTTATCTATTTTAATTAAATTTTATATTTTAAAAATCAAGAAACATCTGCATTTATTTCTGTTTGTCATTTTCTCTATTTTTTACTTATTTAGTAGCCTTAAAAAATTAAAAAATTCTCAAAAAACCTCAAAAATATTTAAAACGGGTAAAAAACCCAAAAAAATATTTTATTTTTAATCTATTTTTACCACTTTGTAAAAATCCAAAGTTATCTCTTTCTTATTGATCTCTTTTGGTCATTTTTATTTCCATTATTTTAAAAAATCATTTACAAAAATAAATTTAAAAAATACAAAATCAGAAAAACAAATCAAAAATATAAGTTAAGAGTTCCATAAAAACTAAAAAGATATAAAAACCAAGAAGAGTGTTCAAAGAATTTCCCTTCCCTTTTCATTGATTTTTCATTAAATTGAGTAATACTCAGAATTTTATAGCCTCCCTGAATTTGATCATGTACGCTATACATGTAAATAAATAACACTCCCGAATTTTATACTTATAATTTTTATATTATTTTTTAACTTGAGCTGTGTACAAAGTACAAATACTTTTTGAGGGATTTATAGGGTTGCAACAACAATACAAATAAATTCATTAATTTAAAACCTTGAAAATCACTGTTCAACAACAACCTTACTCATTTGAGAAACAAAGAGCCCAATCCAGACGTTCTTGTATGCAGGAGCTGCCACTTCGGACAGGCATCTCCAACATACAATCCCTGGAGACGGAATCCTTCGCCTTCACGGAAGACTATGGATGTCACTTTTGTGATTCTCCATATCCCATTCAAAATTTAATTAATTATTATGAATCATATTCACATTATTAATTCTTACAAGAGAAATACAACTCCATTCATAATAGAGTGTTTAATTGGATATAATAAGTTAATCATATTAAATCAATTATCGATCCAATTCAAACAACCAACAAACAATCTTGATTGTTACTTGAAGGATGGTATAATCTAAAAATACATATTATTCAATATTTAATAATAAGAAAAATACATCGTGGTAATTTCAAGCATTATCCTTTCCTTACCTGTTGTCATGTCCAATATGCATAGGATGTGGGACAGATTGCTCACGGAGCAACCTGCTACCCCAAGGATCCCCAACGAGATACCATATCTACCTTAGATTAGGATAATATGATTTAATCATTTCATATTTGAGATTATATTCGATCTTTCAACTGAAGTTATACCATATAATATTTATCAAAACCATTTTGATTAATATTAGATTTGCTAAACAAATCCCTAATCCTATTCAAGTATTAGTGTTTGTTGGAAGTTCATAACCAAATCGATCAAGATCAAGTATCTTATCATGCTGGTTATGGTCCTATAAAATAATTATATTTATCAGTATTTCACAAATATTTAACAAATAATTATTCCACGATATTAACCATTAAATTTCATGAATTAATTGAATGACAATCACAAGATTCTTGTTCAAATTTATTAAGCTTCCAACAGTGACATATGCTTACTAAACTTATAAATCTTGAGAAAATAAACTCCAACTCAAGCAAACCAAATTTCTTTGATTTTCCAATTTGATTTGCAACAGAATCCAAGTGATAGACACACATTTCTAGCCACTTAAAAACTGTGCTTAACGCTTGATTGCGTTCTAAAATACCATTCTCGCAACAGTGTACATATATCTACTAAAATGGTCATAACTTGAGCAAACAGATTCCAAACAATGAAACTCAAGTACTACAGTTGATAATAAGATGAGGAACTAATACAAATGTCTATCACATTTTAAAGCACTTAAGCAGGGTTAAACAATCACATAAAACAAGGTTGTGTAAACAAAATGCGATGAAAACTCGCACAACTAAAATGCCCATGTCATCTTAGGTTTCTCGATCATATCTTAAACTCCAACCTAGATCTAGTGCCACTTGAAAGGATATGTGAACAACCTTAAGAGCATCATGGAAGCATGAAGATCGCATCATATGTGATCAGGAGCGACTAGTCACACTAGTTCCTTGGGGCAACAGAATTTAGAAAATTTTGAACGATGAACACACATGATCTGAGAACACTTCTAGTATCATTGCATCTAAATCACAAATGGGTATTAGGGTTAGCTCTTGAAATATGTTTGTGATCAAGTCTCTAAATGAAGAGACCTCTTGTCTCAAGTTCGATCCAACAGAGGAGACACTTGAGAGCGCATTGATGAAACATGTGCTCCTCGCAATCCATGTTGATGATCTCATCGCACAAGATCTGATATCTTCTCCATTAGTGTAGCACACCAAAGTAGACAAAGATCTACAAGCAGTCGAAGCAACGACACAACGGTGTGGCGATGACGACGACCCTCTCTAGGATTTAGGGTGGACGACCACTCTAAAGAGGGAGAGAGGGGGCCTGCGTAGAGAATATGAGGGAGAGAGACTATTCTATTATTCTATGTAAAAGAAGATCTAGGGTTGCCTCTTCTTTTATAGTATTTTAGGAGTTCATGGATTCCAGTCCACGTGAAACACAAAATCAATGGTTGAGAATGATTTTTCTATGCAATGGCCATGAGTTTGTTGTAAAAATATAAAAATAATTAATTTTGATTAAATTTAATATATATTGAATAATCAATATAATTTAATTTGATCTAAATCAATTAGCATAGATGGATTAGGATGGAGGCCACTCACCTTCCTGGGGGGGAGGTGATGACCACCTAGAGAACAATTCAAAGGATGGCCATCCACCATCCACTAAAAGGATGGTGTTGGCTCCACTAATACTTCATATATATTTACAACAACTTTTTTCGTAAATAAATTCACAAAAATAATTCCAAAATAATTTTGTGAATATTGCAATCATGCCAATAAAATAATTGTGAATCATATTCACAACCCAAAACAAAATGTAAATTGTATTTCCAATTAATTTCCAACGTGAATCCAACTCACATCAATAATTAACTTATAGTTACTATTTACAATAAGCTCTCTCAAATATATTATAAATTACATTTATGATATATACACATATTATGGATTGTGCTATCCTCATTATTTATATCCTTGATAATTAAATCATACTTAATCATCTCGGATCTCTATTCTCATGTGTCCAAATAACATGAATCATATTCAGATTATTCTCATATTTGATAATTAAATAACATTTAATTATCTTTGATAACTCTCCTTATATGGCCAAATAATATGAATTAAATACATTTTTTCATGATAATTAAATCACATTTAATTATCAATATTCCTTAATGCTCAAACATGTTATCAACAACGAAAATATCCTTGAATCTTTAAAGAATAATGCACTTTCTCGATAGAGACTTGGAAATAAGGATAGGGCGATTGTACATTCCACGTATAGGGACTTGTATATTGAGATCATATATCAAATACAGATCTCAGGAACCCCCCATAGATGTTTGATTAAATCAAAGATGTAAATAAAATATTCTCATTGCATCTGAATCACATTCAAATAACTGTCCAACATTTGGACCAAGATTCGATTACTTCTATGGTGAGAAGAGTCACTAAAATCCAGACCTGTTTCGTCATTCCATCAAAATGGAAGTGTCATGGTTATACAATCGTTTATGATCACATCACCCTCAGATATTCCTAATATCTATACATCCTACATACTCAAAGACCTAGAATAAAGATGAAGTTTTAGATCAATTTAGTCTGTCTTCTTCAGAGTTTTATCATTAAGTTTCTCACTTGATCTTTGATATTTGGTGTCGATCATATAATTTCCAAAAGTATATATCAAACCTTCCAAAGTGAGATGACCATGCACAAAATTTGATTCCCAATATCTCATGAGTGATCTCATAACTTCCGGTTAAGAATTGAACATGTATGATCCCTATGAGAGATCATAATACTCATAGGCCCTTGTATGTGCACCGGCATGCTAGTATATAGGCATTGATTAGACCATCAACCTATTTGTCTACCAAATGTACATACTCAAACATATAGTAACACATCAGTCTCCAGTCAAAGGATGCATGCCTATATTGTGATAGTATACGACATTGGTCTTGGTTGTCTCAGTCTCGCTAAGTCAACTCTTTGAACTAACTTATTTAACATCTCTGAATCTCTTTTCTTATGCAGAGGACCTGCATCAAGAGGTCGGACAGATATAACCAAAAAGAAAGGATTGCCATCTCCTACTCAGGTTGGAGATCATCTCTTAATAATCATTTGATGGTGCTTGATGAGTCCTCAATCTAACTCTTTAGTTATTCATCCAAGCACCAACCTCTATGATTCAATAATTGAATCAGCAGCTATACGCCCATTAAGATGACCATGGCACATAACTCTAATTATAGTAAGGGACCTATTATTCAAATTAATTATTCTTCATTTCAGATCGGAGAATGATATTTTCAATAACATTTATTGCATAATGGCTTGCCGTAGGCTCGCATATCCAACATGTATATCTCTTTCTTTGAAAGTGAACAGAAGAATGGACTTTCAGAGTTGAAAAGAAGGACTAATTTGATATAAAATACTTAATTAAATATTTATATTTTGAGCATATAATTATTTATATGTTCTAATATAAAGCATTATTAATTCAAAAATAATGAAATCCATGAACCCACTCAGTAGGCTCATCGAGGTCAACCAGTTGACTGGACCAAATTACTTGGATTGGATCCACAATTTGGATCTTTTATCTCTATAGATTGCATATCTTATGTGCTATCCACGAATAAGTACACAAACCCTTAAACACCAGACGAAACCATGCTCAATGAAAAATATGATGAAGATCATACACTGGCTCGATGTTATATTATGGGATCTTTATCCAATATGCTCCTGAAACAACATGTGGATATGGATACTTGTTAGGATATAATGTTGAATCTCAAAGCAATGTTTAGTGATGTAAACCAAACTCAAAGTTATAGCGTTATGAAATAGCCTATTCACTGCAAAATGTTGGAAGGGACTTCCTTTCGTGAACATGTAATCAAAATGTTTGGTTACCTATCAGAGCTAGAAACTCTCAGGGCTGACATTGACATAGAAATGCAGTCTGACTTCATTATAATGTATCTCCCCAAGTCTTTCAATAAGTTTGTGGTAGTGTACCACATGAACAAATTGAACTTGACAAATGTTGAACTCATGGCTTCATTAAAGTCTATAGAAGATGTAATGAAGAAAGAGAATCCAACTGGTAGTGCAATGGTTGCATAGATCAAAGGGAAGAGCAGCCGGAAGCATGGGTCTCGGAAGGGTATGATCCAAAAGAAGAAGAAGAAGAAGAAGAGTCAAGCTGTTGGCTCCTCTTCTATTGCTTGCACACAAATGGAATCAAAGAAGACCAATGTTTGTCATCACTGCAAGAAGTTGGGTAACTGGAAGCGTAACTAACTAAAGTACTTTAAATCTACAGAGAAATGTAAAGCCCCAACATGTATAAAATATACTTTCATCATTGAAACTAATTTTCTCATAGGACGAGATGGTATTTGGATAATCAATTCTAGTGCTTTCATTCATGCAATTTGTTGCATCTATTTCAGGAAACTAGGAATATTGATGAAGAGGAGATAATCATCCATATGGGATCTAATGTAACTGTTGTAGCAGTTGCCATCATGATGTTCAGACTATCATTATCTAGTGGAAGAGTCCTAGTACTTAAAGAGTGCCTTTATGTTCCAGATGTTAAAAGCAATCTTATACATGTATCGAAGTTAGTTAGAAAGGGATATTAATTTCTATTCTATAATAAACTTGTAATAAATCATTATGATAAATATATTATGGATGGTGTTCTAACTTCTGTTGGAATCTATGAATTGTGCATTGATGAATCTATCGTGAATGTTCCTCCACTAATAAAATCCCTAAAAGAATCAGAGAGGATGAAAATCATTCTAACATTATTTTGTATCAAAGGCTAGGTCATTTATCTGTTGATAGGATCTATAGATTGATAAAGGATAGACCCTTAGATTTTCTACAGGTCCAAACTTTGCCTACCTGTGAACATTGTATTCGAGGTGAAATGACTAGGACATCTTCTCATAACAAGGTTACAAGATGCAACGGAATTCTTGACATAATACATGCTGATGTATGTGGTCCCTTCAGTACCACGATCCAAAATGGATATCGATATTATTTGATGTTTATTGATGAACATTTACAATACGAGTTTATCTTCCTATTACGTCATAAATTTGAAACCATTGAAAAGTTCAAAGAATTAATGGTTTTGGTTGAGAACCAAATCGATAGGAAGATTAAACAGATTTGATCTGAGCGAGGTGGAGAGCATCTCTCAGATGAATTCAAGAAATACCTCAAAGAGAAATGAATTGTCTCCAATCTCACTCCTCCTAGAACTCCCCAACTTAATGATGTTGTTGAAAGATGCAACATGACCATCAAGGACATGATTTGTTCAATGACGAGTAAAGCGCATTTACCACTTAGTTTATGGGGATATGTTGTAGAGACGATAATATATTCTAACCAAGATTCCTAGCAAATATGTACCATGGTACCAAACCCAGTGTTAGACATTTGAGGATTTAGGGTTGCTTGGTCAGTGTGAAAAACGTGGACGCAAGTAAAACATAATCTCAAACTCGAGAGTGCTACTTCATTGGGTATGTAATGGATAATATTGGATACCAACTTTATGACCTTGAGACTCAAAAGGTATCCATCTCTAGAGATGTAAAATTTCTGTAAGTTGACTTCCTTAAGTGTCAAGATAAAAATGAAGTAAAAGAACTCATTGAATCCCCTGAGGATGCTGAGATTCCTGAACCAGAAATCGAAGAAGTAAATGAAGATAAAACTCTCGTGCCTCTTCAAAGGATTTCGAGGGTAGTTGCATCACTTGAAAGATACATATTCCATGTGTCAGGTGAAATGATAATGAACCAGCTTCATTTTATGAAACAATCATCGATCATGACATGGATAGATGGATGCTAGTAATGAAGTATGAAATAGAGTCCATGCAAAAGAATAGTGTATGGAGCATAAATGATCCACATATAGGGGTAAAACCCATTGGGTGTAAATGGATCTTCAAGAGAAAAAGGGGACCTAATGGGAAGGTAGAGACCTTCAAAGCACGATTTGTAGCCAAGGACTACACAGAGAGAGAAGGCATCAACTACGATGAGGCATTCTCTAATGTGACTATACTTATGTCCATCAGGGGACTTCTAGCTATAGTTGAATATCTTGAGTACAACATCTGGCATATGGATGATGAATCTGTGATTCATTAACTTTTCTTTCATATTTTATCTTAAACCCTTAACAAATACATATAAATATGCATTAATTTTCACATATTATCAAAATTCCATTCATGAATAAAAATACATTTTTATGCATTAAAAACATGTGAATAAATAAAAATAAAAAGAAAGAAAAGAAGGTAGATTGCAAATATGTATATATTGTAAAGAATGATTAATTAAATATAAATATGGCTGCAAGATATATTTATATATCCTAACACCAGAGACCAAGTTAGTATGGATTTGTCAACAAACAATAAAGTAGGGAGAGATAAGCAAGAAAACAACACAAATAACTAACCATGTAAATCATACATTAATTCTTATTTATTCATTATTTATCAAAACTTCTACTAATTTTACTTAATTCACTTGTACATATTTTTCACCAAACTCATTTCCCTTGTATTTATAAAGACGTATATAAAATATAAAAATAGAAAAATCCAACATCTGTATATGGTAAGCATCCTGGTTTTCAAATTAACAAATTCCTAACTTCCAAATCACATAAATTGTTTATAAAAACTTCAATTTCATCAAATCACCTTCAAAGTTCTTAAAATAATATTATCTAATTAATGAAGGTAATTTCACTAAAATCAGAGTCTTTGCAAAAAGTCGATTTTTGGGCTAAATAACAATTGGGTTTCTAGGCCATTTATTTTATTATGTACATACTTTTTATATAATACTAGAGTTTTTTAATTTTTAAAATTTTAATCTTGTATTTTATATATAATAATGGTAAATTACAATTTGGGTCCTCGTCTATGGGTCAGATCCTAGAATGGGTCCCCATCTTTAAATTGTAACGATTCGGGTGCCTGGGCTGTTTAGGAAATGGAAATTTTGGGGCTCATGGTGAATTTGCCATTATCAGATAGGAGAGAAGAAGGGAATGGGGGTTGGGTTCCAACTTTTAAACAAGGGCATATTCATCATCGGTCCCATTTAGTTCATCACGTTAATGGCCCGGAGACCCGAATTGTTACGATTTGAAGATGGGGACCCATTCTAGGATCTGAACCATATATGGGGACCCAAATTGTCATTTATCCTATGAAAAATTCAAATATTAAAACCTTTATCTAATGTTTTAAAGAAATCAGAAACCTCTAAATGTAGATGAATTCGAATTGTAAACTATATACATGTATTTATTAATATATATATATATATATTAATTTATGAAAACCTATAAAAAATCACACAACTTATTTTCATTATTATAATAATTTAAAAAATAAAAGGTAAATTGTTTATTAAAATATTGAATTTAAATACATAAGCTATTTATTAAGTAAACTATACATGTATTTATTATTATTATTATTACATTTATATCTCATAAAATATATATTATTTATAAATATAAATTATACATAATTTAGAGAAATGAATTGTTTACACTTTGTATTTTTATACCTAATTAAAATAAGGCCATTTAATATTTAATACCAAATTTATATGATATTTAATTTATAGGATAATGTGGTGCTGACCACCACAACCTTATTCCTCTCAAGAAGTTGTTGAAGCTCCTGTTCCAACAAGTTGACTTCACCCAATTAATTCCACTTTGTTCCTAACTAAATATCCAATCCACTCTGTTGATCTTACTCCCCTAACATCCTACCTACACGCTACTTATTGGATCAACCTCTACACCTCTTCAATCATTCTATTTAACCATCGAAACTTCCATCCTTACAACCAACCTTTCTTCTCCAGTACCTAACTGGATGCCACACAATCTTCTCCGTCGTTCTCTACCATACACAGCTATGATAGAGCTTAAAGAGGAGATCTGTGTGGAAGAGGAATGGTAGATGATCAATTCCAAGGTAGAGATATACCTTGAATCACCACAATCATCGATGTGGAGATCGAGCAATAACCACCCTTGAACGAAGAGACGGGGGTCTTATACCCTTGATTTCTAGGTATTCATCCATCCATTTTACTTCTTTGATTTCTTTGCCCAATTAGTTAGGATCATCACCATCTTAGGTCATCATGATCACTTTCTTAATCGACTACCAAATCCTCATTCTAATTTCAATCACATCAAATCCTTTTTTAGTTTGAAATTCACCATTATGGAACCCATTTATATCTACAAGAACAACCCTAAATTCTTGGTTAATTTGACTTGAATCGAGCATCATCTTCCCTTGCAGGTCAATCAACTTCTAGAGAATAATCTTGATTCATATGGAGCACCCCTTCATGTACCGTAATCACTCAGAGGAGCAATAGTACTCATACCTGACATCCAAATAGTAGCTGGTCATCGTCCTCGAAATTATGCCTTCTCTTATCATCCCCCACTATAGGGGATCTCAAAGGGGGTAGGTGACCCCTGTCTGGCCCTGGAGGCTCATGATTAGTACAATAGCTGGAGCATCGATATCCAGATTGTGATCTGTTGCCGCCTCTCTTGATTTGGGGAAGGGAATGCTCAAGAACTGACACACAAGTTGGAGCCACATAGCTCAATCCAAAGGATGAGATCAACCATCATCTTATAATCCTAACCATTTGTGCGAAATAGTGTGAAATTACAAATACGCCCCGCTAGTTTGTAGAATTCGAAGCCACCCCAAAAGTTAATCAAAATTACTTTTAATTCCTTGCACGAGGACCTAAGTGTAAACTCCATACCTTTCTTTTACAATTAGATCCCTGGCCAGGGACCCAATTGAGATACTTCCATATTTTCTTTTATGTTCTTTACATTGAAACCCTTTCACACTATTCAACATTTTTGGACACTATACTGACACTTTTTTGATGATTTTCTTGTGGTAGTTAATCTAATACCTTGGTTTGATTTTGAGTTGAATTTGATGTACTTTTTCATACTCTCTTTTAGATTTAATTCTTTGTAATCCAACTCCGTCTAGGCTTTATTTTGAGTGTTCTTCGAGCCCATTGCTTAAATTGTTTTTGCCATCTACTATATGGTATCACACTATATTTTCTACCACCTATTACTATATTATAGATCCCATTTATTTTAAAAATATCACTTTTAGAAATTAAATGAAAATTGAAATATAAAAAATCAAATAAAAATATAGAAAAACTAAAACTAATAAAAAGATTTTCTTGGAGAAGAAATAAAAAACCACAAGAATATTTTCTCCCTCAAAAATCAAAGCACAATTTTCTACCTCCTTATGTTCGACCTAGGAACACTCCTGGTAAAGTAAATAGTGAAACATCAATTTAGGAGAGAGCCACTTATATCCACCTTCTCTTTCTCTCTCTCTCTCTCTCCAGAATTGTTGTGTTTTATTTGATAAATAGATTTTCTCGCGGCAGTTTTCTACCGCTGACATAAATTTAATTGCTAGTCAAATGTATGTTATCAATGGACGTCAAGACTGCTTTCCTCAATGGATACCTCGAGGAGGATATCTATATGGAGCAACCCCACAACTTCATAACCGATGAAGGCAAAGTGTGCAATCTGAATAAATCCATCTATGGGCTCAAACAAGCTTCTCATAGATGGAACATCGGATTTGATGAAACCATAAAGAGTTATGATTTTATTCTGAATCCTAATGAACCATGTGTGTACAAGAAGCTTGGTGGGAGTTCCATTGTTTTCATAGTGCTTTACATAGATGACATCCTTATCATTAAGAATGATGTAGGGATGATGACCTGTGTTAAAATTTGATTGTCCCATACCTTCAATATGAAAGATATTGGATAAAACTCTTATATATTGGTTTGAAGTTGTTCAGAAGCAGAGAAAAGAGGATTTTGGGATTGTCACAACATGGGTACATTAAGAAGACCTTGGAATATTTCAATATGGAAAACTCCAAGAAAGGCTTCCTTCCCTTAAGACATGGTATCCACCTATCTAAAGGGATGGCTCCACAAGTGTTGAGGATAAGAAAGCCATGACTGGATGCCCCTACGCCTTAATTGTGTTAAGCCTAATATAAGCCATGATGTGCACAAGGACAGATATCTACCATGAAGTGGGAGTGGAAAGTCATTACCAATATTCTTTGGAGAGCAACACTAGAATGCAATGAAGAACATATTTAAGTCTAAGACAAACATAAGACTACATCTTGGTCTATGAAAATGGTGATCTCCAAGTCTTAGGATACACCGATTCAATCATCCAGTCTGATATTGATGATCCAAAGTCGACATCAGGGTTTGTATTCCTATTAAATAGTAGTGCTATAAGGTGAAGAAGCAAGAAGCAACACACTACAATCGATTCAACGATAGAATCTCAATATTACCACATCTGATGCTGTAAAGGAGGTGGCATGGTTTCACAAGTTCATCCTGAAACTTGGCGTAGTTTCCTCTAATACTCCCATCCCACTACTCTACGATAAAACAAGAGCCATAGCTCAGGTGAAGGAAGCCGGATGGCATCAGAAGAGAGCACATGTAAAAGTAAAACTATATCATTCAAGAGATTTAAAAGTGCGATGACATCATCATCACCAAGGTGGCCTCTATCGACAACATTGTTGATCCAATTACCAAACCTTTGACACAAAATGTTTTCGACCAGCATGTAATGAGCATGGGTTTAAAGTTGTAATATAATGGTTTTGAGGGCTAGTGGGAGATTGTTAGCCATGTGAGCCTGAGGCGAACCATTTCTACAATAAATGTTACGTAATCTTTGATATATCAATAAAATTATTTATTTATTTCACTCCCTGAATGAAACTAAATGAATGAATGCACTATAAGACCCGTTAGTACAAATAGGGGTATGTACCATGGCATTATTAATGATCATACACATATTGATTCAATGGTTGAATCATATAGTCTGGTGCTTGGATGAATATCTGAAGAGTTAGAATCAGGACTCATCAAGTACCATCAAATGATTATTAAGATATGATCTCTAGCCTAAGAGGAGATGGAAATCCTTCTATAAAGGTTGATATCTGACCAACCACTTGATGCAGGTCCCCTCTTCATAGGAATAGAGATTCGGAGGTGTCAGATAAGTTAGGTCAACGAGTAGACTTAACAGGATCAACATAACCAAGAACTATGTTGTATACTATCATGATATAGACATGCATCCTCTGACCAGAGATAAATGCATTGCTATATGTTTAAGTATGTACATTTAGTAGACCAATAGGTTGATGAACTAATCAAGGTGTATACCAGCGAGCTTGTGTGCATATGAGGTCATTTTAGAAAAATACGATCTCTCAAAGGGATCTTAAAGGTTCGCTAGTGAATCATAAAACATGAGCTCACTCATGAGGTGTTAGGACCAATGAAGATCCATGCATGGTCGTCTTTCTTTAGAAGCATGTCATGCATTTGTATGTATGATATATGCTTATGGAAAGCATATGATTAGTATCAACTCCCAATGACTGAATGAGAAACATGATGAGGAAAAACTTGAAGAAGAAAGTCTAGATTTTAATCTAGGTCTTCCAATATGCAGGATGTATGGTTATTAGGAATACTTGAGGGTGATGTGATTATAAGCGATTGTGTAACCATGATGCTTCCATTCCAAGGGAGTGATGAAACAAGTCTAGATTTTACTGACTCCTCTTAGCAGAGAAGTAATCTGATCTTATTATGAGTGTTGGACATTGATCTGAATATAATTCAAATGCAATGAGAAGATTAGCATCTTTGCGAGGTCCCCAAGATCTGGATTTGAGATATGATCTAAATATCCAAGTTACTATACATGAAACATGCAACCGCCTTGTCCTTATCTCCAAGAATCCACAGAGAAAGTACATTATTCTTGAAAGAGTTGAAGAATAATTACACTATTAAATTGTATATCTGAGCATTGAGAAATTGATAATCAAATGTGATTTAATTATAATGAATAATGTGTATGTGATTCATATTATTTGGATGCATGAGAGTGATGGTCCAAGATAATTAAATATGATTTAAGTATCATGATATGAATAATATGGATAGTAATTCCCATATTAATCATATATTATAAATGAGATTTATAATATATTAGAGAGAGGTTTTTTTTTGTAAATAGTATTTATAAATTAAATGTTGTGTTGATGTGAATTGGATTCACATTGGACAATTGATTGAAAATACAATTTTCATTTTATTTGGGTGTGTGAATATGATTCACAATTTCTATTGGCATGATTGAAATTATCACAAAATAATTTGGAATTAAATTGTGACACACACACACACACACACACACACATATATATATATATATATATATATGACGAGATCAGACAATTTAGGCCAGAATATATCTTTTTATATATTGTTTTGATTTTTTCGGATTTTTATTTTTATGTAATTAATCAAAACATGAATTGAAATGAATTAATGAAAAAGAAAGAAATCAAATTGAGTGAAATATGCGCATGAAATGACAAGTCAAAATCAGTAAAAATGTATAATGCACAATGAGGCCCCAAAACCTAATTTTCACAAATGGACTCTAATTCCTTTGAACTTGGTCTTTATTTTTAGATATTAAAATGTACATTAATTCAAAAGTGAGTAGAGTACATTTGGGCAATGTATATGAGATATATCATTGTTGTGGTTTTTTGTCTTGAAAATAGCATTTGGGATTATTTTAAATATGTACAAGGTAAAATTTTTTAGGATTTTTCATTGAATAAGGTTAGTGATATGTACAAAGTGAAGTTAGTTTCATGTCAATTGGAGTTAACATGAACTAATAACTAACATTGGTGAGTTAGGTGAAAATATGCAAATGAATATGAATGATGAAATGAATGCTAATTTATGCAAATTTAATTACAAGTGCATGAAAGTTAAATTTATGATCTAACATATGAATGCACCAAGTTTCTTGGGACGATGCTCTATATTCAGTTAATTAGAGTAACGAGTCACCGATTCACCACTCCTACATACTAGAAGACTTGATTAGCTCAAAATGTTTATCCCATATTGGGTTGTCTTTGAGTTATGGAAAGAGAGATGGTGACAATGTACAAGATGAGGTTGTTTACCCTCATGGATATCCATGTGGCCTCGGTACCTCACAAGTAAGCCATGTATTCCAATTCAAAAACAAGAACTTGTATGATTTTCAGAGCTCATACACATAATATTTCCTTGTACGCACACCATATCACTAGTAAATGCACCTAAATCAAGGCATCAACCTAATAATTACACAATATTTATACACTAACGTAGTTATATGTATTTGTTCAAATGATGCATGCTCATTTCATGATAGTATACGATATGGATTGTGGTTTGACTAATACTCTTGATATATGTCCTTTGCATAATATTACAGACTGAATGCATTCTATGGGTGAAGTTAAATAGTTAGCTTGATGAGATTGAGGTACTGATACTCGTATCATATACTGTCATGACACACGAACACATCTTCTGATTGGAAACAAAAACAAATCTATAAGTTTGAGTGTGTGCATTGCTAGACCAGTGGGTTGATTGTCTAACAAGGTCTATAAATTAGTGAGTTGGTGTACATACGAGTAAACATGAGATGTATGATCTCTTGAAGGAATTATGCATGTTCATATTTACATAACTGGAAGAAAAGAGTTCACTTATGATACAATAGTGTCACAATGAATTCACCAGTAGTCTTCCTTTTTTATAAACGACGATATGAGTTCAAAAAATATGGATATATTTTTTTGGAAAGAATTTTATAGATATTTTCAACCAATAATCAGTTGACTAAAATATTGATAAATCCTAGAATGAGAACCAAACATTGGATAAATACTTCTAGGGACACAAAGTCATCTTGTATGTAGGTACATGAGTATTGAAATGCTCGAGGTCGATGCTATGGTCATAGATGTAGGTCTATATCACACAAAGATAGAGACCGATGGGTACGATTGGATCAGACTAAATAACAAGTATCATAGCAGTCACAATATTTTAAAACAAGCACAACATTACATAGCATTTTCAATCATACATAAATAATCAACCTAAGTGCATGGGTAATTAATGTTGAAACCCTCTTGGGTAAATATCACGACTTAAGTATCCCACATCATGCTTTTAACCTGACCCATACGAGTCTTCCAATAGCACGAGTTGCTTACTTGGGCGACCCAACCATATATATGTTAACCATGTGAGCCCGAGGCAAACTATTCTTACAATAAATGTTATTGTGATATATGATTTATCCATAAAAGTTATTGATGGTTTCACTCCCTTCCTGAGATTGAATGAATGAATGCACTATAATGTCTCTTTGTACAATTAGGGTTATTTCCCATGGCTTTCTTGATAATCATACAACTGTTGATTCATTAAATGAATCATAGAGGCCGGTGATTGAATGGATATCTAAGGAGTTAGATAGAGGACTCATCAAGCACCGTCAAATGATTATTAAGAGATGATCTCCAGCTTGAGTAGGAGATGACAATCCTTTCTCATTAGGCTGATATATGATTGACTTCTTGATGCAGGTCCTCTGCATGGGAATAGTGATTCGGAGGTATCATATTAGTTAGGTCAAAGGGTCGACATAACGAGATCGAGATAACCTAAGTCCTATATTGAATACTGTCAGAATATAGACGCACATCCTCTGACCAGAGACAGATGTGTTACTATATGTCTGAGTGTGTAAATTTGGCATACCAATAGCTTGATGACCTGTCCAAGGTCTATACACCTGCGAGTTGGTTTGCATATAAGGGCATATGAGTAATACGATCTTTCAAAGGGATCATATAGATTCACTTGTGAATCATAAGACATGAGCTCACTTATGAGGTATTGGGACCAATCAAATTCCATGCATGGTTGTCGTGCTTTATAAGCACGACAAGAATTTGAAGGTATGATATATGCTTCGGGAAAGCATATAATCGATACCGATTCCCAATGACCAAGATTGAGAAACTTGATGATTAAAACCTAAAGGTGATAGTGTAAAATAGATCTATATCTTTGGGTTTATCATAGGTCTTCCAATATGTAAGATGTACAAACTGTTAGGAATATCTGAGGGTGATGTGATCATAAACGATTGTATAACCATGATGCTTCCATTCCGAGGGAGTGATGAAATTGGTTTGGATTTTAGTGACTCCTCTCAGTAGAGAAGTAATCTTATCTTGGTCCAAGTGTTGGACATTGATCTGAATGAGATTCAGATGCAATGAGAAGATTAGATTTGTGGTATTGATTTAACCAAGCATCTATGAGAGGTCCGTGAGATCTGGATTTGAGATGTGATCTCAACATCCGAGTCACTATACGTGGAATAATACAATCGCCTTGTCCTTATTTCCAAGTATTTGCGGAGAAAGCACATTATTCTTGAAAGTATTCAAGAATAATTCCATAGTTGAATTATATCAAAGCATTGAGAAATGGATAATCAAATGTGATTTAATTATCTTGAACGATGTGAATTTGATTAACATTATTGGGATGCATGTGAATGATTATCCAATATAATTAAATGTGATTTAATTATTATGGATAGGAAGAATGTGGATAGCAATATCCAATTATTCATAAAATATTATAAATGTGATTTATAATGTATTAGAGAGAGCTTATTATGATTTATATTTGTTGATTAATTATTGGTGCGAATTGGATTCACATTGGATAATTAATTAAAAATATAATCACATTTTATTTTGAGTTGTGAATGTAATTCACAAATTTCCAATGGAAAGATTGCAATATTCACAAAATAATTATGAATTATTTTTGTAGAATAATTTACAACAAATGTTGTTGTAAAATTGGAGATACATGGAATAATGTAATGTAAGAAGATTACATTGTAGATGCTCCTTCCATATTGGAAGGAAGGGACGACCACCAATTCCTATTAGGAAAGGGTGGCTGTCCACTCCATATACATGGAAGGAGGCACTCTCCTTTCCATTATATCTATTTGTCCTTGATTTAATTTTGAGATTGATTTATATTGATTTATAAATATATATTTATTCTAAATTAAATCAATTGTTGTTGTGTTTTTACCAACAACATCTTGGCCATTGAAAGAAGCACATATCAATCTCATCTATTGATTTTGTGTAGTCCATGGATTGTGATCCATGGACTCCCAATACCCTATATAAAGAGAGGCACCCCATGCTCTCAAAGGGTTAAGAACATCTCAACAAAATGTCTCTCCTCTCTCTATTCATTCACATGCCCGCTCTTCCTCTCTATCCATTGGTTGTCGTCGATCTAATCCTAGAGAGAAGAAATCTTCGTCGTCGCTTCGCCGTTGTGCTGCCACTTTGTACACTCTTGGTTCTCCATCTTATTTGGTGTGCCCAACTCACAAATAAGACATTTGATCTCGTGCGATGAGATCTGGACTTCCTATGCTTGGATGAACATCTTGGATTGTGAGGATCACACGGTTCATCCCCGCACTCGCAAGCATCTTCTCCGAAGATCGGACTTGAGATAGGAGGTCTCTTTTTGTAGAGACTTAATCGCAACCACCCTACAAGAGGTATTCATTTATCCTTGATATGGTTTGGATGAAACGGTCTGAGAATCATTCTTGGATCATGTGGTTTTATCACATGAATTTTTTTTTAAATTCTGCTGCATAGAATAACTAGTGTGACTAGTCGTTCTCAATCGTATATGATACGATCCACACGCTTCCATGATGCACTTGAGGATTCGTCCATATCCTTCAAGTGGTATCAGAGCCATGTTGGAGGTTTTGGATACGATCCATAAACCTAGGAAAACATGGGTTCGTTTGGGTTGCGAAAGTTTTGTTGCATTTCAATTTTCACATCTCTATTTAGTGAGTAGTTTCGGCCCTATTTATAATGTTTAAACATGAAATATTCATTTGGATTTTTTATCATTATATAAGGAAATAGTAGGATCTGAATTTGCGTAATTTGGATTCCGTTTGCTCGAGATATGATCATTTTAATGAACATATATCTACAGTTTTGGGGACCGTGAATCTTAGCATAATTAATGAGTTAATTACTATTTTTAAATGACTTGAAATGTGTAATAATAACTTATTTCTGTTGTAAATCAAATGAGCAAACTTTATATGCTCATTTTGCATAATTTGGATTTAAATTTATTAAGATATGATAATTTTAGTAAGTAGGGGTCACTGCTGAAATGGCATTCCTAATATAGGACCATGTAATTGTCAATTAGTGAAATTAATTGTTGATTTCTTTGAATAATTATGAAAAATGTTTAAGAAATATTTAGTGATAATTATTTACCTTATTGACATGGCCTCAACCAACAATTTATTACATTTGATCTAGATCATATTGGTTACACAATCAAAACAAACTTGCTTGAATAGGATTAACAATTTGTTTATCAAATTTCCTTATAATCAAAATGGTTTTGATTATTACTATATGGTATAATTTCAGTGAACCTATGAAAATCTCAAGTACACAATGATCGATTTGGTATTAACCTTTCCTGAGGTGGATACGGTGTCTAGTCGGAGAGCGTTGGGGTAACAGGTTGCATCGTGTGCGGTCTGTCCCATTCCCGTTGATACTGTCCATGACAATTGGTAGGGACTCAATAATGCCGAAAAAAAATAAGGTGTATTTTTCTAATTATTAAAATTCGAATAATATGTACTTTGAGATTATACCATCCTTTCAAGATGCAATCAAGTTTGTTGATTGAGTTGGAATGATAATGGATTTAATGTGATTAAATCAATTATATCCAATTGAAACACTCTATTATGAATAGATATGTATTTTCCTTGGAAGAATTAATTATATGAATGTGATTTATGATAATTAATTAAATTAATTTGAATAAGAGGTGTAGAATCACATAAGTGACATCCATGGTCTCCCGTCAAGGCGAAGGTTTCTGTCGCCAGAGATTGTATGTAGGAAACGTCTGTTCGAAGTGACAGCTCCTATATACGAGCGCATCAGGATAAGGTTCTTTGCTTCTCGAATGAGTAAGGCCGTATGTGTAGTGACCCCAATATTGAGTCCTCATATTATTGGGGTGATATTGGATTGTGCATAGCAAGTACTAATCCTGTTGACGTTTGGTTCAATCAACGACGGGTCAACATCACCTTAGGGGTGGTGGGCCTGGGCGTTAAAGACCAAATTGGGAAATGCAAGTTGAACTTGCAAGGTGGAATGTGTTCCCACTTCTTTTTTATCCGATTTACATGTTCTCATATTATTGGGATGTGACAAAGATAAAGAAGAGATCCCAGTTTTTGCTAGAGATATAGCAGTAAGTATATCTCTTGCTTTGAAAGTACATAAGGGTATGAACTTTCAAAGTTGAAAATGCAATACTAATTTGATTTAAAGTTCCTTAATCAAATATTTTAAAATGAATATATAATTATTTATATGTTCTAATATAGTGCATTATTAATTTTAGAAAATGAAGTCCATGAACCCTCTGAGCAAGCTCCTGGAGGTCAATCAGTTGACCGGACCAAATTATTCGGATTGGATCTAAAATTTGAATCTTGTCCTTTCTGCTGAGCGCATTTTGTATGTGTTATCCAACGACAAGCTTGCAAACCCGAAGACTCCGGAAGACATCAAATTTAATGAAAACTACGATAAAGATCATAATCTGGAAAGATGCTACATTCTTGGTTCATTATCCAATGTGCTTCAGAAGCAGCTTGTGGAGACAAACCATTGTTAAGGGATTATGCTAAATCCGAAAGAGATATTTGGTGATGTGAACCGCACACAATGTTATAATGTGATGAAAGAGCTTATTCGTTGCAAGATGTAGGAAGGGACCTCTATCAGAGAACATGTACTCAAAATGTTTGGGTACCTCTCTAAATTGGAAACCCTGGGAGCCTTCATGGACACCTCCTTGGTGTTGAGGAGAAAGACCAAGAGTTGCAGAGTGAAGCGGTTGCCAGACTTGACTGTAAAATCAAAGACACAACATTTACTCATGCTCGAATCGATGACGACTCACCTATCAATATCCTACTAACCTATGTATTTAACAAGATAAAACTCGGACCTATCAGGAAGATAAAAGAGATCGTTCAATTGGCTGATCGATTGATAAAGAGATCAAGAGGAACCATTTTAGTCATCGTTACAATCCAAGGTCTTCTGCTCAAGGTGGACTTCACGATCATTGATATTGAGCATCAAGGAGAATTCACCCAATCTCCAATCATTCTAAGAAAGCTATTCTTAGCCTTAGATAAGGCAATTATAAAGTGTGAGACTCGGGAAATCAATTTTACAACATTGGGAGCACTTTGATCTCATCCAGTTTTTGAGAAACCACGATATTCAAGGAAACTCATGAAGCCATTGACAACTGTAACCACCAAGCGGTAGAAGAGCCCTACCGTACTGCCGCACCTGAGATAGCGGCTGTTGAATTGACAGTTGGTTCAGAGACTCTTCCCACTCTTCCATTTCCTGCTGCTATGGCAACTTTTATAGAGGAACACTGAATACATGACATCTTATATGGTGATCCTAAAACATATGCATGGGCTAACCTTCAGTCAGGCATGATCTTATCTGTACACCTTGAACAAATGGATCCGATTCAGGAGTGCACCATAAGACGATTAAGAACAAATATGCGGGATGTGCACTGACCAGGGAGGAATATTTCAAAAGTTATTCATCTGGAGACTCGATTGTCAACACCTCACTCCCAAGACTAGCACCTTCACAGATAATCCGAGCCAAAATTCCCATTTTGTCTGCCCCTTCATCTAGAAAGAAAGTCACCTTTGACATGCCGGAAAAGGAATCATCTGATGATTTCTCATCAAGTCCTAACAAGTTCATCCTTATGAGTGGGGTCAATTCAATGGCTCTGAAGCCCTATTTGAGAAAGCAACCGAATATCAACCCCCGTTGGATGACTCCTACCACTCACTACTATTCGTCAAGAGACGACTCTTCAGGTTTAATTAAATATATTCGAATAATCTCTTATGCACATACTATGATTGGTGATTTAGAATATTCATTTGAAGATGAACCACTTGACCCTAAGACTAAGCGCAAACTGATAAAGTAGCTCAAGAACAAGAATATATGGAGTACTTCCACCATCAAGTATTATTCTTCTGAGTATAACTCTAATGATGGTTGGATATCATCTGATTGATACGCTTCATCTACTCTCTAATATGATTATTCTGAAAATAACTATGACGATTGTAGGGTATCATCTGCTTCATTTTCTTCCCAGCATTACGATCTCCCACCACAGGCTCACAAAAAGATCTGCTGAAAACCACCTTAGTCATCAACAACCCTTCCTCCCTCCTGACATCATCGGTTCCCTTGTACATCTTCTTCCTCTACTAAGGCCAATGCCTAAGTATAGGGGGGAATCGATGCCATATGTATATACCACTTTCCTCACCCAATATTTCTCTCGATCATTCTATTCTCACCCTTCTTCTATACTTAGGATGACCAGAGACTAAGTATAGGGGTACCTGATGCCCACTATATATACTCTCTTCATCCACTTCTAACATTATCCGCCTCATTTTTCACCCATCTTCTATACTTAGACTGTTTACAACCTAAGTATGGGGGGGGGGGGGGCAGACCGATCTCTATTTTTCTTTTTCACTCTCTTACACTTAGCCTGAGCCATGTCTTCTCTACGCTTCTTATGCTTTGAGGACATAACACTCACTATGTATAAAGGGTGTATATATCTACTTTATTATGTATTTGACACATAGCTCATACTTTCGAGTAAGTCTATATGTATTTACAGGGTGGGTATACTAATAAAAAATAAAAGAAACATAAATAAAAAATAACAAAAAAATAATAACAAAAAACAGTTTTGCAAGCAACACTGACTGTGTCCAATTGTGTGCAATCAATATTTTTTGAAAAATTAGCTTCTTTTTTGTTTTTGCATTAAAAATCTTGCATCGAAAAAATCACAAAAAATAGAAAAGAGAAAGAAGTCACGAAATTCAAAAAAATGTGTTGGCATTTCACGCATATGCACTTCATACAGCATTTCATGCATATGTGAAAAGCCCTTGTGTTCTGAACCGAGTTATGAGAAGAAACCGAGAGCGATTGGACTTGATCTTAAGCCATCTAATTTTCATAAGAACTTCACCGAGAAAGAGGATTTTAGAAACTTCAAGTCTATGACTAAATTGTTCGAGTTCCACATGATAATGTGCAGAGTTTGACTCTTAGTGTTCAACCTTGTCTTCTCATTCTGGGTACGACTATGGAATAGAGAAATAATTTGTACTCTCGCACTATGCGATTAGCGTAATTCAGATGGGGTGTTGGAAGACTGTGAGTTTCTTTTCTGGTAACATGGACATCTAAAGATCGGAGTATGTGTTGAAATAAAGCTTCGGAAAAGGGATGGACGGATGTGCACAATATTTTCTAAGACCTCAAAACATGTACGGAAAAAAATTACATATTCGTAGGGGCACAATAAGATCCAAGTAGAGCTACCTAAAATCCAAACAAAGAGAAGCCAACTACAAATAAAGATTTGATAAAAAAGGTCCAAGCATTAAGAACACCTACAAATCTTGGCGGAGACTCAGCTACACTGGACAACTTCACAAGGAGAGGTGAGTACACTGGTCACTCTCCAGTTCTTTTCCACTTATTTTATAAACCCCCCCTTTTGAGTGTTAACACAATGCGACATACCTAAGAAGTAAATACGCGACTCCCGAAGGATGAATTATTGGAGAGGGGGTTTGCATGATAGTCTGACAATTGTGATGGGAAGAGATAAATCCTTTCACACACATGAGGCAATTGTTCAATGTTCATTGCATGTGCTTTGGAAGGAGGATTGATCTAAGATGACTTCTGAGCCGAAACTGTGACAATGGTATGTAGAACTTGGAGGCTGTTGATTTTAAAACCCTAATTCTTACAGAAGTTCCATCAAAATAATAATCCAAAGGTCGATTCTAGCTCCATTTTTACATTCTTCTCATTGTATTTGTAAGGAACCCAATCTCATTTCACCTCATTGCATTCCTTTAGATGCTCGGAGATGAGCAAGGTTTAAGTATAGGGGATGATGAATATTAGATTCATCACTCTAAAAGTGACTAATTAAGCTTATATCTCAAAATTCATATGCATTTCTTCATTTTTATTGCATAATTAGCATTCATGCATGTATAAATAATAATGGCATTTTATCACTCATAATTGCATAGAATAAGAAGCTAAAAATTGCATCCCAATTGATTTGTAAAATAAGCAAACTTCCCTGAGTTTAAATTCATTTGAATTTCAAATATCCTAAAACCACATCCATTGTATACATATGACCAACAAGAATAAATGAAAAATAAAAAAAGATTCTAACATAAGTAAGTGAACCAGAAACTGAAACCCTAGTTTCAAGATGATCCGACTGAAACGCTCATATCTTCCTCATACAGCGTCTGATTTTATCTTACTCACTTTTAAACTAATGTAGATTAAAATACCATAAAAACAAGACCATGTTCAAGTCAATCAGAGCTCATATGTGAACGTTGGGTTTTGGGCCTCTTTTATACATTATATATTTTAGCGATTTTGACCTATTATTTTATGTACATATTAATTCATTTTATCCATTTCTTTTTCATTTATTTTATTTGATAAATTTTTTATTAAAATTTGTAAAGATGAAAATCCAAAATAAGACCGAAATCAAAGAGACTAACTGAGTCCGAGTCTTCACTGACTATCTGTATAAAAGTTAACATTTTGGTATTTAACTTTATTTCTTTTTTCCTAATTAATAAAAATCCAAAAAATTGGATTAATATCTAAATATTTATCTTTGATTTTTGTTATATTTTTTTGTATTTTTATCTTTTTTAAAAAAAAATAACAAAAAATACAAAACCCAAAAATCAAGGTATTTTATATACATAGATTACCCCCAAAATATCACTTTGCGCAAATGACCTATTTTGGTTTTGGTCTCTTCATGAAAGTTGTAGATCTCATTGAGACGAGTAACTTTGATAATAAACTAATTCAATCCGAGGTTGTTCGATATTTTTTATTTTTCTTTGTATTTCTTTTCATATTTCTCATGGTGACACGTGGTAGCTTCTGGAGCTGCCACATATCACTCATTTTTGGCCTTATTTTATTTCATTTTATTAAAAATTAAAAATAAAAAATAAAACAAAATACTACCGAGAATCGCCTGATCTTGGTCGATCAGACGGTTCTTGTATCTCTTCACTTCTTCCCCCTTTCCCTCCCAAGCGAGCATCAATCTCCTCCGAGGATTTCACCATCGACGTGCTATTATCGCCAATATCCGTAACCATTCCTCCATTTACACGCGACCACCCTCAATATCCAAGATCTCCTTCCATCGCAACCACTACAACTTCATTCCTGATCTCACCCTTCGAATTTCGTCTCCTCCCCAATCGAATCCCCTGATACTATCTCCGATTCCAATCGACCAACCCGATCTCGTCGCCTCTATCTTCTATAAAGCCACAACACCGCCTTCCTCTTTTCTTCATCCGTTGATTGCATGTACAACCAAGGGACACCGGTGGTACAACCCGGTGCCCATTCTCCCACGGCGATATCCGATGGCTTGGCCACCGTTTCAACACCACACCTCTTGCAGCATTTGCTCCATCTCCGATTTCTAGCTATCGAGCCTTGTAGCGTTC
Organism: Ottelia alismoides; assembly: GCA_037367405.1. Taxonomy (NCBI): domain Eukaryota; kingdom Viridiplantae; phylum Streptophyta; class Magnoliopsida; order Alismatales; family Hydrocharitaceae; genus Ottelia; species Ottelia alismoides. The sequence goes on along the minus strand of JAZKJV010000720.1, from coordinate 148,392 downwards.
ACCTTTGCACCCAAGATTCCACCTCTCCTCCGTATAAAGACATCGATCCGTCGATCATCCAAGTAGACAAAGAAGCCCGTGGGTAGTGACAACGCCAACATGCTTCCGTTTAGCGGCGAGATCTGTGGCTGTGGTGCCTCGTCACAGACCTCCTCCAAATAGCCGGCGAATCTCCATTTCATCTGCTCTATTCTATCAATTTGGCCTTAAAATCCCTAGCTAATGCATGTAAACTACATTATTGTACAAAATGACATTCATGATTTTTTGCATTTATTATGTAAATAATTCGGTTTTTAATGCCAAAATCATAGAATAAAGAGAAGAAAATAAAAAGAATAAAACATAGAAGATATTTTATGACACTGAACCCTGAGACCAAGTCAAGAATTGAGTTGGTCGACAAGGAATAAAGTATGGGAGATAAGAGTCAAAAATAGAATAAAAACCCAAATCTTTTATTCATTTTTATGGATTTTGACACCTATTTTATTTTTTATTATTTATACATTAAATAAAGAACCGCTGGACATAAAAGTTGTAGGTAATAATGCAAATAAAAATACAAAATTGAGTTTGTACAAAACTAATATACAATGTTCATTTTATACACACAATAAAAAACCAAAAACCCAACTTCCGAGACCCATATCTTTAAAATAAAAACTCAAAACATATTAAAATCACATCCTAATTGTATATAACTAAGCTATTTAATGGTGGTGGTTTCATATTTTTTTTGAGTTACTACGTGAAAGTTAAGTTTTTGAGCCTCATTGCACATTATACCGATTAAAATAATCAATTTATTCATTCTTTAATACTTTTACAAATCCATATTTTCTATAATTTCGTAGTAATTATTCGTAACATATGTGCATATTAAAACTAGAATAAAACTAAAACAAAAATGTAGAATAAAATAAGTCTATAAGTACATAGAAAAACTACATATGTTATACATGTATATAAATAAAAGGGGAAACTTATTCTTTTATTCTTTATTCATTTATATTTTTATAAAATTGTAAATATTGTCTATATAATATTAAAAATATAAAACCAAAATAGAACTCAATAGAATACATTAAAATCAAAAGATGTATATAATACATTGGTAAAATACATATAACTATACCTACACAATATATGTTTCTCTTTAATTTAAGTGTACAAGTAACATCATAAAAATATATTTATACCCATAAAAATAAGTTATAAATATATGAAATAATAAAATATACCAATAGAAATGTGCAAAACATAGATGAATATACTTATAAATACACTATTAAAAATTAACTACTAATAAATAAAGCCAAAAAATAAATAAAAATCATATTAAAATACTACATTAATTAATAAACATTTTTTATTATATAATTGAAAAATAATAAAATAATTTATTATTTTTAAATAATTATTCTTTAATAAATCAACTATTTTGTCCTGTAGCGATCTAAAGTGGACCAATCACGTCAGGTTGCGAGTTGACCGTTAGTCAACTCCTCCCGCTCTGATTAGACCTGGATTTGTATTTTCCCACGATTTCATCCCTTTTTTCTGGCCATTCCATCCATCAATTGGCAACGATCCCTTCACGGAAATTACTCCCAGCCCCTTAATGTCTATAAATAAAAGTCCTCCTCCTCCATTGATTTTTTGGCCATCATCAAGCCCAAGAGCCGCCACATCTCTGCCAAAGAGCATATCCAGGTGACAGGTGGAGTCCCCTGAGGTGATGGGAGCTCGTGGAGGCGGAGGTGTGCCCAAGGCTGCCGTCGCCAGCGACCTCCGCCCACTGCCTTCGCCGGTAGGTAAGAGATGTGCATTTTTATTATTTTAGTTAGATTTTTATTCGTTTTTTTAGATTATGAAATTAGTTTAATGCCATATGTTTAACATAATTATCTAGACTCGTAGTTCACCGGAGCTCCGCTCCAGCGAAGCCTTCTCCAATGCTCCGACTATTTTCGACCCCACTTCCACCTTCACATCCTTCCCCATCGTTCTTGCTCCTCCCCTACACCTTTTCTCCCCCAAAATCCCATCAAATTTGGGGATCCGCTCCTTCACCTCCATCGCTCGCTGGAGGAGCTTCGCCAGCTCCACATTCCGGCCATTCTGACCAAATAAGATCCCCTGAGGCCTTATTTTCTTGCGCGAGTCTTACTATAGGTGTTGGAGGCCAAAAGACCCACTTTGGGTCGATTTTTGATGATGAACAACACATCTGGATCTCCCTTTCTTTCTTGACATCGCCTGACCACGTCGGAGCTCCAGGTGCCCCACTGAAGCCATTCACCGACACGTCGGACCACCGGGAACGTGTTGAGCAGCTCGACAATATCGGAGATGCTCAGAAGAGCCCGCTATTCCAGATCAAAACTCGCCCCAAGCGAGTTCTTCTTTGGTTCTTCCTAGCCCCTTCGTTGCCGTCCGATCAAGGGTGCATCTCCTATTTCGATCTCAGCCATGGGATGGAGCCCAGTCACGACCGTTGGATCGTATCAGAGGATTCAATATCCATCATCCATTTGTGAAGTGATACCAATTATTGGTTGAGCGACACATGTCAAGTGGATCTCCCATCGCCGTCCGATCGTGCCTTCTTTTGGGGTAAATTGCATATTTTATCCCAGCATTTTTGTAATTATTAAATAATCCTGTAACTCAAATATAAAGTGTTAAATAAATTAGATATTTTGCATATAGACCCCTGTAGTTTTATTATTTATATTTTGATCCAGTCCACGTCACCTCACGTGCAGACCCACATGAGATGTTGAAATTGCAAGTACATCCCTATACCTTTTTGTATTTGTATTTTCTCCAGTTGAATGAAATGAACGTTGTATATTTTTGTAAAATTTACCTGAAGGCCCCTAAGCTTTATTGTATTTGCATTTTGGTCCTTCCTAGGTTACGTCAAGTGTAGTCCCACGAGATGGGCAAATTGCATGTATATTCTTAGTATTTTTGTAACTATTTATTAGCCCAATAAAATTTTGTTAACGTTGTATCTTTTTGGACTATTTACATCAAGACCCTTGGAATATATTTTAATTGCAAAAATGCCACTGTTAGGACTTTGATTTTTGTATGTTTATCTGTTTATTAAATATAGATAATGTGCTCCTAGAAATCCATAAAAATAGGGTTAAATGATTCATGCCATGTATATTCATTTCATTATTTTTATTTGGCATTTTTTGCATTTAATCCATTTATTAAAAATAAGAAGGAGCCCATTTATGTACTATTTAACTTATAAAAGACCCGAAAAATATAAAACATCTATAAAAAATCCCAAAAAATATATATATATATTATATTTTAACCTATTTTGTTTGTAGACCATAAATCACTACAAATAGAAAACAAAAAGCCTAAAAATTGAAAACCCTAAAAACCTTCATAAATCTAAAGAATACTTTAAAAATCCAAAAATATGTTTTGGTATTCTATAATTTTTTATATATAAATATGACTATATTAAAATTGGTTTGGGTAATTTTGGAAATAATTTATTATTTTTAAAACCTAAATCAGTTTTGGGTATTTTATTAATCCCTTATTTGGGATATTTTTGAATTTAAAATGCATAAAAATTAGTAAAAATATAGAAAATTAATAAAAAACTAGAAAATATAAAATACAAAATTATCGTATTTACTGTATATTGAATTTTTTACATATATATAGTATCTATATATATATTTTATATTGTATTTATGTATTTACATTTATAAATATATATCTATTATATTTAAACGAAAAAAAATATAAAAAAATGAAAAATATGAAAAGAAAATACAAAATTATAAAACTAAAAAAAATTATAAAATTAAAACCCACGGGTAAATCTCCATTTCATTACCATTATTATGTCATTTTGGCCTTAAAAACCCTTGCTAATGCATGTAAATAGCAATAATTTGTGCATAATAGCATTCATTATTTATTGTATTATTTGTATATAAAATAATGTATTTAATGATAAAATTATATAATAAAGAGAAGAAAAGAAAAAGGAATAAAATATTGAAAATATTTTATGACCCTAACACCGAGACCAAGTACTTAATGGAGTTGATCGACAAGGAATATTGTAGGGGGATATAAGGGCCAAAAAAACAATAAATACCTCATTTATTTATTCATTAATTATGCATTTTGACACCTATTTAATTCTTTATTGTTTATTTAGCAAATAAAGAACTTTGTACATAAAGTTGTAGATAATAATGTAAATAAAAATACAAAACTGAGTTTGTGCAAAAATAATATACGATGTGCATTTTATATACAGAATAAAAAGCCAGAAACCAAACTTCACAGACCCATATCTTTTAAATAAAAACTCAAAATATAACAAAATCACCTCTAATTGTATATAACTTTTCATGATTATAATTTTCACCTCTATTTAGTGGCGATAGTTTTATATTTTTTAGAGTTACTGTGTAGAAGTTAGGTTTTAAGCCCCTACTATACATGATACCAATTAAAATATACAATTTATACATTATTCATTATTTTTGGAAATTCATATTTTCATAATTCGGTAAATATTATGTATAACATATGTTCATATTAAAATAAAAAGAAAACCAAAAGAAAAATGAAAATAAAATAAATATATATGTAAACATAGATGAAATACCTATTTCTTTACTTGTACATAAATAAAAGGAGAAACATATTCTTTAAGTTTTTTCTTTTATATTTTTATAATATCATAAATATTGTATAGATTCTATTAAAAATACAAAACTAGAATAAAACTCAATAAAATACTTTAAAATAAAAATAGTAGACATAAAACATAGGTTAAATACCTATGAATATACCTACATAATATACATATCTATTAATTAAAGTGTACAAATAACAACATAAAAAGCAAATAAAAATATATTTATACTCACAAAGATAAGTTATAAATATATAAAATAATAAAATAAAATAAAAAAATAAAACATACAAAATAAAAATAAAAATGTACCAAATACATGTAAATATACCTATAAATAAACCATTAAAAATAAACTTGTAATAAAATAAGCCAAAAATAAATAAAAATCATAATAAAATACTAAATAAAATTATAAAAAAATTTTAATTTATACTAAAAAATTTATAAATCATTTACTATTTTTATTTATTTATTCTTTAATAAAATTGTTGTTTTGTCTTGTAGCGGGCCGACGTGGCCCTATCGTGGCGCGTCAAGAGTTGACCTTCGGTCAACTCACCCTCCAGCCTCTGTCTCTTTTCAAGACTGTCTTTTCCCATGTATAGTTGCCATTTTCTCTGTTGAACCATCGCTTAACTGGCTTCGATTATTTAACATGATCTCTTCATCATTCATCCAAGATCCACGCCGACTCCTTGGATCTCTTGTACATATCGCCATTTTATTGTTTTAGACCAGTCAAATGGGGGTATCACTCTGTGTGTAATAATCGCCTCCTCCTCTTCAAAATTTGGTCAATTTTTCTCTGCTTTCTTCCCCCGCCTTCAGCCTAGCGAGCTCCTTCGTGACAGGGAGGATCCCCTGGAGGGTCTGAGCAGGTGGAATGGGGACAAGGTTGCACCCAGGCCGCCCACACCGGTGAACTCTGCTCCTTGGCCAAATGCCAGGTAAGAGCTGCACCATTTTCATTATCTAGCTTAGAATTAGTGTTTGGATCATTTCAGTGCCTTTTATTTTGTGTTTTAAGTAACTAATTAGTTAGAAAAAAGCCCCTTCATAGTTTGCCGGAGCTTCGCTCCGGCGAACCTTCCATAGTATTCCGAATGTTTCTCGACCAACCTTTCACTCCTATTTCGTTCCCTACCTGCTTCTTCACCTTCCAGCCACCTGAAACCAACCAGAATCTTATCGATTCCGTGAATCGACGCTCACCTCCTCTTTCTCGCCAGAAGCATCGCCACCCACTTTGTTTTTGTGCTAAACATCTTCGTATTTGGTCGAGGAGTTTCTCCTCGAGCCATATTGTCCTCCTGTGCACGGTAAGGCATGCATATAAGTGCCAGGAGACGGGTTCGAAGATAGTCGGAGGTTCCAGGAGCGCCACATCTTCTCTGACCTCGTGGAGGAGCTCCACTGAAGTTTCGCCACATCTGATGCCTCCAGCAGCTAGGGTACCTCATTAATAGCGATCAACGCTGCATTGGAGCCTTGAAGGATGCTGGAGAAGGGAGATCAGGGGCGGGGAAGCTCGACTTTGCCGGCCTTCTTCCTTGTTCTTCCCTATCCCTCCTCTACCGTTGGATGAAGAACGCCGCTCCAGATCGTAGCAACACCATCGGATGCAGCCACGTTTCCACTGTCTGATCAGCCGGGCTGATATAAGCCTGGCCATTCGCGGACGAAGCATCATCGCGCAACTTAAACGTGCCACATGTTAAGTGAATGCATCTTTGTCGTCCGTTCGCGTGCATATATGGGATAAATTGTACACCTAACCCCGCATTTTTCGTAATTAGAATTTAGTCCTGTAAATAAAAGTTTATGTTTATAAATAAATGGAAGTTTTGTATTAAAGACCCTAAACTTTTCGAAATTGCACTTAGGTCCACACCACATTACCTCATGTGTCATCCCACGTGAGGTGGAAAACTTGCACGGAAGCCCCTACAAGTTTTTTATTTATGATTTAGTGCAATAAATTGAATTAAAGTTATATATTTTGTGAAAATTCCATGCAGGACCCCAAACTTTTATATAATTGCATTTTGGTCCCTGCTTGTATGTAGCACATACAGTCCCACGTGCAAGTCAAATTACACATATGCCCTGACGGGTTTTGAAATTGTAATTAGTCATTAAAATTTAAAGAAACATTGTAAAATTTTGGTGTTTTTGCACAGATGCCCCTGGATTTTATTTTATTTGAAAAAATGCCCCTACGAGGACTTTTATTTTTGTAGATTTTATCTTTTTTATTAAAAAAAGCTATCTAGCTCCTAAAAATAAAAAAGGATTAGATGCTCCATGCATTGTACTTACATGCCATGTGTCCAATTTGCATTTTTGCATCTATTCTATTTATTAAAATTAAAAAATAGCCTAAATAATCCCTGTTTACATATAAAAATCAAAAAAAATGTAAAAACTCTTAAAAAATTCCAAAAAATTATATATGGTATATTTTGATATTCACTAAGTCCAGAAAACTAAAGGCCTATAAAATAATAAAAAGAAAATTTAAAAAATCATAAAGCTCCAAAATCCAACAAAAAATATAAAAATTCAACAAAAATCCAAAAATACATTTTTCCTATTTTATAATTCTCAATATATTATTATTGGAATATTAAAATTAATTTGGCTAATTTAGGGACTCATTTCGTATTCTTAAAACTCAAATTAATTTCAACCTAAGTATTAATCCCATATTTGGGATATTTTTGACTTTAAAAATACATAAAAATTAGCGAAAATTTATAAAAAATACAAAAACAATAATAAATTTAAAAACCCAAAAAATTTCCTTAATTTTGTTTAGAGCTAATATCATTTATAAATATATTTCTATGTATTGTTTACATAAAGTCTTATATAGGATATGTTGTTTCTATAAAAGAAAAAGAAAAATATAAAAATCAAAAATAAAATAAAAAAATAAAAATTTAAAATACCACAAAAACAATAACATGGACAAGAAAAGAATCGAATAAGTTTGTGCGCATATTTTTGCCGCCAACCGTTTTCTCCCAGTGTTCGACCTCTACTTGTGCTTACACCTATACACATTTGCTTGTAGAGTTATAATAAATTTTAACTCCACATTTTTTATACTTAAATGTTTGATTCTTATCGTGGGTTAATTGTAGACTAATTGGGTTTTCGTGAGTGGTCGCCACAACGACTTTTTCTCCGCCTTGTGTGTGACATTTTTGACCCTTGCTAAAGCCCAATTATTACCCACAAAACAATAATATGGACAAGAGATAAAAGACAGAATTTTTTAGCATTATTCATGCATCCTTCTACCGTTCGCTCCCCGTGTTTGAACTCTACACATACTTGCATGCTATACACGTAGTTATAGAGTTATAATAAATTTTAACTCCACATTTTTGATACTTAAATGTTTGATCCTTATCGTGGGTTAATTGTTGACTAATTGGGGTTTCGTGAGGGGTCACCACATTGACTTTCTCTCCGCCTTGCGTGAGAAATTTTTGACCCTTGCCAAAGTCCAGTTATCAGATGGAGCTGTTGCTGAAGAGCAACATCGCTTGGGATATTTATTATTTATTTGATTCTTTACTCTTGTCCATATTTATTCATTTATTTGCATTATTGATATTATTGTGACTGTTCTGACCGCTTCTCTATTTGTCTTTGAGGCGAGGGACCGTCAAGTGAAGGAGGAACTTTTAGGAGGGCCGGTGCACCAAAGCAAGGTGGAGACCTTTCTTGCTCGGCTGATAGGAGAGAGCATCATAGGCCAATGGAGAGGAATTTTTGCAGACAGTCTACTTTTTATGCATTTTGTTCATTATGTATATTTATGTGAGAGAGTGACTTTATAATTGTAATAATTCATGACTCTCATAGACATCCCGACTTCTCGAGGTACAGTGCCCGAAGGACTGTTCCCTTGGGGCCTCGACGGTTTTGATGCTGTCTTTGCTTTTTTTTATTATTTTGTGTGAATGAGCCCTAGCTTAGGAATTGTATGCTGATAGATTAAGGTCCAAAGCCACTAATATATTTACATGTACCTATAGACACACTTCTTGGGCTTAGTCAAAATAATTGTTTGTTATTTAGCTTCGAACCCGCACACCGTGAGAGATGTCATACAACGCTAGCAGGACCCATTGTGGCGGGCACCGAGACATCTCTAAGACTGGACTCCAGGGTTTGATTATGAATAATTGACATTTTTGCTTCACGATAATAGTAGTTACTACTATAGGCGATTTCATCGGATTGCATTTGCATATAGCATAGGCTTTCAATTCTGTTATGCATCCCCACATGGAGAGAGATGGGAAGCACTGTAAGTATTCTTACTTGGCATGCATCATCATTTTCCTACTTGCATGGATTTTCTGATATTCTCCCTCTAATTTTGCTTACCTAGGATGCTAAATGGAAATTGAAAACCCTGTTAGGCATGCACATTGAAAAATAAACAAAAACATAGATAACCAAAATACAATCGGGACTGCTAACTCTATTGGACTCTAAAATAAAATGTAATGGAAACCTTGTATTGGGGAGAGTCACCCCCTCCTTGTATGCACATTTTATTCCTACGCACATGCCAAGGACTAGTGGCCAAATCCCAAGCCTATCTTCGGTGTGTGCAACTTTGTGATGATCACCTGACTCTAAAATTGAGAAGATAAATGGACCACATCTCGGTCTTCACTATGTTGAGTAGGTGAATCGGGGGTTTGCTTGGTGAATTGATTGTGACTTGGAATCCATTTGCATTTTTCCGTCTTTTCGAGTTTGCGGTCCCGTCCGTGTGAGTCATTCATTTTTCATCTTTGTGTTTTTCTAACTCTTATACTTAAATCTCCTCATTTGTATTGAGTCATGATATTGGCGTGTGAGCTCAATCAGCTTCTCCAGACCTTTGTGTTTCTCTTCTTTCCCATCCTCCTCGTGTCCCCTGTATCATCTCTTCTATTACCCAGGATTGCTATGCTGGTAGATATCGCCCGCATCAAGGATCTTGACTTACATTGATATTGGAATAAGTCGGGCATGTTTGAGGATGTTGAGATTGACTAGGTGGATCTGACTTTCTCTTTGTGCATAGGAGCTTATTGAAGACTTTTATGATGCATGATCATTAGGTGTGACTCTTACTCAAGGATATTTGGTCTCGTACACCAGATCGAGGATGTCATGCTTTGTTATGATTTGACGACGATATCATGAGCTTTGATTGGTCTATCCATTTTGAGGCTCTACCCATCTTAATTTTGAGGATTGATTGATTATTCTTATTTGGACTTCCCAGCAAAGGTGTACGAAACCCACATGATGTTACATCTTCCTAATTGATCCATCCCCGATCTTCTGCTTTTATCATCCACGTAGGGCACTTTGAGGATTCCTGATTATCTTTTGTGCCATCTCAGCTAGATTGGATTGACCCAAGGATCGTACTAAGATTGTTGTTATTATTCATCCCTCGACGATCTTATACCCTCCAGATTATTGATTGATTACTTTTGAGGACCTGAGATTTGATTCCAGCAATCCCAAGACTTGATTGACTCAGTTCGTATTACTCCTCGAGGACTATCTGCGGGAGGATACGACACTTTCTTTATGATCGATTTCATACACTGATTTTGTCTTCACCTTGTTGGGGCACGAAACTGCATCATCAGATTTGACTGTTTGGCCTCCGTGCTGATTGTGCGCTCGATGTGTAGGTGCACGAGGGAAATGACCAAGACTCCTTTGAGTCTTCTCTCCTTGACGGTCCTCGCAAGGATGAGTGTTACATCTCTGATTATTCAGTGGGTAGTTCATAGTGCTCTCCAAGGGTTATTTGCAAGAGACTATGACACCATGATAGATCTGCAGTCTCTTCCACTGGTAGATGATCTATCATCTACAAAGACCATTCTGATTGACTCCTTTGAGTCCTCTCTTCTTGACGACCCTCGTAAGGACGAATCTGATCTGACTACTCCATTCTTAGTTTGCATTGTTCCCCAAGGACTATCTGTACGAAAATGCAACATTTTCTTTACACTCAATTCCACTTGCTGACTGTGTCTCCTTTTCGATGGAGCATGAAACTGAGTCGTCTGATTCATGCTTTCGGTCCCATTGCTTTCATGTTTATCCGATCTGCTAGATCTTGGGACCTATCTGACTAAACTCATTCGAGTTTGTTCTCCTTGACGGTCCTCGTAAGGATGATCCATCTCCTATAATTATTCGATGCTTAGTTTGTAGTACATTCCCTGAGGGTTGTCTGCGAGATGCTGCCCCACTTTCTTGATATATCGATCTCTTCTGAGGGTAGAGGATTTATCGTCTACCGAGACCACTTCTGTTGATCCGTCTGATGGATCTGGCTCCATTGAGCGTTCCCACCTTGAAGACCCTCGCAAGGCTAAGCTTCTGTTCTGATTATTCATTGACTATCATGTACTACTCCCTGAGGTTATCTGCAGGAGGGTACATCATCTTCTTTTTACGCGGCTTCCTTCTGGTGTCTCCCATCTGGTAGAGCACGGAGCTGAGTTTTATGATGACTCTATGATTCCTGTTCACCTTGAGGACCCTCGTAGCGTCGAGCCATGTACTGTGCTGTTCGGTGTATTCCTGTGACTTTTTGACTTTATGATCACCGGACTTCACATTGTTGTCTCCTTCTCTTCACCTTTATACCTTTCAGAGACCATGATTAACTAGGACGATTATGTACTGCTCTTTCTTCCTCCATGTCTTACACTATCGTCTCCACTCACTCACTCCGTTCTTATGATTCGATGTTCTGATTCATGCTACCGGCCTCTTGTTTAGTTTTCGATCTCTTGTCCCCGGTAGCTTACACCCACCTCATTGCACATACGGATGTCCTTTCACTGTATGACTGTGTCCTCGTTCTCATAGGGAGACGATGATGAGAGCACAATATTTGCTTACCAGATACCATCATGTACTTCACATCATTGACCTGATGTATATACGTGTTGTGTATTCTATTCTTTTTTTCTTCCGTATGTCTTGTGTGCCCCATATCATGTGCCATATTTGTGTGTCGATACTTAGGATGTACTCTTTCCTAAGTATAGGGGGGTACACACCGCATTGTTCTATGTTCCATTTCATTACTCCTGTCGTTGCTTATACATAGGGATATTTCACCCTAAGTATAGGGGGAGTGATGCGTACATTCCCCACGATCTTCTATATATCTGTATATATCTCTCTTTTCTTCTTTTCTTCTTTTCCTTTTCATTTTTTATTATCTACAAAAAAGGGGTCGCCCCTTTTTGACAGTTTTCTATACTTAGGACGTACTTCGTCCTAAGTATAGGGGGGCTGCACCCCTGATTCGTTCATTCTTTGATCTGCTTATTGCCACCCTTGACCCTCCATGTGTTGTGTACAATCTACTATACTTAGGATTCTTTGATCCTAAGTATAAGGGTTAAGGTCACCTCTTATTCATTTATCTCTTCATTCTTTTCTTCTTTTGTCAGTGTAGTATATGCTTTTCTATACTCGGTACGAGTTATGTCTTCTATTTCTCTTTTCTATCTATGAGGACATATCTCCTGCTAAGTATATGGGGGTCGTATGTACTCTGTATATACTTTAGCCATAACACGTACTTTCGTATTATTATTAATAAATATGGCTAAAAATATTATACAATTCATTAAAAATCAATTAATAAGGCTTTTTATTTTTCAAATTATTTTTTATATACTGATTAATAAATCAGGTTAAAAATAGATTTGCAAAATGATTTGAAAAATGTTGTGAACCGTTTGGAAAACTTTTTGTGAAATGTTTTCAACCTTTGTAAAAACATTTTGATTGCAAAAATTGTTTTCTTTATGTGAAATAAAGGATTTGAGAACCGATTTGCAAATGATTTTTGAAATGTATGTAAAAATATTTTGAAAATTCATATATATCTTGTTTGAAAAATCTTTCCAAAATGGCTTTTAAATTGTTTGTAAATGTTTGCAAATATTAGTTTGTACTATAGTTTTCAATATTGTCTTCCGATAAATTTGAGGAATAAGAGCATCACTAAAAATAAAGCACAAATAAAATACACAAAATTATTTATCAATTATATATATACCTAAATAAATCACTTTGTTAAAACCTGTAAATTCTTTAAAATCCTTAAAGGCTTATACAATAAAGCGGCATGCCTGTGTAAATAGATGTAAATATTTTTACTTTATATGCCAAAATTAGTAAAATTCTTTAAAAATTATTGTTGTTTTTAAAATTCATTGAAAAAATGCATCATTCTTTGCATTATTGTACATAGAATTTGCATAGCATTCATATTCTTTTGATTGAGCTTGATGATTGAACTAGTCCAATAAAGTCGAAGATTGGAGCTTGGTTGGACCTTACTACACCTAACTACACTAGAACCTTATGGGAACTAGATTTAAGGTATTTAAGGTCTATTAAGACTTAATTCTTTGCGCATGACTCTTATCGCCGTGACCTAACTAGGATACTTGCACCTTTCACTTGGCTCAACTCAGTTGGAGTGGTGAGGGGGATGGATTTGCCAGTCTGAGAAGCACACGGGTTGAAACATTCATCCCCATCTAGTGAAGGAAGTGCACCCCAACCTGGTCCATTTAATGAAGTCAAATGACAGGAGATTGTGGGTTACAATAAAGTTTCAAAAGAGGGATAGTCTTCTGGCTCAAGAGGAAAAATTCCTTATGTAAATGCTGCTGTAAATAATATTTAAAAAACTCCAAAAAAGTGGTTAGGCTTGTAAATAAAAAAATAAAGTGCCTGCCAGAGTATGTATATATGTTCTATAGAAAATAAGCAAGCTTGAGCATCAAAGTCACACCATGTGAGCCTGCAGCTGGATGACTTGACTACACTGGTCTTGCATCCCAAGATAGGTAGCTATACTAGCTACCGTCCATTCTTTTCTTCATCTCCTCCTCTTGAGTTGGATGCCACTTTAACTTAGAAGGGAATACCGCGTTCCTCGACGACAGAGTGCTGGATTGGGGAATCATTGGGTTGTCATTCTGGAGAAGTCAGTTCCTTTGTCATTTCATATGGGGAGAGACACTATCACTTACACCGTACAAGTCAGCTTCATAGTCATAAGGGTTTGCATATGATGTAGGCAAGTTCTGACCTGGCTATTGAGGTGGTTTGAATCGAGTTCTGTAACTCTCGAAGGCTGTTCTATTTTAAATTTGGTTCCCGAACAGGTTCCATACACATTCTCACATCAAGGTCTAACTTGAGCTCCAAACTTTGATTTTGTACATATGAATTTAAGAAACATGATCAATTCAATTTATTCTTCATTCTTTATTTTTGCCTTTTATTTTCTTCTTTTTTATTCTTTTTGTACTTATTGCATAAGTGTTTGCTAGGGACTAGCAAAGGAAAGCATAGGGGGGTGATGAATCTCCATTTCATCACCTTTATTCAATTTCTAGCTAATGCATGTAAATAGCATCAATTTGTGCATAATAGCATTCATTATTTATTGTATTATTTGTATATAAAATAAGGTTTTTAATACCAAAATTATAGAATAAAAAGAAGAAAAGAAAAGGAATAAAATATTGAAAATATTTTATTACCCTAACCCCGAGACCAAGTCCAAAATGGAATTGGTCGACGAGGAATAAAGTAGGGGAGATAAGGCCAAAAAATATAATAAATACCTCATTTATTTATTCATTAATTATGAATTTTTGACACCTGTTTTATTCTTTATTATTTATTTATCAAATAAAGAAACTTTGTACTTAAAGGTTGTAGATAATAATGTAAAAAATAAAAATTGAGTTTGTTCAAAAATAATATACAACGTGCATTTTATACACATAATAAAAAGCCAAAACTAAACATAACTGACACATCTCTTTTCAATAAAAACTTAAAACAAAACAAAATCACCTCTAATTGTATATAACTTTTCACGAGCTATTTAATGGTAATGGTTTTACATTTTTTAGAGTTAGTGTGTAAGTTAGGTTTTAGGCCCATATTGTACATGATACCGATTAAAATATTCAATTTATTCATTATTTTTGTAAATTCATATTTTATAATTTGGTAAATATTATTGATAACATATGTGCATATTAAAATAAGAATAAAACCAAAATAAAGACGAAAAATAAATTAAAACTATGTAAACATAGATGAAATAATATCTTTACTTGTATTCTTTTATTCTTTATTCTTTATTCTTTATGTAACATAAATAAAAGAGGAAACATATTCTTTTATTATTTATTCTTTTATATTTTTCTAATATTGTAAATATTTTATAGATTCTATTAAAAATAGAAAACTAGAATAAAACTCAATAAAATACATTAAAATAAAAATAATAGACATAAAACATAGGTAAAATGCCTGTGAATATACCTACATAATATATATCTATTTATTAAAGTGCATAAATAACAACATAAAAATCAAATAAAAATATTTTTATACTCATAAAAATAAGTTATAAATATATAAAATAATAGAATAAAATAATAAAGTAAAACATACAAAATAAAAATAAAAATGTACCTAATACAAGTAGATATACCAATAAATAAACCATTAAAAATAAACTTGTATTAAAATAAGCCAACAAATAAATAAAAATCCTAATAAAATACTACATAAAAAATAAACATTTTTTATTTTATGCTCTAAAAATAATAAAATTATATACTATTTTTAATTATTTATTCTTTAATAAAATTGTTGTTTTTTCTTGTAGCGGGTCGACGTGGACCAATTGTGGCGCGTCAAGAGTTGACCTTCGGTCAACTCGCTCTCAGCCTCTGACACTTCTTAGGACAGTCTTTTCCCGCATATTCTTGCCATTTTCTCGATTGAACCATCCATGAATAGGCTTCGATCACTTCACAAGATCTCTTCATCATTCCTCCATGATCCACTCCGACTCCTTGGATCTCATGTACATATCACCATTTTATTGTTTTATCCCAGACAAATAAGGGTGCCGCTCTGTCTATAAATAATCGCCTCCTCCTCCTTTTCAAAATTTGCTCAATTTTCCTCTGCTTTCTCCCCCCACCTTCGGCGTAGCAAGCTCCTTCGTGACAGGGAGGAGCCCTTGGAGGGTCTGGGCTGGTGAAATGGGGGAGGAGGTTGCAACCAGGCCACCCACACATATGACCTCTGCTCCTTGGCTAAACGACAGGTAAGAGCTACGCCATTTTCAATATCTAGCTTAGAATTAGTCTTAGGATCATTTCTATGCCTTTTATTTCGTGTTTTAAGTAATTAATTAGTTAGAAAAAAGCCCCTTCGTAGTTCGTCGAAGCTCCGCTCTGGTGTACCTTCCACAGAATTCCTACCGTTTCCAACCAGACTTTTGCCCCCATTTCGTTTCCTACCCGCTTATTCACCTTCCAGCAACCTGAAACCAACCAGAATCTTATCGATTCTGTAAATCGACGCTCACCTCCTCCCCCTCACCGGAAGCGTCGTCGCCCACTTCGTTTTTGTGCTAAATAGCTTTGTCTTTGGTCGAGGAGTTTCTCCTCGGGCCATATTGTCCTCATGTGCAGGTTAGACGCACATACAATTGCCAGGAGCTGGGTTCGAAAATAGTCGGAGCTTCCTGGAGCACCGCATCTTCTCTGACCTTGTGGAGGTACTCCAGTGAAGTTTCACCACATCTGATGCCTCCAGTAGCTAGTGTACCTTACCAGGAATGTTTAGTGCCGCCTTGGAGCCTCGAAGGATGCCATAGAAGGGAGACCAGAGGAGGGGAATCTCGGCTTTGCTGGCCTTCTTCTGTGTTCTTCCCTATCCCTCCTCCGTCATTGGATGAAGAACATCGTTTCAAATCGCAACAGCACCGTCGGATGCAGCCATGTTTCCATCGTCAGATCAACCAGGCTGATCTAATCCTAGCCATCCGCGGATGAAGCATCATCGCACAACGTGAACGTGCCACGTTTTAAGTGAAGCCATATCTTATGTCCGTTCACACGCATATATGGGGTAAATTGCACTGTCCTTTAAATAAAAATTTACGTTTTTAAGTAACTGGAAGTTTTGTATAAAGGACTGTGAACTTTTTGAAATTGCACTTAGGTCCACTCCACGTCACCTCACGTGACATCCCACGTGAGGTGGCAAAATTGCAAGACAACCCCTACAAGTTTTAGTATTTATGATTTAGTGCAATAAATTGAATTGCATGTTATATATTTTTGTGGAAACTACATACAGGTACCCAAACTATTATATAATTGCATTTTGGTCCATGTTTGTATGTAGCACGTGTAGTCCTGTGTGCTGGACAAATTGCATACATGCCCTGACGGGTTTTGAAATTGTACTTTATTCATTAAAATTTAAAGAAACATTGTTAACTTTTGCTTTTTTGCACAGATGCCCCAGGATTTTCTTTTATTTGCAAAAATTCCCCTGCTAGGAGTTTTATTTTTGTAACTTTTATCTATTTATTGAAATAGCTACCTATCTCCTAAAAATCCACAAAAATAGGATTAGATTCTCCATGCATTGTACTTACATGCCACGTATCCATGTTGCATTTTTTGCATCTATTCTATTTATTAAATTAAAAAGGAGCCTACATAATCACTGCTTACATATAAAAATTACAAAAATATAAAAACTCTTTGAAAAATTCCAAAAAAGTTATATATGGTATATTTTGATATTTATTGAGTCCAGAATAAAAACCCCTAATAATAAGAAAAATAAAATTAGAAAATCATAAAGCTCCAAAATCCAAAAAATATAATAATTCAACAAAAAATCCAAAAATACGTTTTTCTTATTTTATAATTATCTATTTATTATTATTTGAATATTTAAATTAATTTGGGTAATTTAAGGACTCGGTTAGTATTTTTAAAATCCAAATTAATTTCAGCCTAAGTAGTAATCCCATATTTGGGATATTTTTATCTTTAAAACTACATATAAATTAGCAAAAAATCTGAAAAAATACAAAAGCAGTAAAAAATATGAAAGACCAAAAAACAAATTATTTTCTGAATTTTGTTTAGAGTTAATAGCATTTATAAATATATTTTTATGTATTGTGTACATAAATCCTTATATAGGCTATGTTGTTTCTATAAAAGAAAAAGAAAGATATAAAAATATAAAAATAAAAAACACATTAAAATTAAAATTAAAAAACCCACAAAAACAATAACATGGGCAAGAAAAGAATCGAATAAGTTGTGCGCATATTTTTGCCCCAACCGTTTGCTCCCAATGTTTGACCTCTACTTGTGATTCCACCTACACACATTTGCTTGTAGAGTTATAATAAATTTTAACTCCACATTTTTGACACTTAAATGTTTGATTCTTATCATGGGTTAATTTTTGACTTATTGCGGTTTCGTGTATGGTCTCCACAGTGACTTTGTTTCCGCCTTGTGTGAGACATTTTTGACCCTCGCCAAAGCCCAATTATCGCCCATAAAACAATAATATGGATAAGAGATAAAAACCATAATTTCTTAGCATTATTCATGCCTCCTTCTATTGTTCGCTCCCTGTGTTCGACCTTTACACATACTTGTGTGCTATACACATTGTTGTAAAGTATAATAAATTTTAACTCCACATTTTTAATACTTATTGATTTATTATTGTTGTGGGTTAATTATTGATTAAATCCGAGGTTTTCACTGCATGATGCCACATCGATTGTGTTTCCATCTTATGTAAGGCATACTTAGACTCGTGAGAGGATATTTGGGTTTATTAAATGGTGTTGTTGCTGAGGAGAAACATCACTTTGTTGGAGATTATTTTTTTGTCTATTATCTCTTATTCATTCATTTATTTTTTGTTTGCATTTATTTATTTTTCACTATTATTTGATGTTGTTATGAACTGTATGACACTTTTTAATGTTTGAATTTGTTGCGAGAGATCGTTGCACGACGGATCTCCTAGGAGGACTTATGCACCCAAGCAAAGAGGAGCCGATCCTTCTGACTGAGCCGACAGGAGAGAGCAACAAATCTGAACTTGGAGGAATTTTTGAGATAGCTTCTGTCCTCAACTCATTTTATTATGAATTTTTCTCAAATTTTTTTTTGTAAATTTATGTGTGAGAGAGTGCATATAACTGTAATAATTTTGAGTCTCACAGATACATCGGCTTCGTGAGATCCATTACCTGAGGGATTGTTCCCTGAGGGTTCTTGCCAATTTTCTCGCATTTTTCTTGCCTTATTTTTATTTGGTTTCCCGATTTTGTATTATTTATTTTGTACGAATGAGCCTTGCTTAAGAATTGCTTACCCGATAGATTAAGGTCCAAAGCCTTTAATATTTTTTATTGTACCTATAGATTCACTTCTGCACATAGTCAAATAATAATTGTTAATTATTTAGATTCGAACCCCCACGTCGTGAGAGACGTCATACAACGCTGGCAGGACTTGTTATGGCAGACATCAAGATGTCTTCAAGATCGGACTTTAGGGTTTGACTCGGGATATTTTTCACATGCATTGGCCTTTCTCAACTCCTCCTCGTGATTTTCTCTCACAAATCTAAAAAGGAATTGAGATTGAAAAGTAGATGTGTTTATTTGGCTCATTAAGGATTTCAGTGATATCCCTTTTAATATTGGGACTGATAAACAAGGACAACTGAAATAAAAAGAACAAAATACACAATTGTATTCTTGACAGAACCTCATCCTAGTATGCATGTACTTTACTCCAGATAGAGTGGGAAAGGATGCAGCCACTAAGGATAGAGCTCGGATCCATGGACATGCCCCCTAAGCCTACATTTCCGACTTTAGCAGATTTGGGAGCTTCAAGGGCTTTCCTTCGACCTTGGTATACATTTTGGTTGTGTAAGCTTGTGTGTCTCCTTTGAGGTGTCATATTGAACCTAGCAACCCACACAAATCACCTCATCAATTGGGAGCATATTGGAGCACCGTTGGGCATAAGGCAACTCACCTTGTGTGCCCGTATAAAAATATTCTTTTAACACTTAACTAAAAGTTGAACATATAATTGAGTGGACTTTCACGACCTTCACTGTATGAGTTGGTGAATTTTAGGGTTTGCATTGTGTATTTAATTACATGCATTTAAAGATTATTGCACTTGCATACACATATTGAGGCCTGTGAATCATTCTTCACCTTCATTTTCAAAGATGTCAGGATATTTGTATTCATAGCAAGACTCCGTGGGTCTCACTTATACGACCATATCCCTACCTTCTTTGTATCAAATTTCATATCAGGAGAACCCTCTCTCTGAGTCGGTTCTTCCCCAGCCATCATACACTCAACCCTCATTCCACACAACTCCTTTTTCGGTTGAATATTCAATATATGATTCGCTCACATAACCGAAAGAGTATTGCCTGGACACAATGGAGCAAACAAATTCGGGGACGGACATGTGCATAATTGAATTTGATAGAGAATTATGATTCCCGATTATGATTGTGACTTTATTATTCGAACCACTCCTCACTCGAGATGACCTTCTTCCCGAGTATGACCAATTTTGCTTTGACCATAAATTTGAGATTCAGAGTCAAGGAAATATGACTCATGACCATGCCACTATAGGGATGCAATCGGATGGATAGTGATATAGATATATGTATTAATGTATCTTTTCCATTTTCAAATACGAATACAGTTGCAGATGCAGATATTGACATATATTAAAACTATCTTACCATATCCTTAAAAAGATACAGATGTAAAATAGATATTGATCGCATACGAGTAATGCTAGAAATACTATAAAGAATCGACTTAAATATATACAAATTGGATGGAAAACACATGATATAAAATTACTAAATGCATTTATATCATAAAAATTATATAAATATGGTAAAAGAAGGATAAAAATATGATAAGTAGGGTAAAAAATAAGTCTATGACTATATATACAAAAATAGATATACGGATACTGATGTTTGCAGATATGAAACGATATGCATATCCGTATCCATTTTAAAACATATGCAGATACATATGTCAAAATCTATATAAAACAGATATGGTGGCAGATCGGATACAGATATATGCGTGCTGCATCCCTAGGCCACTACCACATAATATGATTATTGCTCGGCTCAGGATTGCATGTCATAGTCACGAAAAGATGAGTACATCACGCCACGAGATGATAGCATATGACATAGCTTGAATTAATCAAAGAACGAATGCTTTGATAGAACAACTTAATAATGTCATCCAAATGGTTAAAAATGTGATGGACAACCAAGGAGAAGTGAGGACCACACAAATGAATTCCAGACACATCTTGTGCAAAACTTTCAGACATAAACACCACATGCATCTCACCATTCCACCGACCATTCTACTGACTCTATTAACAATACCAAAAAAATGGAAAAATATAACACTAAAAAAATTGGACAACATTGATAGGGAAGCATTTGTAAAAGTCTTATATTAAAGCTTCCATTAATCAAGTCCATAGAGTATGCACCTGATCTTCAGAGATTTATGAAGAGTCAGTTATCACCCAAGAAGATAGACAACAAGAAATCTAGAATTGAATTTCATTTAATCACTATGGCCATTCAATGTTGATTACTGTAGAGAAAAAAATCTGTAGAATCAAATGGTTGGCTAGGGTTACTTGTGAAATTGAGAGCATAGAGTTTACTCAGCGTATTGATGACGGCTCAACTTTGAACATCCTCCCAACATCTGTGTTTGACCGACTCGAACTCGAAATGCTCAAAAAGATCAGAGTGATCATTTAATTTCGTGATCAACCTACGAGAGTAATTGTTTTAGTCATCATGAGCTTCCAAGGTGTAAAACATAGAGTGGGCTTCATTATCCTAGACAATGAGCATAGTCTTCCATCATTCTGGGAAAGCCGTTCTTAGCCTCTGCTAGGGCGACTGTCGATTTTAAGACTCAATATATTAAGTTCTCGAACCAAAATGATAATGATCAAACTCTCTAGGACACACTTAACCCTAGGACAGTCGAACATGAAATTGACAATCGTGACATAGAGGAGACCCATAAGTGAAACCCTTCACAAGAACAAGCATCTCTACAGATCGCAAACACAAGCCTAGGACAGACACCTAAGGATCTGACTATCGAGGTTACTAGAGCTGCTACCAAGGTGAATGTGCTTGACTTAGACTCATCTAAGACACCAAACCTAGACACAATTATTTTGTACTTCCTTGATCATTACTGTGATCCGACAACTGAGCCGACAAAGACAAAACTTGTTCTGAGAAAATGCCCGAGATGTGTACTAACCTTACAAAAGATATACAACATACATGATGATTCATCTGAAGAAGAACCAATAGCCCATACCTTTTAGACTCAATTCAGAAGAGCTACAACCTCTAGTTCGATTATTGGTAGAGGAAAGAAGCACTCTGGTCCTCCTCCTCCCCCTACTTTAGGTTCTAGCAAACTGACTAGGTATATCACAATAGACATGAACTATTCAGGGGACACCACCCTAGGGTATTTGATAACCCAAATCTGATTCACTGTTAATAATGATGTCGGTGTAGAAAACCGCGAAGAGAGATTTGGTTTATCAAATAAAAATCATTGAAAGAGGAGAGAGAGAAAGATGAAAACAAGCGACTTCTCTCTCCTATTTCATATATACTATATTATTTACCTTGGTAAGTGTGGCTGGGTCGAACTCGAGGAGGTAGAATATCAATAAAGTGGTTTTCAATGATAGAATTAAATCTTGAGAAGTTTTAATATCTTCTTAGTTTTACAACTAACTCAAGAAAAGACTCAAAACTGACAAAATCTCACAAAAATCGGTTCAAGAAAACTATGCGATGAAAATCCATGAAAATTACCTAAAAATGTAGCTGGGGTAGTTTTGTAACTACCTTAAAAATTCAGGGAAAAAATATAACAAAATTGAGGTCCAAAATACCCCTACAACCTAGGGGTAGAAGTGCAAGAAAAAAGTTTAAAGTCCGTTACAATTTGGTCCCTAACAGGGACTAATTTGCAAAGAAAAGTAATTTTATTGCATTTAAGTCCCTACACGGGGACCTAAATGTAATTCTAGAAAGTATTTGGAGTAGAAATTAACTTTGATCTTTGTGTGGGCTTATTACGAAAATGTTCTTCATCTTAGACGACATGTATTAGATGATGAAATAACATGCAAATGGAATGTTTTCCAGATGAAATAACATGCAAATGGAATGTTTTCTTGCTCGATTCGCAAGGAATCGACCAACAAATTAAAGGAAATGCAGTTCTAACAAGTGCTTTCTAGAATATGGAAATAAAGATAATGCGAAGAATGGAAATCGAATCTAGGTGATTTGAATCGGATTTGAGAGGATAGGAATGGTGCAGGACTAATTACTATGATTGAGGATCCTAATGATCAAATTAACTACATTAATGCGGACACGTGGATCGAGAATTAAAATTACAAAAGCGGATGAATTACCTGGGGTTGGAGGTGTAGGACCTCCTAGTTATCGCTCGATAGGGTGGCAACTCCCGGAGCTCGACGCGGCGCAACGACTGTAATGCAAAGCAGCGGACACGTTGGAACTCTCCTCCAGTCTATCCTCTTCTACGCTAAGCTGACCTCGAGCCCTATCATGATCGGAGTGAGGCAAAGCATGACAGTGAAGGTGGGGTGACGACCAAGTTGGTTATGGAAGCTGGAGTTGAGGTGCAATTAGTTTGGAAATGGAGAAGTTGAATGACTTTTATAGATGAATCTGGTGGAGTTAGGTATAGGATTGACTATGGGTGTAGAAGTAGGTTGTTAGAGGTAGATGATCAATGGTTAGGATTGGAGTACAGAGTTAATGAGTGACTGGTAGAAAATAAAGAAGTTGGGTAGTCGGAACAGACACAAGCCGACCTTGCAGAAGAAGGCACCGGGTGCTTTCACGTGTCAACATCTGGTTGGCCAGTTACAAGAAATAGAATAATTATAGCGAATAAATAGTAATAAGGGTATTTTAATTAAGTATAGAAATGAAATTTATATGTAATTAAATTATCTAAATTATTGTATAATTAGTTTTAATAAATAATAATTATTTTATGAAACATAAATATTATATTAATAAATAATTGTAAATAACACTTAATTAACATGTTTTGTTTTGTGACTTAATAAATTACTAAATAATATATTAGTTTTATATTTTATTAATTATTAGGTTAATAAATAAAGTATATATGATTTTTTTAGATTTTAATAAATTAATTTAAGTATATTAATAAATAGGCGTATAAATTATAAATTTCATTTAATACTGTTAATTAGGGTTTTGGATTTATTTAATATAATAAATATGATCTAAAAGTTATGAAATAAATTAGGATTAACATACAAGATCAAGAAAATAATTATAATTTATAAAATCATAAAATAATAAATATTGTATTCTAAATAAATAAATAGCCCATAAACTCATTTGTTGTTTGGTCCCAAAACCGACTTTTTTCAAATGGACTCCGATTTTAGTAAAATCACCTTCATTAATTATAAAATATTATTTTATGAACTTCAAATGTGATTATAGTGAAATTAGATTCGTATGAGGAAGTTATGATGTTCGGAGTTACGATTTTGCTAATTTGCAAGTTAGATTTCTTAGTATATATATAAGATAATATTTTCAACTTATTTTTATATTTTTCTATACATTTTTAGAAATAATTAAGAGAAAAGTTTGGTGAAAAATATATTCATATGAATTAACTAAAAATCTTTGAAGTTTTGGTATATATTGGATAAATAATGAAGAGTTTCTAAAGTGTGGAATTAATTATTTTTATTTGTTTTCTTCCTTATTTCCCCATACTTATTGATTTATCGACCAATCCATGTTGTCTTGGTTTCGGGGATTGGGTTTATAAATATATATTTCAGCTATATTTATTTTCTAAGTCATATTGTACATATATACAAATCTACAATTTACCTTTATTTTTATTTTCTTTATTTTTATTCTTTTATTTATTTACATGATTTTAATGCATAAAAGTGCATTTTTATTCATGAATAGTTTTTTGTTAAAAAGTGGAAATTAATGGATATTTACATGTATTTCTGAAGGGTTTTAAGATGAAAATGCCAATAGAATGTTAATGAATCATGGATTCATCAACCCCATATACTTAAACTTTGCTAGCCCCTTAGCAAACACTTATTTGAAAAATAATGGGAAAAGAATGAAAGCTAGAATGAATTTGTTTTCCTAAACCAAATCATGAGAACAGACAAAGGACAAATCTCGATCGGGCATGAAACAAGCATTTTGTCGGAGCCCTAACTAGGATTACGATTTTAGCCTCAACAACCCTCAAGTCCCACAAATCCTTATTTTAGTTCACCTCAACAGACAATTCAGATCCACTCATTCATATCACAAACTCTATCAACCTTGAATTCAATCTGTATGATGTGTGAATTGATTTCGCTCTTTCTGCTTAAAGAAGTGAAGAAACTGTCCATCCCAACTATACACTCCCATTGGTTCCTCATCCAACTACCCTTTCCATGAGGAGAGAGATATTCCCTTCTGAGGCTAGTTCATGCTATGTACGCAATCGAATATAGAGAGGAAGTAAAAGAATGAGAAAATAATTGGGGTGTGACTAGTGTAGATGCATCTCCTTGTGAAGCCCAACCAGTGTAGCTATATCTCCACTAAGATGTACAAGCTTTTTGGTGGAAGCTTGGACCATTGTGGTCGTATCTGTATTTGGTGGCTTCTTCTTTGAATTGGCTTTGTATTGTTGCTTGAACTGCATTCATCTTTTTGTGCCTCGACCGATATAGCATCTTTTCATTCCGTCCATTTTTTGAGGTCTTGGAAAAAATTATGTCAGAAAATCCTTCCCTCATCCGAAGTGATTATTGCAACCCCAATCTCTCATGTCTTTAGACGTCAATGCCGTCAGACAAGGATAGAAACGCACCACCAAGATGGATTTCCCTTAGCAGCCCCATGCAAGTCGGGCTAAGTGCAAAGTGCATGTGTCTAAAATTGGTTCAGTGATGAAGAGTTGTACGGATGGAACTACTTAAGGACTTTTCGAGGTGACTTCCCAAACATGATCTCATGGAACGCAAAGATTTAAGTCAATGACCTAAAGAGTCTAAATGTTAGTCGTGTGAGCCCGAGGCGAACCATTCTTACAGTAAATGTTATTGTAATATATATATATGATTTATCAATAAAAGTTATTGATTGTTTCACTCCCTTTTTGAAATTAAATGAATGAATGAACTATAAGGTCATGGCGATTGACTATATATATGATTTATCAATAAAAGTTATTGATGATCATATAGCTGTTGATTCATTAATTGAATCATAGAGGCTAGTGTTTGGATGAATATCTAAAGAGTTAGATAGAGTACTCATCAAGCACCATCAAATTATTATTAAGATATGATCTCTGCCTGAGCAGGAGATGTCAATCCTTTTTCATAAAGGCTGATATCTGACCGACCTCTTGATGCATGTCCTCTGCATGGGAACAGTGATTCGGAGGTGTCAGATTAGTTATGTCAAAGGGTTGACTTAACGAGATCGAGATAACCTAAGTCCTATATTGAATGCTGTCATAGTAGAAGCACACATCCACTGACCAGAGACAGATGTGTTACTATATGTCTGAGTGTGTACATTTGGCATACCAATAAGTTGATGACCTAACCAAGGTCTATACACCGTCGAACTGGTGTGCATGTAAGGGCATATGAGTAATACGATCTCTCAAAGAGATAATACAGGTTCACTTGTGAACCACAAGACATGAGGTCACTCATGAGGTATTGGGACCGATCAAATTCCATGCATGTTCGTCATGATTTGGAAGCATGATAGGAATTTGAAGGTATTATATATGCTTTGGGAAAGCATATGATCGATACCGATTCCCAATCACCAAGATTGAGAAACTCGGTGACCAAAACCTGAAGATGACAGTGTAAAATTGATCTATATCTTCAGGTTCATCATAGGTCTTCCAGTATGCATGATGTACAGGTGTTAGGAATACCTGAGGGTGATTTGATCATAAACGATTGTATAACCATGACGCTTCCATTCCGAGGGAGTGATGAAACATGTTTGGATTTTAGTGACTTCTTTCATTAGAGAAGTAATCAGATCTTGGTCTAAGTGTTAGACATCGATCTGAATGAGATTTCGATGCAATGAGAAGAATAGATTTGCAGTCTTGATTTAATCAAGCATCTATGAGAGGTCCGTGAGATCTGGATTTGAGATGAGATCTCAACATCCAAGTCACTATACGTGGAACAATACAATCGCCATGTCCTTATCTACAAGTATATGCGGAGAAAGCGCATTATTCTTGAAAGGGTTCAAGAATAATTCCATAGTTGAATCATATCTAAGCAATGAGAAATGGATTATTAAATGTGATTTAATTATATTGAATAATGTGAATTTGATTCATATTAACGGATGTGTATGAATGATGTGCCAATATAATTAAATGTGATTTAATTATTATGGATAGGAATAATGTGGATATCAATATCCAATTATTCATGATATATTATAAATGTGATTTATAATGTATTAAAGAGAGCTTATTATGATTTATATTTGTTAATTAATTATTGGTGTGAATTAGATTCTTATTGTATAATTAATTGAAAATATAAATAATCTTATGTTTTTGGGTTGTGATTCACAACTTTCCATTGGTAATATTGCAATATTCTCAAAATTAATTATGAATAATTTTTGGAGAATAATCCACAACAAAAGTTGGTTGAACAATAATGGAGATTTTCATGGAGATATGCAATCTCATGAGATTGGATGAGATTGCCTCCACCATGAAAATAAGTGGATGATTACGAAGTCCTCTATGGAATTGGTGGTCGTCCCACCTATTTTATGGGGAGACATTATCTCCATGGTAATTATCTCCTTATTTGTTTGATTTGATTTAGGATTGAATTGTATTTGATTTATCAAATATATTTGATCTAAATTAAATTATTAATTGTTGGTTTTTACCAACCAACAACAATCTTGACCATTGGATTAAATACAAATCAATCTCATACATTGATTTTTCTGTGTCCCATGGATTGTGATCCATGGATCCCAAAAGCCTATATAAATAGAAGCACTCCATGCTCTGTAGGGTTACAACGAGAACAAGCATCTTAAGCTCTCTCTCTCTTCTCTCATTCCACATGCCATCTCCTCTTTCCCTTCTATTGGTGGTCGTCCACCAAACTCTAGAGGAGGAACGTCGTCGTCGCTTCACCGTCGCGTCGCCGCCTCGATGTCTCTCGGTTCTCCATATTCTTTGGAGTGTTTCACTCTCAAAGAAGGTGTTTGATCTCGTGCGATGAGATCAGGAGTTCACTGTGCTTGGATCAACTTCTTGGATTGCGAGGATCATGCGACTCATCCCCATGCTCGCAAGCATCTTCTCTGAAGATCGGAATTGAGACGGGATGTCTCTTTTCATAGAGACTCGATCAATCACGCTACAAGAGGTATTTCTATATACTTCATGTGGTTTTTTAGATGAAACGATCCGAGAATCATTCTTGGATCATGTGGTTTCATCATGTGAAAATTTTTAAAATTACGCTGCATAGAATAACTAGTCCGACTAGTCGTTCTTCATCGTATTCGATACGAAGCTCACGCTTTTGTGATGCGCTTAAGGATTATATCATAACATTCAAGTGGTATCAAAGCTATAGGTCGAAGGTTTTTGGATACGATCTGTAATCCTAGGACGACTTGTGTTCGTTAAGGTCGCGAAAGTTTTTATCCCATTTCATTTTTGCACCTCTGTTTCGTGAATAAATTCGGCCCTATTTAAAGTGTTTAAACACGAATTAATCACTTGGATTTGGTTCTTCATTAAATACAGAAACTATAGGATTTGCGTTTACGTAATTTGGATTCCGTTTGCTCGAGATGTGGCCTTTTGAATAAACATGTATTCACCGTTGCGGGAACTGGGAATCTTAACATGATTAATGAGTTAATTACTATTTTGATGCGCCAAGAAATGCACGAAATATCATTAGATTCTATCATAAAACAAATTAGAAATCTTAGGAAACTGATTTTGCGTAATTTGGATTTAATTTGACTTAGATATGTTAATTTTAGTAAGTAGGGGTCACTGCTGAAATTACATTCCTAATCAAGAACCATGTAATTGTCAATTAGTGAAATTCATTGTTAATTTCCTAGAATAATTATGAAAAGTATTTTGAGAAATATTTCATGATAATTAGTTCCTTAATTGACATAGCCTCAACCAATAATTTGGTTAGATGAGATCTAGATCACAATTGGTTACACAATCAACAAACAAACTTGCTTGAATAGGATCGGGAATTTGTTTAGCAAATTTCCTTATAATCAAAATGTTTTTGATTAATACTATATGGTATAATTTCGGTTCAAAAACCGATGAGCATCTCAAAGTACACAATGATCTATTTGACATTATCCTTTCCTAAGGTGGATATGGTGTCTAGTCGGGGAGCGTTGGGGTAGCAGGTCGCACCGGTTGCAGTTTGTCCCACTCTTGTCGGTACTGGCCATGACAATGGGTAGGGACTCGATAATGGTGGAGAAATCAAGGTGTATTTTTCTAATTATTAAAATTTGAATAATACGTACTTTGAGATTATACATTCTATTCAAGAAATAATCAAGTTTGTTGATTATAAATTGGATTGATAATATATTTAATGTGATTAAATTGATTATATCCAATTGAAACACTCTTTTATGAATAGATGTGTATTTCCCTTTGAAGAATTAATTGTGTGAATATGATTCATGATGATTAATTAATTATAATTTGAATATGACGTGGAAGATCACATAAGTGACATCCATGGTCTTCCGTCAAGGCAAAGGATTCCGTCGCCAGATATTGTGTATAGGAAACGCCAGTCCGAAGTGACAACTCCTGTATACAATTTATCTGGATCAGGTTCTTTGCTACTCGAAAGAGTAAGGCCATATACCTAATGACCTGAATATCGGGTGCTCATATGATTGGGGCGATATTGGATTTGTATAGAGAGTATTAAGCCTGTTGATGGTTAGTTCAATTAACGACGGGTCAACAGTATCTTAGGGGTGGTCGGCCCGGGTGTTAAAGACCAAATTTGGAAATGAAAGTTGGACTTGCAAGGCAGAATGTTTTCCCGCTTCTCTTTATTCGAATCATAGGTTCTCATATTATTGGGATGTAACAAAGATAGAGAGGAGATCCCAATTCTTCCTTGAGATATAGCAGTAAGTATATCTGTTGCTTTGAATGATAATAAGGAAATAAACTTTCAAAGTTGACAGAGCAAGACTAATTTGATTTAAAATTCCTTAATCAAATGTTTTAAAAATAAATATATAATCATTTATATGTTCTAATATAGTGCATTCTTAATTTCAGAAAATGAAGTCCATGAACCCACTGAGCCGGCTCCTGGAGGTCAATCAGTTGACTGGACCAAATTATTCGGATTGGATCTGAAATTTGGACCTCGTATACGCTATCCAAGGACAAGATTGCAGACCCTCAGACTCCGGAAGATAAATCTTTTAATGGAAAATATGATGAAGATCATAACTTGGCGAGATGTTATATCCTTGGCTCATTATCCAATGTGCTTCAGAAGCAACATGTGAAAATGAACCATTTCCAAGAAATCATGCTGAATCCGAAAGAAATGTTCAGTGACATAAACCACACACATAGTTACAATGTGATGAAAGAGCTTACTCACTGCAAGATGCAGGAATGGACCTCTGTCAGAGAACATGTACTCAAAGTGTTTGGGTACCTCTCTGAATTGGAAACCCTGGGAGCTTACATGGATTCTGAAATGCAGGCTGATTTCATTCTGCTATCGCTCCCTAAGTATTTCAACAACTTTGTTGTGTCATATCACATGAGCAAAGGTGATTTCACTAACTCTGGGCTGTTAGCTGCATTAACATCTGCAGAAGACGTAATGAAGAAGGACGGCCCCTTTGCTAGTGCAATGGTTGCAAAAGTGAAAGGAAAGCGTGGTCAGAAGCAAGGTTCTCAGAATGGCCCGCCCTAGAAGAGAAAAAAGAAGAGTAAAGGAATTCGCTCATCTTCCAATGCATCTACGTTGATAGCGTTGAAGAAAACCGATGTTTTCCACCACTGCAAAAGGCCGGGGCACTAGCGGCGTAATTGCTTAGAATACCTAAAGTCGGTTGACAAAGGTAAAGCCCCAGCAGGTATGAAATCTACTTTCATCATTGAAACTAGTTTTCTCGTTGGACTAGAAGGAAGATGGGTAATAGATTCTAGTGCTTCTGTTCATCTATGCAATTTGTTGCATTTGTTTAGGAAACTAGGAATCTGGAGCAAGGGGAGATAGTTATCCAGATGGGATCTGATGTAAGTGTTGCAGCAGTCGCCATCGGGACATACCAACTATCGTTATCTAGTGGTAGAGTCTTAGTACTAAAGAATGTCTTTATGTACCTGAAGTCAGGAGGAACTTGATATATGTATCAAAGCTTGTTAGAAATGGATACTCCTTCTTGTTCTGTAAAAAGCTAGTCATTAATCATCATGATAAATTTATTGAGGATGGTGTTTTGACTTCTGGTGGACTCTATGAATTGTGCATTGATGAACATGTCATGAATGTTACTACCACTAATAAGAACCGTAAAAGATCCTGGGAGAATGGAAATCATTCGAATATGATTTGGCATCAAAGGCTTGGCTATTTATCTGTTGATAGGATTAATAGATTGATAAAGGATGGACCTTTGGACTTTCTACAGGTTCAACATTGACCTACCTGTGAACATTGCATTCGAGGTAAAATGACCAGGATGCCTTTCCGTAACAAGGTTACAAGATGCGAAGGTATTCTTGACCTAGTACATACTGATGTATGTGGTCCCTTCAGTACCGCGACTCGAAATGGATATCAATATTATTTGATGATTATTGATGACCATTCGCGATACGGTTTTATGTTCCTACTGCGTCATAAATCTGAAACCTTTAAAAAGTTCAAAGATTTTAAGGCTTTGGTTGAGAACCAGACCGATAGGAAGATTAAACAGATTCGATCTGACCGAGGTAGCGAGTACCTCTCATATGAATTCAAGTAATACCTTAAAGAAAATGGAATTGTCCCCAATTTCACTCCCCCTAGAACCCCCCAACTTAATGGTGTTGCTGAAAGACGCGATAGGACCATCATGGACATGGTCCGTTCAATGATGAGAAAAGCACATTTACCTCTTAGTTTTTGGGGATATGCAGTAGAGACTGCAATATATATCCTGAATAAGATTCCTAGAAATCTGTACCCAAGACTCCTCACGAGCTAGGGTATGGAAACAAACCTAGTGCTAATCACTTGAGGGTTTGGGGTTGCTTGGTCCATGCGAAGAACATGGACGCAAGTAAGCTGAAATCTCACACTCGTGAGTGTTACTTCATTGGGTATGTTAAAGATGGTATTGGATACCAACTCTATGACCCTGAGACCCAAAATGTTTTTCCCTCTAGAGATGTGAAAGTCTAGAAGATGATTTCCTTAAAGGTCATGACAAAAATGAAGTAGAGGAACTCATTGAATCCGCTAAGGATTCTGAGCTTCCTAAACCTAAAACTGAAGAGATAAATAGAGATGAAACACCCATACCTCTTCGGAGGAGTTCAAGGGTGGTCGCACCACCCGAAAGGTATGGATTCCATGTGTCAAGTGTGAATGACAATGATCCTACTTCATTTGATTAAGCATTCGCGGATCATGACATGGATAGATGGATGCTAACAATGAAGTCAGAAATTGACTCCATGCATAAGAATGGTGTATGGACCCTAAAGGATCCACCTAAGGGGTAAAACCCATTGGGTGTAAATGGATCTTCAAGATAAAAAGGGGACCTGATGGAAGGTAGAGACTTTCAAAGCACGGCTCGTAGCCAAGGGCTACACACAGAGAGAAGGCGTCGACTACGATGAGACGTTGTCTCCTGTGGCTATGCTTAAGTCCATCAGGACACTGCTAGCTATAGCTGCATCTCTTGACTATGACATCTGGCAAATGGACGTTAAGACGGCTTTCCTCAATGAATACCTCGAGGAGGATATCTATATGGATCAGCTCCAGGGCTTCATAGTTGAGGATGACAAAGTATGCAAGCTAAAGAAATCCATCTATGGGCTCAAACAAGCTTCTTATAGCTGGAACATCAGATTTGACGAAACCATAAAGAGTTATGATTTTGTGCAGAATCCTAATGAACCTTGTATGTACAAGAAGCTTAGTGGGAGCGCCATTGTGTTCATCGTGCTTTACATAGATGATATCCTTATCATTGGGAATGTCACATGAATGATGACCATTATGAAAAATTGGCTATCCAATACCTTTGAAATGAAAGATCTTGGAGAAGCCTCTTACATCTTAGGACTGAAGTTGTTCAGAAACTGAGAAAAGAGGATATTGGGATTATCACAACATGGATACATTAAGAAGATTCTTGAACGATTCTGTATGGATAGTTCCAAGAAAGGATTCCTCCCCATATGACATGGTATCCATCTGTCTAAAGGGATGGCTCCTCAAAGTGTTGAGGAAAAGAAGGCCATGGCTAGATTCCCCTATGCATCAGCTGCATGAAGCTTAATGTATGCCATGATGTGTACTAGGCTAGATATCTGCCATGCAACGAGAGTGGTAAGTCGTTACCAATCCTACTACGGAGAGCAACACTGGAATGCAGTAAAGAACATATTCAAATATCTAAGACAGATGCAAGATTACATCTTGGTCTATGGAGATGGTGATCTCCAAGTCTTGGGATGTACAGATTCAGACTTCCAGTCAGATATTAATGATCGAAAGTCAACATCAGGGTTTGTATTATTGTTGAACGGTTGTGCTATGAGCTGAAGCAGAAAGAAGCAGGACACTACGACAAATTCAACAACAGAAGCCGAATATATTGCCGCATCGGATGTTGCAAAGGAGGCGGTGTGGTTGCGCAAGTTCATCTTGGAGCTTGGCATAGTTTCCTCTGATACTCCCATCCCGTTGCTATGTGATAACGCGGGATCCATTGCCCAGGCAAAGGAACCTAGATGGCATCAAAAGAGCAAGCACGTAAAAAGGAAATATCACATCATTCGGGAGATTCAAAAGCATGGTGATATCGTCATCACAAAGGTGGGCTCTGCCGACAACGTTGCTGATCCTCTTACCAAACCTCTAACACAGAAGGCTTTCGACCATCATGTAATGAGTATGGGTTTATGAATTGTTCCTGAATGGTTCTGAGGGCTAGTGGGAGATTGTTATCCATGTGAGCCCGAGGCGAACCATTCTTACAATAAATGTTATTGTAAGATATATATGATTTATCAATAAAAGTTATTGATTGTTTCACTCCCTTTCAGAAATTAAATGAATGAATGCACTATATGGTCCCTTTGTACAGTCAGGGTTATGTACCATGGCTGTCTTGATGATCATATAGCTGTTGATTCATTAATTGAATCATAGAGGCTGGTATGAATATCTAAAGAGTTAGATAGAGGACTCATCAAGCACCGTCAAATGATTATTAAGAGATGATCTCCAGCCTGAGTAGGAGATGGCAATCCTTTCTCATAGTGGTTGATATCTGACCGACCTCTTGATGCAGGTCCTCTGCATGGGAATAGTGATTCGGAGGTGTCAGATTAGTTAGGTCAAAGGGTTGAC
Organism: Ottelia alismoides; assembly: GCA_037367405.1. Taxonomy (NCBI): domain Eukaryota; kingdom Viridiplantae; phylum Streptophyta; class Magnoliopsida; order Alismatales; family Hydrocharitaceae; genus Ottelia; species Ottelia alismoides. The sequence goes on along the minus strand of JAZKJV010000720.1, from coordinate 113,871 downwards.
TTAACGAGATCGAGATAACCTAAGTCCTATATTGAATGTTGTCACAGTATAGGCACGCATCCTCTGACCAGAGATAGATGTGTTACTCTATGTCTAAGTGTGTACATTTGGCAGACCAATAGGTTTATGACCTAACCAAGGTCTATAAACCGGTGAACTGGTGTGCATGTAAGTGCATATGAGTAATACGATCTCTCAAAGGGATCATACATGTTCACTTGTGAACCAGAAGACATGAGCTCACTCATGAGGTATTGGGACCGATCAAATTCCATGCATGGTCATCGTGCGTTGGAATAATGACAAGAATTTAAAGGTATGATATATGCTTTGGTAAAGCATACGATCGATACCAATTCCCAATGACCAAGATTGAGAAACTTGGTGATCAAACACAAAAGAAGACAATGTAAAATTGATCTATATCTTCAGGTTGATCATAGGTCTTCCAGTATGCAGGATGTATAGGTTGATATTCCAGTATGCAGGATGTACATGTGTTAGGAATATATGAGGGTGATTTGATCATAAACGATTGTATAACCATGACGCTTCCATTCCGAGGGAGTGATGAAACATGTTTGGATTTTAGTGACTCCTCTCATTAGAGAAGTAATATGATCTTGGTCCAAGTGTTGGACATTGACTTGAATGAGATTCATATGCAATGAGAAGATTGGATTTGCGATCTTGATTTAATCAAGCATCTATGAGAGGTCCGTGAGATCTAGATTTGAGATGAGATCTCCACCTCCAAGTCACTATACGTGGAATAGTACAATCGTCCTGTCCTTATATCCAAGTATCAGCGGAGAAAGGGCATTATTCTTGAAAGGTTTTAAGAATAATTCCATAGTTGAATTATATCTAGGCATTGAGAAATGTATAATAAAAAGTTATTTAATTAACTTGATCAATGTGAATTTGATTCACATTAATGGATGCGTATGAATGGTGATCCAATATAATTAAATGTGATTTAATTATTATGGATAGGAATAATGTGGATAGCAATATGCAATTATTCATAATATATTATAAATATGATTTATAATGCATTAAAGAGAGCTTATTATGATTTATATTTGTTAATTACTTATTGGTGTGAATTGGATTCACATTGTATAGTTAATTGAAAATATAAATTATCTTATGTTTTTGAGTTGTGAATGTGATTCACAAATTTCCAATGGTAAAATTGCAATATTCTTAAAATTAATTATGAATTATTTTTGTAGAGTAATCCACAACAAAAGTTGTTAGAATAATAATGGAGATTTTCATGGAGATAAGCAATCTCATGAGATTGCATGAGATTGCCTCCACCATGAAAATAGGTGGACGGCTACCAAGTCCTCTATGGAATTGGTGGTTGTTCCCACTATTTTATGAGGAGACATTATCTCCATGCTAATTATCTCCTGATTTGTTTGATTTGATTTAGATTGTATTTGATTTATCAAATATATTTGATCTAAATAAAATTATTAATTGTTGGTTTTTACCAACAACAATCTCGACCATTGGATTAAGCACAAATCAATCTCATCCATTGATTTTTGTGTGTCCCATGGATTGTGATCAATGGATCCCAAAAGCCTATATAAAGAGAGGCACTCCATGCTCTCTAGGGTTACAACGAGAACAAGCATCTCAAGCACTTTCTCTTCTCTCATTCCACACACCATCTCCTCTCTCCCTTATATTGGTGGTCGTCCACCAAACTCTAGAGGAGGAACGTCGTCATCGCTTCACCATCGCGTCGCCGCCTCGACATCTCTCGGTTCTCCATCGTCTTTGGAGTGCTTCGATCTCAAAGAAGGTGTTTGATCTCGTGCGACGAGATCAAGAGTTCACCGTGCTTGGATCAACTTCTTGGATTGCGAGGATCACACTACTCATCCGCGTGCTCGCAAGCATCTTCTCCGAAGATCAGACTTGAGACAGGAGGTCTCTTTTCATAGAGACTCGATCAATCACGCTACAAGAGGTATTTCTATGTACTTGATGTGGTTTTAGATGAAACGACCCGAGAACATTCTTGGATCATGTGGTTTCATCATGTGAAAATTTTTAAAATTCCGCTGCATAGAATAACTAGTCCGACTAGTCATTCTTCATCGTATTCGACACAATGCTCACGCTTCCGTGATGCGCTTTAGTATTTTCCCATATCCTTCACTAATTTCATGTTCCTAATTAGGCTCCTTACAATGAAAGTTTAAGGACATAATCAAGCTCCATCCTTTAGACTTTTCTCAATCTTTAGTTCTAGAAATCAAACATATTCTGAAAAATGCCAATGCAAATGCAATCGTGTTTTTGTGAAGTATATTTTCTGAATTTGACTCATTTGTATGGATTTTAGACTTTACATTTTTTATGGATTTTGTGATTTTTATAAACAAGTTTATGTACAAAAATTTTACAAGATGAATTACCCACATTTTACCTGGATGAAATAACTAATGTAATTTACAAATTTTATGTATGAAGGATTTTACAAATATTAAATGTATTTTACACATATTTTAAGAGATTGAATTTTCAATAAGTGTCATATATATTTTAAATACATATTTTAATTACTTAGTTTAATTAAGGATTTTAAATAATGATTTTAGGCATATTTTATTGAGTTACAAGGATTTTATAAGTAATAAATAAATAGGTGGGTTTTCTGTTAACCCTCACCCACTTTTTATGGATTTTATACATATAGAAAATACATAAAAGTAAAAGTTATGGACAAAAGTATATATACAATATATACGCACCCCCTATACTTAGATTATGCTATGTCGTCGTAGCATCAAAAGAGAAGAGGACATAACTCGTGCTAAGTAAAAGTGGGTGTAAAGGAACGAAAGAATAGAAGTCAGTCGACCCCCCTATACTTATGATCAAGTCATCGTAAGTATAATAGAAGACAAAAAATGAGGTGACTGAGGAAAAGGAATATATAAATGAAGGAACAAAGGAATAAAGAGAATGAAATCATTGAAATCCCTCAGTCCCCTGTATACTTAGGATAAGGCATCATAAGTATAGAAAAGAGCGTGGCCAAAATTAGGGACAAGTGATTAGAGTAAAGGATAGGATTGATGAATCTCATATTCATCACTCCAAATATCATTAATTAAGCTCAAATCCCTCAAAATCATTGTCATTTCTGCATTTATTCTGCATAGTTAGCATTCATGCATGTTTTAATAAGAAATGCATTTTATCACTTATTTTTGCACAAAATAAAAGGACAAAAATCCTAGCCAAATATGACCTATAAATAGCTAAACTTCTCTGATTATTAACTAATTCAAGATAACTCCAAATGACCCAGATCTACCTCCACTGTGTACATATCACTAACAAGAATAAATAAAAAATACAAAAAAATCACTAGCTCAAATAAGTGGACCAAAAACCCAAACCCTAGTTCTAGGATTCCCGAACTAAAACCTTCATATCTTGCCCATCTAGTGTCTGTTTCAATCCTACTCACTTTTGAACTAATGTACATTCAAATACTTTCAAAACAAGACCAAGTTCAAGTGAATCGGAGCTCGTATGTGAAAGTTGGGCTTTGGGCTTCTTTTGTACAATTTGTATTTTAGCTGATTTTGACCTAATATTTTATGTACATAATTAACCTATTTTATTTTATTTCTTTTTCATTTGTCTTCTTTGATGAAAGTTTTATTAAAATGCGTAAAAATACAAATCCAAACTGAGATTGAAATCAAAGAAACTAACCGAGTCCAAGTCCTCACAAACTATATGTACAAAAAGTGTCTTTTTCATCTTTTATTTTATTTCTTCTTCTTTTTAATTAATAACAATCCAAAAAATTAGATTAATGTATAAATAATTATCTTTGATTTTCCCATATTTTTTCTGGATTTTTATCTGATTTAAAAATGACAAAAAAATATAAAACTAAAAATCTAGGTATTCTATGTACATGGAATACCCCAAAAATATCACTTTGTACAATTAATCGGGGTTTTGGTGTCTTCATGAATGTTGTAGATCTCAGCCAAAAGTTAATTTTTTGAATTTTGTTTTGCTGAAACGTGGCCGCTACTGGAAGCCGCCGTGTCAGCGGCCAGGTGTCAGCCATTATTTGATTTTTTTATTATTCATTTTTATAAAAAAAATAATTATCGACGCACGTGCGAGGCACGTGCCTCCTACGCACGTGCCACGCACGTGCTCCGCCTCTCCCCCAAATGTCACCATGTGTCACCTCCTGGGCCATCCGATCTTAGGTGATCGGACGGCCCCTGGATCATCTCCCTCATCCGTCCACTTTCCCAATTACTCTTGCTGCCATCCCCACAATTTCGTTGCCGCCTCCTTGTCATGAATCACGCACCGCCTCGCTGCCAATACCTCTCCGGTCCCTCCTTCCATCCATGGCTTATCGTTGCCCTCAAACCCCCTAATCAATTCCGTTGAATTTCGTTCAAATCTCCTTCGATTTCGTTGCTAATCACCATCGACCATCTCCGACCTCCATCCCCTGTTTAAGCGCCTCGTCTATCCTCATCAATTCCATCCTCTGATTTCATCACCAACGGGAAGGAGCTCCATCACCGGAGGTGACAGCTCCGTGTCCGGCTCCCTTCCTCGAAGGCGCGACGAGATCCGATCTGCCACCACTCATCACAACACCGCTCCATGCGTACTGTCCCTGCTCTGGGTCACATCTCCGTTGAGCCAACTTCGTCGTTCTTCATCAACACTACCTCCAACTCCGATGTTTTTCACTAACGCTACCTCCGTCAACGACTTCTGCCTTCGTCTTCTACGACGCAAGCTACGTCGCCGCCATACATATTCTACGACAACTTCAACACCCATCTCAACCGCTGCTCCACCACGACCCGACCAATCTTCGACTTCACCGCTTCGACATTCGTGCCAGGAGCACAGCCACTCAGCACCACCATCACGACCAGAGCTTCGCCATGACCACCTGTCGATCACGCCTCACCACTGGGTCTACCTGAGACCCTCCCCTCACGTGAGGAGCACGTGAGGAGAGGGGACTACTTTCGTTAAGGCCCCTGGATTAATTTCAAGTCACACAAAAGCCCTTTCCAGAAGTCACATGCCCTGCCCGTGACTTTCTGGATAATTTGCAAAAACTGCCCCCCGATTTTCCCAATTTGCATTCCAGTCCATCTAACCCAGGGGTCGCGTGCATCGCACATGATCTGCTTGGAATCTTGCAGAAACACCCCCAACCTTTCGGTAATTACAGATTCATCCATTTGCATTATTTATATTTATTATAATTTGCATACACACCCCTATGTTCCCAAGTAATTTTTGACCTATACATGACATTATTTTTATTATCCCAAAATAACATGATGTTCGTTAATTAGTTATCTACATTATGGCATATGTCTAATATTTTTGTGATCAATGGTTAATTAATAGTTAATTATTTTATGGAAAATTGCATACTTTGCCCATTTTGAGCTCTGAAATTTATAATTGATTAACCGTTGCCCTAAAAAAAACCAAAAAATTACATTATAGAATTAATTGTGTTTAACATTATGCCCAAAAAGAATTGCATTTGCATGCATAGTTTGCCTTGTAAAAATCACTTTGCATATTTCAATGTTTGATTTTTAATAGGTATTAAATCTCATATTTTCGAGGTTTAGGATTTTTTCCTGAGATCGATCACCTAGTGATAGATCTTGGATAATTTTATCCCTTGAAAATAATTAGGTTTAATATTTATTTTAATTAAATATTGAAATTCACTTTGTTTGCATTTAAAAATTCATAAAACATTCATCTTGCATCCAAAAATTGCAAAAATAAATACAGTGCATTCATTTCATAATAATTGTCATCTTGGCCAAGTTTCATATTTTTTGGACATCGTTTGATCAACATTTACATTTTAGTCCCTAAAATAGGCCAAAGTTGCATTTTGCATCCTTAATTGCATTAAAAATTACAAAAAAAGATCGTCTCGAAAACCGCACCTGAACTTTGATAGACATAATTCTAGATTGTTCCTTTGCACCATTCTGTTCAACCTTGGGACTTGCCTAAGTAAAATAAACAAAAAACCACATTGATTAAAATTGACAAAACTTTTGTGTGGTTATTTCTTGACTAATTACGATTGCCCACCTACAACGAAACGACACATTTTTTAAGCGAACAACATTACACGACGATATTTAACCTAGGCAATCACGAACTCGTCAGATGGCGCCATTGCCGGGGAGGCAAACTGCTCAGTTTTTGCCAAAAAAAATTTATTCAGTTTTCCGCATTCGGGTAGTTTGACCCTCAAATTTTTCAATGTAAATTCAATTTTTTCCTACATTTTATTTATTTTCAGCATTTATTTTCTTGTTTTTTTATTATTTTTGATTCATTCTCTTACATTTTCTCTTATTTTTCTTGTGAGGTACCCGACGTACGTGGAGTGATTTTTCAAGAACCGACGCAACTTCACCGACTTCCAAAAACCGCATTAAAAATTTAGATCGAGTCGAGTCGTGAGAGAGTGTAGAGTCTAGGATTTTATTTTTCTGTAATTTTTAATTTTGTGTAATTAATTGTCATTTTAACGGTGTCTGTTTGGACTCTCGCGTGTGTAACAAGACTTCAAACTTTTTATGTGGTGTGTCGTGGCTTGTTTCACTCTCCGGTGAGGGTGGGGCCCGACTTGAGTGGCACTTAGGATAGACCTACACATACGACTCTTAGAGCATTTAAATTTTTTATTGTACTTGTAGGACTTAAGGCCACACTTCACTTTAATTAAGACGCACATAGATCGTTCAATTTAGCCAAATTCAACTTAATTCTTCCCCGCTAGTAGAACTTTCTGCTAGGTATTGTTTTTCATCGGCTTGCATTCATTTAGAATAATCTTTAAATTCTTGTATTGCACCCCACAAGGAGATTGCGAGGAATCACTGTAAGTCTTCTATCTGAGCATACACCATTGTTTCACATACATCAGCTTTTTTCCGAAATTTCTCCCTCCTGTTTTATCACATATTTTTAAAGGAAATAGGGACTGGACAGTAGACATGTATTTGTGCTCACTTAAAATTTATGTGATCACCTAATTAAAATTGGGACTGCTAAATATAGCCGACTTTAAACAACCCATAAAATCGAGAAGTTTTGCGAGAGAGCAACCCCGACCTTGTTATTTTTAGATGTGAATGATAGACGGCACTTAAGGTTAGAGCCTAGCTCCGATATTTTCATTCAGACTACTAATTGTAAAGACAATTAGCTACTTCTCACTGAGGAATACGGGTAGCCGGTAAACTGTCTGGATTTCCTTAGCAGAGTTGGTGGTTTAAACGACACCGCGCAAGACTCCATCCTTAAGTAACACGGGTAGTCATTTTACGGTCTGTACTTACACCTATACTGGCTGAAAGTAGATGCAACTAGTTGTAGGAATTCAGGACAGTCTTTAATAAAATCTTCGGCACCTAACGGTTTGCTAATTATTTTCCAAGACTGATTTATCGCCAACTTAAAAATGAAAAGATAATTGCCGAACTCTTCTCGCTTCATTGTGTGTGTTGGTGAAATTGGGATTTTATTTGTGTTTGCATTGGTGTGCGTGACCTGATTTTCGAAGGCCCAAATCGACTGAACCCTGTTCTTTTCCTCCAACACTTGTAGGAGACTTTCACCCGCGGATGAATTCGATTCCCTCATGGAATTCCAAGCGCTCCTACTCGAATCATCCTACCACCCATGACCATTTACCATCCTGGACTGATCCATCTTATTCTCGGTTTCTCAGAGAAACTAACGAACCTATTCAAGATCAAATCACTTTTGAGAGTCATGATTGGCCAAGAGACCAGACCCGATCACACTGGATGGAGAGGCACGCACCTAGTGATCAACGAGGTTGGATTAACCGTGACGATCAAATCCCTATTGACCAACCTGAATACCACTCCTTCGATCAGCCTATACATACAGAGGACAAAAAGGATGATATCGATACATAAGCACCCTGCATGACTCCATTATTCGGGGATTCAATCAATCATGATCAGGGAAGTAGACTCTACTCAAACCGGCATTGCATACCTAAGTCATGGTATGCTGAGTACGAGACCAATAGATTCCTGCAAAATCCTTCCACCGAGCAGCCTCCTTCCATAATTTTTGAGGAGAAATTTTCAGAAAATAACAATAATATATTGGATATTCCAAGAGACTCTCCTCTCAGCTCAAACAAGAAAATGGAAGATGAATCTCAAATGCAAAAACACACACCGACTATGTTGGACATGTGAGCCCACAACGAGTCATTATGCAATAAATGTTATTGCACATATCATTCCCTGATCTGAATTGAAGAATAAATAATTTGCAAAATAGGTCCCTTAGTACAATTAGGGTTATGTACAATGGCCATCTTAATAATCATGCAGGTGTTGATTCAATAATTGAATCATAGAGGCTGGTGTTTGGATGAATATCTAAAGGGCTTGATTGAGGACAATCAAGCAACATCAAATGATTGTTAAGAGATGATCTCCAGTCTGAGTAGGTGATAAGCGTTCCCGCTACCCTTGTTAATTCGAGCAAATTAATGTCCAAATTAATTGATGATGTTCGTTGCAGTCGGATGCGGGAGGGAATATCAAAAACCACTTTTAATTTAATAAGTCAATTTCGAGTGGCAATACATTTTTTTTACTTGGTGAAGTCCAAGGTCGAACTCAGGGAGGCATCTGTCTCCTTAGGTGAATTTGAGCAAAGTTCAAGTGTGAGATTTTTGGGAAATATATATTTTTTTATCTTTTTCTATTTTCTATGCAGGACACATGCAAAAATCAAGCCAATTTAAAGTTAACTCAGTAAAGGTATCAAATAAAGTCCAAAAATTATGAAAATTGGCCAGATGATGAAATATAGTGAAAATAGACTACCCTAATTTTTTTTTGGAAATTTTCGACACTAAATGAGTTTACTGTGAATTAAATAAGAAAGCAGGGTGATTTTCACTAATTTAATTTTGATAAATATCAAATCACAAAATTTTCAGGAAATAAAATTATCCTATATAGATCTAATTATGAGGAATCTAGGAAAGTTGTCAAACCTTAATTTTAATGTGAATTGAAGCTATTAAAAATTAAACGAAGGAAATCACCAATTAATTTATTTAGACCTCGATAATGATTTTTATGCCATGTCAAGTTAACTATCCTGGAGCTATTGTGATTTTTTGAGAATTTTCGGAGTTACAGAGAATTAATATTAATTAAAAGGTCCAACTAGGCAAAATATCACAGAAATAAACCAATTAATTAACTTAAAAATCTACTGATACCACAAAAATATGACAAGTGTCACAACAGGTAGAGGACAAGTTACACTACAACATGCAATTTTTGGAATTTAAAAATGATGCAAAATGACGCCTAGGGATGCGTCCAAAGATAGGGGTGTATACATAAAAATAAACATGCTGACAGGGACTTAAATGCAATTACCTATAATGCTAGGGGGTGGAATGCAATTTCTCCACTGAGCACGTGCTCCTCACATGGGGCGCTTCACAGGGACCAATGTGCAATTTTGGAAAGTTCTCAGGGCCTCTGTGCAAATTACCCAGGTCGCACGTGCTCCTCACGTAGGGCGGCCTAGGCTAGGGCGGCGTCGGAGGCTCGGGGGCGTCTGGAGGTTCGGCTGAGGCTTGAAGTAGCCTCGGGTGGTCCGAGCCTGGAGGTCGGGGAGGAGGCTCGGACCCGATGGCATGACGTGCTCACAACCGTACGATCTGGTGAAGATCGACGGTCGCTGTGGATGGCTACGTGGCGAGCTGCAGTCCGTTCGATCACGGATCGATCCGACGGTGTGGTGCTGCTCCGGATATGGGCGACGTGGTGTGAAGATAAACGTGGGATCTAGAAGGATCTGACGGCTCTTTGATACTCCAGTTGAGTGGCGACGTGGACGGCTAGGAACCGTTCGATCAAGATGATCGAACGGTTGCTGGATCTTCTCCCTCAACGGTCCTCCGCCACCTGCGGAGGAGTTGGCGGGGCTCCAGCGATGGGGGCTTAGCTCCGCCTAGTCTTCCTTGCGTCGGTGAAGCTCTCCGACGGTTCGGAGATGTCCCAGAAGATGTGCGGCGGTGCGGCGAGGCTCAGCTGACTTCAGGAGCTGGAGAGGGGCGTCGGAGCTTCGTGGAGGCGAACCTCAAAAAGATCTCCGATGAGCTTCCGGTCAATGAACTGGAGGTACCTACAGGGGTTAGGGGGAATAGCCGAACCTCGTGCGTGCTATGTGGAGAAGTGAACGATGGACGACGAGGCCTAAAGCGGAGGGAAGAGGGTCCGGCGATGGTGCTCCGCCCAGATCGCGGAGCTGGAGCTGATGGAAATGAAAGTGAGGTGTCGGAGGGCGTGAGATGTATCGCGGAGGTCAGAGCTCCGTCGTGGAGCTCGGCGAGGTGGAAGCGAAGCGAGAAGATCACGATGGAGGTAGAATTAAATGGGAAAATGTCAAAGAAAAATCAAATGAAGATCAGAGAGGATGGAGGAGGTTACCTGGGATTTGGAGCTCGAAGTCGAGTTCCAGGTCGTCACTCTAAGGGGCGGTAAGGCCCTGAGCTCAAGCAGCTACGTGGAGGAGTGGCTGCGACACGGCGGAGGCGCCGCGGATCTCGTCGGAGAAGATACCGGTCTTCGCTCAAGGATTCGCTCGATTTCTGTCACCAATCGGACGCTCCGAGCTCGAGGTTCCTCTCTGGGGTGGCGGATAGCCGTGACGATGGCTGTAGGTGGAGGATATATAGGATGGAGGTGGCGGCAGTGCTGGTGACGAGGAGAGGTTTATGGGCGTCATGGAGCGACTCTGGTGGTCGTAGTGGGGAGTGAGGTAGCTGGCGAGTGTTGGAAATGTGAGCCCACGGCGAGCCATTATGCAATAAATGTTATTGCACATATCATTCCCTGATCTGAAATGAAGAATGAATAATTTGTATAATAGGTCCCTTAGTACAATTAGGGTTATGTACCATGGCCATCTTGATGATCATACAGTTGTTGATTCAACTATTGAATCATAGAGGCTGGTGCTTGGATGAATATCTAAAGAGTTAGATTGAGGACTCATCAAGCACCGTCAAATGATTGTTAAGAGATGAACTCCAGCCTGAGTAGGAGATGGCAATCCTTATCTCTTTAGGCTGATATCTGATCGACCTCTCGATGCAGGTCCTCTGCATAGGAATAGAGATTCGGAGGTGTCAGATTAGTTAGGTCAAAGAGTTGACTTAACGAGATCGAGATAACCAAAGTCCTATATCGTATGCTATCATGATATAGGCACGCATCCTCTGAGCGGAGACAGATGTGTTGCTATATGTCTAAGTATGTACATTTGGCAGACCAATAGGTTGATGACCTAATCAAGGTCTATACACCGGCGCGCTGGTGTGCATATAAGGGCATATGAGTAATACGATAGGTTCAGTTATTGAACCGGAAGACATGAGCTCACTCATGAGATATTGGGAAGAATCAAATTCCATGCGCATGGTCGTCTCGCTTTGGAAGCTTGACTGAATTTGTAGGTTTGATATATACTTTTAGTATATGATCAAGACCTAGGTATGATATACACTTTTGGAAAGTGTATGATCGATACCAACTCCCAATGATCGAATGAGAAACTTACTGATAAAACCATGAAGTAGACAATATAAAGTTGATCCAATACTTCGGGTTTAATCAGAGTCTTCCAGTATGCAGGATGTATAGGTATTGGGAATACCTAAGGGTGATTTGATCATAAACGGTTGTATAACCATGACACTTCCATTCCTAGGGAGTGATGAAATGGGTCTAGATTTTAGTGACTCCTCTCGGTAGAGAAGTGATCTGATCTTGGTCCAAGTGTTGGACATTGATCTGAATGTGATTCAGATACAATGAGAAGATTAGATTTACGGTCTTGATTTAATCAAGCATCTATGGGAGGCCCGCGGTCTGGATTTGAGATATGATCTCAATATCCATGTCACTATACTTGGAACAATACAATCGCCCTGTCCTTATCTCCAAGTATCTGCGGAGAGATTGCATTATTCTTGAATGGTTCGAGAATAATTCCATAAGATCTAAGCAATGAAGAAATGATGATTAAATGTGATTTAATCATATTGATGTGTGAAGAAATTATCCAATGTAATTAAATGTGATTTAATTATTATGGATAAGAATAATGTGGATAGAAATATCCAATTATTCATAATATATTATAAATGTGATTTATAATGTATTAAAGAGAGCTAATTATAATTTATATGTGTTGATTAATTATTATGTGTATTGGAAACACATTGTGTAATTAATTAACAATGTAAATTATATGTTGTTTTTGGTTGTGAATATGATTCACAATTTTTCCATGGCAAGATTGCAATATTCTTAAATATATTTGTGAATTATTTTTGAAGAATAATAACCCAACAAATAAATAAAGAGATATTTCCGTGGAGATATGCAATCTCATGAAATTCATGAGATTGCTCTCCCCATGGAAATAAGTGGGCAGCACATCATTCCTATAAGGAATGTGTGGCCATCCACATGGAAGGTATATGGAGATGGAATCTCCATGTATCTTCTCTCCTTATTTATTGGTTTGATTTAGGACTAATTTATATTTGATTTTGTCAAATATATTTTAACCTAAATTTGTTGGTTTTACCAACAACAATCTTAGCCATTGGATTGACATAAATCAATCTCATCCATTGATTTTATATGTCACATGGATTGAGATCCATGGATCCCAAAACCCTATAAATAGAGAGGCACACCATGCTCTCTCTTTACACATGAATATTGGAGGCTCTCTCTCTTCCTTTCTTCTCCATACTCGACAGCCCTCTCTCCCTCTAATATTGGTGGCCGACCACCAAACCCTAGAGGAGAGAACCGTCGTCTCCTTCGCCACCGCGCCGCCGCTTCGACGTTCTTCGGTTCTCCGTCTTCTTGGAGAGTTCCTCTCATGAAGGAGACGTTTGATCTCATGCGACGAGATCAGGAGCAACCACGCTTGGATCATCTTCTTGGATTGCGAGGACAACGCGGTTCATCCCCGCACTCGCAAGCGGTCTCGCCGACGATCGGACTTGAGACAGAAGGTCTCTTCCTTTAGAGACTTGATCAACCACGCTTCAAGAGGTATTGCATTATACTTGTTGTGGTTATAGATGAAACGATCTGAGAATGGTTCTCGGATCATGTGGTTTCATCGAATAAAATTTTTAAATTCCGCTGCACCGAACAACTAGTACGACTAGTCGTTCTTCGTCGTATCCGATACGATGATCACGCTTCCGTGATGCGCTTGAGGATAATTCCATATCCTTCAAGTGGTATCAGAGCCAGGTTGACGGTTTCGAATATGATTCGAAAAACCGAGGATGACTTGGGTTCGTTAAGGTCGCGAAAGTTTTTATCGCATTTGATTTCGCAGATCTGTTTAGTAAATAAATTCGGCATTGTTTAAATTGTTTAAACACTAATTTAATACTTGGATTTTGTTCCCCATTAAATAAGGAAACCATAGGAACTGAGTTTGCGTAAATCGGATTTCGTATGCTCTAGTTGTGGTTGTTTTAATGAACATGTATGCACTGTTGCGGGAACAGTAGATTTTAACATGATTAAAGAGTTAATTACTGTTATCATCTGCCTCTAAGTGCGTGCAACTCCACTTAGGTTCTGTCCTAAATCAAGTTAGAAATCTATGAAAATTGAGTTTGCTTAATTTGGATTTAAATTGATTGAGATATGTTAATTTTAGTGAGTAGGGGTCCTTACTGAAATTACATTCTAATCTAGAACCAAGTGATTGTCAATTAGTGAAATTAATTGTTAATTTCGTGAAATAATCTTGAAAAATATTTATGAAATATTGAAACATGATTATTTGCCTAATTGACTTGGCCCCAACCAATTAATTGATTAAGATGTGATCTAAATCATAACTGGAAACCACAATCTTTCAAACTTGATGCTTGAATAGGATTTGGGAATTTGTCTAGCAAATTTCCTTATAATCAAAAATATTTTGATTATTACTATATGGTACAATTTCGGTTGAAGAACCGATGATCATCTCAAGTACAAATTAATCAATTTGGCATTATCCTTTCCCGAGGTGGATATGGTGTCTAGTCGGAGAGCATTGGGGTTGCGGGTTGCAACGTATGTGGTCCGTCCCACTCTCGTCGGTACTGGCCATGACAGCGGGTAGGGCCGGGATAATGTCCGAAGGATTAAGATGTATTTTTTTCTAATTATTAAAATTCGAATTAATACGTATTTTGAGATATTACCATATATATTCAAGTAAAATAATCAAATTTTTTTATAATTATTAAAATTCGAATTAATACGTATTTTGAGATATTACCATACATATTCAAGTAAAATAATCAAGTTTGATTGATTGAATTGGATTGATAATTAATTTAATATGATTAAATTGATTATGTCCAATTGAAATACTCTAATATGATTAGAGCTAATAATTCCCTTGGAAGAATTAATTATGTGAATGTGATTCACGATAATTAATTAAAATTTGAATATGAGGTGGAGGATCATATAACTGACATCCATGGTCTCCCGTCAAGGCGAAGGGTTCCGTCGTCAGGGATTGTATGTAGGAGACGCTTGTCTGAAGTGACAGCTCCTGTATGCAAGCGCATCTGGATCGGGCTCTTTGCTTCTCGAAAGAGTAAGGCCGTATACGTAGTGACCCCAATATCGGATCCTCATATTATTGGGGCGATATTGGATTGCGTATAGCGAGTACTATTCCTGTTGACGGTTGGTTCAATTAACGACGGGTCAACATCGCCTTAGGGGTGGTGGGCCCGGGTGTTAAAGACCGAATTGGGAAATGCAAGTTGGACTTGCAAGGCGGAATGTGTTCCCGCTTCTTTTTATCCGAGTTGCAGATTCTCATATTATTGGGATGTAACAAAGATAAGGAAGGAGATCCCAGATCTTGTTGAGATATAATGGTAAGTATATCTCTTACATTGAAAGTGATTAAGGGAATGAACTTTCAATGTTGACAAGGCAAGACAACTTTGATATAAAAATCCTAAATCAAAGTAAAATATATATATTTATATAATTATGCAAATTTCTTATTTCTGATAATCCTTCATTAAAACCCACTCAATGATATACTCAATAGTAACCAGTGAAATATCTTGGATTAGACTCATGATCCAGATATTGTACTTGCAGTTGGACACATAATGTATATGTGGTTGCAATGTGCAAGTTTCCTCATAATATTGAGGAATGACAATTAAATAGATAATAGGACTACAACCTTAGGGTTTGTATGTCTCTATAGTCTTGATCTCATCGTATGTACTTTGGAAGTAACATGTCGATGATGATCGCAATTGTCAAACAATCCTTATAAAATCAATGAAGATTTTCTGGCATACATATGTGCTCTTGACATTTAATCATGAGTGACATGGTTCTTTGCATCATGTAGAATGGTAGCTCTATAAAGAGATGATGTATTCAAATTGTTTGAGTACCTACCTGAACCTATGTTTTAAGAGTTTAGATGGATGTAGATGATGAGTGTCATTATTCTACTATCTATACTCTAGTCATTCATGAAGCTTCGTATTATTCATATTGTATGAATTTAATGAAGCATGTTTAAATGTTGAAATACTCTTACTTTGAATTCTTTTGAATTTAAAATAAGAGATCCTCTGTCCTGAGCAATGGTTGCTTATAGATAAAGGGAG
Source organism: Ottelia alismoides (assembly GCA_037367405.1). NCBI lineage: Eukaryota > Viridiplantae > Streptophyta > Magnoliopsida > Alismatales > Hydrocharitaceae > Ottelia > Ottelia alismoides. Next base: position 98,030 of record JAZKJV010000720.1, on the reverse strand, counting down.
CGCAGTGGAAGCATGGGTTGGACCCAAGAAAGAAGGAAAGTCAAAGAGTTGACTGGACTTCTGTGACTTCCATATGACATCCAAAGAGTTGGATGAATGCCATTACTGCAATAAATTGATGTGTTGATAGCGTGACTATCAAGTCTGTCTAGAATCCTTAGAGAAGGACTCAGATAGAGCATCAGAATAATCTACATAAATCATTGATATTGACTTGCTTATTGAATAAGATCAAGTCTTGTAATTGTATCTCAATATTCTACAACACTTGCAATGGGTTGCATATGTTTTAGAAGACTAGAAAATTAGATCTTAAAAGGTTTATAGTTATCCACATGGATATTGATGCAATTGTTGCAACAATCTCTGTTGGATTGATAGACTTTTTATCAGTGGGAGAGCCCTTAGTCGTAGAGAATGTCTCTATGACCTAGATATAAGAATACACTCATTGTTTGTTTCTAAATGTTGGAAATAAACATGAATTCTGAGATAGAACTATCATAAAGAGTTATGATGGATATATTTCAGATAGTAATCTAATAATCTAGTGGACTCCACTAAATTAGAAAATTAATGAATGGTTAACATTTCTAAATATTGAAATTAAACCTTAAGATCAATAGGAGGATGAAGATCATTTGACAATGATCTAGCATCAAGCCTTGGACATTTGTCTATTGATTTAATCAATAGACTAGTAAGAGATGAAACTTTAGAATGTCTAAAATTTCAGAACTTACATACTTATGAATATTGTATTCAAAGTAAAAATGTCAAATACACCCTTTCTTTGGGAATGGTGTAAGACGTCAAGGTATTCAGGATCTCATACATATTGATGTATGCGGATCATCTATATCATAGTAATCATTATGGATATGTGATATCTACTGATGATTGTGTATGATATGAGATACTTCTCTTCACTTAAAAACCTTTGAAATGTTCAAAGATTTCATTATTTTTGGTTTAGAACCAAAGTTTGAAGGAAGATAAAATGAATTTGATCTAATCTCGGTAGCAAGTACCTGCTAGATAAATTCAAAGAATACCTTATAGAGATATGAATATCATTTATATCTCAATCCTCCTAATACACCTTAACTCAATAGAGTTATAGGTAGATACAATTGGATCATGTGTGACATGATCTTATCAATGATGAATTTTAGCATAATTGTCCCTTAGTTTCCAGGTATATATATGTAGTAGAGACTACAATGTATATCCTTAATAAGGTTCCATGTATTTTGGAATCTAGCACTTGAGAGTGCTGCTTCATTAGGAAAATAAAGGATGGTATTGGATACCTACTTTATGACCTTGATATTCTTAAAGTATCTCATCTCTGAGAATGTGATTCTTAGAGGTTGAGACTCTTGAGAATCAAGATGAAAATGAAGTGTAGGAACTCATTTAATCTTGAGAAGATAATGAGACTCCTGAAATTGGAAACTAAAAGGACAATTAAAGATGAAACACGAATACCTCTTCAAATGAGTTTGAAGATGGATTCCATGTATTAGAGAAATCTGACAATGATCGAACTTCATGTGATGAAGCTTCTGAAGATCAAAGCATGGATAGATGGATGTTAGCAATAAGAGTCTGATGTAGACTTCATATACAGGTATTGTATATGGACCCTCGAGGATCCACCTATATGGGTAAGACCTGTAAAGTTGTAAATGGATCTTCAAGAGAAAGGTAACCTGACGAAAAGGTAGAGACCTTCAAAGCACGGTTTGTAGCCATGAGCTACACACTGGAAGAGAAGACATTGCTTGCAATAAGACTTGCTCTTTAGTGACCATGCTTAAAACCATCAGAATGTTGCTAACCTTAGCTACACAACTTGACTATTGCATCTTCAAGATGAAAGTCAATATTGCATTCCTCTATAAATACCTCTTTGAGGACATTCACATGAAGTAACCCCAGGGCTTCATGGTTGAGGAAGGCAAGATATGAAAGCTGAAGAATCCATCTATGGACTCAAATAAGCTTCTTTAAGTTTGGTCATAAGATTTGATGAAATTATAAATGTTATGATTTCAGATAGAATCTGGATGAGCCATGTGAAGCTTAGTGGGAGTGCCTTTGTGTTCATCATGCTAAATGTAGATAATATCCTAATCATTTAGAATGATATAAGGATGATAATAAGTGTTTTATAGACTGGCTATTTCATATCTTGAAATATGATTTCAAAGATACCTCTTAGATCTTAGTTCTGAAGTTGTTCAGAAGCCAAGAGAAGAGGATAATTGGACTGTCACATTTGTAGTACACCTTGGACATATTATATTCATAGAAATTCCAAGAAAGGCTTCCATCCCTTAAGATATGGTACTGACCTATCTAAAGGGATAGCACCTCAAAGAGTTGAGGAAGTGAATGCTAGAACTACTTGCCCTTGGGCATCAGTTCTAAGAAGCCGGGTGTGTGCTAGATGTGTACAAAAGCCAGATGACCGCCATGCAGTGGGAGTAGTAAACTGTTACTAATCCTACTATGGAAATAAAACACTGGGTTGCAATAATAACAAAATCTTCATAGATGACAAGATTTTTGAGATAATGATCTCAAAGTCTTATCTTCAAAAGCTTGAGACTTTATAGATAACGATCTAGAAAGTCTTAACTGTAGATACCTTAAGAGATAGTGATCTCCAGGAAAAAGGGTATTCTGATAAGGATTATGGAAATACTGGTTATGATAATTGTTAAGTTGTAGTGTCAAAGACACTGTAACTAACTAGATTGAGTATTGGTTGCATAAGATGCAACATTCGCATTAGATGCGAGCACTGTTACTGGGGACATGCAAGTGTCGTAAAAGGACTTGACGTAGTCTCGTGGGAACAGAGTGACTGATCAGCTTACCTAGCTATTTTCTAAATAGCCTATGATTGTCACATGAGTGCGGGTTTAAATGATTAGCCCATTAATGGCTCTTTGGGCTAGTGGGAGATTGTTGGAAATGCGAGCCCACGGCGAGCCATTATGCAATAAATGTTACTGCACATATCATTCCCTGATCTGAAATGAAGAATGAATAATTTGTATAATAGGTCCCTTAGTACAATTAGGGTTATGTACCATGACCATCTTGATGATCATACAGCTGTTGATTCAACTATTGAATCATAGAGGCTGGTGCTTGGATGAATATCTAAAGAGTTAGATTGAGGACTCATCAAGCATCGTCAAATGATTGTTAAGAGATGAACTCCAGCCTGAGTAGGAGATGGCAATCCCTATCTCTTTAGGCTGATATCTGACCGACCTCTCGATGCAGGTCCTCTGCATAGGAATAGAGATTCGGAGGTGTCAGATTAGTTAGGTCAAAGAGTTGACTTAACGAGATCGAGATAACCAAAGTCCTATATCGTATGCTATCATGATATAGGCACGCATCCTCTGACCGGAGACAGATGTGTTGCTATATGTCTAAGTATGTACATTTGGCAGACCAATAGGTTGATGACCTAATCAAGGTCTATACATCGGCGCGCTGGTGTGAATATAAGGGCATATGAGTATATGATCTCTCAAAGGGATCATACAGGTTCAGTTACTAAACCGAAAGACATGAGCTCACTCATGAGATATTGGGAAGAATCAAATTCCATGCGCATGGTCGTCTCGCTTTGGAAGCTTGACTGAATTTGTAGGTTTGATATATACTTTTAGTATATGATCAAGACCTAGGTATGATATACACTTTTGGAAAGTGTATGATCGATACCAACTCCCAATGATCGAATGAGAAACTTACTGATAAAACCATGAAGTAGACAATATAAAGTTGATCCAATACTTCGGGTTTAATCAGAGTCTTCCAGTATGCAGGATGTACAGGTATTGGGAATACCTGAGGGTGATTTGATCATAAACGGTTGTATAACCATGACGCTTCCATTCTTAGGGAGTGATGAAACGGGTCTGGATTTTAGTGACTCCTCTCGGTAGAGAAGTGATCTGATCTCGGTCCAAGTGTTGGACATTGATCTGAATGTGATTCAGATACAATAAGAAGATTAGATTTACGGTCTTGATTTAATCAAGCATCTATGGGAGGCCCGCGATCTGGATTTGAGATATGATCTCAATATCCATGTCACTATACGTGGAACAATACAATCGCCCTGTCCTTATCTCCAAGTATCTGCGGAGAGATTGCATTATTCTTGAATGGTTCGAGAATAATTCCATAAGATCTAAGCAATGAAGAAATGATGATTAAATGTGATTTAATCATATTGATGTGTGAAGAAATTATCTAATGTAATTAAATGTGATTTAATGATTATGGATAAGAATAATGTGGATAGAAATATCCAATTATTCACAATATATTATAAATGTGATTTATAATGTATTAAAGAGAGCTAATTATAATTTATATGTGTTGATTAATTATTATGTGTATTGCATACACATTGTGTAATTAATTAACAATGTAAATTATATGTTGTTTTGGGTTGTGAATATGATTCACAATTTTTCCATGGCAAGATTGCAATATTCTCAAATATAATTGTGAATTATTTTTGAAGAATAATAACACAACAAATAAATAAAGATATATTTCCATGGAGATATGCAATCTCATGAAATTCATGAGATTGCTCTCCCCATGGAAATAAGTGGGCGGCACATCATTCCTATAAGGAATGTGTGGCCGTCCACATGGAAGGTATATGGAGATGGAATCTCCATGTATCTTCTCTCCTTATTTATTGGTTTGATTTAGGACTAATTTATATTTGATTTTGTCAAATATATTTTAACCTAAATTTGTTGGTTTTACCAACAACAATCTTAGCCATTGGATTGACATAAATCAATCTCATCCATTGATTTTATATGTCACATGGATTGAGATCCATGGATCCCAAAACCCTATAAATAGAGAGTCACACCATGCTCTCTCTTTACACATGAATATTGGAGGCTCTCTCTCTTCCTTTCTTCTCCATACTCGGCAGCCCTCTCTCCCTCTAATATTGGTGGCCGACCACCAAACCCTAGAGGAGAGAACCGTCATCGCCTTCGCCACCGCGCCGCCGCTTCAACATTCTTCGGTTCTCCGTCTTCTTGGAGAGTTCCTCTCATGAAGGAGATGTTTGATCTCGTGCGACGAGATCAGGAGCAACCACGCTTGGATCATCTTCTTGGATTGCGAGGACAACGCGGTTCATCCCCGCGCTCGCAAGCGGTCTCGCCGATGATCGGACTTGAGACAGGAGGTCTCTTCCTTTAGAGACTTAATCAACCACGCTTCAAGAGGTATTGCATTATAATTGTTGTGGTTATAGATGAAACGATCTGAGAATGGTTCTCGGATCATGTGGTTTCATCGAATAAAATTTTTAAATTCCGCTGCACCGAACAACTAGTACGACTAGTCGTTCTTCGTCGTATCCGATACGACGATCACGCTTCCGTGATGCGCTTGAGGATAATTCCATATCCTTCAGCGAGGATGAGGGAAGAGTGGGGTGATCGTGGGAGCGTTGGTGGTCGGCGAGGGTGGCTGAGGTTCGGCTGAGAATAGGAAGGGGCAACCCATCCCGCAAGGCGGAGATCATGGGTGAGAGGGGTGCCAGAGGTAGGAGACGAAGTCCTCACCGTTGGATCCTGTGATCCAACGGCTGAGAAGAAGGCGGGATGGAGAGGTGGGATTAGCTCTGGGGAGAGGTGATCTGAGGGACGTAATGGCGCCACGTGGTGCGATGGGAACGCAGCGCGAGCGGGTGGCTGAGATCAAGTCAAGGATACGCGATCTAAGGGTACTGAAGGCGCCACGCGTCGCGTGGAGGAGAGGGAGTTGACGAGAGGCGGAGATTAGATTAGGGCTTCGATCGGGCGGTTGGAATCAAAGCGCTAGTGGACGGTGCAGATCTGAGGCGGGATGGGATCAAATGGTGGTGGATAAAGGTGTACGTGGAGCGCAACTGACCGTTGGATCAAGAAGTATATCCAACGGCTGAGAGGCGCGGCAGCTAGGGCAAGGGGAGCGGGCCGCGTGGCGCGACCAGAGGGCGCCACATGGCCATCTATGATTGGTTGTGAGAAAAAATGAGTGTAGAGAGAAGAGGAGGCCGAATTTGGAAAAACTCAAAACATGAAAGTTGTAGATCTTGATGAGATCTACAAGTTTCATGTGACCAAAGATGGAGATGAAGTCAACTATGATACAAAAAATACAAATATACAGATATACAATATACATAGTGTACATAGAGGCCCAAAAACCCATATCTTTCATATGAACTCCAAATTGGATGAAATTAGTCTCATTTTAAAGGTCTTTGGATTTGTATTATTCTGAAAGTGAGTAGACCTATTTTGGAGTTGGTATGAGGGATCTATGGTCATTTTATGGTCCAAGGTCTTTAGGGCTTTATTGGTGCTTTTACAAAGGGGATTCCTGGCTTTCTTCCTTATATTATTAACTAAGGTGTACATAGTATAAGGGAGAGCTTATTTTGATGAATGGATATTTTACAAGTGATTTTGGATTCTGATTTAATACAAATGGAGTACTAAAATGCATGTATTATGAATGCATGTATGAATGCTATTTATGCATTATAAAGGGAAATATGCCTCTATTTACTCGGGAACAAGGCTCTATTTTTAACTTTTAGAGTGATGTATCACAGATTCATCGATCCCCTATACTTAAACCTTGTCCGTCCCCGATCAACTAAATGAAATGCAAGAGCGAAATGATTTTGGGTTCCATAACAAGGTCATGAACAAAAGTTAAAAATGGAGCTTGACTCGACCTTTGATTAATTGTGTGGCAGAACCTTATTCGGACCTGAACTTAAGACCTAACAGACTTCAAGTTCCACAAGTCTTCTATTCAAGACGCCTCAACAGTCAGGTCATAACAAATCCTCAAACGCAAATTTCTGATGACTATGATTCTTACTTGTACTGTGTAAGTGAAATGTTACTCTTCACATCAGAAATGACTCGGAACTAGCCTCCTCTAACAAGGTAACTCAATAACCCAGTCCAGTAACTCTTTCCTCGAGGAGCGGGGTATTCCCTTCTAAGTTCAAGTGCGACCAACTCAAGAGGAGGGGGTAGAGAAAAGAATGGACGGTAGCCAGTGTAGCTACCTATCCCGGGATGCCTGACCAGTGTAGCCAAGTCATCCAGCTGCATTTCTTTGCTAATATACAGACTCCGACAGGTATTTTATTTTCACTTGGACCTGTCTGATTTTTTTGGAGATTTTGCAATTTTTTATCATACAAGGTGCAGCATGTACATCAGGAGTTTTTCCTCTTGAGCCAGTAGACTATCCCTCTTTTGAAGCATTATTGCAACCCACTGCGTCCCGTCCTTAGACGTCAACACTACCAGACTAGGTTGAGACGCACTACCCTCCTAGAGGAGGACGGATGTTTCCACCCGTGTGCTACTCCAAGCTAAAGGATTCTACCTCCTCACCACCTCATCAATGAAGAGCTACGTCATTGTGCTTGTCCAAGTTAGGTCACTGTCTATAAGAATCATGCGTGTGCACGAGATATTCTAATTAGACTAATCAAGATGACATGTGAACATAGACTAGCGGACTCAAAGAATTAAGTCACCTGACCTGAGAAATTTTAACTCCAGTTCCTATAAGGTTCCTCTGAAATTAGGTGGATTAAGGTCAAATTAAGTCCATCCTCAATATCTACTCATAACTTGGTTCAGAACCCACTAGCTTTTCACTTTGCATATGCAAAGTATGGAGATGAGATGCAGATGTCATGCTATGAAAATGAATGTAAATGCAAGACTCTTTTTCTTTTCTTTTCAGATGCAGAGATGATATGCAAGAGTAAATAAGAAGCCTAATTTTTATTTTCATTTTTTTTCAATTTTTACCCACCCATAATTATTGTAAAATATGTACAAAAATACGCGAAAGTACAAGCTATGGGTAAAGTATATATGTAATATATACACGCCCCCCTATACTTAGCGTGTGCTATGTCCTCAGAGCACGAAGAGCGAGGAAAAAGACATAGCTCGTGCTAAGCATAGGAGAGCTAGAAAGAATGGAAAAAAATATATAGAAATCGACAGACCCCCCTATACTTAGGCTCTATCAGCCTAAGTGTAGAAGAAAGTCAAAAAGTGGGGCGGACGAGGTCAAGAGGAGAAGTGGATGAATATATAATGCGGGCATCGGTCCCCCCTATACTTAGGCTCAGGTCAGCCTAAGTATAGGACGGAAGTGAGTATGAGGACCAATCTGATCTGGAGAATGTACAGTGAACCGACTCCGGTGACTCATCCCTCCTGTACTTAGGATCTGGTCATCCTAAGTATAGTCCAAGATAGTGATTCGATGAGGTGAGGATGGGTTACTAGAGTCGCGGAGAAAGGATAGGATATACAAGAACGCTGATATATATAGAGTGACCTGAACCCCAAGAGAAGGTCAGGCCTTGACATGATCGCCAAACAAAATAAAAAGAGGGAGATAGGCCCTACTCTATATTGTATATATCATTTATATATGTAAATAATTATTCTTGGTAAAATAAAAATAGGATATTCTCTTCACCTCCTTGTATAATTTCCTAAAAGAAAGATGAAAAGGAAATAACAATCGGAAAAATAAAATAAAAATTAAAATAAAATCATCTCTCACTTGTACAAAATACATATATACATACACCATTCTTTATTTATTATATACCTGCACATAACTAATAAGAATAAAATAAAAAATATTTTAGACTCCTAAAAATATCTTGTCAATAAATAAAATGCAAAATTAGGATTTTTATGTAAAAATAACAAAATAAAAATAATTGTACAAAATACATAGCTATATTATACCTATATATACTACTATTATATACTATATATACCTTAAACTATTTTTCATAAAAATAATTAAAATCATAGAAAAAATCCTTGAAGAATAACAAACATTTCTTATTTTGAAAACTTTTTAATTTAAAATCATTTATTAATTTTAATTGAATTTGTAAGTATTATGTAAATTCCTATTTTCACGACCTTTCGAGGGTCCCAGTTCACACCTTCAGAGGGTCCTCCGAAGCTGCTCCAGGTCCATCTCCACCGCCACACACATCCGGCCGGTAGCTTCTCCACCAAACCCATTCATTCGATGTGAGAGCCTTCCACAACCTTGTCGGACCCTTCTGATCGATCATCGGAGTCGAGGATCCCATCTGAGACTCTGATGGATCTCGTCGGGGTCTTGTTCTTCAAGGCATGCTCTCTATCATTGGATCAACCCACTTCTGCCAGATCTGATCAGAGCCACCAATCGGAGCAGCCTTTGGACCGTTGGATCTGGCGCCCTAACTCATCTGAGCCTCACGTAGCTGACATTCTCAGGGACGTCAGATCTGACACAACAGAAATCCACACCCCCACGTCCCCGCTTCCACCTAAGCATGCCACGCGTCCCCCATACGCTTTGCACGTGCCCTACGAGGGTATATAGCACTATTTTCCCTATAGTTTTTATGTTTTGTTTCCTAGTCTATTAAAGAAAGGTGTAGTTCAAACTTTTTGCTGATTAGCCGCTTAGGTTTCCGGTCTTTGCATTTTAGTCCTTTGACTCTTAACACACGTGCACGCTCACGTGCTTTTGTGGGTTATTTGCACACTATGTCCTGCACTTTGTGATGGTTAATGTTTGAATAGAATATTTTAGATATTTGCACTTATGCCCCTGCACGTGGTGATTTGAGCATGTGAGTTTATTTTGTGGACTTTTTTCAGTAGTGGTCCTGAACTTTCTGTATGCATTATTGTTTGCCTCATGAACTTTCGAATAATTGCAAATAGGTTCCTACAACATGTGTCTCTTGTTTTTAATCAAATAATTATCAAATTGACTCCAATAATTCTACAAAATTTATCCTTAGCTCCTGCTAACGTGTAATATTTTTGGTAATTTTGTGACTCGATTTAATTTTGTTTGATATTTTCTAAAAAACCCTTAAAAATATATCTGTCTATTTTATAAAATACAAAAAAATATAAAAATAGTCTCAAAAATTCTATAAAAATTTCGGTGTATTTATTTTAGTGTGTTTTCATTATAATATATTTTTTGTAGTATTTATCTTTTATAAAAAAACCCTAAAAATCACAAAAGATTAAAATCTCATAAAAATCATTAAAAATTCACAAAAATATAAAAAATGGGATATCAGTTGTTGTAGTTAGGTATTTTTATTGTCTTTTTCATAAAAATCACAACAAGGACGTTTTGGCATTTTTTATATTTTAGATTTGCCTTTAGTCCAAGTTATACATTCTCTTCTTGCTTTGTGTGTGTTTCATTTTTCTACAATCATATAAAAATATGAAAAATACCATAAAATCACCAAAAATACTTGTATATTTGAAAAATATAAAAATATTTTTATTTCTGATTTTGGAGTATTTTTAGGCCTAATAAAAATGGTTAGAACTTGTTTTTGACTTATTCTATTTGCTTGTTTTCTTATTAGAAAATATAAAAAAATCACAAAATTAAAAATTAAATAAAAAATTGTATGTAGTGTTTTGATCTCAACTACTTCACACATTTCTGTGCTCCTTGTGTTCGACCTTGGTCGCTATACTAGGTTAAATAAATAGAGAAGACTGCGTACATTGGATTTTGTGCATGTGTTTCTCTTAATTGTGGTCTTTATTCTTCTTGTTGAGTCCGATAGGGAGATTGAGGTCGCAATGACCTTTGATATCACTTAACCTTGAGCACCCGACCACTCACCGGAATGGCGCCATTGCTAGAGAGCACGATTTAGTAGTCTTTTCATGTTTGTGTATATATTTTTATCTCTATCATCGACAACTGTTTTCTGACATTTTTCTGCTTCGATTTTTGTACGAGGGACCGTTGAGGATGTTTCGGCTTTCGACAAGAGAAACTGCATTAGAGGAGGAGTAGGTGGCAAAAGGAAATTAATTGCATAGGATATAGTAGATTTATTTCCAGCAGACTATTATTTTTGTAATAATACAGGGACCTAAGACTTTCTGGACTTGGCTTATATCGAGGTCTATTTTGCCAAGCACCGATGTGCTCGGGGGACCTCATCATGGTTTTTTGCCGGTTTTGATTTATCGCCCTTTCTTCTCTTTGATTCTTGAAGAATTTGGCCCTTAGAACTTGTAATTTCTTGCTTGCGACGTAAATAATTATATCCCAATCCCTAATAGATTACTTGTACCTATAGTTGTAATTGGAACTTATTAATAATTCATAATAAAAAGCTAGTTTAAGTAGAATTGAGTCCACGCACCGTGAGGAACCACATACAATGCTAGCATGACCCGTTGTGGCGGGCATCGAGTGGTTTTCAAGACCAGACTCATGACTTAGTCTAGTTAGCTAGCTATTATTCTTCACATGTAGAAATTGCTCATCTAAGGTCGTTTTATTATTGCATCATTTAGATTAGTTTAATTTCAATCTTTAAATTTATGTGTGGATCACCTTGCATGTAGAGTGCTGGTGACAGGTACACATCTCTTACTTTGCATTCATCATCGTGTTTGATCGCGCATCGGCTTTTTTGATTTCCCCCTGTTTTTGGACAATTAAATAACCAGGAGATCAAAAAACTCATTAGGCATTGTTTGTTTATTAAAAAAGACCTCAAAGAGATAACCATAAAATTGGGACTGCTAATCAAACTTGATCCTAACAGACACATCACTTAACAATCTGTCTTGGGAGAGTCATCCCCTCATTGTTTGATTTGTTTGCGCGAGAGAGTGACCCTTACACTAGGCTAGAGCTACACTTGAACTCTCATTAGACTACTGGTCTTGGTGTTAGTCGTTCTCCAGTGAGGATCACTCCGATTTCTGGTAAAGCGGGCCGTGATATCCTTAGCAGAGCGAGTTGATCGGGTAGTAGGTGCTAAATGCAATTGATTCCTCGTTAGGCGTATGCATTTCTCACTAAAAATAAAAAAAAGTGATAACCAATAAAATTGGGACTGGTAACATTACTTGACCCTAAAATCAACTAAAAAGAAAAATCTTGTCTTGGGGCGAGTAATCCCCTCATTGTCTTCGCTTTTACTTGCTCACGCACACACTAAGGATTAGTGCCAAAATCCCATTTCAGCCCATAAGTGTTTGTGCAATATTTTGGACTTCTCACCTAACTCTAAAATAGACAAGATAAAAAGGCCGACTTTTAGGTCTCTACCGCATTGAGTAGTTGAATTGAGGGTTTGTATTATGTGAATTTTGTTTACGATTTCTTGTGTGTATCCTAGTTAATTTCTACGCATTTGTGCATTTTCTCTACTTCTCTTGACTTGACCACCGTGCTCTCCCGATCTCCGCCTTTTGTTTCGAGATGGCTGATTGGAGTGATTTTTGTCCGACCTTCACGGATCCCCCATACCCTCCATTCGGTACACCTCACTTTTTTAAGGAGGACTACCCTCCTACTTTTTGTACATATCCACCTCAGCCACAATATCAGACCTCGGACTTTTACCCACCGCCACCTCTGTACTTTCCACCTTAACATCCATCCGAGACTGATCTATTGGACTCACCTCTCACGATGTCCACACTTGAGACCTTGACCAAGTTCATGGAGTCCATATCGATGCTTCACGATTTGATGACTCATACTAGATTGAGGATTCTTGTGAGAGCTTGCAATCGCCCAAAATACAAAAAAATGAGAAAATTTGAAAAACACAAAAAGATTTTGGGAGACGCATGATTGAGTCAGACTGTGAGGACAATGCTCACTTGCCAGACCCTTTGACCACACATCCATTCACACCATGTACCACCTTTGACCCCAAGGATGTCGCGGTACAGACATCTCTTGGCATTCCTCATGCATATGTTGATTCTGACTTCCTCCCTTGTATGGAGGAGGTCCAAAAATTCAAAAAAAATTCTAGCTGAACCTGAAGTGGTGGCTACTATTCATGAGATTATCCGTGCCCCCACTTCAACAGGCCATGACTGAGTTGTCTGCTCCTCTTCCTAAGAAGAGAAAGCGAATGAGAAGATCTGAGCGTCATATCTTGACCATGGCCACTGCCCACACCATCGCACACCGTCCCATCTATAGGAGAAGGAACACAGCTACCACCTTCATCAGTTGCACCATATCTAACTTCACTTGTGATCACACTCTCCTAGACGGCGGTGCTTCGATTAGCATTCTACCCTTCTCGTTGGTACAGTCTCTTCACTTAGGGCCTCTTAAGAAAACCTAGATCATTCAGTTTGTTGATGGATCTATCAAGAGGCTGAAGGGTATCCTTGAAAACATCTTCATTTCGATTTCGGGCATGAGCTACAATGTTGATTTTGTTGTATTGCCTATGGAGACCTCTGCAGAGGAGCACTCTTCAATCATCCTAGGACGGCCATTCCTCGCCTCTGCGAGCGTCATTATTGACTATGTATCAGGAGAGATTTGCTTCCATTCTGTTGACAAGAGCAAGGTGACCACCACCGCATCCACTACCAAGCAGAGGCATACATCTGATGCGCCTTCACCGATTCTAGCTGACTGTGAGGCCTATGATCTATCTGATGATATTAGAGAAGTTTCCTTTATGACCGCAAATGAGACTGTTGGACATGTGAGCCGCGGGCGAACCATTCTTACAATAAATGTTATGTAATATATATGTTTATAATTAAAAGTTATTGATGTTTCACTCCCTTTATGAAATTAAATGAATGAATGCACTATAAGGTCCCTCTGTACAATTAGGGTTATGTCCCATATCCATCTTGATGATTATATAGCTGTTAATTCATTAAATGAATCATAGAGGCTGGTGTTTGGATGAATATCTAAAGAGTTAGATAGAGGACTCATCAAGCACCGTCAAATGATTATTAAGAGATATCTCCAGCCTGAGTAGAAGATGGCAATACTTTCTCACATAGGTTGATATCTGACCGACCTCTTGATGCAGGTCCTCTGCATGGGAATGGTGATTCGGATGTGTCAGATTAGTTAGGTCAAAGGGTTGATAACCTAAGTCCTATGTTGAATGCTGTCACAACATAGGCACACATCCTCCGACCGGAGACAGATGTGTTACTATATGTCTGAGTGTGTACATTTGGCAGACCAATATGTTGATGACCTAACTAAGGTCTATACACAGGCGCGCTGGTGTGCATGTAAGGGCATATGAGTAATACGATCTCTCAAAGGGATCATACAAGTTCACTTATGAACCGGAAGACATGAGCTCACTCATGAGGTATTGAGACTGGTCAAATTCCATACATAGACGTAGTGCTTTGGAAGCATGACAAGAATTTGAAGGTATGATATATGCTTTGGGAAAGCATATGATCGATACCGATTCCCAATGACCAAGATTGAGAAACTTAGTGATCAAACCCTGAAGAAGACAATGTAAAAATTGATCTACATCTTCAGGTTCATCATAGGTCTTCCAGTATGCAGGATGTACATGTATCGGGAATACCTGAGGGTGATGTGATCATAAACGATTGTATAACCATGACACTTGCATTCCGAGGGAGTGATGAAACATGTTTGGATTTTAGTGCTCCTATCAGTAGAGAAGCAATCTGACCTTATTCCAAGTGTTGGACATTGGTCTGAATGAGATTCATATGCAATGAGAAGATTAGATTTGCGGTCTTGATTTAATCAAGCATATGTGGGAGGTACGTAAGATCAGGATTTGAGATGAGATCTCAACATCCAAGTCACTATACAAGGAATAATACAATCGCCCTGTCCTTGTCTCCAAGTATCTATGGAGAAAGCACATTATTCTTGAAGGAGTTCAAGAATAATTCATTTGATGAATTATGTATCAAAGCATCAAGATGTTGATAATTAAATGAGATTTAATTATCAAGTAATGGGATTCATAATATGAGAATGAGTATCCAAGATAATTAAATGGGATTTAATTATCAAGGAAATGCAGATTGTGGATAGTGCTATCCATAATATCTGTGTATATATTATAAATGTGATTTATAATATATTAGAGAGAAAGCATCTTTGTAAATAGCATTT
Source organism: Ottelia alismoides (assembly GCA_037367405.1). Lineage (NCBI taxonomy): Eukaryota > Viridiplantae > Streptophyta > Magnoliopsida > Alismatales > Hydrocharitaceae > Ottelia > Ottelia alismoides. Next base: position 82,949 of record JAZKJV010000720.1, on the reverse strand, counting down.
GTTAATTGTTAATGTGAATTGGATTCACATTAAGCAATTAATTGAAAATGTAATCTACAATTTAGTTTGGGCTGTGAATATGATTCACATATTTTCGATGGCATGGCTGAAATATTCACTAATTAATTGGAAATTAATTTAGTGGATAATTTTGCAATAAATATACACTAATTAATTGGAAATTAATTTAGTGGATAATATTTCAAAAGATAATGATATGAATTAAAAGGAGGAGATAATCCACCAAATCGTGAGGTGGCGTCACCCATGACTTGGTCATGGGTGACGCCCCATGATTTTGGGTGGATTATTATCCTATTTTAATTATTATCTCATTATCTTATGATTATTAATTTTATTGAATTAAATTATGTTGATGATAATTCAACATATATTTTATTTAATATAAATTAATAAATTGTTGTTTTCTGAACAACAATGATCATAGCCATTGATTAAATACACATATCAATCTAACCATTGATTTTGTTTATGCCATGGGTTGTGATCCATAGACTCCCAAACTAGTATATAAAGAGGGCAACCCTAGCCCTTTGAGATATATTCATTCTACATGCCTACTCTCTCTCTCTCATTCTCGCCATATCTCTCTCTCTAAGGTGGCCGTCCACCTTGTGTTTTGAGGGAATAGCAATCGTCTCTACGTCGTTGTGTTGTCGCTTCGATTGCTCGTGAATCACCATCGTCGGATTTCTTTGGATGAATTCAGGAGATACAAAGCTTGGATCTTCATCAAAGATTGCGGGAGGAATGCGTCTCATCATCATGCCCGCAAGTGCCATCTTCATAGATCAGACTTGAGTCAGGAGGATCTTTTACTTTAGAGATCTCGTGATCGCAACCACGCTTCAAGAGGTATTTCTAATACTTTGTGATTTTATGAAACGATCCAAGAAATGTTCTCTCCAAGAAATGTTCTTGCAATCATGTGGTTTCATCTCTTGATTTAAAATTTTTTTAAATTCTCCTACACCCAGCGACTAGTGCGACTAGTCGCCCCGATCGCATGAGATGCGATCAACACGCTTCCATGATGTGCTTGAGGATTCCTCGTATCATTCAAGTGGTATCAGAGCCTTAGGTTGGAAAAGATTTTGGATACGATCCGTAAAACTAGGATGACTTGGGTTTGAAAGGGTTGCGAAATCTTTATTGCATTTCAATTTTTCGTACCTCTGTTTAATTGATTTTTTAGGCACTGTTTAAATTGTTTAAACACGAAATTTTCAATTGAATTCTGTTTTCCATTAAATAAGGAAATCATAGGATCTGAGTTTATAAACTTTGGATTCCATTTGCTCAAGATATGGCCCTTTGAATAAACTTGTATTCACTGTTGCGGGAACTGCGAATCTAAACATGATTAATGAGTTAATTACTATTTTGATCCGCTTAGAAATGCATTAAATATCACTTGGATTCTGTCATAAATCAAATTAGCAATCTTAGGAAACTGATTTTGTGTAATTAAGATTTAAATTGATCGAAATATGTTGATTTTAGCGAGTAGGGGTCACTGCTGAAAATACATTTTTTATTATGAACCATGTGATAGTCATTTAAATAAATTGATGAAAATTAATTGTTAATTTTATGAAATGATTATTGACAAATATTTGTGAAATATTTAAATAGATAATTATTTCATTGAATAACATTCCTCTAACCAAGATGATAAGATAGTTGATCTTGATCATAATTGGTTGATATGAAATCATTAACAAACATTGTTTTCATGCAAAACCCTAGTTTATCCTACAGTAGTTGTAGGACAACTTTTACATGCAAAACCCTCTTGCTTGAATAGGATTGGAGATTTGTTTATCAAATCTCCTTATAATATTATCAAAATGGTTTTGATGAATATTATATGGTATAATTTCGGTTTAAAACCCGATGAGCATCTCAAAGTACATAATGATCTATCTGGCATTATCCTTTCCTGAGGTGGATATGGTGATTAGTAGGGCAGCGTTGGGGTAGCGGATTGCACCGAATGTGGTCCGTCCCACTCCCGTCGGTACTGGCCAGACAACAGGTAGGGACTCGATAATGCCGGAGAAGTCAAAGTGTATTTTTCTAATTATTAAAATTCGAATAATACGTACTTTGAGGTAATATCTATTATTCGAGTAATAATAAAGTTTTTTGATTGATAATTGGATTGATGATTAATTTAATGTGATTAAATTAATTATATCCAATAAAAACTCTATTATGAATAGATGTGTATTTCCTTTGGAAGAATTAATTATGTGAATATGATTCACGATAATTAATTATTACAATTTGAATATGAGGTGGAGGATCACATAAGTGACATCCATGGTCTCCTGTCAAGGTAAAGGATTCCGTCGCCAGATATTGTATATAGGAGACGCATGTCCGAAGTGATAGATCCAATATATGATTTATTTGGATCGGGTTCTTTGCTTCTCGAAAGAGTAAGGCCGTATACGTAGTGACCCCAATGTCGAGTCCTCATATTATTGGGGGGATATTGGATTGCATATAGCGAGTATTAAGCATGTTGACGGTTGGTTCAAGTAACAACTGGTCAACATCATCTTAGGGGTGGTGGGCTCAGGTGTTAAAGACCGAATTGGGAAATGCAAGTTGGACTTGGAAGGCGGGATGTGTTACCGCTTCTCTTTATTCGAGTCACAAGTTCTCATATTATTGGGATGTGATAAGGATAGAGAGGAGATCCCAGATCTTGCTTGAGATATAGCGGTAAGTATATCTCTTACTTTTGAAGACAACAAGGAAATAATCTTTCAAAGTTGTCATAGCAAGACAAATTTGATTACAAATGCCTTAATCAAATATTTTAAAAATGAATATATAATTATTTATATGTTCTAATATAGTGCATTCTTAATTTCAGAAAATGAAGTCCATTAAACCCACTGAGCATGCTCCTGGAGGTCAATCAGTTGACCGGACCAAATTATTCGGATTGGATCCGAAATTTGGATCTTGTCCTTTCTACGGAGCACATCTCGTATGTGCTATCCAAGGACAAGATAGCAAACCCTAAGACTGCAGAATATAAATCTTTTAATGAGAACGTGGAAAGGAAATACCACATCATCTGGGAGATTCAAAAGTGTGGTGATATCATCATCACCAACGTGGCCTCTGCCGACAACGTTGTTGATCCTCTTACCAAAACTCTGACACAGAAGGTTTTCGACCAGCATGTATGAGTATAGGTTTATGGATCGTACCTGAATGGTTCTGAGGGCTAGTGGGAGATTGTTGGACATGTGAGCCCCGGGCGAACCATTCTTACAATACTTGTTATTGTAATATATATGTTTATCAATGAAAATTATTGATGTTTAACTCCATATCTAAAATTAAATGAATGAATGCACTATAAGGTCCCTCTATACAATTAGGGTTATGTACCATGGCCATCTTGATGATCATATAGCTGTTGATTCATTAAATAAATCATAGAGGCTAGTGTTTGGATGAATATCTAAAGAGTTAGATAGAGGACTCATCAAGCACCGTCAAATGATTATTAAGAGATGATCTCTAGGCTGAGTAGGAGATGGCAATCCTTTCTCACATAGGCTGATATTTGACCGAACTCTTGATGCAGGTCCTCTGCATGGGAATGGTGATTCGGAGGTGTCAGATTAGTTAGGTCAAATGGATGACTTAACGAGATCGAGATAACCTAAGTGGTATGTTGAATGATGTCACAACATAGGCACACATCCTCTGACCGGAGACAGATGTGTTACTATATGTCTGAGTGTGTACATTTGGCGGACCAATAGGTTGATGACCTAACCAAGGTCTATACATCGGCATGCAGGTGTGCATGTAAGGGCATAAAAGTAATATGATCTCTCAAAAGGATCATACATGTTCACTTATGAACCGGAAGACATGAGCTCACTCATGAGGTATTGGTACCGATCAAATTCCATGCATGGTCGTCGTGCTTTGGAAGAATGACAAGAATTTGAAGGTATGATATATGCTTTGGGAAAGCATATGAAATGTAGTTTACAATTTAGTTTGGGTTGTGAATATGATTCAAATATTTTCAATGGCATGGTTGAAATATTCACTAATTAATTTGGAATTAATTTAGTGGATAATTTTGCAATAAATATACACTAATTAATTCGGAGTTAATTTAGTGGATAATATTGCAAAAGATAATGATATGAATTAAAAAGGAGGAGATAATCCACCAAATCATGAGGTGGCGTCACCCATGACTTGGTCATGGGTGACTCCCCATGATTTTGGGTGGATTATTCTCCTATTTTAATTATTATCTCATTATCTTATGATTATAAATTTCATTGAATTAAATTATGTTGATGATAATTCAACATATATTTTATTTAATATAAATTAATAAATTGTTGTTTTTTGAACAACAATGATCACGGCCATTGATTTAATACACATATTAATCTAACCATTGATTTTGTGTATGCCATAGATTGTGATCCATGGACTCCCAAACTAGTATATAAATAGGGCAACCCTAGCCCTTTGAGATATATTCATTCTAGACGCCTACTCTCTCTCTCTCTCTCATTCTCGCGATCTCTCTCTCTAAGGTGGTCCTCCACCTTGTGTTTTGAGGGAATAGCAATCGTCTCTACGCCGTTGTGCTGTCGCTTCGATTGCTCGTGTATCTCCATCATAAAATTTCGTTGGACGGAATTAGGAGATACAAAGATTGGATCTTCATCAAGGATTGCAGAAGGAACGTGTCTCATCATCGCGCCCGCAAGTGCCATCTTCGCGGATCGGACTTGAGTCAGGAGGATCTCTTACTATAGAGATCTCGTGATCGCAACCATACTTCAAGAGATATTTCTTATACTTTTTGGTTTGATGAAACGATCAAAGAAATCTTCTTGTGATCATGTGGTTTCATCTCTTGATTTAAATTTTTTTTAAATTCCGTTGCACCCAGCGACTAGCGCGGCGAGTCACCTGATCGCATGAGATGCGATCAACACACTTCCGTGATGCGCTTGAGGATTCCTCGTATCATTCAGAGATCCGAGAAATCCTCCGAAGGGAGGAAGAATCGGAAAGCATAGACCTTGAGGTTCCTCCTTCTGGTGTGTGGCGATGTGTTGATGAAATCCATGAGATTTACATTATTGATACCGTAGAGCGGAGGGCAGACACCAAGACTAGACAGGACGGATCTGGTTTGACTACTTCCACTGATAAGTCTGTTCCTAGTCACTCAAATGAGATTGAGATTGAGGCCAATTTTGATCTTATTGCTTTTATTCAGAAATTCGAGCCTTTTGATAAAAAAGATGATCTGATTGAGATTCTTGAGGACGAACTAAATTAGACTACTTCCACTGATGACTTTGTCCCTTTTGGGTTTGACCTGGTCGAGACGTCACGGGATGACACTGACTTTACTTCTTTCACTGACGATGAGTTTGTTCTTTTTCACTTCGATATCGGCGAGACCCCCAAGGGAGAACCTAGCCATACTACTTCCATTGATCATTTCGTGCCTTTTCGATTTAACACCATTGAGGGCCTTTACCCTGTCGACCCTGATTGGTTACTGTCATCTGAGGACCCTGATGTCGACCTGTACCACATTAGATCTATTCCTCAGCGGTCCCGCAAGAAGGTTCGCTTTCAACCTTCTTAACCATTTGTATATCCATTATGTTGTGTATTCTCTTTTGTGTACCTCCGTCTCTCTCCCGTTTCGCTCAATCACCCATTCTCATGTGTGCCTTGCTTAGGACATACTTTGTCCTAAGTATGGGGGGTGAATGAGCCGAGTGTTCATTCGTTGTTCTATTTCATTACTCATGTTGTTGCCTATACTTAGGGTGTCTTTTACCATAAATATAGAGGGAGTGATGTGTACATCCTTTTCTATCTTCTTCCATCTTCTGATCTCTTTTCTTCTTTTCCTTTTCTATATTCTTTATCTATCAGAAAGGTTTCCCCCCTTTTTGTCAGTCTTCTATACTTAGGGCATACTTTGTCCTAAGTATAGGGGGGTGTACACCCCAAGTTCTTCTATTCTTTGATCCTCTCCACTACCTCCTCTTCTTGTCTATACTTAGGGATATCTTACCCTAAGTATAGGGGGAGACAGTCTGAGTTGACCCTCCCTACTTTGTGTATAGTCTGCTATAATTAGGATTATTTGATCCTTAGTATAGGGGGGATGGTCAACTTCTCATTCTTTCATTCCTTCATTCGTTCGTTGTTCTTTAGATTTTCCTATACTCAATACGAGTTATGTCTTCTCTTTTTCTCACTGATCTATGAGGACATAGCTCAATCTAAGTATAGGGGGGTCGTATAAACTACGTATATACTTTAGCCATAACTTGTACTTTCGTATTTTTACTAATAAATATGGTTAATTACATTTAATGAAATTCGTTAAAAACCTTAATAAAATGATGTTTATTATTCCAATTCTTTTTGTACTTACTGATTATTAAATCAGGTGAAAATATTTTTTTGCAAAATGTTTCAAAAAATAGTTTGAAAATCATTGTGAAAAACCTTTTGAAAACTATTTGGAAAATGTTTTGTTACATGTTTTCATCCGTTATAAAAATATTTTGTTTGAAATTTTTATTTTCTTTGTGTGAAATAAAAATGTTTGAAAAACGATTTGCAAATGGTTTGAGAAAATGGTTGCAAAAATATTTTAAAATTCTATATATATTGTTTGGAAAACCTTTGCAAAATGATTTTCAAATGTGTATACATGTTTGTAAAAATTAGTTTGGACTTTAGTTTTCAAAATTGTTTGAAAAACCTTTGTCAAATAAGTTTTGAGGAATACATACATCTCACCTAAAATTCTTTATACATATCTATAATATTGACCACTTACCCTTGTAAACTCTTAAAAAAATCCACTTCTTGTATATATAAGATGCACCCCTGTGTAAAAATTTGTAGCTAGTTTTTAGCCAAATCTTTTAGTTTTCAAAAATCCTAGAAACATTTGCAAAATTAAAACACCAAAAACATTTGAAAAACCCTTTTGAAAAACCAATAAAAATGCATATGCATCATCTTTTCAAAAACCCATAAAAAGTTCAAAATCTTTGAAAATTGCATCACAAAAATATTTTCTGCATAATCATGGCATTCGCATTTTTCGGATTGAGTTTGATAGTTGAACAAGTCTAAGTAAAATCCGAAGATTGGAGCTTGGCTGGACTTAAAATCTTTCCAACTAACGGAAACCTTATAGGAACTGGAATTGAGGTACTTCAGGTCTAGTTTACTTAACTCTTTGAGGATCACAAGACTTAGTTCAATGGATTCTTGACTGCCTAAGTAGAGTATTTCGGAGCACACACACGACTCTTGTTGATAATGACCTAACTTGGACACCTGCACCTTTCACTTGGCTTAACTCAGTTGGAGTGGTGAGGAGGTTGGATTTGCCGGTATGAGATGCACACGTGGAAACACTTATCCTCCTCTAGGGAGGGAAGTGCACCCCAACCCATCCGGTGATGATAAGTTTTGAGGACAGGAGAGTGTGGGTTGCAATAAAGCTTCAAAAGAGGGATATTCTACTAGCTCAAGAGGAAAAACTCCTTATGTAAATGTTGTTGTATATAATATTTCAAAAAAAAGAACGAAAAGCAAGAACTCCAAAAAAGTGGACAGGCCTATACAAAATAAAAATGCATGCCCAAGGGTACATATGTGTATAGTTAATAAGCAAGCTTGAGCTTCAAAGTCAAATCATGTGAGCCTGCAGCTGGATGACTTGACTACACTGGTCTTGCATCCTAGGATAGGTAGCTACACTGGCTACCGTCCATTCTTCTCTTCACCCCCTCCTCTTGAGTTGGTTGCCACATGAACTTAGAAGGGAATACCCTGCTCCTCGAGGAATGAGTTGTTGGATTGGGGAATCATTGAGTTGTCATATTCGAGAAGTCAGCCTCTTTGTCGTTTCAGTTGGGGATAGCCACCATCACTTACACCGTTCGAGCCAGATTCATAGTCATAAGGGTTTGCGTATGAGTTGAAATATTCTGACATGGCTATTGAGGAGACTTGAGTAGAGTTTTAGGATTCTTGAAGGTTGTTGGATTTCAAATATGGTTCTCATTAAGGCTCCGCCCATAGTAAAATTCCAAAGGTCTGACTTAAGATCCAAACTTTGATTTTGTGAAGACAAGTTTGATAATTAAATTCGATCCATCTTTCTTCTTTTTCTTTTCTTTGTTCTTCTTTTTCTGCACTTATTGCATAAGTGTTTGCTAGGGACTAGCAAAGGCAAGTATAGGGGGATGATGAACCTCCATTTCATCATCTTTATTCTATCATTTTGGCCACAAAAACCCTAGTAAATGCATGTAAATACCTTTAATTCATGCATTTTAGCATTCATGCTTGTGTGTGTAAATATTGTACAAAATACGGTTTTTAAAGCCAAAATTATAGAATAAAGAAAAAAAGAAAAATAATAAAATATTGTAATAATTAATATGATCCAAAACCGTGAGACCTAGGCATCTAGATGAATAGGTCTACAAGGAATAAAGTAGGGGGAGATAAGGGCCAAAATACAATAAAAATCCATTTTAATTGTTTCATTCTTTATTCATTTTGAGACCTATATTTAGTTCCACTTTTATACTTCAAATAAAGAAACTTTGAACATGAAAATTGTAGAAAATAAAATAAAGAAAAATACAAAATTGATTTCACTCAAAAATAATGCACAGACAAAAAGTTATAATCTGAATAAGATTCCAGAATCTCAACTTACCAGACAAGTATCTCTCAAATAAAAACTCAAAACAAATCAAAATCACCTTTAATTATATAATTTTCAATAAGCTATTTAATGAAGGTGGTTTCATATTGTTTGGAGTTACGGTTTGAAAGTTAAGTTTTGGACCCCTATTGCATACTCGTACAGATTAAACTACTCATCTTATTTATTATTCTTTATTTTGGTAACTTTATTTTTTATAATTTTCCAAATATTATTTATAATATATGTGTATATTAAAACAGGACTAAAAATACAAATAAAACATAAAAATAAAATACTTATATACAACACCTAGAAGAAATACCTATAACTATACGTTTGCAAACACATCAGAAAAATAAAATAAAAATAAATATCAATACATAAAAATAAGTTATAAATTTATAAAATGATTAACAAAAAAATTAAATGTACAAAATAAAAATAAATTATTAAAATATATATAAGAATATACCTGTATATAAGCTACAGAAGGAAACTTGTAATTTTTATACCTCAAAAAAATAAATAAAATCATCATAAAATAATCTATAAAAAAATATTTTTTATTTAATAACCTAAAATTAACAAAATTGTTTAATATTTTTAAATGAATTTACAAAGCTTTTTTCCAAATTTTTTTTCTGGTTGGTCCACGTGAACGAACCATATTCTTTCTTTGGTTGACCCCGGTCAACTCTCTGATCGACGTCTGGCTTTTTGTCAGAACTGCATTTTCCTTGACATTCTCCCATTTTTGGAGGCCACGCCTTGCGTATTCTCGTGATACACCCTTCTCGATTTTTCTTCCCCTTGGATCGAGGATTCACACCTGAGGTTCTCCTGGGGTTGTGGATCATCGATTCGAGCTTCGCACCTCGATCTTCGTAGCCACTTCGTCAACCGTTCAAAAACCCCCCAATCCTTCCCTTCCACTTTTGAACTGCTTCTTGGCCAAGTTTAGATCTCTGGGAGTGCTCTGGATTGACTCCAGTGACAGGGGAGCCTCCAACACTCCCGTGTGAGGTACAACGAGGCCAGGAGGGTCGGCTTCCACCATCTCCAACCATGGTTGGCCGTGAGGTATCACCTCAGGCATACCAGCCTTTGAGGTCCCTTTTCTTTATTTTTTTTCTTGCATTCTTTATATTCCCCTTAGTTGTAGGAATCATTTACCATCTTCCATCTCGCTTACTCCCCACCAAACATCATTTTGATCACCTTGCCGGAGCGAGCTCCGGCAAGCTTCCATTCCGATGCCCTTCATACCCCTTTTGACCACCATTTCCTCCGCCTCTCGTTCTCTACCAATCCAGGGAGGTGACAGCTCCCGATTCCTGCCGTCAGGTTGATCGAGGAGGAGGTCTAAGGGCGCTTCCACCGCCTCCAGCGAGCCCCACCGTCGAGTTCTTCTTCAGGTGTTCTTCGCCTTTGAGGTTTATCTTCCGCCATTTTCTTGCAGTTTTATGTTCACCATCATCATAGGAGTAGAGTAGTCCCGCTCTTTTCTCCCGTGGTCCATCGCAGCCACCTTCGCCACCACGTCGTCGGAGATGGCTCCGGCGAGCTCCTAGTTCGCCCATTGCCAACCATTTTCACCCTGCGAGCCCTGGAATCCATCCCTCTTCGTGTCTTGAGTTCACGTGCAGGTACCAAGTGCTTAAAGGCTCCAGCTGGAGTCGGATTTTGTCGAGATAGATGTACTTCGACCCCCTAGTCTCCTCTGGCCTTGTCTTGGCGCACCGAGGCTTATCGAGCCATTTTGTCTCCACCGGCGAGTCGGGGGACATTCCAGGAGTCTTCAGAGGCCTTCTACCGTGAAGGAGGTGGATGGAGCAATGCCACATCGCCGATTGAAGTTCGACCTCGGCCGTGTTCTTCCTTGTTCTTGCAAGGAAGGTCACAGCCGTTGGATCGGGCCTTGGTCCCAGAATCAGCAGCCGCCATCCGATCAAGCGAGCCAGCACCGTCGGATCCTCGTTAGAGGATCTAATCCGGGCCATCGAAGCCAAACCGCCATCTCCCGTCCAGAGTTGACACGTGTATAAGTGAGGAACGCCAGCTGTTGGATCGTGCCCAAGCGCGGGTAATTTTGCCTAATACCCTCACCATTTTTGTATTTAAAATTTGAACCTTAAACTTTCATCTATATCTTTAAAGTTTTTTAATAATTGCACCTAGACCCCCAGATATTTCATATTTACGAACAAGTCCCTATCCACGTCACCTCACGTGCTTGTGTGTGTGAGGTGCGTGGACATTTTGTAGAGGACCCCTAGCGAGTTTTGTTATTTCCATTCGGTACTGAAACTTTAATATCAAGTGTAATTTTTTGGTAAAATTGCTAGTTAGCCCTCGGGATTTTGGAATATTACGTTTAAGTCCCTGCCAAGCACGCGTGTCAGCGTACGTGGGCTTGGCTTTTTGCAGAAGTACCCTTACAGATTTGGTTATTTATATTGACTCCCGAAAGTACTTTATTGCGTTGAAAATTTTGTGGAGAAATTACACATTGGCCCTGAACTTTTTACTATTTACAGAAATACCCCTACTAGTAGTATAGTTTCTCTTTGTTGTCTCTAATTATTTCATGCATCTATAAAACTCTAAAAATTACCAAAAAAATATCATTGTATGTTTGTTGCATGCTCTATCACGCAACATCTTTATCTTGCATTTTTGTTGCATTTTATTATTTATAAAATTTCAAAAATATACATTTTCCTCACTATTTACATTAGAAAATACATAAAAATTATAAAACGTTCTTGAAAAATTCCAAAAAATCATATATTTTGTGTATCTTCGCATCTTTTATCTTCTAGCCAAAAATCACTAAAAAATACAACAGAAAACTCCTAAAAATTAGAAAAGCCCTAAATCTTCATAAAAATTTATAAAATCTATAAAAAAAACTATTCCTGAATTTTCTTTATTGCATTATATTGAGTTTAAAATTAATTTGGAGAATGTTTAACAATGTTTGATATTTTTCATCGCCACTTTAATTTCGGTCAGTAATTTTATTCACTGTTTTCAGTATTTTTTACTTTAAAAATATAAAAAAATTAGGAAAATATAGAAAAATCATAAAAACGTTACAAAAATATAAAAAGCCCAAAAATACTTTATTTCGTATATTTTAAGTATTTTTTCCATTTTTTATCTGTCTTCTCTCTTGTATATATACATATATCCTATATAGTTTTATTTCATTATTAAAAGAAAAAGAAAATATAAAAACACAAAATATAAAAAGAAAAAACAAAATCAGTAAATTAAAAATCAAAATATAAAAATAAAGAATAAAAAAATAAAAATAATATAAAATTTAAATGCCACAAAAATATCATTCATATAGACAACCACATCACATTCATCCATGTACGCTAATTTTGCCTGATCTGTCGTGCTTGTTCCCTGTGTTCAACCTCTACATACTTGCTTCTATACACATCTTTTATATGGAGTTATAATAAATTTTAAATCCACATCTTGCTTTTCCTTGTTTAATCATAGTTGTAGGTTAATTGTTGATTGACCCGGGTTTCGTGAGCGGTCGCTACAGTGACTTTGTATCCGTCTTGTGTGAGACATATTTAGACCCTCGCAAATCCGAGTTATCAGTAGGTCAGATTGGGGATGGAGGAGGAGGGATTGTAGGTGGGGGCAGAGGTCGGGCTGGGGATGACGGGGGAGGTCTGGATGGGGATGGAGAGGGAGCTGAAGGTGGGGGAGGAGGTGGGAAAGCTAGGGGAAGCAGTGGGAGGGGCTAGGGGTGGTCGGGATGAGCTAGTGGATGAGCAAGAGGCAAGAAGGAGGAAGAGAAGGGGAGGAAGAAGAAGAGGATGGTGGAGGAGAAGGAAGAAGGGGATTGGCTTTTCAGTCCATTTTTTAAAATTAATTCATATTATATCCTCAAAGTTAACGTCTGTTTGCGTTGGAGATGGACAGTAACTAACCCGAGGGGTATAAATGATAAAATGCCATGAAGTCAGGGGCACAACTGATATTCCCAAAAAGGAAGGGGCATAACTGATATTGCAATATCTCATAGGGGCACAACTACTAAAAACCCTAAAATTTTTATGAGATAGATAAACAACAAAATATATACAAAAATGAGAAGAAAAGTAATTGAGAGAAAAGAAGAAGAAATAGGATAATTATAAGTTGGATCGGGGGTAAGACTACTTGAGTGAGAGAAAACCTAAATCTAATTTTCTAATATAAAACTAGGTCATTTTCCTCCCCAGCAACGATGCCATCTGACGGATGTGCCTGAGTGGGTATATTAATTGTACGTGTTGTAGCACGGTACTCGGCCAATTAATCAAGATAAAGAAAAGATCTTTGCGAGTCTCGGCTTAAATTTATATCCGGAGCAAGTTTGGGGTCGAACACATGGAGGCAAAGGAACAACTTTGGGTCAAATCAGAATAATTAGATCTAGGTTTCAAATAAAATTTTTTTATCTTTTTTAAATGCAAAAATAAATGCGAATGAAAATGTGGTTGAATTAAGTTAATTGGAAACACAAAACTTAGCCAAATTATTTTTAATGTGAAACTAATTCAATTTAGCCAAATTATATTTGTCCTAGAAACCTAATCTAGTAGTGAATGCAAAACATTTTTTTGGAATTTTTAGGGTTAAAATGAAATAATGAAAAATACACACTTATTATGGGTTTTCACGCAATCTTTCACACAAACATAATGCAAAAATTATAAAAAAATTTACTAGAACTTAAACATGATGTAATGAGGATACAATAGTTTTTTGGAATTTGTTGACAATATATGATTTTTATGGATTTTTAATGAAAACAGAGTAACATTGAGTATTTAATTCCTAATAAATCCATAATTTTAATTGATCTAGAGAGTGAATTATCTCAAAAAGGTATTTTAATATGCAATCCAGGAGAGTTGCAATTTCACAAAAAAATGTGTATGGATTTAACTAAAAATCATTTACTAAAACCACTCTATAATTTATTGAAGGCACAGGACAATCCCAATATAATGAAATATGGAAAGTAATTAAAGCACATTTCAAGGCATCATTTCTGAGTTTTGAGGAATTTTTGGAGCAATCGTGAGTCAAATACGAATTTAAGAGCTCAAGTTGAGTAAAGTATACAATTTTAACTAAAACAATTTTAGTTAATTACCCAAATATCACAAAAATCCAATTAAATATCTAAATGATAGAGAACTAGTTACTCAACAACATGCAATTTTTCATTAAATAAAAAGATGCAAGAAAGATATCCTAATTAATATGCAAACATAGGGATGTCTGTGCAATTTCAGACAATAAAAGTGGCAATGTAAACTATGCACAAGGACTCATCTGTAATTACAAAATTGTAACAGGAAAACAAGAAATATTTCCAAAATAAAAAAAATAAACAAAAGAGACCTTCGTTTGTAGGTGGGAGGTTAGGGCACAATGGGGATGCGAGCCATTGCGCCAAGGCTCACGTGGCCACACGCGGAGGGAGGGAGGCTGGCAGTGCTGCCTTAGTGGCGGTGGCCATTCGTGGTTGGAGAGGTTGAGGGGCATGTGTCAGTGGCGATTGCAGTAAGCAGGCTGGAGGCGGGGATAGAGGGTCGTGGGGAGGCGCAGCTCACCACAGACTGGGTAGATGGGTGTGACGGCTGCAATTGCGCAAGCAGTGAGGGTGCAAACTCACGAAGGCGGGGGTGCGGAGGCGAACTGTTGGGGGGGGTCGGCGGCAAAGCTGTTGTGCCCCATATTTTTATTTTTTTGTAAATTTTTGATTTGATTTCTATTTTTTAATTTTTTTTCAAATTGAAATAAATATAAAAAAGTTGCTAAATGGGAATGATGAAGAAGACGATGGAGGCGGATGATAATGATTTGGATGTGGTGTAAAAAAAGGAAAAATGTTAGATAAAATAAAATAAAAACGGACACGAGAGGGAATACTTACCTGTTGTGGCCTCGATACGATTGGCAAATAAAATCAGAGAAACTATGCGAGCTTGATAGAAAGATCGTGACACGACAATGATGGTCGCGACGGATCTCGCCTAAAGGAGGTCATCGCTTGAGGATGATGCCGACAATGTTACTGACAAAACACTCCAATCCCTTTCCTTTTTCTCTAAGAATGGCAAATGTGTAAAAATGAGGATGAAGAGAAGAATAAAAAGAGAAGAAAAATAGGAGTTAGAAAAATGGTGGAATGGTGGAGTTGAATGGGAGATTAAAAAATGGTGGAGTTGAATGGAGTTTAAAAACAAAAATGGAGTTGAATAAGAGTTATTATAGAGATTGAATAATAAATAAATTAAATGAAATAAAGTAGTCTACAAATAAGTGGGGAAATTGGAAAATTGCCATAAACATCAACAAAATCAAATGCAATAAACAAGTAATGTACATATTTTTTTACTTTTCTAATTTTATTTTTTTGTATTTTAAATAAAATATATTTAGATAATAAAATTAAATTAAAATACTAGAAATAAAATTTGATACAAACATGATTTTTTTAAGATTTTTAGTAATTAATAAAAGGAAAATAAAAAAGTAAGGAAGAAAGAATATTTACAACATGTACAATGTACACCTTGGTCCCAAAATCCATATTTTGCAAACGAGCTCTGATTTTAATGAAACTACTTTCATTGGATAGATAATTTTCTAACTTAAACTTTAAAAGTAAGTTTGGTGAATTTGGAGTTCATACGGAGCAGGAATTTGGTTGGGAGGTTGGACATTATTGCCATTTCTCTTTAGGATCTCTAGCTTTAGGATTGGGCCAGTCCCTTGGGAGCATCGGGTTCCTACCAGCTCGCTTAATCGCCCTGTTAAACTGAATTATCACCTAAATAAAATTGACAAGATAAGAGACCAAACCTTTACGGTCATCAGCTCAGTGTTGCGTACGTGAATTGGGGATTTGATTTCTGATCTTGTTTGATTCTAGATCCCATCCGCTTTTTTCCAGATCACAATGATGGGAAGGATGTCCCTTAGGCATCCTTTGGCTGCACTACTTTCGAACACTCCACCCCACTCATCTAGGCAGGTTAATGAGAGCCCAGACCCGCTCTCCGAACTCGAGTTCGATTCCACCCTGTTCCCCCTCGACCACCCTTCTTCTAGTCCTGAGGTGCTCGAGCAGAGACCAGAGCAGATATTTGTTCATTTGACGGCCCCTCAGTTGGGGTCTTTTTCCTTTTTAGAGACCCAAGAGATGGCCAGCAGCGAGGAGCGCACTGATGGGCAGCCCCAGAATACCACATATGTTCTAGATCATGGTGCCATCAACAAGACACTGTTAGCCTCCCTAGAGACGATGCAACGTCAGATCAGAGATCAGGGAACCTTCATGGCATTGGTGCGCCGAGAGATAGCACATATGCGAGCTGATCGAGGAGAGCCGAAGTGAGCAGGTGGTGGAGGGATTCCAGAGTTTGGAGGAGGAGATGAACTACATCCAAAGGAGCCATAGGAGAAAGTCCGACCACCTAGACCGATGAAGGAGTTGCACAACCCAGGTGCAACCCTTACACACCATTGGATTCAGCTACCGGTGATTCTGGGATATTTCAAGCTCCCCCCTCAAAGTATCTAGCTGTTGCCTGAATTCCATGGGCTTGCCACCGAGGAGACACATCTTCACTTATAGGAATTAGAGATGATCTACAACACCGTCTACGACAGATATGTGGACGAGGACACCATCAAGATGATGGCTTTTCTATTCTCCCTGGTCGATAGAGCAGCCTACTGGCTGAAGCATTTGAGAAGATATGTCACTTCATGGGAACAACTCCGGACCGAGTACTTGAACAAGTACTATCTACTCGGACGGATGAATAAAGCTCGAGATCTGATAAACAACTTCTCCATGATCCCCAACGAGCAATTCCATGAGGCCTGCGATCGTTTCCATGAGCTCATTGACTGGGGTCCACATCATGACATTTCTAAGCCCAACTTAGTACATGGTTTCTTTTGTGGGCTGACATCAGAGTTGCATGGGCTTGTAAATGCTTCTTGTGGGGGCTCCTACTTCTCCAAGGACGAAGACCAGGTCTGGGCTATATATGAGGAGATGGTTGAGAACTACACATAGTTGTTCCAGACCCGTCTCTACACTCAGGGGAATCCATCACCCCATGCCGTGTCCTATCAGAGGATAGCACGAGTCGATGCAGGTTCATCCACCACTTCAACAACTGTAGCACAGGAAGAGTCGTCGGCCGTTGATATGGGCATCATCAGCGAGAAGCTGGACCGCATCGAGATTATTGAGAAGAGGCAGTGCCAGGGAATGACTCAGATCGACCAATTGGCACAAACGTTGAGCGACCTGAAGATCCAGATCATGTGTCTCCAAGAAGCACATACGGCTTCTCAGCCCCATCTCAGGTCATGGGATGATCCTATCAGTAGCAGCTCAACCTAGCACTCCGCCCAGTACTGACATGCTCACCACATCCAGGCGGAGCCGTTCCAGCAACTGCAGCACCAATACCTTCAGCCATTACCATCTCAGGACACTCAGATGGTGGTGTATCAGCAGGATCAACTGCTGGCAGTTCTCCCTCCACCCCCTACGAGCAGGAGCCGTTGATGGAAGTCAACGGGATTTGGTACCACCGACAACATCCCACGATCTGCCGAGATAATCCCAGATTCAGGTGATCGACCGAAGGTACCTCGTCCCAGTAGCAGCCTCCAGCTCAGGGTGGGAAGTTCGGCTAGCAGTCGCAGCAGCATCTTTCTGAGCATCTTTGCGTGAAGAGTGCTCGAGGCAATGTGAGCATTTCTCTTTAGCATACATCATTGATTTGCCACTTGCATGCTTTTTCGTACTCCGTGTATGCAATCTTTATTATGAGAAAGCATGAAAGAGAAGGAATATAGATATGAATAAATTGCTGGAATTTTGAGATTTTGCATACGGTAGCTCACTCATGTATAAGGAGAAAGTCAATCACTGGCATGATTGACCCAATAGAAGAAAGATCTTCTCCCCTTATCAGAAAGTTTGGTTGTTTGATGCTAAGTTGAAGATATTTCCAGGCAAATAGAAAAGCAAATGGTCAGGATTGTTCATTGTGAAAGTTATGCGTGACATTGGTAGTATTGTCATACCTAGGTTGCCATCTGACACACAACCATTTGTTGTGAACGGACAGTTGCTGAAGTCCTATGTAGATCATGATACATTCGTGTTCGTAGTTGATTCTATATCTATGGTATCAGACAATATTTTTTTACATATGCGTTTGATACATGAGCTCATTTTCTCGTGTATATATCCTTTCGTTTGTTTCTTTCTTCTCTCATTTTTATCGTTCACCTCTTTCCCATTTGTGTGTGTGCTATACTTAGGATGTTATCTATCCTAAGTATAGGGGAGGTCAATGACTTGAGTTTTTCATATTCATCATGTTTCATCACCCATTTTGTTGCTTATACTTAGGGATCCCTTACCCTAAGTATAGGGGGAGTGATGCTGTTCATACCATCTTTTTTGTGTTTTTATTTTCTTTTTCTTTCGTGATATCTCTCGCTTGTTCTTCAACATGTTGATATTCTTTTATATACTTAGGGATATCTTACCCTAAGTATAGGAGAGGAAGAGTCAAGCTATTGAGTTTGTTCATTCTCTTCCTTGGTGTTCACCGTTTGTACAGTCTTTTATACTTAGGATTATTTGATCCTTAGTATAGGGGTGATCATCAAATTTCTATTCGTTTCATCTATTATTTGAGTCATTGTTGTTTAGGTATCTTTTCACTTTTCTATACTCAGCACGAGTTATGTCTTCCTTTGTATCTCTTTGATTACTATGAGGACACAATTCGAGCTAAGTATAGTGTGTCGTATATATTGTATATATACTTTAGAAATAACTCGTACTTTTATTTAAAATGGCTATAAAAATGTGTTATATACTATTGTAAATGTGTTTTGCAGAGGGAAATAAATTATGGGATGTATATATATTCGTAAAATGCACGTGTGTATAAAAGCTTTGATCGTCTTCCCTCCTGTAAAATTATGTATAAAGTTCTTTTATAAAACTTGTATCTAAAATCCTCTTGTAAAATATTTTATAAAAGTTATATAATCCTTGTATATACATGTGTGTGTGTGTGTGTGTATATATATATGTATTTACTAACCATTTTCCTTAGTACACTTAAATGGAGTTTTGTTATGACCTTAATAAGAACTGGAGTTGAGACTTTAAGATCCTAGCGAATTCTTTGAGTCCACAAGACTTTCACATGTCATCTTGATTAATCTAAGTAGAATATTTAACAACACATACATGATTCTTCAAGATCGTGGCTTAACTTGGACAAGCATTCTACACGTAGCTCTTCATGGATGCGGTGATGAGGCGGAAAATCTTTGGTCTTGGGGTAGAATACATGTGTGTAACTAGTGGAAACATCCATCTTCCTCAATGGAGGGTAGTGCATCTTAACCTGGTCTAGTAGCATTGAGGTCTAAAGACATGATGCTATGGGTTGCAATAATGCTTCAGAAGATGGGTAATCTACTGGCTCAAGAAGAAAAACTCCTTATGTATATGTTACACCCTTGTATATATTAAAAAAATTGAAAAACTCCAAAAAATTGTACAGGCCTAACTGAAAATAAAATGCATTCTAGAGTGCGCAGTCGATAAGCAAGGATGAGCTTCAAAGTCAAATTATTGTGAGCTTGCAGTTGGATGACTTGGTTGCACTGGTCATGCATCCAAGGATAGGTATCTACACTGGCAGCCATCCATTCTTTTCTCCATCTCCTCTTCTTGAGTTGGTTGCGCTTGGAACTTAGAAGGGAATGTCCCCGCTCCTTGAGGAAAGAGTTTCTAGATTGGGGTACTAGAGTAACCTTGTTGTGGAGGATGTTTTCTTTATCACTTTTGAGGTGGGGAGATATGTTTTACTTACACCGTAAAAGTAAATATTCATAGTCATGAGAATTTGTGTATGTAGACTTCTTCTAACCTGACTTTTGAGGCAACCTAAATAGGAGTCTTGTAGAACTTGAGGGATGTTAGGTTTTAAATCCATTTCCCAGTAATTTCCTACAAAAATAATAATCTAAAGCTCTGAGCACACTCCATTTTATTCTAAGTTCTTTAATTTTTCTTTATTCTTTTCTTTTATTTACTTATTCTTTCAAATAAGTGTTTGCTAAGGGACTAGCAAAGGTAAAGCATAGGGGGATGATGAATATTCATTTCATCATCTTTATTCATTTATTAGCTTAAAAGCCCTTATAAAAAACACCTATATATATCATTAATCCATTATTTTACTAACTCTAATTATTTTGTAACTATTTTATATTTATCACTATTTTAACCTAAAATAAATAAATGAAAAATAAAGAAAATAAAAGACTGTATATATGCAATATATACAAGTTGAATCACACCACGAGAGAAGGTCATGACTTGACCTGATTGACAAGGAAGAAAGTAGGGGCACATAAGGCCGAACTACCAGAAAATCTAGAAAATTAACTAGTTACACGTATATTTATCACTTGTACATTATTATCTATAGTACACACTCTTTAATTTATTCATCACCAAAACCTTTTTAAATAATCATTATTTTATTTTAAAATTTGTGAATAAAATCCTCTTGTAAATAATAAAAATAATTGCAATAAAAATCTATGTACATTGTGTAAATAACATCACTTTCCAAAAGTCACAAAGTACAAAATTACAAAATCGGTATCTTCTCCACATGAACTCCAAATTCATCAAACTCACTTTCATTGTACTCCAAACTAAATTATCTTTAAAATGAAGGTGAATTCATGAAATTCAGAGTTAAGTTGTGAAATGTGGCAAATTAGGGTATTATTATATATTATACATATTATATTATGTATATTATTTACTAAGTGTTTCCTTGAGAATATTTGTTAATATTGTATTTTTATTTACTTGTAAATATTGTATTTAATTCAAATAAAACATAATAAAAATCATAAAATAAAAAATGAACAGAAATATAATTATGTATATGTTGTATATGTATCATCATATATATATTATACACATACCTATCTAATTAACCTAATAAATTTACTCCTAAAAATCAAATAAAAATATCATTAAGACCTTTAAAAAAAATTGTAAATAACTAAAATATTAAAATATGTATATATGTATATAATTAATTAATAAAAAACCAATTCATCTATATATAGGTATACATACCTATAAATAACATCTTGTATTTCTTTTAACCCTTGCATATATATTATTTAATTAATTAAAAATCACTTAAATTAACTTCAATTTATTCTTAACATTTTTATTTACAATATGTAATTTAAAATATTTATTTTTGATTTTAAATGAATTATTTAACCTTTTATTGAAATTTTATCGTTTAGCCTATTTTAGATGCATTCTCTATGCGCTCTAATTGGTTGACCCGGGTTTGTTGATTCGGGTCAACTGGTTGGTTTGCGCCTCCTCTCCTGCTAACCTCTCTTCGCCGTTACTTATCCCTATTTTCCATGTGCCTCTGATAAGTAACCACCCACTCTTCATTCTCTGATTCTTTCGCTCATTCAATCCTCTCATTCTCTAGCCCCTCATTTCCACTTGATTCGCCTCTGATCTCGCCCATTTTAAAATTCAAACACCGAACTTCACCCTATAAGTTTGAGGCCTCCACCTCTAGCTAGCTCTTGGTTCGCCTTTAGACCATTTTCTCCCCGAGTTCAAGCGATGGCAAGTTGATCAGTGATAGAGGTCGACTACATTCAAAGCGGGAGTGCGAGATTTTGAGTGAAGTTTGAGATCTAGCTATGTCGTTGGAGTCATTCATCACATGCCTCCACCTCTACGCCCTAGGAGCTAATTGAGGCGATTTGCATTTTTCTGCTAATCCATAGGTAACATAGATAGATTACCTTCAATTTAAAATTTTATTTTTGCTTCAATTTCATCTTAATCATGTATATTAGAAAATCATCTTCAACCTCCAATATGCATGATTGAAGGTACTCCGATTACTATTGAACCTCTCCGATGACACCAATACATTTGCCCAACCATTGTTCATCCTTCCACCCTCTGCCCAACTCTAGATCCTCACGGATCAAGATTTTGGCCTCCATTCTGACCATACTCCGCCGGAGACCTCCATTCACTCCCCACTTCATGCGTTTTTGGCCTAATATCTTGGTTGGATGTTTCTTCGAACTTGAGATTCCCATTGCAGGTCTAAGGAGTTCCAGATCTCACTATAATGCAAGTTCAGAGACTGGAGCAGGTTGTTGGAGCAGAGATTGTTTTTACCTTCCAGATCCCTGATCTGGTGATTTCACGTAGATCCAGGGAGCATATCATAGGCCAATACTCATAGCTATATTTTGGACATGATTTTATAAGAATTCATTGAGAAACGAGGGAGAATAGAATGATCTAATATCATCGGAACTCGGCTACTTCCTAGTTCATCAAGACCTTCTTGCACCTGCACGATCAAGAACAAACACCCAGTTTAGATCTAAACCATTCAAAAGCTCAAATTCTCGATTGTTGATTGAATCATCAAATCTGATCGAGACTCTTCCACCCAGATTCATTCTTATTTGTCCGATCAGACTGTCAGTGCATCAGAGTCACATGAGCCTCCACGTCATTTATGGGTACATTTGTGTCTTAGCCCAAGTCTTTTATTTTATTTAAATAAGTCCCTATGTGGACAAGTGTCATCTTTTCTTTATTTTAACAATTGCACTTTCGTCCTTTATATTTAATTTAATTGCATTAAAATCTTGTTTGAATTATAGTGTGTACTTGGCACGTGATTTGTTGGGTTATTTGCAATAAAAGCACGGTATTTTTGAGTTATTCTTTGGACCATGAAACTATTTTATTCACATTTAAGTCTTATCTAGTGGGGCTCACGTGGCCGTACACGTGATCGATTGGAAAATTTATGTAATTACCCTTTCATTTTCTTATTTGTTATCATTCGGTCTACATACTTAAAATAATGTCATATTAGTCCCTATGAACCAGGATACATTTTGCATATTTAAAATCAAATATAAATTATCAAAACACTTTAAAAATTCCACAAAGAATTAAATAGATTTCTGTTTTGTTCATCTTGCTTCTAAAATTTTCATGTTGCATTTTCATAGATTTTATTATTTATATTAACTTTATAAAACTCCCTATCTAGATTAAAAATGAATTATAAAAAACTTTCCAAAAATTCAAAAAAATCTTGTTTGTTTATTATAAAATTTTTATCTAAAATCCTCTTGTAAACATGGATCTAAAATCCTCTTGTAAAATATGTTTCTTATGATTTATTTTAATTGATATCCTTTTTGCATTTTTATTCCCCGTAGAAACCATAAAAACAAAAGCCTCTTTAAGATAGTAAATATCCATAAAATTTAAAATAAAAAATCATAAAATATCTTTATCAAAAATAAAAAATATCTTTTATTATGTATATATTTCATCCCTTTAATATTATTTGTTATTTTGAAATACCAAAAACATTCATTATAATTTCTATTTATGTTATTCCCTTTTTAATTTATTTAAAGGTCTTAAAAATTGCAAAAAAACTATAAAAATGTCAAAATCATCAGAAATAGTATAAAAGCTTAAAAATAATTTTAAATTAGTTTTCTCGTTATTTCTGACTTAATCCAAAAATACAAAAAGAGTTGAGTGTGTATGTGTGCTTTGATCATTCTTTAATTATTCATTTGTTCAATAAAAAATCGTTTGTGAAATTAAAAATAAAAAAATTTAAAATAATAAAACTAAATAAAAATATAAAATTAAAATTCCATA
Source organism: Ottelia alismoides (assembly GCA_037367405.1). Classification (NCBI taxonomy): domain Eukaryota; kingdom Viridiplantae; phylum Streptophyta; class Magnoliopsida; order Alismatales; family Hydrocharitaceae; genus Ottelia; species Ottelia alismoides. Next base: position 59,286 of record JAZKJV010000720.1, on the reverse strand, counting down.
AAAATACAAAAATCTAAAAAGAAAATACAACAATCGAAATAGTGTGCATAGATAGCCATTTATTATTTTATTGATTTTTCATTACATAGGATAACCATCGGAATTTTTATAGCCTCCCTGTGTTCGATCTTGTTAGCTATACAAGTAAATTAAATAGCGAATTCTCTTGCTACATTTTCTCTTCTTTCTTTTTGCTTGAGAATTAAATAAAATTTTTGTTTGAAAACAACAACTGCAATTTCACTTGTTATTAATTCATTGAAATGAAAACCTCAAAGAATCTGCTCAACACTTGTGCTATGTCCTCATAGCATCAAAAGTGAAAAAGGAGGACATAACTCGTGCTAAGCAAAAGTAGGTGAAAAAGAATAAAAGTATAGAAGTCGGTCACCCCCTCTATACTTACGATCTCGTCATCATAAGTATGGTGTAAGATAAAAATGAGGTGACTAAGTGCAAGGAATATACCAATGAAGGAACAAAATAAAAAGCGGAAATGAATCAACGAAATCATTTGGTCCCCCTTATACCGAGGATCAAGGATCCTGAGTATGGAAGAAAATGTGGCCAGAAATTAGAAAGCAATGGTTAGTGTAAAAATGTAAAAAAAAAGAAAAATTGAAATGGAAATCAATGGACAATCGATCCTCCCTATATTTAGGATTTAGAATCCTAAGTATAAAGACACAAAATGACATGGGGATGACTGGGATCAATGAAGAATATAAAAGTGATGGTGTACTCCAAAAATCGAATCACTCACAGGTCTCCATATATGAGAAAATTAAATGGAAGAGTAGTCATGAGTCATGTACAAAGCAGATCACCTCAACTCATGCCAAATGATCAGTAGTCTCAAAAAAGTGCTTCAGCATCTTCCACTTTACCACGAATGGCTTTACACTAGGTGACACATCTGATATAGCTATGCTTTGATTGTCATGCACCATTCTAACTATATAAGCTCCTTCCCACTTGCTTTTTAATTTGACAGGAAAAAATCTTAATCGTGGATTGAATAACCATACTTTCTGACCAGGGACACAGATCTTGTGGTAAATGTGCACGTCGTGCTACCTGTTCACTTGTCCTTTTAAATTAGGGTGTTTTAGTATGCCTGATTTCAAATTTCAACTAGCTCATTTAGATACATCTTCCTCTTGGTTTTTGGTCTCTGCATATCTAAAGAAATCTCTCTAATAGCCCATTCACAATTGCGCATGATCCCTACGGGAAAATGGCATGTCTTCCCATTAACCAGTCTGAAAGAAGAAGTACCTATGGGAGTCTTATATGCAGTATGATATGCCGAAAGAACCTGGTCTAGAAGTTGTGACCAGTTTTCCTATCCGAGCATACTAATTTCTAAAGAATTGATTTCACCTCCATCTTTGATACTTCAACCATGTCATTTATCTATGGGTGGTAAGGAGAAGTTACTATATGATCAGTGCCACAACTCTTCACTAGTTTTTTGACCTCCTTATTATACAGTGTCTACCCCCATTGGAAACAAGAATACTTGAAAATTGAACTGTGAAGTAATACGTTCCCTCAAGAACCTTCACATTGTCTTGCTATCACCGGTTCACATAGGTATAGCCTCCTTTCATCTACTAACATAATCTACAGCTAGAAGAATGTACTCAAGGCAACTTCTCGAAGGGAATGATCCCATAAAATCTATGCCCCATGCATCGAATATCTCACAAATGATAATTGGTCTCATTGTCATTGCATCTCTGGCACTAACTATTCCTCCTACTTTCTGACAATCCGGGAAACTCTTTATAAATGTGCATGCATCTCTAGTAAGAATCAACCATCAAAATCCACTCTAGGGTACCTTTTGTTTTGTCCTCTTCCTTGAATGATGTCCCCCTGCCTCTAAAGAATGGCACAAGGCGAAGAAACCATTGTATTCTTCTTGAGGAATACATCGCCTATAGACATAATCCGGTCCCTCAAAAAAAAGAATCGAATCCTCCCAGTGGTAGTATCATTCCTCGAAAACTAGCTTGTTGACTCCATCCTTCGACCAACCTTATAGAATTTTCTTCATAACAAAAAAAATCACTATGTCTTCATACCATGGATGCTCTGTAACTACAAAGATACTCTCATCGAGAAATCTCTCTGCAATCTTTGGCATGTACTCATCTGAAGGTTGCTATATCTATAATCAAGAGAGGTGATCAACTACTTGTTCTTTACCTGAGGTTTGTCCTTAATATCCTAATCGAATTCCTGAAGTAAAAGCACCCATCTAAGAAGGCATGCCTTGGCATCCTTCTTCTCCATAAAATATTTGATAGCTAAATGATGTGTGTACACTATAATTTTTTAACCAAGAGGATATGATCTGAATTTATCCAATGAGAATATCACTGTCAGTATCTCTTTCTCTATCACTGTGTAATTACGTTGAGCATCACCTAAAGTCCGGCTAGCATAGTGGATAGCAAAAGGAAGTTCATTCCTCCTAAGTCATAATATAGCCCCAACCGCGAAGTCAGAAGCATCCTTCGTGATCTTGATGGAAAGAGACCTATCAGGTGGCTGTAGGATAGGAGTATTGATAATCATCTCATTCAATGTAAGGAAGGCACTAAGACATTTGTCATATATCAATAACGTGATTTCTTTGCCTCATAATTCAATTTAATGGTTAGGAAATCTTAGAGACATCCTAAATGAACTGTCGGTAGAAATTGGCGTGCCCTAGAAAAGATCGTAATGGCTTGATGTTGGTTGGTGGCGTGAGATGCTTGATGACATCCACCTTGGCAAGTTCAACCTGCATGCGTTTCTTGGAGATGACATGCCCCAATACAATCCCATTTTTAACCATAAAATGGCTCTTTTCCCATGACAAAACGAGATTCACCTCACAACATTTCTGAATAACATGGTAGGTGCGCTAAATGATCGTCAAAGGACTAACCATAGATCTAAAAATCATCCATAATGACCTCAAGAAAATCACCTACCGTGTCTGCAAGAATAACAAGCATGCACCTCTGCAATGTAGGCATTACACAAACTAATCTAAAAGCATACGTACCAAAGGGAAATGTAAAGATAGTCTTTTTCTAGTCCTCAGGAGTAATAGCAACCCGGTTGTATCCAAAGTAACCGTAAAGGAAACATAAGTACTCCTTCACTGTTAACCTCTCTATGACTTGGTCTATAAAAGGAAAAGGGAAGTGGTCCTTCTTCGTCACGACGTTGCATTTCATATATTAAATGCATACATGCCATGACATGGTTACTCTCTTTGGAATCTCCTTTCTACTTTCATTCCTAACCATATGGATTTCTATCTTCTTAGGGACAACATGTAATGGGATAACCCATTCAGAGTTGGATATGAGATAAATAAACCATGTGTCATTCTATTTCATAATTTTCTTTATTGACAACATCTTGTAAAACTAGATTCAGTATGCGTTGAAACTCTCTATAGGGTTTATTGTCATGATCGACATTAATATGGTGAGAGGACAAAGTAGGATTTATCCAGTAGAGATCAGATACAATCCACCCAATGGCCTTGTGGTTTCTTTCAAGAATCTCCATCAGACGAGATTCTTGATTTTCGATTAAAGATGATCTGATAATGATCAGAAACTGGCAATGTGGACCCGCAAAGAAAGCATATTTCATATTCGATGGTAATGTCTTCAGTTCTGGTAAGGTGGAATCTAGCGCTATTGTATCCTCATATATCTGTGTACTGGGGAGTGTGATGGTGGTGGATGTGTCTGCAATATGGTCTTCCACCATCTCTATATACTACAGAGCGTGACTACAAAAGATATCTAAAACATCATCTGAGTTTCTATTATGCTCATCCTCAGAATGACTAGATGAAAATAAATCAGCCAAATGAAAATCTAGCACATTTGGGGTGGAGAAATCATGTAAAGTCCCAGAATATGAAATATATGCAATCAATCCATTAGTTGTCTGGTCCATCTTCTCACCATCCACGCTAAAATACAGTGTACCATAGGAAGAACTGCCAACTGTAGTCTCAGATCCATCCTCTACTTGGATATCACGAGTATCTACCTCATACCTCTAAAGGTCGTCGAGAGGAACCTCATCCATGTAATAACAAGTGGTTATGTAACTCAGAACATATGAACAGGCTATCGAAGTGGCACTAGATGTGTGTGATTCTCTCTCCATCTCTATTTGTATCATTTTACCCTCAATGCGAAATTGCGAAAAGATACCTTCCTTGTATCATAATCGCAGAGGGCCTTCACGATCTCTAAGAAAGGTGTAACGACTGTGTTTTTGTAATATTCCGGTCTTAGGTTCCGGTCTTAGGTCCCCGGTCCGTTATCGAGGAAAACTGGCCCTGACAACTTGTTGGGTTCGGACCCAATTGGACCCATTGACAACCACCCAAAATACTTAAGCCCAAGTTGTTAAGTAGTAATCCGCATCATTATAAACCACACCCACACTTCGTGAGCTTTAGGTATGGTACTATGTTTGGGGTTGGGGTGTTACAACCTCCCCACTTATATTCGCAACATCCTCGTTGCGATATGGCACATCACTTATTCCAAGTGACAGTGGTGGTTGGTGATGAAACTCGATTTCATCATCACAATTGTCCATTATTAACCCCCTTGCTTAAATTTGTGTCAATAAAAACCACATATTGTCCTGTAATTATCAGAGTCTTGAATAAATTAAAAATCACAAAAAAATATCAAAAATGAAATCCGTGGTATTTTAGCCTTAAAAATACCCTCAAAAATTTTTTGTGGCTTTAAATGGCCTCATCTCCACTTTTGGTCAACATGAAACTTGTACAGCTCATCGAGATCTACAACTTTAATGTTTTGAGTTTTCTCAAATTTGGCCATTTAACCCCTCAAAAATAAACATTTCTCTCGGAATAATATGATTGGGCCACGTGGCTCATTCTGGTTGAGCCACTTGGCCGCTTATCTTTGCATCAGCCACCCGCACCCCTGGCCGTTGGATTTATTTTGAATCCAACAGCCCAGCTCTCTCCACATCCGCTCTTAAACCACCGTTGTCTGATCACCCCCAGGTCTCATCTATGCCATCCGTTCGCGCCTTGCCCATAGCTTTCCACATGTCACTTGTTCAACCGCCCAGTGGCCGTATAATCTTAGGATCACCACCGTTTATTGCCGCCTAAGCTCCCCACCATTCGATCATCCCCATATCACATCTCGGCCGCCCGCTTCCACCTGCCCAAGCACCTGACATGTGGCAATATCTTAGCCCTTCGATTGCGGCGCTCCAGATTATATCCACACCGCACGCTAGAGCCAAGATCTCCATGCGCCATGTGTCGCTTCTTCAGCCATCAGATCGGCAATGATCCTTGCCATCTCAGCCGCTCACTCCTCCCATACTCTCCACCCTCCGATCGCCTCTCGCAAATCATCATCACCATCCGCCAACGCTCACTCCAGAGCACGACACGTGGCATCATCTTAGCCCTTTTGATCATGCCACCTGAGATTCAATCCAGGCCGCACCTTAGCGCCCGAATCCCAGCCGTTGGATCTGATCCAACGACAGGGTTTCGTCATCAACCTTCCGTAAGCTCCACCCGATCCCCGCGCCTCACAGGCCTCCTTCCCCCTTCTATTTTTAGCCATAGCCCTGGTCGGCCTCAATCTTCGGAGTAATCACCCACACGTAGCTCTCACATCCCCTATTCTCGCGCGACACTCAGCCACGACCACCCTCCTCTCCTCCGGTCAGCATCTACCCTCGAAGCCCACAATTTCACCAGCCCTCTGCCATCTTCGCCCTTTAAAAACCCTGTTACCTCCCTCGTTCACATCCGTCCACCAACCAAGGGGCTGAGGCCCAGCCCTCCGTCTCCTCCCTGTGACAGGGGGAGGAGCTCGAATCGAGCGACGACGACCCAGAACTCTGGTGAGACCCATGGCCGTCGCCGACCATGATTGAGCACCTCCGGGCGGTTGGAGTAGCTGCCCAACATGTGCGATGACCCGAGTCACCTCCAGGTGCTCAGCCCAAGCTCCGCTCCGCCTTTAGATCCTTCTTCAATCTCAGGTAATTTAGCTTCTTCGCTTCCCTTCTATTTCTCTGAATTTCCTAGGTTAGCTTCGACACGTTAATGGTCACCTGAACACCCCACGAGCTCCACCGAACACTGGTAACCTTCGCCAGCGCCTCCGATCATCCTCCTCCTCCGTCACGACCTCCTTCGTCCCAGGCTTTCTCCTCCGTCGGAGGCGGAGGAGAACCCACCAAGGGCTCCGCTTCCTCGCCTTCGCCAAGCCCTCCACCCACCTCATCTTGCACGCACACACACCTCGATTTCCATCTGATCCCTTTTGCAGGTCAACCAACCCCATTGGCCGGACCTCGGGCGGAGCCAAGTTCTAGAGCTCTACCTCCGGCGATCACACGTCGACAGCAAACTCCATACGCCCTCGCTCCTTCTCTGAGCTTGGGTCTTCACCGCCAGGGAACCAGCTTCCTCCCCCGACCTTCATCGAGCACGGAGAGGCGTGGAGGAGCTCCAGGCCTTAAGCCGGAGCTCCAATCGCGCCACCACCCGACAGGGGAGGAGAAGATGCAGATGCCGTTGGATCTCGCCCCACGGCGGAGATCCAATGGCCTTGGAGCAGCCACGTCGTCGTCCCGGAGCGTGGAGGCTCGGTGGGACTGAGCCTCGCCCGAAGTACCCTCGAGTCGCCACGTGGCCGGAGGCACCTGCTACGGCAATCCGAAGCTGCGTTGAGCCTTGCCCCCACCCGAGCCTGAGCTCACGTGCCTCACGCACGTGGGTTGAGCTTTTTGCATCGGCGCCCTCGCAATTTTTGCATATTGCAGATAGGTCATGTCAGCACGTGCAGCACCGTACGCGCCTGGGGTATTTTGCATTTTAACCCTTGCGGATTTCAATAATTGCAAATATACCCGCGCGTGTGGTTTATTTACAGGGAAGGCTTCGCACTTTATTTTTATTGCATTTTGGTCCCTCCCAGGGACCTGTTTGTAGTTATCTTTTCATGTTTTCTTGCGTTTATGCCCTTGTCTTCATTATTGCATATCTTGAGCATCATGTTTCCGTTTCAGTTGATTTCAGTCTCAATTCAAAGCTTGCTTGATGTACTTTTTAGTGGCATACTTAATTTCTTATTTTGGACACAAGAAGGTTGATGTATTATTTTGTTAGCCATGTGTCTCTTATGACTTGTTCAACTTTTCAAATCAAGTCGGTCATCTTAATTAAAACTGAAATTGACTCATGTTAAACTTGCTCATTACTTTGATTGAGGGCATATTTTCATTGCATTTCATTGCATTGATAAAATGAAACTAAAAAAATGCATGTTTACTTTTGTTGTAATGCATTGTCTTGTCTTATTGCATACATTAACCTATATGATTTTTAATTCAACAATTAATTAGATAGATAAAAATCCAGATAATCACGAGAGAGGTTCGTGTCCCTGAGTTCGACCTTGATTTCTTGCCAAGTAAAATAAAAACACGCCCATCTGATTCTTATTGATATATCAATTAGATGGTCTTTGATAGACCAAATTCGGCCCGACTGCAATGATACATTAAGTGTTAAAACAACACTATTAAAGATCCGAATTAGCGGTTTATCAGCTGCACGCTCCGGGTAGCCTTTTCCTCCAACCTCTTTGTAGGGGAGGCTCCACCTATAGGGTAGCCCTTTCCACTATCAGAGGGAACATGACTCTGATACCATTTGTAATGGAACAGATCGCACTAACCGGCGGAAGCATGCAACTTAGATTCGCACGACCGAACCTTTACCGATTCATGCATGGTAATCAATGAGCCTAAGGAAATTTCATTCTCAAAAGACTCCGTAAAATCCATTCAACTGAGAGTTTCATTATTACAACATTATTAAGGGTACATATGCAAAAGAGAACTAAATAATTTCACTACATGGCTCTCTGTTCCAGTGGGCATACAGATATTCATCATAAACAAAGTATTATCTATACCGCACTTAATTCTCATTGAGTCCGATGCAAGAAGTTGAGTACTTGGTCAAACTTGTTCTTCACCTGAAATAAATAAACACATATTTGCATGAGCCTAATGCCCAGTATGTATCGGGGTCCATGCATGGGTATTCTAACGACCCTTGGTCTGTTATCATTCATGTACTTGAATTTTCATGTATACACGTCATTTCGTGCCTAGATAATTTCCATACATGTCTAAGTTCGATCCCTGTAATGTATAATTTAGCTTCTTTCACAAACATGGATATGTATGTATAATGTGTAAATTTCATAAGTAGGTATGACAACCATATCTTTCAACGTGTGGGGCATATTCCATAAAGTACCTAGCAATTTACATACTTCTTAAATCATATAAATCACTTTGCATTTAGCCCCAATGACACTGATGGTTTACATTTCTTAAACTAATCTTACAGGACACGTAGGGGTTTATTCTTTATTAAACCAGCTCTTATATAATATATAATAGTTTATCTTTAATTAAATCATTTTATTGCATAACATGTAATGGTTTATCTTTATAAATCATTTCCTTCATAACTTATAATTATTTATCTTTATAAATCATTTCCTTGCATACTTGTAATGGGTTACCTTTATAACTCGTTTCTTTGCATTCTTGTAATGGGTTACCTCTATAACCCGTTTCTTTGCATTCTTATAATGGGTTACCTTTATAACCTGTTTCATGCATGACTTTTCAATACATTTGCTCATATACATTAATATTAACATAATCGCACATACGTTCATGACAATAATATAATTTCATGTAAGAACTTCACCTCATAATATTTCAACATTCCTTAACATTGTTATAATTGCACATATACCTTGACTTATTCAGTGTTTAGAATTGTCTTGATTTTTAATTTATAGGTGGCTTTGTTGGCTTTGCTGACTTTATCGCTGGCACTAGCGGTCCATGATAGTGTAGCTTCAACTGTAGAGGACTTAGTTTTTGCCTTTATGGTTCCTTGCAACCATATGCCCCTTGCAGCGTTGCCCCTTGGGCTTACAATAATTGGACTCTAGAGGTGGCTACCACCATTAGGTGTAGCATTTATCTCTGCTTATCGTCAGTAGCTGCACAAATAGAGGACTTATCTTTTGCCTTTATGGTTCCTTGCAACCATACGCCCCTTGTGGCGTTGCTCTTTGGGCTAACATGACCCCTTGCTGTCATTCATGTGACTCTTTATGAGTTTGTGCCTTAAAATCTTATTTAAGGTTATCACAATATTATTCTTTCATCAAGATAATGACTTCATATTTGTAAAATATACATTATCAGTGATAACCAAATATCACATACTAACATAACATTGATGCATCTTCCTTACGTAATTCCTTCTCAGTAATAACAACAATAATACACCTATCATGATAATATTAGTAATCCGTAATTCAACATAACTCTAATCAACTTTAAATTACTCTGTCCGTTCCATTTTTCTAAAATGTCATGAGTGCAATGGGTTTTAACCATATATATTATAAGTAACCAACGAGATAGGTAAAGATGTAATTATCAATACACATAATATGTATTTCATATCAACAGTAATAAGTTGATTACCATAATTTCTATGTAAAGACTGAGATAACAACCCATTTCTGTGTGAACTTGTTAATATGGTAGGGACAGAGCTGGTTAACCTCCAATTAGTATTTCATCAAAAAAATTAACGGAATATAAATGTAACAATTTTTTTGATAGAGACATTTGTAAAACAAAAAATACGTAACGGTGCATATGATATCCTTGTATGTGTGAATGGTAAAATAGTATGTTGTTCAATAAACTAATCAGAATGGAGATGTAACACTAGTCAACGTATGAACAAAATATAGTTGCCGAATTATGATAAAGGTAATTCTTGCACCGAAGTTACAATCAAATACTCTATTTATTTAAAAACAAGATTTCAGATAATATCTTCAACAATATAGACCCATGATCAACAAATAATACAATGTTCAAGCATCATATTACGGGGATGCAGTGGAAAAAGATTAAAGGGTACATACTTTCCTAATCTCATCATTCTCTAATTTAAATGGTGAAAAAAACTCTACGGCTATTGCATACCTTACTGAAGAAAAGAAGGGACCCATCATGATCTTTTATATAGATTACTCGGATAGGTTCAAGAGACATGTTTAGAGAGGTCCTATTCTAATTAGATTTATCATTCCTTAATAATGTCCTACAAATCCAAAGCATATAATTAGATGCCGTATTTCGGATACGATCATTGTTCATATGTGTAAATCTATGCTGATACATACTTTTAGAGATATTGTTCGAAACCCAACTATTGCGTATACGAAAATCATAGACCGACACATACCTCATATCCGGCGGTTGCGACTCTACGTTGATTGCTACGACTCCATCAATCACATGTCGATGATCTCCTTCTCCAATTCAATGATGACATATCCTATGAGAATAAACTCCCCGGAAGACTCTTCCTTTCTCTAAGTCACTTCCTCCCTCTTTCCCTCTCTCTTTCTCTTTGCACAAGAATGTTGGAGAGCAAGTAATGTGGGGATTGGGTGATATGAGGCTTTTTATGGTTATCATTTGGATGGAGTAACGGGACAATAAAATGCTATCAATTTTGGTATTAAAAGTATCATCTATTGGTTTTCAAAATATAGCAATAATGGTGATATGGAAACGTTATTGGATTCTATTTTCCAAAAAAGCCCAACCGTTACAATCTACTACCCTACGAAAAATTCATCCCCGAAATTTCTTAGTAATGAGACATACCAAAGATCATACATAGCTTTTGTTCAACACTCTTCTTACTAGTATCAACTAGCTTTGGTCTTAAATGATCCACATCACTCTAACAATAGGGTGATCTACAAAATTTTATATACATTAATTCACAAGGAGTCATCTTCATACTTAACTGATAGTTGTTTATGCTAAGAAGCTCTACTAAAAGAAGATACATACAGCTACCTGTAAACCTGAGACATGTGCTCTCAACATGTCTTCTAGGACATGTATGTTCCTTTCTGACTAGTCATTAATTAGTTTGTAAACGAAATGATGTGGTAAAGTTTAATTGAGTATCATATCCTCCCCACAAAAATATTCCATAATCGCAATGTGGTTCTCATGTTGTGATTTGATACAATTGGTGAGGATGATGACCGGTGGAAGCATAAAACATTGGATCGCCCGACCGAACCGTTACCAATTACTTGCATGGCAATCAATCAGCAAAGAAAATAATAATTTACTAAGTCCAGCCAACTTAAAAGATATCTTATTACAATCCAACATAAATAGCATTGTATAAAGAAGCTAATAATTAGAACATGACAGAAGTTCCAGTGGGCATAGTGACATCCTTCCGTAAATGATCTGTACCTGTCCAACTTCACGATTGATGAATCTGTGATTCATCACTCTAAAATTTGAAAATAGAGCTTTGTTCCCCATAATTATCTGCATATTTCCACTTATATTGCATAATTAGCATTCACGCATGCATTGATAACATCTGCATTTTAGCATTCCTATTGCATTAAATAAGAAGCCCATATCACTTGTAAATATTCACCTGTATATTCACCATATTTCGTCTATTTGTATATGTTTTATACTAACTCCAAATCTAATAAAATAAACTCCATAGTGTGTATATTACTGACATTAATTAAAGAAAAATATTAAATAAATACTAACATGTAAAATTGCCTAATAAAACCCCAAACCCAATTGGAAACTAGGAGCCTTAAAATGCACATATCTCTCTCATATAATGTCCGATTTAGGTCTACTCACTTTTAAAGTAATATACATTCAAAGACCTTCGAAACAAGACCAATTTCATTAAAATCGTAGCTCGTATGCGAAACTTGGGTTTTGGGCCCCTTTTGTTTATTGTACATATTGACCGCTTTACCCCTATATTTTATCCTTTTATTTTCTTCATTATTAAAAATCCAAAAAAATAGATTAAGTTGTAAATATTCTTTACACATTTCCTCTATTTTTATTTATTTTTTCTCTTATTGAAAAATGACAAAAAAATTGCAAAAGGAAAAATGTGGTAATTTATACCTATAAGGTATCACCTAAAAATAAATTTTTGTACAGATGAATTCATTTGATTTTGGACCCTTCAAGAAAGTTGTAGATCTCGTCGAGACGAGCAAACCACTTTTTAATTTAATACCCTTTGTTATTTCTTTTTTATTTTTCCTTACATTTAATTTTTAGTTTTCTAGTAGCGACATGTGGCAGCTCCTGGAGCCGCCACATGTCACCCCATTTTTTTTATTTATTTTCTGATTTATATTATTATTTTAGGATTTATTATTATTATTTTACTATTACTATTTTAATTATTTTTAGTAGCCTACTATATTATTTTATTAATTATTTATTTTATCCTCCTTTTTACCTCTTCTCCCCTTACTTGCCTTCCACTACAAGCCATCAACTCCCCATTACTCCATCTTCTCCACCTCTTTTCTAACTTCCCCCTCCTCTTTATAATTTCATCCCCTCCTCCATTGTTCATCATCTGCCATTTATTCAATTGAGAGGGAGAGACTACTAGCCCCCAAGTGTTGTCGGTGATTGTGTCAATATTTTTCGGTCCAGCAACGACAGTTTCAAAGGCGAGATCCACGAGGAACCCTTCTCATGTCATTGTGCATCTTATCGGGTCACAACCAAGCTTCTTCGATTTCTCTCCAAATCGAATCGAGGCGACGACAACCGGAGTCCAGCATCGCTGCTCCACCTATGACGAATCACAGGGAAGTATTCCCTATCTTCATCTTGTCAAATTCTTTTTATCTAACAATTTTTCCTTGTTGTTCACCACCTCATAATCACGTCTATCTACATCATTATCACTATCACCCCCACTCTCAATATTATACGAATCACAAACAATCACATACCACCACTTCATTGCATCTTTATTGCATTTTTATTTGTTGCATACAAAAAAATTACAAAAACAAAATATAAAACAAAACAAAAAAATCAAAAAAAAAGTTTCAGGCCACTCATCCCCTGCACGGTCGTCCGTGCGCTGTGTCCTCACCACCATCGAGGGTCGCACCGCCATCGCCAGCCGCATGCCTACATCCCGCCCTCCTCTCCAGGCCGGAAGCGGGCTGCCGCCGGTGCCGCCCCTCGCTGCGGCTACCCCTGTGGCCCCTTGCCGTACACCATATCCCCACGACCCGCCAGAAGCCCTCCAACCGCCTGCCGCCGCCGGCTCCTCGCCCCGCGCGTGCCCCAAAGCACGGCCCCCGCACCTCCATCCACGGGCCATCTCCATTGCGCGGCAGCCAACCGGGCCACCGCTGGCCCCTCTTCGACATGACGCCACCTCCTCCCATCCAGACCGCCCGCACGATGTTAGCCAGCCGCAAGCCACCTTGCCTCCTGGTCGCGTGCCTCCTCTCACGCCAACCGCGCCTCCACACGCGGCCAACCCAGCTGCATCGCCCATCCTCCTCTCGTGCCAACTGCCTCAGCCAGCGCCCCTGGGCTTCCGCCGCACCGACCGCCGAGCACCTCCTCCACGACCCTGCCTGGCCGCGTCTCCCTCCGGCCGCGCGAAGCCGCCCTCGCCCCGCACCTCCGCAGTTGGTCGCCAGCACCTCCTGAGCACTGCTGCGTGGCGCTCCACACGGCGAGTGAAGCGCCCCTTGCCCCTCGACGTCGTCGTCCACCCCACGCTGCAAGCACCGTCCCCTTTGCCCGCCCTAGCCGCCCCCACACCTTAGCTTGCGGGAGAAGAAAAGCCAAGGTTGCATTTTTCTCTTTTTTTATCTTTTTGAAAAATTTACAAATATTTACCTGCATGTTTGTATATTTCCAAAAGCGCCCTTAGGCACATTTCAGTTTGTTGTTTGTCAGTTCTTTATTGCACGGATACCCCTGCATTTACACATCATTTTGGATAAGTATTTTACATCATCTATTTTAATGAAAAAATAGTATGTTGATGAGCAACTAATTCTTTATCTCCTGGCTATTTATTTGCATTTTTGTGAGCATTTAACATTTTATTAAAAATCAGAGATTGAAAATTAGTGATATTTTGTCCATTTAAACTCTAAAATTTGCACATAGTCATTTATTGCTCCAAAATTTGTGAAAAACTTATGAATGATGCATTTAAAAGTGCTTTAATTACAATCCAAATTTTGTTCCAAATGGAGTTGTCGTTTGCATAAAATAAATTCTAGGATGATTTAGGTAATTGATTTTTAATTAAATCTAGAAATAAGATTTTTGAGAAATTTCAACTTTTCTCTATTCCTTATTAAAATATATATTTGAGATAAATAGATCTCTTGATAATTTGACTTCTATATTTATTAGGAATTAAATACTCACAATCGCTCTGTTTTCAGTAAAAAAATTCATAAAACATTCATAAAGTGTCAGAAAATTCTAAAAAAATTTGTTTAGCTCCATTTCATCATTTTTATCTTCCAGTAAATTTTTCATAATTTTTGCTTATCATTTGCACGAACAATTGCATAAAAACCTCAAAAAAGATTGCATTTTTCATGTGCGCATTCAAATGCAAAAATTCCAAAAAAAAATACATTTTGCATTAATCATTGGATTGGGTTTATAGGAAAAATACAATTTGGTCAATTTGGATTAATTTCACATTAAAAGTAAATTTAGCTATGTTGTTGATTTTCTTAATAAGCTAGTTCATTCGCATCATTGCATTTGGCATTTTATTGCATAAAAAATAAGAAAAAATCTCACTTGGAAAACCGCAATCTAAGTCATCTAACCTGATCCCGAGTTATTTCTTTGCCTCCTTGAGTCGATCCTGGGGCTTGCCCAAGCTAAATAAACATAAAACCGCGTGTTAATTCATTCGACGATTCATCGATTTGTGCGGTTATTTTTTATCAATCCGGATTTATCCGACTGCAACGAAATAGTCATCTCGACAACATTAAAAAGGGTAGATCCGCGACTCATCAAATGGCGCCATTGTTGTGGAGGCAAATGGCTTAGGATCACTTTAGAAAATTAGATTTACGTTTTCCAATCACTCGGGTAGTCTGACCCCCGAGCCATCTTGTAATTATCCATTTTTTATTTAATTATTTTTCTGACCATTTCTGTATATATCTCTCTCTGACACATTTTTGTATCTTTTTGTGCGAGGGTCCAGTGGACTTGGAGCGGCTTTCTTGAAGTCGACACATCTCGAAGTGCATCGGAGGCCGACGATTCGTGGATCAAGTCGGCTGTTGAGACGCCAAAAAGAGTTTTGTTAACTTGTAAAAAAAAGTGTATGCATTTACAATGGTTCTCGTTTGGGTTATCGCGTCTGTAAACATAATGGAACCGTGTCCCGTCTGTTATGTGGGTTGAATTTTTATAATAGGCTTGCACTAGCGGATCCTCCAGCCACTCTAGGATTCGCTTGTTCTCGTAATTTTTTGGACCACACATTACTTAAAAGATGCACTTAGACCGCAGATCTAGTCAAACATCATTTATTCTTCAGTCGCTAATAGAACAGCCTGTCTAGGAGCGACATTTCATCGATTGCATTCATTTAGTGTAAAATTTCAATTCAGTACTGCATCCCGCATTGTAGAGAGTTGGAGGCATTGTAAGTCTTCTTACTCAAGCATTCATCATCATTTTCTCGATTGCATCGGCTTTTTCCGATTCTCTCTCTCTCTCTCTCGGTTTTCTAACCTAGGATAAAGGAATTAAGACTGGACGGTAGACGTGATTGCTTGTGTGGATTAATATCAGTGATAACTAATCTCTAAAATCGGGACTGTTAACTGAATTTGACTAAAAAAATTTTGACCAAAATTAACACTTGTTTGCAGGAGAGTAACCCCGACCTTGTTTTCAGGCTGAGTGAGGGTACTTGAGTGTGTGTGAACACCTTAAGGCAGAGCCCAAATCCCCACCTTCTATATCACGTACCAACTGATCTTAGCAAATATCATGAGTTGAATATTTTAAGATTCATTGACTAGTACCAAGTAGCCTCCGCTTGTTCACATGTAATCAGGGGTGAACCAGCGGTACTTCGCGACAAGTTGCTAGTAACCCTTCGGGGCGATGTTCCAGCCTTGTCAGCCTCTACCTTCTTGCAAGTAGATAGGGGCATGGTCTTTGAATCCATCAACTTGGGTTAGGAGCGAAGAAAGGAAGGGCGTTGGTATCTAAGGTGACAGGTTAAACAGAGGAGACACATCCGGATTTTTTTTAACCGACTCCCCTATAGGTCGAGTAACCTTTGCTACTTGTCTGAAAATTCACACTTAAAATCAACCAGACTAATCGGACTTGTTTTCGGGTCCTTCACCGTGTTGAGTGTGAACTCAGGGTTTGCTCTTTCTGTTGTCTATGTGTCTGTTCGTGTGTGTTATCCTGTGTAATTTCACATTTTCTACCTCATTCTACTTACATCCTTTCCTCTTCAAGATATCGGGATATTGCTCCCCATAGCATGTGACCTCTGGTCATTCCTCCTCGACCATATACCAGTCATCTTCACTTTCTCCTTCTTTCATGTATCCTCCGCCACCCACGGGAGAACCTTACCTGTGGTCGGTTCCACCTCAACCCGATTATGAAGTCAGAACTTCGACAGACTTCTCCACTTCTTCGCATTTCTCACCTACTCCATATTCTAACACTCCAGATCCACTTGACGTTGGGCTGACGGTCCTTACTCTCAAGAGCTTGCAGGAATCAAAGAATCAAATGAAGAGCAAGCCACTGCTGAGATAGTGATTGGCAAAATTATATGCCCCCACATACTTCATTCTCACCTCAAGTAGGGACCATACCACAATTTACATATACACATCCCGACTTGACCTTAGGGCATAACTTGGTCGATTGAACAACATGAATGGAGAGGCTTGTACATCATGATTTTGCAGACTTGATAGACTTCAGTGATCAAGATTCCATTAACCATCCTTCATTCAGAGAGCCTATACATTCACAGGAGTGGGCTCATGAGCTAGACTTACCAGTCCCCCATTCATTGACTCCATCATATGAGGCTCTAACCAATATCCGCCATTCGGATGGTCCATACTCGACCTAGGATTACATGCCAGAATCTAGGTATGTTGAGTATGAGACCCCAATATCTCTGCAGTATCCTCCAATTGATCAGAACTCTCCCATGATTTGTCATGAGAATTTTGTGGAGGATGACATCTCTAGACTTATTAAGAAAAATGAATCATTTGGTAATGAGTTGAGAGATGTCATGGAAATATTGCACTCAATTTCAGCCAGCCTGGGTATGAAAGTGGAGAAGGTAGTAAGTAGATATGATGTTGAAAACCAAGCGAGCATTAGGGAACCCACATCGTTTGTACAGCTGGAGTCCATTCTATCTCCCTCTTCTACTAACCACTTACCCTCCAATCCAGAGACTGATCATTCATCCACCGAAAATACCAAAAAAATGAAAATCATAAAAATACATAAAAATTAAAAATGAAAAAGACTTAGAAAAATTGGATCCTACCCTAAGGGAAGCACTCGATGAAGAATTGATTTTCAAACTTCCCTTAATAAAGGCCATAGATCACTTCCCCGACCTCAAGAGATTTGTAAAGAGTAAATTGATGCCCAAGAGGTCGGGTACTAAGAGAACAAGGACTGAGAGACACATAGTGTCTATGGCCACCTCTTTGGTGATGGGAAGAATGACCAAGAGCATAGAGTGAAGCGGTTGCCTAGGGTTGAATGTGAAATCAAAGACACTATCTTTACCCATGCAAGAATCGATGATGACTCTCCGATAAATATCCTCCCGACCTACGTGTTTGACAAGCTCAAACTCAGGCCAATCAGGAAGTCGAGAGAGATCGTTCAGTTGGCTGATTGATCCATCAAACGGTCTAGAGGAAATATTTCAGTCATCGTTGCTTTCCAAGGTGCTCTACTCCAGGTAGACTTCACAGTCATTGACATTGAGCACCGAGGAGAGTTTACCCAATCTCTGATTATTCTCGGGAAGCCATTCTTAGCCTCAGCTACTGCGACTAAAAATTACGAGACTCAGGAGATTGATTTTTCAGCATTGGGAGCACTCTGACCTCACCCATTCTTTGATACACTTTACTCTAAGGTGACCCACACATCCGCTGATAGTCGTGACCATCGAAAGGTAGATGAGTCCCACCTCTTTGCTATACCTAAGAGACCGACTATCTAGACGACCGTTGGTTCTGAGACTCCCCACACCTTCACTTCATCAACTACTTGCACCACCACCGTGACGGCTTCTAAGGAGGACTCACGACCATAAGCTATCATTAATTCGGGCACAATCTTTGTTGATTGCCTTGACCATTTTGATGATCCGACACAAGAGCCCAATAATGCCAAGCCAACTGAGACCACTAGCACCTTCCCGAGACATGTGCTGACCTTCAGGAATATTGCAATCTATACGGTGACTCGTCTGATGAAGAACCCATGGTCAGCACCACACCATGTCCAGGACCTTCAAAGGAAACAACCAAGACTAAATTGACTCCACATAAAAACATGGTTGCTCCCTCTTCATTGGCTATCTAGTGAGAGGAAGTCGAGAATTGATTCCTCGAGATGTTCACCTGAACCTCTCAAGGCGCGTCGCTCTCATCGCCCTCTCAATGATTCAGGTTCTAGAAAATCAACTAAGAAAATTTCCTTCAACACACCGGAGAAGGAATTTTCGGAGGAGTCCTCATCTGGTCTGTATAAGGTGATTAATATGATTGAGCTCAGTTCAGTTGTTCTCAAGCCTTATCTGAGCAAGCAGCCGTGTGTCAGCCCTCGTTGGATGATCCCTACACCTCACTATTATTTATCTGAGGACGATTCCGACAGCGACACATATGTATATTATCCACCTCCTCGCGTCCGCAAGAAGGTCCGTCACAAACCTTCTTAATCCTTGTATATTCTCACTCTTTCTTGTATATACTTTCTCTCCCTCCCTCCCCAGTGATTCGAATCACTCTCCCCGGCTCCATATCATTTCATTTTGTGACTATACTTAGGATAACCAGATCCTAAGTATGGGGGGAGAGTGACTCGCGTCTATTCACTGTACATCCTCCAGATTACATCGGTTCTCATACTCACTCATGTCCTATACTTAGGCTGACCAGAGCCTAAGTATTCGGGGAACCGATGCCCGCCATGTATATACTCATCCATTTTCCCTCTTGCCCTTGTCCGTCCCATTTTTTATCTTCTTCTACACTTAGGCTGCCAAAGCCTAAGTATAGGGGGGCGGAGCAACTTCTATACATTATGTAATTTTATCTCTCCTACGCTTAGCCCGAGCTACGTCTTTTTCATCGCTTTTCGTGCTCTGAGGACATAGCACACGCTAAGTCTAGGGGGGCGTGTATATATTACATATATACTTTACCCATAGCTCGTACTTCGCGTACACGTATTTTCGCGTATTTTTGTATATATTATGCAATAATTATGGGGTGGGTAAAAATTGAAAAAAATTTACATGTATACTTGTATAATATGTATAATTCTTGTAAAACAAAAAAAACAAAAAAATAAGGTTGTAAAATTCTTGTAAATGATACTCGTGTAAGATTTGTTGTAAAATATAATATAAACAAAAAAATTTGTATACTATGTATATTACGTACAAAATGTATCAACTAAAAATTATTGTAAATAATAAAAATTGTTGTATAACAGAAAATAAATTAAAAATGTTGAAAATAAAGGCTTCTTATTTACTCCTACATCCTTGCATTTAAAAAAAGGAGTCTTGCATTTCATTCATATCTGTAGCATGTCATCTCATCTGCATATCATGCATATGCAACGTGGAAAGCTAGTGGGTTCTAAACCAAGTTATGAATAGATGTTGAGGATGGACTTGATTTGACCTTAATCCACCTAATTTCAGAGGAACCTTATAGGAACTGGAGTTAAGATTTCTCATGTCAAGTGACTTAATTCTTTGAGTCCGCAAGTCTATGTTCACATGTCATCTTGATTAGTTTAAGTAGAATATCTTGTGCACATGCATGATTCTTTTAGATAGTGACCTAACTTGGACAAGAACAATGTACGTATCTCTTCATTGATGAGGTGGTGAGGAGGTAGAATCCTTTAGCTTGGAGTAGCACATAGGTGGAAACATCCGTCCTCCTCTAGGGAGGGTAGTGCATCTCAACCTAGTCTGGTGGTGTTGACGTCTGAGGACAGGGCGATGTGGGTTGGAATAATGCTTCAAAAGAGGGATAGTCTACTGGCTCAAGAGGAAAAACTCTTGATGTACATGCTGCACCTTGTATATAGTTCCAAAAAAAGAAAAAAGAGAGAGAGAAAATGCAAGAAATCCAAAAAAATAGACAGGCCAAAAAAATTTGCCTGTCGGAGTATAAAGCCTACAGCTAGATGATTTGGCTACACTGGTCAGGCATCCCAGGATAGGTAGCTACATTGGCTACCGTCCATTCTTTTCTCCGCCCCCTCCTCTAGAGCTGGTCGCACTTGAACTTAGAAGGGAATACCCCGCTCCTCGATGAAAGAGTTACTAGACCGGGTAATTAGAGTTACCTTGTTAGAGGAGGCCGCTTCTTAGCCATTTTTGATGTGGAGAGCTAACTATCACTTACACAGTACAAGTATGAATCATAGTCATCAAAAATTTACGTTTGAGGATTTTATCTGACTTGACTGTTGAGGCGTCTTGAATAGAAGACTTGTGGAACTTGAAGTCTGTTGTTCTTAAGTTCAGATCTCAATAAGGTTTCACCACACAATTAATCCAAGGGTCGAGTCAAGCTCCATTTTCAACTTTGTTCATGACCTTGGTATGGACCCAATCTCATTTCACTATTGCATTTCATTTTAGTTGCTCGGGGACGAGCAAGGTCTAAGTATAGGGGGTTTATGAATCTGATATTCATCACTCTAAAAGTTGAAAATAGAGCTTTGTTCCCAAGTAATTAGCTGCATATTTCCACTTATATTGCATAATTACCATTCATGCATGCATTGATAACGTCGGCATTTTAGCATTCATATTGAATTAAATAAGAAGCCCATTTCACTTGTAAATATTCACCTGTATATTCATAATATTTCGTCTATTTGTATATATTTTATACTAACTCCAAATCCAATAAAATAAACTCCATAGTGTGTATATTACTGACATTAATTAAAGAAAATATCAAATAAATACTAACATGTAAAATTGCCCAATAAAACCCCAAACCCAATTGGAAACTAGGAGCCTTAAAATGCACATATCTCTCTCATACATTGTCTGATTTAGGTCTACTTACTTTTAAAGTAATATACAGTCAAAGACCTTCGAAACAAGACCAATTTCATTAAAATCATAGCTCGTATGCGAAACTTGGGTTTTGGGCCCCTTTTGTTTATTGTACATATTGACCGCTTTACCCCTGTATTTTATCCTTTTATTTTCTTCATTATTAAAAATCCAAAAAATAGATTAAGTTCTAAATATTCTTTACACATTTCCTCTATTTTTATTTTTATTTATCTTTTATTGAAAAATGACAAAAAAATTGAAGGAGGAAAAATGTGGTATTTTATACCTATAAGGTACCACCCAAAAATACATTTTTGTACAGATGATTTCATTTAATTTTCGATCCTTCAAGAAAGTTGTAGATCATGTCGAGATGAGCAACTTTCATGTTGACCACTTTTTGATTTAATCCCTTTTGTTATTTCTTTTTTATTTTCCTTACATTTAATTTTTGAATTTTCTAGGAGCAACATGTGCCAGCTCTTAGAGCCCCCACATGTCACCCCATTTTTTATTTATTTTAGGATTTTAGATTTATTATTATTATTATTTTACTATTACTATTTTAATTATTTTAGTAGCCTACTATATTATTTTATTAATTATTTATTTTATCCTCCTTTTTACCTCTTCTCCCCTTATTTGCCTTCCACTCCAAGCCATCAACTCCACGTTACTCCATCTTCTCCACCTCTTTTCTAACTTCCCCCTCTTTATAATCTCATCCCCTCCATTGTTCGTCATCCACCATTTCTTCAATTGAGAGGGAGAGACCACCGACCCCCGAGTGTTGTCAGTGACAATGTCAATATTTTTCGGTCGAGCAACGACGGTTTCAAAGGCGAGATCCATGAGGAACCCTTTTCGTGTCGTTGAGCATCTCTTCGGGTCACAACCAAGCTTCTTCGATTTCTCGCCAAATCGAATCGAGGCGACGACAACTGGAGTCCAACATCGCTGCTCCACCTACGGTGAATCACAGGTAAGTATTCCCTATCTTCATCTTGTCAATTTTTTTATCTAATTTCCTTGTTGTTCACCACCTCATAATCACGTCTTTCTACATTATTATAAGAATTACAAATAATCACACATCACCACTCCATTGCATCTTTATTGCATTTTTATTTGTTGTTATAAAAAATTATAAAAACAAAATATAAAACAAAATAAAAAAATCAAAAAAAGGTTGCAGGCCACTCATCCCTTACACGATCATCCGTGCGCTGTGTCCTCACCACCATCGAGGGTCGCGCTGCCATCTCCAGCCGCATGCCTCTAGCCCGCCCTCCTCTCCAGGCTACCAGCGGGCTGCCGTCGGTGTCGCCCTTCGCTGCGGCTTCCCCCACGGCCCCTTGTCGCACGCCACAGCCCCACGACCTGCCTGAAGCCCTCCAACCGCCTGCCGCCGGCAGCCCCTCGCCTCGCGCATGCCCCAAAGCACAGCCCCCACACCTCCCTCCACGGGCCATCTCCAATGCGAGTTAGCCAACCGCACCACCGCCGGCCCCTCTTCGACACGACGTTGCGTCCTCTCATCCAGACCGCCCGTGCGACGTAAGGCAGGCAGAAGACACCCCGCCTCCTGGTCGCGCACCTCCTCTCAGGCCAACTGTGCCTCCACGGGCGGCCAACCCAGCTGCGCCGCCCATCCTCCTCTCGCGCCAACTTCCTCCGCCAGCCCCCCCCCCCCCCCCCCCGGCTTCCGCTGCACCAACCGCCGAGCGTCTCCTCCACGGCCCCACCTGGTCGCGTCTTCCTCCGGCCACGCGAAGCCGCCCTCGCCCCGCGGCTCCGCAGTTGGCCGCCAGTGCCTCCTGAGCGCTGCTGCGTGGTGCCCCACACGAGGAGTGCCGCATCCCTCACCCATCGACGTTGTCGTCCACCCCGCGCCGCCAGCACTGTCCCCTTTGCCCGTCCAAGCCGTCCCCCTCACCTTAGCTTGCAGGAGAAGAAAAGCCAAGGTTGCATTTTTTCTATTTTTTATCTTTTTGAAAAAATTACAAATATTTCCCTACATGTTTATATATTTCCAAAAGTGCCCTTAGGCACATTTCAGTTTGTTGTTTGTCAGTTCTTTATTGCACGGATACCCCTGCATTTACACATCATTTTGGATAAGCATTTTGCATCATTTATTTTAATGAAAAATATCACGTTGATGAGCAGCTAATTCTTCATCTCCTGGCTATTTATTTGCATTTTTGTGAGCGTTAAAAATCAGAGATTGAAAATCAGTGATATTTTGCCCATTTAAACTCTGAAATTCGCACATAGTCATTTATTGCTCCAACAATTGTGAAAAAATTATGAATGATGTATTTAAATGTGCTTTAATTACAGTCCAAATTTAATCCAAATTGGAGTTGTTGTTTGCATAAAATAAATTCTAGGGTGATTTAGGTAATTGATTTTTAATTAAATCTATGAATAAGATTTTTGAGAAATTTCAAATCTCCTGGATTCCTTATTAAAAAATATATTTGAGATAAATAGATCTCTTGATAATTTGACTTCGTGGATTTATTAGGAATTAAATACTCACACTCGCTTTATTTTCTGTAATAAAATTCATAAAAAATAATCATAAAGTGTCAGAAATTTCTAAAAAAATTAATTTAGCGTCATTTCATTATTTTTATCTTCCAGTAAATTTTTCATAATTTTTGCATATCATTTGCACAAAAAATTGCATAAAAATCCCAAAAAAGTTTGCATTTTTCGTGTGTGCATTTTAAATCCAAAAATTCCAAAAAAATACATTTTGCATTAATCATTGGATTAGGTTTATAGGAAAAATACAAGTTGGTCAATTTGGATTAATTTCACATTAAAATTAAATTTGGCTAAGTTGTTGATTTTCTTAATAACCTAGTTCATTCGCATCATTGCATTTGGCATTTTATTGCATAAAAAAATTAAGAAAAAAATTCCACTTGGAAAACCGCAATCTAAGTCATCTAACCTGATCCCGAGTTGTTCATTTGCCTCCTTGAGTCGACCCTGGGCTTGCCCACGATAAATAAGCATAAAACCGCGCGTTAATTCATTCGACTATTCGTCGATTTGTGCGATTATTTTTTATCGATCCGGATTTATCCAACTGCAACGAAATAGTCATCTCGACAACATTAAAAAGGGTAGATCTGCTACTCATCAACGATGACGTAAGAATCGCCTTGAACTAGCAAGTAAGTCAAACTTCGTGTTCCCCTAAAAAACAACAAAACATGTTATGAGATAACGCTCAGTTTGTGTCGAGTTGGGATCAAGCCGGCTAGCGTGAAAAAACAAGTCTCCCTATGCTAAATTTAACTTCGTTAGAAACAGAATCTCTTACGCACATTTACTTATCAATACAGCTAATCAATTTGCATAATTTCCTTGTAGCATATAATACTAACTTATTCTCACATACTTTCATTATGTAACTCATTTTTACATAAACATGCGCGTATTCCTTCTGAAAATGATCGTTGAAGCCATAATTACATATATATACCCGTAAAGTTTGTCCTATTTGAATATATGCCTTAGAATTTCCTTCACTTATACCCTCAGAATTTTTTCATAATTGCATATATGCCCCAATTACAATCATAACACTTGCATAAAGCCATTACTTCATCATAGTTGCTCACATATGCCTTAGCAATTTCAGAAATTGTACGCAATACCCTTGATTTATTTAGTGGTTAAAGTTGTCTTGATTATTAAATCCTTAAATGGCTTTGGGGGCTTTGCTGGATTTGATGGCTTTACCGCTGGCACAAGCGGTCCATGAACATGGCATACATGATAGTGTAGCTACAACTGTAGAGGACTTATCTTTTGCCTCAATCGGTTCATTGAACCATACGCCCCTTGCGGCGTTGCCCTTTGTTCTTACGATATTTGGACTCTAGAGGTGCCTCCCACCATTAGGTGTAGCACTTAGCTCCGCTTATCGTCATCATGTTGTTATTTATCTTAAGGAAATTTCAATTCTCTTACTAACAATTCCTTTCATGCAATAGTCATATACACATATACATATTATTTCATTTCCACCAACCAGTTTTTACATAATGTTGAGAATAACTTTACTTCTTCCGAGTCCTTGCTAAATTCATTGTGTATTTTTGGGACTTCATAAGTATTTATCATGATGGGGGTTATTATTACATCATGACATCATATATAAAACATTTATAACATTTTAAATAGTCAATTCTTATCAACCCCACGGTATTGATTAGAGTATATGTAACATATGACAACATATAATATAGAGATATACGATATCATTTTTGATGCACAATTATACATTGTAAATTATTTTAGGTATAATGTGTATGACGTATACTTTGTAAATAGATAACGCTTGTCCGTAACCATTCACATGAAAGGTATCGTATATTGTTCACTAAAAGTTTACTTTGTTGTGTACACGTGAGATTATTATAGGCCAAAATACTACACAATTTTAATGACAATCTGTTTGCTTTCTCTAAGATTATATGCTATATACCATACACTTTTGTATGATGAGAATGTACATTAGTGCTATTAGATGCTTATCTTATAATTGCATCAGAAATCTGTTATTTATCTCACTCATTCATCACCAATGAAAAATGCAAGCCATATATAAACATGTTTGTGAATAACTATTATTCCTTGTATTTTGTTCATTATTTTGGTACCAAATCAGTTTCACACCGCTCCGGTTACATAACAAAAATGCTCCTGAAATTAATATACAATGACCAAGTTTATGAGGATATCTAAATGTTAATAAAAAAATTGCAACGTAATCAATAGTATACGGTATCATGGATCATAGTAATAACATAAGTCGTTAATCTGTGTATGACTCAGGCATCGAGGACTATAGTATGATATGATCCTAATGTTTCATACCTATATTCAGAGAGCTAATCTTGATATGATTGTTATTCATTTGCATTAATCTATAAATCCAACAAATACGACTAGAAGATATTTTGAATGGAATCAGTGTATAGATGCAATAATTTCGAGCCAAGATGCATTTAT
Source organism: Ottelia alismoides (assembly GCA_037367405.1). NCBI lineage: Eukaryota > Viridiplantae > Streptophyta > Magnoliopsida > Alismatales > Hydrocharitaceae > Ottelia > Ottelia alismoides. The sequence continues at coordinate 32,861 of JAZKJV010000720.1, read as the reverse complement.
AAATCATAATCCTAAATCGATGCATACACATCTATCAAGAACCAATTTTGAAAATAATATATCTCTGATTTAAAGTATTATCATCATATTGTACGAATCCTAGGGGTTCGACACATACCTCGAGGTCGATGAAAATATAGCTACTAGATATCTACGTCTCCTTCCTTGCTCCTGAGCTGACGTGATCCTCCACCGGATTGACACCTTTGTCCCCTACGACGAAAACGACTCTCTTGTGAGAATTCTTTCTCTATTATCCCTCTCTCCTTCTCTCTTGCTCTCTCAATCTTTTTTTACAGAATTAGTGACGTGGGGGAGGGTTTACTTTGGTTTTTTAAGCCCCTATATAGAAAAATTAATTGGCTAATAATACCCATTAATTTTTATAATAATATCCATGCTATTCATTAGGGAAATAAAGAGGAATTATGGGCTGGAGAAGTTAAAAAAATCAGCCGTTACAATCTACCCTCCTTAAAAAAAATTGTCCTCAAAATTTCTTAGTAAAGGATCATACCGAAAAGCCGTGGATGCTTCTTCCGCATTTCACTCTCCAGCTCCCAGGTGGATTCCTCCTTCTGGTGATGATGCCAGAGGACCTTGACCATCGGAACTATACGTCGACGAAGCTGATGGTCTCTACGATCGACTATGCGAACATGTTTCTCCTCTAAGGTGAGATTAGGCTGAATATCAAGAACCTCATGCTAGATAACGTGTGAAGGATCAGGAGTGTACTTCCTTAGCATAGATACATGGAAAACATCGTGTAGCTTTGAATATTGAGGTAGTAGCGCAATACGATACGCCACCTCTCCGATTCGATGTAAAATCTCGAAAGGTCCTATATATCTAGGAGTAAGATTCCCTTTCTTGCTGAATCGCAATACGCCCTTGGTTGGAGAAATCTTTAAAAACACGTGATCTCCAACTGCAAAACTCAACTCCCTTCTATGACGATATGCATGAGACTTTTTCCTACTTTGAGCTGCCAACAATCTCTTCTTGATTATCTCAACACCTTGCTTGTTGATCTGGATTAGCTCCGGTCCCAAAATGTGCTTCTCACCCACATCACTCCAACATGAAGGTGATCTGCAAGGTCTACCATACAATACCTCATAGGGAGCCATCTTGATGCTCGAATGATAATTGTTATTATAAGCAAACTCTACTAATGGAATATGTCTATCCCACCTACCTGCAAATTCTAGAGAACAAGCTCTCAACATATCTTCCAGTGTCCGGATGGTCCTTTCTGATTGACCATCAGTCTGTAGGTGGAATGAAGTGTTGAACTTCAATTGAGTTCCCATAGCGTCTTTGAAACTTTTCCACAAACGAGACGTGAATCTAGTGTCCCAATCTGATACGATTGATGTAGGGACGCCATGTAATCTGACAATTTCATTCACGTACAATTCAGCTAGATTGTCTATCGATTGATCCAAGCGGATAGGTAAGAAGTGACCCGACTTGGTCAATCGGTCAACAATCACCCTCATGGTTTCATAACGATGTTTCTTGGTCTTGGGTAGACCTGTAACAAAGTCCACCGTTATGTGCTCCCACTTCCATTCAGGTATCTCTAAGGTCTGAACAGGGTCTGCTGGTCTCTGATGTTCAATCTTGATCCGCTGACATACCTGGCATTTAGAAACAAAAACTACGATGTCATTCTTCATCTTCGGCCACCAGAAGTTTCGTTGCAGATCCTTGTACATTTTGTTGTACTTGGGTGGATGGGGTACATCGATCTGTGGGCTTTGTCGAGAATCTCCTGCCTCAATTTGACATCATTGGGAACCCATAATCGGTTTCGGTACCTTATAACTTCATTAATTCCAATTGTGAAATTAGAACCTTCTTTCTTAGATGCCTCTATCATTTTAGGAAGACCAACATCAGTTTTCTATGCTGCCGTGATTTTCCCAATTACCTCGAGTTGGATTCTAAGGCCTGCAAAAGATATCTTCCTCTCTTTTTTAAGAAAGGTTTCCAGTCTTTAAAATCTTTCATCATATTCCATTGAAGTTTTAAGCTAGCTATCTTGCCTTCTCACTTTCGACTTAATGCATCAGCAATGACGTTTGCTTTTCTAGGAAGATAATTAATGGAAAAGTTGTAGTCTTTTAGGAACTCCAGCCAGTAACGCTGCCTCGAATTAAGTTCCTTCTGAGAGAAAATATTTGAGGCTCTTATGATCACTGAGCACCTCAAATTGTTCACCATAAAGATAATGGAGCCAAAATTTAAGAGCAAAGACTACCGTTGCTAACTCCAACTCATGAGTAGGGTAGTTTCTCTCTTGCGGTTTTAATTGTCATGAGGAATAGGCAATAACTTTCTCATTCTGCATAAAGACACACCCAAGTCCGTGCCTAATGCATCTGTATACACCACAAATCCTCCACTACCTATTGGTAAAGCTAAGATTGGAGTCGTAGTCAATTTATGCTTCAATTCTTGAAAACTCTGTTCACACTCCTTAGACCATAGAAACTTCACATCTTTTTAGGTGAGCTTTGTTAATGGTAGCGAGATCCTTGAAAAATTCTGAATGATTCGCCGATAGTATCCGGCCAAGCCGAGAAAGCTACGGATCTCAGGAGTATTTTTAGACTAACTCCAATTCATCATATCTTCTACCTTAGCTGGATCTACCTCAATGCCATCCTTGGATACCACATGGCCAAGGAATGTGACTTTATTCAACCAAAAGTCACACTTAGAAAATTTTGCGTAAATCCGGTGTTGTCGCAGGGTTTCAAACACAATCTGCAGGTGCACTCGGTGCTGCTCCGGATCAGATGAGTATATCAAAATGTCGACAAACTTGTCAAGGTATTCTCGATATACACTATTCATTAGTTCCATAAAGGCTGCAGGTGCATTAGTATGACCAAATGACATGATCAAGAATTCATAATGGTCGTACCTCGTTCTGAAAGCGGTCTTTGATAAATCCTCCTGTTTTATACGGAGTTGATGGTAACCCGTATGTAAATCGATTTTTTAGAAGACTGGTTCTCCTTACAACTGATCAAATAAATCGTCGATGCGAGTTAGCGGGTACTTGTTCTTTACCGTTACTTTGTTCAGACCTCGATAATCAATGCAGAGTCTAAGAGATCCATCTTTCTTTTTCACAAAGAGAACAGGTGCTCCCCATGGAGAAACACTAGGATGTAAAAATCCCTTATCCAGTTGTTCTTGTAACTGCTTCTTTAGCTCCTCAAGTTCTACAGGGGCCATTTTGAATGGAGCTTTAGATATCATTGCCGTTCCCGGAATAATATCAATTGAGAAATCGACCTCTCTACGAGGAGGTAGTCTAGGAAGATCGTTTGGAAATACATCGGCAAAATCTCGTACCACCTCTAAATCTTTGAGACATGTCTGCGACGATTCAGTGCTAATTATACTAGCTAGGTACGCGATGCAACCTTCAGCTAGTAGTTGGCTTGCTTGCAAAGAAGAGATAACCAATCGTCCACTCTTAGTAGTGCCTCGGATGACTATTTCCTTATGATTTGGTCTGTTTAAGACCACCTTCTTCTCTCTACAATAAATTGCAGCATAATTCTCCCATAACCAATCCATGCCCAAGATGACATCATAGGTTGCGATGGGCAGTAGGATCAAATTAGCAGTGAGGGAGTCTTCTCCTATCATGACTAGTATGTCCTTTAAGTACATACCCGTTGCTCTAATATCACCTATTGGTGAAGAAACGGTAAGTGTATATGGAAGTTCATCAGCTTTAAAGTTTCGTTTTCTTGCAAAATCACTTGAAATTAATGAATGAGTGGCTCCAGAATAAAAAAGAACATGGCATAAATGACTTGCAATGAGAAGGGTACCTTCCACCATGGTGTAAGCATCCTCAGCATCCTCGTGTGTAATGGCAAACACCCTTCCTGCAAAGGGGCATACATATCCATCACAGTAAAAAGGATGTATGGGGAGTAATTTAAAGATATGCTATTTACGATAATATCGCCAATATGGGATAAAAAATTATAAAGCTAATATCTTATTAAGAATTAAGTGATATTTTCGATGTTATAGAAAATTTCATGAAAATATTATTATTATTCAGAAATACGAATTAAGGTACAGACTCATAAAGAGTCACATGGGCCACCGCAAGGGGTCGTGTTAGCCAAAGGACAATGCCGCAAGGGGCAACGATGCAAGGGACGTACGGTTGTAAGGAACCATAGAGGAAAAAGCTAAGTCCTCTACAGTTGTACCTACACTGTCATTGCCGCAAGGGGAGACGTTGCAAGGGTTGTATGGTTGCAAGGAACATAGAGGCAAAAGCTAAGTCCTCTACAGTTGTATCTTTACTGTCATGTCATGTCATGAACCACAAGTGCCAGTGGTAGAAAACGTATATAAAGATACGTATATAAAAGTTACACAAGAAAATTGGTTATAAGGTAAACCATTATGAATTATGTCAAAAAAATGGCTTAATGAAAGAGTAAACCATTGCATGATGTACAAGAATTGGTTTAAGAAAAATAAATCACTAAACCCATGGGGGCTATTGTGCAATTGTTTTCTATGTTTTAAACAAATATATAATGTTTATGCATCATGTGAGATATGTCCCCACCAGATTGAATAAACGTATATCATTTTTTCATGAAAATTACACATATATACCCTGTCTATAAAATAATCTAAATTATACAGGATAGGAGTCGAATTTAGACATGCATGGGAAGAAATTAGGCATGTAATGATGTTTATTCAAGAAAACCCAAGTTTATGTTTTTTAACGGAATAAAAGACCGTGAGCTTTCCCATGCATGGACCCCGATGCATACTGGGCATTAGGCTCATGAAAATTTATGTTTTCCAATTTCAGGTGAAGAACAGGGTTGACTGCATTCTCAAGATCGTGCTACAGACTCCACAAGATTCTGACGCGGTATGATTCAGCTTGTGAAGCTTGAAGGATATTTATATGCCCACAGGAACTGCTGAGATGCTATTTTAGTTATTAGAGTTGTTTTTTAAAAAAATCCCCAGTTTAGAGTTGTAATAATGGAACTCTAGGTTGAATGGACTTTATTGTCAATTGATATTATCTATGCTCATTAAATTCCATGCATGTTTTGGTAACGGTTCGGTCGCGCGATCTTTTATCTCATGCTTCCGCCGGTCGGTACGACCCGTTTCGTTACAAAAGGCCTCCTAAGAATTATCAGGGTAAGGTGTAACTGTGTAGGGAAATCCATGTCCAGGACAGTAATGTCCACTGGTAACTACATGCCCTGCACGATCATGATAATGTTCCTCAAAATGCCCCTATGTCTCTTTACTGATCTATCAACAAACTAAAGGATTGTGTGGGATCTGTAAAGAGGACCCAACTCGAGCTTGTCTGGTAGACAAGATGGTAACAAATTGATTAGGACTCGTTATCTAAAAGAGTGTGATCGAATGTTGCCTGTGATATCTCGCATCTGACATAGTGTGCTCCTAAATCTCTCTTCTTCTTTGGCAATCTATTCTGTATGGCACAAGATGTGGCCTTTATCAATATATGTTTCTTTGTACTTGACTTCTTATTTCTACATGCGGTACATCTATTCTTCAACTGCTGCTTAAGTGTAGGAAAATGATCCAAGACATCATGCAGTGGAATTTTCAAAAAGATGTGATCTTTTAGTAATCCCTCTATCTTAGGAGTAACATCATTCTTTTTGTTTTTTCTTTTCTTTTTGCATACAAAGCATCGAGAAAAGGAACAACAACATTTTATTCATTTTTATTCAATTTATAAAAACAAGAATCAATATGTACATCAGGATTCTCATAAGTATGTACTAGCTCTCGAATACAAAAAAGGAGATAGAATCATCAGGAGTCTCTGTATGGTGTGGTGTAGTATCATCATCTAAATCACATGTGTCTGTATCAACGGTCTCTACATCACTCTCATGAATGGCATCATCGTGGACATTATGTTACTCCACATTATGTTACTCCTCGTGGTGGTGGTCCTCCTCCTCAGCATCAAAATGTGTCTCAACATCATCATGGATCGGCTCTCATACCTAATCACATGCCTTCTCCTCCTATAGTTTAGGTGCTCATGGATGTTTATCACTCTTGAGATGAATGAAATAAATAAAAATTCAGGAAAGTGACCATACTTGTTATGGTGTCTACCAGATCTGAATATATCCTCTTGTTATTTGGATTCATCTAAGTCTGAACTGGGAGAGTGGTCTTGGGCGAGGGTAACTCATCCAAGCGATGGTTAACCTGCTACATCTCATTCTTATGTGTTGTCTAAAGCGTGCTCAGCACATCTATGATTTGATTCAGTGCTAGGGATAGTGCAAATATCTTTGTCTCAATATGTTGTCCTTGGCTCTCTACTCTCTACTACCTAGGAATGTGATGTTGTTGTGGTGTATAAGGCTAAGGAGATATCTGAGGTGGAGTGAAAGAATGGTACTATTGCTAGTGACGATAAGCATGTGAATGTGTAGCAGGAGACTAATAAGAATGTGATCTTCGATAAGCATGATGGCGATATTGTTGTTGCATGTAATGTTGTAGGCACTGAAAATGTGGAGATGGACGTCCATGCGGTAGATGAAACTATTTCTACTAGTGGTGTACGCTCTGAAGTGTAAGGTGTGTTGGCGGCTGATACTGAATAGGAGCATACCATATTATGTTGATCTCAAGAGTAAGGGAAGGATCAACATCATAAACTATAGGGCTCGTGATTTTACTCCAGTTGGCATTGGACAAATCAAGATGCCAATCTAGTTGAAGAGGCTTATAGGTGGGAGGAGCGGATAAATATCTCCGTACATGCTGAGAAGTAGAAGAAGAGTGCGACTGTTGGTACTAAAGCAATAGTTCGATTACCTTCTTCTTCAAATCACTCAACTACTATAGAAGAGATGAGGGTTTCTCCAACTCACGTAGTGGATGTTATTCTTGAACTTGCTTCTGAATCACACTGACCGGTGTAAGCTTCTTACTAATAAATCACATGTGGGATTGTGAATCAGAATCTAAAACATGCGCCACCTTCAAATGATCTCGTTGGTGTGGTGGTGGATGTGGGCCCTTCTGGAATGCCCGAGTAGAGACAATGACATAATAATTCTATGCAATCCCCCCAAAGATGGATCAAATATAGACTCGGCATCCCTATTCAGATAACTACTACCACATGTGGTGCTCACTAGACCCTGAACATCTGGCTGGAGTCATCCAAAAAAGTCTTGTACTAGCATTTTCAATGGAATATCATGATGAGGGCATATCTAAGTAAAATCCTTGAATCATCTGATTCCTCATGGAATGACTCATGTGGAACTTGTGTAAAGTTAGGGATATGTCTCGTCATCGTATCCATCTGTCCCAGAGGAAAGCATTTACATAGGAAAGTGGACTTCATATTATCCCATGTTGAAGTCTCCCTCCCCAAATGATTCAACCTATTGAGTGTCTTATCCGCTAAGGCAAAGGGGAAGGCCATAAGGCATATAGCCTCCTATGTAACTCCTAGATAATTGGTCGTACCACATATCATCTCAAACTATTGTAAAAGGTTGAATGACTCCTCTAATGTGTTACCATAGAACTTCGGAATCAATGAAATAAAGGATGATCTCAACTCGCCTGACCCTTGATTCGGTGATAACCGAATCCATTGTTGTAGCATCCTAGCTCCAGGGCCATACTCATCTCTCAATGTCACGAGAACCACAATAGGTGGTGGTAGGTCCCCGGCTCCTGCTCTCAGTATAGTGATCTCAGCTCTCAACTCATAATGGACTCTATACTAATCTCGTATCTGTGCACTCATCTACTGGAATGTGTCTAGAATCCCTATTGTGATATCAGTAGCTGGATCAGGTCTCTCATCTGACCGTCGCTCCTCATCATGTCTATCCTCAAAAACCAGCGCCTTCCCTATGGACATAATGTCCATTGAATCCTCAAAGAAGGAAAAAGTCACTTAAACTCTCATGGAAAAATGTGTAGGAGAAATAGATGAAAAATTGAGACATGGGTCTGCCTCGACTAAAGGCCTGGGAGATGAGGGAGTTTGGGTCTGACTCACCTTGTGACTTAGCGAGATCGACTTGAGAAGAAGGTCATCCCGAGTCTGTGAAGACGCATGTATGATGGTGAAAGATTGAAAGCTCAATGAGTCTGAGCGTAAAATCCATTTAGATGTTATCCTCGGTGTCAAGAGACTACTGAGATAATATGATGTCAAATCAAGAACATTAGTGTGAAGGTGTATAAGACGCTAAAAATGCCCACCCCATATATAAAGATAATGCAAAGCCCTAGTTCACCAACTTCACACTATGGAGACTGTAAGAGTTCCGTCTTTTCTCTTTTCAATTTTATTTAGACTTACATGGGTGTCGCCTTGTCACCCAGTATATGTCCTTGCAATCCCCTAAATAGTGGTACCATCTGCCCAAGAAGCTGGGTTATATGAGGCCCAAAGGGAAATGTGAGGTGGAGCACACCAAAAATACTCTCTATTTATCAGAGGCAAGTGCTTGCAGTTGCAACCATGTACCAAAGAGTGGTACACTGTATTTAGGGCACAAGTCTAGGGAGTTTTCGCTATAATTCTTAGGGCTATGTCTGGAGTTTAGTACCTGCAACAATGAGGGGTTTGCTCTCCCAATACAATTTTAGTTCAGAATTTTTTTATTATTGTTTCAAAAGAATTTTTTTTAGGTTTTTCACTTTTTTGGAATTTTCATAAATATCTAAAGGTGGTGATTTCCTTTAATTTTGAAAAATATGTCTTACGAACGGGGGAATCATGGAATGCGACGGAAATCAATGATGCATGCAAAGAAAGAAGACGTACCTGCAGGATGATCTACGTAAAAATTTAAACCTGGACTAATGCATGAAAAAACCGTAAAACTCATACCCTAAATCAACATCTCTAGCATAAGAACAGATTAATTTTCAAATAGGTTATTTATGCCCAAGTGTGGTTTAGGGTAGTGGGATCTACTTTACTCGTCTAATCAATCATGCATACAAACCTAAGCTTTTGATAAACCATGCGAAACAAAGGAAAAATGTCAAAATATCAAACACCACAGTGAGGCTTCCCAAGTACATCGGCACTTGGCGAAACATGCCCCAAAAAGAAGAAGTAGGACAAAGTCCACATGCAAGCTGGGATGCTCTTAATAAACCCCATTCTACAAAAATAAAAATGATAAGTTCCCCTTCCTCTCTCATCAAAACAGAAAAATGATCAAAGACCTTGAATCTTAAAATAAAACAAAAAATCTGTGAAAAATACAACAATTCTATCTATACTATCTTGTACTGCTCCTCTACAACCAGCTCATTGAAGACTAACCCGATCTCTACAATCACATTATAATCAGCTTCCTAACAAGTTGGATGTAACATGGGTTAGCACATAAAAATATAAGAAAAGAAAAGAAAAAAAATAAGAAGACAAATAAACACTCAAACACTAATAAGAGAAACAAACAAAAACTGATACAAATCGAGAAAATTCAAACTGAGAAAACCAAGGAATAAAGAATAAGAAAACACATAAAAGTGAGAAGAAATCAAAGAAAATACAGAGGGAAAAGATAAAAAAAGACAATCGAAAGACAACACTAAAAACTGATAAAAATCAAGAAAATCGAGAGAGAAAAGAAGAAGGGAAGAAAAAATCACAAAAATAAGCCTGAAAATTCAAACCATTTTGATATCCGACAAAATTTGCGGTTGTCGAGAGAGACTCAAAAAAGAAATAAAGAAATCAGATGTTATTAACTGTATGTTAGAAAATCAAAGAAAATCTAAGTCATCCCAAGCAACGGCACCATTTTCAAAAGAGTCTCCGACTTAGCAGTTAAAAAATGTCGTTTGTAGATACCACTAAAGAGGAGGTTGTTTCAAACAGAGGACAACCAAGAGAGAAGGAGATTAATACAAATAAAATGAAGAAAAATCGGGCTCTCTCCTAAAATTATTATTTCACTAAATTTTTAACCAGGAAAGTGCTCATGAGTCAAATCTTTTTATCAGATTTTAGTTTTTCTATTTTTATTTGATTTTAAATTTTTATATTTTTATTTTATTTTTTTGAAATGATATTTTTCAATAATTGATCTACAATATAGTATATATGGATGACAGAGAAAATAGTGATACTATATAGTAGATAACTCGCTCGAACAATGAGCTCGAAAAAGAACTCAAATAGAAATCAAAATGATTCAAATATCAACGAATAAAATCTCAACAAATATATGATTAAATCTCTTCGAAATTCAATTCAAAATAAAATGTACAAAAATACTATGAGTGTCCTCAAAGGTCCAAAGTCTATATAGCAACATTAGAAAAAATTAAAAAAAAAAAGAAATAGAGGTTCCTTTCAATTAGGCTCAGTTCAGGACCTAATTGTAAGAAAAAGTATGGAAATCCTTATAAATAGTTCCTCGAACGAGGACCTAAATGTAAATAGGGAAAGGTCTAGAGGCAGGAATAGAATCTAGAGTCTTCTAGGGGGTTATATCAAATTATTCCGCCACTTCACTCATCCCCAATCAAGATTAGTTCGTGTGATTGAATCTGGGCCGCTCATGCATCAATGCGTCAACAGCCTGCGCTCCATGTTCTTCCCTTTGTTCTTCTCTAACTCTAGATCGGGCGGCGATGCTCTTCAATCTCCGACAATGTATGCAATGGTCTAGAGGTTAGGACAGAAGGGGAGCATCTTCCCCTTCGAGCTTGCCTACTGCGAGGGGGTACACTCGAAGATAAGGAGCTTCAGAATCTTGGAAGGTTGACGATCAGGGCTTGCTAGCACGATTAGAGTTTAGGAGGTTCATGGATCAGGGCTACTCTACTGCTAGTGGTTGATTGATGGAGCTGCTCCAGAGGATGAAGAATAGTATGTGTGTGCTCCCGAAGCTCGTAAAGACCTGAAAGAGAATATTGAATGCTCGATTCGTTGAGGAATCGACTAAGAAAAATAAGAATATTGCAACTTAAAAAAGGGGTTCCAAGAACAATGGAATGTAAGTGAAATTGGTAGGGTTTAGATCAATTCGGGTGATGGATTTAATGTCTGATTCAAAGATAAAAATAAATACAATCTAATGATGATATTAGATGTCTAATTGAAGAATGAAAATTAATTAAATTGAAGAAATGAAATGGGTCTTCACTTAGAAAAGTATGGTTTCATACCCTCTATGTTCTCTCGATGGTCTGTGATTATCGAAGCTTATCTTTCATAATGTGGCGATGTAAGGCAACAAGGCACCTTGGAACCTTCCTTCGACTAGCCCTCTTCCATGTAGAGTAATGACCATGCCCTGTCACTACCAAAGGAAGGTAGAGCACGGTGGAGAAGTTGGGATTCAGCCATTGGAAACGTTGGTTAGGTAAGACTTGTTTGAAACTGGTGGAGTTTAGGTTAGTAAATAGGAGAAACGAAGAAAGTGTCGTTCTGATCTGAAGGCTCGTGTATAAGACATTAGTTACGAGATGAAGTTGAACGGTTCAGATCGAAGAATGGGTGAAAGAGGGTGCAGGATTAGTTAGTTGAAATCAACCAAACAAAATGATTTGTTAACTGATTCTTGAGGTTGAAGATGAACGTGGTACTGACATGAGTCAGCACCACACTAATCTTTAAAAAAATTCAGTATTAATTACATAATAAATGATAAATGAGATTATTTTAAATAGGAATAAAAACAGGAAATTTAGATAATTAAATTCTCTAACTTTTTGTATAATTTATTTTTATAAATAATAAATAATCTATTAAATATAAATATAATATCAATTAATAGATATATAATATCTTAAAAATAGGTTTTGTATTTTTAATTCAAAATTTTAATAAATGTTATATTATTTCTATATTTTATAAATTAATAAAAAAATAATAATAATAATGTGATTTTTTATTAATTTTAATAAATTAGTTTATAAATATTAATAAATATCTTATACATTTCAAATTCATATATAAATTTTGGTTTTGAATTATTTGAATATTAAATAAGATTTTAAATTCTGAAATAGTTTATAGATAAATTACAAGATCATGAAAAGAATTAAAATTCTAAAATCAATGATAGCATATAGTATGTTCATAATAAAATAAATAGCGTAGAAACACAGTTGTCATTAAGTCTCAAAACTAACTTTTTTTTTGCAAACAGACTCCAATGTGAATGAAATCATCTTCGTTAATTAGATAGTATTATTTATGAATTTAAAGGTTTGTATAGAGAAATTGGAGTTTGTATGAAGAATTTATGTGGTTCAGAAGTTGAGAAGTCGACAATTTGAAAGTTGGATTTCTTGGCATATATACATGTTGGGAATTTTTTATGATTTTTTTTATTTTTATATTCATTTTTAAGAATATGTAGGAGAAGAGTTGGTGAAAATATATATAAATGAGTTAATTAAACATCATTGAAGTTTTGATAAATAATGAATAAATATAGAATAATATTCTATGTGTAAAATTAATTTTTTTGTTGTTTTCTTCCTTATCTCTTCCTATGTTATTGTTTGTCAACCAATCCATACTAACTTGGTCTTGGGGTTTAGGTTATATAATAAATCTGTCATGTATATTTTATATTTAATTTAGCCATAAAGTATATATATACATATTCATAGCCTACCTCTTTTTTATTTCTTTCTTTTTGTTCTTTTATTTATTTAAATGTTTTTGATGCATAAAATTGCAATTTCATTCATGAATGATGTTTCTATAAGAAATGATATTTATTGCATATTTCGTTTATTTTTTAAAGGTTTTAAGACAAAATACACAAGAAAAGCTAATGAATCATGGATTCGTCAATGAGTCCTCAATCTAACCCTTTAGATATCATCCAAGCACTAGCCTTTCTTATTCAAAATTTGAATCAAGAAAGGTATGATCATTAAGATGGCCATGGTACATAATCCTAAGTATACCAAGGGACCTATAATGCAAATTAATTGTACTTAATTTCATATTAAGGAATGAATTGTAATGAAAATTATTCCATAATAGCTCGCCATGGGCTCATATGTCCAACACCAACTTCTTCCAGATGTCCCATGAGCCTATTCTTGAGATATGAGAAAGATGCAAATACTTGACATATAAGTTCCCCCGTCATGATATACTAAGGATGATTTTAGTTCAAACATTCTTTGGGGTCTTGAGTATCGAGAACCACAGGCTTGTATATGCCAATTACGGGGTTTCACATTGCAATAAGGATGAAGACATTATATAGTAGTTTTTTTATAATATGGCGGAGAGCACAATAACTTTTTTTCTTCTTACACTTTTTAGAAGCATCCTTCATTTCCCCACAAGTCCGTCAATATTGTGGCATCTCATGGTGTGGGTAGAATTGATATTTCAAACTTGATCATTATTGGGAACAGTGTTGTAAAAGTCGCCCGACCGGCCCGACTAGTAGGTCCGACTAGTTTAGTCAGTAGGGTAGCCGACCGAATACCGACTAATTCCGATTAGGTACACTAATCGATCAATGTTTACTTGGAGATACCATGTTTTTTTAATGTTTTGCATTTTTTATAAGCAAACTTATTATAATATTCTTAATGTTTTATTTAAATTCAATTACTTATTTTATTTTATTATGGTACTATAAAAATGTACAAAATCTATGTAAATATATGTATAAAAATGAGTTATATATTTAAAGTAATCATAAAATTCAAAGCCGGTTAAAGAAGTCCAACTAAATCCGATTAGTCCCCCGACTACTGATTAATTCTTAATCAGTGACCCAACCGACCGAGTACCGACTACCGACTTTTGCAACCTTGATTGGGAATCACCTATACAAGGTTGATATAATTGAAAAATGATAACAAGACCTTGAAAAACTTAATATGATCGAATAGAGAACCAAGTAGCTGAATAAGATGGATGAGATTACCAAGCACCCGGAGTTTCTAATAAGTACCATCCATGCCTGTCAAAGTTCAAGTGCTACAGCTGAGTCATCTGCACCTGAGCATAGTTCTTCTTCTTCAACACTACAAAGATCTGGAGTATCTCCTCACAATTAACACATGTATGACATGTTGACTCCAAATTAAGGACTGCAACAATACCCAATACATACAGTGACGTACTATTCATGCACTCCATTTTATTCAGAACAATAGTTTCCACCTCACATATAGGAGGTGAATGGCCTATGGAGTAGCTAGGAGCGTATCCATACCCTTCTACCAGGGTCGCCTAGTTGGCTTCTCAGGCCACTAGTAAGCCATTTCACCAGCCTCAGGGAGGGAAACATTTCCAGCACCAACCACACTAGCCTTGGTTTTAGTCTCCACCACATTTTCATACATGGAGCCGTCACAACCTATCCCATACTATCAACTATACTATTAGCAACATCCTGCATAATAAGAACATTAGTATCACCTTCCTTCTTAATATTAGTTTACCTCTCATTCTGTATATCATGGGCACCATTAGCCTCAAACATATTTTCAGTCTCAACGACTTCTAGTTATTAAGCAACCAGAGGCACCTTCAGTAAATCTCCCATTTGATTACTTGGCATAATTGATGAAGAACATGAATGAGATCAATCAAAGGCTATATGATCTGATTGCAACCAAAACTATCATTCCAGCTCAGGTTGCAGCCATTCCCAACAACTTTTGTCGCAATTAGGAGCAGGTAGCCCACAATGATCCTATCCTCACCAAGACAGTTATTGTTCATGATTTTTATTATGTATCTAATGATGTCACTCTCAGGAGCGGTCGGAGCTTGCAGACACCAACACCATTGGGATTGAGGAATAAAATGATCGATCTTCAACTTCATCTTCTTTATCTAGTGAGCTCAGATCAAATGTTGCAATCGATGGAGGAGCATCATCATAAAAAGACTAAAAAGTGAAGAAAACCAAAAATATAAAAAATACAATAATAAGATATGCAAAGCTAAGTCAACCTTGGAGGAGAGCGCACAAGATGCAGTTCTATATTGTTCAACAGTAGACTAAGTAGCCCATTCTTTTCTTTCTTTTCTTGGTATGGATGACTCTTTACAGATTGATTCTAGTTGTCTATACATTTCGATTCCAAGATTATAAATAAAGTTGTTCAGATTCTTTTTCTTTTTCTAATGCATTGAATAAAGGAACATCATTAAAAAATTTTAAAACATCTTTATCATATCATAATATGGTGGAAGTTCTTCAAAACGTTTCCCGTGAGATGGCACTTCTAATATCCATAGAGTATATGCCTGAAGCGATGAAATGGATGAAAGAAGATTGTACCTCTAAAAGTCCATCAAAGAAGAGAGGACATAGTAAGATAGAAGATCACATCATAACAATGAGTACTAAAAATGCCATAAAACATTAACTCCCAAATAAAAAGAAAGATAAGGGAAAAGCCATTGTCAGATGCGAGATTTAAGATCAACAAATTGATCAAGCTCTTCTAGACGATTATTCATAAATTAGCCTAATTATCTTCTAATTATTTGAGCATCTCAAGCTCACACCTCTTAAGAAAAAGCATAATGAACATTTAGTTTGCAGACTAATCTATAAAGATGCCTAAGGGCATATGTCATAAAATTGTCTAACGGTGCAAGCTTGAAATTCCTTAAGGATTTTGTTGTTTTATATATGGAATCTTCTGTACAATGAATTATACACCATTTTTTCTTTGTTGAGCCTTTCTCCATATAGTGAAATCCATAATTGATTATGGGGCCAAGAAGATAACCATTCACTTTCACAGTGAAAGTGTTATTGTAGAGATGATCTCAAAGTCGAAAGTGAAAGTCACATCAGATGATAGTGTTTCTAATCCATCCAACACAAAAGACTATGATTATATAGAAGATATTAGGCAGGAGCCATTATCTTTGGATGATATTGAGAAACAAGAATTCCTCTCTAAAGAGGAAAATTTAAATACCACAGTTTTCAGTAGTACACGTACTAAATATAGGAGTATCGTTGATGAAGTGCATAGAGTGGCTTAAGAAGATTCAAAGATGCATAAGTACATTAAAGAAATGATGATGGTTTATGGATGTGATATTTTTTAGGATATTTGATTCACTCCTACATTACATGTATGTGCCTAATCTTTACAAATCAGTTGAGTAATTTCACAGTGTCGTTTGTGATTAGGGATTTGTGTATTCAGACATGGACACATCTGAGGATGACCCTGATGTCAACATTCATCTCATTAACTCCATTACTCAACGGACATGAAAGAAGGTCAAGCTTCTACGTTCTTGAGCATTGTACATTCTTTTCTCCTTCTATATTCCTTTCTTTTTATTCCTTCTATCTCGCATTGTTGATCATTCACCTCTTTTCTCTATGTGTATGTGTGTTACTTTGGATAACTAGATCCTAAGTATATGGAAGGTGAAAGATGCAAGTTATTCTATTTTCAATTTATTTCATTAATCATGTAGTTTATTATAATTAGGGGAATCTTATCCTAAATATAGTGGAAGTAGTGTCGTTCATTTCATCTTGCTTGTTTTTTTAGTTTCTTATTTTCTGTCATTTATCCCCCAACTTGTTAGTTTCTTTTCTATATTTAGGGATCATTTACCCTATGTGTGTAGTGGGGGGGGACAAGTCGAGTCCTTGAGTTTGTATATTCTCTTTATCTCGATCATTCCTATATATACAATCTTCCATACATAGGATTATTTGATCCTATAAGGGGATGATCAAATCCTATTCATTTTAATCATTGTTTCAGTCATTTTATTGTAGCATTCCTTTCATATTTTGATACTTAGCACGATTTTAGTCTTCCATTAATGTTTATGGGTCACTTTGAGGACATAATTCGAGCAAAGCATGTGCAGTGTTGTATATATGTTATAGATACTTTGAAAACCATAACTCGTACATTATTATATTTTTAATAATATGGATCTAAAATTTTTTGTAAAAAAAATATATTTCTAAAAATCAAAAGAAATTTGTAAATATGTTATAAAAATTGTTTTGCAAAATGGGGGGACAAGTCGAGTCCTTGAGTTTGTATATTCTCTTTATCTCGATCATTCCTATATATACAATCTTCCATACATAGGATTATTTGATCCTATAAGGGGATGATCAAATCCTATTCATTTTAATCATTGTTTCAGTCATTTTATTGTAGCATTCCTTTCATATTTTGATACTTAGCACGATTTTAGTCTTCCATTAATGTTTATGGGTCACTTTGAGGACATAATTCGAGCTAAGCATGTGCAGTGTTGTATATATGTTATAGATACTTTGAAAACCATAACTCGTACATTATTATATTTTTAATAATATGGATCTAAAATTTTTTGTAAAAAAAATATATTTCTAAAAATCAAAAGAAATTTGTAAATATGTTATAAAAATTGTTTTATAAAATGTTTTGCAAAATTGTTTTTAAAATCTTAAAAAAATGTAATGCAAAATGGTTTGTAAATTACTTGTAAAAATCTTTATGAAAATAATTTGTAAAATATTCGTAAATTTTTTTGTAAAACATTTGTAAAATGCTTTGTAAAAATGTTGTGAAGTTATTTTGGAAAAAAAGGTTGCAAAATTTTGTAAAATCATTTTATTTGTAAAATTGTTTCATAAAATTATTTTGTAAAAAAAATTATTGTGACATGTTTGTAAAATCTTTTAAAAAATATTTGTAAAATAGATTTGCAAAATATTTTATAAAAGTGATTTGTGAAAATCCTTTTCAAAAGATTTTGTAAAATATTGTTCTAAATTTATAAAATGTTTTGTAAAAGGTTTGTAAAATATTTTGTAAAATCTTTTTAAACCTTATTTTGTAAATTTATTTTGTAGAATGTTTTGTATATAAAATGTGTTGTAAATTACTTGTACATAAAATCCATGATTATGTTTTAAAGGAATTTTTACCCGGCAGACCCTATAATCTTTGTCAATGACCTCTAAGACCTTTGAAACATCGTAATTCCTCTCGCAACCCCGTAAACATGTTAACCTTTATCATACAACCCATGTGGTTAACTCCCATCCATCTAACCATTAAACCAACCGGATTCTGTTATCTTCTTTCATACTATACCCAATTTATTTATCAAATTTTCTAGAAATGCCATTCCCTCCCATCCTCCATCTCCAGCTGCCCCTCCCTCCCACCGTCCACCTCCAGTTGAAGACGTCGCCTCACCTCCTCCGGTCCATTGCCCGCCCCTACTCCCCCGTCAACCGACCTCTTCTGTTCGACCCCCCTGTCGCCGCTCGAAGCCCCTCCCTCAGTTACCAGGCTCCAGCTCAAAGCCGCAACCGTCGCTCGAAGCCCCTCCCCCGGTGACCAGGCTCCCCGTTCGACCCCCTTCCCCTCTAATCCATCGCCTCCCCTGGGTCCACCTCTGCAACCCCCCCCCCCCCCCCGTCCCCATCTCACTGCAACCCCCCCCCCCCTTCGTCCCCGTCCCGTCGCCTGCCCCTGCAACCCCAACCCCCCGCCCGTCGCCTCCCCCTGCTAGTACCCATCGCCTCCCCCATGCAAGCCCCCCCCCCTTTCTGTCGCCTCCCCCTGCAAGCCCCCTGTCTCCCCCTCCCGGGTCCCCGTCCCGCCGAATCCTTCCCCCCCCCCCCCAATCCCACCACCTCCATTACAAGCCCCCCCTCTCCCCTGAACCCTGTTGTCTCCGCTGCAAGAACCCCCCCCCCCCCCCCCCCCGCCCCCATCCTGCCACAAAGCGAACCCCCTCCCCACCCCACCCCCCCTCGCGTCCCTGCCCCCCCCCACCCGTCGCCTCCCCCTGCAAGTACACTCCCCCTAACAAGATCTGTTGCCTCTCCTTGCAAGCCCCCCCCCACCACTGCAAAGCCCCCCGGCACCTGTCGACCCCTTGCAAAGACCCCCTGGTACCCGCCGCCTCCCCCCGCCCCCATTCTCGCTGACTCTCGATCGCAGGCTCTTGCTCTTCTCTAGCAGGCCGGTTGGCTCCCTCGACCCTGCCAACCTTCTCCAGTCGAACCCCCATCCTTGACGGTCCAGTGGGAGGGGTGGCTGTTAGAGGAGGGAGGATTTTTTACTTTTCTTGGTTAATTCTAGTCATCCGATTATGGATTGGTTAGATTAACTCTTTCTAACTCAAAAACATCAACTCTAGATGTGTCAGTTTAACGGTAGGGTTCGTGGGGTAAGACGGAGCAACTTTACAGGGGTGAGGGAGGAATTACGATGTTTTAAAGGTCGTGGAGGTAATTGACAAAGATTATAGGGTATGCCGGGTAAAAATCCCTTTTTTAAAACATGTAAATAAAATTCTTTTGTAAAATATGTATGAAACTTGCAAATAAAAATATATTGTAAACAAATTTTTGTATAAAACTTGCACAAATATTTTATATATTTTTGTATAAAGCCCTTGGTATGCTTGTATATAAACCTTTTAAATACTTGTAAATTTATTCAGCCCATTGTTTCATGTAAATATGTAAATGTTGAATTTTTGTATATTTAAATATAACCTACGTAAATTTTGTATATTTGTATATAACCCATGTAATCAATTTTTTTGTAAATAAAATTTTGTTTAAAACTTACATAATTATTGTATATACTTTTGTATATTTGTATATAACCCATGTAAATGTTGCATTTTTATATGTATGCATGAAAACAAAAATATAAAATAAAGTTTCTAAAATAGGCATACATGTAAAAAATAAATAAAGAAAAAAGAAAGAAAAATTTTCTTTCCGAAGCGTAGTATCAATAAGCAAGGCATATGTTTCAAAGATAAAGTTTGCAAGGAAGCTTGTAGCTAGACACTTCACTACACTGCCCAAGCTCCAAGAGAGATGTGGCTACACCAGACATGCTCTATTCTCTTATTTACCCTATCTTCTTGAAGCCAATTGAACTTGAACTTATAAGAAAATACCCTGCTCCTTGAGGAAAGAGTAGCTAAACATGGGTATTAGGGTAACCTCACTAGAGAATTTGGTTTCTTCGCCATTCTCATAGGTGGAGAGCTACCATTTCACACACACTATACAAGTAAGATTTATAGTTATAAGAGTTTTCTCATGATAGACATGTTCTGACCTGAATGTTGAGGTAAACTGAACAAAGAATTGTGGAACTTGAGTATTGAGTCTTAAATCCTAATCACAATAATACTTCACCAAACTAATAATCCAGAGGTTTTATTGAGCTCCATAATTTGATTTTATGAAGAATAGTTTGAAATCAAACTTAGTTTAAGTTTTTTCTTTTCCTTTTCTCTTTTGGTACTTATTCTTCAAAAAAGTGTTTGCTAAGGGACTAGCAAAGGAAAAGTATAGGGGTGATGAATTAGCAATTCATCATCTTTAATCTTTTATTTTGGCTTAAAATACCTTATAAAATACATTTAAATATAATTAATTCGCATCTCTTAACAAACTAGCAACATATGTTAATATTGTGTTATTATCACATATTTTTACCCAACACAAAAGAATAAAAAAGAAAAGAAAGAAGAAATAGTCAAGGATGTATATATGTATTATAGATACAGATTGATTTTGGCCTCGAGAGTAGGTTAAGTATTGGCCTGATATACAAGGAATAAAGTAGGAGGAGATTGGATCATTAACTTATAAAAATGCCATAAAACCAAAGTTCACATTTTACATATTCATCTTATACACCATGTACATGTCTTGTAATATTGTATTTATCATTGAAAAAGCTCAATTAAAAATGTTTTATTCATTAAGCTTGTTTATAAAAATGTTATCTAAAGTATTAAATATTTGTGAAAATAAATTGTATACAGAATAAAAGGTACAACACCAAGAAAAAGCTATGAAATAAGAATTGAAAGCTCAATATCTACTCCATATGAACTCAAAATTAATTAAACTAACTTTCATTGTTCTCTAAATAAAAATATCTTTAAAGAGAAGGTAGTTTCATAAATGTTGGAGTTAAGATGCAAAAGTCATTTCTTTTGTGTACAACTATAAGTGTACAATTATATATTACCTTGTTTATATTTTATTCTTTATATTCTTGTGCATATTTAGTTTTAATGTCTTGTACATATTTTATATTAAATATATAAATAAAATAAAAAATAACAAATTCTAAAAGAATAAAAAAATAAGTGTATATATTATACATGTAAATAAGACCTATGTTCTAAATTAACCTATTTATGTATCCTTGTAAATAGTTTTGAAAAAATTACTCAAAATGTATTTAAACCTCATAAAATATGGTGTAAATAAATAAAATACAAATAATAAAAATATATTGAAATAATCACTAACATTACTTATAATTCATGTGTATCGATAACTTTTCTCTAATTGTTTAAATACATATATTTATTTGTATAATTAAATTATTTCTTAAAAAAATAAAAAATGTAGCATTTTTATCAATTATGCCCATCTATGATATTGCAATATCAGTTATTCCCCTTCCTTCTTTGAAAAATCAGTTGTGCATGTAACTTCTTTCACAATGATCACTTACGCCCCTCAAGTAAGTTACCTTCCATCTCCATTACTAATGGACATTAACTTTGGGGACACAAGGGGAATAATATTCTAAAAAAAGATTTGAAGGTCTTCCTCCAACTACTCCCCCCTCTCCCTACTCCCCCCTCCATGCCCGCTCCTCCTCCCCCGCCCTCCCGCTCCTCCACCACACCCATCCTCCTCCTACACCCTCCCGCTTCTCCCTTGCATCCCCTTGTCCTCCTCCACACCCATGCTCCTGCACTGACTACTCCATCTCCTCTTATTTCCCCACTCCTCCTCCCCTGCCCTTCTTCTCCTCCAGATTTCCACCCTTGTCCACCTATGTACCATGCTCCTCCATCGCCCCTCCTTCACTATCGCTCATTGAAGGAAGTAAATTAAAAATTAATTAATACGCATCATGGAAATGTAAAATATTTATCAAAAATTTTGCCAAAGCAATCTTTGTTCATCATATGAACTAGAAATATAGTATAAAAATTTATGGATTCAAAAATTATAAATTCTAAGGAAACCACTTCCAAAATAATTTTTGATACCCACACTGAATAAAGTACATAGATCATGCTTACCTATAGAAGTGTCAGTTTGTAAATGAAGAAACCTCTTAAATAAGGTATGATATGCAGAAGTCTCTCTCGTGGATGCGGAGATGAATCGTGTTGCTTCCCATAAACTCAGACATCAAATAGAGAAACAAGAAGAGGCCTGTGAGAAATGGACGATCTCAAGACTTTACTATATCTCAAGGGACACGAAATTTGGAAGGACTATTGCTCTCTAAAATTGTGTTGCAAAAGAGAAGGCCTTGTCGTCCATTTATACTTACACCACATGTCCAACATGTGTGTTGTAGTCCCGTGGGTTTTAAATCAAGGGCTTAGAGCAAGTCCTAATTCAATAAGGATTATCTCCTTTTTATCTCCAATTAATATTAACTAATTAACAATAAATAACTTAGCTTAAATAAAATTAGTTAAGGTTGTTGCCTTTTTAACTATTAATTAATGAACTTGATAGTCACCTCATCAAAATTGGAGAAATTATGGAATTAATCCTCGAAGATTATGCATCATATTCATGAGCCCAAAAAATGTAAATCCAGTTTACATCTACAAAATTAATGTGTTCACATGCCTAGGAAATATTATGTAAATCATATTTACATAAATATTTTTATGAATCATATCCATATAAATATTAATTATTGTGAATCATTATTCACATTAATTAATGAGATATGTTTGTGAATATTATTCACAAATTTACCCTTAAGAAATAATAACTATTATTATTACTATATTGACATCAGTAGGTATGAGTCTTAATCCAATTAGGACTCTTGAGATACATATGCAGATACTTGGTGATAATGTTAAAGATATCATACTATACATGTATAGTGACTTGATATGCGGAAAAAATATCAAATTGCAATGTTTATACCATTTTTGCAAAGATCTATCACATGCAAATGTTGAGTTGGAGTTGTAACACTTTACGCATTGAATGATCTCAACAAAACACATCATACTCCTCTGGACAAAGTGTCGGTGAGCTGAATCCAGCTTCCTTGACCATTTTAATCATAGTACAAACAATTTAGAGTTAAAAAGTGAGCCCAAGGATTTTGTATATTTCTGTTTCCATGACCATTTCTGTTTCCAACATTTGGACATTGAAATTAGAATTGGATACAAGCGAATTGTGATAATCCAATTAAATCACAAATCATCAAGCTAATGAAGTTACTAAAAACCATCATGTTTCATCACTCCCTCGAATGGAAGTGTCATGGTAGATGATCCATTACAACATATATAACCCTGAGTATTCCCAATACTCATTCATCATTCATACTTGAAGACTTTGGTAAATCCGAAGGTCAAACCCTGGTTTAACTATCATGTTAAGAATATATCAATAGATTTCTCATTTGATAATTGGGTGGCAATATTAATCATATACTTTCAAAAGGCATACATTAATATCTCGAATTAGTGTCTCATTTCATAAATAAGACAACCATGCATGGAATTAATTTTGACCCCAAAATATCTCATGAGTGAGCTCTGTCTCCCGGTTCATTAACTATGAACCTATATGATTTCTTTAATAGGTCATACGTCTCATATGACTTCAAATGCACATCAATGCGCCGGTTTATGGACCTTGGCTAGGTCACTAACCTATTGGTTCGTCAAATGTGTATACTCAGGCATATAGATGCATATTTATCTCAGGTCAAAGGATGTGTGCCCGATCATGAAAGTTATGATTCATGTCTTAGTTTATCTCTACTTCATCAAGTTAACTCTTTGACTTGATTATTCCAACAATTCTGAATCTCCGTTCCTATGTAGTGGACCTACATCAAGAAATCGGTTAGTAATTAGTTTTTAGAGAAATATTTCCATATCTTTTTTAGACAGGAGATCTATACTGAATATCACATGTTTAAAGTCAGTTGTGTCATCCCAGCTGCATGGTATTCAATATAGCCATGGTACATAACCTTAATTTTACAAAGGAACCTTAATATTAAATTGCATTCGCATTCTTTCATTTCATTTCAGATGGTCATGATAAAGCTATAACTTTTATTGTATTAGTGGGTCATCAAGTGCTTAAAAGTCCAACAATCTCCCACTAACCTCAAAACCATTCATGTACAACTCTCAACTCCGTATTCTTTACATGATGGTCAAAGACCTTTTGGGTCAATGGCTTGATTAACAGATCATCAATGTTGTCATTAGAGGTAACGTTGGTGATTGTGATATCACCACGCTTCTAGATCTCTCGTATGATTTGATATTTCCTCTCCACTTGCTTGCTTCTTTGATGCCACCGAGGTTCCTTCGCTTGTGGTATGGCACCCATCTTATCCTAGAGCAATGGGATGGGAGATTCCGATGAGGAAACTATGCCAAGTTCATGAACGAACTTGCACAACCATACAACCTCTTTAGTAGCATCTGAAGTGGTTATGTATTCTGCTTCAATTGTTGAATCAGTTGTGGTGTCCCGCTTCTTGCTTCTCCATCTCACAGCACCACCGTTCAACATGAGTAAGAACCATGAGGTTGACTTCCTATTATCAATATTTTATTGGAAGTCTGAATCAGTGTACCCTAAGGCATGAGATGATTATCTCCATATATGATGATGTAGTCTTGAGTTCTTCTTAGGTACTTGAAGATGCTCTTTACTGCAGTCTATTGTTCCTCTTGCAACAGTATCGGTAGTGGATTGCCACTCCCATTGCATGGCAGATATCTGGTTTGTACACATCATGGCATACATCAAACTTCCTACTGATAATGAGTAAAAGAATACGGCCATGGCATTCTTTTCCTCAACAGTTTGAGGAGCCATCATAGGTGAATGCCATATCTTAAAGGAAAGGAAGCCTTTCCTAAAATTATCCATAGTGAATCTTTTCAGTACCTTCTTGATGTATCCTTGTTGTGACCATCTCAATATCCTCTTCTGTATGTTTCTGAATAATTCCAGACCCAAGATGTAAGAGGCTTCTCAGAGATCTTTCATCTTTGGACAACTAGATGTTAACAATAGTCGTCATACATGTATCATTCCTGGTAATAAGGATGCCATCTGCATAAAGCACAATGAACACGATGGTGCTCCCACTAAGTTTCTTGTAAACACATGATTCATCTTGATTCTACATGAAATCATAACTCTTTATGGATTCATCTTTAAAATCTTTCATCATATTCCATTGAAGTTTTAAGTTAGCTATCTTGCCTTCTCACTTTCGACTTAATGCATCAGCAATGACGTTTGCTTTTCTAGGAAGATAATTAATGGAAAAGTCGTAGTATTTTAGGAACTCCAGCCAGTAACGCTGCCTCGAATTAAGTTCCTTCTGAGAGAAAATATTTGAGGCTCTTATGATCACTGAGCACCTCAAATTGTTCACCATAAAGATAATGGAGCCAAAATTTAAGAGCAAAGACTACCGTTGCTAACTCCAACTCATGAGTAGGGTAGTTTCTCTCTTGAGGTTTTAATTGTCATGAGGAATAGGCAATAACTTTCTCATTCTGCATAAAGACACACCCAAGTCCGTGCCTGATGCATCTGTATACACCACAAATCCTCCACTACCTATTGGTAAAGCTAAGATTGGAGCCGTAGTCAATTTATGCTTCAATTCTTGAAAACTCTGTTCACACTCCTTAGACCATAGAAACTTCACATCTTTTTAGGTGAGCTTTGTTAATGGTAGCGAGATCCTTGAAAAATTCTGAATGATTCGCCGATAGTATCCGGCCAAGCCGAGAAAGCTACGGATCTCAGGAGTATTTTTAGACTAACTCCAATTCATCATATCTTCTACCTTAGCTGGATCTACCTCAATGCCATCCTTGGATACCACATGGCCAAGGAATGTGACTTTATTCAACCAAAAGTCACACTTAGAAAATTTTGCGTAAATCCGGTGTTGTCGCAGGGTTTCAAACACAATTTGCAGGTGCACTCGGTGCTGCTCCGGATCAGATGAGTATATCAAAATGTCGACAAACTTGTCAAGGTATTCTCGATATACACTATTCATTAGTTCCATAAAGGCTGCAGGTGCATTAGTATGACCAAATGACATGATCAAGAATTCATAATGGTCGTACCTCGTTCTGAAAGCGGTGTTTGATAAATCCTCCTGTTTTATACGGAGTTGATGGTAACCCGTATGTAAATCGATTTTTTAGAAGACTGGTTCTCCTTACAACTGATCAAATAAATCGTCGATGCGAGTTAGCGGGTACTTGTTCTTTACCGTTACTTTGTTCAGACCTCGATAATCAATGCAGAGTCTAAGAGATCCATCTTTCTTTTTCACAAAGAGAACAGATGCTCCCCATGGAGAAACACTAGGATGTAAAAATCCCTTATCCAGTTGTTCTTGTAACTGCTTCTTTAGCTCCTCAAGTTCTACATGGGCCATTTTGAATGGAGCTTTAGATATCATTGCCGTTCCCGGAATAATATCAATTGAGAAATCGACCTCTCTACGAGGAGGTAGTCTAGGAAGATCGTTTGGAAATACATCGGCAAAATCTCGTACCACCTCTAAATCTTTGAGACATGCCTGCGACGATTCAGTGCTAATTATACTAGCTAGGTACGCGATGCAACCTTCAGCTAGTAGTTGGCTTGCTTGCAAAGAAGAGATAACCAATCGTCCACTCTTAGTAGTGCCTCGGATGACTATTTCCTTATGATTTGGTCTGTTTAAGACCACCTTCTTCTCTCTACAATAAATTGCAGCATAATTCTCCCATAACCAATCCATGCCCAAGATGACATCATAGGTTGCGATGGGCAGTAGGATCAAATTAGCAGTGAGGGAGTCTTCTCCTATCATGACTAGTATGTCCTTTAAGTACATACCCGTTGCTCTAATATCACCTATTGGTGAAGAAACGGTAAGTGTATATGGAAGTTCATCAGCTTTAAAGTTTCGTTTTCTTGCAAAATCACTTGAAATTAATGAATGAGTGGCTCCAGAATAAAAAAGAACATGGCATAAATGACTTGCAATGAGAAGGGTACCTTCCACCATGGTGTAAGCATCCTCAGCATCCTCGTGTGTAATGGCAAACACCCTTCCTGCAAAGGGGCATACATATCCATCACAGTAAAAAGGATGTATGGGGAGTAATTTAAAGATATGCTATTTACGATAATATCGCCAATATGGGATAAAAAATTATAAAGCTAATATCTTATTAAGAATTAAGTGATATTTTCGATGTTATAGAAAAGTTCATGAAAATATTATTATTATTCAGAAATACGAATTAAGGTACAGACTCATAAAGAGTCACATGGGCCACCGCAAGGGGTCGTGTTAGCCAAAGGACAATGCCGCAAGGGGCAACGATGCAAGGGACGTACGGTTGTAAGGAACCATAGAGGAAAAAGCTAAGTCCTCTACAGTTGTACCTACAATGTCATTGCCGCAAGGGGAGACGTTGCAAGGGTTGTATGGTTGCAAGGAACATAGAGGCAAAAGCTAAGTCCTCTACAGTTGTATCTTTACTGTCATGTCATGTCATGAACCACAAGTGCCAGTGGTAGAAAACGTATATAAAGATACGTATATAAAAGTTACACAAGAAAATTGGTTATTAGGTAAACCATTATGAATTATGTCAAAAAAATGGCTTAATGAAAGAGTAAACCATTGCATGATGTACAAGAATTGGTTTAAGAAAAATAAATCACTAAACCCATGGGGGCTATTGTGCAATTGTTTTCTATGTTTTAAACAAATATATAATGTTTATGCATCATGTGAGATATGTCCCCACCAGATTGAATAAACGTATATCATTTTTTCATGAAAATTACACATATATACCCTGTCTATAAAATAATCTAAATTATACATGTTAGGAGTCGAATTTAGACATGCATGGGAAGAAATTAGGCATGTAATGATGTTTATTCAAGAAAACCCAAGTTTATGTTTTTTAACGGAATAAAAGACCGTGAGCTTTCCCATGCATGGACCCCGATGCATACTGGGCATTAGGCTCATGAAAATTTATGTTTTCCAATTTCAGGTGAAGAACAGGGTTGACTGCATTCTCAAGATCGTGCTACAGACTCCACAAGATTCTGACGCGGTATGATTCAGCTTGTGAAGCTTGAAGGATATTTATATGCCCACAGGAACTGCTGAGATGCTATTTTAGTTATTAGAGTTGTTTTTTTAAAAAAATCCCCAGTTTAGAGTTGTAATAATGGAACTCTAGGTTGAATGGACTTTATTGTCAATTGATATTATCTATGCTCATTAAATTCCATGCATGTTTTGGTAACGGTTCGGTCGCGCGATCTTTTATCTCATGCTTTCGCCGGTCGGTACGACCCGTTTCGTTACAAAAGGCCTCCTAAGAATTATCAGGGTAAGGTGTAACTGTGTAGGGAAATCCATGTCCAGGACAGTAATGTCCACTGGTAACTACATGCCCTGCACGATCATGATAATGTTCCTCAAAATGCCCCTATGTCTCTTTACTAATCTATCAACAAACTAAAGGATTGTGTGGGATCTGTAAAGAGGACCCAACTCGAGCTTGTCTGGTAGACAAGATGGTAACAAATTGATTAGGACTCGTTATCTAAAAGAGTGTGATAGAATGTTGCCTGTGATATCTCGCATCTGACATAGTGTGCTCCTAAATCTCTCTTCTTCTTTGGCAATCTATTCTGTATGGCACAAGATGTGGCCTTTATCAATATATGTTTCTTTGTACTTGACTTCTTATTTCTACATGTGGTACATCTATTCTTCAACTGCTGCTTAAGTGTAGGAAAATGATCCAAGACATCATGCAGTGGAATTTTCAAAAAGATGTGATCTTTTAGTAATCCCTCTATCTTAGGAGTAACATCATTCTTTTTGTTTTTCTTTTCTTTTTGCATACAAAGCATCGAGAAAAGGAACAACAACATTTTATTCATTTTTATTCAATTTATAAAAACAAGAATCAATATGTACATCAGGATTCTCATAAGTATGTACTAGCTCTCGAATACAAAAAAGGAGATAGAATCATCAGGAGTCTCTGTATGGTGTGGTGTAGTATCATCATCTAAATCACATGTGTCTGTATCAACGGTCTCTACATCACTCTCATGAATGGCATCATCGTGGACATTATGTTACTCCACATTATGTTACTCCTCGTGGTGGTGGTCCTCCTCCTCAGCATCAAAATGTGTCTCAACATCATCATGGATCGGCTCTCATACCTAATCACATGCCTTCTCCTCCTATAGTTTAGGTGCTCATGGATGTTTATCACTCTTGAGATGAATGAAATAAATAAAAATTCAGGAAAGTGACCATACTTGTTATGGTGTCTACCAGATCTGAATATATCCTCTTGTTATTTGGATTCATCTAAGTCTGAACTGGGAGAGTGGTCTTGGGCGAGGGTAACTCATCCAAGCGATGGTTAACCTGCTACATCTCATTCTTATGTGTTGTCTAAAGCGTGCTCAGCACATCTATGATTTGATTCAGTGCTAGGGATAGTGCAAATATCTTTGTCTCAATATGTTGTCCTTGGCTCTCTACTCTCTACTACCTAGGAATGTGATGTTGTTGTGGTGTATAAGGCTAAGGAGATATCTGAGGTGGAGTGAAAGAATGGTACTATTGCTAGTGACGATAAGCATGTGAATGTGTAGCAGGAGACTAATAAGAATGTGATCTTCGATAAGCATGATGGCGATATTGTTGTTGCATGTAATGTTGTAGGCACTGAAAATGTGGAGATGGACGTCCATGCGGTAGATGAAACTATTTCTACTAGTGGTGTACGCTCTGAAGTGTAAGGTGTGTTGGCGGCTGATACTGAATAGGAGCATACCATATTATGTTGATCTCAAGAGTAAGGGAAGGATCAACATCATAAACTATAGGGCTCGTGATTTTACTCCAGTTGGCATTGGACAAATCAAGATGCCAATCTAGTTGAAGAGGCTTATAGGTGGGAGGAGCGGATAAATATCTCCGTACATGCTGAGAAGTAGAAGAAGAGTGCGACTGTTGGTACTAAAGCAATAGTTCGATTACCTTCTTCTTCAAATCACTCAACTACTATAGAAGAGATGAGAGTTTCTCCAACTCACGTAGTGGATGTTATTCTTGAACTTGCTTCTGAATCACACTGACCGGTGTAAGCTTCTTACTAATAAATCACATGTGGGATTGTGAATCAGAATCTAAAACATGCGCCACCTTCAAATGATCTCGTTGGTGTGGTGGTGGATGTGGGCCCTTCTGGAATGCCCGAGTAGAGACAATGACATAATAATTCTATGCAATCCCCCCAAAGATGGATCAAATATAGACTCGGCATCCCTATTCAGATAACTACTACCACATGTGGTGCTCACTAGACCCTGAACATCTGGCTGGAGTCATCCAAAAAAGTCTTGTACTAGCATTTTCAATGGAATATCATGATGAGGGCATATCTAAGTAAAATCCTTGAATCATCTGATTCCTCATGGAATGACTCATGTGGAACTTGTGTAAAGTTAGGGATATGTCTCGTCATCGTATCCATCTGTCCCAGAGGAAAGCATTTACATAGGAAAGTGGACTTCATATTATCCCATGTTGAAGTCTCCCTCCCCAAATGATTCAACCTATTGAGTGTCTTATCCGCTAAGGCAAAGGGGAAGGCCATAAGGCATATAGCCTCCTATGTAACTCCTAGATAATTGGTCGTACCACATATCATCTCAAACTATTGTAAAAGGTTGAATGACTCCTCTAATGTGTTACCATAGAACTTCGGAATCAATGAAATAAAGGATGATCTCAACTCGCCTGACCCTTGATTCGGTGATAACCGAATCCATTGTTGTAGCATCCTAGCTCCAGGGCCATACTCATCTCTCAATGTCACGAGAACCACAATAGGTGGTGGTAGGTCCCCGGCTCCTGCTCTCAGTATAGTGATCTCAGCTCTCAACTCATAATGGACTCTATACTAATCTCGTATCTGTGCACTCATCTACTGGAATGTGTCTAGAATCCCTATTGTGATATCAGTAGCTGGATCAGGTCTCTCATCTGACCGTCGCTCCTCATCATGTCTATCCTCAAAAACCAGCGCCTTCCCTATGGACATAATGTCCATTGAATCCTCAAAGAAGGAAAAAGTCACTTAAACTCTCATGGAAAAATGTGTAGGAGAAATAGATGAAAAATTGAGACATGGGTCTGCCTCGACTAAAGGCCTGGGAGATGAGGGAGTTTGGGTCTGACTCACCTTGTGACTTAGCGAGATCGACTTGAGAAGAAGGTCATCCCGAGTCTGTGAAGACGCATGTATGATGGTGAAAGATTGAAAGCTCAATGAGTCTGAGCGTAAAATCCATTTAGATGTTATCCTCGGTGTCAAGAGAATACTGAGATAATATGATGTCAAATCAAGAACATTAGTGTGAAGGTGTATAAGACGCTAAAAATGCACACCCCATATATAAAGATAATGCAAAGCCCTAGTTCACCAACTTCACACTATGGAGACTGTAAGAGTTCCGTCTTTTCTCTTTTCAATTTTATTTAGACTTACATGGGTGTCGCCTTGTCAC
Source organism: Ottelia alismoides (assembly GCA_037367405.1). Taxonomy (NCBI): domain Eukaryota; kingdom Viridiplantae; phylum Streptophyta; class Magnoliopsida; order Alismatales; family Hydrocharitaceae; genus Ottelia; species Ottelia alismoides. The sequence goes on along the minus strand of JAZKJV010000720.1, from coordinate 1,128 downwards.
TCAGTATATGTCCTTGCAATCCCCTAAATAGTGGTACCATCTGCCCAAGAAGCTGGGTTATATGAGGCCCAAAGGGAAATGTGAGGTGGAGCACACCAAAAATACTCTCTATTTATCAGAGGCAAGTGCTTGCAGTTGCAACCATGTACCAAAGAGTGGTACACTGTATTTAGGGCACAAGTCTAGGGAGTTTTCGCTATAATTCTTAGGGCTATGTCTGGAGTTTAGTACCTGCAACAATGAGGGGTTTGCTCTCCCAATACAATTTTAGTTCAGAATTTTTTTATTATTGTTTCAAAAGAATTTTTTTTAGGTTTTTCACTTTTTTGGAATTTTCATAAATATCTAAAGGTGGTGATTTCCTTTAATTTTGAAAAATATGTCTTACGAACGGGGGAATCATGGAATGCGACAGAAATCAATGATGCATGCAAAGAAAGAAGACGTACCTGCAGGATGATCTACGTAAAAATTTAAACCTGGACTAATGCATGAAAAAACCGTAAAACTCATACCCTAAATCAACATCTCTAGCATAAGAACAGATTAATTTTCAAATAGGTTATTTATGCCCAAGTGTGGTTTAGGGTAGTGGGATCTACTTTACTCGTCTAATCAATCATGCATACAAACCTAAGCTTTTGATAAACCATGCGAAACAAAGGAAAAATGTCAAAATATCAAACACCACAGTGAGGCTTCCCAAGTACATCGGCACTTGGCGAAACATGCCCCAAAAAGAAGAAGTAGGACAAAGTCCACATGCAAGCTGGGATGCTCTTAATAAACCCCATTCTACAAAAATAAAAATGATAAGTTCCCCTTCCTCTCTCATCAAAACAGAAAAATGATCAAAGACCTTGAATCTTAAAATAAAACAAAAAATCTGTGAAAAATACAACAATTCTATCTATACTATCTCGTACTGCTCCTCTACAACCAGCTCATTGAAGACTAACCCGATCTCTACAATCACATTATAATCAGCTTCCTAACAAGTTGGATGTAACATGGGTTAGCACATAAAAATATAAGAAAAGAAAAGAAAAAAAATAAGAAGACAAATAAACACTCAAACACTAATAAGAGAAACAAACAAAAACTGATACAAATCGAGAAAATTCAAAC